>OX246754.1:280195157-281445157 GCA_945910035.1 Brachypalpus laphriformis | reverse complement strand
AAAGCATTTGGACAGACAATCACGAGATCTGATAAAGGTGCCGCTAAGACATCGAGGGGTTTCAGAAACCTATGTACAGATGATTATGGACATTTGCGAAGGAGCAAAGAGAAGAGTAAGATGCCTCGCTGGAGTAACCGCAGAGTTCCCAATTAAAATCGAGGTGCACCAGGGAAGCGTCTCAAGTCCTTTGCACTTTATTGCCGTCCTTGACTATCTGCTTGAAAGTAAAGTGGCGGACTCCAAGGTACATCAATTATTCTTTGCTGACGATGGAGCCATCATAAGTGAGGATCCTACATGCCTGCAACGATCACTTGATGTGTGGGTGGACGTTTTGGAGGGAAATGGGTATCGCATTAGTTCAAAAAAGACGAAATGTGCTGCCACTTAGGGCCTATTGCAGACACTTATTTAATTGGGACAGTACTTCCCAAGTTCGAAAAGTTCAAATATCTGGGACTGGGATCGATGATCAATACCAAAGCAACTTGTAATGACGACATCAATCATCGCGTGAGCGTAGGGTGGATGAAGTGGCGAAAAAGTTCCGCTATCTTCTGTGACAGAAAAATGGCACCTAAGTTGAAAAGAAGGCTCTACACCACAGTCGTGCGTCCAGCGCTCACATACGGTTTAATGTTGATCGATGTACAAAACGTATGAGAGTAAATTAACGGCAGCTGAGACGAAGATGCTTTGCTTGACAAAAGGAGTGACAAAGCTTGATTGAATAAGAAGTTCGAAGGTCCGTGGAAGCCTTCACGTCAAAAAAAAATAACCATTTCACGAAAAATAGATCGCAATTGGCTTATGGTATTGCCACGTTCAAAATCAGATCAATCGAATCCTGCTAAAAAGGCAATATCAATGAACGTTAGGCAGGGATTATACTTGTAAGTTTTACTTACGACTTACGTTAGTCTTACAGAAGTAACTTACAGGAATGTTAACACTACGGTAAGAAACTTTTACGTAAGTTAAAAGTAAGTTGAACTTACACGTTAGCACTTACAAAACTGTTTACATTATCTTACGAGTTGGTAGTTTGTTGTGACAGTGGTTTCGCGCCGGCAGCAAGTAGCTGCTGTAACAATCCTCACAATCTTAAAAAATAAAAAAAGATGTGCGAAAAGAATGTGCTGGGTGAAAAGTTGGTTAGAAAAAAAAAATACACATGGAGCTTTTTCATATTTGTGTATTGAATTAAGAATACAAGATCCACAACAGCTGTTTAATTTTATTCGTATGACAGCAAATGATTTCAAGTTCTTGTTGCTTATCAAAGGCGAGGCGTATGGTCGAAAGTGTATTCGGAAATTTGGCAAGCATATTTAGAGTTCTTAGGAAACCAATAGAACTTTCTCCAAAAAATGTTCAACTTATCACTTCCACAATTAGTGTTCTTCACAATTGTTTGGTTTCAAGAAATTGTGGTCCAAAATACTTGCAAGAGTTGGAAGGAGATATGCTAACTAATAACTTTATTCCTTTGGAACCTCGACCTATTAGAACTACAACGCAATCTGCAAATTCAATTGGAAATGATTTCAAAGACTATTTTATATCCCCAGACGGCGAAATACCATGGCAATATCAAAAGGTGACTTGAACTATTATACATATTCCTCTTCGATTACTTAATAACAATGTAAAAATAATTCAATAAAAAATTACTTACCAGTGTGTCAGTCGTTTCTGTTCCTCTCCCCAGATCCACAAATTTTAGGGTATCAAAATAACACCAGTTAGGAACATAAATATTTTTTTGACCCGCTGCCACTTTTCTTTGGTTTTGTCTTTTTTAACTCTTGAAGAAACTGGCCCTTTATATTGTGTAATTTTCTATTTATTTCTTCTGCACTTGTATCGAAAATGTGGGCAATCGCATTCAATGCATGATTTTTTTTATTTCTGTCTTTATAATCAGAAGAAATGTAGTCCCACAAAACACTATTTCCATCAAAATTTTCAATAAGTTTTAATGTTTCCAATTTCGTCCAAGCTCTAGGAGACATGGCGTGTGGAAGAAAAACACAAAACTAACCACCGAAAATAACTTATAACGCCCACACGCTCAAATTCTATTTCTCGTAAGCAGAAAACTTACAGATGCTGGCTGAGTAAGCTGTGAGAAGTCCGTAAGTGACTGCGAACGTGTTTACACCGTTTCAATTTTCTCTCAACTTACAGCTAACGTAAGTTGGTAAAATTTACTGTAAGTTACTTACAGAGGTGTTTATACCAGTAATTTTTCCAGAAGTTACTTACGTAAGTAACTTACTTAAAGTAAAACTTACATGTGTAATCCTGGCCTTACAAAGACATCGCGAAAGAAAGGCCTATATACACCAATAGGCTATACAAATGACACCAGCATTTGCTTTGCCTCAATAATAGAGTGATCCAAATTCGGGACGCCTGCCGATATTTTCTGAAGTCAGTAGACAGTAAAAATTCAGTAAAGTGGGAGGGTTATGATCCATTGTTTTCCGATCATAACTTCGTGGAAATAGGAAGAAAAAGAAGAAGCATACATAGTTATTGAAAGCGAATGGCAATATTTTCACAAATTTTCTTAAATGTTGTTTCTAAATAATTTGCAAACGGATTGGAAATTGTATATTAACATAATGGTTGGTGAAATGGTTTGTTTCTGGAAACCCGCAGAACACTACGCAAGTAAATTAAATGACCATTTAGAATCGCTAGCACAACAAAAATCTGAATTGGACTTTAGCACTGTAACAGACAGCAAAGAGTGGTGGTCGCTGGTGAAGAAATTAAGGTACCAAGACTTTCAAACTGGGAAAGATATTGCAGCCCAAGATTTCAGAAACTATTTTGAATTACTTCTAAACCCTCCAAATGCTGCGGACGACGTACTGTACGCTGCAAGGCGGAATTTAGATGACGATCTAGATCGACCTATCTCATCATTTGACATTAAACTAATGTTGTCTAAAGTAAAACTCAATAAAGTAGCAGGAGTTGATCAGCGTTGCTGTTTATACTTCAATCGAAGTATTTTACTTCGTTTTCATAGACAACATTTCGACACTTCCTCTTTCGCAAAAACACTTCACTTTTTGTAGACTTTATATTTTCCCTCTTTAATGGGAAATTGCATTATATATTCATTAATGTGCTCTCCCATAAAGTAGCCAAAAATCGTATACGCAAACACATCCATTCGATAACTACAAGTCTACAATTCTACCCAAAGAAGAAAGTCTTTAAGTCTTTTGGCATTCTGTCTTCTGCCTCAAAAATGTTTTGGGGCAGATTATGTACCCTCATTTAAAAGAGTTTATAGGAGCCTTTTTGTGTCTTCCTCCAAGTAGTGCAACTACTACTGATAGGGTATTTTCCTAAACTAAATTGATTAAGAGTTTTGGCCGAAATAGCACTGTTAGCACTGTTAATTCACTGATGCTTGTGAAAGGAATTGTTTCTAAAAATGGTTTCAAGAACAGGGTTTCGACAAAAGATGTTGTATTAAGATACCACAAAGCTTAGATTAAAGTCGTTTAATATAAGAAACTCAACTTTTATAATGACACTTCACTTTTCAGTAAAACACTTCTATTTTTTCCTGAAAACACTTCACTAAAAAATTGGCAAACGGCATGACTGGTTGATAGAATCCCATAGGAATTTTTTATCAATGCTTCGAATGAGTTCGTAAAAAAGTTAGCTTCGGCGTATGAGCTAGCATTAAATAGAGGTATTGCTGATAAATCCTTTGGTACGAGCATTGTGCTCCCTATATTTAAGAAGAGAGACGCGAGTCACCCATGTAACTACAGAGGCAATTCTTTCATGAACTGTATAGCTAAAATTTTAATGGGCATAATAAATGAGCGGCTGTCAGCATGGGTTGAAAAATACCAAAAACTTAATGAATACCAAGCCGGGTTTCGTAAACATTACTCGACAGCAGATAACATATACAAACTTACTGCTATAATTTAGCTCAAATTTGCGGAAAACAAAAAAGTGTATGCGTTTTTTGTCGATTTTAAGGCCGCGTTCGACAGAGTGCGAAGAAATCACCTAATGTAAAAACTGCTTGAGATGGGATTGTCCTCCAAAATAGTGAATTTTTTACGAAGCGTGTATAAAGAAACAACATTGGCAGTGTGGACGGGATTGGAACTTTCAGATTCTTTTAGAACTCTTTCCGGTGTTAAACAAGGATGCCTGCTGTCACCACTACTCTTTGAGATGTATATAAATAATCTGCATGATCACCTGGGGGGAGGACTAAGTGTAGGTCAGATGAATATAAGGCTATTGTTGTACGCAGACGACATCGTTATTAGCCAGCGATATTAAGACTCTGCAGAGAATGATAAACAAGTTGGACACGTATTGTAATAACTGGGGCATGGAGGTAAACATGAACAAGAGTGAAATAATGGTTTTCAGAAAAGGGCGAAGGGTCGTACAGGGGAGAACCAATAAGAATAGTTTCAGAGTATAAGCACTTGGGAGTTATATTTACAGCTGGAATGTCTTTCGTAAAGCATGTAAGCAGCAGAAACTCTTCGGCGAAAGCTAGTATTAACGCAATATGGAAGGATTTCATTAATAAGAAAGAGATCGGGTTCAATGCAAAATGGAAATTATTTTTTGCTACCCGTAGATCAATACAAGCATATGGCGCACAAATATGGGGGTATTCTTATTTTGAAGATGTAGATATGCTACAACGCTATTTTATCAAACGTCTGCTGAAACTACCTGATTTCACCCCAAATTATGTTATAGCACTCGAAACTGGAATAGAAAATTTACATATGCGTTACATTGTAAAAACATTATTTGAGTACAATTCAGAAAGGCTTCCACACTTAATGCATTGCACTAACAGACAATATGAAGAAACAGATATACCATCATGTACCTATATAAAACCACAAATAGTCAAACACGAATATATACATAAATATCTGGATTTTACTAAAGGCAACGCATACTGTAACGATAGAAACGTACAAAGCGACATAACATGAATCTTGAAAGCGCTAGCAGATCTTATTCATCTAAATGGAAATAGCTATAAAATCGGCGGTACCAAATTATGCACGCTATGTTATTTAAGAGAAGATGAAACAATTCAGCATTTTATGGGTAGATGTCGCGTACTTAGAGGGATCAGGTGCAAATACTTTGCTAAAACCACACTTTCAGATGAAGAATTAGTGTATATTTTAAATGGAAGTCTAGAGAAAAACTGGAAAAATGTCATCCATTATATTATTTTTATTATATTTTTTCATATCTTTAGTAAATAAAACTAAAATTCTATGTATTCAAAGGTAAAATTAGCTATTTTTTGAAATAAAAAACTTATTATTATTATTAATTGTTTGTTATTTAAGATATAATTTGCAAAATTATTTAATTCAGATACTTATTTTTGAACGTAGCTCCTTCAGGACCAACAAAATGGGCCGTAGTTTCTCCGTTTCAATGAGGGTTTCTCCACTGTACGCTACGCAATCAATCCTGAAACGAGAAAAAAACTATTTAGTGCTGCTAAGGTTAGTATTCCACGTCAAAGTTGAAATGCTCCCAAGCCACATTAAAATCTTATCAATGGTTCATCTATTTCGCAAATTGTGTTAACAGTACACAGCACTGTATAAAAATAGACACACAAGTTTCCGAAAAATTAACAATTTCCCCCATGAGGAACACATGTGCACTGACTACCCCTACATTCCAATACATTGGCTGGAGCTATGTACGATTTTAAGCAACAGAAGAATTACAGTATCTATGATTTTCATGTAATTAAGTGAACAATTTGATTCTTAAAAAAATAAAAAGCTTAAGCTTTTCAAAATTGAATGCGGAGAAAATTTTCACCATTCTCTTTACAGTAGCCTCTCCCAAAAGGATACGTTTATTCTCTCCTATACATAGAGAAAACTGTTCTCTCTAGTTCATTCAAAATTGTTTGAATATTTAGTTTTGCGACAAATGCGCAGTTACTCTCTGTACAGGCAATGTGTGACATTTGTGTTATAGCACTTATTCAATTCAGTAACTATATTTTCGAGACATTATCAACTTATTTAGCGGATGTAAGGCAGAAAACGGAAGTTAGAAATTAAAAAGTATTGACAGAGTAAAAATTAAAAATTTAATTTCTAAGTGCATTCATCATCAGATTTGAAGTATATTATAATCCATGATAGAGTTTTTATATTAAGTTAAATTTTTGTCTGAATTTTACGCCAAACAAGTTAAAGGAAAAATGTCGTAATGTTATAAATTTGGAAAATATTAAGTCTGTCGTACAAGAAAAATTAAAATTCATTATGATGTTCAGAAATGAAATATCATAAAAATATTCCATTTACTGGGGTCTATTGTTTTTATTAAATTTTAAGAAATACGAAAGCAAAGATTTACTTGTAAGAAAATCTGTGTCAAAGTTGTATTTATTTATGTTACGCTATTAAAAACGTAACGGAAAAAGTTTATAAAACAAAAATATGATGTTAAACTCTTATACAGACATTTTCTTAAACATTTATATAAATTTTTTATTATTACAAGAAGAAGCAAGCTAGTTTAGATTCGAAAAAAAGAAAAGATTCTTTTCAGGGCCTGATAATAATTATCGTTGAAGAGATATAAACTATTTTTCAATCAGTGTATGTTTGCTAAAGAATAAAATTAATATATTCTGTAATTATTAGGTCTGTTCGCGTACCCTCACAAAAGAGCGAATTTTTACGAAAAGTTACAAATTTTTACGAATACCTGTTCGAGTACTGAGAATTTTCGTAGTTTTGGCAGAAGAGAGCGCTATCGAGAGAGTAAGAAATTTCCCCAAGCTGCGAATTTTAGTGCAAGAAATTTCTGTGGGCTGGTTTGTGAAATCTGTCAAATCGCTGTATACGTCATTTTTTGGTGACTTGTTCCTTCTCTTTCTTTCTTTGGCGTAAAAATGGATTTAAGTTTTGACGTATGCAGCTTTTGTGGTTCAACGCGTTTGTTTACTTTTTCGTAATTTAACCTCTCTCTGAGAGAATTTTACCCCCACTAGTTGAAATTTGATAAACTGCGAATTTTGGTGCAGAAAGTAAGCGAACAGACGTATTTTTATTTTATTTTTTATTTGAAAACTATACACTTATATCTGACCAATCCTTGACAATATTAATGTCATGTGAAAAGTGTGTAAAACTATAGGTGCAAGAAACATACATGCATTTTCAATGACCCCTTGATCCTTTGTGAGGGTCACGGGGGTAGGATGGTCGAGTGGGCTCTTCATCCTTCTCGATCCTCTGCCATTAACTCCAACTCACCTGCAGGAATTCCTAGATGGCGGACTTGATTGAACCATCTATTTCTAAGATATCCGAAGGATCGCCTACCTGATAGCACGGCAATCATAGCACGTCTTGGAAGCCTGTTTGGGGGTATACGCACTACGTCACCAAACCACCGAAGCATAGATCGCACCGTTCGGAGATGTAGCTGCTTAATATTGAGCGCCTCGTGTACTCTGGTTTTGCGCACTCGATCCTTACGAGTTATTCCAGCAACACCGCGAAGGAACCTCATTTCAGGAACATGTACCAGCGATCTTATTCTTTCAGTCACTACCCAAATTTCATGACCATAGGGAAAAGTTGTAACATATATCGAGTTAAAAAAAATCATAATTTAGCTTGGACACTATGTTCGGCCTTCCGCAGATTAATTAAGCTCTCTGAAAACTGATCCGGCTTGGCCAATTCTACATTGGCATTTCTCTTTTCATCACTCGTGAATAAGACCCCTAAGTTCTTAAACTCATTCACCTACTTCAGTGGGACTCCACTAACATGCAGAATGCACTGAATGTGCGACCGTTACTTCCCATTTGTCGCGTTTACCTTCATTCCAGGATCAACACAAACGGCTGAAAACGTTTCGAGTACGCGCTAAAGTTCGGTTTGAGAGCACCCAAGGATGACCAAATCATCCACAAGCAGCCGATAACTTATCCTAAGGTGGAAGAAACTTATCATAGACAATATGAACATCTGCAAGAACCTAGGTTCTGGACCATTTTTTATCACAAAATATCCCAAATATAAATACAATTTTCCAACATATTTCACTTTATACGAAATGCCCCAACATATTCCTAATACTGTCGATATGGAACATCTTCCCCTGTCAGCTTCTTTATGAATTAATGTGGACTTCTTCCGCGTGTGAGGTGGGCAGAACGTAATATCGTTCGTTCTCCTTTGACCTGGAACCCAAAAAAGAGTAACTCTGACCTGACTATCAATGTAAGCAGTAGAGACCATAATGGCATTATATTACTAGCTTAGATGATATGCCATAGATTGACTTCGATTGTGGCTTAGCTGTCATTATTACCATTTGGGTGTTAGAACATTTTTAAGAATAAATGAAGCCACAGAGGTAGTTAATAGGTCCATGTAGAAGATACTGGATAAATCTGCATGGCAATGGAAATTCGATATATTTAGCTCTTTCGAGATAAAGAGTGTCTGCTATCTATCTTTGAGTCCGACAGAGCTCCACAGCACTCTTTATTTTATACGTAGATCGAAGGTTAGGAAAAGAGCACAGATGACACCTATGGTCCTCATTGGACCTTACACCTATTGTGTCCGCAAAGGCCAGTAGGGAGAAATTCGACATATGGTTGAGTAAATCCATGTGACAATCGGTTAAAGTTCCTTTTTGTTTCTGAAAAATGGTTGCCGGCTTCGGTAGTAAAGAGTGTCATTCCAGCATAGCCTGCATTTATGACAAGACGAAAAATTGCAGTGTGCACTTTACTCAGCCTAACATTTGTGTTTTATGTGGGAGAATATGCAACAGAACCAAAACTAACGAAACAGGATAATGTAGACAGAATAGCTATTGAGGAATATATTTTATATTCACACAAAGTTGGCGAACAGCCCAAGAAGGGCGTAGGCCTAGCTTCTCGCAACCACTCGTATTGTGTGCGTTATGCGAATGGAAGGGGCCTGCTGTTTTGTGCCATATCCGAAGGTTTTCTTGCTATCTTTTTCATGACGACAATAGGCACAGATGTTAGGTTAGGTTAGGTATAAGGGTGCCTTGTGACATAAGTCACTGCTCGCTTAGACGAGTAAAGGTCCATTGCACTCATTTTGTTTTTACCCTTGAAATCTAAAGAAAAACTGCTGAATTTATACCCATCTAGATAAGGCTAAACTTCCGAAAAAGGGAAACTTGACGGAATGCGGGAACTGGAGAGGTATTTGCGTTCTTCCAGCCGTAGCCAAAATAACAGCTAGAATAATTCTGGGACGAATCAAAGAGCATTTAGATTCAACACTCGACGTCGAACAGACAGGCTTTCGTGCTGGATCCTCCTGCATCGACCACATAAACACCTACGGATCATAATCGAACAATGCGTTGAGTACAGGTCTCCCCTATATTTGCTGTTTATCGACTTCGAGAAGGCTTTCGACAGATTGAATCGAGATGCTATCTGGTTGGCATTGCCCTGGAGAGGCATCCCAGAAAAACTTATAGCTATTATCAAGGCTACATACGAGGGCGGTAAGTGTCACATATCATACAATGGTAAGGTGTCGGTGGATTTTGAAGTCCAAAGTGGAGTACGTCAAGGGTGCGATGTACTCCGTGCAGCATTGACAGAAGGTAATTATGAATTCGTTGGACGATGACATCTTACCTCAAACACCTAGATTACGCTGACGATGTTTGTCTACTTTCACATCGGATAACGGATCTTCATCAGATGGCCCAAAATCTAGAAGCTGATTCAAACAAAGTGGGGCTAAAAATAAACACAGTCAAAACAAAAGCTCTGAGCACTTCTAATCCCCGCGTTCAACTTAACATTGCCGGTCAGGAAGTCGAGAAAGTTGATATCTTTCTTTATTTAGGAAGTGTGGTCTCGGCTAATCGGTGGCACCGAACTGGATGTGTGCAGCAGAATCGGGAATGCTAAAGCTGCGTTCGGAATGCTATCCAAAATCTGGAGAAGCAGTGTTATCAGCTTAAGAATTAACCGGCGACTGTTCCACTCCAACGTAGAATCAGTGCTGCTTTATGACTGCAGTACTTGGAAGGTGGACACCATTAACACACGAAAGCTGCAAGTCTTCATAAACAAATGTTTAAGGATCATCTTGAGGATTTTTTGGCCGAACCGCATTTCCAACGAGCAACTTTATACGAGAACCGGCCAAGAACCTATAAGAATTACTATACGAAGGAGAAAGTGGCAGTGGATTGGATTGGACGCCCTACGGCGCAAAGACAACTCCATTGCGAAATACGGCATGCAGTGGAATTCGCTCACCCAGGCAGGCAGAATAGCGGGGCACCCTAGGCAAACGTGGCGCAGAACAGTTGAGGAGGGATCGAGCTCTTTAGGAATGACTTGGAGGCAGCTCAAACGTGTTGCAGAACTTCGAACAAGATGGCGCGCAGGCGTGGTTGACGCCCTATGCCCCCCGAGGGGTTAAAGGATCTAAGTAAAGTAAGTAAATAAGGCTATGGACCTCAGAGGGTCAGTTCAGGAAGGGACACCATTGGATTAGAACCACCTATACGGGGATATGAATCTCAGGAGGTCGTTCAGCTCAATATGATGTAGATCCTCCAACTCAGTGAAGAAGTAACTAGCGAGAGTCCTCATTCTTCTGTCGGCAAGAGCAGAGCATTCGCAAAGCAGGTGACGGAGAGATTCAATTTTAAATTTCCCTTTCGGATGTTTGTCACACGTACGCGAGAGGTGGGACCGTGAAAAAACTTTTGGTGTTTTCTGGGAATCGAAAATTGAATTGCACGCGCAGTGGTCCGACACACTAACCACTGCACCACGGCACTCACGGTGGTGAACAGAATACCATGAAAACCAGATAGACTTGCTAAAGAATGCTTATTTCAGTATTTGCTATGACGAAAACGAGAAAAGATCTCTATTTTACTTTCTCTGCAGATGTCCTTTATTGGCGGAAACCCCAAAACGTACACAAGGCAAATATCTATGCAGATACCTTAAAGAGAATACTCTGAAAACATTTAAGATCTCATCCTGTGTGTTATCGGATAATTCGCATAGCTCACTTTATGGCAGAGGTTTTTCGAGAATCCAACTACTCACTACCTACATTATAAACGTTATGAGGAGATTCTATTTTGTATTCAACACCATCAACGAGAATGTATTTCGTGAAGCGAATGTATCCTTTTCCACCAACACAAGCCTCGAGGCATGTTTACCTTACCTTGGTTTGATCGAGTTAATGGGTTTTGATTCAGTTTTGACAACTTTAGAATAAAAAATTATATATACTGATAGATGTGAATGCTACAGAAGATAAGCAGATTGTTCTACGCTGTTACAAGATGCAAACATCTAATTGTTTCGAATAATTATTCTTCCAATTGTTACTGAAGTTGAATATTGGTAGTAAATCTTGTTAATTTATGTTATGAAAGAAGGGTGAATTAGTTTGAAGAAGTTTGCCCAAAATGCTTAGTATTTACAGGCATGAAACCATAACAGAAGGCTTTAAATGGCTTTAAATCTATGTAAAAACTTAGGACTATGCAGTTTAACCTAAGTTGAGGCAGTGAATGGAGTATGTTTAAGCATACCAACTCTCGATCGCACGAAATCTGCACCCAAAATCATACTCAAAAATCTGTACCAATTTTTTTATTCAGAAGATAATAGAATAAATATCAAAAGGTAAATAATAATATGAAATGTTGCTTATGAAAACATATTTAAGAAACTGATTCGTCGTCATCAGCCTGTGCGCTATCAACTGACATCTTACTGATACCAATAGCTTCATCATTGTTTCCGGAGGCAATACTACTGGAGCCAGCAGCCTCTTTGAATACGTGGCTGTCCTGGCTCGCGATATGTCTCAATAGTTGTGGCTGTTTCTTCAGGAAATGGTAGAAATCAATGCAATTGTAATCTAAATTACATTTCACGATTAAAATTGATTTCAGTGTGTCGATATTAAGATTGGCCGACTCGGTTTTCCAAATGGCAAGCAAAGAATGAATTCGATGATAAGTGAAAAATCCAAATACGATACCTACGTGGTATCCATGTGATTAAAAATAGATAGATTAATAGATATGGTAGATCTATATATCTATATATCATCGAACCTTATTTTTTGGAAAAATGAAGCTGGAGCACGCGTTACCGTCAGTAGAGTCCATCACCGATTGATGATCAGCGATTATTTGTTTCCGAATTTCCCTAACATCGAACTGCCAATGTGGTTTCAACTGGACAGCGCAACATGCTATACTGCCGGCTAAACTATGGAGTTATTGGCGGAGCAGTTCGGCAATAACATCATATCACGAAATGGACCAGCCAATGGCCACCATCAACATCTTAATCATGCAATTTAACGCCACTGAATTTTTTCTTGTGTGGAAATATTAACTCTCTTGTCTATGCCAATAAACCATCCTTGGAAGCCAACACTGTCCGCGTAATTCACAATATACGGCCCTAATAACTCGAAAAATTGGACCTCCCGAATGAACGATAAGACGTACCCGCGGTGCATATGTATATGCCGGAAGTTGTCTTCAAATACTAAATGGCACAAGATGAGCTCTTAAATAAAAAAATGCATTTATGCATTTTATTAAAAAAAAAAAAAACACTCATAAAGAAACATCCTACACATTTGCATATGTGACTAAAGGGTAAAAAATAATACGAATATCGGAATCATATGTCAATGCTGTTCCAACAGATATTATTAACTGAATTAAGAGTTTACTTTTACTTGAGTTATAACTCCATTAATCATGTACCTGTTCAAAGCTATCGGGTTGAAAGGTTCTTAATTAAGGCAAATTTGCTTTGATCTTGTTCCACAATATGGACGAATTTTGATCTTTTTCAAAGGGTTGTAATCACAGTCAACCTCAACGTCAGCGATAGAAAAAAAAAAAAAAAAAAAAAAACATTTATCCCCTTTCTAATTCCACACATGACAATTTTCGACCTTCATCTGAATTATCAACAACAAAAAACACGTGTCCTGTCTCTACAACCCCCACGATGATGATGACCATCATCAGACAGAGGGAATTTCACAAAAAAAGGTGAAAATATAATGTGGACTTTTCCTTACTGTTTATGAATGGTCCACCCTTTGTCACATTTACCACCCCATTTCTTTCAAACGTAAATCATACACTTTTTGCCAATTCTAACATTTTGAGAAAAAAGAAAAAGAAAAAGAAAACATAACATAACATAACAAAAAAAAGGACCAACCAACCCTCAAAGTTGTCCGGAGAAGTTCATGTTTGTATGCAGTCATAAATTATAACTATCCATCCGAATATACGGAAGAGCTGTATCCTTGTTATGAGACCGGATTCGCCTTCCATCCTGTAAAGAATATTGGATTTCAGTTGAGCGACTTGAAAACATATTGAACTGACCGCAATAAAAATTGAACGGAACCGAAATTGATATGCATTCGTCTGCAGGACTCTAACGATTTGAATTTATTATTAACTTTTTTTTTCTCTCGTTATTCCTTCAAGGTAGACCTGGATATTTATGACAGGATTTGTTATGGTCGACATATGTCTAAGGTATACATTGTGAAAGTGCTTTTGATTTCCGACACCATGGACGGTCGATGTACGATTGATCCCATCGGTGATATTACGGATGGTATGGCCATGTTATAAAAAACGGTAATCTTCCTTGCATTCACCTTATTTTTATGCTCAACCATTTGTGACCCCTATAGGAAATTGAGTTTGTGAAAGAATGGATGGAATGGGGAGATGGACAACTTTATTGAATGGGTTAAACGAATAAGGAGTTTCGTCCTGAAAATTTTAAGATAATTTAATTTAAGGCCGTAACGGAGTATGATTTTGAAATTTTTGTTTAGTTCTCAAAAAGACACTTCGCATTGGTTCCTTTTTTTTTTGTATATTTATATATGTAACAATCACAATCAAGCAACTTAGTTATGAGTCCTTGATTCGGGTTATTTCGACAAGGTTTGTCATAGTCCTAATAAGTTGGCTATGTACCCAATTTTAGTATTTCCACTGATTTCGTCTTTGAAGCTAATTGTAAAGTTGCACTGATCTCTAAACGGTGACCAGATAGCAATGATACTTTTTCAAATTGCTATGTATCAGCAACTGTCAAAGTTACCAATGACATAGCTGCCAAAATATTCAGTAAAGGTTTCACGCTTGCCGAACCTGCGGAAATTATTAAAAAGTATTATCGAAATTCCGTGTCAGTTGTAAATACGCAACGTGAATTTCGTCGTGAGGTCGGTGGTTATCATGGCTTCAGTGTACAGGCAATTCGTCGCACCGTGGAAAAGTTTGAGCGTGAGTACACTCTTTTGGACCCTTAGCTACCAACCACAGAGAGAGGTTGTTGCGTAATGAAGAAATCATAAGCGCCGTAGCGGCCAGTATCGATGAAGACCCAGAAATGGCTATTCGGCACCGATCATTTGAATTGGGCATCACCAGAGTCAACCCGGCTTATTTTGTGGTTGGATTTGGGCCTACATCCATTCATCCGAACTGTGGTTCTAACAAGATGGCGCTCCATGCCATACAAGCGACGAAACGCTCAAAGTTGTGAAGGAGAAATTTGGCGACTGGGTCATCTCACGGCGAGCGTTCATCAATTGGTCGCCGCGATCATGCGACTTGACACCACTCGATTATTTTCTCTGAGGCTACGTCAAGTCCTTAGTCTACGCTAACAAGCCAACCACTCTGAACGAGCTCGAAGCCAACATTCGAGATGCTATTGCCAGAATAACGCCGCACAGTGGTGCCAAAACATTATTTTCACGAAAAAAATCATTTTAATCGCGGATCCCTATAGGAAACATATGCCGATCAAAAATGTTCCGAATGAGAAAAAAATAAAATAGCTTCGGCGGGAGGTATGGTGAGATCTCCATATAATGACACGCTTGAACAGAACAGACTTTTCAATGGTTTTATTGAAGTGATAAATGCGGGCGCAGGTTAACGCTGCTGGTAATAGTACAGTGGCTTAGGTGAGAGTCTAAAGAATATCTTCAAATAAGAAACAAAACGGAAGAGTGTGGAGCACGTTAATTCTGCTCTATCGAGCTTTTGCAAATATTGATTTTCGACCGTTTACTTATAAAATCCACAAGTGCTTGAAGAATTAGAAAATACAAATTATGATAACGTTTACGTTTCCTTCAGACATGCTGTAAAACGTATTTAAAATGTTTAAATTATTAGCAAATTGACGCAGTACAGATATTTACTAGAATACTAACTTCGCTGTATGCACTAAAAATGGTTACATACTGTAGTGACTTTAAAGGTGTTGCAACTGTTGGCATAAGTGTAAATATTTCTCCATTCCATCGGAATGTATTATCTAACTCATATATTTTCAGAATACAAACCCACTTAGTGTATCAAACATTTTGAAAATTTTGATTTTTTTCGCCTCACACACCAATGTGCCCCGTACGTATTGGACCGACCACTTGAAGCACTGCCAGCGAAGCCGAGGCTATGATGTGCTATTCCACACATAATGGCACATTCATGCCATTCAGCTTCAAAATAAAGCCAGAATCAATTTTATATCTCACCCCGTTGTTGTTTTATTTCAATTTTTTTCCTATCGTTCTTACCTGTATCTTAGATTTCTGGCTAGTTGTAGCCAGGAGTCTCAATAGGTCAATAACTTGAAATGTACGAGGATAGTAGTGTGGGAATCAAGTAATAACTAAGTATGTAATTATTTCCTGGAGTTAATTTGTGAACCATTTAAAATCTCTGCCATAACTGTAAACGTGTCACGTCAAAGAACCAACAATAGATTTGATGAACATCTATTAAATTGCATTTCATTTTTACTACTAACATATACATATGTACGACTACCATTCATGAAAGATACACCTACTCGCACATACATAAGTCAAAATGAAATTTCATTTATTTGACAAACAGATGCAAACAACGATGGACAACCACCATGCTCTGGGATGACACAAAGAAATCAGATAAAAATTTCATTTCAATTTCACATTACTGACACACTACACAGCGGGAAAGGGGCAACGGCGCAAATATTACATACATACATCGTTTTCTTAAATCCTTGCACAATAAAACTATAAATGAAACCACTGACCGAAAGAGTGACCGAAATATTATCGACACATTGACATCGCATACACGTTCAACTGATTGTTATCCTTTTACGGAATGGGTATCGCAATAAAGGATTTTGGGTTTTCAACCTCACCCTATCCTCAAATCTATTTCTTACGTTTTCCACAATGCGTGAAGAAATATCAAAGTTTTCAACGTCTAGTGCATAGCATACCTTATCTCATTTTGGAAAGGTATTCTTTAGATGTTTTCTTTGACATCCAAGGGGTTGTCACTTTCATTACGCATCACACCGCCTCAATCAAAAAAGGGGTTTAATCCAATCAATTGCGGTCAATAAGCTCTTCTTTTCTTGTCTGTTGGAATTGTGTCCAAAAGAATTGGTCTGAATGGTGTGTATTCGAAATGGGATATATGGTATGTGTCTTCGTATATCTGACAATATGGGTGCCTGATTTGGTTTTGAAAAGTTACAATAAAAATTTTGATTTGTGTTTTGCGTCATGAGTGCGATGTGTCCAGCAACATGTGCTGATGATCACTTTAATCAATACACAAAGTGATGGTCATGTAGTTGAGGGCAATTTGAATTGATGGCAATGATATCTAAATGACAACATCAAAATGAGGTTTTGTGGCTTATTTGAAATCAAAAGCAGTGTATTTCGTCGGTAAGTAAAATTTTATTAAACAGAAACAAGTGTGGAGAATAGGTCAATAAATGCAAACAAAATACGAAGGATATTTCATTTTACTAGGAGCTCTAAACAACCAAAATCGAGTTCCATCATAAAGAGCTTCCACAATCAGTGGGGTAATGCAATAACAATAGCATGCAATATGTATATATGTATGTACTTGTGGAATAGACTGGTGCGTACTTTTGTATACGGAACGGGGGAAACTACAAGGGCCAAACTGTCCGGTGATTTACAAAAAATGGATCTTCCATTCTGACGATTTGAAGTTAAAAGTCGAATGATAAGTTTGTAACTATAAGTACATAGAATACTGCACATCTGCAGCAGAACTCATCAATTCATTAATACATTATCAGGTGGAAGGTTGTAACTTTAATGTGGTTTATTTGCATATGAATATGTTAAAAGTAAACGTAAGCGAAAAAAAAAATAAAACGAATCTGAAAGGAGGGACCATACGTTTTCAACGCTGCCTATTAAGAATAAAGACAGAAAAAAATGAAGAAACAGAAAACAAAAACTTGACACTATTAGTTTAAGGAAAATCTGTCAAGACTTGCTTCACATTCAAATGTAGAGGTTGGAGATGAATGTAGCCGACGATGCTACAACAAAGCTTGACAAACTAAGGTTGATAATGATTGTAGCTTTTCTATTAGGTAGGAGTAAAGATAAGTACTAAACCATGGTTCAGAATCAGCAAGCAAGTTGAGCAAGGACTCAATATCATCATTCAAGGGTATTACACAATCTTAATAAAAAAAAAGGTAAGCTGTGGATGCGAAAAAGCGACGTGTAGGTTAGGCAAATTCCAAAACTTGTTGTGGCACGTATGAAGTTTGCCATCACACCTAGTCTTGCAGAATGTAGACGAATTTTCACAGTCTCCAACTCCAAGACTAACTATGGCACGTATTTTGGGGGTGCACATTGCGATTGATTGGGAAACTACTGACTGCTCAAAACTTGCCTTGGGCCAGTAGTGAAAGAATTAAGTCCATGATGAAGTGCTTGCACCTCCCAGTGATGGTCCCCGGGCAACTATACGTATAGACCCTTATACGTGTAGGCTAAACTACAAGTCCGGGTTGTCTAGGGCCTTGATTCTAGACTAGGTAACGTGGGCCAGCAACCTGCGTTACTGAAACCAGCTCGCTACAGAAACCGACACTATGCCTCGGATTAGGACTGATCATGATCACATGTTGACGACTTTTGGCTATTGTACCGGACCAAGATAGGTTTCTGGAATGTAAAGACGCTCCTCGACTCGGAAAGCGAAGGTTCTTACGATACCATATTCCTTCAATTGGAAAAAGGATTCATGCATTTTGGGGGTACGTAAAATAAGATGGTTAGAGTTGGGCGAGTACCAGTGTCGAACGCGTAACACTGTACTACTCTATTCTGGAAGGCCATCCGGAAATTCGCGGGAACATGGAGTCGGACTTCTGTTAACAATAACAGCACGTAAGGGCCTAATTTACTGGCAGCCTCATGGTGATAGGATTATGACTGCCAGGTTCCGAACTAGAGTACGACGCGTCACCATAATACAGGGTTACGAGCCAACCAATTGTTCGTCTGAGGACGAAAAGGAGAGCTCCTACAATCTTTTAAGTGCCGACTTTAACACAATATCAAATGGAGGCATTGTCATAGTGATGGGGGATTTGAATGCCAAGGTAGGCAACGACAACGAAGGGCTCAAACATGTAATCGGGAAGCATGGACTAGGCAACCGCAATGACAACGGCGAAGCGAAGGGTTTGTGGATTTCTGCAATTCCAACCGCCTTGTGATAGGTGGCACCATGTTTGAGCACAAGACCTGCCACAAAGTTAGCTGGGTTTCCAACGACAGGCAAGCGACCTCCAACCAAATTGACAATTTTGCCATCAGCCGCCGCTTTAGAAGTAGTCTCCGAAACAGGCGAGGGTCAGATGTGGGGATAGTACGAGATCACCATCTTATGATAGCTACTCTCCAACTACACACTGCTGCAGGTCGAAGATCGGTCGACAACACAAGAATGCCCAGGTTCAACATCGATATACTTAGGGATTCCTCAGTGCGCCAACAACTAAGGGAGCACTTTTCGCAAGGTGAGGAAGCAATCAGCAGCTCAATGCCCGCTACCATCCAAGATCATTGGTGTGCTGTGAAAAATGTTTTTACATCTGGTGCTGAAAGAATTGTCGGTCGATCGCAGGGAAGACATAGGGCGTCGCTTTCTGAGGATACCTGGAGACGGATTGACGAACGAAAACAGCTGAAAACTCGCGTTGCAGGTACCCCAGCAGCAGGGAGAAGCGAGCTAGAGTCCCTATATCGCATGAAGATGAGAGAAGTTCAGCGTAGCGTGCGACGTAACAGGCGCAACTACATCAACGCGCTGGCAACAGAAGCAGAAGAAGCTGCACGGAGGTGTGACAGCAGGACCGTCTACAGAATCACCAAGGAACTGACAGATGGTCGCAGCTCTAGCCAACACCCAGTGAAAAGCCTAGACGGCTCCTTGCTCATTTTGGATGAGGACCAACTCAAGAGATGGAAAGAGCATTTTGCTACGGTTTTGAACCGTGTATTCGCTAGCGATATACTCCCAAATCAGACTGAGATGCCCGAGGTGAGAAGTTCCCGAATACGCACCACGACTCCCAGTAATGACGAGATCATTACTGCGATTAAGGCACTCAAAACCAACAAGGCGGTAGGACTTGACGGTATTCCAGCAGAGCTCTTACGAGCAGCGCCAACAACATCGGCTGAGCTTCTGCTTCCACTTATAGGGAGAGCTTGGGAAGCTGAGAGCTTTCCTAATGGGTGGAACAAGGGAATGATCGTCAAGCTTCCTAAGAAAGGAAATTTAATGGAGTGCGGAAACTGTAGGGGTATCTGCGTGCTGCCTGCTGTAGCTAAGATAATAGCTAAAATCATCCTTGAGCGAATCAAACAACATCTCGAAGACACACTCGATGCCGAACAGGTTTCCGCTCTGGATCCTCCTGTGCCGACCACATCAACACCTTGCGGATTGTCATCGAACAGTGCGTTGAATATCGATCGCCATTTCACCTGCTGTTCATCGATTTTGAGAAGGCGAGTTTATTTGGCATGCCTTACGCAGGAGAGGTATTCCCGATAAACTAATTGCTATTATCAAAGCTACATATGATGGCTCCAAATGTCACGCTCTGCGCAGAGGAAGGATGTCTGAGGAATTTGAGACCCAAAGTGGGGTAAGACAAGGCTGTATCCTTTCACCAATATTATTCCTATTGGTGATTAGCGATGTGCTTCATGCAGCTTTGTCGACGGGAAACGGAGGAATTCGATGGACTCTCACATCTCAACTGAAACATCTTGACTACGCTGATGATGTATGCTTACTCTCTCACAGAATTATGGACCTCCACCAAATGACAACAGATGTGGAGAGGGAAGCAGGCGTCGTCGGGCTGAAAATTAATACGGCAAAAACTAAAATTAATAGCCTTGGAACTAACTCATCGGCTCAAATATGAATTGCTCGACAACCGGTAGAGAGAGTAGAGAATTTCCAGTATCTTGGGAGTATTGTCTCGACCGATGGTGGAACCGAACTGGATATAGCCAACAGGATCGCCAAACCAAAGTCCGCGTTCGGGATGTTGTCCAAAATATGACGAAGCAATGCAATCAGTTTGAACTCCAAGATAAGACTGTTCCGCTCCAACGTTGAATCTGTGCTGTTATATGGTTGCAGCACGTGGAGAGTGATCACTTCTATCACCAGAAAGCTTCAAACGTTCGCTAATAGGTGCCTGCGCAATATCTTAAGGATTTTCTGGCCCAATCGTATCTCTAACGAACACCTTTACGAGATAACGGGTCAGGAACCAATAGACATAACCATCCAACGACGAAAGTGGCAGTGTATTGGTCACACATTCCGAAAGGGTGACAGTTCCATAGCGAACCATGCTATGCAATAGAACCCTTTAACTCAGGATGGCAGAAAACCTGACGGTCCGAAGAGAACATGGCGGAGAGCTGTCGAGAAGGAGACATGGCTGTTGAGGAAAAGTTGGGGAGAACTCAGACACATTGCCAGAAACCGTACACGATGGCGTTTAGGCGAAGTAGAGGCCGTAGGACCCACAAGTGGATACAGGACATAAGTAAGTAAGTGTGGCACAGGTGCTCGGACGACGACATTCGACTGCAATTCGGATTAAGTAATTATGCATCTGTCTTTCAGACAGAGATTTATCTAAGACTTTTGGCTGCGGATTGTACTCCCAATATTGTCGAATACAAATGTAGATATAGCGGCAGCCAGACCTTACTTTCTCCGCTCATACACAGATCGAAAACAATCCAACTATCCGTATGCAGAGCTAAAGTTAGATTTAATGAGTTCGAGATCACAAAGAAATCACCGGAAATTAGAACTCTGATGATCCGGAAAGATTAAATATAGAATGGAACTTTTGTAGCATTTGAGCAAACGAAATTTATATCCTGACATCTGCACGAGGTCTATGCCATTCTTCGTGTCAGCAGAAAAGACTGCACAAGTATGAAATTACTGATCGCCAACCGAATTGAGCATCTTGTAGTCTACGAGTATAACACTTGCTAAAGTTTCAGGTATCGTATTTAACCTACTAACATCAACTCGGAACCTAAAAGGTATGACTAGAACACTTACGGTATCAGCACCGTGTCTGTATGCCCGTCTATCAATCTGTTAGTTTTTCAGTCTGTCACCTCCTTGTAAGTTCTGAACGGTTTGCCCTAAATAGCTGAAATTTCCAGTAAGTTCCCATTTCGTTATGACCGCACAAGATCGTGATACCACAAGTTTTGTATGTGCCCTTTTCGAACATTTTGTAACAATATTTTTGTTTAATAATGTAATTTGTCAATAATGTGAATAATTTTTTATCATAAGGTTTTTTGAACAAGCAAGCTCAAAAACATTTCAATCTATGAATTTATAAATGGCAAAATATTTTTTTTAAAACTGAGAATGCGTAGAATAGGGGTGTTACAAGAAAACTATAATAGGTCTTCTAAATGGGGTTTTAATTGGAACGCTCCATTTTCCCAACAGGGTTTTTCGGCTATGCGTGAAGTTAGCTTGCCATATAATCATGGAAAAGTATACGTTTCAAAAATGTTTGGAAACTATCAACATTTTTTGATCAACGTTCGCGTTCGATTGCGACAACTTTAGGTGGTCTAACTCCAAATTTCTGTCGCGTTCTTGTCATCTGGTGGAAAATTGAACGTTCGTGCGATTTAACGCCCATTAATTTTTTTACTTTGGGGCTATATGAAATCCATGGGCTATGCCAATAAGCCAGAGACTTAAGATAACCTCAGGACTAATATCGCGAAATTGCCGGCATATCACCCGATTTGTGCGAAAAGGTCATGGAAAATTCTGCCTGCAGACGTTTCCGTGGAGGTCATTTGAATGATATTGTGTTCCATAATTAATGGCATCGATGGTACTTTAACCCGAAATATATATATACACGTATATATTTTTATTTTTTTGATAGCTCAAACACAAGTTCTTTATTGAAAAAATAAAATGGGGCGCTCTGAATGAAAAACCCGATGTAACACAGCGTGTTTTGTACAAATTTGAAAGTTGGGGATACATACTATATGATATTCACCCGAACACATTTTTTTTCAACTTCGTTCAGTTTTATTTCATAGAAATGCATTTTGATGCTAAAATAAACTTCATACCTCAATTTCATTTCAGTAGTTTTTTAGATGAGTGTAATAAAGTTTCCATATGTATGTACATATATATACATACCATATATATATATAAAGAGCCCTCAGATGGGGGAAGGACGACGGAAATTAACGGCGGACACCTTGCTCGAGCTACTTCGACATATTCGAAGCTCAGGTCTCTAAGGATTTCCATAACACTTGTCTTGGGCCAGTAGTGAAAGAATTAAGTCCATGATGAAGTGCTTGCACCCCCCAGTGATGGTCCCCGGGCAACTATACGTATAGACCCTTATACGTGTAGGCTAAACTACAAGTCCGGGTTGTCTAGGGCCTTGATTCTAGACTAGGTAACGTGGGCCAGCAACCTGCGTTACTGAAACCAGCTCGCTACAGAAACCGACACTATGCCTCGGATTAGGACTGATCACATGTTGACGACTTTTGGCTATTGTACCGGACCAAGATAGGTTTCTGGAATGTAAAGACGCTCCTCGACTCGGAAAGCGAAGGTTCTTACGATACCATATTCCTTCAATTGGAAAAAGAATTCATGCATTTTGGGGGTACGTAAAATAAGATGGTTAGAGTTGGGCGAGTACCAGTGTCGAACGCGTAACACTGTACTACTCTATTCTGGAAGGCCATCCGGAAATTCGCGGGAACATGGAGTCGGACTTCTGTTAACAATAACAGCACGTAAGGGCCTAATTTACTGGCAGCCTCATGGTGATAGGATTATGACTGCCAGGTTCCGAACTAGAGTACGACGCGTCACCATAATACAGGGTTACGAGCCAACCAATAGTTCGTCTGAGGACGAAAAGGAGAGCTCCTACAATCTTTTAAGTGCCGACTTTAACACAATATCAAATGGAGGCATTGTCATAGTGATGGGGGATTTGAATGCCAAGGTAGGCAACGACAACGAAGGGCTCAAACATGTAATCGGGAAGCATGGACTAGGCAACCGCAATGACAACGGCGAAGCGAAGGGTTTGTGGATTTCTGCAATTCCAACCGCCTTGTGATAGGTGGCACCATGTTTGAGCACAAGACCTGCCACAAAGTTAGCTGGGTTTCCAACGACAGGCAAGCGACCTCCAACCAAATTGACAATTTTGCCATCAGCCGCCGCTTTAGAAGTAGTCTCCGAAACAGGCGAGGGTCAGATGTGGGGATAGTACGAGATCACCATCTTATGATAGCTACTCTCCAACTACACACTGCTGCAGGTCGAAGATCGGTCGACAACACAAGAATGCCCAGGTTCAACATCGATATACTTAGGGATTTCTCAGTGCGCCAACAACTAAGGGAGCACTTTTCGCAAGGTGAGGAAGCAATCAGCAGCTCAATGCCCGCTACCATCCAAGATCATTGGTGTGCTGTGAAAAATGTTTTTACATCTGGTGCTGAAAGAATTGTCGGTCGATCGCAGGGAAGACATAGGGCGTCGCTTTCTGAGGATACCTGGAGACGGATTGACGAACGAAAACAGCTGAAAGCTCGCGTTGCAGGTACCCCAGCAGCAGGGAGAAGCGAGCTAGAGTCCCTATATCGCATGAAGATGAGAGAAGTTCAGCGTAGCGTGCGACGTAACAGGCGCAACTACATCAACGCGCTGGCAACAGAAGCAGAAGAAGCTGCACGGAGGTGTGACAGCAGGACCGTCTACAGAATCACCAAGGAACTGACAGATGGTCGCAGCTCTAGCCAACACCCAGTGAAAAGCCTAGACGGCTCCTTGCTCATTTTGGATGAGGACCAACTCAAGAGATGGAAAGAGCATTTTGCTACGGTTTTGAACCGTGTATTCGCTAGCGATATACTCCCAAATCAGACTGAGATGCCCGAGGTGAGAAGTTCCCGAATACGCACCACGACTCCCAGTAATGACGAGATCATTACTGCGATTAAGGCACTCAAAACCAACAAGGCGGTAGGACTTGACGGTATTCCAGCAGAGCTCTTACGAGCAGCGCCAACAACATCGGCTGAGCTTCTGCTTCCACTTATAGGGAGAGCTTGGGAAGCTGAGAGCTTTCCTAATGGGTGGAACAAGGGAATGATCGTCAAGCTTCCTAAGAAAGGAAATTTAATGGAGTGCGGAAACTGTAGGGGTATCTGCGTGTTGCCTGCTGTAGCTAAGATAATAGCTAAAATCATCCTTGAGCGAATCAAACAACATCTCGAAGACACACTCGATGCCGAACAGGTTTCCGCTCTGGATCCTCCTGTGCCGACCACATCAACACCTTGCGGATTGTCATCGAACAGTGCGTTGAATATCGATCGCCATTTCACCTGCTGTTCATCGATTTTGAGAAGGCGAGTTTATTTGGCATGCCTTACGCAGGAGAGGTATTCCCGATAAACTAATTGCTATTATCAAAGCTACATATGATGGCTCCAAATGTCACGCTCTGCGCAGAGGAAGGATGTCTGAGGAATTTGAGACCCAAAGTGGGGTAAGACAAGGCTGTATCCTTTCACCAATATTATTCCTATTGGTGATTAGCGATGTGCTTCATGCAGCTTTGTCGACGGGAAACGGAGGAATTCGATGGACTCTCACATCTCAACTGAAACATCTTGACTACGCTGATGATGTATGCTTACTCTCTCACAGAATTATGGACCTCCACCAAATGACAACAGATGTGGAGAGGGAAGCAGGCGTCGTCGGGCTGAAAATTAATACGGCAAAAACTAAAATTAATAGCCTTGGAACTAACTCATCGGCTCAAATATGAATTGCTCGACAACCGGTAGAGAGAGTAGAGAATTTCCAGTATCTTGGGAGTATTGTCTCGACCGATGGTGGAACCGAACTGGATATAGCCAACAGGATCGCCAAACCAAAGTCCGCGTTCGGGATGTTGTCCAAAATATGACGAAGCAATGCAATCAGTTTGAACTCCAAGATAAGACTGTTCCGCTCCAACGTTGAATCTGTGCTGTTATATGGTTGCAGCACGTGGAGAGTGATCACTTCTATCACCAGAAAGCTTCAAACGTTCGCTAATAGGTGCCTGCGCAATATCTTAAGGATTTTCTGGCCCAATCGTATCTCTAACGAACACCTTTACGAGATAACGGGTCAGGAACCAATAGACATAACCATCCAACGACGAAAGTGGCAGTGTATTGGTCACACATTCCGAAAGGGTGACAGTTCCATAGCGAACCATGCTATGCAATGGAACCCTTTAACTCAGGATGGCAGAAAACCTGACGGTCCGAAGAGAACATGGCGGAGAGCTGTCGAGAAGGAGACATGGCTGTTGAGGAAAAGTTGGGGAGAACTCAGACACATTGCCAGAAACCGTACACGATGGCGTTTAGGCGAAGTAGAGGCCGTAGGACCCACAAGTGGATACAGGACATAAGTAAGTAAGTGTGGCACAGGTGCTCGGACGACGACATTCGACTGCAATTCGGATTAAGTAATTATGCATCTGTCTTTCAGACAGAGATTTATCTAAGACTTTTGGCTGCGGATTGTACTCCCAATATTGTCGAATACAAATGTAGATATAGCGGCAGCCAGACCTTACTTTCTCCGCTCATACACAGATCGAAAACAATCCAACTATCCGTATGCAGAGCTAAAGTTAGATTTATTGAGTTCGAGATCACAAAGAAATCACCGGAAATTAGAACTCTGATGATCCGGAAAGATTAAATATAGAATGGAACTTTTGTAGAATTTGAGCAAACGAAATTTATATCCTGACATCTGCACGAGGTCTATGCCATTCTTCGTGTCAGCAGAAAAGACTGCACAAGTATGAAATTACTGATCGCCAACCGAATTGAGCATCTTGTAGTCTACGAGTATAACACTTGCTAAAGTTTCAGGTATCGTATTTAACCTACTAACATCAACTCGGAACCTAAAAGGTATGACTAGAACACTTACGGTATCAGCACCGTGTCTGTATGCCCGTCTATCAATCTGTTAGTTTTTCAGTCTGTCACCTCCTTGTAAGTTCTGAACGGTTTTGCCCTAAATAGCTGAAATTTCCAGTAAGTTCCCATTTCGTTATGACCGCACAAGATCGTGATACCACAAGTTTTGTATGTGCCCTTTTCGAACATTTTGTAACAATATTTTTGTTTAATAATGTAATTTGTCAATAATGTGAATAATTTTTTATCATAAGGTTTTTTGAACAAGCAAGCTCAAAAACATTTCAATCTATGAATTTATAAATGGCAAAATATTTTTTTTAAAACTGAGAATGCGTAGAATAGGGGTGTTACAAGAAAACTATAATAGGTCTTCTAAATGGGGTTTTAATTGGAACGCTCCATTTTCCCAACAGGGTTTTTCGGCTATGCGTGAAGTTAGCTTGCCATATAATCATGGAAAAGTATACGTTTCAAAAATGTTTGGAAACTATCAACATTTTTTGATCAACGTTCGCGTTCGATTGCGACAACTTTAGGTGGTCTAACTCCAAATTTCTGTCGCGTTCTTGTCATCTGGTGGAAAATTGAACGTTCGTGCGATTTAACGCCCATTAATTTTTTTACTTTGGGGCTATATGAAATCCATGGGCTATGCCAATAAGCCAGAGACTTAAGATAACCTCAGGACTAATATCGCGAAATTGCCGGCATATCACCCGATTTGTGCGAAAAGGTCATGGAAAATTCTGCCTGCAGACGTTTCCGTGGAGGTCATTTGAATGATATTGTGTTCCATAATTAATGGCATCGATGGTACTTTAACCCGAAATATATATATACACGTATATATTTTTATTTTTTTGATAGCTCAAACACAAGTTCTTTATTGAAAAAATAAAATGGGGCGCTCTGAATGAAAAACCCGATGTAACACAGCGTGTTTTGTACAAATTTGAAAGTTGGGGATACATACTATATGATATTCACCCGAACACATTTTTTTTCAACTTCGTTCAGTTTTATTTCATAGAAATGCATTTTGATGCTAAAATAAACTTCATACCTCAATTTCATTTCAGTAGTTTTTTAGATGAGTGTAATAAAGTTTCCATATGTATGTACATATATATACATACCATATATATATATAAAGAGCCCTCAGATGGGGGAAGGACGACGGAAATTAACGGCGGACACCTTGCTCGAGCTACTTCGACATATTCGAAGCTCAGGTCTCTAAGGATTTCCATAACACTTGCCTTGGGCCAGTAGTGAAAGAATTAAGTCCATGATGAAGTGCTTGCACCTCCCAGTGATGGTCCCCGGGCAACTATACGTATAGACCCTTATACGTGTAGGCTAAACTACAAGTCCGGGTTGTCTAGGGCCTTGATTCTAGACTAGGTAACGTGGGCCAGCAACCTGCGTTACTGAAACCAGCTCGCTACAGAAACCGACACTATGCCTCGGATTAGGACTGATCACATGTTGACGACTTTTGGCTATTGTACCGGACCAAGATAGGTTTCTGGAATGTAAAGACGCTCCTCGACTCGGAAAGCGAAGGTTCTTACGATACCATATTCCTTCAATTGGAAAAAGAATTCATGCATTTTGGGGGTACGTAAAATAAGATGGTTAGAGTTGGGCGAGTACCAGTGTCGAACGCGTAACACTGTACTACTCTATTCTGGAAGGCCATCCGGAAATTCGCGGGAACATGGAGTCGGACTTCTGTTAACAATAACAGCACGTAAGGGCCTAATTTACTGGCAGCCTCATGGTGATAGGATTATGACTGCCAGGTTCCGAACTAGAGTACGACGCGTCACCATAATACAGGGTTACGAGCCAACCAATAGTTCGTCTGAGGACGAAAAGGAGAGCTCCTACAATCTTTTAAGTGCCGACTTTAACACAATATCAAATGGAGGCATTGTCATAGTGATGGGGGATTTGAATGCCAAGGTAGGCAACGACAACGAAGGGCTCAAACATGTAATCGGGAAGCATGGACTAGGCAACCGCAATGACAACGGCGAAGCGAAGGGTTTGTGGATTTCTGCAATTCCAACCGCCTTGTGATAGGTGGCACCATGTTTGAGCACAAGACCTGCCACAAAGTTAGCTGGGTTTCCAACGACAGGCAAGCGACCTCCAACCAAATTGACAATTTTGCCATCAGCCGCCGCTTTAGAAGTAGTCTCCGAAACAGGCGAGGGTCAGATGTGGGGATAGTACGAGATCACCATCTTATGATAGCTACTCTCCAACTACACACTGCTGCAGGTCGAAGATCGGTCGACAACACAAGAATGCCCAGGTTCAACATCGATATACTTAGGGATTCCTCAGTGCGCCAACAACTAAGGGAGCACTTTTCGCAAGGTGAGGAAGCAATCAGCAGCTCAATGCCCGCTACCATCCAAGATCATTGGTGTGCTGTGAAAAATGTTTTTACATCTGGTGCTGAAAGAATTGTCGGTCGATCGCAGGGAAGACATAGGGCGTCGCTTTCTGAGGATACCTGGAGATGGATTGACGAACGAAAACAGCTGAAAACTCGCGTTGCAGGTACCCCAGCAGCAGGGAGAAGCGAGCTAGAGTCCCTATATCGCATGAAGATGAGAGAAGTTCAGCGTAGCGTGCGACGTAACAGGCGCAACTACATCAACGCGCTGGCAACAGAAGCAGAAGAAGCTGCACGGAGGTGTGACAGCAGGACCGTCTACAGAATCACCAAGGAACTGACAGATGGTCGCAGCTCTAGCCAACACCCAGTGAAAAGCCTAGACGGCTCCTTGCTCATTTTGGATGAGGACCAACTCAAGAGATGGAAAGAGCATTTTGCTACGGTTTTGAACCGTGTTTTCGCTAGCGATATACTCCCAAATCAGACTGAGATGCCCGAGGTGAGAAGTTCCCGAATACGCACCACGACTCCCAGTAATGACGAGATCATTACTGCGATTAAGGCACTCAAAACCAACAAGGCGGTAGGACTTGACGGTATTCCAGCAGAGCTCTTACGAGCAGCGCCAACAACATCGGCTGAGCTTCTGCTTCCACTTATAGGGAGAGCTTGGGAAGCTGAGAGCTTTCCTAATGGGTGGGAACAAGGGAATGATCGTCAAGCTTCCTAAGAAAGGAAATTTAATGGAGTGCGGAAACTGTAGGGGTATCTGCGTGCTGCCTGCTGTAGCTAAGATAATAGCTAAAATCATCCTTGAGCGAATCAAACAACATCTCGAAGACACACTCGATGCCGAACAGGTTTCCGCTCTGGATCCTCCTGTGCCGACCACATCAACACCTTGCGGATTGTCATCGAACAGTGCGTTGAATATCGATCGCCATTTCACCTGCTGTTCATCGATTTTGAGAAGGCGAGTTTATTTGGCATGCCTTACGCAGGAGAGGTATTCCCGATAAACTAATTGCTATTATCAAAGCTACATATGATGGCTCCAAATGTCACGCTCTGCGCAGAGGAAGGATGTCTGAGGAATTTGAGACCCAAAGTGGGGTAAGACAAGGCTGTATCCTTTCACCAATATTATTCCTATTGGTGATTAGCGATGTGCTTCATGCAGCTTTGTCGACGGGAAACGGAGGAATTCGATGGACTCTCACATCTCAACTGAAACATCTTGACTACGCTGATGATGTATGCTTACTCTCTCACAGAATTATGGACCTCCACCAAATGACAACAGATGTGGAGAGGGAAGCAGGCGTCGTCGGGCTGAAAATTAATACGGCAAAAACTAAAATTAATAGCCTTGGAACTAACTCATCGGCTCAAATATGAATTGCTCGACAACCGGTAGAGAGAGTAGAGAATTTCCAGTATCTTGGGAGTATTGTCTCGACCGATGGTGGAACCGAACTGGATATAGCCAACAGGATCGCCAAACCAAAGTCCGCGTTCGGGATGTTGTCCAAAATATGACGAAGCAATGCAATCAGTTTGAACTCCAAGATATGACTGTTCCGCTCCAACGTTGAATCCGTGCTGTTATATGGTTGCAGCACGTGGAGAGTGATCACTTCTATCACCAGAAAGCTTCAAACGTTCGCTAATAGGTGCCTGCGCAATATCTTAAGGATTTTCTGGCCCAATCGTATCTCTAACGAACACCTTTACGAGATAACGGGTCAGGAACCAATAGACATAACCATCCAACGACGAAAGTGGCAGTGTATTGGTCACACATTCCGAAAGGGTGACAGTTCCATAGCGAACCATGCTATGCAATAGAACCCTTTAACTCAGGATGGCAGAAAACCTGACGGTCCGAAGAGAACATGGCGGAGAGCTGTCGAGAAGGAGACATGGCTGTTGAGGAAAAGTTGGGGAGAACTCAGACACATTGCCAGAAACCGTACACGATGGCGTTTAGGCGAAGTAGAGGCCGTAGGACCCACAAGTGGATACAGGACATAAGTAAGTAAGTGTGGCACAGGTGCTCGGACGACGACATTCGACTGCAATTCGGATTAAGTAATTATGCATCTGTCTTTCAGACAGAGATTTATCTAAGACTTTTGGCTGCGGATTGTACTCCCAATATTGTCGAATACAAATGTAGATATAGCGGCAGCCAGACCTTACTTTCTCCGCTCATACACAGATCGAAAACAATCCAACTATCCGTATGCAGAGCTAAAGTTAGATTTAATGAGTTCGAGATCACAAAGAAATCACCGGAAATTAGAACTCTGATGATCCGGAAAGATTAAATATAGAATGGAACTTTTGTAGCATTTGAGCAAACGAAATTTATATCCTGACATCTGCACGAGGTCTATGCCATTCTTCGTGTCAGCAGAAAAGACTGCACAAGTATGAAATTACTGATCGCCAACCGAATTGAGCATCTTGTAGTCTACGAGTATAACACTTGCTAAAGTTTCAGGTATCGTATTTAACCTACTAACATCAACTCGGAACCTAAAAGGTTTGACTAGAACACTTACGGTATCAGCACCGTGTCTGTATGCCCGTCTATCAATCTGTTAGTTTTTCAGTCTGTCACCTCCTTGTAAGTTCTGAACGGTTTGCCCTAAATAGCTGAAATTTCCAGTAAGTTCCCATTTCGTTATGACCGCACAAGATCGTGATACCACAAGTTTTGTATGTGCCCTTTTCGAACATTTTGTAACAATATTTTTGTTTAATAATGTAATTTGTCAATAATGTGAATAATTTTTTATCATAAGGTTTTTTGAACAAGCAAGCTCAAAAACATTTCAATCTATGAATTTATAAATGGCAAAATATTTTTTTTAAAACTGAGAATGCGTAGAATAGGGGTGTTACAAGAAAACTATAATAGGTCTTCTAAATGGGGTTTTAATTGGAACGCTCCATTTTCCCAACAGGGTTTTTCGGCTATGCGTGAAGTTAGCTTGCCATATAATCATGGAAAAGTATACGTTTCAAAAATGTTTGGAAACTATCAACATTTTTTGATCAACGTTCGCGTTCGATTGCGACAACTTTAGGTGGTCTAACTCCAAATTTCTGTCGCGTTCTTGTCATCTGGTGGAAAATTGAACGTTCGTGCGATTTAACGCCCATTAATTTTTTTACTTTGGGGCTATATGAAATCCATGGGCTATGCCAATAAGCCAGAGACTTAAGATAACCTCAGGACTAATATCGCGAAATTGCCGGCATATCACCCGATTTGTGCGAAAAGGTCATGGAAAATTCTGCCTGCAGACGTTTCCGTGGAGGTCATTTGAATGATATTGTGTTCCATAATTAATGGCATCGATGGTACTTTAACCCGAAATATATATATACACGTATATATTTTTATTTTTTTGATAGCTCAAACACAAGTTCTTTATTGAAAAAATAAAATGGGGCGCTCTGAATGAAAAACCCGATGTAACACAGCGTGTTTTGTACAAATTTGAAAGTTGGGGATACATACTATATGATATTCACCCGAACACATTTTTTTTCAACTTCGTTCAGTTTTATTTCATAGAAATGCATTTTGATGCTAAAATAAACTTCATACCTCAATTTCATTTCAGTAGTTTTTTAGATGAGTGTAATAAAGTTTCCATATGTATGTACATATATATACATACCATATATATATATAAAGAGCCCTCAGATGGGGGAAGGACGACGGAAATTAACGGCGGACACCTTGCTCGAGCTACTTCGACATATTCGAAGCTCAGGTCTCTAAGGATTTCCATAACATCGTCAGGGTTGCGGAATGGAGATGATGGTGGTAGTCCTAAATCGGCCAACGCAGTGCTCATATCCCTAAAGCGGAATACTGATGTTGATTTTTCAAACTGGCCCCTCGTTGAATAGGCTAAAACATATAGATCTGGCCATCCAGGTTGAGGGTTGTCTCGTCGGTGTAACTTCCTTACCACTTAAAAAAAAGCTAGCTGTAAGATAGACACCACCCTCAATTGGCAAATCGATCCGGAACGTCCACTGAGTACGATCTACGGGTATGCACTTGGAATGTACAATCTTTGTCCTCATGTAATACAAGGCAGATATTACTGCGATTCACGAGATACGATGGATAGGATCAGGAAGGCAAAAAGACCTAGCTGCGATATTTGTTTCAGCTGTAACAAACTGCAGAGGCTGGAATGCTGATTCGTTGTAGGAAATCAGCTACGATCAAGGGTTATTGGCTTCAAGCCTATAAATGATCACCCGCATCAGAGCAACGTTCTACAATATCAGCCTGATATGGCCCACACATTTTTTATTAAACCAGGTCTTAAAATCTATCTTAAAAACTAGAGAGGGAACTGGGACTGGTTAGTTACAGGGACTTTCTAAGGGAGGATAGACTCGAATGAAAGTCTAAGGTGTTCTGTTAGTTATTTGCCAGGCGTAACATTCTGGAAATTGGTTCGAAATTTCCGTAGTTGGTGCGGTGGTGAGGGAGAAGAAAGAGCGGTACGGACCTGAGGTTTCGAGGGTTAGTGCGAAGGGAAATCATTTCCAGTAGTGCGGTGGAATCGATAATACCGGTTAATAATTGGTGCACGAAAAGTATGTCAGCGACTTCGCGACGTTTTGTTAGGGTTTGCAGGTTAATCAATTTTAGCCGGTCTTCATAGGGATGTAAGATATAGTTGTCGGCCCATGGGAGACCGCGTAAGGCAAATCGGATAAACCTACGCTGCACAGCTTCGATTCTAAGGGAGTGTATGTTGTGATAAGGTGACCAAACTTGGCTGGCGTATTCCAGGAGTGGTCGGACAAAGGTGATATAAAGGGATTTAGGAACGTAAGGGTTTGAAAATTCTTTAGACCAGCGTTTTATGAAACCGAGAGAAGAATTGGCCTTGTGTACAATATGATCAATGTGGGAACGGAAGTTTAGCTCCCTGTCACAAATAATACCCAAATCGCATATAGAGGAGACTGAGGGAACGGGCTCGCTAAGAAAGTAATAGGTTCTGAGAGATGGGGGGAGGCGTTTACGGGAGAATGTTATGGATTGACATTTGGCGACGTTAAGTTCTAGAAAGTTTTTGTCGCACCATGTGTGGAATGAATTTAGATCGATTTGAAGTAAGAGAGAATCGGTGGGGGTAGATATTACCTTAGTGATTTTCATATCATCCGCGTAAATAGACAGATCAGAGTCTTTTATGACGTGACCAACATCGTTTATAGTTAAGACAAAGATCAGCGGACCAAGATGACTGCCTTGAGGAACCCCTGAAGTGGCGTTAATGGGGTCAGAGACTGAAAATCTGAAGAGAACCCTGTACTGGCGTTTTTCTAGGTACGATCTCAGCCATGAAATGAAAGAGGGTGGGAAACCGAGGGCTTTAAGTTTAAGGTAAATAGTTCGGTGACAGATTTTGTCAAAGGCCTTGCTGAAGTCGGTGGTAATGACATCCACTTCATTACGTTTCTCTAATGCTTGTAGTGTTTTGGAAACGAATTCGGTCAGGTTAGTCGTAGTGGACCTACTTTTTAAGAAACCATGCTGTTATGGGGAAAAAATGGATTTGCAGTGGAAATACAGTGAGTCGTAGACAATGCTTTCGAAGAGCTTAGGGATAGAGGAAAGTTTGGCTATGGGTCTATAGTTAGAAATGTCGTTTTTACTGCCTTTTTTATGGATAGGGAAAATAAAAGAGTCCTTCCATAATTTTGGGAAAACGGCTTGAGAGAGTGAGAGACGAAATAGAGTTGTAAGGGGCTGACACAGGACATCTACACATTGCTTTAGTATGATGGCGGGCAGACCATCGGGACCAGGGGAGAAGTCATCTTTGAGCCTATTAATTTTTTCTCGCACAATATCAGACCTAATGTCGACTGAAGCTAGAGAGGTTTGAGGACAGTTATTCAGGTAGGAGAAAAAATCTAGGTCCGGTTCGTGTACATGGTCACTATACGATTGGCTGAAAAAGGTTGCAAAGAGGTTGGAGATTACTTTAGGGTCAGCAGATGAAATATTAAGTAATTTTAGAGTGGAAGGAAAGCCGTCGGACTTTCTTTTGACGTTGATAAATTGGTAAAAGCGCCTAGGGTCAGTGATTATACTAAATTGCATTCTATCGAGGTATTCGAGATAGAGGGATTCGCAGAGGATGGAAAAGCGGGAGTAAGCTTGCTGGTAATATGCGTAATCTGAGGCAGATTTGGATACCAGGTAAGTTTTCCATAATTTGTTTCTGACGTTGCGAAGAGTACGCAATTCCTTATTATACCAAGGAGGTGATGATGAGCAGTTTTTTCGAGGCAGATAAGGGACAGATTGGAGAAGACAGTCAAAGATTGCTGTGTAGAAGAATACGAGAGCGATATCAATGGGTGTGCTAATGTTTAGGAAGAGGCTGAAATTTATGCTATTGAGTAGGTTGTTAAGTTTAACGAAGTCAGCTTTGCGGAAGTTGAAAGAGAGAGAGTTCTCAACGGTAATGTTGACGTTTTCATACGAAAAGGCAAGAGCTAGAGGAGGGTGATATTGGTCTAGGGTGCAGAGAAGATGGTTACTCGCGGTAACCAAGGAGTTATGGGGGTCGGATGAGAAAATCAGATCTAGCTGCCTACCTAAGTTGTTGGTAATGCCACTGATCTGAAAAAGGCCAGAGTCAAAAAGACGATCATTTTCTGAGGAGGAGTTAGTAGGAACAAATGATGATTCGTCCTCAGATGGAGACCATTGTAAAAGGGGAAGGTTGAAGTCGCCAACAATTATAAAATCGTCATCAGGATTAGCGATATCTAACAGAGAGTCAACTGTATCAACGGCCAGCTGGTATGCTTGGACGGGTTGAGAAGGGCGAATATAACAGCAAACAATATATACGCTCCGTTTGGATACAGATAATTTAGCTGATACGAATTCAAAAGAAGTGGAATTTGAGAATTTGACGAGGGTTGCATCAAGACGATTATGAATGGCTAAAAGAACACCGCGGCCGAAGGAGAGGTCTTCATGTTTCTGGCCGTCAGCGCGAAAGACTACGAAGTCAGAAGTGAATAATTCACAGTTAAGAACGTTGGGACAAAGGTTGGTTTCAGTTAGGGCAAAAATGTCGTAGGGAAGTGATTGTGATTTCAGGTGCACCATCGGGGTTTTGGTGCGAAGTCCTCTGACATTCTGATAGTAGAGGGAAAGGAGCTTTGGGGCAATTTCAATGGAGTGAGATGGATCGACTGTGATGGAGTTAGGGACGAAAATATTTATTATGATTGCTGCGAGTTTTTTGGAGATACGAGAGGCGTTTGGAACCAATATGAGAGCCATAAGTTGATAGGTCTTTAGCCGCAGTGGAAGAGGAGATATTAAAACTCTCATGAAAATGCGTGTAGATATTCTTAAGGGCTATAGGGTTAGTTGGGAGGCCTTCTTTTTGGATCAAGACCATGACATTAGTCTTTGTTTTTCCGTCGATGCAGACGGAGTCAGGCTTGTCATGTAAATAGGCTAGGTAAAGACGCACATTTTCAAAAAGCCGGTTATCGCGCAATCTTGACATAATGTAGCGGCCATCGAGGTCATTGATTGTTGACGTTGGGTCTATTAATTTAGACGTGAGTTTGATGGTGGGAGGAAGCATTGGATCGAAAGTGGGGGGAGATGCAGTAGATGGCAAATTGGCCGAGATGGAATTGTTAAGAGAGACCGAGGACGAAGTATGGGCAGAGGTGCAACTGGGGGTGGTTAACGAGGAAGGATTGAGAGTGTGGGAGTGGGTGAAATTCGGGTAATTAACGGTGGGGGGAGTGTTATTAGAAGAAGTGCTATGGCTTGGAGGAAGACAGGAATCAGGTGACAGATTGAAAGAGACGCGATTACTTGAAATTCTATTGGGGTAGTTGGCTGAGGGAGTGGCCTTGGTGTTTGGAGAGGGAGAAGGGACCGGCGGGACATCGAAAGAAACTCGCTTGATATTCGGCGATTTGGTAGCAGACTTAGACAGTACGGCTGCCGTTTTAAAGTTGAAGTTAGGGAAGATGCCCATTTTGAAAGACCAATTTGTGTCGGGTTTAGACTTGTTAAAGGACGGGAGATGAGTACTGCTGGATTTTTGGTGGGTGGTAGGTCCATTGTTTGAAATGGTGGATTTGTTATGCGAAGAGTGGACAGAGAGTGGGTTCAACTTATTATTAATTAACTTATCTCTATGGGTGAGGTTGTTACTAAGTCTATTATTAATTAACTTATCTATGTTAGTAGACTTGTCCGTCCATTTGCAGATACGCATCTTTCCGAGGTTGAAATTTAAACTAGCAGGGTTTTGGAATAGCCATTCGTATCTAGCCGGGAGGTCGAATTTAAAGTTGCGAAGACTTCTGTGGTGAGTAGGCAGGATCAGTTCGCATCGGGAGATGGTGATACCGTATTTCTTTAAAAACAAATTCGTAATCCACGAGACATCAGCATTACGAGGGCTACCTTTGATGAGGAAGGTGGTAACCTGGAGGTTGTCAGGACTTAATTTATTCAGCCTACGCTGCCACTCAGAAGGTGTCCAGGTTTTTCCAAAATGCTTGATGAGTTTCCGGGGGGCAGCGACGGGTGGAGTTTCGGACTCTTGGACAGTAGGAGCAGCGAGAGATTTTGATGATTCGTCCGTCGGGAGTAAAAGGGAAGGTGGAGTTGAGCGTGAGTCGACATCTGCATCCAGTAACTCATCCAAAATTGATGTGTTGTAATGGATGTTTGGGTTATGTTGGGTATGGATAGGTAGGTCGTCGATTTTGTGGCATACCGATTCAATTCCATTCACAATGATTGAGCGCGTTGCAGTGACTTCGTCGCCGACACCATTGATTCGATCGTAAATTACGTCGAGCATTGGATCAGGTTGCCTAAGAGATGAATGCTTGCTTGACGATTGGAAGAGGATGTCAAAGTCTTCCCGTAGGGAGTTTACACATTCGCGCAATTTATCGAAAGAACTGATCTGCGAGGTATAATTAGCTTTGAGGTCACAAAACACTTTGTTGAGATGGTGCAAGGTGGATTCTTCCTTCGTGGGACTGGCAAGAAATAACTCCGTCAGACCAGCAATTTTTTTTTCAATGTTACATAGTTTGGATTTGATATCCTCGGTTGAGTTCTGAACCGAGTTGCCTAAATCGTCAACACATCTAACACTGCTATCTAAGTTGGAGAGTTTACCCATAATCTTTTTAGAGAAATTTTTTTGGTGGGAGTCATTTGATTCACTAAGGCACTTTATCACGAGGAGAACGTGCGAGAGTGAGATATTCTTGCACTCATCACAAAAGAAAAGGAGGTTGTCCGAAAGTGCTTTTACATATACCGTATTTCTTTTGTTAAGACCGACACATATGGCATGGAAAGATTTTCCGCAGATTCCTTTACAAGAAACCCAATTAGCATTATTGTCAGTGATTGGGCAGTTGATAATACCGCAAGACATGGCGAAATATAGGGTGAACAAGCGCGTCAGCGAAAATGGGGTGAATGGAATTGGTGGCACAGTGACACAGAGCACGATAATTACTGCAGATCTATGCAAAAATTTAATGGGAACACTTTTATCAAAGTCAGATGAAAGTGGGGCGAATGTCAGTACTTGAGGTAACGCACTTGAATACAGTTAGTAGGTCACTTAATTGAAATTGATTGCAAAACCGGGCGATACTTGGGGTAATGCACTGAATATTAAGTTGGCGAAAAAGCGGTTTAGAGTGATTTGGCGGAAATATTGACTCGCGAAGCAGGAGAAAATGAAAACACGTCTAAACGGTTGGACAGTTGGATTACAACTAGTCGGTAAACACACCCTCCGCGACACCACAACAGACAACGGTTTCGGACTAATTGATTTTACAGCAGCTCGTAATACGGTGATAGGTACTCATAGTACTAGGTTGCCAAGACTTAGAATCCACACAGCAACCTGGCTTTCCTTTGATGGTTGAACACGCAATCAAATCGACTACGTGCTAATCGACGCAACACCTTGGATGTTCGTACTTTCCGAGGGCCAATGTCCACTCTGCCCATTTTCTTGTTGCAGCTAAATTTAAAGAATGTCAAACGAGAAGGAACTGCAAGCCGCCCAGAAGAAGAAAATTAATGTTAGACGCCTTAGCACACCAGAAGGAGTCAGAACCTACAAAGAGCACCTGTCCGAGAAACTCCCTGTAGTGCATTCACCAACCACAAACGCAAACAACAAGTGGACCGAATACTGCAACAATATCAAGGAGGTGGCCGTGACCACCAGGATAAGAAGAGAACTCCCTTCCAGTCAATGACGAACCAATACCACCACTCAATATTGATAAAGTTAGCGCAGCCATCAGAAAATTAAAAAACAACAAAACCGCTGGCTCTGATGCCGCTAGTGCATAGGGCAGGTGTTAACATGGTAGGCACTATCTTTCACAAATTTATCCAATTGCTGGGATAAGCGGACGATATTGACGACAATTGAAGAGCAGGCGAAATGAGTAGGTCTTGAAGTAAATGAGGACAAGACTAAGTACATGTTGTCAACAACAACCTTAGACAGGACGCCACTGTTGATGATTACAACTTAACCTACTAGGAGCAAACATAATCCTCACAAATGACACCTTGGTGGAGATCCGACGAAGAATATCCCTAGCAAACTACTGCTACTTCGGTTTGGCAGAACAACTGGGCTCAAAACTCGAAAGACCAAATAAATGCTCTACCGAGCGCTCATCTTACCAATCTTGCTTTATGGCGCTGAGTGCTGGACGATAAGTAAGAAGGCAGACCAAATATTGGGTACCTTTGAACGAAAAATACTTGGTCGGATATTAGGTCCTATATTCGAGGAGGGCGAATTTAGGGGAAGATACGACCGCGAACTATATGAGTTGTACCAGGATGAGGATGTAGTCCAAAAAGCCAAGACACGCCGACTACATTGACTCGAGACGTCGAAAAAGACCGAACCTCCGGTATAAAGACCAAGCTGTGGCGGATGCCAGAAAACTTGGTCTTCACAACTGGAAGCAGCGTACCCGGGACCGTAAATGATGAAAGGCCGCCGAGCCTTAGGTAGAGACTTTTCAAGGGTCGGGAGCCCTTTTAGTAGGAAAGTATATACAAATGTATATCTTGAGCGAAGTTTTCATTGGTATAAATTCGGCATTTGGTAAGACAAAGAAGGTCCAGTATAGCAAACCATTCAACAGAGACGATGATAGTAATTTCCGTCCACACGATCAAAAGGAAGTGAGGATAGCAATATTCAAGCTGAAATCCAACAAGGCTGCTGGTGATAAACTGGGTTTTCGCCTATGACAACATGTATAGAGAAAAGCTTTATAGAGACATGTCTAGTTTTGACATCCCTGCCAAACTTGTCCGTCTGTGCAGGATGATGATGGAGAATGCTCGCTGCTCCATCAAGGTCGGTAATAACGTAAGGTGACGCGCTGTTGTGTGACTTCTTTAATATTGTACTTGAACGGATTGTGCGGAACTCACAAGCCAACACTGGAGGCTCAATCTGTCAAAAATCCATACAACTGCTTGCAAACGCCGACGATATTGACATAATTGGAAGAACTCAGCGGGCTGTCACCGATGCGTTTGCAAGTATTAAAGCAGAAGCGGCCAAAATGGGTTTAGCGATAAAGGAGGGCAAAACCAAGTATATATGCTGTCAACAAGAAGGGACAACCAAACCGACGAATCAGACAGAATGTCGCAGTGGACAGCTATAACTTCGAGGTAGTAAGGGACTTTGTCTGCCTTGGCTCTGCTATATATTCTGAAAACGACATCAGCGCAGAAATCAAGTGAAGAATAACACTTGCCAATCGTTGTTTTTTTTTTTTTTGAGCTTATAAGGCAATTCAACAGTAAGGTCATATTTCGAACAACTAGGGAGACTCTGTATAGGACTCTGAACATCCCAGTCCTGCTTTACGGCGCTAAAACATGGACTTTATTAAAAGAGGATGAAGATATCCTTGGTCGCTTCGAGAGAAAAATTCTTCGTAAGATTTTCGGTCCTGTTTGCGTTGACGGGTTTTGGAGGAGAAGATTCAAACACGAACTGTACGAGCTGTGCTGCGACATCGACCTAGTAAAAAAAAACTGCGTATTGGATGTCTGAGATGGCTAGGACATGTAGAGCCAATGGACACCAACGCTCTGGCCCGCAGAGTCTTCGAATCTAACTCCGAGTAAGACGGAGTAGAGGACCTCCTCGCCGTAGGTGGCGCGCACGAGTTCAAGAGGACCTCGAGTTCACAACTGGACTCAATTATCTAAAGACCGAGGTTGAGGCCCAGGTTCACTCCGAACTATAGCGCCAATTGAGTAAGTGAGTACGTAAGTAAGTATAGCAAACTCTCATTAGTGTGAAAGGGAGAAAATGAAATAATCGACGTCAGCTACGCGCACCGCGCGAACTTACACTCTAGTTCTGAGAAGCGTATGGAAAACATTGTTATATCATTGACTTCAACTTCTCCTTGTGCTAGACTGATAGAAACACTTTTAAACTTTCCCGATAATAGGATTTAACAGACGATGTTTGGAAAGTACATCGTTTTATAAATTTTTGGTTCATAGGTTTTGGTTTTGGTAACTGTATCAGACCACTGCGCGTGAGGTTCAATGTTCGAATCCCAGAAAACACCGAAAAGATTTTTCACGGTTCAACGTCTCACGAACGTTTGAAGAATATCAGAGAGTATTGATGTCATGAGAAAGCTTCTTAAAAACCAAATGAAAATTACCCTTCGGATATGGCACAAAACTGTAGGTCCCTTCCATTCGTGCGAAAAATGCATGTATATATTTCTTATACCAAGCATATAACCCCTAGTACATAACTCTAGTCCATAGCTCAACTATTGTCGAGCAACAAAATTTAAATTAAGAATTTCTTTCCCAAACTAACTTAACTTAATAATTCACTACTTCATATGTGCTTCGTGCTAGCTGAGGTTGGTACCCGTACCAATCTGTGAATAGTCATAACTATTCCCCACCACAAATGTAATGTCTATGCAATTCGAATGGTGCGCAGGCATTAATGCACTTGTCCTCATTATGCATTTCCAGATAAGAAAAATTCCCGCCAAATGGATGAATATACATAAGGTCATTTGCTGTGCTGTGTGCCGCATTCACACAGTGCAGCAAACTCATAAGTCACGTTAATGGGAGTCCATTATGCAGAACATTAACGGCATAATGTGCTTTTCGATAAATTTTACCTGTTAAAATCATTTGCATTGGACAACTACTTATACACCCACTTTCAGCCCGATCTGTGAAAAATGTTCTCAGCAACAGCAGCACACCGGGGTCAGGATAACAGCTAAAAATATTCACTCCAAGTATGTGCATTACAATTAAGAGATTCCTGTCCAGGAATTTCTGGACACAATTAAATCCTCTTGCAGATAAGATTTTTACGAACTCGCACACCCTTTTTAGCCAGGTCAAACATACTCGTACGTAATAGCTGGGCTCATTTGATAATCTCTTGGACGTTCATTATGTGGCGCCAACTGTTGGTTTGAGATGATGATGACACAAGCAGGGCAAATACCCATCCAGACTTGGGGGGCTTTTTATTCTGTGTGGTTTGCATAATGCGAAGGTGGATTTATGGGATCGGTCTACCGGTCGGTTTTTTGGGTCTGCTGTTGAGTTTTATATACTTTGGAGTAATTGCGAAATTTTCTAGCGAATTAATTTTTGGGGGTTTACAGGACTGTGTATGTTGATTGTTCAGAATGAAGACTAGATTTGGCTGGAAAATGTTTTAACTATTTTTGGGATGAAATGTTTTGTAAGTATAGGTATTGGGGTATGGTGTTTAGAGGTTAAATATACGGAAAACGAATAAAGGTTTAGAGCAATTTTGTGCGATATCACTGAGGCAAGTGTGAAATGAAACCTTTAAGGTCTTGAATTTTATCTATGACTGTTCGATGAAATATAAATAAATGTTGTTAGACGAATTTATTATTATGTGATCGAGTTAAAAATATAACCTCTGGAGTAATAAATCGTCGCGTATAGCGGCTGAAAGACAGTATCTTCTTCCAATTTGTTTGACAATAATCAATGAACTAGACGCGTTAAGAAGGGATGATCGTTTTACCAATTATACCTAGTCCATGGGTTAGAATTTGGATAGAAATTCCTCTGGTTTTATAGGTTCCTAAAGGTTTAGTTTCGAATCTGATGCTATGAAGGTCATCAGACTTGAATCTGTTTCCCTAATTAAATTGCAGTAAATACTTGAGACACCAATACTCTTGACCAAGTATCTATCATTCTTGGCTGCACGAGAGCTTTTCTGAGTACGCTAGGCTCTGCTCTAGACGCTTTACTAAACTCACCTCCCCTTAATACTTATATCATGGGTTGCACTATCAAAGCCATCCATCGTCTTAGGGGCGGGGCGATTTTTGGTATACTCCACACTGGAATCTTGATGAACTTGCGCGACACTTATCTTACGACTCCTGTCTTATGGATATTCCGTCTGATGCAATGATACTAGAACTTCAGCTGATGCGCAAATTCAGAGTCGACTTTCCTTGCGTTCAGGACTGGCTTCGGCCAGAGTCTGAGCCAGGAATGGAATGTAGTCGTATTTTCACGGACGGTTCCAAAACCAGTCAAGGGTCTGGTGCTGGTGTCTTCATGGAAGTCGGCAACATTAGAATTCTTTTCTCGTTAGGCAAATACGCGTCTGTTTTCCAAGCGGAAACTTATGCAATCCTAATGGCCATGAACTATGTTGTGAAGAACAGGTTGAAGGGCCGTAATATTTGTATCTGCACTGACAGTCAGGCTGCGCTTAAGGCCTTGCTTAACCCTTTAACCACTTCCAAAATAACTAAACTAACCAAAAACTCTTTGAACTCGGTCGCAAGGCTGAATTCTCTGTCTCTTATTTGGGTCCCAGGTCACACTGGGATCTTGGGGAACGAGATCTCCGATGAGATTGCTAGACAAGACTCAGAGGAGGCTTTTTCAGGTCCCGAACCCGCGTTGTGTCCCATTGACGATTGGCTCTCTTGCGAGCACAATTGACTCTCCAGGATGCAGGTTGACTAAACGTATACTCCCAAACGTCTGTAAGAATTAAGTAAGCGGCATTCTTGCTGTCTCTCAGCAGAAAAGACTGTAGACAACTTATTGGCGTCTTGACAGGCCACTTTGCTTTCGCCAAGCACCTTAACGTACTGAGCTTGAGTGACACTACAATCTGCGACGGTTGTGGAGAGAGCGACAACACCGCGGCACATTATCTCTGTGAGTATCCAGGCTTTGCTTGTATCAGGTGGCAGATCCTCGGTGCGGATGTGGTGAGTGCTGGCACTGTGAGCTCGTCACTGAAGTGCTTGCTTGGCTTTTTTAGAAAGACAAGGAAATTCCAATAAAATGGCTAAATCAGGGCTTGCTCTCTGGTAGTACAATGGACCGGTTGCGTCTGAGTCGAGCGTCGAGCGTTTCCTATCCCGACAAAAAGAAAAAAAAAAGTATCTATAGTTAGAAATAGGTAATATTCCTCTCTATTTAGTGACATAGTACATGGATATAAGTGGGCGATTGTGGTCATCGGGAATGAGACAAATTATTGGCCATGGAGACGGTCTATCAGATAGGCTTTCTAATTCCTTTCGGTCTCTTTCTATTTATTCTGTTGGTTCCATTTGTACCAAAGATGAATTCTAGATTTATGAAGGCGGTGTAGCCGGTAGTGCCACTAGGTTAGTTTAGTTTGGATTAAGTAAAAGGGGCCCATACGATCCATTGAGTTTTCCTTTTTTTATGTGGAACCTGTATTTAAACTATTTGTCTTGCGATCGGTTCTGTTGCAAACTTGTACGAGATCCCTTATTCGTCAAAAAGCCTGTTTTCCATGTGGCTGAGGCGGCGGTTGTGAAGACTTGAGCAATCACATATCAAGTGGTTTCTATCTCCTCTGTATCTTGACAGCTCCTGCAGTGGTCGGGTGAGTTGGTACCCAGTCTAGCAGCCATTTCCCCTATCGCGCATTGTCCTATTAGTGCGCCTATCCAGATAGGAATTTCTTTTTTATTCATCGCCAATGGGCTTTTGGTTCTGTTTTCATCCAATGACACAGTGGTTTCTGGCGGACCATGAGGAGTTAATCAGTTCTCTTGCTTTTAGGTCTGTTTTCCTTTTTAGTACACCAATTGGAGTCATAGGCACACCTATTGTCTTTTTGGATTGAATTTATAATTTTCAGTTCCTTTTTTAGCCAGTTCGCCTGCTTTTTTATTTCCCATTACACCTCCGTCTACCGGTACCCAAAAAAGACGAAGATCATTAAGGCTGACGAGTAGGTTCAATTTGTTTTTGCACACCCTTACTTACACGTGCTTTGCTGTCCAAATGTCGATTTACCTTTCCACCGCAGGGACTTTAGTAAGACTTAACTTATTTCATTATCACGAAAACTTTCGCTCGAAAACCTCTGCGAAAAGGGTCTAGGTGAATGGCAAGTTCCATCGGCAAATTAGCACAACAGATGAGCCTTTCATTTTTCGTTCATCCAAGAATGTCTTTCTTAATACGATTCTGTCCTACTTATGGATTGGCACTGTAGATTTCAATGTACCCAGCAAAAAATCTCGGTGGTTGGTATGATGTACTATGAGCATTTAACGAATTTAAGCTAAATCCATACGAAAATGGAACAGTATCGCATTCTTAAAAGCAGCAGGTTATTGCCTTGATTTGATGGCATTCTAACATCTCTATTGCACACGTAATAGTTCTAAACCAAGAAAGTACACTCGCGATAAATGCAACAAATGGAACACCTTAAAATAGCAGGATAAAATCCTGCAACCCCAGAAAGTCGTAAATTCAAACTCATTCAAAGCTGCTCCAAAACCCTCAAACTCTCTTGTTTTTGGTCGAAACGAACAACCCCCGAACATGAAAGATTGCAATCCCTACAACATTCCGCAAAGGGTACCTCTCTTGAAAGTGGATTTCACAGCAATGGTCTGTCGTCCCTTCTTCTCATGCCAAAACGTTAGACCAGAAAATTAATTTTTTGGTTTGGCAAAGCGAACATTCGCGGCTGTTCACCTATGGTCTTGTTCTATTTCTCCCTTACATTTACTATTCATTTGATGGTGATGGTGTTTGTGGTTAGTAGACAGAGGGCAGAGACAGAAGGGAGCTAGGATGTTACTAGCGCGATAATTAATTTGAATTTCCTGCAACAAATAAAGTTTTCCTGGCAAAAAATTAATCAAGGATAAAAAGTATTTTTCAATTAATGTCCTCGTCTACCAGGGTCAGCTACATACACATGTGTATGTGAAGCAGGAGAAGAGAAAGTGTTTACCACAAAATGTTGGCTACTTGAATGTTGATGCAAATTATATCCTTTCACTAATGTCGACCACATTGTATGTAGGTGTTTAATGGGTGTGAGTACCATTTTATGTCATTATCTTTCATTTTTGCCTGTTCAAAGCAGGTTAGACTATAGGAAACTTAATTAGTAATGAAAAGTAATGAAAAGAAATAAACCGTCTGGGTACAAAAGTTTGAAAAAAAAAAAAAAAAAAAAAAAATCACCCCACTGATCTGCACTCCAAAAGAATCTATCTATGTTTATGCAAAATATCTAGCCACATACCTACGTTGATTTTTATTTTATGACGACATCCTTAAAGTGCTGGAAAAACTTTGATTGACAATACAAAATTAAGCGGTTTTTGTGGCGACACAATGTGTCCTTTGTGAATCAGATTTTTCCACGACACAATCCCAAAAGGGGTTAAACGTTGTTGAGATTTTAAAGGGAAGATTAATGAAGAAGAGTTTGCCTTTTTGTGCCTTTATTCCCGTGCCCAAGGTAGGAATTTCGTGTGTGGAAGTAATTACTTCAAATATGTTACAAGAAAGGATACACCACGCCTCTGCAACTTAGGAAGCAAACACAACCACAGCACACGGCACTCGAACAAAAAAGATGATAAATGACTTTCCGGGTATGGCATGTGTTGAGAGCAAGATTATCGAGAAAAAGCTCAAAAACCAAAACACACAAGCTCAGGCAACGTCACGTGCCTTATTGTATAAATAGTGCTCTTCCGGTGATGAAACAAAAACCTCTATTATAGCAAAATCACCTTATGTGACCTTTGGGGTGTGTGTGCTAAACTTTGTTCCATTAACAATATGAAGATTCGCAAATGGCCTGTACTATGACCTGATGCAAAGGGCACAACACGTTGCATTGTCCTTGTTTGGGTTATGTTTTGGGGGTCGTTATTAATCGATTGTTGATATATCTCGCAGGTGTGGTCAATGGCTTTTTTTTGTTCGTCGAACAAGTTATTTCGTAGGAGTGATTACAATTTGTTCTATGAATGTCAGTGCCCAGTGGACGAAGGAGACAGATTAATTTTTGGCTTTACTTTAGTGTTCACCTGCCAAGTATTCTGCACTGCAATCTGGCTGAGTACCTACATATTTTCTAAAACCTCTCGTCAGCAGTATCTGACCAATTTGGGTTTTGAATAGAAAAGTCCGACATTGATATAAGGAGTTACGGACGTACTTACCTTCTCTTCTGACTTCAGTCTTTGTCAACTGTGAATTCTGCCAGACAATACACATCCATATCTGCCTAGGCACGTGGCATAACTGTATAGACTAAAATTTACTTCGGATGGATCCATGCTTGAGTTTTGATATTTACACAGTCCTCATCCTACCCATAAAAGAAATGTATATGTATTTGGCACCAACAGCCCACAAATTGGGCTGACGGTCCTGAACAGCTAATATTTCCACGCAGATGGGACCAAAGATCACTCGGAGATCTATTTTCCATAGAAACAACAAAAGACGTCTTCATCTACTTGAAGTTCTTTGCAACTCAATTTAATTCAAAGCACAATGAAACAACAATTATTACGGGGATTTTTTCGCTTGAGTTAATATGTTTGCTGGTGTTAATGCTCAAGCATTTAGCCGAGCCTAGGTAGAAAAGGTCTCTTGCTCCTTCGGACTTCAAAGCTGCTCCTGTCTGTCGTGATGTTCTCTCGGAGTAGTTGATATATATGTATATATACATACGTATATATTAATATTTTTCACCAGTTGAGACAATGTCCTTCAAATTTATAAGTCCAGTGATGAAGTGAAAGGAAAGCGTATAGAGAATAATTAAAGAATGGAGGTAGAGAGAATCTACATATATTTATTATAGCTTTCCGCAAATTCTAAGGAAAGGAAGTCATTTCATATTCCTGTTACATAGTTAAAAATTGAACTTCTTAGAAGTAGGCATGTGCAAAAATAGCGCGCAGGTATTGCGATTCAACTGATGGACAGGCGGGACACGACTATAGATTTCATTCGAACTATTATGCTGGAACTACTGATCAGTGCTACCCGATTGGTGTTTTTTTTCTGAATTTTAGATAGTTTTGGGAAACACTTATGCTTGGGGCAAATGTTGGGAAAATTGCAATACAAACAAACAAATTTAAAAATTATATTTAAGCTCCGAATTATTTTTTGCAATCAAAAATGAAATCAAAATAAAAAACACAAACTAAACAAAATCAATCAAGATGTTGCAAAAAATCAGTTGGCTCTTTCGTTGCCTCTGATGGACTAGGCTAACAAACTGTGCCATATCAAGAAAGATATGGCCAAGGTACAAAAAAAAACAACCGATTTCCTAAACTGAACGCATAAGGACATCGCCAGAATAACAGCAATTACCACGGGTCACTGGCCTATAGGAGACCATGCAGTCAAACTAAGCATTCCACACAAGACTCACGGTCGCAGTTGCAGTTTCGCAACTGAAAGAGAAACCCTTATCCACATTTTATGCGCCCCTCTGGCACTAGCTAAGACCAGATAACGAGCTTTTAGAAAACTCTTTTTCAATTTTCTTGAAGTCTCCAAAAACCACCTTTAATAATCTTTTTAAACTCCACAGGTTGGATCTAGAGACTCCCCACATACACACATTCCTATTCAGGTTACATGACTTTGTGGTATCAAAACGGCACCTAGATCTAATTAGGTTTCTCTTTTCTAAGAAGAAGCACCATATCTACCTACCCTACTACCTGCTTCTTTCGTTTATCATCGAATCGATGGAAGATTCATTCCTGTAGTACAGTAGAATCTCGAGAAGATGAACGCATTGGTAATGATGCTATAAGACGTCCTGCTTTTAATTTCCTTCAAAACTTCGCACCTTTACTTTAAATTTATAAACTTTATAAATATATATATATATATATATATATATATATATATATACAGGGTGATTTGCACAAGATGCGAAAAAAGCCTAGAACGGATAGGCTGGGTCAAGGCAAGAAAAAAAATTGTATGGGAGGGGGGTCTATCTCACCCCGTTTAGGCGGGAGGGCCAATTTTGTAAAAAATTGACTTTAAATGGAAAAAAAAAATTATTAAAAATCAACAAAAACACGTGCAATAACGTGCTATAACTTTTTTGAAAGCTAATATTCAATTCCTTTATTTGCTTTCTGAATCAAGTTCTTTCAGTGAATAGTTTTTAAAAAATTAAATTTCAAAGTCAACATTTTTTAATAAATCTTTTGGATTTTTTTTTTTTCAACTTGATTTTTTCCAAAATTTTGCGTCATTAACTGCCACCTATATTTCGATTTTTCAATGCTCTTATCAATTCTTAATTAAATACCGGAAACCCGATTTTAAAATTTTTCTTAGTTTTTGAGATATTAATGAAAATGTAAATGTACTTTTTTCCCAGAAAACCCCTTTTTGGGTTTTTCTATGATTGGACTTTATTGAATGAGCGCGAAGGCACTCTTATTTAAAAACTTTACTCGTCCATTTAATAGAGGAATCTTTCTTTTATATAAATTCACTGCAGAATGGAAAAGATTCAAATTGCAAACAAAAGCTGAAGTCCCGAACAAGCAAAAGCAGTTAAAAAAAAGTACGGTTCTTCTTCAAACTGGAGATAATACGGATTGAAAACAACGCAACTAAGCAAAGAATGTCCATCTTTTCGAGCATTAAAATGTGTTCATCTTTATACAAGGTGGCGCAAAATTAATCATCCAATTTTGTTTTTGAATTACTTTTTTACTAAATAAAAAAGAAAATGATTTTGAGTGATGGAAATCTTTGTTTGGACATTTACAATTTTTTCTCTGTCTGTTTGTATACTGCGGCTGCCTAGTTTACAAATGTCAACTATGATTGACGTACGACGCCATTTGCAAAAATTATAACATCTTCCGATAGGGTAATTTATTTTGCGCCACTTTGTAGAACGCTGTTATGCTAAAAATATTTGTTAATCTTTCCGAGCAGTTCAACTTTTGAAGCAATTCATTTTTGCTAGATTCTACTGTATATTGTGTCCCTACTCTTGTTTTGGGGAATTTCTTTTCGCCTTGTATAAATTTGGAGAACATTTTCTCCAGATTTGGAGAAATAATGTTTCTATCGTCTGGCAGCACTGCTACTGATGCAGGAGTGCTAAGTACCCAATATTCCGGCTGTGTTTCAGCGAAGGAATTTGGTTCCAATTTGACCATCCAAACACGCAAGTTGTATTCAAGTTTCGAACTAACGTATGCCTTGTAGATCAAAGCCAAATCCTACAGGAGTGAAAAAACGCTTGCATCTTTTGAGAAAATTGTGACGTCTAGCACAAGTAATTTGCTGGATCCAGCGAAGGTCAGCTGCATACATTTTTAGTTTGTTTACAGTAGTGTGCTGCTTTAGAGACAGGAATGTTCTTTCTTGTTGACAGCATGTGCTATAAAGATGGGAACAAGAATACTATAGACCTTTACGAACTTATGCTTAAGAACTACAGATAGCTAAAGTAAGTGAAATTGAACGTTCAGTCACAATTCTATCTACTTTTCCCTAAAGAGACCGCTTCATCATCCCATCTGGAATCCAGGCTGGCCAAACGTACGAGAATTGAGATCTAATTGTCGGTAATGACGGTCATAACTCTAATTGTATTACTGATAACATTGGTTATGCTGATCAAACTTGTTCTCGGCGCTTTCATGGATTCTGAAGACTAAGCAGCATACCGAACTGGATACGTAAGTAGATTGAGTTATTTCCTGGAAATCAATATTCAAACAACTGCAAGTGCACTATGCCGTGCAAGTAACGAATAATTATTTTGAAATAAACTATTTTTATTATACGCAAGGAAATATAATTTTATACAAGATTTTGTCTACTTTAAGGTTACTCACAAATTAGCCACAAGTGATAGTATTTGCAATTCAAATTTTTTTGCAGTCGTACCAACAAAAACTCCACGGTAAATAAATTTCTGAACAAAAACATACGACGACATAAACATATTTTCGGTTCAGTTAAATTTGTGTTCCTCTTTCCTACCTTATGCGGTTGAGTCAAGATTTCTTTACCTTGCCAAGTTTATACTTCACTTGACCGGAACTAAGTTCTTTGCTGGAACATTTCCAATTTCATTTTTTTTTACCATTTAGTCTCTGCAACAACAGAAAGGAAGAAATGCGAAGAACAGAATAAAGTTGAAAACACAAAAAGCACCTCAGTCTTCAAGGTAATAACCATATGGACTCAGAGAAAGAATTGTAAATTTATCTCTCCATCTTTAAGGATCAAGTGCTTTCCCTTTAATCCTTAAAGTGTGTCATTTCTCAAATCGATCAAAAAGACACAATCACGTGAATAACTTAAATGTCCGCTTGATTTATCCTTTTTCATGCGAATTCCCCATCAATTATCATCTACGTCCTAATTGCTGGCCCTCATCTCTGCCAAAGCTCAGGGCAATAATAAAGTTTACTTTTCCAATTAATTAATTAGCAATTAATCATCGAAGGATTTCTTTCAACTTATTCATCAATCCTAGGCTTTTCCTTGTCGTCCAACTGTAGCCCACGCAGACTATATAAAAAGGACACCCACAGTTTTTGTTTAGAGTGTAGCGTCACCTGCCAATGTACACACGGGTATTATGGACTATTTTTACGCTTCAACGCGGAAACCATGCCCGTATTCAAATTCTAGGTTCCTGATCACCCGAACACCTTCAGGTCATAAGGCAGCTACAAACTTAAATGAATTCCGCTCTAAATCGTCGTTTCCAAACAGATGCCTGAATTGGTGTACTAAAATTCAACATCTTTCTGGGTTTGTTACCTTGGGGAGGAAAAGTCCTTTCTTGTACATTTCCACAGCTGAAGTGGAAGAGCATTAAGGAGACCGGGGGACTGATGATGGTTAAAATTGGCACGTAACTTGATGTCGTCCTTTTTGTCGCTTTCCTTCGATGCTTGCCCTCTGGTATTCCCTGTATTTCTAATTTGTAAGTCGGCGACATATTGGGAAGGTGGCAAGGGATGAATGTCCCTTTTCTCTTTCAATTAGACTTCTTTAGGGAAACTCACGGAAAGAACTTTACTTTCTTATTACCCCCTTAAGTCCTTTTGTCGTGCAAGCGTAAAATCTTATTTAGCTCGGTGTCCTTTGGAGAAGTTATTGTATTGAAGTGGTACTTTCTGTAATTGGAATACTTCAAGGAGTCATTGTTCCTAATGTTACAAAATTCAAGTGGCAAATTGAGGTAATTCAGGCCCTTCTGGTAACACCTGGTAGCTATTTTGGATGAGGAGTGCTAGAGGAAATCGAAAGGCAAATAGGACGATATAGGTGACGACTCATTAAATTATCTTCAACTGCAACGAAAATATATTTACGTTACACATCACAGGTACACGAAAACAAGGGGGTAAGCCACACACAGTAAGGGTACACACAGCCCATCTTGTCTGGTCAATTAAAATACATTGCACGTTGCGTGACTGCGAATTGGCCTCAAGCCAGCTCTTAGTGAAAAGTTTATTTTTCCACCTTTTGCTGCAGTGCATCAATCATGGCGTCGAGTCGTCCAAGGAGAACAGAGGGATGAAAAGGTAAACGTGTAAAGAAATTCACTTTTATCTGTTAAAGAGGAGTCTGCACAACATCTTCCAGGAGCACACAGCCGCATAGTAGACGATAGTTTTACGATCTAAGATATGACACTCGTCAATTTACTGTTTAGTAGCATGTGATGCACTACTAGATGTTTTAAGATTCAATGTCGTGTGCCGGATTGGCGTGATAAATTATGAAATTAAATTCTCAAATGTGTAACCTGGCGACAGGAGCAATGTGATTAATTGCGCCGAGCGGAGGCGGCGCACATAGATGCATGTGAATAGCATTTAGCAGGTGTATTTAGACACTTTTACAATTTTCAAACAGAAGTTTATTTCTGGCGTGAGTGTCGAGGAAGATTTGTTGCTGGAAAATTAATGACATGAATACTACGTAATATGTTTATGTTAAGAATTTTAAAAGGGAACATGTCTAGACCAGCGACGATGAAAAATTGAATCTTAAAATGCTGCAGCGGCTTTCTTTTATGTTATTGCATTAAAGGCTTTCAAAGTGACCCAGTTTTGCAACACATTTAGAACTTTCAAAACGATTACAATGCTTTTAATTGTGAAGTGAAAGAATAGCATTTTCGATTTGTCGCTTTTTTTAAGACAGCTGCCTGATATGACTCTAATATCGTCAGTTTCCCTTTTTTATCGTAATGGACTGACACAGGTTCAGTGTTATCAATTTGTATGATTAACAAGTTATCTGCTTTTAACTCTGTATTCTCCACTTTACTTACTTACTTAGGTGGTGCTGAAGTTCGGAGTGAACCTGGGCCACAATCAACAAGCCTCTCAATTTAGCCCAGTCTTTAGCAAATTGCCTCCAGTTGCGCATTCCAAGTTGGTTAAGGGCCTCTTGGACTTGCGCTTAGGGCGAGGATGCCCTCTACTGCATCGTCCTTCCGGATAAGATTCGACGACTCTGCGGACCGGACCGTTGGTGTCCATTCGCTCTACATGTCTTAGCCATCTCAAACGTCCAATATATAGTTTTTTGACTAAGTCGATATCGCTGTACAGGTCGTATAGTTCGCAAACGGGGCCGAATATATTATGAAGAATTTTTCTCTCGTAGAGAGCAAGGATATCTTCATACACTTCCAATAAAGTCTATGTTTCAGCATCGTAAAGCAGGACTTGGATGATCATGGTCTTATGTAGAGATAGAGCTTTACTATTGAATTGCCTCATTAGCCCAAAAAAAACAAGGGTTATTCATTGCTTACTTTCTGCGCTGATGTAGTTTTCAGAATTTATAGCAGAGCCAAGGTAGAAAAGTCCCTTACTACCTCGAAGTTGGCGGCTGTGGCGTAAGTGGTCAGTGTGTCGGATCACTACGCATGAGGTTCCAAGTTCGAATCCCAGAAAATACGAAAAAGTTTTTTCACGGTCCCACCTCTCGCGAGCGTCTGACAAACATCCGAGAGTATTGTCTCAAATCGCCGTTCGGATTCGGCATTAAACTGTGGAAATTCGTGGGAAAAATATAACGCACACAACATGAGTGGTTGCGAGAAGCTAGGTCCTGGCACTTTAAAGAGCTGTTGTGCCAAATATTTGTATTTGTACCTCGAAGTTGTAGTTGCGCACCAAATTAATTGCGTTTCTTAAAATACCTTAAGATATCATACGGAGGGACTAACAAAAGTTCGCTTAGTTGGTGTAAATTTAGTAGTTTTTGAAAAAAAAAGATTTATTTCTGTAGCCTATAATCTAACAATATTTATTTCTAAATTTCAGAACAATAGGTAAAAATGGAGACGAGAAAGAGAAAAATTAGTGACGTAAGCTCGGTTGAAGTTCCACCGCCAACAGAGGAAGAAATTCGTTTGGACATTCTCTTTGGATTTCGACGTCAACTCACGCCGGTCAAAATTCTGCACGAATGCCAAAATGCACACGGAATAAATGCACCATCCCTTGGTACTATTTCAAAGTGGTGTCGAAGATTCCAGACTGACCGTTTTTCTGTGGAGGACGAATCTTGTGAAGGTCGGCCCAAATCCTCGACCGACGGCACAAATGTGGACGTGGTGAAGGCTAAAATAGACGAAGATGCCAGGATGACACAGGAGATGATAGCGGATGAACTGGGCTTGAATGCCATGGCTGTGTCACGAATTTTAAATTACCATCTGAAATATTCGAAAAAGTTTGAATGGAGAGCAAAAAGAGGATCTTGTTCGTTTTGCTCAATATTTCCTGGATAAGTTTAAAAATGGAGAGTCAAGCTGCTTCAATAAGATCGTGATGAATCTTGGTTTTACAAGTACGACCCGGAAACCAACCAGTAATCCATGGTATGGAGCCCAGAAGGTGCAAATCCTCCAGTGAAGGCCAAACAACAAAAGTCAGCGACTAAAGCTATGATGTCGATGTACTTCATCAGGGCGAAAATGGTATTGTAGATTCTATCATTTGTTTGCTATTTTACTAATTAGGGGTTAAAAGTTGGATTTCGTGCCTTAAGTGTTCTATACTCGTACAAGTATTCGGTTAATCACGACAAGTTGTGGATTTAATTTGAAAAAGTTTCAACATTTTCATTCTTTATTTCGCCATCAGCACTTTACTTACCGTTAAGAGTCTGAACTTCTTCATAACGTATCTTATGTGTAGGTACTTGAAATGAATTGCGGAATATTTTAACAGCTTGTTATCCCCTTCCTAAGATCTCACCCTAATCTACAAGTAGCTCGCTGCATATCTTCCATGAAGAAATCCTTCGTCTACCTTTTGGCTCACCCCACAATCAAGGCAATGTTATAAGCTAATAAGGGTCCCATTAAAAAAACAAAGAGGATAATCTAAAAGATAACTTTTATGGCCACGGAATTTTCCAGGAAAAGCAAAAGAGACTTGAAAGAGAATATTACAGCGACAATTTTTAACTACCTCAAAGTGGCTGCGGTTGGGATGCCGCATTATACACGGTGGAAGGTGGTATATCTAAAGTAAATTTTTCCTTAAGTGTTTTTGGCAGACAACCCACAGTGAAGAAGAAGAAAGTTCTCCCTAATTAGCTCGCCAGCTTGTAAATGTAGGCTTTTTTGGATGTTTGCCGAAAAAACAAACAAATTTGGGCAAAAATGCTCCCTTAACGATGTGCCAGGAGATAGGACGAGATTAGAGGTGAGACTTAATGAGGTGAATCCTTTCATTCTATGTGTATACATGAATGTAAGCTACTTACTTCTTTTGAAGACGTGGTGGTGGGAGGGGAAGGGGGGCGCAAGTACTTACATTTTGTTTTTACGAGTTGAATATGATAAAGGATCCAGATATAGGCGTGTGGATATTTAAAAGGGTGTAGAACATGGAGGTAAAAACGAGGGAAAGAATTTATGAGATCGAATAATCACTCGTCACATTTGACGATGCCTGACGGAAGATAAAAAAAAAAATAAAAATTCTGACACTGGTGCCAACGTGTTGATGCCATAATCGAGTGCACATCATATACTATCCGAACTCTTGTGCAACGTTTCCAATGACCAGGCATACCCACGAACTCCAATTACACGGCAATTGGAAAATAATTGATAGAAAAATTGCGAGGCGAAAAAATGAACACCAATATACGTAGCACCGTGACGTAAAACTGATTTTTAAAGTGGATTTTGTTACACGTATATATACGAACTGACAAACAACAAATATAGTTGACAGTACGTAGCTTGTTATGGTAAAAAATTTTAGTAATAGCGTTAAATGGGTTAGTATGATCCATAATTTCAATCTCGTGGCATATACCTTAGTTTTATAGAAGCTCTTTAAAATATGCCATCAACGAAACGTGAACGTCATGAGAGCAATTGGAAAATAGTTCGCATAAGTCGATCTCAGTCGTCTTTAAACTCATAGCCTTACACTAACCTTTTGTTCGCACAGTAAGCTATAGGTTAGACTTAGTCATTTTAGAGAATATTCTTTCGTTCGGGTATTAAGTGAGCCTAGATATGAACTACTTACATTACTTACTTACATAAGTGGGAGATGTCTACACCAAAAATGTGTTTTAATTATGTTCAGTCAAAGTTCAAAAGAACTCAACAGAATTTCTCTGAAATTTTGTACTGAGGTTTCATGACTTGGAAAGCTAGTATTATTGTGTACTTAACTGCACTCTGCAATATGACTTATATAAAATTTGTCTTATTCTCTTAAATACATAATATATACTCGGAATAAAGCGGCCCTTTAGAGTCAATTGCACATACCACCTTCATTATAAAGATTATTATGTACGTCCATAGTAGAGGAGTAAACTCCACGACCAGAACCAACTTCATAAGTGCTGATCTGAAGTTATCTTTCGCAATTGTTAATCAAAGATGCGAAGTTGATCTTAAGAAAGGGGTAACTGAGCCAGCCAAAAGTAGTTCATGGGCAGTACCATTATCTTCAATACTTTGATGGTCTTGCCGACTAAGTTTTAGTTTATTGTTTCTTGCAATAGGTAGAAGAATCAGTACGTTAAGCCCTGCGTGACTACTTACTTACTTAGATGGCGCTACAGTCCGGGGTGGACCTGGGCCTCAACGAACAAACCTCTACAGCCAGCGCGGTTACGAGCCAGCTGCCTCCAGTTGCGCACGCCAAGTTGGTTGAGGTCCCCCTCCACTTGTTTGCGCCACCTACCGCGAGGTCGTCCTCTACTGCGTCGTCCATCCGGGGTGGATTCCAAGACTTTCTTGGCGGGAACGTTGGGCTCTATCCATTCCAAATGACCCAGCCATCTTAGTCGTTGTATGTGAACACTTCTGGCTAATTCGATGTCCTTATATAGACCGTATAGTTCGGCATTATACCTTCTCCTCCACTCACCGTCTATGCAGACGGGCCCAAAGATCGCTCGAAGAACTTTTTTCTCGAAATAACCAAGGGCATCCTCATCCGGTTTTGTCAAAGCCCATCCCTCTGCGCTATACAGCAGGACTGGGATGATTATTGTCTTATAAAGAGTTACCTTAGTCGTTTGAGATAGGGCTTTGATCCTCAATTGCCGTTTTATCCCATAGAAACAATGATTGGCAAGAGCAATTCTTCGTGTGATCTCCCTACTGATGTCATTTGCGGAGCTGACCATAGAGCCTAGGTATACAAAATCCTTTACTACCTCAAAATTGTATCTGTCTATTGTGGCGTTCTGTCCAAGGCGCCAATGTTGGGTGTCCTTTTTTGTAGACAGCATATATTTTGTTTTGCTTTCATTGACCGCTAGACCCATCTTTGCTGCCTCGATCTCAATACTCGTAAATGCCCCATTGACGGCCCGCTGAGTTCTTCCGATTATGTCAATGTCATCGGCATAAGCGAGTGGTTGTACAGACTTGTAAAAGATTGTACCTCCGGTGTTGGCTTGTGAGTTTCGTACAATTCTCTCAAGTACTATGTTAAAGAGATCGCATGATAGTGCGTCACCTTGTCTAAGACCTTTCCTGACATCGAACGGTTCGGTGATGTTCTTACCGACTTTGATGGAGCAGCGAGTATCCTCCATCGTCATTCTGCACAAACGGACGAGCTTGACAGGGATGCCAAGACTAGACATGGCTTTGTATAACTCCTCTCTATACACGCTATCATAGGCAACTTTGAAATCGATGAAGAGGTGGTGCGTATCGATTTTATATTCATGGGTTTTTTTCCAAGAATATTCGCCATAGTGTGAATATTTGGTCAATGGTGGACTTTCCCGGCCTGAAACCGCACTGATAAGGACCTATCAGGTTGTTGACGATCGGTTTAAGGCGTTCACATAGTACGGTAGACAGGATCTTATATGCGATATTTAGGAGACCTCTGTAGTTGGCGCAGTTCAGAGGGTCTCCTTTCTTCAGGATCAGGCAAACGATGCTGAGGTTCCATTCATCGGGCATACTTTCGTCCGACCAGATTTTACAGATGAGCTGGTGCATGCTCCTTACCAACTCATCTCCTCCTGCCTTGAAAAGTTCAGTGGCAAGGCCGTCGGCTCGGATTTGAGTTTAGATATCGCTATCCTCACTTCATTCTGATCAGGTTGACGGGAATCTTGACTATCATCGTCACTGTTGAATGGCTCATTCTCCCTGACAGCGGAATATTGGTCATCATCGCGGTTTAACAGCCTGCAGAAGTGTTCCTTCCATATCCTCAGCACCGACTGTGATTCTACTACTATATTGCCATTTTCGTCCCTGCAGGCTTCTGTCCTGGCTTTGAAACCCTGGCATGTTCTTTTTACCTTTTGGTAAAATTTTCAAAGGTCATTCCTGCAATAAAGTCTCTCAATCTCCTCGATTGAGCGCTTCTCATGCTCTTTTTTCTTCTTTCTGAGAAGTCGATGTTCCTCTTTTCTCCTGCGCACGTAGAGCTCGTAAGCAGCTCTAGTCCTTCTATGCAGCGCCGCTTTGTACGCCTCTTGTTTAGCCGTTGTGGTGGCCGAGAAAAACCCCGTACATCAGAGGCGGCATCTCTGATGGCTTGTTGGCAACGCTGCCATTGGTCTCCCGCATTTGCTACTGGCGACATAGCACTTAGAATAAGATTAGAAGAAACTCGATCGGCAAAGGTTCTGGCGGTCTCTTGCGATTGTAGCCGCCCGACGTCAAATTTCCTCACAGTATTTCGTTGATTTCGCTCCGTTGTGGATGTCCGCATCCGTACCTTGGCTACAACTAGGTAGTGATCCGAGTCCACGTTGGCTCCTCGGAAAGTCCGGACACCCAGAATACTGGAAGAGTGCCTTGCATCGATCGCAATGTGATCGATTTGGTTGACGATTTTTCGATCAAAGGAGAGCCATGTTCCTTTGTGAATATCGAGACGTGGGAACTGCGTACTAGCTACGACAAAGTTTCGCCTCGCCGCAAAGTCGATTAGCCTGAGTCCGTTACCGGATGTGATGTCGTGCAGGCTGTTCTTCCTGACCACGCTACTAAAGACTTCCTCTCTTCCTAGCTTTGCGTTAAAGTCGCCTAGGACTATCAGGCGTCACCCCGCGTGACTATCTGATGTAATAAATGTTCTACCACCCATTAATTCCAATCCAGATCTCGATATCATTGACTTCAGCCTGGAAGCCGATTCCGAGTAGTATCGTGACTTTGGTGTTATATCAAGACAAATATAAATATGTACAACTCCTGATTCCATTTTCTATCCCTCAGGTCACCTAGCCAGATACATATTTCTGAGTGATGGTCCACTGTCAACCAATACGCTCTTTTGTTAAGTTGTTAAGTTGTGTTAGATGATCCATAAGTTTGCTCTGTCAACATATATTTTTGTAACGTTCTCCTCCACTTAGAACATTCTTTTTTAGAGCTAAAGTATTCCTATTCGAAACCAGTTCACCTAATTGGAACAAGCTGCGCAACATTTAAGGATTATAGACCCATGGTTGATATTTCTTCATTTGGTCAAAGGAATAAGAAGAGTCTGCAAATGATTTGAGGAGAATCCTTCCCTTTTTCACAATTCTAAAATAAATTGTGGAGAGGATTGCGTAATGTTAGAGACAGACGTATCATGAGTGTAAAAGGCTAACCTATGAAGTTCGACTAGAACTAGAACATTTTTGATCCCTTACACAAAAGAAAAAGTGTTATAATTATTGGACTTTGCAGCATGGCCCTTAAGTCACACTTACCCATGCCTAACCGATGTATGATGATTTTGTCATTATTTATATTCTTCATTCAGAAAAGGTAGATAAATTCCAAAGAAACTTTAACTCATTTAAATTGCTTATGCAAATCATGAATAGCTCAATCAATACCGTGCCTTCCGAATAAATACATATATTCACAATAGAAACTTTTCGAAAAATCACAAAATCTCATTGCTTTCTACTCATATCCCACGTACCATCATAATCATCACCAATTAAGGACGAGACTACTCGTATCTACGTATACATTTGTTGTACCACTGTCCGTTTACATTTTTCATGGCATTTTGGTTCTGGAAAATCTAGCAATTTGCCAAACTGTTACTTCTGCTTCCGACAGCTAACATGCTGGATGTCTAAGCATATCGGTACGATAGGCCACCACCATCACCATCATCCCCAGATTCAATGACATCTAAGCTCACACACTGTAGGTGAACGGGTTGAACGAAGAGATAGATACAGGCAAAATCCTCTTGTATGTCATATCCAGTTTTATCTCCTCTCTTGTTGCATTCCAGTCGGTTTGATTCTACACCCTTCGGTGAATGTATTTTACATGTATATCTTAAAACTAAAACTTTCCATACTATCTCTCCGGTGCTCGGGACGGGCGACCTATCCTTTTGCCACACTAATGTGTCCTTTCGGTAGTGTGAATGGTTTTAGAAACAGATCCTATGACGATTACCGTGTGGCATGAAAGGCTCAATTGAATTAAATAACCGAATCTGAAGTGTCGTGCTTGTTCGTCCTCTCCGGTACAACCAGGAGAAGCAGTTACACGTTATTATAACGGAAATTTATAATTTCTTGCTTCAGAAGCACTTCCAGGAAGTTGACATTTGGTGATTCCCTTCGCCCATCTCGCATGTCTGTTATCATTGTCCTACAATTTCTTCCTTTCATTGCTCATTGATACAACGCCAACAACTGGTATCGAGAGGAGGTTGTGCCACATGCAAGATGATGTAATTTCAAATACAGCTGAAGCGGAAGGATAACATGGTAGGATGGCAGTTTAACAAGGTTTGGGGGTGAGTCATTGGGAAATCTTTAATCGCTTGTAATACCTCATCCATAAGTAGGAGGATATTTAAAGATAGATGTCTATCCACTTTTTTTCTATTTCGAATAATTCAAAGCTCCCCACTCAATCATCATCAAAATGATCTAACACCTTGGCTAATGCGATAAATTGAAATTTTCCAACAGATAACTCAAAGTGCAATTTATCAATTTTGCGTTTAGCATGTTTCCAGAACACTGCCATCAAAGCACTATCTCACTTGCAATTAACAACGGTCGTGCTCGCTTCTAATGGTTTAGCAGAAAATTCGAATTTCATAAATTTCTCGGTATATAGTATTTCGCGCTAAGAGTACGCCAACAAATTTGCACAGATTCCACTATGTGTTGAGTGTATAAATAGAATTTAGAGTGTAGAAGAGTTCCGTATACCTGGTTGTTTGGTTTGCATGATGTATTCGTATGTTATAAATATTTACACATATGAACATGCGAATATAACCAACTAAAGAAAATAGGTTTCTAAAAATTAGGATGATAGGGATGGCGAAGGTTGGAGGACGAACCATTTCGTGCAATCTCATTTCAAGGATTTCATATATTCTACAGGTGAAAATCCAATTACTTATGTACATACATAATTCAATTGATTAATGAATTTTATGACGCCTTAGTACTACTGCTGTCCTGTCCTCTCAGTAGATCATAGCGTCTCATTATGACCTGTGACCTTTTCATAATTTCGTTATCCAGTTCTCTGAAATCTTCCACAACGAAGATTTGGGTCAAAACGACTCCAGATAGTTTACAAACCAACCATGATATAGGTATGTTTGGTTAAAGGTTAATAATAAGGGTATACCAATGAGCTTAAAGCGAACAAAAAGAGATGCTTCGTAAAACTGTGCAACGAAGCCGACCAAAACTCACGGGGTAAAACCTATCAAGTGGTGTTATAGAAACTAATGAGCGAAAACCGCCGCATACGCAGTCCTATTCTGTCGAATTAACGACAACGATAATTGGAACAAGCAGAGAGGCAATACAGAACGAGAATGTAATCAATTCGCCTCGTCACCACAGAAGATCTTCTCTAGGTGTGTAGAAAAATCGAGGACCATAAAGCGCCTCGCGTTAATGACATTCCCAACATAACTTTGAAAAAGGAGTTATAAAGCGCCCGCACATTCTTGCAGACCTATGTTTACAATGTTTACATGCCTCAATGAATGAGTATTGTCCGATAAGTGGAAGTAACCGGAGTACTCCTTTAACCAAAAGAAAAATAAACCTCCGCGGGATCTCTCTTTGTATAGACCTCTATACATTTTGGACATCGCACCTTGGTAAAAATACTTAAGCGTATCCTCAAGAATATACTAGGTACTGCGGTCAATTTGGCCTTGCATTAGGCACGCAAAAGGCATGCTCTACAATCGACGCCATCAATGTAGTCGTCAGTACGGCGAGAAAAGCCATCAGTAAGCAGTACTGCACCATAATCACACTGGACCTCAAAAATACATTCAACACGACTTACTGGAGCAACACACTGAGACTACTCACTGCTAGAAGTGTTCCGGACTACCTGCGGAAGGTGTCAGAATCCTCGAACTAGCGGATGCATTTGATTGCCGAATTCTAAATGAGAGCTGCAAAGATGATCTTCATGCCGAATATACATTCCTCCGCGGAACAGTGTGCTCAGTCATCGACTACTGTTTCCTGTCTAGATTTTGGATTTCCACCAGTGTTGCCACTCAGCCAAAAATTTATTGGTCAAAACCGTACAAAAAATCGGCTAAGCCGCGAAAAAATTTGCCAGCATAATATTTAGTCAAGAGCTTCCTAGAAACGTCTTAAAGGGTACAACACAAAAAACAAAACACAAAAGCATTGCATTGTAAAGTCAATTTTGAAACAAAAATATGTGAAACAAACAAGTATTTTTCATTTTTAACTATTTATTTTTTTAATTTACATTTTTACACAATTCATTTGTACTTGTTTTATTGCATGTAATGTATTATGAATAAATTGTTCATTCAAATAATTGTAGTTTCATCTTAGACGGTTTTCTCAAAAAATGGCCAAAGTCAATAAAATTGGAAAAATTGTTCGCTCTGTTGATGGTGATTTGCTCTTGACATCAGCTATCGGGAAAAAAGTACTGTGAATCAGAAGCAAAGACAAAAAATAACAAATAATCTCCCCAGTTATCTGGACGCCATTTCGATTTCGAGACCTATACCAACAAAACCTTAATGCGGAGCTGATCAGATTGAGTGAATCTAATACTACCCCATCACCGAATAACTAACGGAGATCATAAAAAGAGCCGCAAAGCGCACTGACGAGAGATGATACTAGAGCCAGAAAACAAAAGCGGTTTAATAAAGAATGTTTGAAAGTCAGGTATGCTTCTTTTGCGTTTCTTAGGTTACCGCGAACGACCAATTTCGCTTCATTTAAAGTTCTCTACGCGGCAGCTAACAAGTATTTTAAACATATTTGGCTTCAGAAAAAACAAGCTTCTAATAAGCGAATCATGGAAATATTAAATGGAGTGAAATCCTCTGCAGAATTTTGGAAGCCTCATAAATGGAAAGAGAAATGTTATCACCCAAAGCTTACAAGTAAACATGCTCAAAAACCATTTCAGCAACCTCCTCAACAGGACGCAAATTTCTCCATCATTTCAATACGCAGCCCCTTTGTTTGTTGGTGCATCCTTAGATACTCCGATCACATTAAATGAAGTCAAAAGTGCAATTAAAAATGTTAAAAAGAATAAAGCTCCAGGAGAGGACCGTGTGCCTTTCGAATTCTACATGAATTGTACCTCAGAATTTCTAACAGCGCTTGCATCTGAATTCAATAGGATATTCGAAATTGCGGATGCACCAGGAAGTTTTCGGAATCGAGTTGGAGGGTTTGATAAATATACTCAATAGCGACAGAAGCTGGCGTTCATTATATAGTTACACAAGGAATGTTCTACGTTACAGAAGCTGTATAACTGACGCACATTTTTAAAACTAAACTTTTGAACTAGTAAACTTAAACAATAGGTATACAGGTATACTAAATGTCAGTCTGGTAAACGACCGTCAGTTAAATCAAAATAAAGACTAATAAGTTGTAAGAAAGAAATTGTATCTATTTATTTTTTTTGTATGACACCTTGACGTTGGGTTTTTTTTCGCTGTGGGCGGCGTGGCGTAAGTGGTTAGTATGTCGGATCACTACGCATGAGGTTCCAAGTTCAAATCCCAGAAAATACCAAAAAGTTTTTTCAGAGTCCCACCTCTCGCGAGCGTCTGACAAACATCCGAGAGTATTGTTGTCACGAAAAAGCTTCTCAAATCGCCGTTCGGATTCGGCATTAAACTGTAGGTCCCTTCCATTCGTGTGAAAAATATAACCCACACAACATGAGTGGTTGCGAGAAGCTAGGCCCTGGCACTTTAAAGAGCTGTTGCGCCAAATATTTGTATTTGTATTTTTCTTTTTTTCGCCTTCGATGATCCTGCCACTTGTAATTGACCTTTTCTCGTGGTTTTCACTCATGCGCTCGCGTTAATTTTTCCCATTATAATTACTTGGTAGTATTAAAAACTTGACAAAAGCAGACGATCCCTCACATATGTTAGATACACGAATTAATAGAAAGCATGGGAAGATAAATTTCTATTTGTGTCAAATACTTTCTCCGCAGTAAATATGAGTGAACCGACCACATAAGGTTGAAGCCCTCCTCGCTATAAAATGCAGTCCAGGGAGGACAAAAGACGACGTAGGAGAGCTCTTTTAGTCAGTAAATATTGGCCGCAACTTTTTAAAACGGTCCTTCGACATCTTTTGAAAACTAAACTTTTGAACTAGTAAACTTAAACAATAGGTATACAGGTATACTAAATGTCAGTCTGGTAAACGACCGTCAGTTAAATCAAAATAAAGACTAATAAGTTGTAAGAAAGAAATTGTATCTATTTATTTTTTTTGTATGACACTTTGACGTTGGGTTTTTTTTCGCTGTGGGCGGCGTGGCGTAAGTGGTTAGTATGTCGGATCACTACGCATGAGGTTCCAAGTTCAAATCCCAGAAAATACCAAAAAGTTTTTTCAGAGTCCCACCTCTCGCGAGCGTCTGACAAACATCCGAGAGTATTGTTGTCACGAAAAAGCTTCTCAAATCGCCGTTCGGATTCGGCATTAAACTGTAGGTCCCTTCCATTCGTGTGAAAAATATAACCCACACAACATGAGTGGTTGCGAGAAGCTAGGCCCTGGCACTTTAAAGAGCTGTTGCGCCAAATATTTGTATTTGTATTTTTCTTTTTTTCGCCTTCGATGATCCTGCCACTTGTAATTGACCTTTTCTCGTGGTTTTCACTCATGCGCTCGCGTTAATTTTTCCCATTATAATTACTTGGTAGTATTAAAAACTTGACAAAAGCAGACGATCCCTCACATATGTTAGATACACGAATTAATAGAAAGCATGGGAAGATAAATTTCTATTTGTGTCAAATACTTTCTCCGCAGTAAATATGAGTGAACCGACCACATAAGGTTGAAGCCCTCCTCGCTATAAAATGCAGTCCAGGGAGGACAAAAGACGACGTAGGAGAGCTCTTTTAGTCAGTAAATATTGGCCGCAACTTTTTAAAACGGTCCTTCGACATCTTTTGAAAATTTTGTACGTTCAATCGAAAAAAAGACCTATGTTATATACAGTCTGCCTGTTGCGAGATGCATACATATATCGTCACTGTGAGAAAGATACAGTCATCCACAAAAGTCTGCGTACAGCGACGAAACTTTGGAAAACAGAGGCGTTGTGGCCAAATAGTAAATAATATAGCTTTCAAATTGCAATATTTCAGTAAAAGAGCATTAAACCCATTCATTTTGAACAATATTTTCATATTTTTTTTTTTATTTTCTTAAGAGAAAATTAACAAAAACAAAAAAAAAGTCATTAAATACATTCCACAAAAGTTTGCGTACAGCACTGAAATAAAATGGAAAACATTAGTTCAATTGAATAAAAAGTAATTATTTCTTTTTACTTTTATGGTTAATATTTTGTCGGATATCCCTTTTTCCTCATTACCTCCTTCAAACGGTTTTGCATAGAAGAAACTAGTTTTTCTGTACACGAACTAGTAATATTTCTCCATTCTGCTAGTAAGGCTTCCTTAAGTTGCATTTTATTCCGAATCTCACGCGTTCGGATCCTGCGTTCTAATTCATCCCACAGGTGCTCAACGGCTTGAGGTCTGGACTCTGCGGGGGCGTTCGCAGCATGTGGGGAACGTTGAACAAAAGCCACATACGCACATTATGGGCCGTATGTTTTGGGTCATTATCTTGCTGGAAGTAAAAATCATCCGAGACTCCCAGTATTTCAGCACTGTCTCTTAAATTTATTTTAAGGATATCAATGTAGTTGAACTGGTCCATGATTCCTTCGATTATTTCCAACTTTCCGACCCCCGATGCAGACATACAGCCCCATACCATCAAACCTCCACCTCCATGTTTCACTGTCTTGACGGTATACTTGGGATTTAGTGCATTGTTTTGACGTCGCCAGACTCTCAAGCGGCCATCCGAACCAAAAATGTTATATTTTGACTCGTCCGAAAATATAACCGTGCGCCAGAAGTCTGCAGATTTGTTCACGTATTCCTTTGCGAACATGAGACGTTTCTGACGGTTAATTTTATTCACCAAAGGTTTTTTTTCTGTGTGTGCACGACTTAAATCCCATATCGACGATGACCCTTCGTACTGTTTCTGGATGCACTGTGGTGTTATTGTAAATTTCGAGATGCGAACTTATCTTTTGAGCGCTAATGAAAGGCTTCTGCTCCACAATCCGCTTGATCGCCCGCTTATCCCTCAGAGTTAGCTTCGGTGGTCTCCCAGATCTTGGCTTTGACTCAATTTCACTATCATCCCTAAAGCGACTTATTGTTCTCTGGATCGTTGACCGGGGTCTTGAAGTTATTTCAGATATTTGAGAGTACGACTTTTGCTGCTGTTTGTATAAATTCAAAATCAACTACCTTTCAGACACACTTAATTCTTTTTTCCCATTTTCTGAATTAATTTTAACCGAATTTCAAAGAAAACTATTCTCTCTACAAGCACTACAAGCAGACAACCACGCAACTTATTCATATCCTGCAAAAAGAAATGTCCCGTTACTTAAACGGAATTCTGGGAAGGAAAATCTGTAGCTGTACGCAAACTTTTGTGAATTTAATGACTTTTTTTTGTTTTTGTTAAAAAATATATAAATATTGTTCAAAATGAATGGGTTTAATGCTCTTATACTGAAATATTGCAATTTGAAAGATACATTATTTACTATTTGGCCACAACGCCTCTGTTTTCCAAAGTTTCATCGCTGTACGCAGACTTTTGTGGATAACTGTATGCGTTAAAACTCTGCAATTGTAAATTTTCAAAAACATTCAGAACTCGATTGAAGCCATCACTCATATGCGGCATCGGATACCTTCATATGTATAACGCAGGTGTCGGACTTCAATTTTGTACAGCCTAGAAAGACTCCCATTGCGTAGTTGGAACTATGACTATCAATTTCACCCCTAAGTTAGGTTAGGTTAGGTTGAAGTGGCTGCCAGCTGAGAATCGCCAACACACTTAGACCAATAATAGGTCGATTGTGATACCACATGGATCATGAGAGAAAGTTTCTCCTACCTACTCGTTAAACCATTTTAACCTCCTGACACCTAGCGTCCTATGGGTAGAACATTGAATTCAAAAAAATACTGCCGCAATATTTAGGATTATTTTTGACCTAAATGTGACTAAAAACAATATGTATAATCATGTCTTCTCTTAGAAAGAGAATTCGTGTGTTAGTTGCTGATCTGTCGTTCTTCAAAATGGAGGAAAGTCACTTACGCCAGTTTCAAAAGAGGAATAGCCTTAAGTGGTCTGAATTTATTTTTGACATCCTACATACGTATATTTGTTTATTCTGTTTATTTGAGATAATTATTGTACAAAGAACTCAAATTAGCTTTTAGTTTTCTGTTTTTATGCATTAATTTCGTTGCATATCCCTTTAAAGTTCAATGTCCTATGCTTAGGACTTTCGTAGTGAATACTTAAGATTATACACATTTAATGTGCTTTTCATAGGACATTCGCTGTTAACTATATTCGTTCGGTTCTCACTGAGGATGCGATCCTTGAAGCGCTCAATGACTTCGGCAGTGATTTTGGTGACGATGATTCTAACTTGGGTCCAACTTTCCACCCAGATGAAATAAGAGATCTTCATAATGTTGAAAGCGATTCTTTAGAGGAGGAGAAACCAGCTGAAGTTGAACGGGCATTGACGCCTACGGGGGAATCGGTCAGCACCTCGCCAAATCATTCAATATCATTCGTCAGTTCCAGTATCCGGGAATTGTTCGTCAATACCCGTGAAAGAGGCTGACGCACAAAACGTATCAGAGGATCACGTTCAAGAAAGGTGATAAGAGATCCCAGCAGCCAACCCACGGATGTAAATAAGTAATGTTACACTTTTCGCCCAACGTTATATCCATTTACAAGTGGAAATTATGTAGAAAGGAATGTATTTGAATAAGATTTGTATGCATTTTAAAATGATTAAATTGACGACGATATTTTTAAAATAATAGTCAATGTGACTAATCAAACATATGTTCTTAAAAAAGGAAAAACTTAGGACTTACTCTAAATGAACTAAAGATTTTCGTGGGGATAATCCTGGTTATGTCTACTATAAATTATCCAATTTTAAGCTTCCATTGGAACTCTGAGTGGAGAATTTCAACAGATGCTGACGCCATGACCAGAGATAGATGCTACCTGGTAGGAACTAATTTGAATTCTAAAAGGCGAATCTGCTGTCGTAAGATTGACTGAAAGCTTAGTCCCTGGTCATTTCTTACATTTTGACAGATACTTCTCAACTATTAATATATTTAATAAACTTATATCACTTGGATTCAATGCAACTGCTACTATTATGAAGAACAGAATACCAAAGGATTGCGCTTTTGCCAAGGACTATGAAGGGAAGATGGACAGGTAGCAATTACGAAATGGATGCATAATAAGCCAGTTTATCTTATTTCATCTTGCTTTTCTAATTATTCTTGCAATACTTGTAGGAGATGGAATAAGATTCGTAAGGAATTCCAAACAGTCAGGAGGCCGGATCAGAAACTACAATCCCAACATGGGAAGGTTTGACCTGGCGGATAGAATGATTGCCGTTTGCCCAGAAGTCGAACTAAAAAGTGGACAGTTAGAATTATTTGTCATATGATAGACTTAGCAGTTGCCAATTCTTGGATTTTGTATCGCAGCTAACAAATCGCCAATAAAGTCTGTCGTTACAAAGTAGAAAAAATGCGCGAATTTAAAATTAATCTAAGTCTTAAGCTTAGAGAAGACAACTTTGAATCTAAATGGGAAGATGTTGGTGATTGGGAAGCTGCTGAAGGAGTTTTAGCATCTAACTATTAGAAACGCCGGGTTGTGATTAATTCCATTCCACCGGTCAATAGACGAAAAGTCATACACTTGCCGGAATACACCGATATCTGGATGCGTTGTAGGGGAGAGACATGCATCAGAAAGACTGCAGTGATTTGTAAATGCTGCAATATTTACTTATGTTGCAATATTACTTTTAACACTGATTTAAATTGCATTTTTAATTAACATTGTTATTATTTAAATTCACCGAATTTCCTTTGTATAGTACATTGGGTTAAAAAATATATCTTTAGTGAGGCCAAATGTGCTATGGATAGTACATTGGGAAAACCATTTTCCAAGGACCAAAGATTTTTTGAAAAAATTTTTTTCTGTAACATACCACAAACATTTTTCTTTAAATTGATAGCGTTTTATGGCTCTCGGTGTCAGGAGGTTAAGCTTCTTATGAAGCGTATAATAGGGGGCTCCTACGTGAAGCTTCCTTCTACGGGAGAGAGCTGGGCAGAAACAAAAAAGGTGAAGAATGGTTTCTTCCTCTTCTTCATCCATGAGTTTCTACAAAAGTCGTTCGCAAAAAGGCATAGCCTTGTAGCATGATTGCCTATTAGACAGTGTCAAGTGATGTCACCTATTAAAGCGCCGATATGCAATCTGTTGAGAGAAATCAAATTCTTAGAACGTTTTAGATCCAGCTTCGGCCAAATCTATTTTGTCGCTAGACATTTGGGTCCACTTGTCCACGTAAGATTCGTACGCTCGATAGCATCCAGCTCAAATTTGAGTTTGCACATAGCGATTGGTATACCTAGGGAGCGTTTGTCCGGCAGGATGGGTATAGTTGTTCCTAAATTCACCCCTAAATACCTCAAATATTCTATCTTTTAAGCGAACCTCTTCGTAGCCGCATTGTAGTGCCACAAAGCTAACGTCTTTGTTACAATTAATTGGCTTACAAGTAATTGAAAAATGTCCCTGCCATCAAAAGGTTTTGCTAATCAATTTAAAACTTGTTCACCTTATCGTAAAAATAAAACCGAGTAGATAGCCCGTATATATACATACACATACATTTTTTCACTTCTCATTTTCCATTCAATTTGCCAACAAAGGACCTAAAGGAAGTGATCTGTGATTATCACTTTCTCTCTCCCTGCTGGCTTCGGGCGGTTTATTCACTTTTATTGTCCTCGAGGGTGTAAATACCTTTGAAATAATTATCAGAAGGCGGCTTTGGGCTTTTTTTACGACCTTTCACTTTTGTGATTACAGACTTTTTCGCCCTTTTCGTCATCCTTTGTAATTGAATTAAATCCCTGGCCACTCTGCCGGTGGAGTTGAAGTAATTGAACTGAATAAGATTAAAGCCAATCATAGCCAATGAATTTGAATACAGTTTGAAATTTATTTCGGCCTTCTGACATCAATAGGTCAACGATTTTTCGAATAGCTGGTAACCACTTAAGTGAGAGTATATCTGATTTCCTTTAAATTTTTCTAAAAAAAATATTGAGATCCAATTTGAATCAAGTTATTTGGGATTTAGCCCTCGAATATTATGATATTATTAAACAAGTTATAGTTGCTTTTAAAGTGACAAATAGTGGGTATGTCAATGGTACGTATACAAAATCAGTTGTAAACCATAAACTCATCAGAAATGTGGGTGGAGAATAGCTTCAAGGGAGTAAAATTTAATTTGCATACATTTGAGAACTTTGGGTGAACATTCATTACGAAGTAATATCACACACAATGTCCTAGAGCGACACGAATATTTTCCAGAGAAACTACGTAAAGTAATTAAATTTGCAAAATTGTCCGTGTTGAGAGACAGCAATCAACACTATGAAAGAACATTATATAATTTTGTGGATCAAATTTTAGGTGAGATATTGTTTGCGTGATTAAAGCAATAAAGAAGTTAATCTAGATCCCAACCACATGAATGGATTCAATTATGAAGGATGAGGAACATTTCACCACGAGCATTTGGGTCTGAGCATCTGTCTAAAGCTCGAGTGTTACTCTTTGGTGATGATGAAAACGCTTATGAAGAGAATAAGACAAGTAAGTTATTCAAAGATGAACACTTTCTGATCGTTAAACTTCTACAGCACTTGATGTGACCCTGCAAAATTCGCTATAAAAACACTACAATCGTCATGGTAATTAAATTAAAGACTTCTTCTTGTAGAAGATAGTATGCAATCTGAATATGCTGTAGTTTTAATCTTACAAAGCATCAAAGCATATTCTTTTCCGATTTTCAATGCAACAACTTTAAAATTTGTAGATTTAGAGTCTTAGAGATCCAAACGAAAAGTCTTTGAATGAGTCTTTGCTGTTAAATAATACTTCTTTTTTTCAGTCGCAAATGAAGAGAAGAGATAGAAAAGAGGTATATCTTGAGATGCAGTGGCTTTGAAACTCAAGTGGCGCCACGAGTAGGTTTTTTCCACCTTTAATGGTTGTCGTCTGAACTGTTCGGGGGGAATGCAATTTTTGGATTCATTCTTAAGTCACAGGAATTTTTTCGGGTACTTGTTTGATTTAAAAATTGAATGTTAATGGTTAGTACTTGAATCAACATTCTATCACTCTTGAAACGAATACACTCTGCCACAATAAACTAAAATTTCGAGGAGGAGTTTTATCCCATACTGTATAAATCTTCTTCTTTTTCTTCCCTTTTCAGCGAGGTTATGATCCAAAAACAAGGGATCATAACCCTCCCACGTCACCGCATTTCTACTGATCCACCTATGGAGTTCGCCTATTTGACCTCAGAAACGATTATTTATATTGCCTTTTTAACAGGGTTCAAAAGATGGCCGGTCGCGCTCTGTCTTTTGTACGATGGTTTCCTTGACGTGACGTAGTTTTCCATACTGCATAAATACTAGACTTAAAATTCTACGTCCAATATAAGATTTTATTCAACAACTCTATGAGTTATGGATATAAAGTAGTATATACAAAGGTAATGGTACAGTACGATGTGTGCAGGTTCTAGCCCCAGCGGGGTACAGCAATCATCATCCACCTGAGTATAAAAAGGAACTACTGCACCAAATAAAGGTCTCTGTCTGATATTACAATGGTCCGGCGAGTCTGAGTGCTTTGGGATTTGGGTTTCCTTTTTTATTTTTTTAAAAGTCCTCACCTTGGAAAGCTCATAAAGTTCGAGGTTGCAACTTCTTTTAGTAATCTAGCATTTGCTCGTCTTTCTTTCTGGTTGTCCAACACTGGCCACTACGATCATATGACAGAAATGGTAAGATCAATGTCCTTTTCTGTCACCCTTATTCTTCACCAAGGTGTCATATCTGGGGTACGATATATGGACTCCTTAACTACTTTGAAGTTATGCCCTAGATTATGGACAAAACTTCTTCTTACAGAATACTGTAAGTTTTCTAGCGGACCTTGCTGCTTTGAAGTCACTTAAAATATAGTGGGTTTTGACTTGAAGTTCGTTGTTTATTTTCAGGATGACATATTCGTACAATCAATTTAAGTTGATAGAAGCCATGCAGGACAGGTAATTGCCGATAAATGCGGCCCAAAACAGCTTAATATGCTCGAACAGTACTCTTGATGGGATCTTTGCTGAAGGCGCTTCGTATAGCAACCCATAGGTCAGGATATTACAAAGCAGACTGTTTTAAATATCAACCGTCCTGGATCTTAGACCAGAGAATTGGAAGATATATACTGAGTAAGTATGTACGAGTATATGGAAGCCTGGAGTACCTCGAGCAGAAGTCGCAAAAGGTGACCTATTTCTGTGCTAGGTTCCTCGCCGCAGAGATATTGAAGGTAACTGCGAAGTAGAGGAGCTAACAAAAGAAGATGCCAGTCAGGTTCTCACTAAAAATAGCGAGGAGAATTCTCGTAGCCGATAAGGTTGCTAATGTCAGGTAGAGTAATATACATCCAAGATTTTCTTCTAATCTAATATGGCCAAGGACAGATAGAATATATTTCAAGAAGCAAGAAAAACGTAATCGTTACATTTTGGGCCACCGTACATCATTCATATGAAGAGACATGCAAGTATAATGGAAGCTGTATGGGTAACGACGAGAAAAAGGAAGATACGGTTATAACCCTGTGTGCACTTGCCCTTATTTAGTACTCCAAAGCCACATATACACAGGTATGTGGCAGAGTTTACAACTCCGGTGCCATAAATTCGCGTTGCAATTTCGCCTTCATAAGAAAATCGAACTAATTTCCGCCCACTGTCTCCGAGTTTTGTCCCGAAACTCACGCTTTCGACTCGCCAGCATGTCTGTGCTTTCGCCACTCGGACATGGACTCGGTTAACTCGCTGGCCTTCCACTAGGACCAGCGGCTGCTGGCCGGCACTCTGAAGGGAAATGTCCATCTCTGGGACATGCAGACGAATCGTTGCCACCTGACCTTCGTGGTCAGCACTAAATCCATCACTGCTATGCACCACACCGCGGAGAACCTCATCACACAGGAGAAGGGTGGCGCCCTCAAGTACTAGTCGATGACAGACACTGGCTACGTCCGAAAGCAGACCATCGAGACGCAGCATCTCGCCTTCTGTCGCAATGACTTCGACAATTGACGGCCATGGAGCTGACGACGGTGCAGCAGATTCCAATCAACAATCAAGAATCCCGGAATCAATGTCATCCAGATAAGACACTACAGGAAGGTGTTCAATACCGCCGGTCGGGACGGGCGCATCCGTATCTTCTCCTGGAAAAGTCTCCGGCCGCTGGCTGTTCTGACCGTGTGGCTCTCTCTTACGCTTTTGGAATCTGAATATGCGAACCGACATACCTCACATTATGTGTTCCTCTTGTTTGTTGAAGTCTGAGATGTTTGATTTTTTTTATATTAAATGCCATCTGTATCCTGTACAACACAATAAGGGATGGATTGTTGATTCATAATAAAATGCAATGAGTTGCGCAAGGATCCGTATTAGGACGTGTTTTGTGGAACATTGTAGTTAATGGGGCTCTGAGGCTTGGAATCCCAAATGAGGTGAAAATAACAGGCTGAGCCGATGATATTGTAACTGTCGTGGCAGTGAAACACATTGAAGGTATAGAGAAGAATTGTAATGAAGGTACCCAAAGAGTGAGGCGGCTTGCATTAGTTGGACTAGAGCTCGCTGACAAAAAACAGAAGCAGTACTAGTGAGCAGCCGCAAGAAGAGAGAGACAATTGCCATTAGGGTAGGCGAGCACAATATATCATCGAAACCGGTCAAAAGATACATATTTGTGTTGATCAATACTAGGCTCGCTTACAACGAACACTTCGAAAAATCATAGCTGATGCTACTTCTGTTAAGTGTGGTGCAGTCCGTGATAAAGAATACAACGAAAACAGTGACAATTAAGTCTTACGCCAGGAGTATTAATTAACTCCATCAACCGATTATGTTCGGTTATGGTATGCTGTGTGTTTCGGACGGTATCAGATGATGCTATATGTGCCATTGCGGGAATGCTAATAGCGGATATCCTGACTAACAAACTACAGGGGACCTACATATGATGCTAAAATGCAGGAACCCTGAGTTTTAGTAAAAGACAGTAATGTGTGAGAGCATTGCAGGAACCTATTTTCTAAGGGGAGATGGACCCATGGACCCATATCCGATATACAAAAAATTGATGGACTGGCGTCACCTAACGAAAGTCGTACGGGGAAGGTGGTTGAAGTGCGCACCGTGTTAATACGTAGGCTGGCATCGATTATTCTTAAATGTATTGTTAAGCATACATGCCAGTAGGCCGAGGTACTAGTGTTTTTAGAAGACAACACGTTCATTGGCGCAGCAAAATATAAAAAAAAAAAACATCCTCCCTAATTAGGGAAACCTTAGGTGAGCGAATACTTATTTAATGACTTTAACAACAAATATTGACGTTTGTAGGATCGACAGATATATAGTTTGGCTTAGCGGCTGCACAGGGTGAAAACCAATAGCCAAATTTTAAACCACCTGGTTACCTCATTATATAATCTGATAAATTTTGCACTGGTCGACGCCTACCAGTCTATCGCTTTAAAAGAGCATCTTTTTCAATGGTTAAGAGTGCAGGAGAAACAAGTTATGTGTCTGGAAAAAGTGTTCGTTCTGTTGGATGATTGATGCGCCTATGAGGTTGGTGGTCGCGAAAAAATACAGTGAATCAGAAGCAAAGACAAAAAATAACAAAAATCTCCCCAGTTATCTGGACGCCACCCCCGGAGTTTCTCTGAAGCATAAACAGTTGGTATTCAAACCACAACATCCAATCTCCCTCTCTCTCTATCTATCGTTTCTAACGCCCGCACTATATAAAAACATTTTAAGGGTATTCACAGCTCTTTTAATGCGCGCAAGTTAAAAAATAATAAAAAAGAAGAAAAAAAGTGCGAGAGAAACCAGTTAGTCAGGAAAAATGATTTCATATAAATGACAGGGCAAACCACCCGGCTCCTTTTCTACCTTGTTAGACTTAACAAAATCATTTATTAATTACTGTAATTTCAATGAAAACAAACAAAGAAAATCCTTAATATTTTCAAGTTAGCACACCCTTAGAGCATACAAAAATCAATAAGAGACAATATGCAACCCACCCCATGCACATGTCTCTAGCCCCAAGGCAAAAGTTGTATGATTAATTTTTGTTCTACTCTTCACTTTGTGCAGATCAAGCAAAATTACTTACCTCTACGCACATTCAGATGATTTATGAAGTCAACCAGATGTCAGAAAGGTAATACTCCTCCTGAAGCACTATAATCATCATCATACTTTAATTTAGTCCTCTATGACTATTGCTGATGACAATTCCACCTCTTTTCTGTATCAACCCCTGGATACTGTGTCTTTCATTTCAGACACTCTAGTCTAGTCTTCTGCATGAAACTAACTCCACCTAAGTTTCAAAAGATAATCGCTGTGCGATGACGTGACACATTCAGCTTTTGAAATATTGTTATTATTGTATTGAATTTCATAAACAAGACACACATCTTGATTAATCATAAACTATCATGGATGTGAAAGTAAATGTTGAGAAAGGAATCGGATGGAAGGAGCCTTTGTCAGGACACGTGTATGTGAAGTACGTTAATTTTGTGTTTAAGAAAACGATTCAATATGGATACGACCCCACTTTGTAGTCAGCTTCAAGCAACTTCTTCTGATCCTGATCAAGGGTGAACCCCCTCCAAAGCTCCGACGTAAAAATTTAATTGAAATCACCATTCAAACCACGAATAATTAATCCATAACAAAAATTGTATTGTTAAGTACATATAACTAAATTTTGTGAGCATCCCGTGCATATCCTTATCTTTCATCCCTCCTTACTGTTTGCCTGAGTTAAATTAAAATGCAAATTAAAGCCATCGTCGTGTTGGCAGGAAAAAATCTTCCACACAAGCCAAATACTGTGCAAGGAAAATAGAAAAAAGAAAAGCAAACAGAAGAATGGAGCAGCATCCTTGTGCGGGACTCCTTTGGGAAGTTTGTTCCTGTGTTTACCTTATGCTCTCTGTGAATATTTTAAAATATGTATGTTTCTTTTTTGCAGCGAAACAGCATCATCCTGGGCGCTGTGTTAGTCAGCCAAGCCAAGCCAACAGTTGGTAATCCGTTTTGCGGCAAAGGTAAATAATGAAATGAGTTTCATGTTATCCCTCTTGTGAGCAATCACTTTCGACGCTTTTAAGTAGATTGGGGATTTCCTTCGCGGAAAAAATATAATAATGCTATTATCCACTTTGGTTGGTTTTAGACAGAGGGGCTTACCTGTTCTTTTAACTCGGTGGGATTTGTGGAACTCACTTTAGTCTGAAATTATGTGAAACGTTTCAATGACTGCAATTTTGGAAAATGTGGTAGTCACAAGGATTTTAGCAGATTTTTAGAAGAACGTATGTGGAGATTTTTGCATTTTAACAAGTTTTCTTCGAAATCTTAATTGTGGTGAAATTTGAACAAACTCATCAGCTCAAAGTTGAATTGCTGGAGAATCGGTGAAGAGAATAGAGTATTTCCAGTATCTTGTGAGTATTGTCTGTATTGGATGGATGGTGGAAGCGAACAGAATCTAGCCAGCCGAATGGACAAAGCAAAATAGGCGTTCGGTATGCTATCCACAATATGGCGCATTAATGATCTCAGATTCAATACCAGGCTACGAACGTTGGGCTCCAACGTTAAGTCTGTGCTGTTATAACGGTGCAGCGCATAGAAACTGATCACTTATTTCACGACAAATCTGCAAACGGTTGTTAGCGGGGGCCTGCCTAACATCGTAAGGATTTTCTGGTCCAACCATAGCTCTAACGAACATCTTTGTCAGAGAACCGTTCAGAAACCAATAGGCGTAAGTGGTAATGGATTGGTCAAACATTACGCGATGCAATTGACCCCTTTAGCCTAAGATTTTAGAAGACCTGGGCACCCGAGAAGTAGATGGCACAAATTAGTCGAAATCGAGTCAAAGCAATTAGGAAAGATTTGGAGAGGGTTGCAATTTATTACCAATAAACAAACTAGTGGGCGCCGTGGCGTAAGTGTTTAGTGTGTCGGATCACTACGCATGAGGTTCCAAGTTCGAATCCCAGAAAACACCAAAAAGTTTTTTCACGGTCCCACCTCTCGCGAGCGTCTGACAAACATCCGAGAGTATTGTTGTCATGAAAAAGCTTCTCAAATCGCCGTTCGGATACGGCACTAAACTGTAGGTCCCTTCCATTCGTGTGAAAAATATAACGCACACAACATGAGTGGTTGCGAGAAGCTAGGCCCTGGCACTTTCAAGAGCTGTTGTGCCAAATATTTATTTTTTTTTTTTTTTTTTAAACAAACTTGTTCTAAGGCTATGGCTGGTGAATTCTAAAAATTTACTAAGTTCACAGACGGAGAAGAAGAAGCAAGATAGTTTAAAACTAAAATCTACTAAAATCTGTTCTACCAGATAACGGCACTTGACCATGTAAGATAGTACTGCAGGAGATCAGTACTGCACTGCATGACTATGTGAAATGATAATAATTCCAGCACCGACAATACCTAGACCAATTCCAGCTTTGATATAGAGATACTTGGACACATTCCCAGCTATCAAGACTCCAGATTCAATTTCCAATTTGCCAGTGAACTAGGCCAGACATCTAGGGCCCCGTGATGGTACAGCGGCAGATAAGTCGATAAGATCTAATATTTCTACTTTAAATGACCTTCTAAGTAGTACTACCTGATCATCATATCAATTAGAATACAAATATGTCCTTTTCTCGAATTGGGTAAAGTAGTTTCAGATATCCAATAAGGTTGCTTGGTAAGTCCCAGTTTAGTTCCACATCTAGTAACATTATGAAGACTTGTACGGGTATATTCACAAGTTTCAAATTCTGATGTAAAGCGGGTACTCATACCATATAAGCAGCTGCGATGTTAAGCATGTGATTTACTGGAGATTCTGACGAATAATCTTCTGCACTGGAAAATAACCAAATACCAGTGTGTTTGTGTCTATACTCCAGCCGATGTCGCAAGACAAGTACTTAAGTCGAATACTATGTAGATCGGATTCTAATCTAATTTGGTAAAAATGCATATTCAAGGCTAGGAGAGTTTACAAGATATATGGGAGAACCTTTGCAAATTTGTAGAGCTGTTAGAATAATCATCTAGTAGCTGATGGCAAATGGAATGGTTATCAACAGATCTATTACGACCCCTAAGCTGTGGCTCTAGTCAATGGCATAAGAGCGTAAGAGCGTCTCTTCTAGTCCAATTGCTTTGGTGAACCGGAGTATCTGAAGTGGATCTAGCGAAGGTAAATCCGTCTCTCTGAAAGTAAAGGCTCACAGAGGATGTTTTCTTTTGCAAAGTAGGGCTTCACATTCGATTAGAAAGTGTGCGGGTATTTGTTCGAAGCCCCTGGAGAATCTGCAGTGCCGGTTGTTTTCTATACTGAGTTCCCTGAAATGCTAATTGAGTCTACAGTAGCCGTTAGCAAACCAGCCAGAATGCGAAGCCCGTTTTTTGGTAAGTTTTGCTTCTTTTCTGTAGTTTCCCAGAAGTTCTTTGGTCTGTCTATGTTGGCGAATATTTCCTTCGCTTTTCAATTCTTCCCGTATTTTGTGCGGTCCTAAGCCGCAGAATTGTTCTGTTCCGAAGAACGGCGCATATCCCCTAAACAGATATGATTTTACGACACCCGTTAATGAAAATATGTTGTCCACAGTTTAGTATTCCTTTCTGAATCCAGTTCGAATCTCAACAAGCAAGTTGTTTTACTGTATCCACTCTGTTAAACGATCAAGGTTGACATGTGTATATGAAAATTGCAAAATAAATGTAAGAGGAGCCCACCATTTTAGTTGGTTATAGCTCATATCGAATCTAGCTGTCTTTAGCTTTCTCATACTAGGCCCATGAGGTCGTCGTATGTAGAATATCATTAGTCTGAAGTCAAGAACTCGAATCATTTCAATCAAAACTGCTCGATTCTACAGTCATATGCTATAGAAACAGAAAAGTCAAAAACGCTTCATTTTTCAACTTAATTTAAAAAGACAAAGGTTATTTAAATTTATCCACGAAAAAGCATTTACATCCTCTCAATTCAACACACTTCTACATACATGCTAAACTTCCTTTCAGAATATTTACTCCTTTATAAACTTCGTTTTCTTATGCCTCTTCATTCAATACCAAAGAGAACAACTCCTTTTAATTTGCATTTTAATTTAAAGGTAAACAAATAGAAGTAACTTCCGACAGTTCCCGACTGTCTATGAATTCCACGGGCCTGGTGGATAGAGACGAGAGGATTGTTGTCTTTTTTCCGAGCTTTTTAATTGACTTTGGTAGCGAATTGAAAAACTTCTCCGGTGAATTTCAATTTCTTACCATGTTTTTCTGGTTGCGGCACCGTGCAGAAGATGGCATTCCAAGGATTTGCGGTTACTTGCAGGATTGTAATTAACTTGAAGACGATTTTTTCTTTACGATAAAATAAACAGAAAGTTTTTGTACCGATGAAACCGCAATTGATAAAGAGATTTAGCTGTGGAAATTAAAATCGCTGAGGATGTTCCCGGCTAAAGGTTAATTAATGCAAATACCTTAAGAAGAAAATAATATATATAAAAACGGAATAACTAATTAACTAGATTAGGAAGGGTGGGTTTATGACTTCAATTAGATGAGATTAAATTAATTAGATTGAAGGTCACTTACGAATGACATTCTATGTTATATATATTATGGTATCACAATTCAGTTAAAATAAGATTTTAAAAAGTAAGTGTTGCCTTTACACCCCCTCCCTATGAAATATTCTATTTCATTTCATTCCGGACATCGATATAAATCAATTAATTCCGTAATAACCGAAGATAATTGTGGACAGAATTACCCAGAAAAGCCATTGAAATTTATTGCAATCAAACGATGTTCGTGTAGGATTCATCTTCCATTCGAATTCCCAATCAGGTATACACTCACATTTAAGAAACTAAGAAAGAAACAAAGCAAAGGGGAGAAAACTTAACTTTAACTTTCACGAGGACAAATCCCCGGCGTCCAATTGGCTACAAATCATTCGAATATAAGCCCATTTAAGCGTAATTAAGCTCACCTATTAGGTGAACATTGTTATACTTAAGTTGGTCCTTATTTTATGTTTTAGTTCATCTTTGATTGCAATAAATAATTCACGACGTACAAGCCTATTAAAAGGCAATCAATCTTTACGGGTCTTTGGGTGAAATGGGGTTAAATGCATGCGACGAAATGGAGGAATGTATAGGTATATATTTTTTTTACAATGAACAGTTAGTATCATATCAGATAGTCCCAGTGAAATATAAGAATAGACGCGTATTGTTGGTAGGCTTCGGACGGAAGAGTTAACGCGTTAAAATTACAGAATATTTCAGTTTAAATAGCAAAAACATGTAAATCTGTCTTCGAATATACTTTGTTGTTGCTTGATCTACCAACAACATAGTACAAATTACGTGACTCTTCATTCAGTTCATGGATGCGGCGATTCAATCCCTGGTAAAAAATGAGCTAATATATTTACAAAAACTTTTTAGATTGTTTTCTTCACTTAAAAGGTGGAAACTTTGAGCGAGCACTGAAATTGGTTCTTATCGAATTTCGTCATACTTTTCAGACTGTTTGGATTCTTAGTTGGATATATGTAAAGTAGATAAATACTTATACAGGCCTTCTTAAATCAATTTTGGGAGATAGTTGCACTATAATTACAGTCACTACAGGTATTCCCACAGTTGAGTCCATTCTTCTCATTATTGATGGCTTTGGGAACCTGGAATGAAGATGATGCGGATGACGATATCCCGTCTAATACTCGTAGGTCTCTTATCACAGCATTTTTGTAAGGCATTTAGCTCGTAAAGGAAGTGACTGCCAAAGTAGGTGCCGAACAGATTCTATTTCTTCTTCATCCCCGCAGTTCCTGCTGTAAGCCAATCCTAGATCCTCACGTCAAGACACAGTGCTCAGTAAGGATAATTGTTCTGTACAGATCTGGCTACACTGAGTTATAAAAAAAGTGGCACGCCTTGAAATTTTGCAATAACTTCAAGTAAGTGGTGGCAATGGTGTAGTGGTAACATCGTCAATTGCCACGCTAAAGGTTCATGGTTCAAATCCTGATGTCAGCAAGCATTTATTTATTTCTCATGAAATATATAAAGTCAGTCCGATCACTTGCGAAAGCTTGTGTGAACACTACTGCGACGGCATAACACTGGCAGTAGCTTGGTCATGTGGCTGGAAAAATTGTTCGCTCTGTTGATGGCGATTTGCCCTTGACATCGGTTATCGGGAGAACCTACTGTGAATCAGAAGCGAAGACAAAAAATAACAAAAATCTCCCCAGTTATCTGGACGCCACCCCCGGAGAATAGCCGAATAAACAACTGAACTTCAAGAACCACTACACCAAAAATCTTTCTCTCTCTCTCTCTATCCATCCTTTCCAACGCCCGCACTATGTGTAAACATGTTAAAGGTATTCATAACCCTTTGAGTGCGCGCAAACTATAAAAAAAAAAAAAAGTTAGGAAAAAACATCTTGTTTAATACAATTTTGTTTACTGATATAAAAGTAAGTAATTCATATCAAAAAAATGAAGGACTTAGAATAAAACATAAACAAATATTTTTTTAAGGATTCCTCGTTCTTTTAGTAGCCTTCCCGAGCATCTAACAAATCTTGGATATGATTTGTTACGATGGTGTCGTCTAAATTATCCAAGTCTCCGATCAGAGCAGATTTTAGGCCGCTGAGTGTCGCTAGAAGGGCAGGTTGCATTATAATTTTTTTCCGCAAGCAGGTCCTAAATGTGTTCAATAGGATTCATATCCGGGCTCATAGCAAGCCAAGCCATCATGTCGATTTGCAAGTACTAGGTAACTCACATGGAGACGTGTGGTCTGCATCAGCATGAAGTTTTTCCCAATAAACGGTGCGAATGGAGCCACGTATTCCTCTAGGATGTTGTCGATGCAATAGGTAGAGTTCACCTATCCTTCCACGATGCACAGCTCGGTTTATAGGAACCTTAGGGGCTTTATATAGGTCTAAAACTACAACTACTACATTTGAGAACAATTACATTAGTCATCATTAGTTTTTCAAGCCTCAAAATACTAAAAGTCAATGCTAAAAATGTTAAAGGACAGCCAAGCCGCAATTGGGTCCCGGGAATATGTCACCTCTTCAATTCAAAAACCGCTGCAGAGATGTGGCCTAAGCTAAGATCGCTCATCAATAGCGCTGCATTATTGGTAGGCGAGCCAATAGGCTAGGCCTCCTTTCGAACGATTTCTGCAGAGGTTGCATGGACTCTGAACGTCTCTGTTCCTTTCCAGTTGAAGGAAAATGCACAAATACTAGCTTCCTTAGTACATTTCAACAAGCTCCGGTTGGTTTTGCGGGTAATTCTGGGAAATACTTTCATCCTTACGGGGTCACAATGGAACTATAAAATGAGCCTGAATCTAGTGCAGACTGCCACTCGAACTTAACCTAACCTGATAAACGTTTTCCCGTGGTGTTCACAATGACCTTTTTTAGTGTGCTTCGGGACCTAAGGCCCTTAATTCATATCTTTACAAAAGATATGAGTCACAAGTCAACAAGCTCCTTTCAGTTTTAATTAATATCACATAGTTGTGGCTTCCGTAATTTAGACGGGCTGCTTAAAATATCAGTCCGCAGAAATTTTATGTGAACCTACGAGTATGTGTGTCTGCCTAAAGGGGCTTACTAAAGGGTAATAGAAGGACTAACCATACTTTCTTTGAAGCCAATGCTCGCACTGGACTTCCATTGCAATGATCTTGCTTTCACCTTTAGCGGGTTGTATTCACCTTAAGAAGACAATCAGTGTGGTATATTTTTCTTAAGGGGCAACAACTGTCTTGTCTATTCTGAATCTTCATATGAACTTATCTGAATATTTGTCATTGATCTTTCCGTCTGCTAACAAATATAATTTTACGGACCCATAGATCCACATGCCTATGCATTGTGACACCTTGGATGTGTCTTCACATATGGTGAAGCGTAAACGATGTCCAAGAAATATTATCTTTCACTGACGGAGGTTGATGGCCCGACAAGCTACCTATACTTGCATCACAAACCTACTCATCTCAGTTTTCACGAACGTTGTAACGTTTTCGACCATCACTTTTTGCAAACAGCAGGCTCACATCTGGTTTAGACTTTCTTTATAAAATCGCCTTCGTTTTTACAGCAGAGGTATCTGGGTATGCCCATCGGTTTTACTGTTCAATAACACCTCAATGGTGATTCTCATTCCCCCTATTAGTGTAGTAATAAGAATCATGCAAATTCAATTCATTTCTTATCAAAAGTGCACAGAAGTACCCGTACTCACGTCTGGTAGATGCAAATGCCAACAACTTACCCTCATCACCATCATCGCAGCCCACAACACCATAGAATTTCACTCTACTCTTACACGCCAAATCGTAATCAAAAGTCAAATTTTATTGTTACATTACATTGTGTTGTGTGCATCGCAACAGGCGGTAATTGAGACAATGCATAACACTTCGTCATTGTCCTTTTGCGCACAATAAAACGTTACAAAACAGGGAACCATTTTGAATGAAATCAACTGTTTTCATTGCAAGTATACGGTAATATTAGGATCAGCATTCGTCCTCCCAGCACGAGAGCAGAGCTTTAATATCCTTACTCACCTTCACTGCATGGCGAATCGCCCTTTTCACGTAATAATCATCACGGCCTTTGTGCACACTTCAAAAACCACCTTCATATCATCCCTCAGCACCCTCCTGAACAGTCCTTTATTTTTGGAATGGGAAAGTCAGATTTATGACAAATTTATTGTGAATTGTCTGCCGAAGGGTGGCCGATCACCGTCTACATTTTGTTTGATTTTTCCCCTAAATAAAATCGCAACAGAAATGAACAAAAGCCACCAACCCCGTGTCGTCGTATCTGTGCATGCTGCAGAAGCATACCTTTTCAGATACGGATTAGTTACACCTTTCTGCTTCGGACACAAAATTAATGCACAAGGGTTGCAATAAATCATATTTGGAGTTTGGGCATTTGAATACGCTAAGTAACCATTGCAATCCTTTACCAGTGGTTGAGCACAGTCCGTCGAAGGCAAAAGTCATTTTGATTGAAGTCTCAGAATCGATGAGGATTTTTCTAATTAAACATTTTTGCTGTCGGATGAGGCACGCGTTTTATGGAATTTTATCCAAAGATGATAAGGTTATTACACAATACATATATGCATATAGCTCCTTAATGAAAAAAACAAAAAAATAAATAAATAATTGGGGAGATTTTTGGGGATACTGCGGCATATTGACAGCCGGTAGAATTACAAAAAAAAAAATTGGAACACGCGTAACATCTACAAAGTCTGTTTGAAGTTTTCAAAACAAATAAAGAGTACTCAGCAATCCTTTTTTAGAATGCGTTTTGACCTACGTAATCGATATGTTTATGTATATATAATACAATTGTTGTCACGTTGGCAACTTCACCCCTATGCATACATATGTATGTAAACATATGCTGACAATACAGATTTTTGATTTGATTTGCCTTTTTAATTTTGACAAAAATTATTAAATGCTTCATCGTTCAAAAATAATCAGGCAAAGTAATTCTTTAGAAATTATTATTCCTATAATAAACAGATATGAAGGAGAGTTACAATCCGTCTTGAATGGATAATCGTCGGTTCAAAGCTAAAAGTCATTAAGTACAAAATTTGTGAAAATGAGTTTTTTAGGGAAATAGATGTAATTTTTCATGTTTTGAAACTGGAAAAAATTACCGAGGCATAATTGTCTCCTACATGAATTACAAAATTTTAAAATTCATTAAGTGCAGGCATTTAATTTCTCTTTAGGGGAAAAAGTCATTGTCTCACTTAGTTTTTTTCTAATGCAACAACATCTTCACGCCTATCGTGGAATCCGCCGGGGGAAATTATTCACCGAAAAAAATATTTTGGCATGGTCAAATCCGCAAAGTGAACAGTTCCCCGTGTGGGTAATGTGAATCAGTTTCACTGTATCGTGGAAAACGTTCGAATCGGATTTTTCCCGAACAAAATGACATTTCTCATCCGCATCAAAATCATTGCGGATATCTGCTTGGCTGCTGCACGTCGTCTTCTTTGTTTGCAAAAATGTAAGTGTAATTAAAAAACAAACAATTTTTGTTTAGATATAAATTACAGGAAAAAAAACTACAACTGCTTTATTAAGCCGAACATTTTTGATAAACCTATGCAATATTGAACTTTATTAAAATCAGAAATAAATAAAAAATATTGTTTCTAAAAACATACATTTCATCTGGAAGTTCCATCAAATCATCCACTGTTGCTCTTAACCTCTGCTGTAGTCTTCTCTGGGAAGACCGCTCGACTTCTTCCTCTTCTGCTTCCAAAAACAGAACTATCGTCTCCATTTGTGTGCTTTATTTTTAATTCAATCACTTTATTAAAAAAAAATTTCCTTTTACGAAACGAATGTGCTACACACATTTTTATTGACAAATAAAAGACAGCTGTTTGACAGTGAAACTACCTTTCTCCAATGCCTGTCGATAAGGAAACGTTCTCGGCGGATTCCACGGACCACGATAGCAGTAGGAAGTGAAAGGGAATGCAATAGGTGAAGTGAAACTCAATTCCGACGGATTCCACGATAGGGGTGCTTGTGGCCGTAACGGACATTTCTTTTCATAATTTGTTGCTACTACTTGATTTCGACAAGAATTCAAAAGTCAAAAGCTTAAATAATATTGTTGTAAGTATCAATTAGTTTAAATATCTAGGGGTAACACTAGACCAGAAACTCACCTGGAAGACACATCTAGATAAAATTATATCAAAGGCTACTAAGGCCTTCTGCGCCTGTTCTAAACTCTTTGGCAAAAAAAATGGGGTCTCAAGCCCAAAATTAATCACTGAACCTACCTTAATATCGTCATTCCCATTACCTATGCCTCACTAATATCCACAACTGTTTAGAAGAAGAAAATCTAAGCAATAAGTGATCAGCAACCAGGGTTCGTACCCACGATGAAGTCTTCAATGTTTCGAATTTAGAAACATATTCAGGGTTATCGTGAATTATTTTTTCCTCTCAATTTTTCCCTCGAATAAAAATTAGGTACCTTCAAAAATTGGGAACAAATTCATTGAGTAAAAATAAAATATTGTGAATGTTGAAAATTCTCCTGTATTGTCATTCGTGATACCTTTTTCTTTTCCGGTGAATTGTTTCCTCTTTTTTGAAGATATCTAATTTTTGTTCGAGGGAAAAATCCAAAGGGAAAATAATTCAGGATAACCATGATTGCAAAACTGAAAACATGTACATATTTATAATTTATTTTGTTTTTGTCAATTGGAGAGCTTGGGAGTGTTTCTATTACGATATGCTTGAACACTGATTAAAGTTGACAATAGCTCGACAAGTATTTGTGAACGGTTCATATAACTCGATAATACTGATCAAAAAGACTATAAAGTCACCATTCAAGTGGGATAATTTTGTTGTTAGGTTGTGCAATGTGCTATACTCGTAAGGTATTGCTTACGATCTATGGCGATCGTACTTTAAAATTTTTCTTCTTCCTATTTCGGCGAGGTTATGATCGGAAAATAAGCGATCATAACCGTCCCACTTCACTACATTTCTATTGATCCGCCGGTGCGGTTCGCCTCTATGCCTCACTAATATGGTGCGAAAAAATCGAACAGTTCCATGCTCGAACTATTAGTCAAAAGGTACAAAGATCGTTCACCTCCATTGTAATGTGAAGAACTCTGATTGAACAGGGCATATGAATATATGTAAATACATTTATTTTTTTGTTTTATTCGTTACTGATAATAACCTTTTGTTTATATTAATTAAAGGAGTTAATGTACATATTTAGTTGTATTATAATTTTTTTTATACTTATAGTCTATAAGAGATATATGTACTCTGATTGATGAATAAATGAAATGAAATGAAGGTTCTAAAAAGAATTGCGCTACTAACCTCACCAGCAGTAGGTGCATCTGACTACATAGGAAAACTCCCAGTTCCCTTGCATGGATCGACAAATCAATTGTCCATTGAGCCATCGGTGTGGCTTAAAAATGCAAATGGTTGTGGGTGCCGGAATTTGTTGTCCCAACTTCAAGAGAGCAAAGCAGCTCTAAAAGCTTTCAAATCCGTCAGTCTTGAGTTGAAATTAGTTTGCCACTGTCTCATCACCCTCAAGCAGCTCGCTGCACCCAACACTATCTCACTCACTTGCGTCCCTGGCCACAGGGCATCACCGGCAATGAGACTGCTGATCAACTAGGCAGATCTGACTCCTAACTCAAATTCATTGGTCCGGAACCCTTTTGCGGTCTACCTACAACACAAATCAAAATTAGGCTAGATCGTTGGGAACAACGCGAAAAGTGCTCATACTGTTATTCACAAATAGGTCTAAGACACGCAAATTGATTTATTGATCTCTCCAGTAAAAGATCGAAAGACTGCTGAGCACATTATGTGTGAATGTCCCAATTTGGTTGATAAAGGCGCTCCTTTTACTTACGTATATTTTTATTTGAAATAAATTCGTTTTTCTTAAGACAACCAAATTTTGTTTTCTCTTTAAGCTTTTTGAAGAAAACGCAACAGAACACACATATCAGGAGCACTTTTTTGAATGTCTAGTATTGGGGGAAAAAAAACGACACAATCGACTCTGATACATACATACCTATATATCAGACCTTATTGGGTCTATATCAGTGCTGTAATATGGAAGAATTTAATACTTTTCAAATACCTTACAGAATCTTCCTATACTTCAGTAAGTATAATATTAAAAAAAAAATACTTTTACAATACAAAATATAATACCAATACTTCCATCCTTTTTTTAATTACACCTACAAGAGCAAGTATAAAACTGTTTTCATAAAAATGTTGGATCTAACCTCAACACTAAATCAGAATTCTCACTCTAACCCTAAAATCCACGTTACTTTACTTTAGTCCGATTTTGGAAAAATCGATTTTCCCAAAAATTAGTTTAACAACATACATATTTCTATTACGAGTACATACATATATAGTTTCGAGTTGGGCTATAAGATGTCCTACGAACTTTCTGCAAGAAAGTGCATAGATATAATGCCACTCTACCTATGTATTGATCGGTTTCTGAAAACCAACTATTTCAAGTGTTTTCCTGAGCCGATTTGGCTCAAAATGAAAATCATAATTATATATGATACACATATTAACATGGCGAACTTATTTAGTAATATTTTGCTTTTGTTTTTTACTACTACGACTTTATTCAACTTATTTTTAGCTTTTTATACCATAAGAATTTTTGTGCATCATGTCCTTCTAACGGTTTCTATCTTCATGTCTCCCTTTTCTTCACTCTCCGTCCTAAACCTGACCGTCAAAATTTGGATGCTAAAAAGCTTTCAGAAAATGAGCGTTTGCCCCTGAATTGTGTACCCTTCCTGGCGGTTTTCTAGAGTAGAACAGTATAGTGTTACGCGATCTTTATTGGAACTCAACTCGTTCTCAAGCCGTAGGAATCTGGCGTTGTAAGAGCCCTGCTTGCCTGAGTCGAGGATGATCTTTACTTTGCAGAAGCTTAACTTTTTCATTCCTGGGGCACCCAGCTGCTTCCATAATTCGCTGAAAATTTTATCTGGGTCTTTAGCTTTGCTATTCGCCATTTTACGAACTACTTCTTCTACTTCGGGTGTTGTTTTTGCATGTATTGGTATTGGACTTAGCGCTTCATTTGGGAATTTTTCATTCGAAAGATTTCTGCAATAAGACGTTGTCATGTGTAGAGATTTTCTAATCAGTTGTGAACCCATTTACATGAGTCTTAGCTGAGTTTAAAAAAAAATAGGAATATATGCAGGTAAAATTGATTTTATTATCGTATACTAGTGTCTTAAATCTACCTCACATGTATGATATAATAAAATGTACTTGGTTTCAGTCTTTACTCATAATTCTGAAACACTCCCTATATGAATTGTCTAAGATCCCCGTTGTTTAAGGTCAATTTCTAAAATATGCCCACTTTTTCGTGACAAAAAAAAATCGTTGACAATCTTCACTTCAAGTTAATAATATGCAGGGCAGAAATGTTAACCAGCAACTACACAGTGACTATGTTACTCCCGCTACACATGAACCATAACAATATTTACATTATGTTCTGGTTAATAAGCATATTTCCGGGATGTCTGTTGTTGGGGTTATGCTTGTGGGTGCCATTGTTACCTCCACATTGTAACTGAAGGGTTAGCCAGTCATAAATTATTATTATGGCTGCTTTTTCACGTTGAAACGATAAAGCAGGTGTTGTTTATTATTTATTTTATATAATTGTATTATACTTCGTTCTGCTATCCTGATTGCTAGGATCAATTGTTACCTTCGTCTCTGTGGTAATACAGCAGATTTTGCTGTCGTTGGTTAAAAACCACCCGTGGTAGTTATACCTCTCTATGTAGGTAATAAATCAGAACACTGGTTAATGACAATATTTCAATATATAAGAGGGAATAGATGTTCATGTTATGGGGGTTGAACATATAGAAAGTTTAATATTAATTAATATCAGTTGTAATATAGTGTTTGACTGAAGACTTGCAGACATTCATCGAATGATTGCATGAGCGTGACGACCTCGATTTTCAATTTTGATCAGAATTTTAAAATCTATACATGAGAGCAAGTTGATTAGAAAACAGTTATTGGGATTACATAATTGTGTTCGAAATATGAATCGCAACGACCTCGTGTGAATGCGCTACTCTTACCTTATTTCAACATAGATGTCAGGACTGTATATTGGTAGTTTTCCATATTGAAAATACGTGATGCGTATGAGACTTTAATAGTAAAACTTGTTATGTTTTCTTTATGCTTAGTTAAAATGTATGCTAGGAATTACTGCCAAAATCATGTTCAGCCACCCGAGTATAAAGGAAAAACGAATTACATCGAAGTTTTCCAACCACTGCACCAAAGAAAAGGTTACTGCCTGGTAGTACAATGGACCGGGAGTCTGAGTTCTCTGGGATTTGGGTTTCCTTTTTAAAAAAAAAAATAAAAAATGTTCAGCAGTCTAGCAAATCATCACGAATTGACTCACACTTGACCAACGTTACCAAATTGTACAAATTTACTTCTAAAATCGGTCGTTGATTAGCGAAACTAATAGACGACTTTGTTATTTTTATGGAGCATAAAATCGTGAACCTGAGCAAGCCATCCATCGGACTGTAGATAAATTTCGTACCCCATACTCTCCAAATGATCCAACAACACCGAATAATGTAATAATGTAATGTAAACAAAAGTGTGCAAGAAGATCCAAATTTATATGTTCAGTGGGTCGATTACGTGGAAAATTTAACACAAAAATCTTAGCCCATACCCGTATACGATCTAGCTTGTGCAGGAACTAGAGTCACGAGATCATAATTTGCGTCGTTCTTTCGCTGTTTGAGCTCTAGAGCAGTTGCAAACTGCCCCTTGTTTTATCGAAAAATTGTGATTAATGATGAGGCCCATTTTTAGCTTAGCAGGTTTGTTAATAAGCAAGTGTACGAGAATAATCCAGAAGAGACCCTACCGACCGCATTACATTCAGGATTATACACTGTTTCCACGCTGAAGGGATTATCTGACTTTATTTCTTCAGAAATGAGGCCGGAGCTGTCATTACGGCCAATTATTATCGTTACCGGACCATGATCATTGAATGTGTCTTTGAAAGTATGGATGTCATTGATAAGGACGAGATGCGGTTTCAACAGGATGGCGCTACATGTCATACGGCGACCGATTAGTAACAATTATCGGATAATTGATAATTGAGGCCAAATAAGAATGGTAGATGAGAAAGAATTTCATACCCAAAGGTCTGAGGGTCTGCTTCTTCCTAAATGCGATAGAAAACCACATATATCCTGTTGTGAACCACAGAAAGAAGCTAGTGAATGTTTTAGGGAAATCAGTCAGTCACCGTAGAGATTTGTTGAAAACCTTGTAAGAGGGTTCCTAGCAATACATTGGACCTTTGTATACAACGATCTCAGCAGCAGTTACCAACCGATCCAAAAAAAAGTCTCCTACCTGCTGGTTTATGCTTGAAGAGTTAATTTTTTTTAAATAAAAATAGCATCGACTTTCAAATGCCCTGCGACAAGTCTAATTTGCATGGTAAACACCTGTCAAGGAATTTGAATATGTTGATTCAAAATCATTATGTCATCAAATATGTGTTTACACCACATGCTTACACAATAAATGTTTTTGTAGATTTGCTTTTACACATTATGTATTTATAATTGAAGTTCCCCGCCCAGAAGTTTGGTATTATCTAAAAGCTCAAATTCCTAAAGTTTGTTTAAAGTCTGTTTTAAACTTGACAACACATGGTTGTTGACACATTCTACACGTGTTATACCTACCGAATTTTTGTTTGTATTACAAATATGCATATATACGTCATACGAGTACATATATCAAACAAAGTGACACACTTCATTATAAGATATAGAATGTTATCAACTAAACAAAATTCTAGTTCGTTTAACAATAAGTTTTTCAAATGCCCCAGGAGAACTTAAATATTTGAAATACATTTTTTTATCGAAAAATTCTGCTATAGGTACTTAGTGTTGCATTTACCAACTGAAGCTGTTTATTGTTAGAACAGTAATTAAATAAAATAAAAACAACTAAAAAGGAATTCAGATTGCAGATATAACCATGTACTCGTAACTATAAAATTCTTGCAGTTATTTTCATCCATAACCTCCGGAGAATACCTACCACCGCCCACATTTTTAATTACAGCGCAACACAAAACTGAAGCACTTCCATCAATCTACGTCTTTGGATTGTCTTACAACCACCTATAGTTTGAACACGTCCGCCAGTCTGGAGCCATATAGTCACTCCATTAGTAGTTGGGGGCTCTCACGTAAGAATAAACATCAGAAGTCATCTGCCATCAACCTCGTCCCCCTAGAAAGTCACCTTTTGTACTTCAGATACAAATGTATTCTTCCCCTAAAATTGTTGCTGTCTTTTTTTTTTTGTGGCAGTAGAGAGACATTCTATAAATTTTGTTTATGAGTCTGACTCTCCTGTCTTGGTCTTAAGTACATATAACAATAATGACTGTGATTTTGTCATAAAAGCTTTTGTTTCGTTGAGAACAAACTTGATACGTCCCTGTTGGGAATAGATTTTTAAGGGTAGGATGATTTTTTGAATGCTTGATTGTGCTACTTAGATTTATGAATATGTACCTCTCCGTACGTCGGAGGTTAGAAGTAATTTGTTTTTGATAGATAATGGTGATAGTACAATGAAAAGTAAACTCGAATTAGGCAGTAGGAGTGTGGTTAACACTATATCAGTCTCTACTTAATCCTACTCTACCTTTTAGTTGTAGATTTAAGAACTTTAATATACTTTCATAGATGCTTTATCAGCCTTTAAAAACCTGTTATTGTGCGTTTGTACTTTCAAAGGAAGCAAAATAAAACTTGCATCAATCTGAATAAAATAATTCTGTCTGACAAGCAGTTCCACACAAGTGGTCATAATTCTTCATTCATCAAAATTATATTTCTTTCATTTAGTCAGTTGAGTTCTTATGTCTTTTCTGTTCAAAGTAATGCGAAATTTAAGGGTCGCGAGTTGGAACTTCGGAAGTATGACCGGTCGAAATTACGAGTTTGAAAGATGATGCGTAGAAGGCGACTGAACATCTTGTAACGAAGCGCTACACTGTTTATCGCCTCCACTTTGGTTCACTTTCGCGGCCGCTACTGTCCATAGCTGGGGCAGTATAAACAAAGAACATCTGGCGATAATCACGCCATGTGAACATGACCACTTCTCTCAATCTCATTGGCCAAGTGGTTTGCAGAAGGGAATTGCACCCGCTTTTACAATTTACATTCGCTTCTTGCAAGAAATTTCATAAGGCGGAGATTGAGAGATGTGGTCGTCAGAGTTCCTCACTTAGTGGTTTAGTACCAATTCCGAGTACTTGTGAGTCAACTCTCCGACGTGGTGCTACCACAGAAATTTTTTTATCGTTTGTCTCCGGACTTGGACGATTTATAAATCGGACCTGCTGCTGACCACAGCCGATCCGATCGTAAGCTTTTGGGCTCATCCTCCTCAAGAATAAGCGATACTTGCCTTAAGCAAGTGCTGCCAAGTGACGGCCTTAAGCCGTTGCTGCCAAGTAACGCCGCAAGGTGTTGCTGCCAAGTGACTGCCACGAGCAGTTGCTGCATAAGTGACGCCGCAAGGTGTTGCTGCCCAAGTGACGGCCCCTAAGCCGTTGCTGCCAAGCGACGTCGCAAGACGTTGCTGCCAAGTGACTGCCACAAGCAGTTGCTGCCCAAGTGACTACCACGAGCAGTTGCTGTCAAGTGACGCCGCAAGGTGTTGCTGCCAAGTGACTGCCACGAGCAGTTGCTGCAGAAGTGACGCCGCAAGGTGCTGCTGCCAAGTGACTGCCACAAGCAGTTGTTGACGGCCCCTAAGCCGTTGCTGCCCAAGTGACGTCGCAAGACGTTGCTGCCAAGTGACTGCCACAAGCAGTTGCTGCCGAAGTGACGGCCTTAAGCCATTGCTGCCAAGTGACTGCCACGAGCAGTGGCTGCCGAAGTGACGCCGCAAGGTGTTGCTGCCAAGTGACTGGCACAAGCAGTTGCTGCCCAAGTGACGGCCCTAAGCCGTTGCTGCTCAAGTGTCCATCACCAGCGGACGCTTACCAGTAGAGTAGTCAGTAAGTTAGCAAGTAAGAAAGAAAGGCCAACGTAGGTATCCAATTATTGTTAAGTAGAAGAAAATTGTTAAGGTTAGCTTACACCGGGCCTCGTAAGAACATATATTGAAATAGGACTAAACTCGTTGTTAAGGCCAGCTAAACTGAACATTCATTGCGGTGTTAAATAAATAAGTTACCTCTTTACCCAAAGTTTCGGGTGTTTCTTTGGGAGACCCTGGATCCGACGAGCGAAACCTCAGCCTTCGGAAAACACCCTCACAATCTTGTGTGTCCAATAAATGAAATCGCAAAACACCACAAATCGAGCGCATTTCTTGAACGTTAGGACAAAAGCTTACAAGATCTTCTATTACAGAATGGAACAGGGTAAATCCGGAATCCGTATAATCCTAGCGGCAGCACTTCTTGGCAACGTCGTGACCATTTCAAAGTCCAGCAACCGTTTGATATCTGTCAAACTGGTGATGCAAGGAGAGGTGTGGAATAGTCAGTGCGTATCCTCCCTAAATTGGGTGCGAAGATCCATTTTGGTATCTCAAAGAAAGAGTTTCTATTTTTAGCAGAGGTTTGAATGAACATGTCAGGGAGTCAAACGAAGACTATGACGACTGCCATAGAGTACTGAGATACGGCACCAGAAACTTTCCTGGTAAAGACATCCTAAGAATGTGCAGGTCACACAGCAAGATTGACTATCACTTGGTAGAAAAATGCAAAAGTGACGATCTCTCAACAACATCGTCTCCTGCCAACAGAAATTTTTACTGAGAAAGTGAAAAAAGATAAACAAACAATGATCTTTGAGGAAATCAAGGGGTTCAATATAGATAACGAAAAAGGCGAGTATTTTGGTTTTACCATGAAAAATTACCTCTCTCACACTATGACGGCTAGGAGGCCACCTCTAACACGCCAAAGAAACATGGTGGTGGTGTAATGAAGCTAATAATAGAGACGAAAAAGCCCGCCTCGAAGTGCAATACAAATGTTGCAAGAGATAAGCGAAGAAGAAGTGCGCCCAACTTCAAGCAGAGGGTATGGAAGGCTTGTATAGATAGCTGGAGGAAATATCTTTCTCGGTTGCTGATAGAAACTAGGCTAACTAGGAGCTGCGGCAACAAAATTTGAACAAGGGCGCAGCTATCTTCAAAATAGACACTCAAATTAGTAGGAATGATCAGGAGTTGGGGCAGACAAGATATCCTCTGAGTTCTGGGAAAGAAGAGAGACATGGGATTCAAATGGCTCATGCTTCTCATCTCCAAACTTATGGAAAGTAATCCAATACCGCATCAATGGAGGGAAGGTTACCTTCTCCCTGTGTACAAAGGGAAGGGTAATACGCGAAACTGCGGTAGTTCATCACAAACATCAACCTGATGACACACACTATGAAGATCGTTTCACAGATATTAGGCGGCCGACTGTGAAAAATAATCCGGCTATCTGCTAATCAGTGCTGGTTTGTCGCAAGTAAATCAACCAGAGATGAAATTCAAAGTACAAGGATCATAATGGAAATCGTGATTCCTTAAAGGCGATGTGTTTTCTACAGATGATCATGGACATGTACGAGGGAGCAGAGAGAATTGAAGGTAACGTGACCTAAAGAACAACGTCATAGCTGAAATCGAGCCAAACGAAAGCAGTGGAGGCCTTATAAATTGTTTTTTTTTTTTTTTATGACATAATGGCTTTGAATTTACTTTAATCCGCAATAAAAATGTTGGCCGTATCTCACTCAATTTTTATTCAATTTTGAATCTCAATCGAGCATATTAAAAGATACTTTACTTTGTTAATAACTTGGTGGACCTCTTTGGATATCGAAGGCCCTTTAGGTTAGGTTAGGTATGTGGGCTGGCAGGGGGGGACGCTCTCTGCCACACTTAGATTTACGCTGACCCATTGTGATACCCATGGGGGAAAAATAATCCCTCACCCATTGAAACTAAAAACTATTAACTCAGTCACTTATTTTATTCCTGCATGCGAACCACTCTGATTATTTGATGAAGTTCAGCATCTTTCCTGTCGAAATGCCGGAGAGCTCCTCGAGAATCTGAAAGAAATATTTACCAAGGAACTTCCTCATCACCACAGCCTCTATAGAGTTCCTTCTCCGTCAGGCGTAGTTTCTTCATGTGATACCGCAGAGGGTTGTGCCCCGTGATGATGCTCACGAGGGTGGAAAGGGATTCCTATCTTTCCGAGTAATTCCCACGGTCCTTGCTTTGTCGAAGGATGGCCATAGCTTCCTGGTGATGGCACAAGTTTTCATGGAGTACCACCTTGCGTTCGCCTCTTTAATGACTTTATTCCCTCCAACGAGCTTGAGTTTTCAAGGCGGGATACACTCAGGGGGGTCAACTTGTTCTAGGAGGGCTTCTGAGCCTATTCTCGCCAGCTCATCGGCTTTCTCATTGCCTGGGATACCCTCGTGTTCAGGGACCCAACAGAGTGATAACTTGTACTATGTTCCAAGAACCCTGAGCTCTTCTCGACAACACTTCACAAGCTTCTATTTAATTTCTATTGCAGTAATCGCTTTTATAGCTGTCTGGCTGTCGATAAAGATGGTGGTACCTTCTGGCGGTATTGCCCTTAGCGCAGACTCACGGGCGGCTGTTGCCACTGCTAAGACCTCTGCTTGGAAGACGCTGCTGTGGTTTGGAGGTCGTATGGATTTCAACAGCCGTATGTATTTCAAAGGCCCTTTGCTTGTACTCTACATATTTTTAAACCATCAAAGGTTAATTATTTTCATTTTCTCTTTCTTTAAAAAAAAATGTGTGGAGGGTCCCCCATAAAACATTGCCAGGAGTTTCAAATTTGTAGTCACGCCATGGGATATCTACTGTCTATTTTTATTTATTTTTTATTTATTTAGAACCTTGTGCCTCAGAACGATGGGTTCAACTCAACTTCATTATGCCCAATATCGGCCAAATATTTACGTTATGGACCGCCGATATTGTAATATCACAAATCACAGATTTCTTTATGAATACACTATCAATGGGGACGCATTAAATTAAGTTGTAATCACCTATTTTTCAGATCAGAGAATTGTGCCAACACATGTGCGTGTGGAAAGTAAACATTGTCCGTTCTTGTACAAGAATTGTTGAAAATATTTGGGTAATGCTCTCCAATAAAAAAAAAAAGAAAAAAAAAAGAACACAGCAATGTCAGATGTGGGGTTCGAACCCACGCTCCCTCTCGAGAACCAGAGCTTAAATCTGGCGCCTTAGACCGCTCGGCCAATCTGACTCTGTGTGAATATTTGCCCAATTTGTATGCCATTCGTTTCGGTAATGATGTAAACGATTTATTAGTACCCTACCCATCCTTTAGTTCATTTACATATGTCAACAGTCGACTACAAATATTTAAATTACACTTCTGAAACAAATGTATCTTTTATTTTATTTACCACCTACGCATTTCAGATTATGTTTCCACACGTGGGGAACATTATACATATTTATTTCATGAAAATTAAATGATATGAACTAAGATTGCCTGCTTCTCCGTTTCATATAACAAGAGTTGAACAAGGATATCTGAGAACGGAATTTATTACGTATTCCGCACAAAGGTGATTATGGTGACAACCGCACCTTATCGATATTGAACCGGATATCATTCCATACCTCCTTAGGGAGCTTGTTAAGATGTTCGTAACTTCGGGTAGATTTACCTTATGGAAGGAATGGCGATAAATTTAAAATGGATATCACTCGTGGGCATATTCGCTTAAGCTAAAGATTTTGCACTCTCGTGAAGTTTTCATATGGAATTCAAGTGGTTTTGAAAAGCCCTGTCGGAGAGAAATTGCTTCTTACTAGTTTAACTGAAATATAAAATATCAAATCTCATGTAACGACTTTCCTGTCGTGGGCAGACTTAAGGCCCAGGCCCATAGAATCCGTTTATCCTTTGCTCTGTCGTTCCGTTGAAAGTTGCCGTTGAAGTTGACGTATTGCCGGAGAAAACAGTCCCATAGAATCCGTCGCATATTTTAATAGTGAAGTGAACTCACTTTATTTTTTCAAGTAACGAACAACGATACAATGTACGTGTACTAGTTCAATCTACTAGCAATTGTTCCTTCTTTTTTTTAGTCCCTATGTGCAGGTGGATATATGTACGGATACGTATATGATAGATGGGGAAGGAATATAAAAGTTGTTGATTGCCTCTTTAGTACATGTGATTATTAAATTGTACTTTATTAACTGTTTATATAAAATTCCAAATATTTATGTTTGTTAGATAATGTATGTATATATTGTTACCGACAGTATTTCCGTCAACTGAGCCTGCACCCGAGAGGAAGGGCTTCGCATTGCGGCAGCCAAACTGTCGCACCAAATCCAAACCAGGAAGTACACCGTGGACCTGCGTCATCTGCAATAGCAAGCTGTAGTAGCAAGCTCCAGTGGGAATGGAGGAGTTGATTGTAGAGTTCGGAGGTATGAGCAATTGTGCAAAAGTTATTTTTTAAATAAAAATAATAATCTTCTCGGAAACCAGAAACTAGTGGTTTTAACTTTGTTTTGTTCCTCCTCCTCAGGTCAGATCCAGCGTCGCACATAGGAGAATTTACTCTTAAAACCTGGACAAAATTATTTTGTGAATTTTTTCATTCAGATATGTATAAATAAATACTAATCAGAGTCATTTTCTCATTTTTTTAATAGAATAAGTAAAAAAAACGCTTAAAACTAAAATAAATTAATCATCCAAGTCTGCCTCATCATTTTCTTCATCATCACTGCGTTCCATTTGTTCTTCCTCCGTTTCAGGAACCAGAAGACCTAAAGGAGAGGAGACCGAGGAGAATGGCTTGCTTTTCTTATCTGGTTGTTTTCGACTGCTGCTTAGCAGTGGGTCAGACGTAAGCAAAAGTCGGTTTAATATGTCTCTATTGCATTTGACTCTGTTAAATTTTCGGGAGAAGTTCTGTCTATAAAGCCTGAAGTGCTTATTACGGGCTTCAGCAGCCTCTTCAGAGAGTTGCCCGATTGGCAAGATAGATTGCGAAATCACAGTTGCACCATGTATTAGCATTTTATGTACAGTGGAAGACATTAGATGTCACCCGTACAGCTGCATGCACAGAGTAGCAGTATTGAATGTATAATCTTCGAATTTTTTCGTGTCAATCACATGGCCACTTGAAATTGTTTCCAAGATCAATTTGAACTTGTAGATCAATGTCCTGTCTATTCCAGTGATTCGGGAAGCAGCTTCAGGATCAGAAAAGAATCTTCGAGATGTGTTCCCATCGTTAGTGTTTCCGCATCCTGCTTTTGGTATGTCCATACGAAATGCTGTTGTATTTTTTTGTTTCCTGTCTTTTACTGTTTTTTTGTCTTCAGCTGACCTTATTTGCCATTTCTTAATAGTAAGCTTGTAGGATAGATGAAGCAAAGACTCGAAGAATCTTATCCTTGCGTCAAGAATTGAAAGCCCGGACTTAAAGTTATCGGGATCGACATCATTTCGTCTTGTCAAATCATTAAAGTCTTTGGAAGTCAGTCCACAAATATAGCTTCTCATGGTTGAAGATGTGTTCGTAGCTGCATTACATATTTTGGCGTCCATCATTGTTGGTAGAAGTTTGCATGTAATATAAATGGTGCCGTTACGGATAGGTATTTCTGTTTTGTTTAAATTCCTTGCCTGGTCCTCTATGTACTTAATTTCATCATTAGTGACATATTTAGTTTCGTGAATGAAACTTATTCTTATAGGCCTATAAAACCTAGGAGAAGACGCCCAGGGATTCTGCCACACAATTTTGTTTTGGCCCTTAGTAACTGATTGCAGACGCAATGGTACGAAGTAACTTTGAAATATGTTTGCCTCACTATCGATATTATTTTCAAACTTCTGTTCGTATTGCGATTGTTATGACCCATCACAGCTCCATTTTACAATAACTTGTAAATTTTCCTTTTTTTCTTCGAAAATGGTTATTAAAACTGACTCCAAATACTTACATAGCTGCAAGGATGTATGGTCAAGTAAGTCTTGCAATTTTACTTCCGCGCATGTTTCAGTCACTCTCATAGATTGCACGTCTGATTAGCAATCCTTCTTCGCTTTTTTATGAGAGAATAGCAAGGATATATATTCTTGTTTGCACTATGTAGGATTATCTTCTACTAAAATATCCTTCAACGACAATAGCCAATGCCTCAGATGGAGTGTGCGTTTTTATTTTATATAGATCTGTCGAAGACATAACCTTTTGGAGCTTTGTTGCTCTAATTGGTGTCAAAGTGATGGCTTTTATTATTTTAAACGCATCTTTATTACCTTCGGCTCGTTGACTCTTCTATGCGGCATAGGTTAATTGTTCTGCAGGAACTTTATCCCTTAAATATTGAGTTTTTCTTCGCTTGCATCGGTCACTTTACTCTCCGAATTCTGTCGTTGGTCGACCAGGTTTTCTTAGAGTCCAAACGGCAAATTTAAGGGGGCCTCTTAACCATTGTTTATTTTTTTTTTAAGGAAGCGATCATGTTGCACCTATCCATTTCTGATTAAAGTCGTGCTTAAAATGGCTTAATGTGTGTTTTAGTTCGCCAATTTCGGTATAGGGACATTTTGTTAACTCTACTACTTTGTTCTCCAGAAACAACGAATTTTGGTCCATTGTTTTATCTGTGCATTCTTGAATTATATCATATAGCTGCTTTTTAGTTATAATCGCAGACTTCCCGGTCAAATCTTAAAATAAAAGAGTATTTATTGCAAACAATATAAAATATGAAATCCAGTATCATTAAGTTTAAATGTCTAGTAAACAAATTGGCGGACTAAACGGAACTTTTTTTTATGCTATTCTCTTCAGAGAGGCCTCCATTTTATTTAAAGTGAAAATGAACTCGAAAGCACCCGGAACTTGTATAAAAACATCTTTGTTCGAATATTTTTACCACAAAAAAAAGTATTTTTGTAATTATTTACAATAATAAAAAAAAGGACTTATGCGTATTATAAATTAAATGTAGCATGGTTATTATTAAAATACATACCCTGATATTGCCTATTCATCTTGTTTATTTCACAAACAGCGAATAACGGAACTAAATTAGTACATGTAATTTATCAAAAAACTTAATGAATCGAAAAAACAATAGAGCGCATTACTTCCGACTACTCGTACTTGTGTGCCGTTTGGGTGAGGTGAAAGACGTGGGACGTGGTGGGTTATCATAGACAAGTTATTTAACTGTCATAAAGAGTTGGTTGCATTAAGTTTTATCATGCTTTGGATATCCAACTTTTTTCCAGGTTTTTAGTGTAAATACTCCTATATGGCGTCGTTCCCTTGCACGTTTGTTACAATATCATATTATATGAGTCCATACAGTGGTGAAAAAAAGGAACCAAAAATCAAGAAAAAATCCTTTTAGAATTGTGTTTTAGAAAATATTTTTTATTTGATGTATAAAATAAAATAATGGCTCGTGGACCGCATTGAAATAAATAAAATTACATTGTATCGATACTAAAAGAAAAATAATCAAAAACTAAATGAAATATAAAAATATAGAGTGCTTAAGTGGGCGCCGTGATGCAGTGGTTTGTCTATCGGACCACTGCGCGTGAGGTTCAATGTTCGAATCCCAGAAAAACACCAAAAAGTTGTTCACGGTTCCACCTCTCGCGAACGTTTGACAAACATCCGAGAGTATTTGTTAGGTGACGTGAAATAGCGCCCTACAAAATAAGGCCACATTCAAAATTAGCCTTATTACCATGGAAAATGGAAATAGCACCCGGTGGGTCTTGTTTCAAACACAACTTGGAAATTAAACCACTTTTAACTATGGAAATAAGGCCACATTTATGGAAAAATAAATAAATAAAAATATGGCCTTATTTCCATATTAATACAGAAATAAAGCCACATATTCCCGTTGACGATAATAGCTATTAGTAAGAAACGTGGGTATAACTACAACTGTTGGCCCGCACAAAATTGTCCTCGAATAGACTTAGCCCCAGGCGCCTGCCTGACAATTGTTGACACACCCTTAGCGGAGCGACGAAGTCGCGTGAGCGGCTAAGCCCCTTCGGAAAGCGGAATTTAAATAAATGAATCGCGCGAAGCGCGCCACTTACCCACTGTTGGCCTGCACAAAACTGTCCTCGAATAGACTTAGCCCTAGGCGCCTGCCTGACAGGTGCATTTCGGCATAAAGGCGAATTTTAGTTATTTTTTTTTAAGAATTTTAGCTATAAAAGACTTGGGGTCTTAGACGATGATAATACTGTTTTTAAATTACATATTGGGCAGTAGATTGGCGGATAAAAATAAGTGAAATTACCAAAATCAAGAAGATGAACAGCGTCAATTTGTAAATTTTATAACAAATTTAACAAATGTATTTAAATGTCTCTCACTCAAATTTAAATTGCGGCTTTTCTTATAAAAATAAAAATTTCAATGCAGTGCAATGCATGCATATTAGAGATAAGTTTGACGTGCTGTTCACCCACGTTTATCTGTCAAAAGGCTTTTACACCCACAGTTGTTCAAACAACCAGTTCATGCGATCTGTCATAAAACGAGGCACTGAGCGATCACTGAATGATTTATTCACAGTGATATGCACTGTGGTTAATCGCTGCTTGGTTCGCTGGGAAACCACCTCCGTCCTCTTGAAGGGTATATCCCGGATTATTTCATCCGTTTTTAAATGACTTTCTACTTCTGAGGTTCTGGCTTATCGAGAAGTATAGTTTATATGCACGTTTAATCAGCTTTGCACCCCAAAGGAATACCCTTAGCTTTGAAAAAGGGATACTTTATTGTTATTTATATTGTTTGTTTACAATAGTTGTCTTGGTAACAATTTAATTAATTCTTAATTATCAATTTGTATACCTAACAATACGGGTATAAGCTTAATTCTAGTGTAGTCGTCCTGCGGCTGGTTCTGGTACAGGTCGGGGCTACACGAGTTGGTATCCGGCTCAGCTCGGTGCGGTGTTGTCTCGAAGGATTCCAGTCCGCACTTAGGGCAGGCTTGGAATGTGGCAGTCCGCACTTAGGGCAGGCTTGCGATGACCCAGGCCGCACTTAGGGCAGGCTTAGGAAGGATCCAGTCCGCACTAAGGGCAGGCTTGAAAAGTGGCAGTCCACACTTAGAGCAGGCTTGCGATGACCCAGTCCGCACTTAGGGCAGGCTTAGGAGGGTCCAGTCCGCAGCAGCAGGCCGCATTTAGGGCAGGCTTAGGAAGGATCCAGTCCGCACTTAGGGCAGGCTTGGAAAGTGGCAATCCACACTTAGGGCAAGCTTGCGATGACCCTGTCCGCACTTAGGGCAGGCTAAGGAGGGTCCAGTCCGCACTTAGGGCAGACTTAGGAAGGATCCAGTCCGCACTTAGGGCAGTCTTGGAAAGTAGCAGTCCGCATTTAGGGCAGGCTTAGGAAGGATCCAGTCCGCACTTAGGGCAGGCTTGGAAAATGGCAGTCCGCATTTAGGGCAGGCTTAGGAAGGATCCAGTCCGCACTTAGGGCAGGCTTGGAAAATGGCAGTCCGCACTTAGGGCTGGCTTGCGATGACCCAGTCCGAACCTAGGACAGGCTTAGGAGGGACCCAATCCGCACTTGGGGCAGGCTTGGGAAAGATCCAGTCCGCACTTAGGTCTGGCTTGAAAAGTAGCAGTCTGCACTTAGGGCAGGGTTGGAAAGTGGCAGTCCACACTTAGGGCAGGCTTGCGATGACCCAGTCCGAACTTAGGACAGGCTTAGGAGGGACCCAGTCCGCACTTGGGGCAGGCTTAGGAAAGATTCAGTCCGCACTTAGGGCAGGCTTGGAAAGTGGCAATCCACACTTAGGGCAGGCTTGCGATGACCCTGTTCGCACTTAGGGCAGGCTTAGAAGGGTCCAGTCCGCACTTAGGGCAGACTTAGGAAGGATCCAGTCCGCACTTAGGGCAGTCTTGGAAAGTAGCAGTCCGCATTTAGGGCAGGCTTAGGAAGGATCCAGTCCGCACTTAGGGCAGGCTTGGAAAATGGCAGTCCGCACTTAGGGCTGGCTTGCGATGACCCAGTCCGAACCTAGGACAGGCTTAGGAGGGACCCAGTCCGCACTTGGGGCAGGCTTAGGAAAGATCCAGTCCGCACTTAAGTCTGGCTTGAAAAGTAGCAGTCTGCACTTAGGGCAGGGTTGGAAAGTGGCAGTCCACACTTAGGGCAGGCTTGCGATGACCCAGTCCGAACTTAGGACAGGCTTAGGAGGGACCCAGTCCGCACTTGGGGCAGGCTTAGGAAAGATCCAGTCCGCACTTAGGTCTGGCTTGAAAAGTAGCAGTCTGCACTTAGGGCAGGGTTGGAAAGTGGTAGTCCACACTTTGGGCAGGCTTGCGATGACCCAGTCCGCACTTAGGGCAGGCGGTAATAATAAAAACGATACCAGATAATATGGTAAAAATTTGTTGGCATAAACTTCGAATAGTAGAGCATCTTCTGGCATCCTTAACTCAATTTTGTCCTAACTCAACTTAAGCGGTTTAACCTTGTGGCCATAGATTTGTGAAATAAACAGAAGCAGATGCAAGTAGATAAGCAATGGATAGCTGTACTTTTCAAAAACGCGGAGTATTTGCGTCAATGACTTTGACGAATAATCGGTCGGTGGCTTTCGCTCAACGTGAATTTTATCATCGATTCCCAGGTTGTGTGGTACCGACTGGGCAAACTCTGTGACAATCAGCCGCCCGCCCCAAAAAGACTGGTTCAACACGGATAGTAGAAGGCGTGGTCGGCCCTGAAGTAGCCTTTTGGACGAGAATATCGCCGCTGTGGCTGCAGATATCCAAGAGGACTCTCAAACATCAACCAAACGACGGGCCACGAAATTCGTCGTCAATAGACGGTCCTTACAGCGAATTTTGGTGAAAGACTTGAAGATGACCCCGTAGAAAGGGCAAACAGTGCTGCACACACAGCACGAGGTACAGTGGACATTCCACAGCAAGTGTTTTCCGACCGATTATTCTCTCGTTCCGACGATTCGCACTGGCCAAACAAAACGCCTGATTTGACCGTTTCAGACTTCTTTTTTGAGTTTTTTGAAGTCATGGGTCTATACGAAAAAGCCACAGAGCTTTGCAGCCCGACAAGAAGTGGGGTATTTATCGCCAGAAGTTTTAAGAAAAATGATGGAAAGTGCTGTGGAATGTGCCCGAATGTTCATCAAGCCTGGAGGCGTCCGCTTCACTGATATTATCTTCGTGGCTTAATGAAAACAAATTCAAATGTCGAAATGAACATAATCAATAAACAGAATCAGTTCTTTACAATTATTTATAAGCAAAGTTTCTGCCTAAGAAAGTCGAATAAGGACTTTTGCCCCACCTTGAACAGAAAATCTTCATGCCATATGTGAACCCTAAGCAATTGCTTAATAAAACCATGGGCTTTATATAGTACACTGCTTCAAGTTTTATATGCTTTTGTTCTTTTTTTAAATCTTCTCTGTGACTAAAAATATTTTTCATCCTTCTAATGGTTAATTAAATCACGCATTGTTGGCGGTATGTGGTAAATCGCAATAACACTACAATCTCAGTTCTAAGATGAAAACTTGATAAAAAATATCTTCTGCGCTTATTGATATTTCAAACTAATTTCGCTTTCCTTCTCTTTTCGAATACGTACCTTACAACAAATATGTTTCTATTATGACATAATGATCATGGGTTTCTTACAATGTCCTATCATTATAATATTTATTTACCAAAAACATTGACAAACTGGCAGATAAATCAGCGAAATGATACCTTTTTATTACTTTTTCTCCCTAATATAGCAAATTAATAATGTTATTGCTGAGTTGACATAATAGAATAAAAAGCCATAAAAACAAACAAGAAGACAAAAAGATTACAAATTGAGTCAAACTACATAGGCGGAAGGGAAATGAATAAAATTAAACTCATAAATTACATGGAGTTCTGTATACCAGAAAGTGTTATCCTCGGCAAGTGGAATCATCCACAAATTTAGGTTTATGGCTTTAATTGACTTTCATGCAGTATGACTGCTCAATCTAGATGGTCATTTAAATTTTGTAACAGGTGTTGTGCAAAATTAACGATGGAGTACAATATGTTCACCTGGGATGATTCTTATTCCTTTTATCAGCGAGGTCATGATCCGCAAATAAGGGATCATAACCGTCCCACTTCACTGCATTTCTACTGATCCGCCTGTGGGGTTCGCCTTGGGATGATATGAACGATTAAATAAAGTCACAGTTGGGAACCTGATTGCTTTCCTCTAATCTACAAAAATATAATAACATAACAAATGTATTTCCAGTTTCGCTTACTTATATGCTATCATTGACACTTGAATCATAGCATGTACATGTGCCTATCTACTCTTTTGATTATACTTCGCAAAGGACACAACTTTCGCTGTTAGTAAACTTGTAATTAGTCCCAAAAGGATACCACAGAAACTCTCCTTCTTCAGTAATATTACTCACAATTTGAAAACTTGTACATGGTTTACACCAAAGGGACTTGTAGGTAACTTTTGTTGAAGTCTTAACAAGTACCTAACACATATTTCATGCTAAATAGGAACATAAGTTAACTGGATCAACATATTACCTTTAATGAACAAGCGTGGCAAACTTTATGAACGCATAATCTTTGAATGTGACTGCATATGCAAATAACCGCACAAAGTTGAAGATGCTTTCATTTCAATTTCAAATTTAATTTTAAACAAAATTCAATTGATGAGTCATTGATTGAATTCAAAAGCACAAAAGTTTGATTTACAGCTAAGATTTCATAAGTAACCTGAAAGTCAGATAAAAAAATGACTTTCAAGTTCAGTATTTATTCTCATTTTTTATCATCCTATTAATGGATTTTCTTCCTTTCTTTCATTTCGGGAATTTTAGTCCTTAGGTATATTGAACTGATGCTTATTATACGCTCCCGCTTGACATCATACAAGTATAGCGTAGAGAGTCGTATAGAGTCGATTAAGCCATGTCCTTTCGTCTGTATGTCACTACTTTTTGTCAGATATTCACGAGGGGGGATCCTGGAAAAACTCTTCGTAGTAGTAGTTCAAAGCATATGACATATATCATATAATACAATAGATTTATTAATTTTTGAACTTTTTAGTCAAAAGCTGTTTTCACTGATTGCCTCACATGTTGAAGGCTAAATACCTATAGTATGTGCATAGTCTATGCTGCCGGGAAAACTGGTATTAATAAATCTTTTGCTGCTGGTTATAGATCATGTCTATAAAGTTTACTTAATACAGCTCTCCTGAAAAACTATTATCATAGCTAACAACAGGGCAGGAGACCGACACTTCGTTTAACGCAAAAGTTGTTTTATTTTGGTGCTCTTTGAGTGTCTGCTGGTCAGTAATTGAATAAAAATGATTCCTTGATTGGACTGGTTAGTCCTTCTTACTTTTCTGAATAGCTTATCTGCTTATTCGAAATGTCGTATAAAACTATAATTATATATTTTACCGACAATTGGAATGGCTGCGAGAAACTAGGTCATGGGCCCTCGGCGAACTTTACGTCAAAATATTTGTTTTAGTCCTCAAAACTGGTGACAGTACAATGCCAAACTGCATGAGGTGCCTCCGCTTCACATCTAAGTAAGAGCTTATCTTCCCGCCCAGCTTTCCACAAAATATTGACCATATATATTACCCTTTGGGTTTTCTATTACTGTAATTTAAGAGCAAGTACGTATGAATTTGCACTGGCCATCGCAGTACAAGATTTTGGGGTAGTTTTCAGCTGAGGTATAACAGATGCCCTTTTTTAAGCGACTAAATAGCTGCATCAGACGAAATTACCATTTAGTGCAGATACCTTGACCAGGAAGATGTTGGTGCTACTCATCCAAAAAAAAAGCTGGTCCTTATTAGAGGGTTTGCCTCAGATGATGTGTAAGAGATATGTAGTACGAAAACCGGCACCGTAGTAGAAGCAAAGATAGTTTCTGTCGATTTCGTTCAAACAAGTCAAGGAATCTTTATTTATCAAGCATGAACTTATCAGAGTACGTGATCAGCTTGGCATTGGCGGTCTGATATCTCACAACTCATAAGTTGACCGCATTCCTTAATTGTAGGATCTTTGCAAGTATAAGCCCCCTTAGGCGAGGTAAATCAAAAGTTTAGTAGCAACCTAAAAACTTACAAAACAAACAAATAATCAATCGATCTGCTTCGCATCGGTCTAATACCGTTTTGAATATTCATGGGGGTTGGTCATGGAAAAGCACCATTAATGAAGCGCCACCATGTCTAAGCTATCACATCGTAAGTTGCACACTAATATGCTTTGATCGATGACCATTAACACAAGACTGAGATTGTTATTAAAATGTTTTAATCACAGATATGATATTGGGGGTGGCCGAATTATGAATATCCAAGCAAAGTCAGAGCTGGATGAGTTGCCACCATTTTGGCAGCACCCCCAAGGGCAGCTTCTGATTTTTACAAATTGTATTTGTTGCAATGCTTCAATATGGTTCTAAGAAACTATGAGCTTATGGGACTCCGGTTGTCCCGTTCACTACCAGCAAGGAACAAGAGATTTACTTCAACTCCTTACAACAAGGCATAAACATAAATGAGTGGCTGTATTAACATGGGTAAAACTACTAGTATGCATATTGCACTACAATCGTTCCTATGAGAAAACTTCTAACACAGGAAATAAAAAGCAGCTCGACCAAAAATGTAATTTTAAACTGACTTCCTTGGTCAGTAATTAGAGTACATCCGAACAGAATTCAATTTCATGTGACCTCTCTTTGATAGAGAAGTCGAATAGCCAAAGGCAAAAACTCCATTTCCTATTGCATACGAGTATAGCGGTCATTCAAAATTAACATTATAGCATAAAGGAGACTTTACATCCTTTGCATAGCACTTCTCCTTTGAGATGTCCATCTTGAGAAACATTTTTCGCTTTATTTGCTAAAGTAACGATGCACGAAAGACGATGTGTCAAGGCATATAACAATGTTTCGAAAGTCCTTTGACAGTTTGTCTATGAAACTCGGTTGCAGTAAACGAAAATGTCCTCAAGAAAAATAGGAAATGAAGTCGAACCACTCAAAGAGATTAATAATATATGAACATACCTATATACACATTCTTTATAGAGGCACGGCTGCTACTAGACAATAGAAACTTTTTCATTATTGAAAAACTTTGCATGAAAATATACTAAAAAACTGATATTTTGGGAAGGGTATGTTTTCATATGGAGATTCCTATAGAGATATCGATACTACTTGACCTCTTAAGGATTCATAGAATGAAAGCAATAGGTAGATCCACCATACTCACAATTAATAATGTAATTTCTCTATTATATATAAATTTGGCGCAACAGCTCATTAAGTACCAAGGCCTAACTTCTCGCAACCGCTCGTGTCTTGTGCATTATATTTTTCACACGAATGGAAGGGACATACAGGTTTGTGCCATATCCGAAGTTTTTGAAAAGCTTTCTCGTGACAACAAATACTTTCAGATGTTTGTCGGAAAAAACTTTTCTTCTTGTGTTTTCTGGGATTCGAATATGGAGCCTCGGGCCCCACAATTCCCTATTACTACAAACGATATACTAGATGCACCTGGGTATAGACAAGCCATCAAAGGACCAAATCCCCAAAACTTCCCCTCTGAATTACCACGATAATTGGGGAATTCAAAGGCCCGAAACATAAATCATCAAACATAAATATGTATGCATGCACATATTCAGGAAACTCTCTCCCTGCATAATTTTATTGACCAATTGTCCGAGATAAAGGCCATATTTCACCTATGAAGCTCCTGTGAGCCTAACAATAACTGCAGCATTGAATGAATTGATCCACAGAAAAAAAGTATCTCTCTCCCTCAAAAAGAAAAAAATATCCTGAAATTGGTCAAAAGCCATACAATTAACGCGGAAACAATGGAGCACCAATATTGGTTGATGAAGCACAAAACGGATTATTACACAATATAAATTAATCGCTTCTGAGATAAAGCGAATCCATTGCCACTGGAGTCCTTCTGCATTGGCAAGTAACGCTCAGCGGAAGTACAATTTACTTTTTAGTTAAAAAAAAAAAAACTGAAAATGTTTCCCTAGTGCCCTTCACTTCACTGCTTTTTTTTTTTTACTTTTATTAACATTGTTCAAGGACTCTTCTGCCATCGAATATATTGACCATTTTATTTTCAATTGGAGCGGTGTGCATTGTGTTGCAGTTGCCGAATGGAGAGCTCTTGCATTGTTATACTCGGAATGATTTATGGGACTCCAGGTTAAGAGTTAAGGGATACGATAATTCTATATTTTTCGCAATTTTTTGGACTTATGCCTTAAATGCAACAGAATTAAATACGATAAATCAGTACCTACTTCTTTGGGCGAGCCAGGTTAGAAAGGTTCTATAAAGACTGCAAGTGGAAATAGAGCAGATATTGTTGACCATATCTATTTTAAGAAGACAACTTGAACGTGTAGCATAAAAGTAAAAGAAATAGATAATTTGGCGATCAAATTAAGCCTTACAAGATCTATTCCGGACGATATACGATTTAAAATAGAAATGGATAATGAACATCTTATGGTAGAGCATTGTGATGTTCAAGTAACCAGATATAAATCGAAAGGTGGGAACCCTTAATCAATGCCCTAACATTGAAAGGATCATTTTGTGGAAATAGCTCAATGCCGTCATTCACGGGTTGATGATCGTTAAAAACTTACAACTCGCATAACTGTTACAATAGAGGCCCACATTTACATAAAAATGAGAATACAGCATTAAAATCGCAATAAGATCAACGACCTGGATCGTTTACAACAGCCGGTGAAAGGTTTATTAGGTGCATCTCCTAAGATAGAAAAGCACATTTCTATACGGTTTAAACCCGCGTATTTACTTGTGATGTGCCTTTAAATAGGACTGAATTACCAAACGAAGCAGTATGAGATCAAGACCTTCGGTCAATGCCTTCAAAAACAACATACTGTTGGGATTTGGTGGTATTCCTCTGGAGTTTTCACGAGTCAAGCCAGGAACGGCTAAGCTTTCACAGTCTCTTGTGGAGAGTTCAGAAGATCGAAGTCTTTCGAAGGAAACCTGACGAAGTGAGTAAACTGGATCTTGCAGTTTCCAATATAAGAACAAAACAATTTTGGAGCGAACAAAGACAGATAATGAAAATACAATCAATGGTGAACAGACAGTTTTCCCCTTTTGATCGTCGCTTCACCTTTGAAAAGGCAGTTTATTTGGCTTACATTATTTGCATAATGGTATTTCCGATAAATTATTTGCTACTCAAGGTGATGTTTGATGGGTCAAAATATTACATTTCAGATAGGAGACGTTTGTCCGAAGAATTTGAGATATAAAGTGGGATCCGGCAAGCAAGTATACTTTCACTATAATCCTTTCATTTGTGTTCAGCGATGGGTCTGACACTGTTTTGTCGGATAGTGATCGAAAAACTAAGTGAATTTTAGCAGCCTTTCATTCTCATAGGATCATGGATCTCCACCAAACGTCATTAAGTTTGAAGCTAAAAGCGAACGTTGTGGGATTAAACATTAACTTACAAAACACAGAAGATTTTAGATTTGTAAGCAACTCATCCCTCTAAGTAAGCATTGCTTTACAGCCAGTCGATTGAGTAGATAACGTCCGGTATCTAGAAAGTTTTGTCTCGGCTGATTGTGGTACCGAATCGGCATTTTTATGAATAGAATCGACCAAATCGTAGCGAAGAAGGGTATTAAAGAACCGGGTTGGCACCAAAAGGCACTCCTGTTTACCGACAGCAGTGGTAGTCGAATGGTCATGCTTTCCAATAAAACAAAAGCTGCATAGGTAACTACTCAATGTACTGAAACGTGAAATTAGAGTTGGTACGAGCTCTAGTACGGAAAGTACATTGCTCCATATAGGCCTAGAGGCGACTGATAGTTATGTTAAAGCTCTACAAAGATCGAAGAGAGACATGGACTTATAAGTGACCCACAGTATTGGTTTTGGAAGCCGTTCAACAGGAGACTTGCTGAGTTACGTATCCTCTTTATTGAACCCAGCTATTGAACAACATGGCGAATCAAGAGCGATTGCACTAGATATCTCAAAAGCGTTTGGTCGAGTCTAGCATAGAGCTCTACTGAGTACACTAGCTTCCTATGTACTACCACAACAACTCTGCGAATGGATGGAAAATCTTCTTCAGGACACATCAATTCAGGTTGTTGTCAACGATGTGTTTCCCGACAAATTTGCTATTATTGATGGTGTACCTCAAGGATCCATTCTTTCTCCAACATTATTTTTAGTCCATATTAATGATCTATAATACTAGAAACAAATAATAAGTCTTTTGGTTTCACCGGTGACAGCACTCTAGTAGCATCTTGCCCAAGCTACATGTCCATGAGTGCCAATACCTCACATAGTCAGAGACGTGAACAAATCCTCACATGTGAAGAAAATATAGACCTTAACCTTTTCAAGAAAGAATACATATACTGTTTCAAATGGGTAACCGAATAATCGAGGAGACCATTCCTTTTCAAAGTGTTGCAGTTAAGTCTGGAGTAATATGGCATGTCCACATTTCCAGCATCGCAAAGTCCTACGAGGCAGGGCCACTCGGCTTTCCCAAGAGAGGCTTATAAAAAAAACTCCCTGTTGTGTAAAGGTTTTTGTCCACAAGAGTTTCCGCAATCTTACAGCGCAGAATCTGTCGCACATTCAATATAACTGTGCAATCCATATGCAGCAGTCGCGCTTATTATTAACCATTCTCTTCTGGAAAAAGGAATAGAGTGCATTTACACACTTTTATAGATTACCCAGCTTTGTACAAAGTACGCTACAAGGAATTAATAGTAAGTACCCGCATTAACCATTACGTTGATCAAAATCTCATTAAAGGTAATAAAACTTCCGTAAGTATCTCTGAATAAACGAAAATTTCTGTTAATAAACTCCATTAGTAAACACATTTGAATGGAAGGACATAAAGGACACTTTTATAGGTATTTTTAGTACTTGCCACGAATAATCAATTATCGTCTATTGCCAGGAAAAGAATTTCAGCAATAAACTTTATATTAACGTTAATGAACGGTATAAATTCTTACATCTATCCATTAACAATAATAAGCCAACTAGGAATCAATAAATGTCTTATGTGACGGTACGGAATTCATTTAGGGAAGTATCACAAGGAACTATGGACTTCGTTTCCTAGGATGGTTAGATAGGCTAACATTTCTATATATATTTATTTTTTTTTTGTGCTCCTCCCGTGCTAAAAATAATTCCTAGAGTTCATTAATTATTTTTGAAAAGATTGTTTACGAAGCAGTTTTCCTCTTCGTATCACCTTATACTGAACTCCATAGATTGTAGCTGCATAATGTGTACACATGATACTAAACTGATTCAAGGGATTGAACACCGTAATACAACCCTTATCCCAAAAAATAAACTTAAGGTGAAGAAGTGTCAATGCATATTTTCTGCTTCGTTGGCCTAAAATTTCCTCCGTCAACATAGGTCTGCAAACTTCACAAGGGACAGCAGATGGCCATGACACTTGAATTATTGCGTTTGGTTTTACTCCTACAGTTTCGGGTGGCTTCTGATGGGGCACCCTATCTTCTTGCCCAAAGGATTTAATTTATGAATGGTTCAATGCTTTGCCGCCTAAGTGTACAACAGTAATATAAAATACGGTAACATCTTCCACCTTTACTTGAGTGCCGTAAGGTAGAAATAGGCAAGGCAACCCTTTGTACGAAACCACTCATGGTTAAACTAGATAAAAACACTGTCAGCAGTATTTTGCTTCCATTGAATTCAAGAGTACGAACAACGATTCGAACGGCACTTGAAAGAGTCGATGGGGCAAAGGATGGAAATGTTAAATTGTGGAAAAATCTTTAATTTTAATACAAAAAAGCTTTTCTTTAACATACGAGTAGACCTGGACACTCAGCATTTCTCGTATATTGAGGACAGCTCCTCGGTTTGGCGTTAAGTTGTAGAGGTTTTCACCCAAAATAACCTTAGTATACATAGAGCAACTCAACCAATGGAAACGTTGAATTTCAAAGACGTTCTAAGAAAACATTTTTTTGTATACTATATAGTAATCTATATAGTAACCTGTTTATATTAGAGGCAAAGTAAAATATATTTTGCTCTATATATTAGCTATCTAGCTTCTTTGTCAAGTGTCAGGGCCTAGCTTCTCATCCAACCACTCATGTTGTGTGTGTTATATTTTTCACACGAATGGAACGGACCTACAGTTTAGCGCCGTATCAGAAGGGCAATTTGTTTTGAGCAGCTTTTTCGAGACAACAATACTCTCGGATGTTTGTCAGACTTTCACGAGAGGTGGGACCGTGAAAAAACTTTTTGATGTTTTCTGGGATTCGAACTTGGGACCTCACGCGCAGTGATCCGACACACTTACCACTTACGCCACGGCGCCCACAGGTCTAGGTAAGATATGTCTTCTAATACGACACTTGATACCATTGCCCTACCTGCGGTTGAGTAATTGCTTGCATGTAACGCTCAGGCTTAGGACATCATATCAGCATCACATCACCATCAGAAATAAGGTAATCAAGTTCAGTCGATTTCTGCCACACCATCCGTAAGCAAAAAACCTGACTTAAATTAATTGGTTGTCAATTGGTCAGTATTTTCAATGTTGGCGACATGAAGAACTTCTGCTCCTACTATTAGAGAAAGCCTGGGAAATTGATACGTTCTTTGAAGAATAGAGGTAGTCGATGATTGTTCAATTCCAAAGGAAAGGAATGTAACATACTGTGAAACTAAAGCAGTATCTTCTTGCCTTCAGCAATATCCCAAACAACAGCTTAAATTGAAATGGAACATTTGGAACGTTCTCGCGACAAAGCGTAATTCCATCGTGGTTCCTCCTGCATTGACTGCATTAGCACATTACGGATCAATATCGAAAATGCCTATGGACACACTGTCGGATACAACGTAGGGACTAACAAAAGTTCGCTTAGTTGATTGAATAATAAAATACAAATATATAATTTTAACTTTTGATATTTAATCTTCATCTTTTTTAATTTCTCCACATAATTCCTATTTATTTCAATACATTTCTTCAGCCGATAGATCCATCTCTCAAAGCAGCTTTCAAAATCCTCATTTTGGAGCCTTTCGATTTCGACATTGACTGCATTAATAATCTCCTCATTAGATGTGAAGATTTTTCTCCTCAAATCTTTTTTTATTTTCGGAAACAGCCAAAAGTAACTCGGCGCTAGATCCGGAGAATAAGAGGCTGGGCGAATTTCATTGATGCCCGAGAGCGCAAGAAAGTTGTTGGTTTTTTCAGCAGTGTAAGCAGGCGCATTGTCGTGGTGCATAAAGTAGCGGCGCAGCTCCTCTTTTTGTCGGTGTACTAGTTAGTAATTTTGGAAAACTTGTGGTTAGCAAGTTTCAGTATACCAGCAGTGTACCGCAGTGACTGTCTGAGCAGTGTTGGTGGGCCTTTACCTGAGAATTTGCACCTTCTGGGCTCCATACCATGGACTGCTGCTTGGTTACCGGGTCGTACTTGTAAAACCCAGATTCATCACCTATAGCGATCTTATTGAACCAGCTCTCTCTCTCTCTTTCAAATTAAGCCAGAAAATATTGAGCAAAACGAACACGAGTCTATTTTTGTTCTCCATTCAAAATTGTTGGAACCCATCGAGCTGTGGTGATAATTTAAAATTCGTAACACAGCCATGGCATTTAAGCCCAGATTATTCGCTATCATCTCCTGTGTCATCCTGGTATCTTCGTCAATTTTAGTCTTCACCATGGCCACATTTGTATCGTCGGTCGAGGATTTGGACCGACCTTCACGAGATTCGTCCTCCACAGAAAAATGGCCAGTCTGGAATCTTCGAAACCACTTTGAAATAGTAACAGGAGATGGTGCATTTATTCCGTATACATTTTGGCATTCGTGCAGAATTTTGACTGGCGTGAGTTGACTTCGAAATCCGAAGAGAATGTCCAAAACGAATTTCTTCCTGTGTTGGCGGTGGAACTTCAACCGAGTTTACGTCACTAATTGTTCTCTTTCTCTTCTCCATTTTTAACTATTGTTCTGAAATTTGGAAATAAATATTGCTAGATTATAAGCTACAGAAATGCATCTTTTTCTTTTTTCAAGAACTACTAAATTGACACCAACTAAGCGAACTTTTGCTAGTCCCTCCGTATAAAGGCAAGATGTTAAGGTGCTAAGCATTATGAGCATGGTAGTCTGTCGACGGTATTTTCATTTTAAGCGGTACTTAATGCTATTGTCGCTTCTTCTTTGCTGTTGATTTGGACTTCATGAAGTCCCTACCGGTTTTATAACCGAACACTTGTGCACGGGAAAAAAGGTGTAGAGCATTAAAAATTTGTGGACTCGTGCCCCATACCCTTTTTCCGATTAAACTCAACCGCAAAGTTGCACAAGTCCTCTCAGGCATTGTACGATTGGTTTTCAATTTGCAAGCTCCCTGCTCTGTCTAGTAGAAAATTAAGGACTATTCACGAGCTAGAAGACATATGCACTGTTGAGTAAGAAATCTTCTGGCATTTCTTTTTAATAAAGCGACTTATGCAATTAGCTTCACAGGGTAACAAATAATGGGCACTGTGGACCCAACTGTTGGTCTACGTGAGGATTGTAGTCACAGGATACCGATCTATGTTATCTAACAAAATCGTGGTCCCTGTTAGATTTAAGACTTAGGAGAATTTTTGTTTTATTTTTTTTCCTTTTTCTTTACGCTACATTTCTAGAACTTTCACAAATGTCATCTTCCTAAAAGCAAACGGTATTTTTGTACGAATCCATTACAACATACATCACTTATGGTTTTTCATACCGATTTTTTTTTTTTTTTTTGACAAACTGTCTTTACACTCATCTTTATCCTAAATAATTAATCTCTATTTATATGCTTAAATTTACATAGTATACTTATTGCAAGGAAAAAAAAAAAACTTTATGTATTTAGTATCCAGTATCCAGCATCTAAATACATACATACATATGTACAATACATCTGTAAAATTTCAAATTCTTCCACGTTCTTCTTTCGTCAATGTACTGATATATCTTTAGGTTATCAGCACCCTAGATAAATTCACAGACAGCATATTTACGTGTAATGAATTTCAATCGACCAGAAAAGTAACTTCGTCTTAGATTTCTTTTTCTATCTCTATAAAACGGTGATGTTTTACAGATGGGCTGCTTAAATTGATACCTGTTCAGACAATGGGGGAAGTAATTACCCAATGACTGTCAATATCATTCTTAGAAACACCGTTCAATTGGAATGCGGCAAGATGAGGGTTGTTTGTGCTGTAGGAATAAGTTGGTACTTTTTTTTTACCCTGTCCTTAAAATAAGGCTGTCAATTGTAGTAAGTAGTCAATTAACCAGCATTAAATAGAAATTGAGTTGTACACTTAGAACGTGAGACGTTCATGCTCATGAGATTATTGGGATAATTTTTACGAAGGATATTATGTACCCGTATACATGTATCTATGAGTTTCTTTGAATAAACAGGTAAGAAAATATGATTATAATTTTTCTAATCCAGAGTAATCACTTTCTAGCTCTGCTTTATACTAAGGATTATTGCTGTCTGCACTAAGTTATCACGCTGGTTAGCTTTCGGTACTTACTAATTTTAAGCGTATATGTAATGGTTCTTTGCTTTAGACAGATCTTGAAAAATCAGCTCCATCCGCTCTGTTTAAGTTTCATATTCGGGCTAGCTTGAACACTATGCTATTAAATGACGTATTAGGTCTTTAGCTAAAAATTCGGTTTTCGAAATTTTGCTATTTCTCGGCTATTTTTCAGCCGATTTCAATAAATGTTATTGTCTAAGCAAAGTGAGACAACATGCCATACACATCTTTTGAAAATTGAAACTTGTTATAGATTTGTAAGGGAAGGTAAGCGATCTGATCTCTGATCCACTCAGGCCTATTCCAGACATTTATTTGAATGTAACAGTGCTTCCCAAGAGCAAAAAGTTCAAATATCTGGAATGGATGATCAATAGCAAAGCAAACTGTGCTGAAGACATCGATCATCGCGTAAGCGTAGGGTGGATGAAGTGGCAGAAATCTCCACTATCTTCTGTGACCGAAAAATACCCCCTAAGTTGAAAGGAAGGCTCTACACCGCAGTTGTGCTTCCAGCGCTCACATACACAAAAAGTATGAGAGTAAATAAACGGTAGCTGAGATGAAGATGCTTCGCATGACAACAGGAGTGATAAAGCTTGATCGAATAAGAAGTTCGAAGATCCGTGGAAGCCTTCACTTCCAGGAAACCATCTTACGAAAAATAGAGCGCGATAGGCTCAGTTGGTATTGCCACGTTCAAAGAAGAGATCATTTAAAAAAAAAGAGATCATTTAAACCCTGTTAAAAAGGCAATACCAATGAACGTTCCAAAGACATCGCGAGGCAAGAGAGGCAGCGTATAAACGCCTGGATCACACAAATGCGACGACATCGGCATTTCGTTGGTCTCAATAACCGAGTGATCCAAAATCGGGAGGCCTGCCGATATTTTCTGAGGTCAAATAGGCGAACCCTACAGGCGGATCAATAGAAATGCAGTGAAGTGGGAGGGTTATGATCTCTTATTTTCGGATCATAACCTCGCCGAAATAGGAAGGAGAAGAAGAAGGGGAGGTAAGCGACCCCTGGGTAGGCCTAAAAATAGATTGTTGGATCAAGTCCGACATCTCTCCTGAAGCCGTCAAGGGATTCCTCCTGATGAGTTGGAGTCAATGGCGGACGATGGAGAAGGATGGAGAGTCCACCTGAGCATCCTACCCCCGCGACCCTCATGAAGGATTAGCGGAGCATTGAAAATGTATGTAAGGAATTTCCAAAAACTGCCATTTAATCTATTCTACTTACATATATGGATTTAAAATCAATTTGGATATCCCATAGAAAGTAGTCCAACCAGGGGTGTGAGATCGCATGATCTAGTTGACATTACCATTTCTCAAAAAGACTCGTCCAGGAAACTTACAATAAATCCATTATCTTACGAGCTGTCTGGCGAACTGAACACGAATTTTGACGGTAAATTTGAACAAATTGTACGCGGTACTCAATCGAGTATATTTCCATGATAGTTTGCAACATACTACTAAGCACAGTTATAATAGTTTGACTTTGATCTCCCATTCAGTATTGCCGCTATGACATTTTAAAATTCTGACGCAGTTATTGGTAAACGCCTTTACATGCACATATATACGTATATTATATATTATATGCTCGCCTTGCGAAATCGCCATCTTTTGTGTGCTTAACTACCATTTGGGACACTCTATCTTCCTGACAGAGAAATGGAAGGACAAGTCCAGAATAGTTTGTAGGTATACGAGTATGACAATTACCAATAGTACATACTATTTTGAGAAAAATAATACTTTTCCTCTTGTTTTGGGTGCAAGTAAGGTCCTAAAATATTCTTTTAGAAAGCTGCTGCAATACTATTTATTTGCCATCAATTTGTGCTGCGTAGATCCTTTCATCAATTCGTCCGTTAATCTGATTGAAGATAATCGTTCGAAATGGATCATACATATTCATATTCATACTTCAATTATATGAATGCATGTTCCCCCACTGAGATTGCAAAACAATAACGTCTAATATCCGCTTCAAATGCTGGTTGCATAGTGCCTTGAGGTACAGCAATTAATGTACGCAATAACTTTGATTAAAATTTGAGGATGATGGAAGCACAGTGGGAGATATTCCGTAGCTGATTACATTTTCTATTTATATAGAATGCTGCCATTGGAAAAGATCAAAGAAATAATTAATCAAAGAATTAATTGCATCGGGGCCGCCATCTCTAGGGGCCCCCGTTTCCGGAGGTAAAAAAAAAAAAGTTTTGAAAAAATGAAAAGAAGGTAAACAATTGTCAAAAAAGCGAAAGTAGGGCCCCCAAAAAAATCTTGCCTCAGGGCCTCTGAAATTCAAGAAGCGGCACTGACTTGTAAAGGAGCTGGAACACATGGCAGTCTAGAGATATTTGGCGACGGTAGAACCCTGTTTAAAATAACCAAAAATGTGAAAAATGACCACAGTTTTTGACAACACCTGGTGAAAAGTTTTAATGGGGCTCAACTGGGAAGATAAGGCCATATCTGGTAAGCGGCTGAGGATCTACCTTCAACTTTAAGACCTAGTTCTGCCAAATTTGCTTGACTTCAGCCGTAAATTTTCCTCTTCTTCACACGCGTAAGTGTATGTGTCTGAAAAGTCCTGAAAGGTAGGTATTTGCTCAATCTGTAGGTTTGTTTGTTTTTGTGTATGTCTGTATCAGTGTGACGTTGGAGCCTCAGTTGTTTTTTTTAAAAACTTTCCGCATTGTTGTGTGCGTATGTCCGTCTACTGTGCGTTTTCTCTATGCATATTTTTGTGTATAGACCTGCGTGTCTACTCGCGTTTACGATACTACTTCGTGGGTTTTCCTCGCCCTCTCTCCTTTCTCACTGCTCACTGCGTTCCACTTATTTTCGGATTCTAGTATGTGATGTACAATACTATACTCTCAGGAGTTGGTGTTTCTCCCAGTACACTTTCTAGTGCTTCTCTTTGTAAATGACATCGTAGGCCGTAAATATACATGCTCCATGTCAACGGTTTATCCAAGTCTCAATAATCGGGTTAAGACGGTAAGTCCTTCGGCCCTTAGTCGAAAGGCTCCAGCGCTACTGCCACTCCCTCAAACTTGTGTTTCTTTCTGTTGTGTCCGCATCACTGTAAGGTAGCCGCCCCTTGTCTATTCTTTAGAAACGTTCTCTGTAGTTCTTCCGCTGGTATATCGATTGGCAGCATTCCTGCAATGACACAAGCTGCTTGATCCGAGGTTGTGGGTGAGTACTAGCCATTGTCAGTGCACATAGCCGATTTACTGCTATGAATTTTCTTTTGTATAAAGTTACTTTCATAGCTCCGGACCAAACTGCTGATCCATAAAGCTCAACTGAAATAACTAGCCTAGCTAGGAAAAGTCACCGGCTGTATCTCTATCCTCCTTTGTTCGGCATAGGAACACTACTGTAAGCGTGATGGGTTCAGCTCGTTTTCTACAGGTAATAAATATCGCTTCCGTTTTGTGTTCAGGTAGCGTGAGGTCGACTGATGCTAGCCAATTGAAATGGTTTCATTGCTAATTTGAAGAACTTCTTTCAGTAGTTTTGTCTGTAACATTTATACCGATGTGGTCCGCAAATCCCACGATTTTAGACTCGTCTGGTATTTCACGGCGAAAAACGCCATCGTACATGATGTTCGATGTTCTGTGACTGCGTACTAATTCACACCATTATCTGTGCCATATAGCAACACCCTTCTTTTGGAAATTGTTCTTTACAATTTCCCTGGTGCAAATTGGTACTCTCATATTTCGCAGCGCTTCCAGGATGCGCCTCCAACTTTCGGTGTTGAAAACGTTTTTAACGTCGATTTTTATAACGCGACAGTACTGCTTTGCAATTCTTCTCCATTGTCTTCCTTCTATGGCCCTTTGCGATGTATCAATCACTTGATAGGCTTCCTGATAGTGTATATAGATGACCTAAGACTACTTCATATTTTTAGGCATATTTTAATTTAGGCATAGGTTAAAGCCTGATCATAATCCGGTGGGTGATTGTAGGTGTTACCATTCTAAGAATAAAAGATTTAATTCTTCCATCGCTTTGCAAAAATGAAACAAAATCGCTTGAAATAAACACAAGCGTTTGTCCAAAAAATGTATAAAAACCCACACAAAAATTCCACCCATCCAACCCTCTGGTCCGAAAAGTAGTTTTTGTTTTTCATTATTTTCTACGTGAGGGCCAATAATTCAAAACACTCGATGTGGACATCTAAATTGCAAGAGATTTATGACAGTGACGCACTAGATGTATGCTTAGATAAGGCAGTGCTTTTGAAGGTTTACAAAGTACTCGTAATCCTCGCGAAACCGCCAGCGCAATGCAAACAGGTAGACAGGCGTATCAGCGGCAACAGGACTGCATAGAAAAGTAAATATGTATGTATATTCTATGGCGAAATTTGGGTGACAAACGTTTTCTATAATATGTAGGTATGTGCGGATGTACCATATTTCCCTTAGTTAGGATATTTCGAATTAAAGTGTTTTGAAATGTTCAGCAGTTTAAACGTATGATTTTGAGTGGCAGAGAAAACAGATTTCAATCGTGTCACATATTTCGTTCCACGAAATTAATAAAACTAAGTCACACCGCACATCAAATCCTCATTTCACCTTACAAGGAGCTGAAGTGACTCCTTCTCAAGGGATTTCGCTAACGACCCAATAAATATATCACCATCATCTATGGCACCGCAAAGTGGACTTCCTCAACGATGCACCTTATGCATCCGTGACACACTACTCTTTGTCATACGATACGATCTGATGGAACCCGAGAACTCCATTAGGTTTATATTTCATTGGGTGGTAAAAGTCAACTTTCTCATAGCGGATTTTGCACTTCGTTGCCAGCAGATTTATGTACCTCCATTATGTGCATTGAGGTGTTGCTGTGGCGAATTTTACACTACATTAAAAAATTCTAAGTTCCTTCCATGGTGAATGGTGCCACTTGGTATTCCTCGCAACGGATGTCGCATAACGCTCTAAATAAATTTCACCGACACCTGTTTTTATGGTTTTGCTAGACGCGAGTCCTGACATTGCCGTTTGCCCGATTGCTACGTGATGGCATTGTACTCGTGCTCGCCACCATCCGGTAGCATGCAAAATACTCTTGGTCATATTTATGAGACTATGCGCGAAGCTTGGTGGACCGTTTTCTATTCTAGTCATACAATGGTCATAAAATAGAATTATGTCCTTGTATACCTTTGATGGCAGTAAACTTTCCGGCCAGCAGTCGTGTACGTTTCCAAAGGATGTGCTAGTTGGTAGGTAGATGACCAAGTTCTATTACATTGAAATAAACCGCGAATGCTAATTACCAAGAAAGGGTGACAACCAATATTCTCCCTTTTATAATCACGTTTTGTTTAGGTGAACATCGCCTAAGAGGTGCATTCCTTATTGTTTCACAAATGTCACGTAAAGTTCGATATATTTGGACGTAAGTAATATAGTATAATATAATATATATATAATATATAGGAAATATAATGCACGAAAAGAAGTTTGGCTAAGCTGCAAGATACAAAGCAGAAAGTTTCTCATATTTCCATTGCACTTTGACAAAACCTATGTTCTTGTACAAAACTTCGATGATTATAAAGTGAAGCAGCATCTTATGAGGTCTTGTGATTGCTACATAATTGCCTTGTTAACCCAAAGATTCTGCACATGTTTGTTACAAAGTGATTGAAGAAAGCGATTCTTTATTGAATATCTCCATTGATTGCTCACTTTGCTCCACGAATGATATAAATGTTATCCGTACGGATACCTGTAGAAAAGTAGGTGCACTGCATCTCTAAATATAGTACCTGAACAGTTTCCAATATTATTCAGGTAAGGGAACGGTATGTAATAAATAAGGAATCATCACGTTCAGCTGGAGATCTAAAGGTCCACCGTGAATCTTTTTGTTGTGGTCTGGAAGTAATATAAAAATTGTTTGAGGAGAAAATCTATAATATTTTATTATCTGCCGTTTATTACACCACTTCCTATGCACATGTCCTGCTCTATCACGTAAAAGAATGCTCCATGTAGGGGCTCCCTTCCTTGACGACCTCAGTGATTTGGCGTCCTTAGACGTCAAGAGCATCCATTGCTTCATCAAAAGCTCCGGTTAGTTTTATTAGTCCCTGAGTGGTCTAATGGTAGATCCTTGGTATCACAATGGACCCTTACTGGTCTAAGTGTTTCTGCATCGTCGTGTAGACAGCCAATGTAACATAACCTAACCTACACCAAATCTAAGTAAATCTGATATGTGATCATGCTACCGTAATACAGTGCTTGCAAAGAAGCTAGATCCAAGTGTACGTAGGTAGTCAATTGATATTTTATTGAATTCTATCGATTTTAAAGCTGCTTGACTATGTATCAACGAAGGTAGTTATTTCTTACGAAGAGAGGTGACTATCGTTTATACATCTTGAAGCGTTTTCTGTTGTCAGAATTTCAGCTTGCACGCTTCTGGTAATCTAGTTTTTAAGTAAATCCCTGTGTAGAATTTTGCTCCTATTTAAATTGTTGTGCCATTATTATTAATCGTGATTTATGATCGTTGATTTTGCTTTTTGATACTAAGGAAAGGTCTACCATTTAACGAACGAACCCAACATTTCTCTGCCATTTAGGGCCTTAAAATGAGAAAAGAAAGGATTGATCAGTTTGGTTGGCAACATTATGATATCTACTATTATGCATGTTGAGATTTATGACCAACGAAGATAAGTTTATATGAGCTTATTCTTAGCTGGGGTTTTGGAATTGGAGTCTTCAATTTTCGTTACGTTCTCTCAAGAGCAACTAAAATTTCGGATAACTTCATAGTACGTTACTTCTTGAGAATAAATCTCGAATGTTTTAGTCAGTGAGGTATCTGAGGTATCTGTGGCGCTACAGTCCGGAGTGGACCTGGGCCTCAACCAACAAACCTCGCCAGCAAGCGCGGTTACGAGCCAGCTGTCTCCAGTTGCGCACGCCAAGTTGGTTGAGGTCCCCCTCCATTTATTTGCGCCATCTACCACGAGGTCGTCCTCTACTGCGCCGTGCATCCGGGATGGATTCGAAGACTTCTTTAGCGGGAAAGTTGGGGTCCATCCGCCTACATGACCCAGCCATCTTAGTCGCTGTATGTGAACTCTTCTGGCTAAGTCGATGTCCTAATATAGGCCGTATAGTTCGGCATTGTACCTTCTCCTCCACTCACCCTCTATGCAGACGGGACCAAAGATCGCTCGAAGAACTTTTCTCTCAAAATAACCAAGGGCATCCTCATCCGCTTTTGTCAAAGCCCATGCCTCTGCGCCATGCAGCAGGACTGGGATGATTAGTGTTTTATAAAGAGCTGCCTTAGTACCTAGAGATAGGGCTTTGCTACTCAATTGCCTTCTTAGCCCATAGAAACAACGATTGGCAAGAGTGATTCTTCGTGTGATCTCCCTACTGATGTCATTTGCGGAGTTCACCATAGAGCCTAGGTAGACAAAATCCTGTACTACCTCAAAATTGTATCTATTTATTGTGGCGCTCTGTCCAAGACGCCGATGTTGGGTGTCCTTTTTTGTACACAGCCTATATTATATAACCCATTTTTGCTTCCTGGACCTCAATACTAGCAAAAGCCCCATTGACGGCCCGCTGAGTTCTTTCGATTATGTCAATGTCATCGGCATAAGCGAGTAGTTGTAAAGACTTGTAAAAGATTGTACCTCGGGTGTTGGCTTGTGAGTTTCGTACAATTCTCTCAAGTACTATGTTAAAGAGATCGCATGATAGCGCGTCACCATGTCTAAGACCTTTCCTAACATCGAACGGTTCGGTGATATTCTTACCGACTTTGATGGAGCAGCGAGAGTTCTCCATCGTCATTCTGCACAAACGGACGAGCTTGGCAGGGATGCCAAGACCAGACATGACTCTGTATAACTCATCTCTATACACGCTATCATAGGCAACTTTGAAATCGATAAGGAGGTGGTGCGTATCGATTTTATATTCATGGGTTTTTTCCAAGATCTGCCGTAGTGTGAATATTTGGTCAATGGTGGACTTTCCCGGCCTAAAACCACACTGATAAGGACCTATCCGATGGTTGACGATCGGTTTTAGGCATTCACATAATACGGCAGACAGGATCTTGTATCAACATCAGAGGCGGCACCTCTGATGGCTTGTTTGCAACGCTGCCACTGGAGAAAGTCCGGACACCCAGAATACTGGAAGGGTGCCTCACGTCGATGGCAATGTGATCGATTTGGTTGACAGTTTTTCGATCAAGGGAGAGCCATGTTCCTTTGTAAATATCGAGACGTGGGAACCGCGTACTAGCTACGACAAAGTTTCGCCCCGCCTCAAAGTCGACTAGCCTGAGTCCGTCGGATGTGATGTCGTGCAGGCTGTGTTTCCGACCACGCTACTAAAGACGTCCTCTCTTCCTAACTTTGCGTTAAAATCACCTAGGATAATTTTAACATCGTGGCTAAGGCGTTGCTTATACGTCTGATCTAAGAGCTGGTAGAAGTCATCCTTCGTCGCATCCTCCTTCTTCTCGTGAGGGGGGTAAACGCATATTAGGCTAATGTTGGCAAATTTAGCCTTGATACAGATAGTCACGAGGCGCTCGCTCACACGCCGGAAACTCAAGACTTCTTGCCTAAGTCTGCCTGTAATGACAAATCCGCACCCGGATATATGGTATACTATACGCATGTATACGCATGTATATATCCATTGCAGGTCATTAGGTTACTATAATATCCGTTTATTGGTCTTTGAGTAACGCAAGCTTAGGAGCCACAGCATGGACTTAAATTATATCCCTTCAGAGCCCTAATAAAAAGTCATCGACATTTCAGAATAGGGATTTTGTGAAATCGAATTATTACCAGAATGCTTCAAAAGGAAATATTTGCATAACTAATTCGACTAATTCGAATTCTTTTTTGCAGCAGGTGTGTTGTCATAAGCCAAGCTCAAACCTATTTCAGATTGAAAATTTTGAAGACATCAATTTATGTAATATTATAATATAATATAAATTTGGCGTAACAGTTCATTAAGTGCCTACGCTTCTCGCAACCACTCGTGTTGTGTTATATTTTTCACGCGAATGAGAGGGACCTACAGTTTTGTGCCGTATCGGAGGGGCGATTTTTATTTTGAGAAGCTTTTTCGTGCCAACAATATTCTCGGATGTGTGTCAGACGTTCGCGAGAGGTGGGACTGTGAAAAACGTTTTGGTGTTTTCTGGGATTCCAAGATTGAACCTCACGCACAGTGGCACGACACACTAACCACTGCGCCACGGTGCCCACTAAGAAATCAATTGATTTGTTTTGAAAGAAACAAAAACAAATGTAGGCTTAATAGCTTCATATACATAATCTCTTACAGCCGTCTGAACTGGCGACTTTGGTCTGACAACGTTGTCAGAAAAGGAGGCGAACCCCACATGCGGATCAGTAGAAGTGCGGTGAAGTGGGAGGGTTGTGATCCCTTGTTTTCGGATCATAGCCTCGCTGATAAAAGGAAGAAGAAGAAGAACGTTGTCAGAAAAGCATTGTCAGACCATCGTAAGAGTGCCATCTAACAACGAAATTGTCCGGCATCTACCAATCGTGTGAATACCCTCTTGTACCATTGTCCGGTTTTTAGGACGTCGGTAGACTCATTTGGAATTGTCAGATGTACGAAGCTTATGACATCTGACAAGGGCATCATTGTAAGAAGTTTTTAATGTCAATTCAGTGAAATATTTTGGACGCTTTTTTTTGAGTTTGTGTTTTCATTTGAAAAGTAAAAATGACTAGTAGTAGGAGACAGAGTGAAGCAAATTTTGAAAAAGAAGTACCCGATCCCACATTTCGGCCGATCGACGTTGAACCACCTTCGCAGACGCCGACGAACTTTGAAGTCGCGAAAGAAAAAAAAAATTCGAAGCAAAAAAGCTATAGAATAAAAGTGGAGAGTGAATGGTCCCATGAGAACAGGGAATCGAGGCACGGCGTAGTTTATGGGATGCTGGATGCGCAATATATTGTAGCAAAAATCGCCGATCAAGCCGAATATTTCAAAGTTACGACGGATGGTGGAGACGAATAGAACAGAATTTTTCTGGTTCCCGAGAGGGTTTTTTAATTTATTTTATTTAATGAAATTAACTTTAAACATAAAAGTAAAATCTAGTACAATTTTATCTAGAGCTGTGCGTACCTAGTGGTCGCTGTCACTGCTGCCAACAGAGAACTCAAAATTGGACTTCTGTCAACCTCCTTATATATTTGGCTCTGGCTTTCCAGATAAAAAACCAAATTTCCAATTCGCCGCTGGAATTCCATCCACCAAGAATCTGGAAAGTTCTTGTACCTTCGGGTTGACAGCTTCGAGAGGTTTCTCAGGGCTTCTCGGTTGTTTGTGTTTTCGTGTCGGTTCTGCGCTCGCGTAACGATATAGGTATACTGCCCAAGGAAACCGTATGGCAAGAAGTCGCAGATGCCATCCATATGAACCTCAACGATTCTAAAGGTAAGGACACGAATTTTCGCACCATGTTAATTGGATAAATACCACAAAAAGAAGTCAGGTCAAGGCACCAACGAATTCATTCCGATTACCTGGAAATATTTCAAGACGATGATGTTTTTGGAAACAAACAATGTACGACAATCCACTCAATCAACTACTTCCATGCAATTGGTAATTATTTCATAAACCTATTTGTATGGTAATTCGTCCAAGATTGTCGCAAGTGCCTCTTTTTGTCCCATTTTGAATTATGTTTGTACATTTATCAGACTTTTCGATTCAATGCAGCACGAAAAAATAGTTCTGTCATATGCTATGAGTCTGACAATGCCTGATAACGGATTTGCTGATTTTTGTGAGCAGTCATCTACCACCCATATGAACTGATAATTTTTAGTCTGACAACGTTGTCACAAAAAGCATTGCCAAACTAGCCGTCTGACAATGAAATTGTCAGAAATTGGGACAGAATCTGACAACCGTGTGAACTGGCAATTTAACGTTGGCAAATAGTTTGTCATTGTCAGATCATCGGCAGCTAATTATCGCACATTGGTAGACCTGCCAATATTGTAAGATCTGACAATCGGCTGAACAGAGCTTAAGTACAATAAAACCACCACCTACCTACCTATCTACACACATACAAAATTAATACGCACGAATTCTTGCTACACGACGGAAAATTGATATACATAGGTATGTATGTACTCGCACGTTACATAATATGATGCCATACCAATGCTCATACGCGTTGTATTGCAGTAACGAAAGTAACAAGTAACGATATCTTTGTAACGGGTATTCAGATCAAGAGGAACTTATACTAACGGGTACACACTTTGAAGTTACTTTTACAGCTCTAATCACAAGTGCCTAAACGTAGAAGGAAAATGCCCACGAATGTATTGAAAAAATTAAAAACATTTTCTGGAAGACTCACAATCGCTGCCCTCTGTAAAACTCGATCCACACAAAACGGACAAAACTCTAGTCTTTTAAGGGATAAGAAACAATTCAAGTTTACCTGCACTGCATGTGATTAGAGACAATGTATGGGGTTTATTGACCACACATAAAATTGTTTGCAATCGTACATACTACATTCGTTCGAAGGACGAAAATATGAACCCATAATCATAAACATGGCGAAACCGAACTTCATTGCCAAGAATATAATTTGAATTTCAAATGTGACGTTCGTCGTACAAAAGAATATCGAAACAAAAATTCTCTACCTTTTCCACATGATTGCATTAAATCATAACTCAATTTCGCCCCACAAACGCTCCAACCTGTGACCAAACGAGTGGGAGTCACTGGTTTCCTTTTCCTATCGCCATCATTTCCTAAGATACTCACATATACTTCCGTGAGTTTGTGTGACTTTTCCTTTAACATCAAAACTATACACGCTGCAGCATACTATTAGATCGAAACACTGGAAATGGAAATGAACATTGGCGGCGCCAGACAGTCGGACTCGCTCACCAATGTGAAACGTGTTATAGGTAAGAAAGGCGAGATGGCGACGATGATAATGATGCTTCATCTTTTGCAGATAAAAACGCGTGCAGAATAAAGTTATGGATATTAAATATTTGAAAACAAAAGGAACGGTGAAAACACAATTTTGTGTGCGGATTTATATTTTTTATTTGTTCATTTGTGGAAATATTTCTGAGCATATAGTAGAATCTGAATTACCACTTGAAAAAATGGTAGGGTTGAATGTTCAAACATAACTAAATTTAAAGCCAAATGAGTTTTTTATATACTTTCATATATATGTATGTAATGTACATGCTTGTACAAAAGATACATAATTCGTTTCTCAAACGAAACTATGTCCTGAATTCGATTTATTAGGTTCTCCAAAAAGTTATTGGGGTTTTTCTTTTTCGACATTTGACGGGGTTTCCAAGTGAAGTGTTTGTGTCTGGAAGTTAATGCTATATGCAGTATTAAACTGCAGCTATTTCTGATCGTCTAGAACGACTTGGAAACACTAAAAGCTCGACAAAACGGTGCCACATGAGTTTAATGATTTTCAGAAAAATCGTCAATACGAGACGGCTTCTGCGCACCCTTTAGTAACGAAATAGAACCATTCCTCAATTGAATTGTAACGTGCGATGAAGAATGGATTCAACCAACTCCGTTCGACTCAGTGGTTGGATCGAGATGAAACGCCAAGGCATCACCAAAAGCTAAAGTTCCACGAAAAGAAGACAATAGTAACTGTTTGGTGGTCAACAACCGGAATAATCCACTGAAGTTTCCTGAATACAAGCGAAACTATGACGGCAGAGAAGTAGTGTCAAGAAATTGACATATTGTATCAGGAACTGTCACATCTGCATCCGAGATTGGTCAAAAGGAAAGGTCCAATCCTCCCACGCGACTATGCTCCACCACACGTTCCACAACTGAGGCTGCAAAAGTTAAACCAACTGCGCTACGAAACACTGTTGAACCCACCATACTCACCTAACCTTTTGCCCACCGATTACCAATTCTTGAAGCATCTCGGCCACTTCTTGCAGGGGAAAACCTTCAACGATCGAGTCGATATTCATAACGTCTTCGAAGAGTTTGTCAACTCCAGAGATCCGGAGTTTCACGCTACCGGAATAAATAAACTTGTTTCTTGGTGGCATAAATGTGTAGATCGTAACGGTTTATTATTTCGAGCAATAAAGTTAATTCTAATCTGAGATATAAGCATTTGAATTTGAAGGTAAAGAGCCGCAATAACTTTCTAGACAACCTAATAATTTAATTAATCTTTTCGATTTGCTAACAAAACATATTCTAAGCAACTTTTAAGAAATGCATTGTCCCAAAGTGCCCTCACAGGACACAATTTAAAATAAAATTAGTTTTTATTTAATATAAAAGGAAGTAAAATATATCACACTTACATATTGCATGAGTGAAACAGAGGCAACAAAAAATATAATCTATATACACATACTCGTAATTAAACTCTAGAGGGTCGAATTTTGTACGTATCAAGCGGAAACTACTGCACAAAATTTGATGAAATTTGGCATAGTGATAGTTTATATCCCGGTTTAATATTTGGGATACTTTTTGTTTCAGGAAATGAAAGAATTCCTACAAAATAGTCAAAATCTATCTATATATGTATAATATAATAAATCTGTAAATGAAAAACTATTTCCACACACTCCACGCAAAAACTACTATGTATACGTACATATGTACATGAAATTTAACGGGGTTTTCCCAGCTTTGCATTGCCTTTTCTAAAATGGTCTATGTTTAGCTGTGATCCGAAATTTTTCGGACAAGAACGAGATTACCATCTTATGGTAGCTCATTTACGCCTTCGTACTGCATCCATCAGCAGCAACCGCTCAAACCTACTTACGTTAGGTTAGGTTAGGTATGTGGGCTGGCAGGGAGGGACGCTCTCTGCCACACTCAGGTCAGCGTTGACCCATTGTGGTACCCATGGGGGAAAAGTAATCCCTTACCCAATGAAACTAAAAACTACTAACTCAGTCACTTACTTCATTTCTGCATACAAACCACCCTGATAATTTGATGAAGTTCAACATCTTTTCTGTTGAAACGCCGCAGAGTTCCTCGAGATCTTGGAAGAAATATTTACCAAGGAACTTGGAGTGTTGAAGATTCGGACAGTGGCACCGGAAGTGGGTTGTGTCCTCAAAAACTTTCTCGTCACCACAGCCTTTACAGAGTTCCTCCTCCGTCAGGCGTAAGTTTCTTTAAGTGGTACCGCAGAGTGTTGTGCGCCGTGATGATGCCCACGAGGGTGGAAAGGGATTTCCTATCTTTACAGATGATTCTCTCGGTCTTTGCTTTGTCGAAAGATGGCCATAGCTTCCTAGTGATGGCGCAAGTTTCCATGGAGTTCCACCTTGTGTTCGCCTCCTCAGTGGCTTTATTCCCTGCAGCGAGCTTGAGTGTACAAGGCGGGATACACACAGGGGGGGTCAACTTGTTCTGGTGGGGCTGCTGAGCGGATTCTCGCCAGCTCGTCGTCTTTCTCATTGCCTGGGATACCCTCGTGTCCAGGGACCCAACAGAGCGATACCTTGTGCTGTGTTCCAAGAACCCTGAGCTCTTCTCGACAACACTTCACAAGCTTCGATTTAATTTCTATGGCAGTAATCGCTTTTATAGCTGCCTGGCTGTCGTTAAAGATGGTGATACCTTCTGGCGGTATTGCCCTTACCGCAGACTCACGGGCGGCTGTTGCCACTGCTAAGACCTCTGCTTGGAAGACACTTCTGTGGTCTGGAAGTCGTATGGATTTTGATACACCTAGAGGGTCGGAGAAGATACCTGATCCTACAACCTACTTAACATCACCAGGTTTAATATCGAAAGGCTCAAGGTTCCCCAAGTGCGCCAACAGTTCAGAGACCATCTTGCCTTAGAAGCAGAAGCAATCAGCAGCATACTGCAAAAGAACATGGATGACCACTGGAGTGTTGTGAAAAATGCTTTTGCGACTGGGGCACGCACGTTTGTCGGTAAAAAGCAGAAACACCACCGCATATGGCTTTCTACAGACAACTGGAGACGGATCGATGAGCGTAGAGCAATCAAGACTCGGATTGCAGCGGCCTCAGGAGTAGAGAGAACCGAGCTTGAAGCCCAATATCGTGCGAAGAAGAAGGAAATGCAGCGTAGTGTGAGACGTGACAAACGTCAATATATCAACTGACGGGCCTCAAGATCTGAAGAAGCAGCGAGTAGGTGCGACAGTAGGACTGTTTATAGCATCACTAAGGAGCTCATTGGTGGTCGAAACTCCAAACAACATCCAGTGAAGAGTCTAGACGGTAACCTTCTGATTTCGGATGAGGATCAGCTCACTAGATGGAGAGAACATTTTGCTACAGTGCTAAATCACTTAGACGATGGCGGTATGATCTCGAATTCAAATGAGCAGTTCGACAAATTCCCTAATTCGCACCGCACCTCCCAGTAAAACCGAAATAATAGCAGCAATCGAGTCCCTCAAGAAGAACAAGGCGGTGGGTATTGATGGCATCCCTGCCAAGCTAGCTATTTCAAGCGGTGCCAAATACATCGGTAGATTTGCTGCATCCACTAATATGGAGAGCTTCGGATAGTGAACAATTTCCACAGGAGCGGAAAAGGCGGATGATCATCAAGCTTCCAAAGAAGGCAAACCTGAAGGAGTGCGGTAACTGGAGAGGTATATGCGTTCTCCAGCCGCAGCCAAAATAATATTGGTTGTTCAAAAAAATAATGTCGGTTCTTATGATACTCATTTTTTTGTTGTTTTGAAATAAAATTGATATTATTGATATACATATTATATATCATTTTAAACTGCATTTTGTCGCTCTATATTTCTATGACTATACTTTATTATTTAAGTTCACATAACGTTGTTAATGTTCGCAGGTATTAATATGGAAAAGAAGCAATTGCTAATCGACAATTATCAATTAAAGGTTCTGGTGGAGGCAAATCCACGTGCAACATTAAGAGGACTTGCAGGAGAACTAGGCGTGGCAATTGGAATGGTTTCTAACCACCTGTGAGAAATTGGGAAATCAAAGAAGCTCGAAAAGTGCGTTCCGCACGAATTGAACGAGACCCAAAAAAATCGTCGTTTTGAAGTTGAGTCTTCGCTCATTTTGCGCAACAACAATGATCCTTTTCTCGATCGGATTGTTACGTGCGATGAAAAATGGATCCTGTACGACAACCGGCGTCGCTCAGCTCAATGATTGGATAAAGATGAAGCACCACGACACTTCCCAAAGCCGGCATTGCACCAAAAGAAAACAATGGCGACTATTTGCTGGTCTGCAGCTGGTGTGATCCATCACAGCTTTCTGAATCCTGGCGAAACCATCACGGCTGAGAAATATTGTCAGCAAATCGATAAAATGCACGAAACTTGAACGCATGCGCCTGGCTTTGGTCAACAGAAAAGGACCAATCCTTCTCGTCGCACAGCCGACCTTACAGAAGTTGAACGAGCTGGGCTACGAAACCTTGTCCCATCCATCATACTCGCCGGATCTTTCCTAAACCGAGTACCACTTTTTCAAGCATCTCGACAACTTCTTGCGTGAGAAATGCTTTAAGAGCCAAGACAACGCCAAAACTGCCTTCAACGAGTTTAGCCTCCAGACCTCCAGACTTTTATGCTGAAGGAATAAATAAACTTCCTTTCCGTTGGCAAAAGTGTGTTGATCACAACGGTTGCTATTTTGATTAATAAAGTTATGTTTCACTTAAGATCTATGCTCTTAAAGTTAAAGGTTAAAAACCGACATAATTTTTTGAACAACCAATAGCTACAATAAGTCTAGAACGAATCATAAACCATTTAGATTCAACTCTCGATGTCGAACAGTGCTTTCGCGCTAGATCTTCCTGCATCGACCAGATAAACACCTTACGGATCATAATCGAGCAATGCGTTAAGTATAGGTCTCCGCTACATTTACTGTTTATCGACTTCGAGAAGGCTTTCAACAGCTTGAATCGAGATGGTATCTGGTTGGCCTTGCGCAGGAGACGCATCCCAGAAAAACTTATAGTTATTATCAAGGCTACATACGAGGGCGGTAAGTGTCACGTCTTGCACCATTGTAAGGTATCGGAGGATTTTAAAATTCAAAGTGGAGTACGTCAAGGATGCATACTGTCCCCACTATTGTTCTTGGTGGTTATCAGCGATGTTCTCCGTGCAGCATTGTCGGAAGTTAACTATGGAACTCGTTGGACTGTGACATCTTACCTTAAACACCTAGATTACGCTGACGATGTTTGTCTACTTTCACATCGGAGAATGGACCTTCAGGGGTTAATGGACCCGAGGGATTAAAGTAAGTAAGTAAGTAATCACGATTTCGAATCTGCACTCAGTGGAGGAAGTCATTTCTTTTTTTATTCCCCCTTCGCTATCTCTTCTCAATCTTTAAGAGTAGAGCCGACTGGCTGACGGAAAGGGGATGGTACTCTTCGTATTTTCTTTTTCTTCCGTGTCATTTTCTGTTATACCTGCTTGATGGGTTGCGTCATTGTGTGTCATATGCGAGTTTGTGTGTGCTCTGGTGGGGATTCGCACTGGAGAAGTTATATGTACCTATAATTGAGTTTACACATTTTCAGCATTGTATTCAGTTCAGTTGGCAATTACATATATTGTAACATTTAACTGATTGAGTGTCAACTAAAATGAGGGCGAAGTAAGGCGAGCACTGGTCAGCTAGTAATTAACGAAACTAATGAAATTGCATTGCCCTGTTGTAGGACTTATCGCATCCCAATTATATAGCTATCAACTATAACTTAGTTCTAATTAAAAGTAGTAACTCACAAATGCTGATGCTTAGTATTGATCAGCCACATCAAATGTATCTTCTTCTTCTTATTTCGTCGAGTTTATGGTCCGAAAATAAGGGATCATATCCTTCCCACTTGAATGCATTTCTACTGATCCGTCTGTGGGGTTCCCCTAATTGACCTCAGAAAATGTCGGCAAGCCTCCCGATTTTGGATCGCTTCGTTACTGAGGCCAATGAAATGCCGGTGTCGTCGCATTTGTGTGATCCAAGCATTTATAGGCCTGCCTCGCGATGTCTTTGGAACGTTCATTGATATCACTTTTTTAACAGGATTCAAATGATCTCTGCTTTAACAGTACGTGGCAATACGAACTGAGCCGGTCGCGCTGTATTTTTAGACGATGGTTTCCTTGACGAATACCAAAAAGTTTTTTCACGGTCCCACCTCTCGCGAGTGTCTGACAAACATCCGAGAGTATTGTTGTCACGAAAAAGCTTCTCAAATCGCCGTTCGGATTCGGCATTAAACTGTAGGTCCCTTCCATTCGTGTGAAAAATATAACGCACACAACATGAGTGGTTGCGAAAAGCTAGGCCCTGGCACTTTAAAGAGCTGTTGCCCCAAATATTTGTTTGTTTTTTTTTTCCTTGACGTCAAGGCTTCCACGGGTCTGCAAATTTCTTATTTGATCGAGCTTTGTCACTCCTGCTGTCAAGCGAAACATCTTCATCCCAGCTGCCGTTAATTTACTCTCATACTTTTTGTACATCGTCCAACATTATGAACCGTATGTGAGCGCTGTATGTACATAGCACATTCCTTTTAACTTAGGTGGCATTTGTCGGTCACACGAGATAGCGGAGTTTTCTCGCCATTTCATCCACCCTACGCTTATGCCAATATTGATCTCGTCTTCACAGGTTGCTTTGCTATTGATCATATGAGTAGATCCCAGATATTTTAACTTTTCGCGCTTGGGAGCACAGTTTCACTTAAATAAATATCTGGAATGGGCCTGAGTCGATCAGAAAACGGGCAGCACAAGTACTCTGTCCTTTTGAACTAATGCGATACCCATTTCCCTCCAAAACATCCACCCACACATCAGGTGCTTGTTGCAGGGACGTAGGATCCTTACTTATGATGGCTCCATCGTCAGCAAAGAATAATGGATGTACCTTGGGGTCCGTCACTTTATCTTTAAGCAGACAGTCAAGACTCCCAGGGCTTAAGACCCTTCCCTGGTGCACCCCGACTTTGATTGGGAACTTTTTGGTTACTCCAGCGGGGCATCTTACTTTTGTCTTTCATCCTACTGTACATAGGTTTCTGGAACCCTTAGATGGCTTAGCTCCACCCATATCAGATCTCGTGGTTGTCTGTCCATATGTCTTTTCAAAGACAACCAATACAATATCCAAATCCCTTAAGAAATCACGATGCTTTTCCATTACGAGCCACATCAAATGCATAAATGTCCGAATCGGCACGTATGAACTTTCATTCCCTGCGACTTTAAAATTTTTATTTTATTAATATTTTTTAAAGATAAATTATAGCAAAGAATGGGTCAGAAAGGGATTTATGGAAAAAGGGACAGTCCATAAGGAGTTATATTGTTAGAGACTTTTACTTACTTGACCAATTTTACTTTTGGCCGACAAAATATAAAGATATCCACATCATTTGGAATGAAATAGCTAATCGAAACGAACCCAAGGACGTGTATTTTTAGTCAATCAATCAATTTATTGGTTTGTTTCGCAAGCATTTTTGGGTTACTGCTTAGCTTTTGATTTACCTCGCTTAAGTAGGTTAGAATGGTATCAGTCCTACAATTAATTATTAAGGAATGCGGTCAACCTATGAGGTGTGAGATAGGGTAATTGCGGGAGAGATGCCGCGTCGGGATAGATGCCGCACCCAACCAAACTCATACATCTAGTCATCCGCGAAAAATTTTTTTTTGTTTTTAGTCCGTTAGGTATTTAAACGAAAACTTAAGAAAAAAAAACTATTTACATACGACATGTAACGGGAGTTTTTCTCCTTGTTTTGTTTTTCGTACCCCTTCACGCTATGGAAGTTTTTCAGTATGTTGCTACTTGTCGATCCAGAAACAGGTTGTCGCGTGTTTTCTCAAGTGTGAGTATTTTATATCATTAATTAGTGTTAAAAGAAGTGATTGGTGTGATTTTTTTTTTTGTTAGTTATGAAGCGTGGTGCGGCATCTCTCCCTCACTACAGGGATAGATGCCGCACTTTTTTTTGATAAGATGCCGCTTGTTGAATTTGTTTATTTAAAAGAGTCTCCGAAAACCCAATCAGTAAAAAAGGCTTCAAAAAGAAAGATTGAGCCGGCTAAAAATCCTAATGTTTGTGCCTAATGTTTGGAAAATTATTTTTGGACCAAAAAATGGGAGGATTGGATCCAATGTACGAAATGTAGCAAATGGCTACATGAAAACTGCACACGCTACAAAACACCAGAATCTTCCCTTTGTACAGATTGTGGACGTGACGAAGAGCGAAAAAGACACACTGCGCATAAAAATTAAATGAAAAAAAAACTAAAGCTCAACGAATTTAACATATTTTATTTTATTATTAATATTTATGAAAAAAGTTTTATTTTCTTATTTAAGTAATTTATTATGGAAGAAAATTATAAAAAAATTACAAAGATTTTTAAAAAAGTGCGGCATCTCTCCCGCAATTACCCTATGCGGATCATATCTAGTCCAATATATATTCCATGTTCAATTAAAAAGAGGTTGTCCATCGTGCCCAACTCTCTTCTAAGCATATTATACATGCAACCTGGGTTACGAGTATGCCTAATAAACTTAAATTGAAAATATGCGAATTTAAAAACTAAAGCTATAAAAACTTACTCCGTCAAATACCACGTGATACTGGCTATTGCGTCTGGGTCTACATTTTAAACACATGATTAGGGCTTAAGGTCTCGTTTGCAGATTTTTTGAATTTAGCCAGAGGTAAACGACACCAATGACACAGATCTCATCTCGGTGAAAACAAAACAGAATCACAATCCCTATATGTGTTCCGATCGTTGGTGGACTTAAAATTCAGGTAAAGTAAATTACCTATGTACGAGTATGTATCCTAACTTAGCTATGAGTTTCGCAAGAAAGGCCTAAACGGCTTTTTTCATAGTTATCTGTTCTGTCATCAGTAGCCACCGAACGAAATACTGGATTATGTGTATAAAAATAGTAGGAGCATTTTTTTTTATTAAAAGAGTTAAAGATTAGTCCAAAAGGTTAATAGCCTAATTCCATTAAAGAGAGATGTCATCATCATATACGTTATCCCTCTTTACCGTTTTGAGAATAAAGTCGCAGTTGGCCTTAAGTTGCCATAAACAGATATTTGCCAGCTCTGTCTCAACTGGAAGGGCATAGGTTGGGGTAAATTTCTCACGATGTGTTTTCTCCAACTTTCGCTAGATACTTTTAGCTAGCTATCTAGTTAACTTTATTGTTAAAATGTTACCTCTGACCGTCCCATCTTCTTCCAAATTTGAAAAAAATGAATACCTTCCACTTCCCCGTGTTGATTCGAGGTCTCCGTAGGCTGACGTACTGGGGGAGTTTGTGTATCATGCGCTGAAGCGATGTAGGGCTTTCCACTTAAACTACCAGATCGTCAGTACATACTAGAACCTTGAATTGTTCGTCCGCAAATGACACATCGACTTACATTTATCGCTGATTGTAATTTGGCTTATCCACCATAACCAGCGACTACGTTACTATAACATGATTTAAAAATCCCTCTTTTCGTCTAATGATTTATCGTGTGAAACATCATCAAAACTGTGCTGTTTTTGAGTCATACCAACTTAAACAATTAAAAGGAGTCGACAAATCATCGCTCTTACTCCTTATCTTGCATGCCGCCGCCCAAGATTTGTTCTTTATCTTCTCATCCGCACCTTGAGTCTGCACCAATCTATCATATTTCATCCAGAAACACCATGCGGTCCATATCTTCTGCCACCGCCAAGTTCGCATTTATCTTCGGCTTCCTTATCTCTAATTGATTTATGATATCCCAGTAAATTTTCCAAACAAAAACTTCGTGCGTGTCACTTTACAAGGTTTCCACTCTAGACCCAAACATTATTCACCTTTTCGCTGGAGAGCGCTTCTACACCGCAAAGTTCACAATGTATCTCCAACTTTGTGCGCAAACTTCCCAGGATTACTTATTCTCTACGTACGAGTAGCATGCTGATGAGCTTGAAAGGACAGCGACATGGCCAAAAAAAAAATCATTTCGAAATGTGTGCCCAGACATATTGGAGCAATAATCCAGGCACACTGAAGGCGGTTTAAAATCGTTACGCAGATAATGTCATAAGTAACCGTTGAAAATCTAAATTCTTCATCCTTGACGGCTGTGACATTGCTGCTGTTGGAGTTTTCACAGCCATCGCTCTTGCAGCACACTGTACCCGGGCAGGAGTATCAACAAATCAAAGCATTTAACACCACACGAGAGAGCAACGAAATTCCCAGTGATTTATGACAAGGACATGTTAGTCCTACGATTTGTTCACGCAACAGGATTGCGGCAACAACAGAATCTGTTTAGAATGGTGGGGATTTTAAAATACAGAAAAAGCAAGAAGTCTACTGTGGCAGACCAAAAAGAAATAAGTTTCATACCATATACGAGTATATGTGTCTGGTGGAAAATAAAGGTGTTAAAAATGCCACACAACTATAACACTTCTGGGATCTCTATATACGCACGGTCCGGGACACCATTTGGCAGAAAATGCAGCTACCATTTTCGTTTCAAAATAGCGATAAATAATAGCGACAAATATGTAACATCCAGTTTGAGCCAGAACTCGATTAAGCAAAGCCGCCAATGAAAACACGCATCATTGCAGAGTTTGTAATACTTGATCAAAACCCGTTCTTGGTAAAAGGCTTCGTTTTACCTGTTCAACTTTTCAATGTCGTATCCGAGCTTACAGTTAAAATTTGTTCTGAGCATGAAGCTTTTTAGAGCACCTAGAATTCGGTGTTCTAGGAATCCATATATCGGGATGTTCCTCAGCTTTTATTTGATTCAGTAATAAGAAAATCGTCATGCAGGCGTATCCAAAGAGCGGAATTGAGTAGTCTTCTCATGACATTCTAATACTCTCGGATATTTGTCAGATGTTCGCGAGAGGTCGGACCATAACAAAAATTGTTTGGTATTTTCTGAGATTTTCGAATATTGAACTGAACGTCTTTATTAGATAAAATTACAAAAATCAATTACAGACAAATGAGATAAATTACGAATGATACTCGTACAAGAAGATTCGTAAGAAGTAGCTGAATTTCTCCCAGAAAAAGTGCTTCATTACCGATTTTTTCGATAAAATCGACAAAAAGCTCAAATAGGAGTAATCAATACTGGTAAAGACAAACTGCGCACGTTTCACTACATTGTGAAAACATTTCCAATTAATTATCGTTTTGTAAAACTTTTGAATTCTTAGAGCCCACAATTTCTCGGATACTAAACAATTCTTCAGGAATTTTTCAGGTAGTTAGAGGGGGCTTCTACTCTTGGAAAGTTTAGAAATTAATATTTTTTTGGGTTCTTCTTTGGGGTTAAGTATAAAAGCCATTGAAAAGATAAAGAACATCATATCACGCAAACTGTTTAATATATATTATTTAAAACCGGTTTATTCTTCTATAAAGAGTTTTCCATTAGGGACGGGTAGATTTTGGCAGTTGATGGCGGCCATGTTGTTTTATCTGTTGTTAATTTTTTTTTTTTTTTTTTTTTCAGACACTAAAGACAAATGACCATGCAAGTTACAGCGTCAAGCAACACATTCAAATGATAAAACTTTATTATCAAAATGGGTGTTCTGTTCTGGCAACGATGCCGCGTTGCGCCCATTTTACGGTTTACATGGTGGTCCTTCACAGATTACTATTCAACATTTGGTGGCCAAAACCGAGTCAACCGTTTCAATAAACAATCAGCCAACACCCGTACGTCAACAAAACGCAAGATCTGCTGAAAACATCGCCGCTATCCGTGAGAGTGTGCAGGGGAACTCGAGGCAGTCAATTCCACGCCGCGCAAAAGAAAATGGCCTTTCGCAGACATAAACTTGGCGAATTTTGCGTCGAAACTTAGGCCTACATCCGTACAAGATCCAACTGACCCAGGAGCAGAAGGAAAACGACCATAGACAACGCCGTGTGTTCTCTAACTGGGTTCTGGAGCAGTTGAAAGCGGACCCCGATTTCAGCAAAAAAATTATCTTCAGCGACGAGGCACATTTTTGGATGAACGAGTACGTCAACAAGCAAAATTGCTGGATTTGGGACGATGCCAATCCACACGAATTCCACCCAGTGACAATGCATCCGCAGAAAGTCACTGTTTGGTGTGGATTGTTGGCCGGCGGCATCATCTTACTTAATTACTTAGGTGGCGCTACAGTTCGGGGTGAACCTAGGCCTCAACCAACAAGCCTCTCCGTTTAAATCGGTCTTTAGCTAATTGCCTCCAGTTGCGGAGGTCCTCTACTGCGTTGTCCCTCCGGGTTAGATTCGAAGACTCTGCGAGCTGGAGCGTTGGTGTCCTAGCCATCCCAGACGTCCAATTCGCAGTTATTTTAATAAGTCGATGTCGCAGCACAGCTCGTATAGTTCGTGATTCAATCTTCTCCTCCAAAACCCGTCGACGCAAACAGGACCGAATATCTTACGAAGAATTTTTCTCTCGAAGCGACCAAAGATATCTTCATACTCTTTTAATAAAGTCCATGTTTCAGCGCCGTAAAGCAGGACTGGGATGATCAGACTCTTATACAGAGTCTCCTTAGTTGTTCGAGATAGAGCTTTACTGTTGAATTGCCCCAAAAAACAGCAACTGGCAAGAGTTATTCTTCGATTGATTTTTGCGCTGATCTTGTTTGTAGAATTTATAGCAGAGCCAAGGTAGACAAAGCCCCTTACTACCTCGAAGTTATACCTGTCTACTATGACATTCTGTCCAATTCGTCGGTGTTGATTGTCCCTTCTTGTTGACAGCATATACTTGGTTTTGACCTCGTTTTTCACTTATTCCATTTTGGCTGCTTCTACTTCAATGCTTGCAAACGCACCGGCGACATCCCGCTGAGTTCTTAAAATAATATCAGTATCGCCGGGGTATGCAAGCAGTTGTACGGACTTTTGATAGATTGTACCTCTGGTGTTGGCTTGTGAGTTCCGCACAATCCGTTCAAGTACAATATTAAAGAAGCCACATGACAGCGCGTCACCTTGTCTAAAACCTTTTTTGACATCAAAGGTCTCGGTGAAGTCATCACCGACCTTGATGAAGCTGCGAGCGTTCTCCATCGTCAATCTGCTCTTCTCTATAGATGCTGTGATAGGCGGCCTTCAAATCGATAAAGAGATGGTAAATATCGATTTGGACTTCTTGGGCTTTCTCCAGGATCTGCCGAAGTGTGAAGATTTGTTCGATGGTGGACTTTCCTGGCCTGAAACCGCACTGATAGGGTCCAATCAGGCTGTTGATAAAAGGTTTCAGGCGTTCACACAATATCGCAGAGAAGATCTTATATGCAATGTTGAGGAGACTGATGCCTCTATAATTGGCGCAGTTGAGGGGGTCTCCTTTCTTGTGGATCTTGTGGTGGCATCATAGGTTCCTACTTCTTCGAAAACGACGATGGCATTGCCATCACCATCAACGGAGAGCGCTACCAATCGATGATAACCAATTTCTTTTGGCCCAAATTGCATGATATGGATGTTAACGACATATGGTTCTAAGAGGATGGCGCTCCGTGCCACACAGCTAATGCCACAATGGACATTCTGCACGAGCGATTTGAGGGCATGGTTATCTTACGTTGAGGCGAAGTGAACTGGCCACCGAGATCATGCGATTTGACCCCGTTAGACTTTTTCTTGTGTGGTTTGCTTGCAGGTCTATGCCTATAAGCCGCAAACGACCGGTGGCCTCAAAGTCAAAATAACCCATGCCATCGCTCAAATTCAGCCCGATCTATGCGCCAGAGTCATCAACAATTGGACCTCTCGGATGCGCGACCCAAAGCGAAGCCGCGGCAGCCATTTGAACGATGTCACATTCCTCACATAATGTCATTCATAGGCCTTTCAAATAAAATAAAAGATTTTAGCATCTACCCGTCCCCATTGGAAAACGCTTTATAACATTTCAAATATTTCTTCACTATTTGTGATTTCCCAAACCTTAACTAATTGTAAGACTATTATGGTTCCACAATCGCATTTACTATATGTGTAGGTAGCTAACAGATTTGCAATGATCAGTGCCTACCACGCTGTCTTTAGGTTTCTTTTGTCCCTAGGCAAATTGCAAAGACTAGCCTGCATCTGCATAAAAGGAGCCATGGGAACCTGTCCCAGAACAGCACTAGAGGTGCTTGTAGGACTGCCTTCACTACAAATAGTTTTAGAACGGATAGCAAAGGAGGCGATATTACATAAGAATAATCAGGAGGTGCGTTGGGAAAGGATAATGCATTGCAAACAAGGAGCGAGAAGCCCTGTCGAAATCGGTGCTGTTTATAGACTGCCCAGACAAAATATGGTCAAAAAATACTGCAAACGTTTGTGTTTGTTTTGAAATGTAAAATTAAAAATGCTCAGTCACCTCGGTCTAGGGTTAAGCGAAGAAGGGAAAAGGACACAATAAACACGGAAAAGTGTTAAGGCAACCACAGCCAAATTTCTCCGAAAAAATATCAAAATTGTTTGCCAGTTTCACTCATCCGACCCTGGTACTCATTAAAGTCGTGTAAGTAAAATTCACGCAAAACAGACCAAATAGAGTTAAATATAGCCCTCAACCGTGACTAGCTCCCTTTTAGAGCAACCACCATACAACCATATTTACTAAGTCCCAAATATAACCTCCATTTTTATGTTGCTGTAAATTTTATAATTTAATTTACCTTACAATTCACGATTTGAAGTGTGCTTGAACAAAGGCAAAATAATAAAACTCTCAACGAGCGTGAAAATGGACAAGTCCTTCGCATTAGGATACGCGCATCCAATTTCTATTTTTATAACTCTCCTCATAGTTCCTTTGCACTTTGCATAGCAGTGACCTGATGGAATTGACACGTGTCATAGCGTAATTAATCCAAGGGTGATGCTGTAAACAGAGAAAAAAAGGACGAAATAAATCGCAAATGTTTGTTTTCATAAAATGCACCCTCTTACCGTGCTGAGTGAATATTATTTTAATTGTATTTCCCGAAGGTGTCCTGAGACTGTACATTATCCTTAAGTTCTATTCCTTTGAGGGTCTCGTCGACGTGGATGTGTGTCAGTTGCACTTAAATATTACTAACACAAAAATTGAGGAATAAAAAAAAAAAGAAATCAATTTGAAGCCAACGCGTGGCGGATATTAAATTTGCCTTATATTATGACGCCACAGGATATTTCTTTGGTGTAACGATTGAATTAGGTTATGTGTGCTTAATGAAATTACAAGGAGATGGAGATTGCTTATTTCAAGAGTTCAACAATAGGTAGTCAGATGGGCAAGTAAAAGTTAGAAAAGAAATTTAAGAAAAGAAGCGGGGGAATACCATATACCTTTGTATAGCAGTGATAGACCTCCCGCAGCAATGTTCATGAAGCTCCCGCCATAAGGGATATGAAACTAAAATTCTAGCCAGTCTCGAATGAGATCCATCTTCGGTAAGAGAGTGAAAAAGTAAAGTCTATCTCAATGCTAACTTAACTATTACTTGGATAAAGGGACAACAAGATGTAACGGAAAAGGACGGAGTGCGGGTAAGGCAAATTGTCATCTTTACCAAAATAACATATGCGAAAGCCAGGAAACGACAAACATTTTTGAGGCTGTGCTTGATATCCGTATCTATACCCCGTACATCACAGTGTAACAGACGTTGGATATTTTATACCAATAGATTATGTCAAATATTATAAAACGAAGTGCTTTCCCAATTACTTTGCAAGAGCCGTCTTCATTAAAATTCAAGATTTTTCGAAATAATTTTTAGAATACACTTCCTAAATTGGGTCCATTTTGATGCCAAGTAGGGATGAAAGTTAGGATGAAACTGTTTATTTTTAGTAATGCAGGCACACAAAGTGGCTAATGGTATTCTTAATGACCATTGCTGCTTCCATAAATCAATGTGAGAACTGACGAGTTTGTGAGTACGCTTAGCCATAGTGATGTTCCCGATTACGGCTTGGGTTGGTTTAGAAGTAATTCGGATTCCCTTTCTTTTAGATATTTTAATAACCAGTACTACATATACTCCAAGCTCCACTCTAGAGCGGTCCATCTCTGCGGTATACTATGGATGAAATGTGAACCGAATATTTTATGTTTGGCGGTAGGTCTTATGTAGAGCCTACAGCATTTTTAAATAAGTGAAGGCCAACCAGAGGTTTCATTGCATGTTCAATTACATTTTCCCTCCAGCTCAGCTTCTGGTCTATGTTTATATTTACAAGGGACCAGATAACGCGCTCTTTCTGCGGTTTGTCAATTAAGCTTATAATGCCGACTTATATGGGTTCAAGAGTAAGTTATTCAGAAGCTATTCGAAGTTTTTAAGCTTCCCAGGGTGAAGTGCAGCGGTCAGTGAGGAAAATTCCCTGGCTAGGATCCTTTCTTTTACTCGTGTGAGAGCGGAACATTCAGTGAAAATATAAAGAGAAGTCTTGTTACTCACCAAGTATAGTTAAGAGTTAGAGTCCTGTTAAAGTTTGCATGTAGATTGAAAAATCCTATGAATTGTTTACGATTGGTAGGCGTGTTAGCCCAGATCTTCGCTGGAATCAACAAAATACTACAACATCGAAAGGTGGTGCTACATATATGTACGTATGTCGCAGATATATCAAAAACAGCTAACTTTTCTTCTTGAATATAGGAGCATTTTCGAAAAACTACAATTTTAAAACAAGTTCAAAGTTACACAGTTACTTAGTCCTAAGTGATTAAGAATATTTAAAAAAAAAAATATAGGAGTGGATATATTTTTTAAAAGGCAGTACATCCTTAACCAAGATCAACAAGAAACCAATATTTTTTTCGCGATAGCATAGAGAAGTCGTATTTTGTACATAACTGACTTGGAGAGTGGAACCAAACTGCCTTGGGCATATATTACCTAGGTCTGTCTCCTGACTTGTTCTTTGAAGCATTTCATTATCAGAGTGGCCTTTATGAGTAGAGATCCAGTGCAGTGTGTCCAAATTTTTCTTCCTAAAGCATTCGACTACCTTCTGGACTAGCATTAACTCAATCGCCGCTGAAGTAAGTTCGTCTAGATAAGGTAGACTGTCAGAGAAGAGAAAGGTGATTTTTCCACGTGGAAGATTGCAGACCTTATGGTGGCACTACCCTAGAAGTCTACGCCGGAAGTTTCGTAGAAGATACCATATTCAGATCCACTCTCTATTTCGGAGCCGTTCGTGTACCATACTAGGCCATGCTCCAATTGATATCGCAGGTATGAACTGGATCGACAAGTGGGCAGTGAAAGGCACGAACCCCTAATTACCTATATAGATATGTATTTGCCGCAACAGCTCATCAAGTGCCTAGGCTTAGCTTCTCGCAACCATTAGTGCTGTGTGCATTATATTTTTTGCACGAATGGAAGGGAACTACAGTTTTCGGCCGTATCCGAAGGGCAATTTTTTATTTTTGTTTTTGAGAAGCTTTCTCGTGACAGCAATATTCTTTTATCAGTTGTCAGTCGTGGGCGCCGTGGCGTAAGTGGTTAGTGTGTCGGATCACTACGCATGAGGTTCCAAGTTCGAATCCCAGAAAACACCAAAAAGTTTTTTCACGGTCCCACCTCTCGCGAGCGTCTGACAAACATCCGAGAGTATTGGTGTCACGAAAAAGCTTCTTAAATCGCCGTTCGGAGTCGGCATTAAACTGTAGGTCCCTTCCATTCGTGTGAAAAATATAACGCACACAACATGAGTGGTTGCGAGAAGCTAGGCCCTGGCACTTTAAAGAGCTGTTGCGCCAAATATTTGTAATTGTTTGTATTTGTTGTCAATCGTTCGCGAGAGGTGGGATCGTGAAAAATGTTGTTGGTCTTTTCTGGGATTCGAACATGGAATCTCACACGCAGTAGTTCGACACACTAACCACTGCGCCACGGCACTCACCACCCCCTTATACTGTATGATTAAAAAGAAAGTGTATTCCGCACAAGCCTAAATACCGCAGGTGTGCAAATCATCAGAACATTCCTGAGGAAAAATGAAAATAAAACAGTGTATGGAAGCCATTAACGATAACGATAGATACGACCATAACAGATTCTACGACATACAAAGGCACACTTCACTTTGGAAAGATTTATATGTTTATATACGTGTGTATTCGATTCCGAGGCTGCATTTGCTTGTTGGGTTATTAGAAACAATTCCAATAGCCAGTTGGAAATCCTATCATCTGTTTAACTTTTCTTTGAACTCCACTCCACCCAACTTTCTGAAGTTGTCTAAAAGATTGATTGCCTTGTAATAGGTTTGTATGCTTTGAATTATTTATCGGAACCAATGAAAAGGCCAAACAACATAAAAAGACCTACTCTGTACTAAGATGAACAATGTTCACCTAATAGGTGAGCTTAATTGGACTTAAATGGGACCGTATACGAGTGATTTGTTGCCAATTGGACACCGGGGAGTTACCTACCCTTACAAACATGTTCGCTTCTCTGTGCTGCTTAACGTTCTGTTGGTGTCGAATGATTGGAATTTTATAGCAAACATTTTCTCTAGAGGTAATGCGTCTGAATGTTTATTGTTGGCAATTAGTACTGTTGTCTATTTGCTCTTAATGAAAATTGGTATTAGTGCTAAGCTTCTAAAAATTAATGGTAAAAGAGTAAGGTCAACCTATAATTTTTATTTATTTATTAACTACATTTTATTTGATCACGCATGCTATATATTATTCTACTAGTAACTTGATTGTTTTCGAAAGAGCGAACGAAAATAAGTCCTTTTTACAAGATGCATATACATGCATACATACATATGTAGAAGGTCTGTGGGTGCGACATTTTTTACTGCTATCACTAGAGTGTATTCAGTTGCTACTGAGTTAAAATGGAAATCAAGAACTTTAATTGATTAAGATATGCATAGCGCTATGAATTTTATCTATGTAGCTATTTTTTAAGTGCAGCTATCCGAGAGTCAGCTATGGAATCTAAGAAGAGAAGATTCATTGCAAATGCGGAACCAGCCCACTCACTGCATACATCAGCCTCATGGAGAAGTGGACTATTGCATTAGTTAGTCGCAAAAAGGGCACGGTTGTTATTGAACTTACCTTCATAGCTTCCGACATGATGCCATCCTCATTTGAATAAGTTGCGAAGAAGCCAAGGTAGATTATTGCTTCCTGAAAACATGATAAACAATATGCTTTTATCCAGTGAAATGTTGAATGTGGTAAGCGACACTGCAGCGACAATTCTGAAAGGACTAGCATCAGGGAATGCCACATCCAACAGTAGCTGAGTCAGATACATAAGGCTGAAGCCTTCGGTGATATTTTTAGCACCAGCTTTCAAGAAGGAGGGTGTAAAAGAGGACGCGGCGCCGGATACACCGATGCCAGTAGTCCACTAGGGGAGTGTGACGATTGCCGTTGGCGCAATAAGGGCTCCTCCGGTGTCATCTCTATTCCGAGTTTCTGACTAGCAATGGGCATTCCTTACCGACCTGTAGTTCGAATATGTCGAAGCAGCCCGAGTAAGGTATTTACTCGGGCTGCTATTAGACGCCACCGTTGCCTCCATGTAGAGAATTCGTCTGCTGCCGCCTGCAACAAGAAGAAGTGCCTTAGAACTGAAACCGGTTGATTGAGTACGGTTGGCATTCACTGTTGTTGGTTCTCCACAACGTGGGGCGGCTGCCGTGCTGTCGTTAATAAAAGGGCAAAGTCGACTCTAATATATATAAATCAGGCCTGGGAGTATACTAAACCTGACTATAGCTGTTTTGTGGATTTGGAGAAGGTTTTCTCATCGCAAACTCTTGAGAGTTCTGCACGAATATAGAATTGATGATTAGTAAGGAAGGGTCATTAGGTTTTTATATAAAAATTACAAAGGTTGTGTTAAGGTAAGCGGCATTAAATCGTGCGTTTTGTCAGCTCTTCTATTTGCTATACATATACATACGACTAGATATTACAGCACATCGGTGGCGGAAAATTTCTTAAATTAAAATACGGAAGGACTAGTCATCTGCTTTTCGCGTATGATTTGGTTATCCTGGTGCGTACTCGAAGGGTTTCTTGTAGCCATATGTGAGGATAATGGATAAAGGTAAACAAATCAGAAGTGGTACTCGTTTTCAGAATGTTGGTGCAGTATACTCTGCATGTTACTGAAGTCCCATTAAAACAGGTAGAGAAGCGTAGGTACCTTGAGTTATTATTCACATGTGTTAGGAGGAACAATTCTACTTATCCTGTAAGATTGCTTAATTTTTAAAATTGGTTAAATTTAGATCAAGCTATCAGTCTTTAAATTAATATTTGTTTGAACTATCACCAGTTATCGAGAGATCTGCATCATTTTCGAAAGAATAAGATCGCGATGCGACTTACCAAAAAATATTTTAACGTGTTTCTGTAATAGCGCACGAGTAAGAAACACCAAGCTATGCGAAGAACTGAATATGGAGCAGCTACTTCACCGAACGGAACAATTTATGCTTGTATGGTTTGGACATATGGTGCGCATGTCCCCAAGACGACTTCTAAAATGCCATGCTATCAAGTAAGCTACTCCTGACAGATTTAGGATGATATACCATAATTGGTATCGCGTCGAATGTCTCTCCTGCATCCATATGGCGATTTCATCTGATAAGTTGAGCTCAGTGGCAAAAGTTTGAAAAGGGTGAGGCATTCACCTGATCATACTACCCCAACGACCATTGTGAAGTATAAGTGGGTCATTGAGAGTGTGTGCTTCCATGTATGTCACGAATTTGTCTTTATTCCGCTTTTCCAGATGCAGCCTTTTGCCTAACGACGACAGAATTCCGTTTACGTAAATAACTCTTCCTTATAATAGAAGTTAAATATTTGCATTTAGGCCATGAAATCCAGAACTACTCAATATTGTACATATAATCCATGTTGACGTCATGAATGCCATTCTTATGCGAAATCAAATCCATTAATTAAGTACCAAATATTAATAGCTGTAATAATTTGGAATAAACATTTATTTTTATTGAAATAAAACCTATAATTATGACTAGCATCTTGTGTCCTGAGTTTTGTCGGAGTCGTAAAGTACATATTCATTCCACTTATGTTGAATAAACGATTTTATTCGGCGTTATAGCTGAAGAGATTAAATTTGTTAATGTTGCCAAACTACATCGTTCGTAGTCAAATAAAAACACGCACCCTTCCTGAATAATAAGATGAACCGAGTGTACTAGGTACGTCATTCTTTGTGTTTGCTTAAGTGAACGCATAGTAGGCAAAATGCTAAAGCGAAGAGGATAGGGATTCAAAGAAATCAAGTCCTGCGAAATTTTGATTTTCTTTTAAACGAATTAAAAACATTTGTAAGCTTTTTAATCTGAAGAAAAAATATTGGTTTTGTGAACAAATTTTTAACAATACCGTTTCTCAAGTAACTACATGATAACAAAAACTATTTTAGAAATACATTTTTATATGACACCTCTTCGCCTATTGTTAGAATAATCCTTTCATCTCATAATCCATTAATGGGATGTTCTCTAATTTATTCTACGTCAAGCATACACTGCATCACCTAACACCCACTCAAATGGCTAATTACGGTTTCACTTCCATCCGATTCCTACACTCACCATGCGACCGGATGTGTCATCTAATGGCGCCAAATTTCGAAAGCGTTAATTAACCCATTTGGCTTGCACAACGTGCAGCTAATGAACTGATCAGGCAATTTCGGTTAAAATTTATCGCATGCACCTGTTTTCTTGGTCAGGAGCTATTAGTGTATTACCTCACATGTGAGTGTAGATTGTCACACTCTATACGGTAGGGTAGTTTTAATGACCACATTCAGTACTTAACCTGTCAGTGACACAATTTAGAAAATGTGTTAATTTATGATTTATACTTTAAAGGTGTTACACTTAATTGTAACTGAATAGGTTAATAAGGGTATGCAAATTTGAGGAAGCAAATGTGAATAAGCGAACTAATCCATATGACTTTGTATATTCCTGCATCTTTGCACAGATAGAGTAAACTATTGTACGAAATTTAGTTGAAGTTTATTTTCTAGTGCCAGATATGGAACGAACAGCTACGTAGGGACTAATAAAAGTTCGCTTATTTGATTGAATAATAAAACACAAAAATAATTTTAATTTTAGATATTTAATCTTCATCCTTTTTTAATTTCTCCACATAATTCCTATTTATTTCAATAGATTTCTTCAGCCGATAGATCCATCTTTCAAAACAACTTTCAAAATTCTCTTTTTGGAGCTTTTCGAATTTTACATTGACTGCATTAATAATCTCCTCATTACATGGAAGATTTTTCCCCTCAAATCTTTTTTTATTTTCAGAAACAGCAAAAATTCACACGGTCCTAGATCCAGAGAATAAGGTGCTGGGCGAATTTCATTGATGCCCGAGAGCGCAAGAAAGTTGTTGGTTTTTTCCAGCATTGTGCGCAGGCGCATTGTCGTGGTGTTGTCGGTGTCCTAGTAAATTTTGCAAGTTTCAGTATACCAATTAGCAGTGACTGTCTGACCAGTTTTAAGCGACCATTTTCGCCCTGGTAAAGTGCATCGACATCATAACTTTTGTCGCTGACTTTTGTTGTTTGGCCTTTACTGGACTGCTGTTTGGTTTCCGAGTCGTACTTGTAAAATCAAGGTTCATCACCTGTAACGATCTTACTGAAGCGAAACGAACATGTGCCTGTTTTTGCTCTCCATTCAAAATGTTTGGAACCCATCGAGCTGACTTCTTCGAATATTTCAGGTGATAATTAAAAATTCGTGACACAGCCATGGCATTCAAGCCCAGTTCATCCGCTATCATCTCCTGTGTCATCCTGGCATCTTCGTCTATTTTAGCCTTCGCCAGGGCCACATTTGTATCGTCGGTCGAGGATTTGGGCCGACCTGCACAAGATTCGTCTTCCACAGAAAAATGTTCAGTCTGGAATCTTCGAAACCACTTTGAAACACTAACAAGAGGTGGTGCATTTATTCCGTATGCATTTTGGCATTCGTGCAGAATTTTGACTGGCGCGCGTTGACGGCGAAATCCGAAGAGAATGGCAAAATGAATTTCTTCCTGTGTTGGCGGTGGAACTTCAACCGAGCTTACGTCCTTAATTTGTCTCTTTATCGTCTCCATTTTTACCTATTGTTCTGAAATTTGGAAATAAATATTGTAAGATTATAAGCTACAGAAATGCATCTTCTTTTTTTTTTCAAAAACTACTAAATTGACACCAACTAAGCGAACTTTTGTTAGTCCCTCCGTAAATAGGATGCCCTTCTGCGACAGTCAAGAAGATGAGATCGTAAATGGGCTTTTAAATCGGTGAAATAGTACTACCTGCCATTATACATCCTATAAAAAATCACTCTCAATCAAAGAATCCTGCATGGTAGCATTCCTCGACATAGAAAGAGCCTTCAACAACATCTTATATATTAATACGTGAACACGAAATTTATCGTACGTTCTTTTAGTAATAATTAAAAAAAGCAGGAGGATGAAACTTATATCATTCGAAAGGTACTATGGCGTAGATGTGCAGAAAAAAAAATCATGTGTGTGATGCGCACAGGAAACAGTCCAGCTCAGTTTCTATTAGTGTGAGACTCACTACTTACTGAAAAACCACCTTTAACCCCTTCTTTCTACTTGACACCATCCACTCTGGAACCGCTTATCGCATTACTTCAGAGTGGTGTCGTTTTCTTTCCCCTCTGGGGACCGGCTTTTTCATATTCAGCTCTTGGTGCGGGTTCATACATTCTTACCGGTAAGGATATTATGACAGTCAAGGACTTGCTTTACCCTTTAACTACTTCCAAAATAGTTTGTGAAACCAAAAACTCTTTGAACTCTGTCGTAAGGCTCGAATTCTCTGTCTCTTCTCTGGGTCCCAGGTCATAGTGGGATCTTGAGGAACAAGATTTCTGATGAGATTGCTAGATAAGGCTAAGAGGAGGTTTTCTCAGCTTCCGAACCCGCGTTGGGTCTCCCTATGTCCTCGGTTAGGACTTCCATTGACGATTGGGTCTCCAACGGACACAATTTTGTGTGGCATGACTCTCCAGGATGCAGGTTGACTAAACGAATGCTTCCGGACGTCTATAAGAAATCAGCGGCATTCTTGCTGTCTCTCAGCAGAAAAGACTGTAGACAACATACTGGCGTCTTGACAAACCACTTGCCTTTCACCAAGCACATTAACGTACTGGGTTTGAGTGAGACTACAATCTGCAACGGTTGTGGAGAGAGCGGCGACACCGCGGAACATTATCTCTGTGAATGTCCGGCCTTTGCTCATATCAGGTGGCAGATCCTCGGTGCTGATGTGATGAGTGCTGGTACTGTAAGCTCTTTACCACTGAAGTGCTTGCTTGGCTTTTTTAGAAAGACAAGGAAATTCCAATAAAATTTATAAATTAGGGTTTGCTCTCTGGTAGTACAATGGACCAGGTGCGTCTGAGTGCTCCAGTCGAGCATTTGCTATCCCGACAAAAAATAAAAAATGTAACGAAAAAAATAATATAATTTCTAAGATTTATACTCGTATTAAACGTTAAACATGCAAACCAATTCTGACACTGGGTCCGGGGTCAAAACACACAAATTAGGCTGATATAAGGCCAATTTTGCTGCTACCCTAAGCCTATAAAAATAGAGACAGACCAAATTGTTCTAACAATACAACAAAAAGTATATAGCTCCCTAAGGTGACTGAACATAATTCCTATGACACATCCGCACGCAGCCCATTACTCACTTGTGAAGTTAATGAAACCAAGAAAATCCAATGACTCTACCTGTACTCAAAGATTGTATGCTACATGTAATCTCACAGTCTCACCCAAAAATGTGACCAAAAAATACCTTGCGGGAAATTTTGTTCGTCATTTTCAAAAGTTTACCCAGAACATCCTCAGCAGTGTGATGAAGCTATCCCGAGTAGAATAATCCAAATTTAAACAGGGGATGATGAGGATGACTGTTCCTCTAGGTGTACATAGTTTCGTCGTCACCACATCATTATTTTAGATTGAGACATTCATCTAATAGCTGACTTGGTGGCGCCGAAAGTATTTCGTGACTTTATTAAGATTAACGAGATCAAAAGTGCAAATTACCACCTAGTCATTGTCTATAGCTGAGGTGACAATTGTGAGAAGAACAAATGAGAGAAATTGGTAGGTACGTGTTTCAATTATGACAGCGATGATTATGTTTTGTTCATGAATCAGAAGATGAATATTACAAGGATCTAAGGTAATACTTGTAGAACATTTTTTAATGAGTAGCGTTATCCATCCATATAGTGGATGGATATTGTAATGGGTTCTAATAAGGACTAATGGATGAAAATACAATGATTTCGTTCACAAATATTTTAATAATCTACAAAAAAAATTTAAGAGCTTAAACTTTGAAGGATGTCTTTCAGTTTCCTATAACTATTTGCACCTATTACTATGTGCTTAACTCTTCAGCAGAAATAAGCTGAGTCTTACTTTTATGACAGGTGTAGTTGCTCTCATTTATTACTTTTCAAAAGTTCATCGCAGTTACTACGCATACGCGTACATAATATTGCTGACATAAACATTCGGCTACCCTTGAACTGCTTTTCCACTTGAGAAAACTTTCAAAGAACGATTTTTAAGATCAGAAAAACACAAGGAAGTAAGAAACAACACACGACGACGGGCGTCCTGAATCTTAAGCAGATTCAGGACAATCATTTGTTTGTCCTTACCTACACGTGTTCATAAAGGAAATGTTGCGGAAATACTTGTGACAACACTTAAGCTAAATGTCTCGTACAATCAGAAAAGTTATGGTATACGGTCGTTAAATTTCTCGAAAATATTGCAATTGTTATGTTATTGTTCTTTGTGAGTTGTGTAAAGGTGAGGCTGTGAATGTTTCTTGCTTCCCTCATCACTTGAATGAAAGTTTTCATGAGATGAGATCAAGGACTCTGTGGATGTGGTAGAGATACATCGTTGATGATGAATGCATGTAATTGTGTATATACAGGGTGACCAGATAAGAAAGGTAGGAAAAAAAAAAGAAATAAAACAACAACGGTGTGAGATATAAAATTGATTCTGGCTTTATTTTGAAGCTACATTCATGACATTAGGTGTGGAATAGCACATTATTTAAATGGCCGCCTCGGCTGACTAAGGACTTGAGGAAGCCCCAGAGAATACAATAGAGTGCTGTCAAGTCGCATGATTGCGGCGGACAATTGATGAACGCTCGCCGTGAGATGACCCAACGGCCAATTAGCGAACTCACGGAGTTTTCTATGGTCGCTCGGGTTCAATTCTTGCGTCAGACCAATCTTATATGGATGTAGGCCCCAATCCAACCGCAAAATAAGTAGAATTGACTCTGGCGATGTCCAATTCAGCTGATGGGCGCCGAATCGACATTTCTGGGTCTTGTTCTATACTGTCTGCTACAGCGTCTATGTGTTCATCATTTCGCACCAATCTCTGTCTGGTTGGTAGCTTAAGATCCACAAAAGTGTACTCACGCTCAAACTTTTCCACAGTGCGACAAATTGCCTACACACTGAAGCCATGATAATAACCGACCTCACGACGAAATTCACACTGCGTATTTACAACTTAGCCCGAATTTCGATAAAATATTATAATTTCCGCACGTTCGGCAAGCATGAAACGATGCACGATGAAATGGTAAACCTTACTGAATGTTTTGACAGCTGGATGTTATTGGTAACTTTGACAGCTTCTGAAACATAACAATTAGAAAAAGTATCATTGCTATCTGGTCACCCTTTACAAAAAAAAAAAAACACGTTTTCGAACACAGCTGTTAAAAAGAAATTCTTTGGTTAATTGTTTGTAAGCTGCATCATGGCCGTCTAGAAAATAGATTGAAATTTAATGCTTTTGTATGTGGACATATGGACATGTGGACATTATTGCCACTTGGTTGTATCACGCAAATAATTGGAAATGAAATTACAGATTTAAGAATGAGCAATTTTTAAAAATTTTCTTATGAAGCAGGAAAAAGTATTTTTTTTTCTTTTATTTTGTGATGGTGGTTTCTTCGAAGGTTCAGCTCGTTGGATCTGGGGTTGGTCCAAAGGAAACACCCTAAACTTTGGCCTAAAACACAGCCAGACTAAGGTGGATCGCCCTAAATAACAGCCAGACCATGGTGGGTCGACCGGTCTATGGCGGGTCGGCTTGAAATTACAGCCGGACTATGGAGGGTCTGCCGAAGCGAGCAGTCCAGAGTGAAGTGGGTCGGTCTGAATCATGGCCAGACTGTGGTGCGGCGGTAGGAGGGAACGGGCCGGACTATGGTGGGTTGGCCGGAAGAACGGACCGGACTCTGGTGGGACGGCCTGGAATCACAGCTAGACTGTGGATGGTCAGCCGGAGCGGGCAGTCCATACTTTGGAGGTTCGGCCTTAATCACAGCCATACCATGGTGGATCCGCCGGAAGAAACGGGCTGGACTATGGTGTGTCTGTCTGGAATCACAGCCGGACTAAAAACTAAAAAACTTTTGCCAACTAGAAAGTGTGAATTACATAAACGGGTCTTATTTTCCCTTTGCCTATTCCACTGTGTGCCATTACAATGGGCGAAGGGGAGCAGCAGGACAGACGAAATTCTCCCAATGCATCGGATACGATCGTCATTCGGTGGTGTGATCATCGCCAGATATTGTTTTTGCTGAAATAACCTCGGAGGGCACTGTAGTGGCGATAAAAGGGTGACGCTTCGTTACAACATTGATATTGGTTTCTTATCAATTACTTTTTTAATGATGTTCTGAGAAAAATCTGGTGATACTGATAATAGATTTTGTTTGGGTTAGATGAGGCATATGCTACTAAATGGCCTCATCTAACCCAAACAAAATCTATTAGATCTGTTTTCGAGAAAATCGATTATATAAAAATTCTGCCGTAACCAAAGTACCGATACATAGGTCAACAAAATTTTAAACCAGACTATACTTTCCTAAAGATTTTTGGCGCACTGAAATCTGACCTAAGAAGTCACTGTGAATATGTCCGTCTGGTTTTTGGTGCCGGGAGTTGGACCCAGTAGGCTAAGTATTGGAGATGAGGCTTGCCTTATTGCAGGACTGTCAGATAAGTTAATTATTCCTATATATACGACGACCTGTTTCGGCTTCCGTTTCAGATCTTGGCGTCCCAAAAACGGAGTAGGTAGTTGGCCATAATATGTTTGCCAAAAAAAGCTCGTATATAAAATGGGCTGGATAAGGCTGCCAAAAAACATATCACCCGTGTCTACTTTCGTTTACAGGGTACTTGTCAATTCTGAGCTTTATTGTTTTTTTTTAAGTCAAGGCCATAGGAACTAGATTAGGCTAAATTAGGCTTAAGTGGTTGCCACCTTACGCCAACACTCTTAGACCAGAGATAGGTCCTTTATAAAACCACTTGGATCATGTAATCCCTACCTTTTCATTGAAACCATTTTGAGATTCTGACGTAGCGTAAGAGCCTTATAAAATCTATGTTTATCAGATCGCCTAATTCGTTATAGTAGAGAGCTCTTAAGTGAACCTTCCTTCTGTGGGAGAGAGCTGGGTATGGACAAGAAAGGTTATGAATGGTTTCTTCCTCTTCTTCGTCCATAGAGCTTCTACAAAAATCGATGGAAAATACGCTAAGCCTTGTTGCATGCTTGCCTATTAGGCAGTGCCCAGTGATAACACCTATTGTAGCGCCAATATGCAATCGGTTGAGAGAAATCAAATTCTTAAAGTGTTTTATATTCAGCTTGGGCTAAATCAGCTTTGCCGCTAGGCATGTTGTTCCATATTTCCACTTAAGATTAGCTCTTTCGATAGAATCCACATTAAATTCGAGTTTACAAGTAGAAATATACCCATCCTTTCCTTATTTGAAAGGATGGGTATAGTTGTTCCTATTTTGATGAATTCATCGGCCTTGCAATTTTTCGGAATGTCCATATGCCCTGACACCCAACACAGGTGAATAATGAACCGCTCCGCTCGGCAGTCTAGAGCATTTATACATTATCATTCCTATTCAAACATTTTTTGGCGACAATAATTTTCTATATATGTAGGTACATACATTTCTGTTTCTAAGTCTTTTACTGCTGTCGTATACGTACATAAATCTAAAACGTACGTCATTTGATTCGATCTGGAGTTTATGCACTAAGCTTCTCTCAACTCAAAAATTACGTAATTTCGTTTTAACGTCACAGTCTCTATAGAGTTAGAAAGTTTATTTAAAAATACTTTATATAATGTTATAAAAAAAATATACGACTTTAAAAATAAAAGCTTGTTAGTACCTACAAATTAATTTACAAAAAGGTCATTTTCTTATAAAATTAAATTGTTTCAGATGACAAAGCAGCATTTGTGAAGACTTCTAATAGTTATATTGCCTTTGAAGGAAGTGTTAACATATTTCAATAGGAAGTGACGAAGAATTTAATTAAATTTCAAATCGGGTAGAATGGTCAAAACTTACGTACTCGTATTCTTTTGGAGCCAACTGAAAATAAGGATATGCCTTGGTCAAGATATGTTTCTTTGAGAAGTCAAATAGCTCGAAGGAACAAAATCCATGTTCGTATATGCGGTCAAAGCAAATTAATGTCATAGAGTAGAAGGAACTGAAGCTAGAGCTGTGTATCTGCATACACATAAGTCGTATGAAATAACATCAATAAGGAGTATCTACACATATCTATGCCAAGGGACATTGCAAATCAAAGTGCAGTACACTCTTTGATAATAATAATAAGGAACCCCTAGGAGACGTCGAAGTACTGTATGTTCGCGGTGAAGAAAGTTCAATATAATAAAAAAAAAAAATCTTTGACATAATAGGAAATGCTCTTCATTTCAAAAGGAAAAGAAGATGGGAGAATGAATTTAAAACGCGCCCTTGCTGGACTAGAACTAATTGAAATCATTACAGAAAACATCCATAGATCTTAAAGATTTGCTTGCAAAACTCAAAGTTTGCCATGAGCGGCAAATGAAACAATAGGAGATAAAAAAAAATACCTAAAGAGCAAATTATTATGCAAATGCAATAGAAAACATTTCTAGTTTTTATCAAAAAATGTGGCTTTTAGAATCCTTTTTAAGTGCCACGAAACATTTTCCTATTTTTATGATACACTTTTCTCTCCAAAGGTGAATGCATGTTGAAGGGATATTATCCTAACAAAAAGTTTACTTTCCAGACTCTCACTTGACATGTTTTGAGGGTACGTAGAAGGCACACCACAAGTGTATAAGTCTTTTTTAAAATAGAAACATGTGCGCGAAACTCTATGCAAAGTAAGAGTAAGTATCATGGAGGTGATTTGCGATTTTTATTTAATAACTTTTTGAAATACATTTTCAGTATATTTTTGAAAGTTTTTCGACAAAGAATTGGAAGAATGCTTTTAAGAATTCTATTTCATATTCAGTAGTGATTTTATCATTACACTTTTGCTAGAGATTCAAACTCATACCTGGAAAAGGTCACGATGGATTCATGTAGCGAATGTATTTTAGGATTATTTAAAGCACTGTATTGAGAAAGCTTTCTGCGATCAAAATCTTCATTCTGATCGAATACGTATATGATATGAATTTAGGAATAGTGAAAAATTTACCATGAGATCTCGCACGCCAAAAATATCGAAGTCTGAAAAGCGCTTCTGTTTTGAATTTCGAAGCTAATGCACATATGGCTGCACATTCTCGATTTCAAAGTTAGGTTAAGTAAATGGATTCCCTTTTTGGTGGATTTCCACGGCTCATTGAGACTACATATCATTGTGTTCAATTTGTCTAAAAACCCTGTGCACTTTACATTTTAATCGCTAAATAGGCTCACCCAGGTAAATGAATGAATCTCAAAATCAAAGTTTGTTGATATGTAAGGGTAATCCAATAAGAGATTCCTACAGTTTTTTTTGAATGCATAAAAATCAATTAAATAATCGAAAATTGTATTTGAGCTGTTAGTTCGGTTTATGACAATAAATATTTGAAAATAATCTCATGTAAATGTTGTCCGCAACTAGCCCTTAGATAGTCCATTTTGTGGGTCCAATTTATGAGCACTCTCTCGAGCATATCGGCCGGTATTCCGCTAATAACGCGTGTTATGTTCGCTTCCAAGGCATCAATCGATTGTGGTTTATCAACGCAAGCAAGTGATTTCACATACACACACAAAAAATAATCCAACGGAGTCAGGTCACATGATCTTGAAGGCAAATTCACAGGTCAGTTTTTCCAAACGGGCCCAATTACCAAATTTACGACGCAAACGAAGGTCAGGGGTCTTCAATTGTTGGAGCTGGATGCTCATTCCTACGCCTTTACACCAAGATTTATTTTCAAAATACGCCACAATGTGCCATATGAGGGACCTAAAGCTTGAGAACGGCGACGAATCAGCTGGTCGCGGTCTGCACGCACACTATCGGCTGCAGCAGCAATATTCAAATCAGAACGGCTTTTACACACTCTAGGCGATGGATGAACGTCCAATAATCTAAAATTCAACCGATTGTTTCGCGAATAGTGCGTTCAGTTGGACCATTATGAGAACCATAAAATGGGTCGAAGTGCACGAAAAACTCTTTCCACTGAGCACTAGATTTTGGAAATAAATTTCCACAATTTGTAAACGTTGTTCAAACGTAAGTCTATTCATGATGAAATGCCAATGAATACTGAACATAAATGTCACATGGACATGACATTTGACACGCGTGCTAAGCCCGAGAATCCCTATTAAAAAAAGTACCTCGTATTGGATCACCCTTTATCTCACGCAGTTTTGGTTCACACAGTTTTATGAGCGTGGATACTATCAAGGTCAATTGCAACGCATTTATGGTTGTTGCATTGTCAACTTAGATGCTGGTTACTTTTCCTGAAATAATTTCGTCTACAACACTTTTCACAGCTTCCTTCAAACAAAATGGCTAACAAATGCGATTAGCTTATGGAGTGCCTATCATTTGTATAGTGCAATATATCCTTCATACAGACCTCAGTCTTAATATGTGACACCTTCCACACAGCTCCAAGAAGTTCAATAATATATACCAAGCGGAAAAAAAAGTCCAACACGCATAAGAGGAGAATGACTTCAAAAGAGGTGGCAGATCGAAAGCGGCCAGGTAAGAGTAAGAGCAAGTGCTTGTCTCAAAATAAAATTTGCAAGCAGAGGTTTCGAAGGTACTACGGTATAGTAAGAAACCTACTGCAAATATTCTGCTAATAAGCAGTCAATCGAATAGTGTATTATATTATAAATCTTTAACTTTAGAAGATTTTGAATCAAGTGGATTCTCCATTGTCATACGTGTCATTATTAATAAAAGAATTTTCACACTGAAGGTAAATTAAGTATAATAATATTTTTTTGTATGCATGTTTTAAAAGCAGGCTTACCTCTTTATCAAATCAACATCTTGACTCTTTACTTGACAGGCAACAAATTTAAGTGCCCCCTCGGGCACTTTATGTACTGAAGCTTATAAGAACCAGTTACCACTAGGGTTCGTGATCATGTGAGATGCATATAGCAAGTAGATTTTTCGGCTTTCGTATTCATAAGAGGGGTTAGCGAATATCAAAAAATCGAACTGCCTTAAATACCTTTGTTTTTGATTTCAATCCGAAGAGAAACTTAAAGCAGCCTTGTAGGTACAGCATTCAATAACGAAGGGTGAAATTCTTAATCAGCTGCTTGGTTACCGACAAGAGGAAGGTATTATATTTAATCATCTTCACAGAAGAGCACCAACCCCCTTAAACATGATCTATCTATTTTGTCACATTGTGCGACTATCTGAGAGTGTTAATCTTACATTTCCACAAAATCCTTTAGCAAAGTGTAGTATCAAGAAAAGTTTCTTCGTAATAGTGGATGAAGAAACTCGAACGCGCATACGCTTCCTTTTCACAAAAATGGAAAATAATTAAATACGGCGCGGCATCGCTGTAGGTAATTATTTTTACACGTCCTTAGACGTGCTGGGAGATGAAGTTAAGGCAACCTGAATAAGCATATGCATATGGGGAGCTCGTCTGCGAATAGAGAGGCGTGTTGATTAAGTGCCAAACAATAACAACAATTACAAAGTCCCTTAAGAGGATAATCATAAAATAACAAGGAATTTTAGGTGAATGTCTGCGTGTGGTATACCAAATTGGGTGGTGTAACAAGCGCAGTGGTAATTAACTGCGGTTGAAATAATGGAGAATAAGTAGGTTTTGGTGATTAGCTATCACGATGGGGGGTAAGGTAAATAAATGTTTGTTATACATTTGAACTTATAAGAGAAAAATACTCCAAATAACAACATAACAATAACATTTTATACAAGAGGCTGGATAAAATTCTGCGAAGCTATAGTTTTACCTTGCCCGTGATCTGACTTTGAAGCAACCCGAATGCTTTCATCACCGAGCACTTGTGTTACTCATTGATGCTCTTGGTAAAAATCAGCAAGTCGCATCTAAATGAGATATCTAGAGCCGAAACCGTAACCCTATGATAGAAGGGTGGAAATGCTGCAGTGGATAGTGTGTTTGCTCTTTAACAGATGTGTGCAAGTTAAAACCTCAGTGAGGAACAGTAATCAATAGCCATTCGACTATAAAAAAGTAAACGAATACTCGTATCCCCGAAGTTTTCCAACCAATACAACAAAAAAGGTTCCTGCCTGCTAGTGCAATGAACCGGAGAATCTGAGTGCTCATATATTTGGGTTTCCTTTAAGAAACAATGAAAGAGCCTACAAACTCGCAGAAAGGTTAATCAAAGATGAAAATCAACATGTCAGAAGTCAAGCCTTTCATCAGCCGAAAAACTTCTGTTCCAAGGCTCCAAAATGTGTAAAATGTGCGGGGAAACACAAAAAATTGGAATGCGATAAAGCGAAGGACGCAAAACCCATGTGATGTAACCACGGAGAAGCTAGCTACCGAGGTTGTATTGTAGCTAAGGAATTGCAGAAAATCCGAAATAAATTATCAGGGCCTCAAACTAAGCCACCTCAACCACAAACACCTAACACCCTGCCTAAAAAAGAAAGCAAAAAAGCGCAGACAAAGTCCGATGAAGTTTATAATGTACCTAAAGCAGATTATTCACAAATTCTAAGAGAAACTGATTCCGGTCCCAAAGAAAACCTGACTCCAGATCTCCTATCGAGAATACTAACTAGATTAAATCAGCAAAAATTATTTAACAAATTTCTGATAGAACGCCTTGATAGGCTAGAACTTACACTAAATTAAATATGGCTAAATACTTAAGAATTACGAGTATGCTATGGAACGCGAATGGATTACTCCAACGCCAAGATGAACTTCAAGCTATCTTGGATATAGAACAAATCGGATAGTCTCTGAAACTCATTTTACGAAGCAGTTATTTATCAAATTTCGAAACTATGATACCTTACTATGTTCTACATCCAACTAACAGAGGTCGGGGTGGTAGTGCTGTAATAGTCAACAAAATAATTTAACACCACGGAGAGGACATATACAGTACAGACGAGTTTCAAGCTAATCTCTATAGCCCCTCTAAGCATAACATCTCATCCGAACAGTATAAGTCTCTTATTCAAAGACAGGAACGAAACTTCATTATGGGAGGAGATCTCAGCGCTAAACAAAAAAAAGGTCGTAAGTTATACAAAGCGGCTCAGGATATGGGATGTGAGTTCATGTCCACTGGAAAGCCGACATACTGGCCAACAGATCCAGATAAAACTCCAGACTTAGTTGACTTCTTCCTGGTCAAAAAAAATCTCCAAAAATTGCATGCATATTGAAGAAAGGTTTGACTTAAGTTCAGATCATTCGCCGATCATCCTAACGCTGAGCGATGACATCATACTAAAAGATAAAAACACAATCTTGACAAATAACCGCACTGATTGGGCTCTTTTTAAACAGTTTCTGGATGAAGAAATCAATTTATCTATCCCCCTTAAAACTACTGCAGAGCTTGAAGATGATGATTTAAAATTCACCCAACAAATTCAACAGTCGGTCTGGAAATCAACCCCAGTTCAAAAAAGGAAAGCAGTTGGCCAAAACTTTCCCAAATAAATATTGGAATTAGTAGCAAAGAAACGGAAACTTCGAGCTAAATGGCAGCAAACTCGAACTCCAATAGATAAAAGAAATCTTAATAGAGTCTCCCAGCATCTTCAACGTATGATAAAAGAAATAAAAAGTGAGTATATAAATAAGTATCGCAAAGAACTTACGCACAATAAAAGTACCGACTATTCACTCTGGAAGACCACCAAACACCTAAACAGACCGGTTCAGGTAAGACAGATGTCTCATCAGGAAAAATGATAGACAATGGGCTAAAACGAATGCACAGAAAGCTGCCTTATTCGCTAAGCATCTAACCACCATGTTTAAACCACATGCAAGTCAATGTGATATCATGACGTGCGATACGCGCAGCCAAGATAATGAAGATATTCCACCAGTCTCTGTATCTGAAGTTAGAAAAGAAATTAAGACAAGACTCAAGATGAAGAAAGCCTCAGGGTATGACCACAGATAATATAGTTACATAGATATCGCATCCAGTACAAAAAAATGGCCAATTTTCAATCGACTGGGATTTACTCGTGGGTTCGATCGATCTTGGTTGCCACCCTAGTAAAGGAGATTAATCGAACTCTTTCAGACCAAACGAAATAAAATTATGTTGCAAGACCATGCAATAATCTTGCTCTTCAGTGTGTCGTAGAAACACCAAAGCAAACTTCTGTCATACAAAAACCAGTTTCTGTTAAAGAACAATGTCTATGTAGATACAACAAACTGATGGTATGGTATGATTCAATAGCGATCGTGTCATTTTCATGGCTTGTGTGTACCTTACGTCGCGTCGTGTTGTCTTAGAAGGGTTGCATGCCATTTATGTACTTGTCTAGATGCGTATTTCTTATTTCTTTTGGTAAATATATGAGTTTGAAATTTCTGTCATCGCAGGTTAAAAATGATATGTATCATTTATTTGAGATCGAATTGCGACAGCGCTTGGTTTTAAATAAAAATAACAAATGAATGATAAAAGGAAATCAGGAGTTTCTTGCAAGACATGTAAGAAATCGAGAAGGGGTTTACCTAATTTAAAAATGTTTGCATGCCCCTCAAAAGAAAAAAATGAAATTTTAAATAATTTATGGAAAAAAGCATGTAGTTTTAATGGCGATAAGATTTTTTTTGTTTGCCAAAATCATTTTTGGAGTGCGTTTGTGGGCAGGAAAATGATAAAAATGATGCAGTTCCCACACTCAAATTGCAAAATGATATTGATCAATTTGAAGAATTAGAAAATCTTTCTTCTTCGAATAGTAAGAGAAGAAGAAGTTCAAGTTCAGATCTAGGCTGCTTGAAATGCAATCAATCAAGAAGCGGGAAAAAAACATTTTTCAACTAAAAAAAGGTAAAAGGTCTACAGCCTGTGTACCAAAACATGGCTCAAAATATATTGAAATCTAAAATTGCATCAATGAGTCATCGTCAAAAGTATGTTGTGTTGGTTTTTGATAAGATTCGAATCCGCCGAAATTTGACCTATAACGCTACCAACGACTTAATTGATGGATTTGAAGATTTAGGTTCAGCAAGAAAAAAATCAAATGCTAATGAAATTTGTGTATTTATGGTTAATGGTCTTTTTGATTCATGTTAACTATTTTGTTTCAGAAAATGGAATAAAAGGGAATGACTTAAAACAGTTGATTAAAAAGAATTTTGAAATATGCAAGGATCTTGGTCTTCAAGTATGCGCTGTTGTTTGTGACCAGTGTCCAAACAACAGGAAAGCGTATCAACTTTTGAATGTGACTGAAAAAAACCCATTTACGACATTTGACAACCAAAAAATATACTGTCTTTACGATTTTCCTCATTTACTTAAATCAGTGCGCAATCTGTCAATCTGTCTCAAATCGGATCTGAACACCCCGATGGTTTAGTTTCTTTCGATGTCTTCAGAGAAATATATAATTAGAGACCGACAACGTTGCCAAACCTTGTTTAAAATTTACTAGCTCACGTATAGCTCCTAATGCGTTAGAAAAAAAATTAGCGTACGCCTAACGACTCAAATATTTAGCAGGACATCTGCTGCGTCCATACAAACAGCTCAACACCTGAATTGTTTAAAATTTACTTCGCAACACGCTCAAGCAACGCAAGCCTTTACGCTGGCATTAAATAATACCTTTGACTGCATGAACAGTGGCTCACAATACGACAAAAATGCGCTTCAACGTGGAGTTACTGTTGGAAATGCTGCAATACCAACAGATAAAATATTTTGTAATATATTTGCAAGCGATGCGAAATTTTTCAAATGTACCCACAAATTTTTGTTTGAAAGGAATGGAACAGACACTTAAAACAGTTTTATTACTAAGCGAGGTTATTAACAACTGTACGTTTGTTGATGCTGATTACTTGCTGACAATGAGGGTACATCAAGACATCTTAGAGAACGTGTTCTCAATTGTCAGAATAAAAGGTGGGAATAATAAGAATCCATCTGCTTATGAATTCAGTGTCCTAATGTCAAAAACTCTTTCGTCAAACCTCATTTCCTTCTCACCTTACAGTAATTGTAAGGACGATGATGTTTAGTTTTTGAGCTTAGGTATAGTCCAAACAAAGGGCACTCATGTTGTTTTGCTGAATGCGGAACAAGAAGAAGAAGACGTGTGATGAGTTTTTGTACACAGAAATCATAAACAAACTAGAAACAGAAACTGATTTTACACTTGAGACTGTTGCAATACGATACTTTGCGGGGTATATTGCTTACAAAATGCCTTCAAAGAGTCACTGTTCAAATTGTTCAGAAATTTTTTTGAGAAAAGATGAAAAAATAACATGCCCTTCTGAGTTTTTTATATTTGGGAAAATTTTTTCTCAAAATAGTGATTTTGGCAGTCTTTTTGCACCATCCGATCAATTGTTTAACGTTTGTAAGCTTCATTTTAAAGTTTTCCATGGAATGTTCCGGGATCGTCCTCATATAAGAAAAATAAGAGAAACAATGGCCTCCGAATGCATAAGAATAACAAATATCCGTGACAGCAGCTGGTTTGATGAGAAAAACGAATGCTGTCATCATCGCAAGAGTTGCTTAATTCTGCCCTTCTTGTCTTATTGCGCAAACACTGCTCATGGGAATTAAAAAAGCGAAAAATCAGCAAAAATCAAAAGGTGCAAATATTATTAAGAAAATAAAAGATGTAAATAATACTCATCATCATCATCATCATTTGAATAAACATAAAATAAATCTATACTTATTCAAATGAGATAACTAATTACAACCGTTTTCATTACCTTATAAAATGCTTTTAATAATAAAGTTTATTCAGAAAAAAATCAAATAATGAGACGACAAAATTTCACAATTGTACCTTATCATACTCGTAATTATTTATAAAGCAAACATAAATAATTTAAAAATCGAAAACCTTTTTCTGAAAAATTTATGTGACTGTGTCACCTACATACATATGTACCTACGTAGATACTTATTTTTTATTTGATGAAAATTGCTCACACATAGAATCATCCTTTCATACATCTCACAAAACGTGCTACTCAACTCACAACCGTTTGAGCATGGTATACATACAAGATCGATCGAACTGGGACCCACGAGTAAATCCCAGTCGGTTGAAAATTGGCCATTTTTTTTGTACTGGATGCGATATCTATGTAACTATATTATCTGTGGTATGACCTTCTTATCGGTAAAAAACTAAGACAACTCACATACAAAGGTATACTAAAGCTTACCAACTTAATTCAAGCTGCAATCAGACTGCATCACGTCCCCTGTCACTGGAAAGTTGCTGAAGTGATCATGGTACCTAAACTAGGTAAATCATCGTATGAGGCAACATCCTATAGGCCTATATCTCTACTCCCAGTTATGTCAAAATTGTTCGAAAGACTTCCTCTCAAACGCCTAAAACCAATCATTGAGCGTAAACAACTAGTACGAAGTCACCAGTTTGGCTTTAGAGAAAGTCATTCAACTATAGACCAAGTCCATAGAATTACTGATGTGATAGAAAAGTCGCTGGACGAGAAAAAGGTTCGTTCTGCGTTGTTTTTTGGATGCAGCTCATTTGATGTGGACTCTTGACAAAGTCTGGCACGAAGGACTAGTGAACAAACTGAAAAATATAATACTCTGCCAATACAGTATTCAAAGTTAATTGATATGATTCAATTTAACGTCTGGATTCTTTAGAATAAAACGAAAAGATGCGTACTCCGAACTAAGGGAAATAAAAGCGGGAGTTCCTCAGGGCAGCATCTTGGGTCCAACACTCTACCTTTTGTTCACCAATGATTTATTTATTCGTAACACAGACCTATATCGTGATCTGAGGATGGAGAACGTATCTAGCGAGATACAGAGGTATGCAACAGCTCACGCGAAAAGACTGAGACAGCACACAAATGAAGAGGCATCTAAACTCCTAAAGCAAAGCGAACAAGTAAGAAGACTCCAACGTACGAAGCCGCACGAACTGGTAGTGCAATAGACAAACTAGTGAATCCGATAGGCATTAGCTAGTATAATAATTTATCTAGTTAAACTTTAATCCTATGCAAGCTGCTTGTTAGTCTTATTCTAGTTGTAGTGTCATGAAACAAAGAAATTGTTTGAATAAAAAAAAAAAAAAAGCTGAAACCAATCGTAAAACTAACCGACGCATGCGTATCTGCTATAACCTTACGGGCCGATATTAAATATTAATAGGAAGATATCCTTTTCTTTGGTCAAGCTTAATCACAGTGATGCACGGTTCGTTCCTTGCATCATTACTGTGCCCTATGCTATTAATATTCATGCAAAACATCTCAGGATAATTCATGGCGATTAGTGCACAAGTTACAGAGACGAGAAAGAAATTGAATTCGTCTGGCACATGCTGTGTGATTGTCGCGCCTCTAATCGACAGGAGAATGAGGACTCTTGGTAGTTACTTCTTCACAAACTTGGATGACTTACGTAGAATTGAGTTGAAAGTCTTCATGAGATTTATATCATTATCTGGGTGGCGCTATATCAGAAGTTCTCTTACTGGTTTCCAGTCAGTCTAAGTAGGTAGTGACTAATACCACAAGGCACCCATCTACCAAGTCACATACTCTTAGCTATGCAAAAAGTCATACCTGTCGTCTACTGGGATACAATTACTTTAATATGTACTCGTAAATACATTACAAACAACAAATCTATCATTATCGATTTTGTTAACCTTCTCAAAGAACTCTCCCAATCTAGTCCCATTCATTCTACAGGCTATTTCAAGTATGATATCAGATTAATTAATTACCCAGCAATTAATCATCCCAAATAGATCCTTCTCACTTTTTTTTTTGTATCAAACCATGGCTACCCTATCTTTCACAAAAAAAATGCATTCCTTGTATATAAAAATACATCGTTCAGAAAATGTCAAACGAGGAATATCCCACCACCTGATAAAAAACCCACGAGGATTAAGCACCATTTCGGCGATACGCAACCCAATACCCAATATTACCTTTAAATTTACAACCCGTATTGAAATTTTATCAAATTGCCTTCTTACCCATACCCATATAAAAACCTTCAACCTGTCAAAGCTGTCAGTTTGCTTGCTAATTCCAACAGATTTCCCTTGGAATTATAACACCTTCCGGGCATAAAACAATTTCAGCAGTAAAGTTGTAGTAAATAAAATTCTTTTACAGCCCTAAGTCCTAAAACCCCTAATTTCCATTCACAAACAGATGTTGGGGGTGTTAATGCTCAGCAGCTGACCTGTTTTTTTTTTTTTGCTTAAAGGATTGAAAATTTAACTATACCAATACGAGTAAGTCCCGGAGCATTTTGAAGGAAACGGAGTCCTGCTACTTGAAATTGTCACGTAACTTTATTTGTCCTTTTTTGTCACCGGGTTGTGCTATGTCTCTAAGCCTCAATTACCTTAATGGAAACCGTATCACAATTTTTTTTTTTTACATTTTTCCTTTTATCTACCGTAGTGATGAAGTTATTTAAGCGGATAAGGCGATGCTGAAAAGATAGATCAGCAATAGATACACATTTTACCTTTCGTTATGTGTGAAAGCGCTTTAAGATTTTGCACTTTTAGAAGACTTTCTATGAACAAAAAGTAGGTTGTAGATTGGAAGTTGCGATGAGTGGATGCAGTGATGAATTTATAATACGGGTGGCAATGGTGTAGTGGTAACGTCGTCAATTGCCACGCTAGTGGTTCATGGTTTAAGTCCTGATGTCAGCAAGCATTTATTTATTTCTCATGAAATATATAAAGTCAGTCCGATCACTTGCGAAAGCTTGTGTGAACACTACTGCGACGGCATAACACTGGCAGTAGCTTGGTCATGTGGCTGGAAAAATTGTTCGCTCTGTTGATGGCGATTTGCCGTTGACATCGGTTATCGGGAGAACCTACTGTGAATCAGAAGCGAAGACAATAAATAACAAAGATCTCTCCAGTTATCTGGACGCCACCCCCGGAAAATCTCTGAAGCATAAACAGCTGAGCTTCAAGAACCACTACACCAAAAATCGTTCCCTCTCTTTCTCTATCCACCATTTCCAACGCCCGCACTGTGTGTAAGCATGTTACAGGTATTGATAAACCTTTGAGTGCGCGCAAATTATATATATAAAAAAAAGGCACATTATGGCATCACCACAAAAAGAGATTACTTTTTTTCCTGGTTAGAGCTATTTTGGTTATTAGACTTGTGGTTAAAAAATGAATTATGTATATGGTTCCACAGGAATTTTCTGTTTATTTTGATTCTTTATGAATAAATGATTCCATCTACCATATACTTTGGAAATGAATATATCTAAGAACAAAAAAATAAAAACTAGGGTACCGCTCACTATAAAAACCTGGGGCACCAAAAAGTTAAATCTGGTACTGGAGGGGAGCCTTATCCCTGCGGGCGCAGATGGTGCCGGAGTTCATTATAAATCTGGATATGTCTTTGGGAGAGCTGACAAACAAGTCTTCTGCATGAAGCTAGAATTTACCTAAATTTGAGTAAATAACGTAGTATAAAATAAGATCTGCTGTTTCTTCGTCTCTATTTCCTGTTTAAGTATAATGATTGAAACTCAGTTGGTGTTCTAAATAGGATTAAGTCTTTATTGGTTGACAGATAATTCAAGACTGTCCTATGTTAGTTAAAGATTTCATAGTAAATAGAATCGTATGATCCTAATACAAAGATAAAGTATATAAGCAAATATGTATATGATAAAATACAGTAGCTTTCAAACTTATTACAACATCTCCCTCTTTAAAGCAATTTATGCAATTACCTTGATAAAACAATACAAGTGAAAATAATATTAAAACATTTTTAATTCATAATATTTTTTTAATTTAATTTTGACTAAATCTAGCCTCTTTTATTTTACGTTTGTGCATTTTATTATTAATAAGGAATGGCTTTAGATTATGTTGTAACATTGGTATTTTAGTTCTTAACCTTCTTGACATTAAAAGTTCTGACGGTGAATAGGAATTCAATTTTGGCGTCACTCTGTGATGCAGAATAGCAATATATGGATCAGTTTTAGATTCATGACATTTAATTAATAAGTTTTTTACAGTTTGTACAGATTTCTCTGCTAACCCATTAGATCTTGGTAAGTAGGGACTAGAAGTCAAATGGTCGATTCCCCAGTCACAGCAAAATTCTTTAGATATTAGCGAATTGAACGGTGGACCATTATCACTAATAAGAGTCTGTGGGATACCATGTCGAGCGAAAATTGATTTTAAATGTGTAACAACAATATTGCTCGAATAACCATTATTTAATAAAGCGATTTCTATGTATTTTGCGTAACAATCGACTACTATTAAATATATCTGCTTATTAAACTCAAATAAGTCTATCCCTACTTTTAGCCATGGTATTTCTGGATAAGTATGTGGCTGAGGTGGTTCTTTTATATTGTTAGGACGATGACGAATACACACGTCGCAATTATTTACAACGTTGGCAATGTCATTATTAATATTCGGCCAAAAAACGAGTGACCTAGTAAGACTTGTACAGCGTTGTATGCCCATATGACCTTCATGTATAACCCTAAGAATATCTGATCGCAGCGCTCGAAGAATGACAATACGGTTAGATTTAAAACTATATCATCTATCACAAGAATTTCATGTCTAAAGTTAAAATAAGGCATTACTATATTGTGCACCTGGTTTTTACATTCAGGCCATCCATTTTTGAAATAATCTTTCACTATTTTAAGTACTTCATCCTTACTAGTCAGATCCTTGATTTGCTTTAATTTAGCAGCTGAAACTGTAAGACTAGACTTTAATAAATTGCAGTCAATTTCAAATTCTTTATCGAATTCACTTAAAGTTTGCTGTGGAAGTAGAGCTCTGGACAAAGTATCTACTACGAACATTTCTTTGCCAGGCTTATAAGATACTTTTAGATCATAGGCTTGTAGTTTTAACATAAATCTTTGTAATCTTGCTGGAACTTTATACAGTTGCTTTTCAAACAACGGAACAAGAGGCTTGTGGTCTGTTTCAACAAGAATGGTTTTACCATACACAAATTGATGAAAACGCATGCAACCAAATAAGATAGCGAAAAACTCTTTTTCTATTTGTGCGTAGTTTTCTTGACTAGAAGTTAACGTGGCAGATGCGTACGCTATAGGGCTTTTACCATGAAAAATTACTGCCCCAACTGCATTTTTTGAAGCGTTATAATAGGCTAAGATAGGTGTTGTGCACATTAGTTCCTTTAAATTATTAAATTTCTCCTCATGTCTTTCAGACCAATGCCATTCTGCATCACGCTTTAATAACTGGCGTAAGTTTGAATTCTTTATGGACAGATCCTTAACAAATGAAGATAAATAATTGACCATACCTAAGAATCTTTGCAGCTCTGCAACGCTACTTGAACGAGGAATTCCGCAAATGGCTTCAATTTTCGAAGGGTCGGCATGCATTCCAATATCATTAAATATGTGACCAATAAATTTTATTTTATTTCGGCCAATTTTGGATTTTGATTCATTAAATTTTAAACCTACTTCTCTAGCTCTCACAAAAACCCCCTCTAAAATTTTATCATGCTCTTCTTTACTCTTTGCAAAAATTAAGAAATCGTCTATATATATAATAAGATTCGGGATATCACCGAAAAGTTTAATCATTTCCGCATGGAAGATTTCAGGAGCCGCATTTATACCAAAAGATAGTCTCAGAAATCTAAATCTACCGAACGGTGTAATGAAAGTGCATCATTTTGAGGACTCCTCGTCTAAGGGAACCATCCAAAAACCCGAATTCGCATCTAAAGAACTGAAAAACTTTGCCCCTGCTAAACGAGATTGACATTCATCCACACTAGTGAATGGGAAATGAGGACGGAGTATGACTTTATTAAAGTGTCTTGGATCTAGGCAGATACGTATTTGACCACTAGGCTTTCTCACAATCAGTATTGAATTAACCCACGAAATTGGTTCTTCTATACGTTTAATAACCTTCATTGATTCCATGCGCTTCAGCTCGACTTTTAATTCATCTCGTTATTTAAATGGTATCTTACGTGGACCTTCAACTACTGGAAAAACTGTAGATCTTAACTTAAGACTACATTTGTTTTTTAGACATCCTAATCCTTCAAATATATCTTTATATTTTTCTAAAATTACATTATAGTTGCATGCATTTATATCTAAATTTTTGCTTAACTCCTTACCAATAATATTAACTCTCTTAATCAAATTCATTTTCAAACACGTTGGAAGAATGGGCTTACAAGCGATTGTGACGATGCAAAATTTAATTTGATAAAACTGTTGCTTGTACAGACAAGTGATGGTGCATTGTCCAAGTAAAGGCAGTGGTTCTTCGCTGATGTTGAGTAATTTTATCGGCGTTGGTTTGATGATCGAGGAATCTAATTTTAATTGGTTAAATTGATGAATTGACATTATGTTGGCACCAGCTCCAGTATCAATCTGCCAGACTAGGAATTTTGTGTTTACTGTCAGTTTGACGTTCCACATATGTTGTTTGTCAGCTTCCTGGTTCGTTACAACTCTGATAAAAAGTGTTGTCTCATTTTCGGCAACGAATTCACTATCCGTCTCATGCATTGCATCAACGTTTCGAATAAAAGTCTTTTGCTTCTGTCTGCACATACTTGCAAAGTGGTTGGGACGATGACAAAGATAGCATGTTGCACCGAACGCTGAACTTGTATTTGTGTATTTGTCCACATTTTCCACATGTGAAGGATACGTTCGAGGAAGATGGCTGATCTTGTTTCTCAGAGTAGCGACGAGTTGACGACGATGGCGATGGAATATTTTGACGATTGGCATGTGCTGTGGGCGCCGCATGATGAGACAGTTGATGACGTGACAACCGATAGTTGTTATATCGATCTGCTTGTCCTTTTTTAACATTCCCGATGATACAGTTGCTTGTTTCTTCAATTTCTTGCTGCAACTCGCGTGACTGTCCTCTAATAACCTCTAAAATTTTTGCTGTTTCAATGATTTTGTCTACCTTCTTGTCTTCCTCGTTAAGTAGCTTTTCTCGGATAAAGTTATAGTTATTGTTAAGACCACAAATAAACAAATCTCTTACGAGTTCATCCTTAAGGTCTTTGAAATCGCACGTCAAGCTAAGATTTCTTAATGCGGTGACAAACTCATCAATAGACTCTCCCGGCTTCTGCCGCCTTGTAAAAAAATTGTGCCGCTCAGTGATGATATCGAAGAGTTTGATGAGCGCAGAAAGAGTTGTTTTGTTAATTTCGATGGCGAAAGACTTAAATATATCCAATGCTTCTGGTCCCATCAAATGCAAAAGTAACGCAACTTTGCGCTCTTCTCCCGCGGATTCTAGATTAGTTGCGAGTAGGTAAATCTTAAATTGGCTTAGCCAGTTTTTCCAGGCAGCAGACAGATTGGAATTTTTAAAATTTAATTGTGGAATATTCATTATTCCTTGATACGCTTCCATGTTTTCTGCACGATTTTTGGCGATATTAGGTGTTTGGTGGGCACTACTTTCACTTTCTGACATTTTATTTGTATACCTAATGAATTTAATTTTTTTTTTATATCAACTGAGGAAACACATCTGACACCATGTTTAAGTATAATGATTGAAACTCAGTTGGTGTTCTAAATAGGATTAAGTCTTTATTGGTTGACAGATAATTCAAGACTGTCCTATGTTAGTTAAAGATTTCATAGTAAATAGAATCGTATGATCCTAATACAAAGATAAAGTATATAAGCAAATATGTATATGATAAAATACAGTAGCTTTCAAACTTATTACAACATTTCCGCAGCCGTTAAAAAAAATATTTGGCGCAAGGATCCCATAGCAGGCCTATATTGTTCGCACGAATGGAATAGACATACGGTTTTGTGCCGTATCCGAAGGGCAATGTTTTTTTTTTTACTTAGAACCTTTCTGATGAAAACAGTACTTTCGGATGTTTTCCAGACGTTCACGAGAGGTGGTGTTTTCTAGGATTCGAACATGGAACCTCACGGGCATCCGATACACTAATCACTACGTCACGACGCCTAGTAGCCATTGGACACTTTTGAAACCCGCTTGTGCTATGTTAGAAATCCTTTAACCAGGGGTCGAATCGCGTCCTCCGACAACGAATGACTGGTAACGTAATTTGTATTGTGTTGTTGGTAGATCTAGCAACAACATACATACAAATTACGTGACAAGTTATCCGTTCACAGAGAACGCGATTCGACCCCAGTTAAATCTGAATCCTAGACTCGCGTTCTCTTGTGGAAAGTAGTTAGCAGGAGGTTTTCGACTCTCTGTAACCCTTAGTTATCTTCTTCTTCTTCCTTTTATCAGCGAGGTTATGATCCGAAAACAAGGGATCATAACCCTCCAACTTCACCGCATTTCTACTGATCCGCCTGTGGGGTTCGCCTTAGTTATCATACAGTCTAATGATGTCACAGTGTCCTGGCGCTCCAAGCTGTATTTTTAGTTTTTTTTTGCAATGTCTGTTTGAACTAGATCGGAATTTGCTTTAGCTTCATTGATAAGCATAAGGTGGTGACTTTGGTTTCTTTCTTTATGTGAAGATGAATGAGTGAACATTTGAGGAAAACCCAACCTGTGGAATTAAAAAAAAAGTTTGAGTTATCCAATCCAGTTGTTACATATGTATCTTGAGGTCGTCGAAAAAGAGTTACCTTAGTGTACATATGGTATCCAATCCTCATTAGAGCCGGACATCTGAAAGAAAATTAATTACAGATTCCTTCCCGTTATGGCACTTGCAACTACGGCAGAAAGTGTTTTGTGAGGGATACCTAGTTTGGCTGCATGATCTCCTATTGGCCAATGGTCCTTGCTTATAGCCATAATTCTTGTAATATCTGGTCTTGCTGTGCTTCCTAGCTCTTTTCCCTCAAAATTACGGTGACCTGCGACTCAGACGAGAGTAACTCTTGATTGAGAACATAGTTAATTGAGTTCATTTTGGCATTCCTCTACCAGCTTAGACAATATAGTAGGCGCATTATCGGCTTTGATTGCGGCTTGGCTATAGGTAAAGATAGTAGTATTATGGGTGGATGTTGGAAGATTTTTCAGTGTGCGAACAGCCTCACGAATCGCAAACAACTATACTTGGAAAACACTGTCATAGTCCGGTGAGCGAATGACTTCAGTATATTAGTTTATCCGAAAAAATGCCTGCGCCGACACAGCAGTCCATATCTGAATCGTTCGTATAAATAGGTGTATCGAAGTCTCTGATCACATCCCGTTTTGACACTATGCTCCGTTTTGTAGTTAGTTCAGTTGGTTTGGTGTCGTCTTCAGACCTTTACTGTGATCTTATGGCTTTGCGATCCAACACCCAGTCTACCTAACCCGAAATACGCTGGAAAATGCTGCGTCTTTAATGTGTAAATCGAGGGGGAGCAGATGTAAGACAAGAACTCAGTGGCCCTGTGGCACTTACACTTTTCACTCAATGAGAACCTGAGGTTTTCTATGATCATTGGTAATATCTACTCTCATTGAAAAAAATTAAAGTTTCTCTTAGGAAATGCTACTGCGGTATTTAATATTTAGGCCTACGTTTTGTGCTTTAGAGTGGAGGCGATCCAAGTTGATGTAGTATCCTTTGTGTTTTATTTGGGTATGCTTAGTATTCGTCGGTAGGTTGAATGTAGAGGTTTCGAATATTTTCCCCTTTCAATTGATATTAAAACGCATTTTATTAAACCGTCATCTGTAAAAGACGAATGTTTATACTTTTAAATTAATTGCTTTCCATTCCATTTAAGAATTTAAATAAATTTTACATCACACGAAAATCTATGTACCGAAACGAAGAACCAAATAAACATGTTCGACCTCCCCCTTTACTGGTCTTACATACACTCAGTAACGATTTGATTATATTTTATCGAAGAGATATAAATCAGAAGTACTGCCCATACTTTAGATGTTAAAATGTTTAATATTATTCCAATCATTCATTTAAAACTATCTCCAACCCTGTTTGATTCTAAAATAAATGTGCTCTTGAATTTTAATCTGGGTTAAAGCAATTCCCATAAATCCCATTCCAAGTGGCGCAATCTAGCAATAGAAATGTGTTTCTCATTTCTATTCGTGGGGAAAAAAAAAATTCCTTATAAAAACTTTTCAACCTCGTTTTACACTGAGGTGATACGCGTAGAGAGACGCAATTTAAAAATTCCTACGCAAAGCATTTCAAATGGCGCCACATTGCTCTGCACACCAAAGGACATTCCACATTCAATTCGATTGACAGATATCCATAGAAGGGGCTGGAAATTTTAAAATCATCCTCAAAGTTACACCGTAACTTTTGGGGTGAACTGTCGTCTTATTTTATTACACTTTCTATGAACGGATACTTTTTTATTGCTCTTTTATCTTTGTCGATTGGACAAATTGCTGTGAGAATATGAGGAAAAGAAATGGAAAAATGCAAGGGTATGGTGAGTGGTAACTTTTTCAGTAGCAGCTTAACTGGAAGAAATGTGACATCGAGTACATGTAAAAGGAATTTCGGTTCAAATACGTACGTGTATAATTTTAGGTCATTTGTATTTTGCCCACCTTTACTTACAAATTTTAATCTATACTAGAATCGCGTGTGGTCGAAATTCGATCGAGGAGAATTTAGCTAACTGAAATGTTACATACGCACATGACTTCTTTTTTTTCTGCACATCTGCGGCACAGTACCTTTCGAATAAAATAAGTTTCATCCCCCTCCTTTTAAAATAAATACTAAAAAAACGTACGTTAAGTTTCGTGTTCACGTATTAATATAATAAGATGTTAACGGACATCTGACTGATGCTGGCGTTTTTCTAAGCTAACTATGGCTTAGCTTCGACGTTGAGCCCTGTGAGCTACCAACTGCACTAAAATTGTGAAAAAAAGAAAGATGAAATTCTATCATTCGAATGCGTAAGCCTCACTAAATATCCCATGTAATCGCCACTGATCTCATCCGATAACTATTTCCAAAATAAATAAATAAAAAATACCTTCCACTGCAACTCACATTCATTCACCACAGTTTCCTTTGCACCACAAATCGCTTCAACATTGTCTACATGGCGAAAGCAACATAAATAATGATGGCTAAAATAAATTTGTCTCTATTTATTCGGGATTTTATTTGGAGGATTCAGTCACCAGATTTATCCACTTTCCCTGGTAGAATCGACCACCGTATCGAACGTCCCATGCTAGTGTCGTCCTGCGGTGGTCAGTAAAAAGCTTTATTCAATTTTCAATTGTTTTGTTATTTGTTCGTTCAGGCATATTGGCCAATTGTAAATTTAATCCAATTGTGATTCTGGCTGGCTCTATGTGTATGAGTAAAAAAGGACAGTACTGACGATAGCTCGATTCCGCACCGGTATCCCTACAATTGTGAAATAATTTATTTGTCAGCAACGGCAAGGGGAGGTACTTTTAAACAATGGATTCCGATTCGGCTGCCAGGATTATTTCGCAGCCATCCAGGAATCCGATTAAAGGTGTGACAGAGTGGTTTTTGCTGTTTTACACGAAAGATAGGATGTATAAAGCTTTTTGAGGATTCGGTATCTACAGTGATTCGTACAGATTGTTGTTTTATTTTTTTTTTGCTTTTCTCGCCACCTTCGGATTATGACATAAATTCACTCAGACATGACATATTGCTTCCGATGTCCATATTTCTTTGCTTATGCAGTAAACGGATATTCGAAGCAAGCGCTACAGTTCGGGGTGGAACTGGGCCTCAACCAAGAAACCCGATCACGGGCCAGCCGCCTCCAGTTGTACGCCAAGTTGGTTGAGGTCCCGCTCCACTTATTTGTGCCACCTGCCTGAGGTCGTCTTCTACTGCGATGTCCATTTATAATTTTGCGCGCACTCAGGGAGTTATGAATACCCTTTAACTGCTTTTACATAGAGCGGGCGTTGGAAATGATAGATAAAGAGAGAAAAAGGTTTGGTGAAGTGGTTTCAAACCCAGTTGTTTATATTTCAGAAAAACTCCATTGTGGCGCTCTATCCAAGACGCTGATGTTGGATTTCCTTTAAAAGATTGTACGTTCGGTGTTGGCTTGTAAGTTTCGTACAACTCGTTCAAGTGTTATTTTAAAGAGATCGCATGATAGAGCATCACCATTCATGGGATTTTTTGCAAGATCTGCCATAGTGTGCAATGATGAGAAAAGGTATATCTCCGTAGTTGGCATAGTTCAGAGGTTTCCTTTCTTAAGAACTGGGCATACGACGCTAAGGTTACATTCATCGGGCATATTTTCGTTCGACCAAATTTTAGTGCATTGGTGCATGCACATTACCAATTTATCTCCTGCTGCCTGGAAAAGTTCGGCAGCAAGCATCTTTGTTGGTTTTAAGTTTAAATACCTCCATCCTCACTTCATTCTGATCGGGTTGACGGAAATCTTGAATAGCTCGTTCTGCCTGATAGCAGGATATTGGTCATCGTCGCCGTTAAGCAGTCTGCAGAAGTGTTCCTTTCATATCCTCAACAGCGACTACGATTCTACAACTGTATTACCATTTTCGTTCCTACAGGCTCCTGTTCTGGTTTTGAAACCCTGGACTGTTCCTTTCTACCTTTTAGTAAAATTTCCGAATATCATTCCTGCAATAAAGTCTCTCAAGAAACTCAGTACATCAGAGGCGGCGTCTCTGATGGCTTGTTGGCAACGCTGCTATTGGTATACCGCATTTACTGCTACCGGCATAGGACTTAGATTGAGACTAAAAGAGGCTCGATCGGCAAGAGCGGTTTCTTGCGATTGTAGCCGTCCGACCTCAAACTTCCTCACAGTATTTCGCTCCATTCTGAATATCCGTACCCGTACCTTGGCTACAATTAGGTTGTGGTCCGAGTTCACGTTGGCTCCCCGGAAAGTCCGGACACCCAGAATACTGGAAAAGTGCCTTGCGTTGATCACAATGCAATCGTTTTGGTTGAAGGTTTTTCAATCAATCATGTCCCTTTGTGAATATCAAGACGTGGGAACCGCGCACTAGCTGCGACAACGTTTCGTCCCGCAAAGTCGACCAGTATGTATGTATGTACATAAGTGATTCAAATAAAACTGAGTTTAATTTGGAAAACATAAAAGTATGTATTTTTAGCGAATTAATTACCGTGCTTATCGAGGGATTACTGTACGTACATACGGATAGTGTGGGTATATACTTATAGGTATCTAACATATACCAACATTGTTGGGAAATGGTAACATTTTTTACATGTCATTTACCTTAGATGGGTAATATTGAAAGAAATCCAATCAAAGAAATGATACAAATCCAACTACCTAATGTTTATTAACTAATGCTTATTACTCGAAATTGCATATAAAATATTGCGACAGTTTTTAACTGCCAAACTATAACTTACGTATATCAACGCCTAGCCTTGTGGCATATTTGCCTATTAGATAGTGTCCTGTGATGACACCTATTATAGCGCCGATATGCAATCTATTGAGAGAAACCAAATTCTTAGAACGTTTTAGATCCAGTTTCGGCCAAATTTGTTTTGTCGCTAGACATGTGGGTCCACTTGTCCACCTAAGGTTCGTACTCTCGATCTTAAATTTGAGTTTTCAAGTAGCGATTGGTATACCTAAGGAGCCTTTGTCCGGCAGGATGGGTATAGTTGTTCCTATTCTGGCGAGTACATCAGCCTTACAATTCCTTGGAATGTCCCTATGCCCCGGCACCCAACACAGGTGAATACTGAACTGCTCAGCAATATCCACGAGAGACGAACGGCAGTCTATAGCTACTAAGGAATATATAGAGATCGATTCCAATGATTTCATTGCTGCTTGGCTGTCTGAAAAGATGCGGATATTTTTGGCAGATATCACGTTTTTCTTAAGCCAAGATAAGACTTCTTTAATCGCCAAAATTTCCGCCTGGAACACGCTACAATGATTTGGAAGACAGAAGGAGAGCTTAAGATTAAGCCTGTCAGAGAAAACACCTCCACCAACTCCCTCCTTGGATTTTGAGCCGTCAGTGTAGAAGTGGATTGACCCATCTTGTAAAAATGTATCACCATTACAGAGAGATCTGGAGGAGATTGTGACGAGGAAGTTCTTGTCAAAATTTAGACGTGGGATGGTGTAGTCCGTGTTTTCGGGAAAGATTTTGAATTAATAATAATTGGTTAATGATAATTGAGTTCAAGCAAACTACTTTTCTGGAAAAAAAAAAATGCTCATGAAACTATAGACATAGACATAGGACATAGAAGAATTTAATTAAAAAACTTAAGATATGCCATCGAGGTGTCCACATCACACTCACTCAACAAAAATCGGTAGTCAATTCAAGTTATTGAATTTTTATTTAATTTTTGAAAAGCTTTTTCGTGTTAATAATACTCTCAGATGTTTGTCAAACGTTCGCGAGGCGAGAGGTGGGACCGTAAAAAAAAAGTTTTGTTTTATTTTTTTCTGAGATTCGAGCATCGAACTTCATGCGCAGTGGTCCGATACACCAACCACTGCGCCACGGGGCCCAAAATCAAGTTGACCGGTTTTAACTTTTTCATCAATTAAACTTTGTAAGGTTGCACATCCTTACGTATTCCACAAGAAAGAAAGCCTAGCTGCCATGCAAGAAACGGGTTTTTGTAATATTTTACAATGAAATCTCGTTATACTTCTGTAAAACTATCCATCTCGACTAAATTTCAACGGAATGACGTGTTACAGTATGTAGTGAGGTACACATGATAACCCAGTTCCCCTCTGTTTGGAGACGATACCGATTCTTGAAATATAAAACTTTATAGATCATCCTGTATTTCATGTGAGTGTTCTACTGACGAGGATCTCTGCAAGAGAGCTGCCACTCCTTGGAGAAATGGAGGTTTTTTGATATTTTAGAGAACAAATATTTTTGGATACTGTAAGATCTTAAGTGACCTTTTGGTTTCATTTATACCCATGCAACACCACTAGGCTACTCTTGCCTGCACTAAATCAGAGAAGATCTATCGGGCTTCTGAAACAGGTAAGAGAAACCCTCTCAAAATTCACAAACCTTCTCACGGGACACTGCATACCCACAGGTTAGGCACTCTACATAACGATTTCTGCAGAAGCTGCAGATATGAAGAAAAAGAAGAGGATACCATCGGTACCCTCCATCTTGCACTCGCTAACATTAGGAAAGCTTAGCGATCTCTCCAACGCCTACACGTCTGAAATCAATAAATTTACCACCAAGTGTGAATAATTCCAGGAGAAGGCGGTTTAATCCATTCGTATCTATCTAGTGGTAGCACAATGGTCCTTTGTACCTCTAAGTGTACCAACCAGCCAAGTGAGTTTTCGAATACCTGCCTAGTATTGCTGTTAGATTTGTGCCATTCATTTAAATAGCTGTCAAGTCTCAACTGTGATAGAAATTTTTTCCTGGAAATTGTACCACTTGGTTGGACTGAAGTTCAGGCCCACTGATAGGTATAGCTCCTGGCTAGTAAGTCATGTTATGTAATCTGCTCACGAGTTCGTCTACTAAAGGCGTCGTACTACCCAACAGCTAATACATTTAATGCGGAAGGATACGCTATACGTCGTTAATTGCATGACTTCTTCTTTTTTTAAGTATTTAACTCTTCGATGAGCTGAATAAAATCAGGATTTTACTTTACATTCTATTTTTATGTAACTATGTCTGTACCCTTATAAGTGGCAAATGGTTTGAGTTCCAGGCAACCACCAATTCGATGATTGCACGGTAAAATTCTTACTTGATCTTATAACCTTGCATATGTCCTACATCATCCTTCATATTATCTCCGAGCTCCATTATAATAATCCGACCAAGAACAAATGTTGCCTCCGCAAAATGCAAGCCAAAAGCTACATACTCATACGTCCATTTCTTACTTTTGGAATGGTAACTAAAATTGACTACTTGCATCGAAACCCACCGGCTGTGTTAGCTGTAAATGTGCCAAGAATAAATTTTATCCGCGACAGTTCTCTGATTATTTTTTGTTTCAGATAGATCACACCTACGAACATCGCAACTCTGTTGTACCTACTTCCTCATCCCTTACACATCCTGCAGTCGTTTTTTGTGCCACTTGTATGTGTTCCATTACCCACAAAAACATGAAAAGTTTGGCTGAAAGATACGAGTATAGGTACTCGCAATGGTAAGGTTAAACTAACTACCAGCCACGTTCAACTGATTGTTACTCTGGTCGATTGCTCCATAAAGAATTCACAGCACGTTGCGATGTTTTTGCCAACGGTGTGGCGAATACTTCGCAAGTGTTCTCCCTTGAGGACATCCAACTGGTGGATTCGATTTTGGGGATTTATTTATTTTTCGATTTTTGACTCGCAGCACCCGATTCACATCAACCATATCGTTTTCATGTGACAGTAACATATGCGCGGGTAGCCAAGTGATTGATAAATCATCTGTGAAGGTGTTTTTCATGCGCTTCAGTTTTTCTCGCATCATAATTTGAGAATAGGGGTTTGAAGTTCTAAGAGGGTTGCAAGTGTATCTTTCTCCTAATACCGCCATTAGCTAAATCTACGTTATGTAGTTGGTGTCGTTCTCTGAATATTTTGGTGTTGTTCTTCATATTAACTTTCATCAAAGAATCAGGCCTTACATACTCGCATATCAACATAGGAAAATTCCTAAAGGATTGCAAGAACTGATTACATTCTATCCAATGTAGTAAATAAATTTTGAAACATTATGTCGTAACATAAAGAATGAGTCTATCATGAATCTGAAAATATGTACAGGGTTGTAGGGTAGTAGTGTAGCAATTCTGTGGCAAAATGGTATCCAATGGGGTATCCATTTTTATCCTTTCCGTGTTTACGTATGACAGTTTAGTCTTCTGTATTCCGGAATGAGTGATATAACTGATTTCCCAAGGATATCTCACGTTCAATGGATCTCATTTGTCTATGAGATTAGACGGCATTTAGATTAATCCCTGGTATACAAGTGATGATGTGATGATGAAATATAAAAAGGTTCCAAGCTAGAGGTTCCTATCTCACTGTTTATCTTTTGTATAGTGAGCAACTCGGTACTTGCATTTTATCAAAACCAGGCCTGTTGCTTGGTGCTTAATATCAATGAAATTTAAGTCGAATCGCTCTAATTCAAATTTCATATAGTTCGAATTTTCCTCAAAATCCAAGTATTTTTTGGCATTCCTTTCGAATTACTTTTCTTACGTAAAGCATTCTTTATTTCCCAAATTAGTATAAAAGATTCAATGACATGTAAATACAGATACTCGTGTATAAACATCGCAAATTGCAAGTAGTATAGTATGAACTGCTAATTAGTCCGCAGGGAGAGTGATAGAAGTCTGCTGAGTGTGGACTAATACGAATGCGCATTCCTGGCATCTTGAAATACATAATTTTTAAGAACTTTTAACTCACTAAGAGTGGGTTTTTAGTTCAGCTTAAGCTACAATTACACTATTTGCTAAAGCATCGAACATTTGATCATTCTCGGAATCCAGTTGGGCCATTAGACCAAGTGTCAACTTTCGATTAGATCCAAACTCTGTCAAGGACTTCCAATTAATAATTGTGGAACAAGAGGCTTTGAAGCATATTGTCAGCGAAAATGGTCAACCGCTTTATCAATTCATAAATGTGATACAAGTAGGATCAACAATTTAGATAAGTATTGTAAATGAGCTCCAGCATAGCCATCATGTCAACCGTAAGTTCCCGCTCCCTGAATTGTGATCAAGTTGTCTGTACATCGCTCCAGATGGGAATTCTCGCCCTCGACCTAAGCCTAGCTAAAAGAAATCTTGATCTATAGCGGATATGCACTTATAAAAAGTATTACACCATTTCTGTACAATTTATACACTAAAATTAAAGTTTCGGTTTCCGTAGATTTTACTCTCTTTTAATTGTGGCGCTATGTACCCTAAATTCTGATACTGGGTCCACATACTTTTTTTTATAATTTCCGCACGCCGAATGGATTATTAATACCCTTATACTGGTGCTCACTGATTGGAATTTTACTGCAGCAGTTTTTTGCCTAATTTGACGTCGAACACTCGATTATACGTTATAAACCATACTATAGATATCTGATTTGATTTACTACCTTGGGATTGGTATTGTTCAGCAGACGATTACTCTTACTTCTGCCTAGCAAATGTTGTGGTCTAATCACAATTATTTTGAATTTAACGGTTTGTTCAGTGGTCATATCATCGATTGGCACGGTAATGGTTCAAAGTTCAGATCCTGATGTCAGCAAGCATTTATTTATTTATTTCTAACGAAATATACTATATAAACAGTCAATACCATTGCAAATGCATAGCACTGGCAGCGGGTTGGTCATATGGCTGAAATAACTGTTAGCTCTGTTGAATGATTGGTATGCCTATGACATCCGGTAGGCGTTAAAAAAAAAAAAAGCGCTGTGAATCAGAATCGAAAGATCGAAACAAATATCCCCAGTTATATGGACACCACCCCGGAGTGTTTCTGAATCCGAAAATCTGAGTTTCAAACCACTACACCAAACTTTCTATCCTTCTCCATCCTTTCCAACGTCCGCACTGCGTAAAACATTTTAAGGGTATTCATAACCCCTTGATATGCGTAGATTGTAAAAAAAAAAAAATATATTTTCAGGTCCCATTTACTACAATATTTCTTACTAACTTTACTTAGGTGGCGTTACAGTTCGGGGTATATCAGGGCCTCAACCACCAAACCTCTCCAGCCAGTCCGGTTATGAGCCAGCTGCCTCCAGTTGCGCACGCCAAGTTGGTTGAGGTCCCCCTCCACTTGTTTGTGCCACCTACCGCGAAGTCGTTCTCTACTGTACCGTACAGCCGGTGTGGATTCAAAGCTTTCCGGGCTGGAGCGTTGGGCTTCATCCGCTCTACACGATCCAACCATCTTAGGCCCTGCATGCGAACTCTTCTGGCTAACTCGATGTCCTTTTATAAGGCGTATAGCTCGGGATTATACCTTCTCCTCCATTCGCCGTTTATGCAGACCGGACCAAAAATCAGTAGAGGAACTTTTCCCGCAAAGTAACCAAAGGCATTCTCATTCGATTTTGGCAAAGTCCATGCCTCTGCTCAATATAGCAGGACTGGGATGATAAGTGTCTTATACAAAGTTACCTTAGTAGTTCGAGATAGGATTGTTCCCCAATTGGCTTCTTAGCCCATAAAAACACAGTTTGGCAAGAGTAATTCTTCGTTTGATCTCTTCACTGGTGTCATTTGCGGAGCTCACCATAGAGCCTAGGTAGGCAAAGTACTTTACTACCTCAAAATTACATTTGTCTATTGCGGCGTTCTGTCCAAGACGCCGATGTTGGGTGTCCTTTTTTGTAGACAGCATATATGGTATTTTATTTTGCTTTCATTGACCGCTAAATCCATATTTGCTGCCTCGATCTCAATACTCTCAAATGCCCCACTGACGGCCTGCTGAGTTCTTCCGACAAGTCAATGTTATCGGCGTAAGTGAGTAGTTATACAGACTTGTAAAAGATTGTACCTCTGGTTTCGGATTGTGAGCTTCGTACAATTCGTTCAAGTATTATGTTAAGGAGATCGCATGATAGCGCGTGATCCTGTCTAAGACCTTTCCTGGCATCGAACGGTTCGGCGGTGTTCTTTCCGACTTTAATGGAGCAGTGAGAGTTCTCCATCGTCGGCCTGCACAAACGGACAAGCTTGGCAGGGATGCCGAGACTAGACATGGCTCTGTATAACTCGTCTCTATGTATATACGCTATCAAAGGTAACTTTGAAATAGATGAAAAGGTGATGCGTATCACTTTTACACTCATGGATTTTTGCAAGATCTGCCGTAGCGTGAATATTTGGTCAATGGTGCACTTTTTCGGCCTGAAACCGCCCTGATAAGGATGTATCAGGTAGTTGACGATCACTTCAAGGAAACCACCTCACGAAGAATAGAGCACGGTTGGCTCAGCTGGTATTCCCACGTTTACTTTACTGTTAAAAAGGCAATATCAATGAAAGTTCCAAAGATATCGCGAGAAAAGAGGAGGCCTTAAAACTATTTGCCGCAGTAATGAAGTGATCCAAAATCGGCAGGTCTGTCGATATTTTTTTAGGTCAACCCACAGGTGGATCAGCGGAAATGCAGTGAAGGGGGAGGGCTATAATCCCTTGAATTCAGATCATAACCTCGCCGAAATAGGAAGAAGAAGATTGAATTAACACGTTAAGACACACATGTACTCGTATTATAGAAATGTAAGAAGAACATTTTTACACTTTAATTATCCTCACTTCAACGGAGCAGAGAAGCAGAGATGAATCAAAAGAAATTTAATAACAACGATAGATCCTTGAAACTTTTTGTGAGTTATTGTGTAGCCAAATAAACAAGCCAACTACAACCCACGTATGCCCATCTTCAACTCAATTGTTTTAACGCCAAAATACATGAATCGGCGTCTTGTTAAAATGTTGGCTAGCTGATTGGGGAGTCATAAATAAAATTGAAAATAGTTCGAATGGAAAATTCAAGAAAATTAGTTTGTCAGTCCCTTTGATGATAAATTAAGTAACATTGGCAGATAGGAGTACATTTCGCGTTTGTTTGGCTCATGCTTATTACCAAGTGACGCATGAATTTATTGTCCTTGTATCTCATCTCCGTACAGAATGAATTGGAATGTCTACCATAAGTCGCTTGGACTATTTTCTCATATGTCACATAGTATGTATTTATTAATTTCAAAGTGGTGGTGTGGGCATTTTGGCATTTTTTTTTTCGTAGTGAAGCGAAACGTATGCACAATGTAGCCTACGCAGCTAAAGGAACCCATGCACATTAATATGACTTATGTGTAGAGTCGTTCAAACGTCTGTTGTAGTTGTTTAAAGTAGACCTGATTGTTAAGCTTTGTTAAACGATGATAGCAGCAAGAGTAACCACTTCCGGATGATGTCAGAAGATGCTAGGGCAGTAGAAAATAACAAATTGGAAGCTAAAGCAGTCCGGTACAAACGCTACGTTGGTCAACGGGTAATAGGTCAAGCTCGAATTCGTGACCCACAAAGACGTCAGATTAGCGTAGAAGAAATAACCCTTACTTACTTACTTAGATGGCATTACAGTTCGGTGCGAAGCTGGACCTCAACCAGCAAGCCTCTCTGTTTAGCTCGGTCTTTAGCTAATTGCCTCCAGTTGCGCACTCCAAGTTAATCGAGGTCCCCTTGAACTTGTGTACGCCACATTTGGCGAGGATTCCCTCTACTGCGTCGTCCATGCGGATAAGATTCGAAGACTCTGCGGGCCGGAGCGTTGGTGTTTATTCGCTCTACATGTCCTATCCATCTGAAATGTCCAATACGCAGTTTTTTTTACTAAGTCGATGTCGCTGTACAGCTCGTATAGTTCGTGATTGAATCTTCTCTTCCAAGAAACCGATATAGGGCTTTACTCTTGAATTGCCTTATAAGCCCAAAAGAACAGCGATTGGCAAGAATTATTCTTCGCTTGATTTCTGCGCTGATGTCGTTCTCAGAGTTTATAGCAGAGTTAGCGTAGATAAAGTCCCTTACTACATCGAAGTTATAGCTGCCACTGCGACGAAACCGCACTGATAGGGGCCAATTAGGATGTTGATACAAAGTTTCAGGCGTTCAGACAATATCGCAGAAAAGATCTTGCATGCGATGTTGCGGAGACTGATGCCTCTATAATTGGCGTAGTTAAGGGGGTCTTCTTTCTTATGGATGAAATAACCCCAGGTGCCCCTGAACAAGGTAAATATTCTTGTTCGCTTTGTTGATGGTGATTTGCATATGACATCGGTTATGGGGAAAAAATACTGTGAATCAGAAGCAAAGACAAAAAATAACAAAAATCTCCCCAGTTATCAAGATGCCACCCCCGGAGATTCTCTGAAGCATAAACAAATGAGCTTCAAAAACGACTGCACCAAAATCTGTGTCTCTCTCTCTCTCTCTATCTATCCTTTCCAACACCCCCACTGTGTGTTAACATGTTAAAGGTATTCATAACCCTTTGAGTGCGTGCAAATTATAAAAAAAAAAACAAAAAAAAGTAGTCTCTTTGCAAAATAGAGAGCAATCATCTGCTTCGTAACTTTCGGCCGATTTAAGAAAAGTTTGGAGGGTGCTATGATTTAAAAGAAAAAATAAGCTAATTGAGCACCAGAGTGGGGTACAAAGAATAGTCTGATTGTACTCGTACATTTAATTGTTGTCAAATTCTTGGTATTCCTTTAGGTGTATAAGTGCAGCTACCAATCTACATACCATCTTAGTCGCATCGTTTCAAACATACTTGAGAGCGTCGAATTTTCCATGGGACAAATCCACTTTCGCACTCTTACAGTTGCAGGAGTACTCAAAGGTCTTAACATACATAAATCCGCTGGTCCAGATGGTATCTCGCCCATAATTCTGAAGAAGGGTTCTTCCACGCTGGCTAAATCTCTGCGTAAGCTTTTCTGTCTGTCCTACTCTTCTGAGCGCTTCCTGAGTAGATGGAAAAATGTATTTTTCCAGCCTGTCCCTAAAAAAGGCGTATCTTCCTCCCCGTCTAATTACCGACCCATTGCACTTACGTCCCTTCTTTCCAAGGTCATGGAAACGCTGATAAATCCTCAGCTTATGAAATATCTTGATTCACGAAAACTCCTCAATGACCGGCAGTACGGTTTTCGTAGCAAAAGGTCCACTGGTGATTTGATGGCATACACTGGCGATCACTAGGATGAGGCCATACATTTGCAATCGATTTTCACTCTTTATACCTGTTGGAAATTTTGTACCTGAAAACTTTTACTACCTGTGAACAGGTACATATTTTCCCAACAGGACGTCATAAAATTAAAGGGTAAATGAGAAACGACCGTTGGAATTCCCCAAGATCAAACAATGAACTACTTGAAAAGCGTATGAAAAGATGCGCCACTTGGATGAGGCCACATGCAAAACCTTCGAAAGAAAGGAAAAAATGAATAAAATGTTTACATTTTATGGTTTTAAAACATTTATTTTTTTACGTTTTTCTACAATAATAATGAGTATGCCCGCCATTTTTCGATATGACGTCTATAAGACGGTTTGGAATAGAATCATACAGTTTTTTTTAAATAATGAAGAGAAATTTGGGCCCAGGCATCACGAATAGCTTCGATTAAAGTGTCCTTGTCTTCAAATTGTCTGCCGCCTTCATACACTTTACGAGATAACCATGCTCAAACATTTTCGATTATGTTTAAGTCCGGTGAATAGGGCGGCCATGACAAAAGTTCCACGTCTTCTGATTGAATCCAACTTCTAACAACCCTGGAAGTGTGGATGGGGGCATTGTCTTGTTGGCAAATCCAAGGCATGGGTCCGAAAATGTTTTTCACTTTTGGAAATGGCCGTTCCAGCAAATATTTGTAGTTGTTTCCGTTCATTGTTGTGGACAAAAACTCCAACTCGATTGTGCCATAGTAGGTAATAGCTCCCCACACCATTACACTGATGTACGGCTGTGATGTCTTGCCAAAATAAGCTCCTCCCTTCTTAGATCATGGAAATAAAAGTTGTAACCATCGGGGCCGTCAAGGTTTATCTTTTTTTCATCCGAAAAGACAGCGCGTTTCCATTCAGTGCTCCAAGCGACATGTTCTCGTGCAAAATTCGTTCGATGCTCCTTGTGTACTTGCCTCAAAACAGGCTTCTTTTTAAGTTTTCTTCTCTGTATAGTACCACTTTTTCGAATTATCCTTCGGACCGTGGTTATGCTGGCTGATACTCCGCTGTTGCACCTTATGTTAGTCGCTGGTAGAGTAGAATTTGAGGCAAGCCGTAGAATTAACCGCTTTTCTCCCAATGTTGTTGCTTCTACCGTGCGTCCTTTTTGTTTTTTCCCATAGTGTTGTGAATCCGCAAGATAACTGCTTCCAACAGTCTTACTTCTATTAAGCATCCTTGCAATTTCTCGGCCTGAGAGTCCTAACTCCTTGAAAGCATCTATTCTTCCTCTTTCTGTCGCTGTCAAAGTCTTTCCGGAACCCATTTTTTTTAAACTAAATAAAAACAGTTATTTTAAACGCTCTTTTATATATTCTTAACAAAAGTTTACAAAAAAATCGCTGTTGTGAACTCCTGCAATGAAATATTCGCAATGGCCGCATCCAAGTGGCGCATCTTTTTATACGCTTTTCAAATAGTTCATTGTTTGATCTTGGGAAATTCCAACGGTCGTTTCTTATTTACCCTTTAATTTTATGACGTCTTGTTGGGAAAATATGCACTTGTTCACAGGTAGTAAAAGTTTCCGGGTACAAAATTTCCAACAGGTATAAAGAGCGAAAATCGATTGCAAAATGTATGGCCTCATCCTACAGATCGCCAGTGTATATCACCGAGAATTGGAATCAATCTCTCAATCACTTCGGCGAAACAAAGATGGTTGCGTTCGTTATTTCTAAGGCATTTGACAGAGTTTGGCATCAGGCTCTTTTGTCGAAAATGTCGAAATATGGCATCGATGAGTCTCTTCTTCAATGGATTTGAAATTACCTTTCGGACCGTTCAATACAAGTTGTCTTGGACGGTTTCAAGTCTGCAATTCACCATATAAATGCTGGTGTTCCCCAGGGTTCCGTTTCGTCTCCGACTTTCTTTCTCATTTTTATAAATAACCTCTTGTCTGCTACTTATAATCCAATCCACTCCTTCGCTGATGACAGTACCCCCAGTTTTTCATATTCATTCCCTAACTCACGTTCCTGCTCTTCGGCCGTAAAAGAGGAACGACAACGTATGTTAATCACATTAAATTCCGACCTGAATAGCATCACCAAATAGGGTTCAATCAATAGAGTGGAATTTAATGCATCTAAAACATAATGATGTCTTCTGCCAAGCGAAACCAAGACCCTCAACCATTTTCCTTGAATGGTACTTGCATCGATTCACATATTCGAGGTCGCCAAAAATGCTGCAAAATGTCTATAATTTCTTAAGTGGTGCAAAACAAATTTTACCCCGTCTGATCTGGCTTCCGTTGGTTGAGGCCCAGGTCCACCCCGGATCGTAGCGCCATCTAAGTAAGTAAGTAGATCTGGCTTCCATCTATAAGGCATTCATCCGCCCAAAGCTGGAATATAACGCCCACATCTGGTCTGGTGCACCCAAAACCGTTCTGCACATTTTAGATAGGGTACAGAATAGCACGTTAAAACTGATAGGTGATAGAGACATCGTGAACTACATAGTCTCACTAGAACATCGTAGAAATGTCTCATGTCTTTCTCTTTTTTATCGTTTTTTTTTATAAAAAAAAAAATGCTCCAGCGAAATAGCCAGTTTCATTCCTCCCATTCAAAACTTCACCCGCAATACGCGTCACGCTTCGAATGCACATCTGTTCACCCTCAAGCCTATCTTCGGACGTACTGTCAAATATAGGGATTTGTTTATAAGCCGAACAACGCGTTTGTGGAACGATCTACCAGCCTCTATATTTACTAATCATTACAACCTTCAAACATTTAAACATTCCCGCTTCAACGTCGGCTGACACAAACCCTTCCGAGATAGCGAAATGTTGAACTCTTTGGGCATATTGCTGTTGCCTCCAATGCTTTTTTGTCTAGTTGATGAGTAGTTAGACCGAGAATCTTGGTTTTGGATGTGTTAACTTCAGTGTTACCAACACTTACTACAAATATCTATGCGAAAAGAGACAAATACTGTGGGCTTAGGCTTAGTCGAGTTATGCATGTAGGTTTTCAACGGTTCGGAAGTGCATAAATTGAATCGCTTACGTACTCAACTATGAAATCTTATACAGCAATTTTCTTCCCTGATTTGTAGCATGTGGGTGTAGATAGAGACTCGCTTGAGTTTCCTCTTTCTCATAACGCACAACTTTTACCACTTAAAGACATCCCCGGCAACCCTAACAATATCCAATCTTATTAATGCACCCTCGTCTTTTGCTAAAATATTACCTCACATCTATTTCGAAACGCATCTGAAATTTTGCAATAAACTTAATGACTTGTGGATAAACATCAACAGATATTGACATCAAAATTTATAGTCACACACAGCGACACTATCCCCCACTTTAGATGACTGTAGCTTTCGATTCGCTGATACGAGTACCGTGGGGTAAGTTTATTTTATTGCAATAGCATTGCGTTCTACATGCGTTCTAAATGTCAAATTCGATGACCACGATTAGAACCGGAGAGAATGTCCTTTCCTGAGTTATCCTGCGCTCCACTGACTAATACAATAGATTCATTTCCTGCATTTCCGCTCTTAATTTACAACATGAAATTATTATTATTTCAGAAAATCCAGAGACCATCTGCAATTGCAGAACTGTCCAAAGGACTGTCACTGGCTGTCATCGATTTCGACCCTGATTTTCTGTATCCCAAAACACAAGTCATCCATGGTGAGCGTTTGTGATTGAATTGAAATCAAACATTTCGCATTTGATTTAATGCATCCCCTGTGCGTGCACAAGTTCAATTACGGGATGAAAATATGGAAAAATATATCTGTAGATGTATTAGCCTGAATTGTTTTGGGTTCTCTCTATTCGGGTTATGAATGAATATTACAATGTACGACTAATTGATACAAAAACCATTCAAATTGATTGGAGTAATTTGTGGAGGTTTGAAAGTCTGTATTAGAATGGGGTCATACGATTTCTAAGTAGCCACCCTTTCATACAAATACAATTACAACAATAGTATCAATGTGAATAGATTGAGCCAAAACAATTATTAAATGCAAAAATTAATTGTTCTGGTAGCGGCAAATTAAATATCAAAAAAAACCAACGCGGTTTAATGTCTTGAAAACCAGAATTTCTCCGATATATCGTTTCAAAAAGTCCTACCATTTAGCAAATACCATATACTAGTTAACACTTAGGTATACGAGTACATTTTCGGTAAAGTCCGGATAAATGTATCAGCAGAATTGTTCAATATCCTGGAGTACTGCAGTTATAAAACCTTCTTAAGTGCTTAAGGCACTTATCTCCAATTGCATAACTGCTTAGATTCGCGGATTCGAAAAAGCGGCGAATTTTGGCAATCAAAAACCGGACAGTGACAGCTAATTATAAAGCTCACTAGAGCGGTGGAGCTCACCACAGCACTAGATTAAAATTGCCTTTAATTTTTTTTTCAATTCCAGGTCTTATTTGTTTAAAGGGTACTTAAAAGGTGAATATTCCAGGTTCAGAAAGTAAGAAAATGAATCGGTAATTTAGCGAAGAAGGTAGATAAGCGAGAGGTACTTAAAAGCATGTTATAAAGAGATTGAAACTAAAAAAAAGTAACACCACTTAATGCCACTCGTAAAGAAATACGCCATCAGTTCTCCATGTCTTGCAGAATTGTTCTTTGTTTTTAAAGCTCTCGGTCGGGCAGTTTTCCTATCACAAGGAGCTTGCACTTATGAGTGCCTGCTGCATTTGCACATACAAGTATCGTAAGCCTATTCTTGGATTCCTTTGCGCCACTTACCGAAGATTTCGCACTTAAAGGTAACGTCTTCCTTGGTAACACTTTCTAGAAGACCCCAGTTTCATCAGCGTTGTAGATTTGTTCTTAAGTTAACATTCCGGCTTCTAAAAACTGAGCAAAATCGCCAACAAACAATGTTGCAGATTCATAATCTGAAGAAATACTTTCTCCTGATGACTGTAAGCCATGAAGTCATGTCTACTTTTAAATTTCTGAAGGCAGCCCTGAGAATAATTGCACTCAGTTTCAATCTTCAGATTTTTATGGAACGTTTTTGCTTTTCCCATGAGTATTGGTCCAGATATCGGAATACCTTCAAACCGCCGTTGTCGAAACCATTCGTAAAGTGCCTTATCTGGACTTTGTCTCACAGTTTTGCGGCTTTTCATCTTTGTAACAAAATGGGCTTCAGCATAAAACTTCTAAACCCTCTAACAGGCAAAGTTAAAATAATGACAGAAGGTAAAGCAAAATTTTTGTTTAGGTGAGACATTGGAGCAAGAATTTAGTAACGAGTTAAAAAAAAAGTAATTGATTTAGCCACCAGGTAAACAAATTGGAAGGCCGCCTCAGGGCAACCCTGCCCGTTTAAGCCAAAAAATTCGTGGAATTTATTGGATAATTTTCGGATACGAAACGGTAGATCGTATCCTGGCTGACCTTTTTTGATGCGATCACTTTCGGCCTGAAATGATAAATATATTTAATCTTAATAAACTTTTTCAATGGCATAGTTGTTTTATTGGTTGGAATACATTTTTCCCACTAGCTTCCAAATTAGGGTAACGGTGAGCCGTCATGTATAGTAGGATACCAATGTATCTATAATTGCCATCAATGGTAGTTGTGAATTGGATGTTGATATTTTCGATATGAGCAGCTCGATTTGTTTCTTCAGAAATCATATTACATGTTAATCTAATGCTAAGAAAATATTTAAAAATCTCCATTGTAATTTTGCGATTTTTGGTTGAATGGGACAGTTTACTGTTTTCTCGAAATGCCACCTCGTTTACGTGTTATTGCATTTTTTTCGCCACGTACATTGGAAAATTCCCTAGAATGCTTGCTGCAATGCTGAAAATATGAGAAAATTCTTGTAGGTACTATAGTATAGATTCAATAATAATTTAAACCAAAAATTGTGTTTATAGTCATATAATAAATATATGTATTGTATAATAAACGTAATTAATAAAAAAAAAAAAAAAAAAAGAATTACATACCGGACCCAATAAAACCACCAGCAGATGGTACGATATTTGGGCCAGTATTTTCGACAACGGGTAATGGCGATTGTTTTCTTTTTTGTGGCTGTATAATGGATGCATTTACAAATACAAATATTTGGCGCAACAGCTCTTTAAAGTGCCAGGGCCTAGCTTCTCGCAACCACTCATGTTGTGTGCGTTATATTTTTCACACGAATGGAAAGGACCTACAGTTTAATGCCGAATCCGAACGGCGATTTGAGAAGCTTTTTCGTGACAACAATACTCTCGGATGTTTGTCAGACGCTCGCGAGAGGTGGGACCGTGAAAAAACTTTTTTGGTGTTTTCTGGGATTCGAACTTGGAACCTCATGCGTAGTGATCCGACACACTAACCACTTACGCCACGGTGCCCACTGGATGCATTTGATGGTTGTATTATTCCCTCTGCCTCTTGTTTTGTTATTGTTCCTGTTGCCGCGTTTGGTATCTTTTTGTTGTTGTTTCAGAGCTTTCAATCGGTGCTTTAATAGGTGCGGTTGTGGAAGTTGCATCTGCTGAAGTCGACGGCCGATTATATAGAACAGACAAATTGATAGCTCGTAAAGAACATCACTTGTTTCTGCTGAGCTCATTTCATCTGTACATTTCATTATAAATTGGTCATCTTCATTGAGTTCGATACGCCATTGTTGCTTATTTACTCTCTGCTGCCTTCACAGTGTATTTATCAGGTACTAATATTGGAGTGTCATCTGCAAAAGTAGCCATCAGGCATTGTTGTGCACCAGAATATGCCTAGTATACAACAGATACAGGATTGGTCCTAGCACACTTCCTTGTGGAACACCTGCTTCAATTTTCTTGTTCATGTCGAACTCGAAAAAGTCGATCTGAAATATAGGATTTTAGTATTTCGTAAAATCCCTATGCAGTTTATACTCAATGTCCTTATGCAAAACCTTGTCAAAGGCTTGAGCAACATCCAGAAATAGTACCAAACACACTTGTTTTTCTTACAGTGCTTTTCCACTACATCCGTAGTTCGCTGCACTTCGTCTATCGTGGAATATTTATTTCTAAATCCGAACTGATGATTCGGGATTAGACCTCTTTTTGGTCATCTTCAGGTGATATTTCCTGTGGAATCATCTTCGTCTGAATCTATTTGAACCGAATCCATGAAATCTTGAATCTCTATCAGAGAATTTCTATCATTTTGGATATATTAATTTTTGTTTATATCACTGATTTTTTTCCATTTCTACAAAAAATGTAGAAACATAATTTGTTCACAAATCGCCTATCAACAGCAAAGAATACCATCAGCCGAACGGACAAATTTTTAAATGCTTAAACGGGCATGGCCGCCCTAAGGCTACTTTCGGATTTTTGTTGCTAAATTACATTTACATATTCAATTCACACTAAATGCAAATAGTTCCTATATTAAAATTTATATGTTTAATTCTTGCAAAAAAATGTTTACTAAAATCTGACAGAAATATATTATATTAAATTTTTAATTTTACACCAAATCATCAATCATTTTTTTCTCTTCACTGACTGACTTGTCACACAGAATGCACTTTTGCTGACAAAAGCATCAGAATAAAACTTTCAGACGAGTAAAATTATGAAATTACATATTTTCCAAAAAGATGTAAATATTTATTGAGCGCTACATTCACGTTTCGAATTTAATGAAGTTCATGTAATAGCTGCCTCATGTTTCGGATATAAGAGGTTTCTCCGGATAATGGAGTGGATATTAACAAAATACTTGCTAAACAGAATGCCTGATATTAAAGGTTACCAGTTATTGGAGTTCCGGATAAAAGAGTTTCAACTGTATATATATTTTTTTTTAAATACTAACTTGCGTCTTACAGTCTAACTCTTTTAATGTAATTGCCGGCCGTAAGTTGGAAAAGAAAAGTGAGATAGAAAAGATTTATTTTTGGTGCAATAACTTGAAACTCAGGAGATATTAGGTTATACAATACATTTCTCTATGGTTGCTGTCTGAACTAGTCGGGGAGAATTTGTTGTTAGTTTGTCATAGGGTTATGATTTTTAGCATTTTTCGAGCAGATATTAAGTTACTCTAGGTGATGCATTATCGTTTGATTTCATTTAAATAGTACTAGAAAACTTTGAAAAGTATCTGGTTAGAACGTATGCTTGAGTCAGTAGGTACTCAGGCAAAAACTTACCAGTCAAGAAACGAATACATTTCCACCACACCATGCCATCCACAAATAAATATAACATACCTATACAGGCAGAAACCATCCGAAAACCATTGAATAAAACTGGGTTTTCGACTTCTCGACTTTGTCGCCTGTTGTGATACGTCTCGGTCTATCGTATGGTTAGTAGGTACCCTCATCATTGGTATTCTTAGTCTCGAAAGTGTTTAAAATGAAAAATGAATTGTCTATATCCACCGCAACAGAAAAGGAAGAACCTTGATGCACCAAGTAAAATAATTTTTTTTTTTTTTATTATTTTAACACTGAATCAAATGCAACAGTTTACATTCGCTGAAGAAACCTAAAAGACTATTTTTATTAAATACATCCATTTCCAAAAAAGAGTTGATAAAATAATTTCGTAATATCTACATAAATAAAAATGAAATGCTGTTCGTTGGTCATCGCATCACTTGAGAACGGCTAGACCGATTTGGCTCATTTTTTTCTAAATGTTCGTAATAGTCCGAATAAGGTTTTTACGGAAAGAAAAATTGGAAAAGTTACCCAGAAAATTCGGGTAAAACTGAAAGTGATTTTTTCCATGGGAAAAAATGTGTGTACCTATGTTTGTGTGCTATGAAATAAGCCAAATATAGAAACAAAATCATGTCAAAACCCGTTAAGTGATTCTTGAGTTAGGAGTACAACTAAGACAATTTGAAGATTGTAAGCCCCATCATGTCTTCATCAAAATTACATCAACAAGGTTCAGGTGGGCACACAATGAATGGAGGTGAAACTGTGATTGGCATCACTACTATTCATTATTCTGTTTTTTGCGCTGAGCAGGGAACAGTTGTGATTGCTATGTAGTACAACTGCTCGGCTTCTCACAGTAATTTATTGCTTTACACACTGCCGAAGACTCCACAAACACATCGTTGTTTTGCAATAACATCGGTTACGAACTTTTTCGTCGGGTTAGAAAACGCTTCACTGGAGCACTCAAATGTAATTGGTCATTCATACAGAATAGCCTTAATACCTATCAAACCGTAGTTATATGCAACGCAATCGTATCTTTCACTTTAGCCCAAATCACCTACATACTCGTAAATAAAAATGAAATGCTGTTCGTTGGTCATCGCATCACTTGAGAACGGCTAGTCCGATTTGGCTAATTTTTTTTTCAAATGCTTGCAATAGTCCGAATAAGGTTCTTACGGAAAAAAAATTGGAAAGTTGGCCGAAAAATTGGAAAATTCGGTAAAAACTGAAAGTGCTTTTTTCCATGGGAAAAAATGTATGTACATATGTTTGTATGCTATGGACTTCGAAACCACGCAACCGATTTAGCTCAAATTTTCAGATAATCTTCGATATTAGTCCGAGAGTGTTCCTGTTAAGATTTGTCAAAATCGGTCCACTACTTTAGTATTATCGCACTTTAAATAAATAAAAAAATAAATATTGGCGCACCAGTTATTTGGTGCCAGGGCCTAGCTTCTCGCAACCACTCATGTTGTGTGCGTTATATTTTTCACTCGAACGTAAGGAACCTACAGTTAGTGCCGTACCCAAACGCCAATTTGAGAAGCTTTTTCGTGACAAGAATACCCTCGGATGTTTGTCAGACGCTCGCGAGAGGTGGGACCGTGAAAAAAATTTATTGGTGTTTTCTGGGATTCGAACTTGGAACCTCAGTGTGATCGCGCAATGATCCGACACACTAACCACTTACGCCACGATGCCCATTATCGGACTCTTGTACTAAAGAAAATTCTCTTTTGCTAGTCGCAGCAAAGCACACCGGTTACCATCGGTCCACCAGTTTGCCCACTACTTTAGAATTATACTATGTATTTAAGGTTAGACGACTGCTCACTATTGGCCGACACAAAACTGTTCTCTAATAAACTTAGCCCGAGGGCGCCTGCCTGACAGTTTTTTTTTTTTGTTAGGCGCCGCAACGCTCGCCGGGTACCCGCTAGTACTAAATAGTTCACAGTTGTGATTGCTTAGTGGTAGGTACATTCCAAATCACAAGGCATAGTTGTAATGTGATTGCTCTGCAGAGTGCAACTGCTCGGCTGCTCAGTGCTCAGGGTGGGTACATACCAAATCGGAACGCAATCATCTCTCTTGGCTTTGTACAAATTATATAGGCATGCATGATTCTACGGACAGGTAATTTCAGAATTAAATTATTTGATATGCGCTTCATGTTTTAAATTGCGCCCCTATACTAAGCACCAAAGAGAAAAAAATAATAAATGATAACTGAGATCATAAGAGTGACTAAATCGCTACGAGTCTCGCTTCCTTTCTTAACTGTTCGTTATGATCACTGCTCCCCAAAAAGCACTCTTTAGGCCCAATCGAATAATGGAACTTGAACTTGAAAATGAACTAAAATGATTAGGTGTAGTAGATAGTTCAGCATATTTACAAGAAATGAAAATGAGAGAAATTGTACGAAGTTGATAATAATGAGCTAGCAGGCAAAGGTTCAGATTTACGACGGTGAAGTGATCTAGTAGCAATAAAACCGACGAAGGCGAATTGTATATTGCCAAAAAACCCTTCAAAAACTATAAACTTATATGTGTCTACCCATGAACAAACACCTCGAAGAAACCACATGTTTGCGATATATCTGAATCACCTGCGCAAATATTGAAACTATGGTACAGAAGAATGTGCGGTATGTACATATGTACGTACCTTTTAGGCTGATATTATTGGACAAAATTTATTAGCTTCTGTGTAATTGGGACCCAAAGAACAAACAAGTAGTGCAAAATATATCTTACCGATGTAATTTTGAAAACGTGTGTAGGTAATGACAATTATTATAAATATTTAATATTTGAACCACTCTAAGGCATATACGTATAACTTATTGTTTGCATCATAAAATCTTTTTAAAACGTGTACCAACTGGATAAATATGTACTTTGGCAAAGACGTATGATTATTAGTATTCTCTCATATATTTATCTGAATTGTAGGCACTGATGTAAGTACATATCTATTTTTCACAACTCTATAAAAGTACCATGCGCACATAGGTCTGTACTCAGTTCTTCAGTTAAAGATCAAGAATGAATTTCAAGGTAGCATTGGTACTCCTTATTGTCGCATTTTTGTGTACGCTTCATCATGCAGAAGGGACGTTTTTCTTGATGAGGGCACTTATGGAGGCTAAACTGTGCGCATTGGACTCATCATACATATTCTGTCCCACAACAACTACAACTAAAGCTCCCTAATGATAAAGTGATTTCCGACTATCCAGAAAGAATATATTTTCTGAAAAATATGTGTTCTGTCATTTAATAAACTTTATTATACTGCAATCGCTTATAATGTCTGTTTATTTGATCGGCAAAGGCTAGTTGGATTTGCATTTTTAGATAAAAACCTTTTAAATTATACCATTGTTACTAGCATCTGATAATGAGTTTAAGGGTGCAGTCAGCTATCGACAATCGAACAAGATTTTGTGTTGGGAGTTTAGTCGGTAAGTTAGTATTAGCTCAGTCGTATCCCTTTCACTTGTTGTAGGAGAAATCAAAGGTTTTTGATTGGAAGACTTACATAAAATTGACCTGAAAGTCCTCCTACGATTCATATCGCTATCTAATTGGTTTTAAGCCAGTAGTTGTTTTTTCCACAGGATTCCACGGTAGTCTACGGCACAATAAACCCAACTGTTAGCCTAAATGAGCAGTAACTAACGTGACAAGGTACCCATCTACATTTCTACTTACCTAGAATACCATATAAAAATAATTAAAGAAAACAGTCGCGAGTCAAAGCTTTGTCCGTGTGTAAGTAATTGGTCAGACTCTGGACTTAGCGGATATTAGATCGAGGATGGTAAGAATATGGGGGTAGCTGACTAGTAGGTGACAAATAAGTATTGGCAGGCCCTAAAGTGTATACATGTGCTGATTATGTTACACATATATTGTGATTGTATAGACGGACTGACGGGACAAAACTATATATTTAAACAGGACTCCCAAATCGCAATAGCTGGGAATAGAACAAACCTTCATTTGCCAACGATTCGCAAGTATGGTATACAGATGAATCCAAGACAGACGATAGAGTTAGAGCTGGGTTATATGATGCTACTACAAAGACCTTCATCCACTCGTGTGTGGAAAAATGTAACTCCGTATTCCAAGCTGATCTGTATCTGTAACCATATATTTTATATTTTATCAGATAGCAATAGCAATAGCAACTGCTCTATTAGCAATTAAGTCCTACGATATAACATCCAAGCTAATATGCGACTGGTTTCATCTAACCATAACGCTAGCCAGCTCAAAAATAGTTTATCTCATTTGGATGCTAGGATACAGCGGACATGACGGTAATGAAAAGGCCGGGTAGCCAGAATAGGAGTTTCATTAAGTACGGCAAAATCGGCACACAAAATGGACTAAATAAAAAAGCGCATCATTACTGGATGGAAACTGAAGGCAACAGACAGACCAAAATCTTTCTGCCAACATGCTCCCTTAAAAGAACAAAGAGAACTGTCAACCACTTAACCGTAAAGCTTGTTTTCTTTGTGCTCTGCGAAAAATTTAATTTTATTAACACCACGTTCAAAATTCAAAAGTGTTTTTATACTCGATCAGAACCTAAGGGCTCCTAAACTTTTGCAAGATCAAATACAAGTAAGTCGTTGTGTATAATCGCTGGAAAAAAAAATGCACAAAAGCCAGTTGCTCTTAACCTAAAAATCTCATGCAACAAGAAAAAAGAAAACTCGATCAAACCTCCCCTGAAATCTTTGGAATAAAAAAGAAAAATCTAAGCCTGGAAACAATGCCGAAAGTGCAGCAGGCAGTTGAAGACGAGTCCATCTCCTACTCAAAACTGGAAGAAATAATCGGTGGTATTTTGGACAAAAAACGTATTTCCACCAGAGAGGATATTGATGGGCTTCGTGATGACACTCGCTGTCTAATTGCAAAAAAATAAGAGCTTGCGGCCAGGGTTAATCACTTAGAAAGTCGCTGTGAGGTGCTGGAGAATAAAGTCGAGGCAATTCAAATGAAAAGCACTGAGCGAAATTTGATAGTGCGCATGAAAAGCGTACAAGGAGCTGATGAAAATGAGAAAGTAAAAAGTATTTGCGACAATCTTCTTGCAAATTCTTTACACGCAAAAGTGGAACAGGTGCGGCAACTATCGTCGTCTCTAAAAGGTGATGGATCGGCTAGCTTCGTCGTCGAGCTTAATTCTAAAAAAAGGGTAGTAAGTGCTCTGAAATCCGCAAAAACCTTGCGTAGTACTGGTATCGTTGTCCAAAAGGATTTACCTCTTTTTATGAGAAAAAAGAGAGGGAGGTTGCTGCACATTCGGAGGATTATAAAGGAACAAGCGAGAAACGCAAGAGTTGGTGTTGGTGACGATCGGCTGTTCTTCCGAGGAAAAGTGTTCACGTGGAATCCAGAAACAGGGCTGCGATGTGGAGAACAAAATGGTTATATCGTCCTAAACGGTGCACTTGCGGAGGAACGAATTCTCAATTTAATCAATTTCATTCAAACAAAGACGAAAAGGCAGCCTTTGAAGTGTCAAAGCACTCGGGGAATGTCACTAATGTCATCGCCAGCACTGTCAATGTTAACAAAGACCAGGTTAATAATGAGGACCCTTAGAGTATGCAACCAAATAAAGCATTAAATCGAAACTAGCAAGTCGCCGTCTGCCATATTTTATGTAATAATTATAATTCGTTAAATTTAAATTTTCTTATATATAAGATTTTAGCATATAATATTTGTGGATTAAGTAATAAGCAATTATTCCCCGACTTTTTCAAATTTATTAATGAAATGGATTTCATATTTCTTTTTGAAGCATTTGTAATTGAGGAGGATTTTAAGAAATATGAAAATAAATTTATAAATTACAAGTTCAAATGGGTACCTGCGATTAAGAACAACATCAGAAGGCTGTTACCTATGAGTGAAGAATAGAGCTACCAATGAACTTCAATGCGATTTCCAAGTAGCGGATAATGGTCTTGTTTATCTGACACTAAAAATTCTTTCACGGCAGCTAATAATTGTTCCAACGTACCTTAACTGCAATAACAACAAATGGTAGAGAGAACTCAATCTGTTAGAAGAGTCTTTACTCATCAACCAAAGAAACGACTTATTGGTTATTGGAGATTTAAATGGAAGGATTGGCAGTTTAAAAAGCGAATGTAACAATACTGAAGGAATTCTACGAAACTCGAAGGATGCAGTGATAAATTCATGTGGAAGAAAAATGATGGGATTGATGGATTCGATGGGGCTTGGAGTTTTAAATCAGACAGCAACGGCGAGTATATCTTCATAATATCGAATTGCTCGTCCAACATCGACTACTGCTTTGTAGGAGGAGGCTGGTGCTCCATAGTAAGGGATTTGGAAGTTAAGGCTCTTCCATACTCGGACCATCTCCCTATTATCACCACTTTCGGCCTAGAAATGAGTGCAAGGGATGAGATGCAAGAATTGAAACTTCTTCCTAAACTTAAATGGAATAAATCTAATGAAAATGTATACAGGCTTAACCTTAATCGCCACTTGTCAGAGCTACCTGAAAATAGTGATCTAACTTTAAGCGACTTGGAGTCAGTAATAAAGCAATCGATCCCCAGTCAGTTGCAAAGCACTAAGATTGTTTGAAGAGCTGAAAGTGCACATTCTCCCTTCTGCGAGCATTCAGAAAGTTTAAGGGACCATTATTCCGCAAAGCACTACATCACCAGTCACATTTCGCAGGAAACTATTTTTAGCATTGTCAAATCAGAGCTAAGAACCGCATAAATGCTATGTTTGTAAAGCGTAAATTTTCATTAATTTTTATTTTTCACTCTTTTTTTTTTTTCTGATTAAATTTCATATTTGTAATCTCAATTTTAGATACTTAATTAAAGATAAGATATCTTGTAGTATCCAGTTAAATTATTTAGTATAATATATAAATAAATAAAATAAATAAATTATTCAAGATGCTCTACAGTCATGCTAAGGTTCAGTATAAGCAGATATGTCGAATGAAGAAGGCAGAATTCTTTGTAGCCGAGGCTGAAAAACTTTCCATTTGTAAAAGCTCAGCAGATTTTTGGAAAACAGCTAAAAAATTAAATGGAAATTCTTTAAAAATTAATATCCAACTAACAGCTGATGTCCTTAAAAGACATTTTGAAAGTTTATTAAACCCGATAAGCAATGACCTACCAATGCTGTATGCGAAACCATTGTTTGTAAATCAAACTTTAGATAGTGAAATTTCAACTCTCGAAGTGAATGAAGCATTAGCCCGATCCAAGGATTTTAAAGCTCCCGGATTTGATAGAATTCCAGTCGAATTCTATAAATATAGCTCTGCCGACTTTGTGGCAACCATTACGCCAGTCTACAACTCCATATTTGAAAATGGAAACGTCCCGGAAAGCTTTAAACAAGCACTCTCATTAGACCCATCCAATTATAGGGGCATTTCTCTTCTGAATGCATCAGCAAAAATCTTTACCAGTATTCTGCAAGCCCTTTTAATGCATTGGATACAGGAAAACTTACTTCTGAAAGAGTTTTAAGCTGGGTTCCGAGCTGGCTACTCTACTGCGGATCACATCTTTGTACTGCGAAACATAGCGGAAACATTCTTCGAACGGAAACAGAAGCTTTACACGTTCTTCATCGACTTTAGGGCAGCCTTCGATACCGTAGACCGGCAAAGACTTTTTTACAAATTGTACCAGTACGGGTTGACTTATAAGTTTGGAAATGTACTGGAAAACTTATACAACAATACAAAAGCAGCAGTCTGGAACGGTGATGAATTGTCGAAGTGGTTTTCTACAAAAATAGGAGTTAGACAAGGATGTAATGCAAGCCCCTCAGTATTTGCCCTTTACATAGAAGATAGTATTGATTACCTTCCAGGAGGAGTCACATTCGCAGATACTCTTATTAAGGCTCTTCGGTACGCAGATGATATTGTCCTGCCAGAGTCCTTGCAGCTTATGATAACCCGGCTGAACGACTATTGCACACGATGGAATTTAAAACTAAACCTGGAAAAATCAAAAATTATGATTTTTAGGAGAGGAGGTGGCAGAGGAGGTGGCAGGCTATGTAGAACAGAAAGATGGACATTTAACGGTGAACCGATTGAAGTGGTTAAGCACTATAAATACTTGGGAGTTGTGCTATCGAGTAACTTGAGTTTAGTCACCCATATAAGTGAAAAATTAGCGCAGTCTAAGTATGCAATAAAATCCACGTAGCGAATCTGTTTCCAGAATCGAAATATACCTCACAGTTCAAAGTACAGAGTCCAGAGTCTTTGAAGCTGTATCCAAATCCATATTGTTCTACGGAGCGCAGTCATGGGGTCATAAGTATTATGACTTGGTAGAAAAACTACTGAGGTTTTATCTTCGAAGATTATTTCAACTCCCAACCACTGCCCCAAACTACATGCTGATGATCGAAACTGGACTTGCCCCATTGCTCATACAAACATACAGAAGCTGAGCGTGGATTATATTCTCAGTATACTCAGAACAGGTGATGAAAGGCTGACAAGGAAATCGGTTATGTTCGCAGTAAATGCGCAAAGTCTGTGGTACAAGGACATGTTAAATCTGGCGGAGACATATGAATACGACCTTAGCTTAGATTGGAATGCTGAGACTAATTGGAAGGGGATACTCTACGACTTCATATATCACGTAGATATATGTATGCGTAACAAATATATCGAAGAAGCGGAGGCATCAACATACAGGGAAATCTATAGGACTCTGCGTTCTACCTAGGCCCCCTTAATTACTTCAAGGATTCTAACAGCGTAAGATGTATCTCTTTGATTTTTCGTGCCAGAGAGAGATATTGCCACACAACTTCGTGCCACACAGGGAGGATCTTCTAGTTCTCTGCTCAATTTGCAACTAAGCTCAAAGAGAAAACTCTATACAGTTCTTTGGAATGTGCCCGATATTCCGGGGTATCAGGAGATTTCACTTCGGAAAAGCCATATTGACGAGCGAAGAAGTAGCTGAGTTATTAAATGGTTCTAATTAGAAAGCTCTCATATCATACTGTAAATCAACGCTAGGTTATAGAAAAATGATCATTGAAGAAGTTTAAAGTAAACATTTTTTTTTAAGTAAAAGTATAATTTTATTAATTCATTAGGGATATACAGGTTAACAGGTTTTCTGTTTTTAATTTACAATATTCATTTAATCATTTATATGAGTTTTAAACCATGAGTTTTTATTTTTAAATATAGAAATGAAATTATGTGTACACACTTTGTGGTTAGAAGAACCAGTGGCAAGTGTATTTTACAAAGCTAGGGAGCCGCACTAAGAGGAGAGACGCATTTTTGAGAAAAGAAGACGGTATATATATGTGAGATAGTAATGAATAAGCACTATATTACTACTTGCATTAATGCCCCTACATCAGATCTGAAGAGTAACCAGTTTCTCAAAGAACTAAGGAATTTCGATTTGCATTACTGAAAAAGTTATTAAAATTCTACCAAAAGGTTGATAGTCTTTGGCAGACGGCTTTGAGCCTTGTCTTTAAGTATTTAGTATTTTTATTTTATGTAAATTTTGTACAATCTGAAAATTTAATAAATCTATCTATCTATCTATCTAAAAGAACAAAACAACTCCTACTGCTAACTAGGAGTCAGATTCATAACATAATGCAGAATGTGCAGCGAAGATGAAGAATCAATAGAACATATGTATCTTACGTCGTCATCGTTAGCCATGTAAATTCTACTTTAAAGCAAAAGACATATCTGCGTGAGCTAGCAGAAAAAAAATAGTCGAATTCATCACTAACTATGACATCTTGAATGAGCTTTAATGTTAGAGGAAATCATACAGTGGCCGAAGTGATAAGACGGCCAAGGCCAGGGCATTTGTAATCGTGTTTTGCAAAGTTGAAAAGTAAAGCATATGTGTGCATGTACAGTACATTTGTCTTCAATGGCATGAATCAATCGGGTCAATCGGCCTAGTTTACGCTTCGCTCCGTTTTCACTCTGTATTATTCACTGTACTAACTGAAGTTAATTATACATTGATAAAAGTTTCAATGCTTGCACGTTTGCACATATTGTAATATGATTCGTGCTGAAAAGAACGAAAAAAAGTTAGGTGCCTTGAAGGTTGTAAAAAATAAAAAGGTAATTTGTATACAAGCAGAAGGAAATTCTTTTTGCCTCGTTTCAAAACAACCTTGTAACGAAAAAGAAAAGAAGAAGCTTGGGATGAAGTTTTGAAAGCAAAGTCCCTTGGGATGGCTTCAGCCAACCGAAAGTGGACCTTTAATAGGGATACTGTTTTAGTTTGTGGAAAAGTCGAACCTTAGTAAGTACTAAGAAGCATAGCATTATTGTGTTATAAAATTAATGCGTTTACGTTTTATTTTTCTTAAGCCAAAAGAGATAACTCTAAAAAAAACTGGAACTAAGGGGGGAAGAGCGGTAGTTCTTGATGTCGTTGATGAGGCAATTCTCGACATCATAGCGACTAATTCGCCTACTGAAGGGCTGAATTTGCCAGAAGCTGATGGCGATGGAGTTGTCATGCTACTTTCAGAGCCGAATTCAAAAGCCACCGAAGGTACCCAGTTTGAGCATCCATCCTCAAGGAAGAGGAAATCTCAAGCAGTGGACGGCGAAATACAGACTACGAAAAAAAAAAACTGTTGAAGTTCGAAATATACTACTACGACTACATTGGAGGCCCTTAAACTGGAACGTGAGCTGAAAATCCCGTTATCAGAATTCACTAAAGAATTGAATAACGATGGCAAAGATTCTTGTTTTAGTGAAGAATATCGCACCCTGAGATGACAAGTGTCGTAACTTAAAAAAAAAGTCTTGATATTATTGCACAACAACAGTCTTTCTCTCAGAGGCTGTGCATTGTTGGCTGAATAGCGCCTAAATGGTAAAAGAAATTAAGCTTCCAATGAAAAGACAGTTAATAATACATGAGAACCAATCAAAATCTCAAAATTATCATTTTGGAAGTTACGGCACTTGTCATCTCAGGCTGCGATATATAGTCAATTTAACAGAATATTAAGATTTAGAACTTTTGTTATTTTTTTAATTTCTATAATTTCTGCTAATCAGGAAAAAACGTCTAAAATTATTAAAAATTGCAAGAGAATTTTCATTTGGTGGTTCACTATCCTCTATTGTGACCTTTTCAATGTAATTTTCTTCATCATCGTTGTTATGATTCTCCGCTGATTCTTCTTATTCTCTTTGCACATCCAAATTATGCTAAATGCAGCAGGCTAAAACAATTTTACCTGTGATAGTGGGCTGCATCCGGAGATGATTTATACAAGGAAACTTTTCCTTTTTTATTCCTAAGAAAATTACAAGTTTTAGAATGCAATGAACTAGTACACGTCACATACCAAAACTATTTTGATGATTCGCCTAGTCTTTTTATGAGCCCGATAAAACGCTGTTCCACTTGATCGTCCAGATTTGACCTAAGTGGTGTTATTAACCATCCACTTAAAGAATATGCGCTGTCCCCTAGAAGTACTGCATTTGGAAATGGTCGATATCCAGCACTGAAATTTGCTGCCAAACGGAAATTTCTTAATATTCTTTCATCATGCCTGGCCAGCTTACGTTAACAGCATAGAAAGATCGGTCCGGACCATCATTGCATTCAATGCATGCTTTCCATGTCTATTGACAAACTGCTCCTCATTTTCCTTGGGTGCATCGATGTTGATCATCGTACCGTCAACGCATCCAGCTACACAAGGGAATCCTCCTTGTGCACAAAATTGGGTAGATATTTCGGAAGAATTTTCTGGCCAGCAAATGGTGTTTGCAACAAATTCATCCATTATTGCTTTCGAAACTCGGTGTACTACTCTGTAGAATGTAGCTTTACTTATTCCGTGCATAGTTGCGACTCCATGGTACTGAGCTCCATTTCCAATCCAACGTAGTGTACATAAAAGTTGTTGCAAGGGACTTAAACAATTATTTCGTTGGCTGTTAAACTTCAGCTTATGTCCAATTTTCGACAAAACACATTCAATATTGGTCTTTGTTAAACGGAAGGTTTCCAAAGTGGAAGAATTAGTCCCAAATTCAAAATTCGATCTTAGTTTTACAACTCTTGTACACTATGTATTAGTATCGTCTTCGTTTTCAAAACGTGCTTCGATAGGCTTCATTTAAATTTTTTAATTATTTCAACCAACTTTTCAAAACAAATGCTCAACTGCAATCGATTTTTTTCTTTGTATATTATTGACAAGCTTTTCACAATTTTAAATGCAAGGTGCAAACATTATTTGTTTAAAGAAACAAAATGGAAGAATTCTTTGCAAACTGACAGCACTTTTCACGTTGCAAAATCATACGTGTCACTTTGCAAATCTTTGTTTTGTGAAACGAATTTTGCAAAGAGGGATAATTTTCGACTTTTCAAAAGAATAATTTCCTCTTTGCAAATTTACGTTTGGTGAAACGAAATTTGAAAAGATAAAGTGAAAACTTGCAAAATGCAAAGTGAAAAGTGGTTGGTGAAATAGGGCCATCCCACCTTAAACAGCAATCTACAGTCTAAGCCGGACTATATACAATGTTTGAGGGTCCTACACTCTTACCTTTGATTGGCGAGAATAGTTCACCCTAGACAACTCGCTCTAGTCCAGTTTTTCTTAGGAATCTGAAAATTAGAAGTGGGTTCGTCTGATAGCCCAAATATTTTAATCAATACCTTTCAAGACAAGAAGATGTTTCGCAGTTTCGTTGGACTCATTGAAGAGTCTGTAAATGCCTTCATCTATTATGCCCAGTTTCATGGAATGCCCCCTGAGTTTACAGTGCCCCGTTAGAAAGCCTTTTTGGATGTGTAGGTTATTCTTGTTAAGGCAGATGTGTGCTTCGAATCTTTTCCGGTTGTAACATCCCAAAAATTTCATAGTTTATTTCAAACCTGGAGTATTATTCCAGATTTCCGCCCTGTCTTCTTTCTCAATTTTTCTGAATTCTTTACATATGGTATGTTCCTCTATTCCGCAGATTGGTTCACGTCAAGTGAAGGGTTCTGCTGCACTTTGTCGTGCCAAAGAGTCTACTACTTCGTTACCTTTTATTTCGAAATGGCCCGATGCAGTAGAAAGTTACTTTATTGAAGGCGATTGAAACCACTTTTTGCTGCTTCAGTAATCTGCTGCGCTAACATGCATACCAAGCATTCATAACTTCAAAATCAACAACATTCATTTTTTTATTTATTTATTAAGATATTAATATACAATTGCAAATTGTTACTAATGTAAAGTACAAGAGCAACTAGCAGCAACGGCTTTCGGGTCTTCATGTTTAGTTTGGCTATTGTAGTACCCCGGCTTAGAAGCAGGAGAGAGCATTGGTTTTTGACAAAGTCAACCCGATTTTTAGCTCCCCAATTGATGACAGAATTACGTTTCATAGCTTGGAATCTTTGCCACGATTTCATTAAAAAATAGGCGTAGTGAAGAGTGTTGAGGTCTGCATAAGAATGGACCGGATTGGCAGTCAGGACTGAGCCATAAGGAACACCGGCATTGATTAAGAATGGAGTAGAGGTACATACATCGACCTAATGGAACTTAAAACAAACTCGCCATGCATTTGGAGAATATGTCGTCAGCGCCATAAACTTGGAGCATGTTTAAGAGGGAACAATGCCAAACTCTAACAAAATAATTGGAGATTTGAACTTCAAATCTGAATAAATTGTAATCGAACATCTCATGCTCTGATTGCTTGATTACTTTTTTTTGCTTTCATCCTACAAATCGAAAACCGGTAATATGAAGAACTATTTTCTAGAACCAATTACAAATAACGGCCATTTTGCCATACCTAGTTGCTTTCGATTGCTTAACTATAACGTTGACGCAAAAGATCATGTTAACAAATTCTTTTGCCTTTGATTAAATAAAAAGCTTTTGCTGCGCATTTTGTTTTTTGCGTAAAACTTAAATTAAAGGAAAAACCCTCAAAAATTTACAAATTTACAACTGTCGATCGATATAGCCATGATAAAAAGGTGGTTCAAGCTGTGTTATGAATAATTTTTCCCTTAAATCACCTGAACGGCAAGTTGTTAAACATTATGGCGTATTTTCCAAAGACCACGTACACCTTTTATAAATATCCCCATAAGTGTAACAATGTATTGATATTCGCTTACCACTATTTACTCAACTGAAGAAAACATTGAGCTAATGATCACGAAAATCAACGTCTGGCGCAAGCGAAAAGAAAAGGGAGAATTAGGTAGTTTATAAAGAAATTTAGCGATTGGAAATTTGAGAAAATAAAGGTAAAAAATTTCGCGCAAATTTCATTTTCCTATGAGGTTTTCTCTCATGGTGGGAATACGATCAACCGTTGGTATAATTATTTTTACTACAACTTTCCGTTTTTTTTAGCCGATTTTGATGAGATTTTTTTTTATTTGTTAACTTAATTCGTTATCTTTGCATCAAAAGAATAATTTAAGAATTTGGGTGCTCCATTCCTGAAATGTTGGTACCATTTTATATGGCCTTTTTGAAACTTTGGAGGCGAGTTCGTCTCTCCGGTAAAAGAGCGCCTGAAAAAATTTGCAAATTCGTGCTCAGCGTGAGCAATCTATCGGGCTAAATAAAAAAAAGTTCAATTTTCAACATTTCCGGTAAAGTAATACCTAGCCCACTTAGTTTTTAATTTTTGATTTACCCGCCTATAAGAAATGATTTTGGCTGAACCCATAGAGATCCCAACTTGAAATTTTAAACGAGGATGGAGGACGAAGCTCTCTATAACATATAAAAAAATAAACAGGTTTTGAGTTATTCAAAAAATAAAAAAAAAGCACATTCTGGAATATCCTTCGTCATTGAAAATAAAAGTTACGCTAAAATCTTGAAAATCTCTTCACGTTTTCCTGAATCCAACAAGGTATATTTTACTAAGTTCTCATGAGCTGAGCCAAAGTTATGATCTTTTGAAATATAGGTAGGAATGACCTTGAATTTAAATTTTTTTTTTCCATTTTTTTAAGTTCCGTTACACGCAATCTATGTCGAATTTTGCACAATTTTTTGGCCTGATGATTCGTACTACACCAATGGGTAATTCCACCAATTTTGAACCAAATCGTAGAGGGGTCGGTCAGAATGTCGCGTCGGTCGATCTTTCGTGGAATGACCCATCTATAGCATGTAACTATTTATTATTCTATTTTTCTGAACTGCTCGGCTACTCACAATAATTTTTTGCTTCGCACACTGCGGAAGATTCCACATAACACATTGTTGTCTTGCAGTAACATCGCCCAAGAATGCAGATCGCTGTCAATGTTAGCTGCTGAGTAGATGTGGTTTTTGCTTCTCCGGTGATTTTCGTTATATCGAACTAACAACGTATTGAACTCAAACATTAGATAGTGCCGTGTATACTAATAAACTACATATACTCCTTAAACTGCATTGTATTTGCTCGCATATAAGTGTTCTATAATATAATAACTATTAAACTATTAATCCATTAAAGTATATTCCGTTCGCCTAAGGCTCGTCAGTGTAGAATGTCTTCACCGCATTCTTCCCCCTTCCCACACAAATTGTAAATGCTGACTGTACTCTAAACTCCGCCAACGTAGTGCTGCATCAATTTGATTTTAATGTAGTTACATGTTTGGATGTTCTGCAAAGCTTACCAGCCAACAATTCTAATGCCAAAAAATACTTCCATACATTATAACACACATTACACATATTATAAATTCTTGCACTATGACCTCCACCTTTCCCCAGAGTTGGAAAATCGCTAAAGTTGTACCCATTGCTAAGAAGAATAATTCTAATTCAGCCAATGATTACAGACCTATTAGCATTTTGCCGTGGGGCCTTTGATAGGGGCTTTCCAACCCTTCTTTGCCTGCTCGACTTTACGAAGACCTTTGATAACCTTAATCACCAAATGCTCTGCTGGAAATTAAGGAAACACTTTTATTTTGGTAGCTGTGTGGTAAAATTAATTGGTAATTTTCTATCCAATAGGTTTCAAAGAGTCGTTGCAGGTGACAAGCTCTCTGCACTGAATCCTCTGACACAAGGAGTACCACAGGGATCAATTTTGGGGCCGACCTTATTCTGCACATTTATAAATGATTTACCCTCTGTGTGCAATTCATCTTTACGCCGAGGATTTACAACTGCACCTATCTCGTCCATTCAGCTTAGTTGATGAACTCGTTTCAAATTTCAATAAGGATCTGGAAGCTATTTATGAATGGTCAGTTAAAAACGGACTCCTACTTAATCCGAGTAAATCTCAAGTGCTACTTCTTTCAAATAAACCAATCATAGATAGTTTTTTCCATGATGTCTCTCTATCTGCTTCTAAACTGCAGCTTGTGAAATCTGCAGCAAGCCTAGGGTTCATTATCAATCATATCAGCCACGTAAATCATGTTAGCAGAATATACGGTTGTCTTAGAAAGCTGTGGCTAACTGCTGATTTTACTCCTGTAGAAACTCGTAAAGGATTGGTGAATGCTCTGATTGCACCTCTAATTACATAGGCAGAAGTAGTCTATAGTAGCCTTGATTCGTTTTTGGGGACCTGCATTGCGATTGACCGGGAAACTACTGACTGCCCAAAGCTAGGCTTGGGTCAGTAGCGCAACAATCAAGTTCGTGATGAAGTGCTTACTTTACCTCCTAGTGGTGGTCCCCGGACAACTGTACGTATAAACCCTTATACGTGTAGGCTATTAGGGTTGTCTAGGGCCTTGATTATAGGCTAGGTAACGTGCGCCAACAACCTGCGTTACCGAATATTGCCCGCTACAGAAACCGACACTATGCCTCGGATAAGGAATGAGCACATGTTGACGACTTTTGGGTATTGCACCCGGACAAACATAGGTTTCTGGATGTAAGACCGCTCCTCCACTCGGGAAGCAAAGGTCCTTACAATGCCAGATTCCTCCAATTGGAAAAAAAAAGAATTCATGCGTTATAAACTGCACATTTTTGGGGTAAGTGAAATAAGATGGTTAGTAGCGGGCGAGTACAAGTTCCAACGCGTAACACTGTACTACTCTTTTACAATCTCTTAAGTGCCGTCTCAACACAACACCAAATAGAGACATTGTCATAGTGATGGGGGATTTGAATGCCAAGGTAGGCAACGACAACGAAGGGCTCAAACATGTAATCGGGAAGCATGGACGAGGCAACCGCAATGACAAAGGCGAAAGGTTTGTGTATTTCTGCAATGCAAACCGCCGTGTGATAGGTGACACCATGTTTGAGCGCAAGACCTGCCACGAAGTCAGCTGGATTTCCAACGACAGGCAAGCAACCTATTTGACCAAATTGACCATTTTGCCATCAGCCACCGCTTTAGAAGTAGTCTCCTGGACGTCCGAAACAGGCGAGGGGCAGATGTGGGCATAGTACTTGATCACCATCTTATGATAGCTACTCTCCAACTACGCACTGCTGCAGTTCGAAGATCCCACGACAACACAAGAACGCCCAGGTTCAACATCCTTAGATTTAGTGATCCCTCAGTGCGCCAACAATTAAGGGAGCACCTTTCGCAAGGTGTGGAAGCAATCAGCAGCTCTATGACCGCAACCATCCAAGACCACCAGTGTGCTGTGAAAAATGTTTTTACATCAGGTGCTGAAAGAATTGTCGGCCGATCGCAGGGAAGACACAGGGCGTGGCTTTCCGAGGATACCTGGAGACGGATCGACGAACGAAAACAGCTGAAAGCTCGCGTTGCAGTTACTCCAGCAGCAGGGATAAGCGAGCTAGAGTCCCTGTATCGCATGAAGATAAGAGAAGTTCAGCGTAGCGTGCGACGTGATATGCGCAACTACATCAACGCGCTGGCTACAGAAACAGAAGAAGCTGCACGGAGGTGCGATAGCAGGACCGTCTACAGAATCACGAAAGAGCTGACAGGTGGTCGCAGCTCCAGCCAACACCCAGTGAAAAGCCTAGACGGCTCCTTGCTCATTTCGGATGAGGACCAGCTCAAGAGATGGAAAGTGCATTTTGCTACGGTTTTGAACCGTGTATTCGCTAGCGATATGCTCCCAAATCAGACTGAGATGCCCGAGGTGAGAAGTTCCCGAATACGCACCACGACTCCCAGTAAAGGTGAGATCATTACCGCGATCAAGGCGGTAGGACTTGACGGTATTCCAGCAGAGCTCTTACGAGCAGCGCCCACAACATTGGCTGAGCTTCTGCCTCCACTTATAGGGAGAGCTTGGGAAGCTGAGAGCTTTCCTAACGAGTGGTAAAAGGGAATGATCGTCAAGCTTCCTAAGAAAGGAAATTTAATGGAGTGCGGAAACTGGAGGGGTATCTGCGTGCTGCCTGCTGTAGCTAAGATAATAGCTAAAATCACCCTGGAGCGAATCAAACAACATCTCGAAGACACACTCGATGCCGAACAAGCAGATTTCCGCTCTGGATCCTCCTGTGCCGACCACATCAACACCCTGCGGATTATCATCGAACAGTGCGTTGAATATCGATCGCCACTGCACCTGCTGTTCATCGATTGAAGGGGTTCGATAGTGTCAACAGGGAGTTTATTTGGCATGCTTACGCAGGAGAGGTATTCCCGATAAACTAATTGCTATTATCAAAGCTACATATGAAGGCTCCAAATGTCACGGTCTGCACAGGGGAAGATTGTCTGAGGAATTTGAGATCAAAAGTGGGGTAAGACAAGGCTGCATCCTTTCACCAATATTATTCCTATTGGTGATTAGCGATGTGCTTCATGCAGCTTTGTCGACGGGAAACGGAGGAATTCGATGGACTCTTACATCTCAACTGAAACATCTTGACTACGCTGACGATGTATGCTTACGCCCCCAGAGAATTATGGACCTCCACCAAATGACAGCAGATGTGGAGAGGGAGGGGGGCGTCGTCTGGCTAAAAATGAATACGGCAAAAACTAAAATTATCAGCCTTGGAACTAACTCATCGGCTCAAATATGCATTGCTGGACAACCGGTAGAGAGAGTAGAGGATTTCCAGTATCTTGGGAGTATTGTCTCGATCGATGGTGGAACCGAACTGGATATAGCTAACAGGATCGCCAAAGCAAAGTCCGCGTTCGGGATGTTGTCCAAATTATGGCGAAGCAATGCAATCAGTTTGAGCACAAAAATAAGACTGTTCCGCTCCAACGTTGAATCCGTGCTGTTATATGGTTGCAGCACGTGGAGAGTGACCACTGCTATCACCAGAAAGCTGCAAACGTTTGTTAATAGGTGCCTGCGCAATATCTTAAGGATTTTCTGGCCCAATCGTATCTCTAACGATCACCTTTACGAGAGAACGGGTCAGGAACCAATAGGCACAACCATTCAACAGCGGAATTGGTAGTGGATTGGTCACACGTTCCGTAAGGGTGACAGTTCCATAGCGAACCATGCTATGCAATGGAACCCTTTCACTCAGGATGGCAGAAGACCTGGCGGTCCGAGGAGAACATGGTGCAGAACGATCGAGAAGGAGGCACGGCAGTTAGGGAAAAGTTCGGGAGAACTCAGACACATTGCCAGAAACCGTAGACGATGGCGCGTAGGCGTAGTAGAGACCCTAGGACCTACAAGAGGAAACAGGACATAAATAAATAAATTGATTCGTTTTCCCAACGTAGATTACATGTAGCATTTAATGATGCTGTCCGTTGGTCTCCGAAGGTCTGACCATATCTCAGCTTACCCTCGGAGTATATTGGGGTGTTCACTAACGGAATATCTAAACGCGAGAAACTGCACCTTTTTTCATACCGTTTTGAAAAACAAAGCACGAACATATTTATTAAACAAATTAGTTTTCGCACGTTCACTAAGATCTCAACACTTGCTTCTGCCTAGGTTTAAATACTTAAATTCATCTCGGTTATTTTTCATACACGCTGTGAGGCTATGGAACTCTCTACCCATACACATTCGTATCACGAGAGTACTTAATTCTGATAACTTAAAAAAAAAAAAAAACAATTTTACACTAGCATAATGAGCAGTTTTATTATTTTTTTCCCACCCCTATCCTTGAAATATGTAATCTCGAATTGTGATAATATTTATTTTATTATTTATTTGCTACTAGTGGGCACCTGGCGTGCGTTGCTGCGCCTAACAAAAAAAAAAGAACAACTGTTAGGCAGGCGCCTGGGGCTAAGTGTTTTTTTTTCAGTGTTTTTGTTTTTTTTTTTGCCTATCACCTTTGTACAATAATTATCTATATTAAAAAAAAAACCAACCAACTAAATTAGTTGAAAATTACGGGCGGTAGAGGGAAATATACGCATTTTGCCACTTAGTTTTATATATATAGATAAAATAATGATCTTATTAATTGTTAAATATTCTATCATAATGATGTAAGTCTAAGCTTAAATTTAGTACTATAAAAGACCATGTCTTAATGTACAATTCGAAATATTTGTAAATAAATTGGTAATTGGTTATACGTACCTACATACCAAATCGCAACACAATCATCTCTCTTGGCTTTGTATGCAATTGTCTAGGCATGTATGATTCTAGCGGCAGAGAATTTCAGAATTAAGTTATTTGATATGCGAATGTTTTAAATTGCGGCCCTATACTAAGCACCAAAGAGCACAAAATAATAAATGCTTACTGCGATAATAAGACTGACTAAATTACTGAGAGTCTTGGTTTTTTTCTCAACTCTCCGTTGTGATCCCTGCTCACTTAAAAGCACTCTTTAGGCCCAATCGAATAATAGAACTTCAACTTGAAATGGAACTAAAATGATTAGGTGTAGTAGATAGTTCAGCATATTTACAATGAATGAAATATGATGAATGATGCTTGCAAAGATACTGTACGAAATTGATAATAGTGATCTACCAGTCTGTCAAAAAACCCTACAAAAACTATGAAACTATATGTGTCTACCCATGAACAAACATCTCGAAGAAACCACATGTTTGCACACCTGCAAAAATATTTTTGGACAAAATGTATTAGCTTCTGTGTAATTGGAACCCAAAGCACAAGCAAGTGGTGCAAAATATATCTTCCCGATGTAATTTTGAAAATATGTGCAGTTAATGACAATTATTATAAATATTTGATATTTGAACCAATCTAAGGCGTAGAACTTAATGTTTGCATCGTAAAATCTTTTTAAAACGTGAACCAACTGGATAAATATGTACTTTAGCAAAGGGATGTAATTATTAATAGTCTCACATGTATTTATATGAATTGTAGGTACTTTAGTACTTATTTTTCACAACTGTATAAAAGTCTCATCCGCATAGGTCTCAACTCAGTTTTCCAGTTAAAGTTCAAGAATGAATTTCAAGTTAGCATTGTTACTCGTTATCGTCGCTCTATTGTGCACCGTTCAAAAGGCAGAAGGAACATTCTTTCTCCTAAGGGCACTCTATAGGGCTAGATTATGTGCATTGGACTCATCATTACTTTTCTGTCCCACAACAACTACAACGGCGGCTCCTTAATGAAAAAGTAGTTTTCCAAAAGTTTGTATTCTCAGAAATATGAAATTTGTTGTATAATAAATTTTACTATACTTCCAGTATAGTTTGCATTAATTGTGTTTATTATATTTTAATGAGGTGCTAGTTTGGACAAGGTTTCGTGCAAATTGGACAGGTGTGAGCAAATTGAGAAATGTGCAAACAATTTACACGGCTTCAGCTATAAACCAGTAATAAGTCAGAGACTAAACTTTTTAGTCAAAAAACCTATAACGCCTAAGCAAAGTGGCGTCGTCAGCTCCCGTTCAGCAGATAAAAATATATGTCTCTTCTTACTTTTCTGTCTGAAAACAAATCGATGTTCCACGAGTATTACATACATATGTACAGATTTTCTTAACGCATTCTACCATAGCGTTTTATAACAAAAATTACAAAATCTAGGACTCAATGTAAACTTCTTGAAATGGTCGTACTTATCTTAGCGAAAACAAATCGTTCAAATTGATCATTTCCTATAATTTTTCATTGAAGTTGAGTCAAGTCTTCCACAAGGTAGTCACTCGAGACTGCTTTTGCTCAAGTTGTTCGTTAACGATATTCCTTGCGGACGATTTAAAATTATTAAGTTGAATATCCTTAACTCACGAATAATTGAAATTTCAATACGATACTGATCTGCTTCCTTTTATCAGCGAGGTTATGATCCGAAAATAAGGGATCATAACTGTCCCACTTCACTGCATTTCAACTGATCCGCCTGTGGGGTTTGCCTATTTGACCTCAGAAAATATCGGCAGGCCTGCCGATTTTGCATCACTCGGTTAATGAGGCCAATGAAATGTCGATGTCGTCGCATTTGTCTGATCCAGGCGTTTATAGGCCTACCTTTCCTACATCGCGATGTCTTTGGAACGTGCATAGATATTGCCTTTTTAACGGGGTTCAAATGATCTGTTCTTTGAACGTGGCAATACCAGCTGATCCGGTCGCGTTATATTTTTTGTACGATGATTTCCTTGATGTGAAAGCTTCCACGGATCTTCAAACTTCTTATTCAGTCAAGCTTATCATAGATCATATCATAGATCCCAGATATTTGAACTTTTTGCACTTGGGAAGCACTGTTCCATTCAAATAAATGTCTGGAATAGGCCTGAGTGGATCAGAGAACGGGCAGCACAAGTACTCTGTCTTTTTTGAACTAATGCGATACCCATTTCCCTCCAGAGCGTCCACCCACACATCAAGTGCTCGTTGCAGGGATGTAGGATCAATACGATACTGATATATTCTTTAATTGGTGTGAATAAAATTATCTGGAACTAACCTAACTGTAAAAGTTTAAGGCCTATCGACTACTTTCGCCTGTGAATTTTGTGTATAAATTTTGTATTTTTTTCGAGTGTAGGTAAATATCGTTTAAAAACAATATGAGGTTCGTCAGCGCGTGCTCATAGTAGTGTGAAATTATAACTCACTATAATACCCCCTTCGACCATTTGTTTTTTTTTTTTTGTTGGTTAGTACAACTCGTTTGCGAAATGAAAACTTTGGTAGGTACTTTTCCACTGAAAGTTCTTTTTCCGCAATTTAACCTCGGTTATATAGTGCTAGATCAAAAGGTTTGCTCCTTTGTAGGTGTCGGAGTAAATTTCTCTCATCGAGAATTGAAAGAACTAAATTGTTGACGTGTCCTTGTACCCGATTTTTATGCTTACGCACGAAATTTCTAATTTAATTCTCGACTGTTGCAATTCCGAAATCTCTGTGGATATCGTTGTTTTTAATATACCACGGTGCATTTATTGATTGCTCTTAGCATTTTATTTCCAAAGGTTTGTAAATCCTTAAAATTACTTTTTTTAGTACAACCCCAGAGTTGTATTCCCTAGGTAGGTAGGTAGGTAAAGTGGCGGTCCAAAAAGAACCCAATTAGCGCTTAAAGTGCGCCGTTTTGTTACCACGGACTCGTGTCTACCTGTTGTAGTGGCTAGTTGAAAATGATATTAAGTTTAAACCCAGCCCGTGGAGTTCAGAAAGAGGATTAGTTCTCCAGTCCTCTTGTCCGCTATTTCTCTCAGATCCTCGAAGAAGGGTTTGCCAAGAGTTTGCTGTCTGATCCTCGCCAGGGCCGGACATCTGCAAAGGAAATGACATAATTAATTAATATCCCTGCAGCTCCTACAAAAGGTGTTGTGGGGGATTCCAAGCTTGGCCGCATGGTCCCCAACTGGCCAGTGGCCTGTGATAATAGCTACGATTTTGGCAATAACTGGTCTTGTTTGCCTAGTAACTCTTTTGACCTGGGTTTGTTGAAACTGGGCCACGTCTTCCTAGATATGACACAGCTTGTGAGGTTGTTCCACCTGCGATTAGCTAGCTGGAGGAAGTGGAGGTGAATATAGCCCTTAACGGCACCAAGCGGAATGTCGACTCTTTCTGCCAGAGAGCCGTTAAGGGCAGGCCCTCGCCTGGCCAGCTCATCAGCACGCTCATTTCCCTCATGGTTGCTGTGCCCTGGGACCCAGATGAGAGTGATTCTCGAGTAAGTGCTTTGTTGGTTCAATTCAAACCGGCATTGCTCTACCAGTTTTGAAGAGATGCAGACTGCATCAATGGCCTTGATGGCAGCCTGGCTATCCGAAAAAATAGCGATGTTGTGGTTAGATGTTGGAAGGTTGTTTAGCAGGCGGCAGGCTTCTCGAATCGCAAGAAGTTCCGCTAGGAAAACGCTAGCAGAGTCTGGGAGACGGAAGGACCTTGATATATTCAGCTAGTCAGAGAAGATGCCTGCGCCGACTCCGCAGTCCATCTTCGAACCGTCCGTGTATATCCCTATATCATAGTTGCAGGTAACGCGTCCGTTCTTCCATTCTTCTCTGCTGCACCGTGGTATATTAGAAACGACGGTATCCACAGGGATCTCGGAATTCCGACAATCGAAGCTGAAACTAGAAGCTTCGCGAGAAAGCATAGAAACCGACTAATCGGACATGTCAACAATACAGTCCTACAAATATTGGATGAGAGCAATTTATTGCGCCGACTACAAAGGACGAAACCCTTCGACTTGGCGAGATAATGATAAACCGCGTTTAGATTGCGGAACATTCTTTCAGTGGAAAGTAACCTGCCAAACGTTTTTATTTCGTGAAAGAAAAATTGCTTGATAAGTTAATACTTAGTTGCGATATTTACCAAATTTATATCGAAGGGTGGTGTTTTTTTAGTCAGTAAGAATCTGACACTACTATGAGCACGCGCTTGCTATTCTCATAGTGTCTATGGAAGATTTTTCACCAACCCTCGAAAAAAAAAAAAAAAAATTCTTCTCTGGAAGGGAATTTTGCTAAGAACGATTTTCTGAAGTTAAGTTTGGGTATCGTGTAGTCGGTAGAGGGCGCAACCAGTTCACTAGGAATCGTCTCCAGGACCTTGCCGTGACCATATGGCCTTGTAGTCCAGCATCCATATTCCCTGAGCCGGACTGCGCTGCATATAGCTGTGTCTATGGTGTGTAGTTCGAGAGGGATCAGATGCAGGATCACACTGAGAGCATCTGTTGGACAAGACCTCATTGCTCCTGTGATACCCACGCACGCCGATCTCTGTACTTTTTTTATTCTGTCGATATTGTACTTTTTGCTCAAAGCTGGCCACCAAACGATGCCGGCGTAAGTAAGAATTGGACGCACAACGGCTGTGTACATCCAAAGGGTCATCTTTGGCTGGAGTCCCCATTTCTTACCGAATGTTTCATTACAGGCATAGAAGGCTACGCTTGCCTTCTTAATTCGCTGTTCTATATTGAGTTTCCAACTAAGTTTCAGGTCTAGAACTGTGCCTAGGTATTTTGCACTGGAGCAAAGCGAGAGAGGCTGACCATCTAGTTTGGGGGGGGGTGGATGCCGGTACCTTGGTTTTGGTGGTAAACAGAATCATTTCAGTCTTCTCCGGATTTACTCCGAGGCCACAGCTCGTAGCCCATGAGTGTACCTTATCCAGAGCCCTCTCCATGAGTTGACTTATCGTGGAGAGGAACTTTCCTGATACTAGTATAACCATATCATCCGCGTACGCAACCACCTTAAAACCCTCCCTATCAAGTCGCACCAAGATTTTATTGATTGCCATTAACCAGAGCAGGGGGGAGATGACTCCGCCTTGTGGGGTTCCTCTGTTTACCGTCTTAGTTGTACTACTGTTGCCTAGTGTTGCTTGGATTATACGGGTACTGAGCATAGAAACTATCCATTGGCTAATAAAGCCTTCTACACCTAACTCGGTGAGAGATTCCTGAATAGATTCAGTGAAAATGTTGTTGAAGGCTCCTTCTATATCAAGAAATGTGGCGAGAGTATATTCTTTGTAGTGAAGAGTTTTTTCCACTGTACGCACGACCTCATGAAGAGCAGTTTCTGTGGACCGCCCTTTGAGATACGCATGCTGGGATTTCGACAGTGGAAAACTCAGGTTATCGCGGATATGGAAGTCTAGGATACGTTCTAAAGTTTTCAAAACAAAGGAGGACAGGCTTATGGGTCTAAAATCCTTCGCTGATTCATGTCCTCGCCGGCGCGCCTTGGGGATGAAAACCACTTTGACACGTCTCCAGGTTTGGGGAACATCGCTTAGGTTTAAGCAACTCCTATAAATCGGTAATAGCCAGGGAATTGCTATGTCTTGCAATTTCTGCATCATAATAGGCATGATGCAGTCAGGGCCAGGTGACTTATAGGGAGAGAAGCTATTTATAGCGCAGGAGACTTTATCCTCCGTAATAATGTTTGTGATGTTATCCCAAGCTGCCAGTGGCGTACAGGTGGAACTAGCTTGTTCTACTCTAATCTCACTGCAGCCTGGGAAGTAAGTACTCATCAGGAGTTCCAGAGATGCCGCAGAAGAATCTGTCCACCTTCCATCCGTCTTTTTAAGAAAGGACGGGTTGCTATGCCCTTTGGACAAAATTTTGCTGAGCCTTGCGGATTCTTTAAGGGACTCGATAGACTGGCAGTAATCTCTCCAGCCCTGTTTTTTGGCCATTTTGATGGACTCCTTATATATTTTTAGGCAGTCCTTGTAGGACTGCCAGAAGTTGTGAATGTAGCAGATATTGAAGATCGCTCTGGTCATCTTCCTAAGCTTTGATAGATCTTCATTCCACCATGTTGGGACTTTCTTTTTACAATAACTGATTGGACACGAGACTTTAAAGGCAACGTTAATTGCTTTCTCAAAGATTTCAACCTTTGAATCCAGTTCCGTGGTCGAGTTGATTTTATACATTATGTGCTACCCAGTTTTGACTTAACTATACGATTAAACTTTGTCCAGTTTATGCGTTTTGGGTTTCTATAAGGTTTAGGGGTCTCAATCTCGAGACAGACGTTGAAGAGTATCCAATTATGATCAGAAAAAGATTGTAAATCGGATACTCTCCAGTTATCGACCCTGATGGTTTCATTGTTAGATACTAGAGTAATGTCAATAACCGCCTCCCACCCATTGAAGTTATCCGTACTCGGAAAAACAAAAGTTGGAGAATTGCCAGTATTACAAATTGATAGGTTATTGCTAATGATGAAATCGAAAACAGACTCACCTCTGTCATTTGTCTCCGCGCTACCCCAAAGCGTATGTCTGGCATTGGCATCGCAGCCCATCAAGAGGTTGGCCTTACTGGTGTTAATAGTTGATGTTAGGTATTGGACTTCCTCCGGCGGGGCTTGCCGATCGCGGTCCATGTAGACAGATGCAACGAAAAGGGCCTCACCGTTTGCAGTTTCCAGTTTAACCACCGTTAAATCGGCAGAGCTAAGGTTAGGACATAGAAAAGCTTTTATATGCTTCTTAGCTAAAATGCAAGTTCTAGGCTTACCGTTGCAGTTATTGTGGTTGTAGTAGAGTTTGTAGTGGTTGTCCTGAAGTCCCCTGATGGTAGATCCCCTTACCCAGGGATCCTGGATGATGCCGATATCGATGTTTTCTTCATTGATAAAGACACGCAGATTGTCTGTGGCACACTGCGAGTGCCGCAGATTAATCTGAATTCTCTTCAACGGGGGCATTTGGGGTATCTGGGACAATCTTCATGCCCTCCAACAGAGTGTTGGCGTCGTTGACATCGTCTGTGTCTTCGTCCGGGCCTGAAGAGATGTAAATTTTAAGTTTGGCATTTCTTATGCCAAACCTTAGACGGTAGTCCAACTTTTCGAGCACCTCCAAACTATCCTCGTTTATGAGGAGCAGAAAAGTCATGCTGTTTTTCTGCGGCTACTCCGTCTTGATAACTGCCCAATCATCCATTGGGACCGCATGGTTTTGGCGCTTCAGACCTCGAATCAGCTGTTCGCTGTCTATTGGCATAGTCGGCAACCAGATGCGAGCCTTCGGTCTTCGAGGGATGTCCTTCGCTGGGATAAGCTTGATCTTCAAGCCGCTCCATGCGTCGCTTATCTTAGCGACACACTCACCAATGAAATCCTTCGAGAACCTGTCCTCGCATTTGATTACCCTATACCCTCTAACGACCTCATCTGAGTCGAACCAGGGTACAGGACCGCCTTCCTTTTCCACAAGGTAATCAAGCACCATATGCGAGAGTTTGGCTTCGATCTCCCCCCATGCCTTCAGGATGGACTTGCCACTAGTAGAAAGCTCATCTACTAGAGCAACTTGGAGATCGTCCTTGACCACTTCGCTGACGGTACGTGTGGAAACAACAACAGTGCTGCTTTTCTGTGTGGCGGTGGTGGTAGTTTTTGCCGGTTGTTGTTTGATCTGCCTTTTAGCAACGCCGCTTTCGACTTTGCTGCGTTTGCTGGAGTGAGCCATCTCTTCTTGAGATCGGTTCCTCTTCAAGGCTTCTTGTTGGGTTTTTAGACTCGTCTTGGCGGCCTGGCGCTTGTTGTAGTCTTCAACAACAGCCTGGTACCTCAACTTGTCTACCTGGTCACGTTCAGTGACAGTGCCTGCCTCTTCATTCTTGATGATCTTGTTTAGAATGAAGACGGCCTTCTCGTAAAAGTGTTTGTGTTGTAGGTTAGTGAACCAACTGCCTGTTGGTTCAGTGGCTTCTTGGCTTGAAGCTTCTTGGCTTTTATCCGTGTTTTTTAGTTTTTTATTATTATTTTTTTTTGAGAATTCATTAGTGGTCCCACGAGTAGTACGGAAGAGAGATTCGTCCTGGCAGAGCCGATTTACCAGGATAAGGCTATGATACGACAGACCTCGCCTGTGCATCTGAAGGACCTCGTTCGCGGCTGGTTTAACCCCCAGCCTTGCATTCTTGGGCACGGTTTTCTGCGTTAAGCGCTCACACCACCACTGAAATCAGGTACCTCGATCCGATGGTCAAGAGGCATATGTAAAGGATAATACTATTGAGGAGTAAGAACCCGATACAATGCTTCTTGGCCTTGGCTAACCCCATCTTGACAACGTACAAGACTGCTGTGGAGGTTATTACCGGCTGGCACCCACGGGGAGGGTTAGGATGAGGATTTTTGCCTAGCCGTTGTATTCCCTATGACAATATCGGTTTGAGCACTTGCGCAAAAGCAGTTTGTTCTCTATGTTAAACTTAATGTATTTTCCAATCAACCAGCACATTTTTCTGTATTTTTTGTCGAGTTCTTTGTGTTTTAGTTTTTTTCCACGTGCGGCTTCTATTGCAACTTGGCGTCAAGTGTCATCCCGAGATATTTACCCTCGTTTGCAAATGGAATTCGGACCGAGTTTATAAAGGCAGGCAAATTATTTATTTACCTTATTAAATATAAACATATACAACACCGCAACAGCTCTTTAAGTGCCTGGGCCTAGCTTCTCACAACCACTCATGTTGTGTGCATTAATTTTTCAAACAAATGAAATGGACCTGCAACAGTTAAGTGCCGTGTCCGAAGGGCAATTTGTTTTAAGAAGCTTTCTCGTGACAACAATACTCTCGGATGGTTGTCAGACGTTCGCGAGAGGTGGGACCGTGAAAATACTTGTTGGCGTTTTCTGGGTTTCGAACATAGAACCACACGCGCAGTGGTCCCACCAACTAACCACTTGCGCCACGGCACCAACTTTTCTATAAGTAAAATTTACATGAACAGATTAGGTTTAACTGAACGTGATACTCCAAATCGGTCCATTCGTTTACCCTATTGAATGCTTCATGCAATTTCTAGCAGTTTTTCCGACCGTTTTACCTGTTGCCAAAATGGCAGTGTCGTTGGCAAATGCAGCTGATACGGTGCCTTCTTCTAGAGGTTTATCATGAGTAGATAAAAAAGTAAGTAATATTTTTAGTTATGAAAATTCATCTCAAGAGCTTTCGGCGCTATTTTCATTGTACGGTCCGAAAAATAAACTTAAGAATTGAAAATTATACTATCTATCTTCCAACTCATAGATCAAATTATGGTCTAAATAACACAGTAAATCGTTTCTTAACGCTGTATAATTTAATTTTTAATGAAGTCGATCTCTCAATGTGAAGGCATGTTTAAAAAATATTATTAAATTTGTTTTCTATTTTTTATTACAGTCTTGACTATCTGCTTGAAGGTAAAGTGATGGATCCAAGAGAAATCAATTATTATTTGCTGACGATGGAGCCATCATAAGTGAGGATCCTACATCCCTGCAACGAGCACTTGATGCTTGGGTGGATGTTTTGGAGGGAAATGTGTATCGCATTAGTTCAAAAAAGACGCTCAGGCCTATTCCAGACATTTATTTGAACGGAACAGTTCTTCCCAAGTATGAAAACTTCAAATATCTGTGATGTATGATCAATAGCAAACCAACCTGTATAAGGTGGATGAAGTGGCGTGAAAACTCGGCCATCTTCTGTGACCGAAAAATGCCCCCTAAGTTGAAATGAAGGCTCTACACCGCAGTTATGCGTCCAGGGCTCATATACGGTTCACAATGTTGGGCGATGAACAAAAAGTATGAGAGTAAATTAACGGCAGCTGAGATGAAGATGCTTCGCATGACAGCAACAGGAGTGACAAAGCTTGATCGAGTAAGAAGTTCGAAGATCCTTGGAAGCCTTCACGTCAAGGCAATCATCTTATGAAAAATCAGCTGGTATTGCCACGTTAAAAAAAGAGATCATTTGAACCCTGTTAAAAAGGCAATATCAATGAACGTTCCATGTCCATCTAACTTTTTCCGTTTTCTTTAGCATCTGTTCATGTCTCTAACTTTGGGCCTGCATTGATTATGATTCGAAAAAAAAGTTATTACCAATCACAACTGTTTTATTGGCGAATGTAAGCAACATGCACCGCGTGCAGTTGCATATGTTACCAATCCATGGAATAATTGCATGTGCTTTGTTCTGCTGCCTTAAAATTGAAAGTGGTTCACTCTTAATTTATCTATAAATTTGTATTCCCATGTGGAAGAACTGTAATTATTAAAAAAGAAATTACCCTGGCATTCTTACAGATGTTTGTCTTTTTAAAAATAATTTGGTAGTAATAATAACCTGAAAGAGAACTAAGGAATGTCTATAGTTGCTAACTACATTAAAGTTAGATTTGGATCAACAAACCGAGAGCATTTATTTCTAAATAAAAATCGAATGCCGTGTACACGTACATACTCCACCTTGAACCACACTCCAGAAGGTGTACTTGAACATAAGTAAATATTTATGCTACCACCTCAAGAAGGCAGAAGTAAATAAGTATACGTCCTGTGAACCAATGGGATTACACCTCCTAAGACTACGTATAATGTAGAATGAAGTACCTACATTATGTACTTTTAGTATACATAAACAGGTAGAGTGGTTAAAAGCTTTATACTACATTTCGTATTTGTATAATCTTGGGGAGGAGAAAAACCCATGTGATGTCATGCGCATAAAACACCTGAGTACACCTGAGAAATTTGGTCTAAGGGGCGTGAGTTGCGGTACCAGCAATAAGTTGGTTGATTACATGTGTAGCTTGTAAAGAATAGATTCTTGTTTAGTTTTATCTCTTAAGGTTTAGAGTGTTTGTGTTAATAAAATACACTCTTGTACAGTAGGTACAATACATTCAAGGAATTGCAACATTATTGGTGTTCAATTATTCATGAATGATGAGATTGATGGTGGAAATCATGTCATCATTTACGCTTTAAAATATTTTTCCTTGAAAAACCAACAACCCAAAGGCTTTTAATTTCAGATCCACTTTTTACGGAGTCAGCTATGTAATTTCTGAACAATCTTGATGTCCTTCAATACATGCACTGGCTGTAAAATCTATATCTTTACAAAATCAAACGTTCCGTTCTAGCAGCATTAACCTTAAAAAGTATAAAATTCTAAATCAGCAGTAAAATAAAACGACTGTATAGCACCTTCCGTGGTGGTGACAATGACAACATCTGTAACGTTCATTGTTTCGAAATACATTACATTCCGATACTGTTGCACAGATGTGTCCAGGTATAAATGGGGTGAACAGAGTAGTAAAATTGGCTACGTGTTCGGATCTCCATAAAATTGAATTACCTTATAACAAGTGGAGCGACAGTAAAATCTACAAAGTAAAAGAGTACATTTTATTCTTAAAATTATTACATCCTCCAGTTTGAAGGCAAATTCCAATGCAGAAAGTGATTTAAATGGAGACGGTGGCGGTATAGTCTTTTCAATGCCGTAACGGAAAATTGTATCTTTTCAAATATATCTAAGTTCTAAGTCCAAGCATTGGAAAATATGTTTCAGAAAGTAAAATAATTTTAACCTTTGGAATTTAATTGATAGGTTTTTATTGGAAATGCGAAAGCCTTGAAGCTATATGTTATACTTCAGTTTCATTTTATTTTGTAAATTAATGTAGAAATTTGTGTTCTATACTCCTAAATGTTGACCCAAGATATAAACTTTTGCTCTGCCAAGTTTCATCAAAATCCTTGCAGTAGTTTCCGCGTCATGTGTGCACATAAAGACATTCATTCATTCGCATTGCATTCTCTTACGTTCCTTTAAATTCAATTGGTACCAAAAGTAGGCAAATTAGCAACAATTCGAACGATTTTTATGTGGAAAGAAGAACAAATAAATCCCTGTTGTTGCAGCACATGCGGCTATGTAAGTAAACCAATCAACATGTATGATGTATGCAGCATGTTTGATACCTTATGTGTGTTGTGTTATACATATATGTACACCTACTAATACATCTTACAGGTATAGCAAACCTATATTTATGCAAAGAAAGCTAAGAATACAAAAGAATGCAAATTAGTGTATAAGAATTCATAAATGATTGCATTCAATTGATTGAATGCTTAATAAATGGTGATTGTAATCATCTTTCCGAAATATGAAAATGAAGTCAATAAATACAATCATAAAACTGAATTCATTGAATTGTTTTTAAAGAACACATTTCGAAATGATTACATTCTTTTACCATCCTATACGTGTTTACATGCAAGTATTCACAATTATAATAGAATTCGATAAATCCAATAATTCGAGATCCGACTGATTCCGTGCAATCATTTTTTCGAATTTTTAAGAACTCCACTTATATTTGTCCTCCATTATAGCCGCTGCACCAAACCAAAACTGACAGGGTTTATCTTTTCCTCAATCAGGCTAGACACTCGACGTCCCGTGCAGGGACGGGTAAGAATATCACTGCAGCGCCCCCCAACAACTAGCGCTTGTCGTAAAAGGCGACTAAGGGGACAAATCAGATCTAGGCAATATAACACCCAAGTGAGCCTAGCGACACATATACTACCATAAAAACCCTCCCACAAGTGTGCATGCGAGTCCGTGGGTTGACACGACTGGAGATCACCGGTGTCATAAAAGAAAGATCAAACAATACTAAAACAGGAGCATGCACGTGTCAAACAACAAACACCATCGCAATATGGTGCAAAAATTGTATTGCAAAACTGTATCATTATGATAATACTTGCAAAAAGGAAAGGCACTACCCCGCCAGGCACTACCACTGCTGTGCATGGTACTGATCCTGGACCGAGCAGAAATGTTCGGGTCAGAGCTATACGGATTCCGGGGGCTAGCAACATAATGAAACAGTTTGGACGCAATTTAAGGGTCGCGAGTTGGAACGTTGGAAGCATGACCGGTCGAAGTTACGAGCTGGAAGAGATGATGAATAGAAGGTGGGTGGACATCTTGTGTGTCCAAGAGACGAAATGGAAAAACACCGGGAATCGGGCGCGTTTCTTGGACGTTAGGACAAAAGATTACAAGATGTTCTACTACGGAACGGAAAAGGCTAGGAACGGAATCGGTATCATCCTTGCGGCAGAGCTACTTGGAAACGTCTTGAGCATTTCGAAGTCCAGCGACCGTTTGATGTCTCTCAAACTAGTAATACAAGGAGAGGTGTGGAATATTGTCAGTGCATATGCTCCCCACAATGGGTGCAATCAGATAGATAAGGATGCATTTTGGCTAGATTTCCACAATCTCCTTAAGAACATCCCAAAGGAAGAATTTCTGTTTGTGGGAGGAGATTTGAATGGACATGTCGGGAAATCAAACGAAGACTATGAAGACTGCCATGGAGGACTAGGATATGGCACCAGGAACCTTCCTAGTGAAGACATCCTAAGCATGTGCAAATCACACGGTCTTATCGTGTTAAATACCATGTTCATCAAACAAAGCCGACACCTGATCACTTACAGCAGTGGTGGAGATGAAACTCAGATTGACTACCATTTGGTAGCCAGTTTCATGAAGCCTCGGGTAAAAGATTGCAAAGTGATCCTGGGAGAGGCAATCGCTCGTCAACACCGTCTTCTGCTAACAGAAATTTTTTTTATGAAAACACCAAAGAAAAGCAAACAAACAGGGGTCTCTGAGAAAATCAACTGGTACAATCTGGACAAAGAAAAAGGCGATGCTTTTGTTTTCGTAATGAAAAATTACCTCTCTCACACCATCAACGGAGCTGAGGATGAAGAGTGCAGAGCACAAAATATGTGGGATTCCCTACAGCGAACTTGCTTAAAGAAGGCCAAATCACTGCTAGGAGCTTCAAAAGGCCACCATCAACACGCCAAAGAAACATGGTGGTGGAGTGATGAAGCTAAGAAAGTGATAAATGAGAAGAAAGCGGCTTTCAAAGCTTGGTCAAAGTGCCCCTCTAATAATAGTGACGAAAAAGCTCGCCTCGAAATGGAATACAGATGCTGCAAGAAAAAAGCGAAGAAGAAGTGCGCTCAGCTTCAAGCAGAGAGTACGGAGGGCCTGTATCGGGAGCTGGATAAAATATTTTCCCCGGTTGCTGATGCAAACCAGGTTATCCAGGAGCTGCGAAGACACAATATGAACAAGAGTGCCACTATCTTCAAAATAGCCGCCCAAAGAAGGAAGAATGCTCAGGAGATTCGTTCGCCAAAGTTCATTAGCAATGCTCATGGCCAGCTTCTTGTGGATGACGACAAAATTCTGCAGAGGTGGCGGCAGTATTGTGAAGAGCTTTTGAATAAACAGTTTCCCCGGCCATACTTTCCAAGAGCCACCCCTAACTGTGAACAAATACCCGACATTACAGTCGAAGAAGTTAGTGAGGCGGTCAAATACTCCAAAAAACGAAAAGCGGTTGGGCCAGACGAGATACCCTCTGAGTTCTGGAAAAAGATGGGAGACATCGGGTTCAGATGGCTCAGAATTCTCATCTCCAAATTCGTGAGAGGTGATCCAATGCCGAATGAATGGAGGGAAAGTTACCTTCTTCCTGTATACAAAGGGAAGGGTGATACGCGAAACTGTGATAACTACCGTTCGATCAAGCTGATGTCACACACTATGAAAATCGTTGAGCGGGTATTAGGTGGCCGACTGCGAAAAATAATACGGCTATCTGATGATCAGTGCGGGTTTGTCTCGGGTAAATCAACCACAGATGCAATCCAAAGTATAAGGATCATAATGGAAAAACATCGTGATTCCTTAAGGGATTTGCATATTGTATTGGTTGACTTTGAAAAGGCATTCGACAGACAACCACGAGATCTGATATGGGTGGCGCTAAGACATCGAGGGGTTCCAGAAACCTATGTACAGATGATTATGGACATGTACGAAGGAGCAAAGACAAAAGTAAGATGCCCCGCTGGAGTAACCGAAGAGTTCCGAATCAAAGTCGGGGTGCACCAGGGAAGCGTTTTAAGTCCTTTGCTCTTTATTACAGTCCTTGATTATCTGCTTGAAGGTAAAGTGATGGACCCCAAGGTACATCAGTTATTCTTTGCTGACGATGGAGCCATCATAAGTGAGGATCCTACATCCCTGCAACGAGCACTTGATGTGTGGGTGGACGTTCTGGAGGGAAATGGGTATCGCATTAGTTAAAAAAAAACAGAGTACTTGTGCTGCCCGTTCTCTGATCCACTCAGGCCTATTCCAGACATTTATTTGAATGGAACAGTGCTTCCCAAGTGCGAAAAGTTCAAAAATCTGGGATCTATGATCAATAGCAAAGCAACTTGTGATGACGACATCAATCATCGTGTAAGCGTAGGGTGGATGAAGTGGCGAGAAAATTCCGCTATCTTCTGTGACAGAAAAATGCCCCCTAAGTTGAAAGGAAGGCTCTACACCGCAGTTGTACGTCCAGCGCTCACATACGGTTCACAATGTTGGACGATGTACAAAAAGTATGAGAGTAAATTAACGGCAGCTGAGATGAAGATGCTTCGCATGACAGCAGGAGTGACCAAGCTTGATCGAATAAGAAGTTCGAAGATCCGTGGAAGCTTTCACATCAAGGAAACCATCGTACACAAATTAGAGCGCGACCGGCTCAGCTGGTATTGCCACGTTCAAAGAAGAGATCATTTGAACCCTGTTAAAAAGGCAATATCTATGCACGTTCCAAAGACATCGCGATGTAGGAAAGGCAGGCCTATAAACGCCTGGATCAGACAAATGCGACGACATCGGCATTTCATTGGCCTCAGTAACCGAGTGATCCAAAATCGGCAGGCCTGCCGATATTTTCTGAGGTCAAATAGGCGAACCCCACAGGCGGATCAGTAGAAATGCGGTGAAGTGGGAGGGTTGTGATCCCTAGTTTTCGGATCATAACCTCGCTGATAAAAGGAAGAAGAAGAAGGCTAGACACTCGACAATGAACGTATTGTACTCTATGTAAACTGGCGATTTTATAAGGTAAAGTTAAGCCCATATAAGAATCTGTTTATTTCATAAGGGACTTAAGCTTTGAATACAAATTACATTATTTTGTGCGGAGCTGTGAACGACAGGTATCGTTTTTTGTTCGGTAGACAAAATGAGATGTAAAGCTGACAAATATTTCCCTTGGTACAATACTTTCAACGGAATTTTAAGATTTTTATTTATGAGAAAGTCACTTTGATTATATTTTTGCCAAAAGCTTTGAATAATGTATCCATGGTACCATATATAGGTGCATACTTCGGCTTCAAAAGTATTTTCTAAGCGATTTTTATATGTTTATCGAATGGGGTATATTGTTTATCGAGTGGGCTTTTATTTAAGGGTGATACAAATAACTTCCAAAATTAATGATTAATCTCTAGATGTTTTAAATATTGCAAGCTAAGCCACTATCTAATGCTTATATTTACTGGCTTTCCATTCTAGGAACGTTCCACTCATATTCACTTAATAATAATTCAATAAGGTTCTACTTATTGTGCAAATTGATGTGCCCTATTTTGAGGGTGTCCTAAAAATGAAATTATGCGAAGTAAAATTTGGATTTACATAAAGCGTTCAATGGCTTTTGCACCATCTGTCTATGCAGTACAACTCAATGGAGGAGAGTAATGATTATTTATCAAATAACAGCATGAAAAGACTGCTTATATCAAATTGCAATTTTGTGGCTTATTTGCGAATCTAAATAGATATTGAATGTTTACGATAATAAAAAATTATTAAAAAGAAGCAAGTGCTTAGAATGGGATATCATTTTTGTTTTGTATTTTATTTTGATCTTAGAGTACCAAAAAGTTGAACCGTTATATTTTATTCGAAAAATTAAATGTGGGATTTGAATATGTAAGAAGTATCCGAGTTAAGCACTTGCATTCGTTTGTACTATTTTATTTTACAATTGTTAGAAGCCATGGATATATTATATGTAAGTAGATACGTTTGGCAGACATACAAAATTCTGCTCATAATTAGGGTAAAAGTGGGATAATTGCATTATATTTCGCCCTACATACTTATTTTTACTACTAGTACGTAATTATATCAAGTAGCTGAGTTTGATCTAAATCATAAATAATTTTTATGTAAAGTATTGTATAAAATTTGAATTTATAAAATTCCATTAAGGCTATGGTGCAATTAAAAATAGGCACCTATATACGTTTTGTTTAATACTTAAAAAGAAAAAGATTAATATTGATTCGTGGTCATTGATGACCTACAAGTCACAAGCATTTTTTTTTCTTAGTCACGTCCTGTTTATAAATGAAAAAAATAAATAAATGTTTTGCGAGAGAGTTTTGGAAGTTTTTGGTTAACACTTACAATGCTTACAATCTTACTTACATCTAGCTTACAAATCTATGTCTTTCAGTAATGGTTAGACAGGAATGCAAAATGTTCCTTTATTTACGCCCAGTTTTTTATTACCTATTGCGTAGATACGTACTCCATATATGTATGTAGAAATTGAAACAGTACTTCCGATATAATAGGTGCGATTTTTTGTACGTGTATACCCGCTCACTCAAAAATGTACATGTTAATTACAACAACACGATAGCGTGTACCCGCTTAAGTTAGCTAAGTCCTTAGCGTGGATAAAAACAATGCTACCAGAATCGTTTTTCTTATCCCCAATCGGTAAATTATGAATAAATGTCAAAAATTTCATATAAATGTGACATTTAGTTTGGAAATTAATTTAAAAACAAAAATGTCTGGAGCAGAAAAAAGGTACGTAGAAACATTAAAGAGAATTTGTTTTTATTTTTCTACATTTTATTAGCCAACGAAAATTGTGGACTAAAGAGGAGACTTTGGGGTAGCTGAAGTGCTATTTTTTGCGAAAAAGAAAACAAGAACAAAGAATAAAAAATCGAATTTCTTAAAAAAAATTTTAAATTTTATTTCAAAGAATGTTTCGATGTTTGCCATTTAAATAGCTTGTTTATAATTTTCGCAAAAAAAAATTAAGGATTTCTGAGTTTGGCAGTTAAAATGTCATAAGAATGTATGTGCTGCCAGTTTTTTCTCACAAAAACCGATAATCCGGGATGGTCGTTTTTTTTGTGCCATTTTTGAGTTAGCGGGTATACGCGTACAAAAAAACTCACCTATTATTTAGATAATTTTTATTGTAATAATAGAGAATCCTTAGTTAATAGTTTAGAACAATTCAATAGATAGTTATTTTATATGTATTTGTGTAATTTAGCAAATTTAGTATTAAGATAGTTATAAAAAGTAAGCAAAGAGATAAGGTATTTCGGAAGTTTACCATCCACGGCCCCGGTTAATCTTCAAGAAGAGGAGACAAAGCTGTTCTCTTCCTTTTATATGTTTCAGATATTAGGACGTTATGTAAGTAGTGTAAAGGCGTTTAGCGGATGTGTTGGAGAAAACTGAGTTTACAATCCACTTACATATGTCTCTCCTAATCGATTATTGATGTTGGCAGATGACCCAAAATTAAGGATTTCGTTTACACCGATGGGGCGCCGTGGCGTAAGTGGTTAGTGTGTCGGATCACTACGCATGAGGTTCCAAGTTCGAATCCCAGAAAAACACCAAAAAAAGTTTTTTCACGGTCCCACCTCTCGCGAGCGTCTGACAAACATCCGAGAGTATTTTTGTCACGAAAAAGCTTCTCAAATCGCCGTTCGGATTCGGCATTAAACTGTAGGTCCCTTCCATTCGTGTGAAAAATATAACGCACACAACATGAGTGGTTGCGAGAAGCTAGGCCCTGGCACTTTAAAGAGCTGTTGCGCCAAATATTTGTATTTTTTTTTGTTTACACCGATTGCAAAAATGACCACCGAATCCATGAGGTGTGCGGTCATCAAAAGTGGAATTTAGTTAGGGACAGCGTTAGGTCACTTAAGACTCATAAAAAAGATGGCAGCTGCTACAAAGAGAAATTCTGTACGTGCAAAGTTTAGTATTCACGTTCGCAATAATGATTAAAGCATCAAGACATAACTCATCAAGATGTAATGCTGTGTTTTCAACTGATGCTTTCTGGTCTTTGAGCATCCAGATTCAACGTTATGATGCATAACGCAACAAAACCAACACTAGTACATGCTGTGGTCAGCCTTCTCAGCATACATATATGTACCTGAAGTGTAGATAGGGGTTTTTCTTCAAGAGTGCACTCAATCAGGGTTATCGTGAATAAGTGTTCCCTCGGAAATTTTCCCTCGAACAAATTTTAGATATCTTCAAAAAAGAAGAAATAATTCTGCGGAAAAGAAATAAGTACCATGAATGACAATTTAGGAGAATTTTCAACGCAATCGCGATATTTAATTTTTCGCGATGAATTTTTTCCCTTTTTTTGAAGGTACCTAATTTTTGATCGGGGGAAAAGTTTCGAGGGATAATTTATTCGCGATAACCCAGAATATTTAATCTCTAACTAAGTATTACTGAGCTTTTGTCATGTTATATAAGTTTGTACACAGATATGAATGTATATGGCTAACTTACTTCATTCCGACCATTGCTTCGGAGTTCCTGTTAACGGAGATCTTTAAGAGGATTATTCCATTTTTTTATATTTCTTTGGGCGTTGAGTGTTAATAAAATCATTTAACATATCTAAATGGTTTATGAAACTTTGAAACTTAAAAACCATTCAATTTGCCGGTGAAGAATAATTTTCGTAATTATTTAATGAAAAAAGTTGTTCATCTATCACTTTGATTGAGTTTTAAATGCCGAATTCGGCAAGCTTACGACACAGAAAAAATAATGGCGGAAAGCAATGAACTGGTGACGGAAAATGTAATGAATAAAGAATAACATATTAAAGGATAATTAAACTAAACTTAAGGTTAATTCGTAGTTGATTATACTTAATAAATAACAGAGTAAGAGTTTCCGCAACCTTAGTATGCCAATGCTTTTCATGGCAGAATGCTGTGTAAGTTTATGAAAAAGTTGACATAGCCTTCTTGACATTTGTTCTTCTTCTTCCCTTTTCAGCGAGGTTATGATCCGAAAAATAAGGGATCATAGCTCTCCCACTTCACCGCATTTCAACTGATCTGCCTGTCGGGTTCGTCGATTTTGGATCACTCGATTACTGAGGCCAATGAAATGCAGATGTCGTCGCATTTGTGTGTCGTTAATTTACTCTCTTACTTTTTAGATTTAGATTTAGATTTAGATTTATTTCATACAAAATTATAATACATAATACATAGGTTCTAGTAATAAGGATTTCAGAAATAATTATAATGACATTTTTTATTTATATATACTTCAAGTATTTAAATAGTATCAAATGCCACTTCAATGGGCTTTACAGCAAATAAATTCAGTTGTGGGTGGGGTGACCCTTAAAAACAAAAATTATACAATAACGAAAAAGTGAAAGATAGTATGTGATTAGATGTAATAACAAAGAAGCAAGATCCAAAAAACAAGTGAAAAGGAAAAAAAAAAATATAAAAAATTAAAATAAAGGTAATACAAAGAGAGTACACGTAGTTACACCAGAACGTCAGATAATATGGATTCTAAACTAGCATAATTTAGATCTAAGAGCCATTGCTTAACACATTTTTCAAACCTTCCAGAAACCGTTAGAGCTCTTAAGGACTGTGGGAGCTTATTAAATAAGCGGCACGAAGAAACCAAATAAAAGTTTCGAAGGGCGTTGGTGCGATAGATCGGTATAGAGACTAAATTCGAAAAATTTCCACGTAGATTATAGTCAGAAATTATTCTGTAGTTACGATTTCCCGATCTCATGAAGAAAGTTTTTAACACTTTGAAACAATAAAGATGACGAACTGGAAGCATTTTTAAATCACGAAACAACGGATAACTAGGATGTCGACGGTGCTTTCGGCACATAATTCTTAAGACTTTCTTTTGCAGAATTAAAAGTGGTTTAATTTTATTCAAATGAGTTCCACCCCAACACGAAATACCATATTGGAGCTTTGAATGTAAAATTCCATAATATATAGTTCTCAGCAGTTTGTTAGAACAAACATTTTTCAAGTAAAAGAAATGACGGAGAGTATAACGAAAGTAGTTCCTCAGGGACTCTGTATGTTTAGCAAAAGTCATCCTAGAATCAATAGTTAGCCCCAAGTACTTAAACTCTACCACATTCTCAATCAAAAAACAATTATCACTGCAGCTGAGAGCACTACAAAACGTAGGGGCAGAGGCACAGGAACAATTTTCCAGTCTAAATTTTAGGCAATCCGGTGCGTGAAAGTAAACTTCAGCATTAGTGCGGATCTGGTTGGATAAATTGAAGAACATAATTTTTGTTTTAGAGCTGATGCTCAATCTGTGCTCGGAAAACCAGATCCTTAATAAATGTAGATCCCAATTAATATCCGATACCAAATCTAAAGCACTATCAGAACCATAAGAACAGCCAATATCATCAGCGAAGGCAGTAAGTGTACCTTTGAGCATAATCCGAACAGAGAATTTATATAAATGAGAAACAAAATAGGACCCAGTACAGAGCCTTGAGGAACTCCCAAATTGTAAAACTGGAATTCACTCCTGGTTTCGCCAATCTTCACTCTTTGAGATCGATTAGAAAGGTATGACCTAACCCAAGAGAGCATGAAGCCGCGAATTCCAGCTTTTTCAAGTTTTTCCAACAAGATAGCGTGATTCACCATATCGAAAGCTTTTGTAATGTCTACAAAAAGCCCAGCAGTGCACCTTTTTGAATCGAGATTAGAGAGAATACTAGAGCAAAAACGCAAAAGGGCGTCTTCAGTGGATTTCCCCTGTTGAAAGCCAAACTGTACCGCGCTAAAAAACATTGATTTGTTTAGAAAAGATAAAATCCTCACTTTAACAGTCTTTTCGAAGATTTTGCTAACCACAGGAAGAAGTGAGATTGGTCTATAATTACTCAATACTTCTGCGGAGCCTTTTTTAAGGAGAGGAACTACGTCGGCACATTTGAGTTCGTCAGGAAAAACACCTAGAAATATGCTGCGGTTGAAAATAACAGCTAAAACATCCACTACAAAGAAACCAATACGTTTTAAAAGAATATTCGAGATGCCATCACAACCGCAAGCATTAGAGTTCTTTAGCGAACTAATTGCCTTTAAAAGTTCGAATGCAGTTATGGGCTCAAAAGCAAAACTATTCCTCTGCAGCGGTTCACAAAAACTTCCAACAACCGGGCACAAACCACAGGTACGTTGGCCTGCATGCGCTGGTAAATTACTAGCTATTGAGGTAAAGTAATTGCTGAAGGCATTAGCAATGTCAAATGCATCAGTAATTACATACTCATTTACACGAATAGCAATGGGTTGCTTAGAAGGTGAGGATTGGTTCAGAATATTGTTGACCACCTGCCATTCACTTTTTATATTACCATTAGCAAAAAGAAACTGATTACGATAATAATTGTCGCGGCAGATGGGAATCTCTTTTTTAAGTTGGGAGGTTACTTTATTATACCTATTACTCAGCCTGAGGTTGTTAGGATGCTTCGAACACTTGATTCTAAGCTTATTATTGTACCTTACCTTGTTAAGAAGTCGCATGGAAATCCAAGGCTTAAGTCTTTTATGACATGTTTTCAAGGACACAACGGAAGTACACTTAGAAATATGCTTAGAGAGACGATCAATAAAAAGTGAATAGGCAGCTGATGGATTGCTTTCCGAATAAACGTCAACCCAAAACTCAAAGGAGAGATTGTTTTTTAGCTTTACGATGTCAATTTTTGTGGCTGTTTTGGATGAAATTTGAATTCTACTCTTTTTCTTCATACGGGTGGAGTCTATCAACAACCCTGTCATAGAGTGATCAGAAATTTTGAGATCGAATAAACACTTCTCACAGTCGCTTAAGGAGAAATTGGATAAACGTCCATAAATGTGATCTAGGCATCTACCTGACACCATCCTCGTAGGTTCATTTATGAAGCTGGAAAGACCGTGTGATGCCAAAAGAGCCAAATAGTTCGCAACAGTATCACTGTTTTCCAATAAATTTAAATTAAAATCACCCAAAATAGTTAAATTGTACATTGTCCAACATTGTGAACCGTATGTGAGCGGAAGATAGCGGAACTTTCTCGCCACTTCATCCACCCTACGCTTACGCGATGATTGATGTCGTCATCACAGGTTGCTTTGCTATTGATCATAGATCCCAGATGTTTGAACTTTTCGCACTTGGGAAGTCTGTCTGGAATAGACCTGAGTAGACCAGAGAACGGGCAGCATAAGTACTTTGTCTTTTTTAAACTAATGCGATATCCATTTCCATCCAAATCGTCCACCCACACATCAAGTGCTCGTTGCACGGATATAGGATCCTCACTTATGATGGCTACATCGTCAGCAAAGAATAAATGATGTACCTTGGGGTCCGTCACTTTACCTTCAAGGACTGTAATAAAGACTTTGATTAGGAACTCTTCGGTTACTCCAGCGGGGCATCTTACTCTTGTCTTTGCTCCTTCATACATGTTCATGATCATCTGTATATAAGTTTCTGGAACACCTCGATGTCTTAGCGCCACCCATATCAGATCTCGTGGTTGTCTGTCGAATGCCTTTTCAAAGTCAACCAATACAATATGCAAATCCTTTAAGGAATCACGATGTTTTTTCATTGTGATCCTATACTTTGGATTGCATCTGTGGTTGAATTACCCGCGCCCAGCCCATACTGATCATCAGATAGCCGTATTATTTTTCGCAGTCGGCCACCTAATACCCGCTCAACGATCTTCATGGTGTGTGACATCAGCTTGATCGAACGGTAGTTATCACAGTTTCGCGTATCACCCTTCCCTTTGTATACAGGAAGAAGGTAACTTTCCCCCCCATTAATTCGGCATTGGATTACCTCTCACAAATTTTGAGATAAGAATTCTGAGCCACCTGAACCCGATGTCTCCCAGAACTCAGAGGGTCTCTCTTCTGGCCCAACCGCTTTTCGTTTTTTTGAGTATTTGACCGCTTCACTAACTTCTTCGACTATAATGTCGGGTATTTCTTCACAGTTAGGGGTGGCTCTTAAAAAGTATGGCCGGGGAAACTGTTCTATCAAAAGTTCTTCACAATACTGCCGCCACCTCTGCCGAAATTTTTCGTCATCCACAAGAGCTGGCCACGAGCATTGTTAATGAACTTTGGCGAATGAATCTCCTAAGAGATGGTTGCACTCTTGTTCATATTGTGTCTTCGCAGCTCCTGGATAGTCTGGTTTGCATCAACAGCCGGGGAAGATATTTTCTCCAGCTCTCGATACAGGCCCTCCGTACTCTCTGCTAGAAGCTGGGCGCACTTCTTCTTCGCTTTTTTCTTGCAGCATCTGTATTCCATTTCGAGGCGAGCTTTTTCGTCACTATTATTAGAGGGGCACTTTAACCAAGCTTTGAAAGCCGCTTTCTTCTCATTTATCACCTTCTTAGCTTTATCACTCCACCACAATGTTTCTTTGGCGTGTTGATGGTGGCCTTCTGAAGCTCCTAGCAGTGATTTGGCCTTCTTTAAGCAGGTTCGCTGTAAGGAATCCCACATATTTTGTACTCTGCGTCTTCATCCTCAGCTCCATTGATGGTGTGAGAGAGGTAATTTTTCATCACGAAAACAAAAGCCTTGTCTTTTTCTTTGTCCAGATTGTACCACTTGATTTTCTCAGTGACCCTTGTTTGTTTGCTTTTCTTTGGTATCTTCATAAAAATGTCTGTAAGCACGTGACGGTGTTGCCGAGCGATCACCTCTCCCAGGATCACTTTGCAATCTTTTACCCGAGGCTTCATGAAACTGGCTACCAAATGGTAGTTAATCTGGGTTTCATCTCCACCACTGCTGAAAGTGATCAGGTGTCGGCTTTGTTTGATGAACATGGTATTTAACACGATAGGACCGTATGATTTGCACATGCTTAGGATGTGTTTACCAGGTGGTGGTGCCATATCCTAGTCATCCATGGCAGTTTTCATAGTCTTCGTTTGACTTCCCGACATGTCCATTCAAATCTCCTCCAACAAACAGAAACTCTTCCTTTGGGATGTTCTTAAGGAGATTGTGGAAATCTAGCCAAAATGCATCTTTATCTCTCTGATTGCACCCATTTTGGGGACAATATGACAATATTCCACACCTCTGATTGTATTACTAGTTTGAGAGACATCAAACGGTCGCTGGACTTCGAAATGCTCAAGACGTTTCCAAGTAGCTCTGCCGCAAGGATGATACCGATTCCGTTCCTAGCCTTTTCCGTTCCGTAGTAGAACATCTTGTAATCTTTTGACCTAACGTCCAAGAAACGCACCCGATTTCCGTCCATTTCGTCTCTTAGATACACAAGATATCCACCCACCTTCTATTCATCATCTCTTCCAGCTCATAACTTCGACCGGTCATGCTTCCAACGTTCCAACTCGCGACTCTCAAATATCGTCCAAACTTCATTATTTTGCTAGCCCCCAGAATCCGTATAGCTCTGACCCGAACATTTCTGCTCGGTCCAGGATCAGTACCATGCACAGCAGTGGTAGTGCCTTTCCTTTGTGCAAGTATTACCATACTCGTAATGATACAGCTTTACAATATGTATTACCATATTGCGATGGTATTTGTTGTTTGACACGTGCATGCTCCTGTTGTAGTATTGTTTGATCTTTCTTCTATGACACCGGTGATCTCCAGTCGTGTCAACCCACGGACTCGCATGCACACTTGTGAGTTTTTAAGGTAGTGTATGTGTCGCTGGGCTCACTTGGGTGTTATATTGCTTAGATCTGATTTGTCCCCTTAGTCGCCTTTTACCAAAAGTTTTATGCTTTCTTTTTAAACAACTCCCACATCATCTGAACAAGTCAGAGGTTAAGTCAAATGTGTCACGATATTTCTTATGTAGGTGTAGGTCCAGCTCCAAATATCTATACTATTTATTTTACTTAAAGCTAAGCGATATTATAGTTAAAATGCAAGTTTTGGGCTTTTATGATTTGTGGATAGATGTGCATAAGAAAGTGAGATTGTATTAGTCTTTCGTAGTAAAATAAAAATGATTTATCCCTTTTTTCCTCTTCCTCATCAAAATAATTCTAGCGTGGAATAATCCTTTTTATCAAATTATTATTTTTTAGACAAAATTCAAAACAGCATTATCTCATTAAAGAAATTAGCAAAGATTCCTTTATTTTTTGTTGCCATTTTTAATTAGATTTTCCAAACAAAACTGATGAGAACTACGAATGACAAGCTATCCTAGCGAATAAAAAATCCGCAAAAAATGATAAATATATTCAAGGACTTTGGAAGAGAGAGAGAGAGGTGAAGAATAAAACTCATTTTACGCTTTACGCCTTTCATAAGAAACCCTCTACAAAGAGAGTGAGAGAGAGCTAATTACTTTTTTCTATCCTTTAAACAAAAATGGTAAAAAGAACTTTTGATTAAATCAGACTCTTATGCGTCACGAATGTCAATGTTCAGCTAATGAAATTCATTTTGGACTTTAAGCAAGATATATTTTAGTTCCTATGACCATGTCCGCGAATTCATATCATGAAGCAAAAATTTAATGATTCAATCGACTTCAGAGACAAAATCCATAAACCACCGGAAAATACTCGTACTTAATAAGAACGTTATATGATGTGGTGACACGGAGTGATTGTACAATTTCTCCACCACATTCAAAGTCATAAAACTTATTCACATTTCATAAATTAAGTGCAGGATGGAATAGGGTGATCATAGTGCATCAATGAAATGGGTGCTTATGATGGATTAGTTTTGATGAGAGTAAATTTGAAGTGTCTACTCGGATAGAGCCGGATTTATCTCGAACTTTAGTCGAATGCTAACAACGAAAGACGGGATTTATCTAAGAAATGCTTAATCAAACGAACAATTCTTGTACAAAAAAACACATACAGGAAGATTTCGTTAAGTAAGTAAGTAACCTCGCTGATAAAAGGAAGAAGAAGAAGAAGATTGTGTAGATTATAACGTATACCTGACGACCAGCATAAAAATACACCACAAAGTGACGGTCGCAAAAACAATGCCACTGATTTCAGTCTAAACAGATACACCCATTGCAAGAAATGTGTCTTCAATGAAAATACGACACGAGAAGAATATTCTAATGAAAAAGCATTTAGCGTCAAACGTATGTAGAAGCAGAAGAAGAGGGATAAGTCACACCTTGAATCTTTACATTGAGTATAAAATGTCTCAGCATAACGTAAATCGTAAGACGTAAAAATCTTCTCAGACCGTGTTGCATATCTTCACCGCGAATTCCATGCCAGAAGACTGTATTGTATTAGCTCTTTTTAGGTCCAAAGACATCAAGAAAAAGATAAATCTTATAGTTCTGTCCCGCACTAGTGACAATGCATGCAACGTTTCTAAAAGCATAAATCATTGCTGTTTAAGATTCATCCATTTATCGTATGAGATGCTGCAACATTGTCATTAAATGGATGCATTGTTCGTGCTATTTTAAAATCTTGAGGTTTTCTCATATGAAACGATTAAAAGCTCATTTAATTATTTTTAGGCATTAAGATATTGCTTGACAGTGTACACTGTACATACTCGATATACAAAGAAGTATACACAAAATCTCAAAAAAGTAAAAATCGGAAATGTTTTCCTGTTCGTTTTGTGGTTTTAAATTTACGTAATTCAAAATGATAAATATATACATTTAGGTAGGTATACAGGCAATAGAAAAGTACCTACATATGTATGTAAAACATATAGGGAAAGAGTAGTTACTGACGCCTTAAAGTATGCAGGATTGTGTTGAGTAGATCAATAGTTTGTACTGCATTTGTGCAATATGATAGTTAACATGCATTCTGTTCCTAAAAGTTATGAAGCTTAGCACGTCTTGCGGCAATAAAAATCCGGTTATATAATATTATATAAAAACAATGCATATAACAGGCAAAGATGACCCGACCTTCTACACTAACAGTTCCAAAATTGATGTTGGTAAAGGATTTGGGGTTTATTGTGAAACTCTCGAATTTAACCATTCTTTTAGATTAAATAATAACTCCAGCGTCTTCCAACCGAGATTTCAGCCATCATCCGAGCTGCAAAAAACGTCACAGACGACAATATTGTCGGAAACATAATTCCTGTATATACTCGTATGTAGGTACATCGACAATCAGGCAGCCGTTAAAGCTCTGGACTTTAGATTAGATCAAGGCTTAGAAAAATCTGCAAACGTCATCTGACTAATATGTAAGGAGGCAATATGGTAACCCTGTGTTTAGTAAAAGAACACATGCTTGTTCTGGGCAATGAAAGAGGAGAATATGAGCAATTAAGTGAACTTGCGAGGAAGGGGTCGGCGTTCCATACTTTGCAAATTTCCCCCTTTGTTAATGTTTTTATCTGCTTTTTAAGAAAGTTCATTGAAGATTCAGAGCCCTCTAACCGACCTTTGACAAAAGAACTCCATTTCTTGGTTAAGCCTATTCTCAGTGACGCACAGGTCGTCGTCGGCATACTTACTGGGCACTGTGCCATTAGTATCCATGCAGAGTAACTCGGTGTGCTTCACAACGACTTTTGCAAAAGTTGCAGGGATGAGGAAGAAATTGAATAGGTTCGGCACGTGCTACGATTGTGCTGCTCTCGGCTGCAGAAATGATGATTCCTGATAGTTATATCTTTACGAAATTGGAGGATATATAGGTACGTAAAATTGAACTGAGGAATATCTTGAAATTCATATCTGTGTGGTTCTAAATCGATGGTTTAGTTTTTTTCATTACAGGCTCGCAATGAGGAACAAAGGACACAGTGGCTCGGACTCTTGGTATAAGTGAGCAGTAACTTTGTCACCAGTCACCCTTTTACCTACCTACCTACGTAGGTATTTATTTATTCTAAGCTTAATACTAGCAAGAACTTAGAGCTAAACTTAAAACCAACAAAAGTGAACTTACATAACTAAACTAATAATAACTAAATTATACGTATGCTTATGATAAGCACAAACTTAGGCCCAAGAAAGACTGAAACTGGACTTAAAAGTAACAGTTCTTCGGTCAGGAGAGGGAAGTAAAGGAATAAAGGGCATTTCTCACGGAGGCTCTGCTATTTACTGTGAATGTCAAAAGCGGTTTACATGCAATTAGCTCTGCGAAGCATTCTGGACATTGGTTCATGATATCTATAATTAGTGGGGTGATGACCTTAGGTTACATGGGTTAGTCCTAAAAGAGATCATACGTATATGCAGTAGCGCGGGGAATCAATGTTACTAGCTAATAATTGATAAATAAACAAGATGTCAGCAACTTCACGACGTTTATCGAGAGACTGTAAACTTATTGGCGCAAGTTCATGGTCAGCCTTTGATTAGGGTATAGAACCGATCCTATTTAAAACCGGTTTTAAATTTAAAACCATATTTTAAGTTTTGTTATTCATAGACACGTTTTTCCCATCCTCTAACGAGTTCCTGCTTTAAAATATATTTTAAATGTTTTTTGATCAAACAAACCCAAACGCCGACATATTCTGACAGAAATTGAGTACATTCACGCAAAAAAATAATTCAAACTTAAAAATGTATTCGAAAAAAAAGAAACGGAGGTAATTTCTATGGTCACAAGGCATAGCAGCATTAGTATACTTATGCCAATATTAATATAATTTTTGTTTTTAATATTTTTTATATATTATCTTCTCTCGGGAAAGGTGAACATATAACGCTGAAACGGATGGTTGCGACAGTCCATGTAGGGCTCCTGAAAATACCAATGGATACTAATTTGTGTAATTTGCTTATAAGTACTTGTATGTCTTACCAATATCACTGTGTTGAAGATTTCTTCCAAAAAAGTGTAAAATTACTAGTTAGGGTAGGTAGGTGGTTCTCTAAGAAAAGAGATGAACCCAATTAGCACTAGGTGCCGTTTTGATACCACAAAATTCGTGTACCTGGATGTAAAAGGTGTGTTTGAAGGGAGTCTCTAGATCCAGCCTGTGGAGTTTAAGAAGATTATTAAATCTTTAAGGTTTCTTTGTGAGACTTCCTCAAGGGAATCGAAAAAGAGTTTTCCTAAAACTTGTTGTCTGGGCCTAGCTAGTGCCGGACAGGCGCATAAAAAGTGGATAAGAGTTGCGACATTGCAACTGCGACAGTATGTGTTGTGTGGGATACCTAGTTTGACCGCATGGTCCCCTATAGACCAGTGACCCGTGGTGGTTGCTGTTATCCTGGCGATGTCCCTACGCGTTCTATTTAAGAAGTCGGTGTTTTTGCTTTGTTGTAATTTGGCCACATCTTTCTAGATATGACACAGTTTGTTAGCCTAGTCCATCTGAGGTTGGCTTGGGCAAGGCATTTTGTGGACATTTTTGCTTTGACTGCTCTAAGCGGAATCTGATCTGATTCCGCAAAATAGCTGCGGAGGGCTGAGCCTTTCCTAGCCAGTTTATCCGCAAGTTAGTTTCCATAAACGTTACTGTGCCCTGAAACCCAAATCAGGGTTACCTCGAGTTGGCTATTTAGCGAAGCTAGCTCATTTTGGCATTCAAGCATCAGCTTGGAGGATGTAATAACCGATGCAATGGCTTTGGTGGCTGCCTGGCTATCAATAAAAATAGCGATCTTTTGCCTTGGCGTTATATTAGTGTGTGTATTGATCTGACGACAAGCTTCTCGGACAGCGAGTAATTCTGCCTGGAACGCACTGGCAGAATCCGGAAACCTATATGACTTAGAGACGTTTAGGGATTCGAAAAGCACACCCGCACCGACTCCAAAGTTACTAGCACTTGTATATGTATTGAAATCGGTAGCCCACGATTCGTTTGAGGTCCTTTCATATCAAGGATATCAATTAAAAATTTAGTAGTGCTTTTGTCGAACCTATACCTCGAATAAAATTCTTCCTCATCTAACTCCTCAAATGAGTTCGATCGAATTTTTTGACTTCGTTAATAATTTAAAACCTTTGAGAATTTGTAAATCATGATCCTTCGGAAACATTTTAATAACTTCCTTCATTAATGACGATTTTTTTTACCTAAAATGACGTTTGACTCATTTTAAATTTAGTCTTAATCTGGACTTTATGACAACTATGAATAGCAAAAAACCGGTTTTAATTTAACTAGATGTTTAGACAATTTTAAAATGGGTTTTTTCTGGCTATGAATTTACGCTATTAATTTTAAACAAGCGCAGAGTTAGCTCTGTTGATAATGTTATCAATGTGAGAACAGAAGTTGAGTTTTCTTTCACATATAACACCCAAATCGCGCAGTGGAGAGACAGAGGGGATACTCTTACCGTAAATGGAGCAGACTTTGGGAGATCGTCGGATATGCTTACGAGAGTATTGTTACGTGAGCCTGAGCGCACAAACCGGCACAGAAACATAAACAACCGAGAAGCCCTGAGAGGCATCTCGAAGCTGTCAACCCGAAGGTACCAGAACTTTCCAGATTCTTGGCGGATGGAATTCCAGCGGCGAATTGGAAATTTGGTAATTTGTCTGGAAAGCCAGAGCTAAATATAAAAGGAGGTTGGCAGAAGCCCAGCAAAGAGTTCTTTGTTGGCAGCAGTGACAGCGATCAGCAAAGACGCGCAGTTCTTAAACAAAAGTAAATAATTGTACTAGATTTTTTCTCTTGTACAATCACCCAATTAAATAAAGAGAAAGTTCACCCTCTCGGGAACCAGAATAATTGTTTTTATTATTCCTCCTGCTTCCGTCCAAACATTGGAAGTTCACGGCCTAATCGGCGATTTTTGCTACAGTGTGTAATACATAGCTCTTGCTGACGTTGAGCTCTAAAAAAATACTATCGGCACGAAATGATATAGGTCTGAATAGTTTCATATCATCAGCGTATATAGAAAGGTGAGAGTCATTGATGATATAATCGACATCGTTAATTGTCAAAATAAAGATCATCGGACTAAGTTCCTGCCGTGAGGAACACCCGAGGTGGCTTTAATAGGATCAGAAATTGAAGATCTGAAGAGGACTTTTGCTAGAAATTTCCCAAATAAGATTAAATCCCCAGAGAAGAATGATTGCATGCGAAATTAGGTAAAGGCTTTGCTGAAGTCGGTGGCAACTACATCGACTTCAGTACCATCTTCCAAAATACACTGAGTGCTAGATACAAACTCGGTAATGTTGGTAGTTGTTGATTTGCCCTTAAGAAACCATGCTGGTTCGGTGAAAGGATAGTATTGCAGTGAAAAACATTGTGTCATAAAAAATGCTTTCAATAAGACTAGGTATGCAGGAGAGTTTACCGATGGTCCAGTAGTTGGAATATCACTTTTATAACCCTTTTTGTGAGTGAGGATTATGTACGAATTTTTCCAGATTTCGGGAAAATTCCCTGCCAAATAGATAGTTGGAATAGAGTAGTAAGGGGTTGGACTAATCAAATAACACATTTTTTTCATAACTATATGTATAGCGGGCAGGTCATCAGAGCCGCGGGAGTATTCGTCTTTTAGTTTGTTAATGTATTGATGTTTTTGTTGGCTGAATAATTTGACCATTTCTTCTTAGACAACTGTTTCAATGGTTGGTCTTTATTGCGAAAACAATTCTAAGAAAAAGAATTTAAGTCAGATGATGATGGGTGATTTTTCTCTTTTATGGGTGCTGTAGGATACACATACCTATCTTGGTCGTACCCTAGATCCACCACAGCACCTTAGCACAAACTTTAGATATAACCGACCGTTCGTATTTTCTTCATTGGATTTTTCTTTTTAAATCGTCGTCGCAGCTGCTTTCTTTTTTCTATTAATACAATTGAAAATTTTTAAAGCAAAAAAGAAACTTACGTTTTTACATACCTTAAAAGTAGGCTCTAACCAAACATTCCGAACAACATAACAAATTGCAAATCTGCAAGAAATGTTGAGTGTATCTTTCTATAAGCCCCTGAATATCGCAAAAATGAAAAAAAGGTTCCAAGACGGCGCCCAATTTGGGGTGTTAGAAATACTGCACCCTACCATGCATAAAGTACATATGTATGTACATATCTCCGTCATAATGTTGAGTGTTTGCAGCTTCAATCTATTAAACATTACCTACAATCGACCCAGTCTCATTTTTATTCATAATTTCTTATGCTATTAATTTTCCATAACACTCAATTAAAGTACTCAACATAGCCCATGAACATTTTATTTGTTTCCATTACGAAATTGAATACATCAATATGAGTTTTACGGAAATATTTTGCTGTCTGCACGTACGCTAAAACACATTATATACCTCTCATCTACCAGACTCAACGGTGATGGTTACTTTGTATTTATTTAAGAAATACAACGACTGGCAATATTTACAACTTTAATCACACGATGCCTTATGCCAAATTGCCAGCTCAGCTATAATATGTCTACTAATGAATATTTTTATAGCACACAAACGCTCAGACAATATGCGGACGTAATGTCGAAGATAATTAACGGTTTTATATCCATAATCATAAATGAAAATGTTAAAAGTGCTAAATTATTATTATTTTTGGATTCATGTGGGGGATTTGATTTCACCTTAAGAGAGACCAAAAATTCGTAATTTCTTTTTATGGGTCCAATAGAAGGAAATTACAGGCTTTCGAGACTGTCTTCTGCAAATGTTTATGAGTATAGCTCATTAAACATTGTTGATTTTTGGATTAGTATAGTGAAAGCATCGTTTTTGCGTGCGGTGTCAATACGATGGAGAATTGTATAAATGTATCCCTCAAAGGCGTAATGATTGTTTATGCAACTATAACCATACATTTTCATTAGAAATTGTTTATATTTATATGCGCTCATAATGTATCAGCATATGTAAATGGAAGATGGAAGTATTAAAACAAGACCGTTGTCGTATTAAAATATGTTTTGTGATTCATTTATTAGATTTTAGGTTAGATGGTTATAATCTGTAGTCATTAAGATTCACTCGGACCAAATGAGGTCCGATCGGAGATCTCGTTCCCGATGAGAACATCCCAGTGTGGCGTGGGACCCAGATAAGAGACAGAGAATTCAGCCTTGCGTCCGAGTTCGTTATCACGAATTATTTTGGAAATGGTTAAAGGGTTAAGCAAGCCTTAAGCGTAGCCTGACTGTCACTACAGACAGTGTTGAACTTAGTATTGAAATCTGGGAGCGGTGTTAAGTAGTCTATGACTTCTACTACGTTGTTGCATAAGCTTAAGATTTTGGCGTGCCCTATATTATTACTGATCTATTGTGATCATTCTTTCAGCAGTGCCGCCAATTTCATTGCTATCTCCTTCCCATAAATATTCAGAGGGATGATAGGCAGCATTGTTTCTATAGCTCCCTTAGGAGTCGTGCAGAGTGCGCCGGTAATGTGACTCATGCTGACCTCTGTATTGTATTTATGAGAGTGAGGTAGCTGACCTTTTCCGGTGCCGCCCACCAGACTAGGATCCCGTACATGAGTATTGACCATACTACCGCTGTTTATAACCAGTGCATTATTTGCGGACTTTCAAATGCAATTTTAAGTAATATAAGCATTAGTTAACGGACAAATACTCCCAATGACATTAGATAGTTGGATTTGCATCATAAGTTGCAGTGAATCGGCAAAGGAAAGCAGAAGTAACTTTCGAACACTAGTTTACCAATAGGGGAACCTGGGGACACTTGATCCTTTGGGAGACCTGATCCCTAGATATTATCTCGATGTGGGAGTTGCTTTTTTTTTTTTTACTGCTCACTGGTAACACAGTATATACCGTCAGTTAAAAACGACAAATTGTGGTGATGTGTTTTCCTTTTGTAGTTGTCAAATCGGTTTTTTATAAGTATTTTATTTCTTTTTTTAACCTAGGCATTGATAATTTAATACGAGTTATCTCTAAAAATAATCGAAAACATGTTCATATCTTTGTGGGTTTATTTAAAAAAAAATATTTAGATGCGTATTAGAAAAATATTCAATAGAATATTACGACCCGAGGGTAGATTTGATCCCTATATACGAGTAGTGGGGAAGACTTGTTTCCGGTATAAAGTCTCCCAGAATACGTGAATTTCAGTGCCTTTTCACTTTATAGTCATTTTTATATTGTAGATAATGCCGAGAGTATATAAGCAAAAGGATGACGTAGAAAAACGCAATCCTGTAGATCCGATCAAACTAAAGGATACTGTGAAGGATGTTCTAGAAGGGAAGACAATAAAAGGAACTACAAAACACTTTAGAATTCCAGTTATGAGTTTAAAAATATTTGTCCGAAATCGTCTGGAAGCAAAAGAGGATGATATCATCTATGAACCTGATTACAGCCAGTCAAAGGTCTTCTCGATACTTGAAGAAACGTTGCTTGTTGCTTACCTGGAAAAAGCAAGTAAATTACGCGATGGCTTGTCTTCACATTCTGTACGAAATCTAGCTTAAGAATACACTGTGTAAAAAAATAGACCACTGCAGAAGCGTAGTAAGTGGACAAATGAAACCGCAAGCTACTCGTATGATGGGTTTTATGGTTTCATGGGAAGAAACTCCCAGTTATCTGAGCTTGACCATGTCGACAAGCTACAACAAGCACAATATTTCCCAGTTTTACGAAAATTTACGCATTCTGATGACAAAGCTTATATTTGGAACAGAATCTATATGGAAGATTGACGAAACTGGACTAACTGCAGTCCATAAAGCAAAAAGAGTTGTTGCTACTAAGGGCTTGAAACAAGTAGGCAAAATGACGTCAGGCGACCCTGGTAAACTGGTAACTGTATGCTGTGCTATAAACGCAATGGAGAACTATCTTCTACCCTTATTGATCCTCCCATTGGCAGGAGCGAATGCTGAAAGGTTCACCTACAGGCACAAATGGCAGCACGTTCCCTTCAGGTTAGATGAATGGTGTTAATTTCGTACATTTTTGAAACACCTCAAAAAATTTAGCAAGTGTTCATTGGAGTCTCAATGTTTAATAATATGGACAACCATGACAGCCACATTAGCATTGAGTCTTTAAATTTTGCGAAAGAAAATGGAATTCATCTCCTCACTATACCTCCGCACACATCTCACAAGACCCAACAAGTGGATATAGATAGTGTTTTATTTATTCAGAAATAATACCCCATAATCAAGTCTACCCTATACCTGGATCAAGTCTCCCTGAATAGGAGACACTTGGTTGTTTTGGATAATTTTAGAAAAGCGGCAAAAAATATATTTTATCTTACATACTTTCTTAATTAAACTGTTCAATAAGATGAACGATTAAATTGCTCATTATATCGTTAAAATAAAAAGGCAATTTATCTTTCACTTTTTGAGATATTTGACAAATTAGAAAGGGGAATAAAATATCCCCAGGTTCCCCTATCAATCTGTAAATAATGTACTTCAAGCGATAACCTAACGATAGTTATAAATATCCCAAGCTTTTTAGTCTACAGCTAAAGGTTTATAAAATCTGAGCAGTGTGAAAGGTTCTATACTCTTTCTTTCAATATTACCGATCTGAGGTGAATGACGTGTAAAAAAATGTTTACCATTTTTCACCAATGAACATAAAGGTATAGATACCTAAAAGTAAAAAAAAAATTCTAAAAAAATTCCATGAAATTCAGATATTAAAAAACAAAATACTGTCAGAAATTACGGATGAGCAAAACTTATTTTTTAAACAATTCTTTGCACAGAGTGTAAAACTGCAGATACCAGGGGTAAATATCATTCACATATTTTTACAATTCATAAAAAGAAAGCGGCTATTTATCAGATTTCTGATTCGTTACTAATCTCTTATGACCACGAACCCAATAGAGCCTTAGCTCGCACTATATTCGAAGATTCATAAGTTCTTGAGACAGCACAGTTCAATCTCAACTCAGTTGCCATTGGTACTTAACAGAGTAAAGTGTTATAATGTATATATAATAAAACCATGCTACAAAGTCTTGTAATCCAATATTAGAGGCGTCAAAAAATATTAGATACTACCGGGTACCCGGCGAGCATTGCTGTGCCTAACAAAAAATATAACAACTCCCAGGCAGGCGCCTGGGGCTAAGTCTATTTGAGAACAGTTTTGTGCCGACCAGCAGTGGGTAAGTGGTCCAACGTTAAATTTAAATATATACATTTTTGTGAGTACTAAAGTACTAAAACACTAAAGTGGTGAGCAAACTGCTGGACTGATGGTATCCGTCGTGCTTTGTTGCGACTAACAAAAGAGAATATTTTTTCTGTACTAAAGTACAATAATACCAAAGTAGTGGACCGATTTTGACCAATCTTCACAGGAATACTTTCGGGCCAATACGAAGAAAATTTGAGCTCAATCGGTTCAGTGGTTTCAGAGTCCATAGCATACAAACATAGGTACACACATTTTTTTTAATTTTCCGGGAAATTTTTTCTTTCCGTAAAAATCTTATTCGGACTATTACAAACATTTTAAAAGAAAAATGAGCTAAATCGGTCCAGCCGTTCTCAAGTGATGCGATGACCAACGAAGAGCATTTCATTTAGCTCAATAGACTTATCTGTTGATACATTTTAAAAATACATATGTACTCGTACATATATATTTAAAGTTTTACTTGTATTTCTCCATACTATAAACTGTGGATTAAAACTAATGCATCCTTGCGGAATAGCGCATCGAAAGTGATAACTAAATACAATTTGGTTTCCCTTCTGAGTTAATTTAAAATCGTTCTTGGAAAGTAAATATTTCTATGCATACGTACTATGCAAAGAGCAGATATTTGTACCATGAACTTTTCCGAACAATTTGCATAAAGCCTTTCCTAGCAAAAAATACTACCTTCCCCATACATAAGAAACGGTAAGTAAGTCCTTCGAATATGTGTGAATGGCCTCTAAAAGAAAGTCCATTTACAAATGTGGATCCCATTGCATATAACCCGTTAATAGGAATCGTGTCGTGGAATTTTTATTTTAGGATTACACTCTGAAGGATGCGCGTGCGAAAGGGTTGGTGTCTTACCGAACACCTCAAAATGGGGGAAGGTATGAGATACCATTATGGTTCTCTATTCAATTCAAATATATAGAATTTATATTTTTATACTCGTAAATATCACTTCAGAATGGAACGTATGCAAAATCAGTACTGATGCGCTGTGCTCTAGCCTTTTTATGCTATATTACCGTTTACTGATATAACTTCTACGTCATTTAAATATGTCAACTGTTTCACCTCTATATCCAGCGAATGTGTCTTAAAAAAATTATATTCTTCATTGCAATTAAGACATCAAACAAAGCCTCTTATAAGAAAATGTAGGTACTTACCAAATTCTATTAGCGTAGGAAGGGGATTTGCTCTTAATGCCCTTCATATTCAGAGATTTGTTAACTTTTCCCCCGATGTACCTCAACCTCTAAGGAAGCAAACACGGGAAAGTAAATATGCTTAAAAAATGTTTCCTGTTACGGTGAGATGAGAAAGACAAAAGGTAAATAAAAAAAAATAATCTTTTGCTCTAAAGGAATTCTTGAAAGAGTTTCTACGTGTAGCTCACAGATATTTTATTAAATATAACAAACGACCGTTTTCCCGCGAGAAGACGCAACTTCTTTGTTTGACGTTCGAAAAAGCCAACAACCTTAAAATTCTAAGAGAATATTAAGAAGTACAATATTTAATTTTGTTCTTTTGTGAATTTTTAATTTATTTGCTACGGAGTGCAGTAATTTACGAGTAGTCCTTGGAAACGAGTTACTATTTGATTTCTTCATTTTACAGGGTACTACATATTTACCTAACCATGTATGAATGCGGTACGGGGGAGGGTTTAGCTAACTTCGGCATCTGGTAAAATTAAAAGAATGCAATATACAAAACCCAAATTAGTGTTAAAAGAAGAAACCATCAAATAGATAAAAAAATTCTTGGCTTCTACTTCAAAATAAGTTTTGCTCTGATTTGGAGGATCGGATCTGCAATAGATGGCTAGATGCACTAGTTGATCGATAATAATCGAGGTTACATTTTTATTTTATTTTACATTTTATTTCGTTCTCTATCTTCTTCTTCTTCTTCTTCCTTTTATCAGCGAGGTTATGATCCGAAAACTAGGGATCACAACCCTCCCACGTACAAGAACAAAAAATGACTGGCAACCACTTCAGCTTTTATCTCCAGTCAAAAGTTAGTTGGGATGTATAGTTTGTAACACCCAATTTCAGGGGGTGCTGAAACGATTTTATTTTTAGTGTTTAAGAGGCTGATAGCGTGCAGGTGTACCAATTTCAAATCTTCTTCTTCTTCTTCCTTTTATCAGCGAGGTTATGATCCGAAAACTAGGGATCACAACCCTCCCACTTCACCGCATTTCTACTGATCCGCCTGTGGGGTTCGCCTATTTGACCTCAGAAAATATCGGCAGGCCTGCCGATTTTGGATCACTCGGTTACTGAGGCCAATGAAATGCCGATGTCGTCGCATTTGTCTGATCCAGGCGTTTATAGGCCTGCCTTTCCTACATCGCGATGTCTTTGGAACGTGCATAGATATTGCCTTTTTTACAGGGTTCAAATGATCTCTTCTTTGAACGTGGCAATACCAGCTGAGCCGGTCGCGCTCTAATTTTCGTACGATGGTTTCCTTGATGTGAAAGCTTCCACGGATCTTCGAACTTCTTATTCGATCAAGCTTGGTCACTCCTGCTGTCATGCGAAGCATCTTCATCTCAGCTGCCGTTAATTTACTCTCATACTTTTTGTACATCGTCCAACATTGTGAACCGTATGTGAGCGCTGGACGTACAACTGCGGTGTAGAGCCTTCCTTTCAACTTAGGGGGCATTTTTCTGTCACAGAAGATAGCGGAATTTTCTCGCCACTTCATCCACTCTACGCTTACACGATGATTGATGTCGTCATCACAAGTTGCTTTGCTATTGATCATAGATCCCAGATATTTGAACTTTTCGCACTTGGGAAGCACTGTTCCATTCAAATAAATGTCTGGAATAGGCCTGAGTGGATCAGAGAACGGGCAGCACAAGTACTCTGTCTTTTTTGAACTAATGCGATACCCATTTCCCTCCAAAACGTCCACCCACACATCAAGTGCTCGTTGCAGGGATGTAGGATCCTCACTTATGATGGCTCCATCGTCAGCAAAGAATAACTGATGTACCTTGGGGTCCATCACTTTACCTTCAAGCAGATAATCAAGGACTGTAATAAAGACCAAAGGACTTAAAACGCTTCCCTGGTGCACCCCGACTTTGATTCGGAACTCTTCGGTTACTCCAGCGGGGCATCTTACTTTTGTCTTTGCTCCTTCGTACATGTCCATAATCATCTGTACATAGGTTTCTGGAACCCCTCGATGTCTTAGCGCCACCCATATCAGATCTCGTGGTTGTCTGTCGAATGCCTTTTCAAAGTCAACCAATACAATATGCAAATCCCTTAAGGAATCACGATGTTTTTCCATTATGATCCTTATACTTTGGATTGCATCTGTGGTTGATTTACCCGAGACAAACCCGCACTGATCATCAGATAGCCGTATTATTTTTCGCAGTCGGCCACCTAATACCCGCTCAACGATTTTCATGGTGTGTGACATCAGCTTGATCGAACGGTAGTTATCACAGTTTCGCGTATCACCCTTCCCTTTGTATACAGGGAGAAGGTAACTTTCCCTCCATTCATTCGGCATTGGATCACCTCTCACGAATTTTGAGATGAGAATTCTGAGCCATCTGAACCCGATGTCTCCCATCTTTTTCCAGAACTCAGAGGGTATCTCGTCTGGCCCAACCGCTTTTCGTTTTTTGGAGTATTTGACCGCCTCACTAACTTCTTCGACTGTAATGTCGGGTATTTGTTCACAGTTAGGGGTGGCTCTTGGAAAGTATAGCCGGGGAAACTGTTCATTCAAAAGCTCTTCACAATACTGCCGCCACCTCTGCAGAATTTTGTCGTCATCCACAAGAAGCTGGCCATGAGCATTGCTAATGAACTTTGGCGAACGAATCTCCTGAGCATTCTTCCTTCTTTGGGCGGCTATTTTGAAGATAGTGGCACTCTTGTTCATATTGTGTCTTCGCAGCTCCTGGATAGCCTGGTTTGCATCAGCAACCGGGGAAAATATTTTATCCAGCTCCCGATACAGGCCCTCCGTACTCTCTGCTTGAAGCTGAGCGCACTTCTTCTTCGCTTTTTTCTTGCAGCATCTGTATTCCATTTCGAGGCGAACTTTTTCGTCACTATTATTAGAGGGGCACTTTGACCAAGCTTTGAAAGCCGCTTTCTTCTCATTTATCACTTTCTTAGCTTCATCACTCCACCACCATGTTTCTTTGGCGTGTTGATGGTGGCCTTTTGAAGCTCCTAGCAGTGATTTGGCCTTCTTTAAGCAAGTTCGCTGTAGGGAATCCCACATATTTTGTGCTCTGCACTCTTCATCCTCAGCTCCGTTGATGGTGTGAGAGAGGTAATTTTTCATTACGAAAACAAAAGCATCGCCTTTTTCTTTGTCCAGATTGTACCACTTGATTTTCTCAGAGACCCCTGTTTGTTTGCTTTTCTTTGGTGTTTTCATAAAAATTTCTGTTAGCAGGAGACGGTGTTGACGAGCGATTGCCTCTCCCAGGATCACTTTGCAATCTTTTACCCGAGGCTTCATGAAACTGGCTACCAAATGGTAGTCAATCTGAGTTTCATCTCCACCACTGCTGTAAGTGATCAGGTGTCGGCTTTGTTTGATGAACATGGTATTTAACACGATAAGACCGTGTGATTTGCACATGCTTAGGATGTCTTCACCAGGAAGGTTCCTGGTGCCATATCCTAGTCCTCCATGGCAGTCTTCATAGTCTTCGTTTGATTTCCCGACATGTCCATTCAAATCTCCTCCCACAAACAGAAATTCTTCCTTTGGGATGTTCTTAAGGAGATTGTGGAAATCTAGCCAAAATGCATCCTTATCTATCTGATTGCACCCATTGTGGGGAGCATATGCACTGACAATATTCCACATATCTCCTTGTATTACTAGTTTGAGAGACATCAAACGGTCGCTGGACTTCGAAATGCTCAAGACGTTTCCAAGTAGCTCTGCCGCAAGGATGATACCGATTCCGTTCCTAGCCTTTTCCGTTCCGTAGTAGAACATCTTGTAATCTTTTGTCCTAACGTCCAAGAAACGCGTTCTCTATCTGTCGTGAAGTAAAGAGTTGCCCCGCAATTCTTTCCGAAAACCAAAAAGAAAATGAGAGCTAAGTGGCGTAAGAAGCGTATGCGTAGGTTGAAGCGTAAACGCAGAAAGATGCGTGCAAGGTCCAAATAAACCAATGCGACTCGTGAACATGGATTCCATTCATCCCGATAATCGGGGTTACATATACTTTTAATTGCTAAAAGCAGCTGTGAACTATATACTTCCATGTATCTTTACTATAATTAGTGGCCTCTACAACACAACGTGAATATTGTTGAAGATATCCCCGCCGTTTAGTACCGACTGGTCGCGCTATTTGTAGACTAATCTCACGTCTTAGATCGACAGATCGGCTCAATACGAAAGAGGGCAAGGGTCGGCAGATTAAGAACAGGCCATTCGGCTGAGAATATTGGTACAACGAGACAATAGGCTACGCAATTGGGCATTTTCAGGGAGTCTCTGCAGCGTGTTTTGGTGAAAGACTTAAAGATGTTTCTATATAAAACTCAGGTGGTGCAACAGCTGCTGCCCGCATACCACCAAGCCCGTCTGGAATACAGCCAGTGGAACAAGCGTCAACCTTGAGGAGGACGATTATCCTTCAAAATTAATCATAAATGACGAAGTACATTTCCCTCTCTCCGAATATGTTAAAAAGCTGAATACTTCTGAATCACCAAAAACATACATATTATTTAGGAGACGCCATAATATTCACTGAAAGTTACTGTGTAGTGCGGTGTCTGTGCTGAAAGGGTGCTTGAGCCCGAGTTTTTCAAAGATGAGTGTCACTGGCGAGTGCTACAGAACCATGTAACATGACCTTTTTATATCTGAATTGGATGACTTGAGTTGGGAGCACATGCGGTTTTAACAAGGCGGTGCCAATGCATACACAGGATACTCTTCCAGGTCATGAGTTCTCCCATTTTGACTATTTGCATTGGCCCGCAAGATCACCTGATCTGATCATTTCGGACTTTTGTATTTCTTGTATTTATTTGAAGCCAATGGTACATGTGAACAAGCCCTCAAAGACAACATTATACAAGAAATAGAGAACATACTGCCGGAAGTATTGAGAAAGGTGATAGAAAATACCATAAAAGGTCTTAAATTTGCATCAATGTTGGAGGATAAACAGTTGAACAATATTAGCTTCAGTACGTATGTAAGTGGTTAGTGTGTCGGATCACTGCGCTTAAGGTTCCAAGTTCGAATCCCAGAGAACAGCAACACGTTTTTCTTCACGGTCCCACCTCTCGCGAACGTCCGACAAACATCCGACAGTATTGTTGTCTCAAAAAAGCTTCTCAAAACAAATTGCCCTTCGGATACGGCACTAAACTGTAGGTCCCTTCCATTCGTGTGAAAAATATAACGCACAGAACATGAGTGGTTGCGAGAAGGTGGGCGCTGACACTTAAATAGCTGTTGTGCCAAACATTTTTTTTTTTACTTCTCCATAATACAACAAAATTTAAGGTCTGTATTTTGAGTCCACAAAAAAATGAGTCAACAAAGCCATACAGTTTCTTTGCTATTTTAAAAACAGTGCTAAATGTCCAATTTTAATGTGTCACCAGAACAGCACCACTTTGAAAGTCCTGGTGAAGTGTCTTCTCGTGAAAGAAAGAGCGGTTAACGCTTGACGGCTAACAACGAACGGCTAACTCCTCGCAGCAAACTGCTAGCATTGTAGAAATTCTTCATGAAACCTTCATATGCCATGCTAATAGTGACTTCGTTTGCCGTTAGCTATAAGGGCTAGTTTGCTGTTAGTAGCTGGTGCTATTTACTTGCTAGTCAGCCATTCAGGAGTTACCCGCTATTACTCCCACCATGTGCTAATTTATATTGAGTTGGCAGTATTTGCTACCAGACTAGAGAAACCTTTCTGAAATAGTAAAAAAAATGTTTTGTTGTTATTGAAAAAATAGCTATCTTAGGTGATACTGATATTGTTTGGTACCCTGCCCAACATTTGGCTATTTTTGTCCAACCTTTTATTTTCATTTATTTATTAATCTAATCGAAGCTTTAGTCTTTTAAAATTATCATACGAGTATACCCTACAAAATCATGTTTGCTTTTTTCATAATAAATTTCATAATAGGTTTGTTTCCTTATCCTGGTTTGGGATATCACGGACCGCAAAACAGCATAGGTAGCCCAATACCGAGCTCAATTTGATAAACAGGAGTAGGATACTAAACAGCTCAAACTTTTGGAGCCCAGAATGTAAAAAAACAGACCTAATATGTACTGCTTTAACTTCTTTCTTCTTCTACCTATTTCGGCGAGGTTATGATCCTAAAACAATGATTCATAACCCTACCACTTCATCGCATTTCTACTGATCCGCCTATGGGGTGCGCCTATTTGACCTCAGAAAAACATATTGCTCTAATGTACGTATTTATTTACCTATTTATCAATTGTCTCGATAGACATAGTTCATTTAATTAAATCACAAGATATGCGAGCTCACTAAGCTTCTGTAACAGAACGAATCAAATAGCTCCTATTGCGAATATTTATAAATCCAAACCAGCTTATACCCCACCTATGACCATATCTAGCATATGGGGTTAAAGTGTCAATGTAGATTTTCCGCCTGGTTGGCGAAAAGTCCCCATGACAAAGGTTCACAAGTTCTCCACCTACACACATTGAATCTGGGTAGCAGGTGCGTTCATCTCTGAAATTGTTGTCATTTACTTTAACTCCGGTATATTTGGACGATGCCCACCGTTTGGTTGTAATTTATGAACGGCACAATGCCTTGACACTTTGCCGTGTGCTGTATTATAGTGCATTGTCTGTGTGTAGGTGGGAAACCCTTTTGTGAAATCATTCATGGCTGAAACAGATAAAAACATGGTCAGCAGAATTTTCTTTCAATTGTTGGCGAACGGTGGATTTGTGGACATATTGGGCTAAGGGTGAAAAGTTAGATGGGTGGAGCTATTAGGGGACTTAGTAAATTCAATATAATTTAAGAAGGATCGTTTCAGGAAAAGTCTTCGAACGTATGATAGGAAATTGAAGAGAAATGAAGTTGTGTTGAACGTAAATACTTTCAGCCAACATTCGAGTATGTTTATCCCCTTCAGACGCTTCCTTCTAAAGTCTTTACTTAACTTTTACCTGAGCCCTTGCCTCATTTATGCATTCCCCATTAAACAAACTTTGTCTCGAATACGCACCTACATACTCCATGTAAAAACCTATATAAACCCAATTTCCTAAACTTTCATCCTAAATTCATTAAACTTTCTCAACTTATCACTTTTGTTGAGGCAAAAAGTAAAAATCCTCCTGAGCCATTACATTACAATTGAATGACTCCAATATAAATAGCCGCATGCCAGTTGCTCCTCAAAGACGAGAAAATAATAGTATCCCTCGTAATTTAATTTTCGCCTTTCACCTATGCTTCTTTCACTAAATGACTTTAATTCAAACGAAAGGCACATTCTGACCCTTATTTGTTTTGTGAATAAAAAGTTTGAAACAAAGAGATGGAAACAAAACTTTCTTCTACCTATGCAGTACGATACCAGCAGGAGTTCACCGCAGAAATCCCCCAGGAGATTCAAGAAGACATCGCATTTAATCTGCAGTTGGCCACATGATACACCATCATGTGTGGGTGTCATGCATGTACTTTATATGTATGTAGGTACGTGTGAATGGAAATTGTGGTTGACTCATTCTGAAATGTAAATCTACATTGTTCTGTGCCTCTGTGGTTCGCAGGCCAAAGGTAGTCAAGTTGGGAGAAAACCGGCGGCCTGTATTTTACTTGCTTGCGAAATTCTCAGGGGATGAAAAAAAAAAAAAAGAACTTCTGATTTTTAAGTGCGGTAATGTTTCAGGTAATAAAATATACACTTCATAAAGCGTAAACTTTTCCTTACTCTTTTTATTGTGTTTCAAAGTTTTGATAACCTGGAATGTAGCAATAAAAAATGCTGCAATAAGACTCTAGGTATATGCGCTTAATATCTGGAAGGCTGTAAGTGGTTTTCATTGCACTTTCTAAATCTTGAGAATGTTATCACCTTTTCCCGAAATGGAAATGACATTTTTCGTTTTAAGAATCCCGTATTTTAATAAATATCTTTATGGATCTTAAAACAACTACGCACCTATATTTTTTTTAACTTAACGTGTCCTATAACCGCAACGGCAGGATTCACAATATCAATCATTTTAATCCCGGTATTTCTTTGTTTCAAATTTCAGAAATTTAGTTCCACCCGCTCCGTCCTCAAACAATTCATCATTCCCGATTATAGTATGTATTATATTATACGAGTCCTAAACACACTGCAGCGATTTAATCCACTTCACTGGAATCCTGATGCTTATATTTCGACCCTTACTACGTTCATTGATGACATGACATGCACAGGTTTTTGGTTTGCGCTGGGAGGTTGCAATCTTTAAAAGACGAAATTGAGCCCGTACCCAGTAATAGTGCGGGATTTCCACCTACTAAGCTCACCTTTTCTTTATTTACTGGCCGCTGTGGACCTGTTGTCTTAGTATTTCAGCAGGGGGACTACGAGTAATCTCTCATTCATTTTCGTATTTTTATTTTTATTTTTATTTTAACTTTTTTTCTAAGGCTTGTTGCTTCTTAATTCTGACGATTCTGTTCTCAACTAGTGCATCCTATGTCTCTTGGATTTTAAGCATTTCATCAACTATTCCTTTAGGAGATGGTGGATCACCGAGTTTTCTCGTCAGTGTTTCCTTTTCGTCAACATTTTCCGATTCTCTGGTCTCACTGACGACTTAGACGAAGTCGACGATGCCAACAAATTGTTGGAGGACATGAGGATTGAATCTACACCCCAAACGACAAATAACACCGATAATAAAAATGCTGAAAGTCATTCAGATTAATCTGCACCACTCGATTAGTGCTACAGATAATCTAGTGGTTTTTCTCAAGGAGGAAAACATTGACATCAGCATTGTCCAAGAACCATGGGTAAACGGCCCTGACATTAAGGGCCTCAATAACAACCAATACAACCTTTTTTACAACCGGAATAACATCAATCATGGTAAGCCAAGAACCTGCATTCTAGCCAAAAAGCATATTAAAGCCATTATATGTCCAAATTTTACCTCGTCCGATTTAACAACGGTCAAAATAGAGAACGCAGGTAGTGCAGACCTATACATCTCCTCTGCCTACATGGCACACGACCGTCAATCACCGCCAGAAGAATTTCAAGATATGGTGACGGCTATCTCCACAACAAAGGCCAACCTGCTTACGGGCTGCCACGCAAATGCCAGGCACGTGCTATGGGGCAGTTCCGAACGCAACGAGCGAGGTGAGTCCTTGTTCGAATATATCCTTGCAAATAACCTCTCAATATGTTACAAAGGCTACACTCCAACCTTTATTTTTCTGAGTATGGAAAATTTCAACGGCTGGGAAGATGTCATAGACGTTACACTCTCTAATAACAGTAGTAGTATGGAAGTCGAGAACTGAACAGTATCCAATCTGAAGTCTTTTTCAGACCATAATTGGATCCTCTTCAATGTAGATCTCGAGATCGAGACTCCCAAACCATACAGAAACCCAAAAAGAACCGACTGGATAAAGTTTAGTCAAGTCGTTAGATCCAAACTACGTAGAACTCCAAATGCTTTAATAACCTCCACTGCAGAACTAGACACAAAAGAAAAAACTTTCGAAAAAGCCTTCAATAATGCTTTTAAAGTTGCGTGTCCGGTCAAATACAGCAAAAAAAAACCTTCCCTCCGTGGTGGAACGAATAACTTTCTAACCGCAGGAAACTGACTAGAGAGACCTTCAATATCTGCTACAAGTGCAAATACTGGCAGCCTTACACGGACAGCCTTAAAATATACAAAAAAGCTATCAGAATGGCCAAGAAACGGTCCTGGATAGAGTATTGCCAATCATTTAATACCCTCAAAGACTCCGCTAGACTCAGCAAAATTCTATCGAAGGATCATTCCAATCCATCTCTCCTGAAAAGGTTGGATGGTAAGTGGACGGAGTCAACTGCAGAATCCTTAAAGATCTTGATACACACCCACTTTCCCGGATGTAAAGACAGTTACACTGAGCCTAACAGTTCGCAATGCCTGCAATCCTGGGAACATATAACACCCATTATTACCGAAGAAAAAATCTCCTGGGCCATTCGCAACTTCGCCCCTTATAAATCGCTAGGCCTAGATGGCATTCTGCCCATTATGCTACAAAAAATGCAAGAGGTAGCAACCCCATGGCTCGTGACGATTTTCAGGAGCTGCATCCTAAATAACCATGTACCCCACTCATGGAGACGGGTGAGAGTGGTTTTCATTCCGAAGGTGGGGAGGCGCGGACATGAGAATGCGAAAGATTTCAGACCAATCAGTCTGACCTCCTTCGTTTTGAAGACCCTCGAGCGCGTTCTAGACAACCATCTGCGAGATACAATCGAGTCATCTCTCTCCAAATCCCAACACAAAAGGAAGGATCAAAGGAAGATCTACAGAAACAGCTCTTCATGAAGTAGTGCGAACAACAGAAAAATCCCTACAGTATAAGGAATACACTTTAGCTACCTTTCTAGACATAGAAGGAGCTTTTAACAATGTACACACTGAAGTAATTCTAGAGTCCCTCACGGGCATAGAAGCCTACCTAAGCCAATGGATAGTCTCTATGCTCAGCACTAGAACCATTCAGGCATCTCTAGGAAACAGCACCATAACCAAATTTGCCAGTAGAGGAACGCCCCAAGGTGGAGTCATCTCAGCTCTACTATGGCTAATAGTCATGAATAAAATCCTTTTATGCTTAGACAGAGAAAGAATTAAAGTAGTTGGGTATGCGGACGACATGGTGATTTTAGTGCCGGAACTTTTTCCTCTCGTGATAAGTGAGATCATGGAGAGTGCTCTAAGTAAAGTCACCCCATGGGCCAGAAAGTGTGGACTTGGAGACAACCCAAATAAAACTGAACTAATGCTTTTCACCACAAAAACCAAAATACCCGAATTCAATCTTCCTCGACTAAACGGTCAGATACTCTCCTTATCTTCCAGTGCTAAGTACCTAGGAGTTATTCTAGATCCTAAACTTAACTGGAAACCAAACATAGACGAACGAGTAAAGAAAGCATGTATAGCCTTCTGCGCCTGCAACAGAACCTTCGGCAAAAGATGAGGCCTACAACCAAAATTAACTCTGTGGATGTGCACATCCGTAGTACGCCCAATCCTTACCTACGGGTCGATAGTATGGTGGCCGGCCCTTAAAAAAGCCTATAACATAACCACCTTTTACCCCTAGATCTACATATCACAAACATCTCAGCGCACAGCGCAATCAGACTCAGAGAGTCCAAGTGTTAGACTGCGAAACCCTATGGACACAGCAATATCCTAGATTCTCCACCAGGAGAACCCGTATCGACTCCAACAGACTACATCATCCCCACATTGAACTTCACAAAGCGTTTCGATGTACAATTCCCTACAAGAAAAGATTGGCAAGATGGACAGGCGACCAGTGGTTTCGATCTAACAGTGTACACCGATGGGTCAAAAATGGACTGTGGGGTTGGTGCGGGTGTTTTCTCGGAGTCCCTGAACATCGCAAGATCGTATCGACTCCCGGACGCTGCCAGAGTCTTCCAAGCGGAATTACTCGCCATTCGCGAAGCCTGTCGCCAAATCAAGTCACACACAAATACACTACCAAGGCAAAGAAACGCTATTTTAATTGATAGCCAAACTGCTATCAAAGCCATTGCCTCGGAAACCATTTCCTCGAAATTAGTACTAGAATGCCGACAGGAGCTGGCCTCGCTAGATGGCCAATGCATGGTGACTCTAGTCTGGGTTCCAGGCCACAGCAACGTTGATGGCAACGAACATGCTGACGAACTGGCCAGGCGAGGCTCAGCCCTTAAATGCTCACTTGCTGAACTTGTTCACACCCCGCTCGGAGCAATTAAGACAAACATCTCCTCAATATTTCTAATCCCGGGACACTGGCCGGTAGGAGAGCACGCAGCCAAACTAGGTATCCCATATAACACACACTGCCGTAGTTGCAACATAGCCACCGAAAAGGAAACAATTATCCACATTAGGCAAACCCTTCTACAATTCACTTGAGGAGATCTCGGGTAAGAACATGGAACGTAGTCCAAGGTCGCATGGGACGTGGTATCAAAACGGCACAACTGTGCTAATTGGGTCTCTGTTTTACAGAACCGCCACTTCTACCTACCTACCCTTCCTTTTCGTCGGAGAAACATGGACATCCGAAAAACAGGAGAACACTTGCTCGGCGTTTTCAATGTCAACGAATTGTAGGCAGTAAGTATCGCCAAGTTTGTACATATTATATAAAGATACGATCGGAAACAGCCATGCCCCATCAAGAACTACGCTAGACAGTAGTCCACCTCTCCAGATCGTCTTCAGATCCATGGTAGGATACATAAGATAAATCGATGCGTCCAACTGTTTTTTGGAGAACTACTCCAACATTCTTTGCCATTCCACTATACTTTGTCTTTGTTCTGATAAGTGCCTGTTTTCGATATCCGAGCTGCTTCTGTAATATACGTTTGGTTTGAAGAATATTGGTTTGAAGAATATACCATATCGCTGCTGTTCCTTTGATCACAGTGCGCAGATTCGATATATTTGCGCAAGCTCGTTTTCGTAACATTTAATTCTCGTAGCTCTGACAGCAGTCCTTGGCTGTGCCCATGGTCCCCCTGTATTAACAGGCTTGCAACTGCGGTGATCACATTTACTCCTAATTACCTTATGTGCGATTTAGACTTAATTTCATGGCCGCTGCCTATAAAAAATAATGTTTCTAACCTTTTTCTGCTAGTTATGAGCACCGACTCCGTTTTATGTTCCGCTAGGGTTAGAGCCACCGATGTGAGCAATCGTCGGACGATCATTTTTGTTTCACTGCCAATTCGCTCTACTTCTTCCAGTGTTTCCAGTGTGGTAGTAACCACGATGGCTATATCATCTGCAAATCCAACAAATTTTGACTCCTTGGTGTTGGGAGAGGTAGTACACCATCGTACATCTCTTTCCAGAGAAGTCGCACCAGCACGAATCTTTGCGGTACGCCTGCGGTCACATTGTATTCCTTAAGTATAGTATGGTTCTGTGCCTAAAGTCCCGGGGCCTTTTTGTCTTTAAACTTTTTACATATATGATATGTACGTATCTTTATTAGTTCCACGGTGATGTCTAAGTATATTGATGTTGGACATATTTTTCTGTTACCTTGTCAACATGTAGAATTTCTTGTTGGTTTCAAAACAGTATTATTAAGAAACTCTGAGCAAGTGAAGACTGATGGCTGCACATTTCTAGGAAAAATGTTCGTTTTTCTGGTTGGCTACTTGGAGCTCTTTAGGTGCAGTCTTGGTGGCATTCATATGCATATCACTTCTTGTGGACTTGCGGTGAACAAAGCCACCAAATTATCCAAATTTACTTTGAAAATCGGTCGTCGATTCGCAAAAAAACTTATAGATGACTTCGTGACTTTTATGGCCCACCTAATAGTCAATTTGAGCAAGCCAACCGTACCACGAATTATCTAAATGAGAGAACATCGCCGCTGTAAACGAAAGTGTGCGAGAATATCCATTGATGTTGGATTCGTTGTCGGTCGCAGCAGTTGGTCCACTACCTGGAAAATTTTGTGCAAAGATCTTGACCTGTACCCGTGTAAGATCCAGCTAGTACAGGAAATAATGAAATGAGTCTATCATTTGCGTCGTTCTTTTCCTGGTGAAGCCGTTGTTTTATCACAAAATTGGGTTCAGTGATGAAGTTAATTTTTGATCCGAACGAAATCTGGTTTCAATAGAATGCCATCGACTTAGTGAAATCACAATTTGTCGATAAGTTGGTTTCGAGAAAAGGAACTATCAATTGACCTCCAAGATCGTTGGATTTTACACCTCTTGATTATTACCTGTGAGGCCACGTGAAGTCACTAATTTATGCTGATAAAGCAGCTTTGATCGCGTTGCTCGTGACATAAGCTCTCAATGCTCGAAAAGATTACCTAAAATTGGGAGGACAGAAGGTGATTCGTTAACATAATATAATCGAAAACATTTCCCAATAATAATGTCATGAATTGGACGTTCGTAAAACAAAGATTCTTGATCAAAAGCTGATTTTTAATGTTATACAGGTTTAAATGTAGCAATAAACACGACTTACTTCATTTCTTACTTATTCACTTCATTAGTCCCTATTTTTTCCCTCACTAAACCCATTCAATTAATTGTTAATGGTTGTTAGCAGACAGAATTAATGCAGTTTCCTTTGTAAAAAAGCTTTTTAGCAGAGCCCCATCGCGTTCAAGAACCCAGACAATTGCAATGATTTTGTTGTGTAATAAATACACATTTTCTGCATTTCGGATATCTCTATCCGGACAGTGGACAGACGCAATCTTTTGTTATGAAGATGAAGTACAGTCCACTTTTATTTCATCTGTGAGATAGACACGCGCCTATACAGCCTTAATGAAAGCATTTCCTGTCTCAAGGTCCATTTTTACCAATTGTTCAGCTACGTTATTGAGCGTATTTTTGTTTGCAACGCATTGTCTGTACAAAACTTCAGGGCTGGATACTTGCGTATGGGGACTCTGAAAATATAATTTCCATAACAAATGAATCCAATCGAACTGAATCCAATGAATGGAATTGAATAAATGAAGGTTTTTTCATGAATGGTCAACAGATACTTTTTTTCGTTTCATTGAATTAATTTTGATTACATTCGGGTAATCTACGACAGGATATTAACGTTACTGCTTCGTATCCCTTGTTTGTACATAATTTAAGGCAAGTAATATTGTAAAGATATAAATTGTTGTGGCTTGTATCAGGGGAGATAATTAAAGTATCTAATACTGAGAAATAGATCTATAACCTCTGGTTTAATTTTATCGTATTGGTACATTTTATTCCCACTTATTCATTCATATTTCCTTAAACTCCTCTTTCTGTATATCGAACTCCCATGCTTTCCCACAACCCCATTCAAAAAGAAAAAACCAGAAAATTCTCTTCATATCAAACTAGAATATGTCAATCTGAAATGAAAGTGCAAGACCTTTGTCAAGAATGTCAATCTCACTGAAAGTTTATGGCTTATTCGTGACGTTGCACTACAGTCATTTACTTAAACAGTTTCAGGACGAGCAGATGTGGTGGGTGTGAACATTAAGACATTTTTCTATTTTTGTACTCATAAAAATATTTGCCTCTTCATTACTTTCATTTTTATTGCGTGGAGACACCGTTAATGGGATATCACAGGGATAATCGTAAAACTGAAATTTGCATACCTTTGCGATTTGGTTTGGTAGAAGTTGAAGAAGGACGTGCTTCGCATATGTACTGCTGTAAAATTATTGCCGAAAGTTTTACCCAAAATAATGAACAAACGAAATATTTTTATTGCTAAATTCTGCTGAGGTATTTTCATTTAAATTATCAGGCACCAAATGTGTAATGACAGTTTTCCAAAAAGGAACAAAAATTGTCAATTTAATTCCTCTCCAACGTACCACATTATCAGCTTTTGAAGTTTCTCGTAAGTTCATATGAATAATATTTTTACATCTGCAGTACTAATGTGTGCGACGAGGTAGAGCAATTTAAGAATGATTTTGAATTCATTACGCGGGATATAAGGAATAAATGACATTTGATCTTTTTCCCTTGGTTTAAAAAAAAAAAAAAAGCAAAAAGAATCTTATTAATCGTTAACATTATTGAGATAGGAAGGGAGGGTACATTATGATCACACCAGGCACTCGTCCAGTATACTTTATATCTGAACACTTCTCATAGGTTATCACAGGCTACAACTTGCAAAGGAGAACGTGTTAAATTACGAGACAGATATTCTAATGTCTTGTGTTAATATTAGCCACTTAAACGAAACCCCTAGTTTAATGGAGAATACTGGGAAGTACATACAACACAATAATAAGCATTCAACGATGCCTTGCATAAAAAGGCAAGTGCTGGTCGCTAGCTCTAGGATCACAGGAAAAGAGGGAATATCAACTTCTCAAAGCACGAGAAACGAGGAATCGAGGAATTAAAAGACGCTATTACAGGAACGATGCTCAACAAAATTACGAGAAAACTAAAGGAATGTGCCAAGGTTATTATGAAAGAGTATGAAAAGCTTGTAGAATCGCAATCAGTTGGAGGTAGACCTGCAGAATGTTTAACGACTAAAAATAGAATACTCAGCTTGTTGACAGAATACAACTTGAACTATAAAGATAGCATTCGACCACGACGATCGCAATGTCCTAAATCAAATAAATCGGCTGGAGCGGACGTCCTAGCTGTAGGTACACCAAAGCCTTTTTTTTAAATATGGGAGAAGAACTTTTGGTCCAAGAATGGAATCTGAACATCGTTTGTCCATTTCCAAAGGATGCACTCTAAGGTGCTTCAATTAGAGAGCATCATATCTGCTCAGATACATATCTGCAGTATTGCATGTACGCCTAAGTCCAAATGTCCGCATTCTAATCTATCAGAGATCAGATATTCATATTGGGGCAAATCTTGGCAAGAGCCGAAAAATTTCAGATCGATACCCTCCATCTTTTTATTAGTTAAGGCCGCCTTTGACTGCTCCATATATAGAAGCTACTCGTATTCACAGTCAGGCTAGTTTGACATCCATTTAAATCTCATCCGCCTGTGCTTAATGACTATGGAGAGTTCACACAATTGTACAAAGTTTGATAACTTCGCCGAGACCTTCAATGTCAGAAAAGCGTTAAGGTGTGATAACGCGCTTAATGCCATTTTTTTTCGTCATTGTTTTTGACAGGATTCTGCAAAGGCCACAATCTGTATAACTACGAATGAGGGCTAACTAAACTGCCAGCAAAAAATGTCAATTAATAAGAAATCGACTACGGTATCAGGCGGTATTACGATACACAGCTACAGTTTTGAGGCAATAATGGCATAAATGAAGATCCACGCTTCCCAATTACTGTTTTTTGGGCTAAGAAGAAAATTCAGTAATTTTCTTGACCAACGAGGGTACCTCTGTAAAAGCCTCTTATCATCCCAGTCCTGATCCTGTTGCAATAATTTTTCGTCTCATCACCGTGGACAGTGAGTGGTGGCGAAGATGGTATAACGAACCTTATAAGTTGTACAGTGTTGGCAGGGCAAACGAACATAATCGAATCCGCTTCCATGGAATAGGGCAATAGTGAAATATATCACGGTAGATAACGAAAGTGAAAAGGGATCAGATACAACTAACTTTGTTTATGTAACTGGAGGTGCCTGCTGGTAGAGGCCAGATCTACCTTGAACTATGCATATGTCATCTAAGTTAGTGGTGCAAGCAACAACTTCAAGCAGTAAGGCAGTTGCTTTTAAGGAAGGAAGAGGATAAGTCTTCTCCATGAGTCTAGTTGCTAAAGAAATAATACTATATAGGCCAATGCTGCTGCAAAATATTCCGAGTCAATTTATTGTCCATCTTCGTATTAAGACTGAGATAGGGCTAGCCTAAGACTTTCCCTGTTTTAGTCTGATGTTTTTAATAATTTCCTTTAATGCGCGTGCACCATCTAAATTGGGCTTTACGAGAAGCTAATTGCAGTACAGTATACAAATCAAAGCGGTACCGTGGTGACTATGCTAATTCTACTAACAGGCTATCTGAGCGCTAATGAAACGCATATGTACATATGAACATGTGCCCCCAAACAGCAAATTCTTTAGCTGTACTACTCCATACAATTTGTCTCAGCTTGTAATCTTGTGCGGTCCTTTCTCTAGCCGATAACTATAACAATCAATCATTGCCCGGTGCGTGAAGCAACCCAGGCAAAAAATAACTACAAGCCCCTGATCTCTTTGTAATTTTTGAAAAGAGTGAGTACAAATATTTGCCGTACTCCTAACTTTTTCCTGTTTTCAATTTTCCACTGGCACTCTCCCCAAGTTTAAGATATGAATCAAATCTTGAAAGTAAACACAGGGTAATGGGACGAAAAACCGCATCCGCCTTACTTTACTAGATGCACTTTTTGTTTTTTCTACACGTAATATAATTATACTTCTTGTATAAAAAAAGGTCTACCGCTGCTCACTTTTTTTTCTATTCCCCAAGTCCAAAGGGAGTTTGATTGATACTGCACTTGACAAACCACAAAGATTTTACGTTTCAAATTTCTAAAGCGAATTTCAGAATGTGTGCCAAGTAGGAACAGCAGCAAAGTTTGCTTAGGTGAACAAACTAGAGTAAGGGTAGTGAACGATTACATTGCTGTCCTTGCTTCATGTTTATGACGTTTAAGTTAAATGATATATGTATGTTCGTTGACTTGTTTGCCTTCCGATATCCATTGACGAAGGGGGCAGGGCTATTCAATATATGATTGATTTCTACTTTCGTTTTGTCATTAAGGGAGGTAAATAGTGGTCCGGTTTCAAGAAGTCATTTGTTTCGATTCTCCTGACGGCGGTGCTGAATTGTTGAGTTTAAGAATCAGTGAAGAATTATATCAAATTTCTTGTCAATATTCATACAACTACGAACGACTACTACAAATTGAAAGTGATACACAGTATTGACTGTTATTACAATACAGTTACAAAAACGTATTGTCCAGTGCATTTATGTCCATAACTGATGGAAGGAACACATGCGCCGCACAGTATCGTTTGTCCTGGTCACACATCCATCTGTTGTACCACTGAAGCTTAGACCTTCCACTGAAAATTGTATTCTCATCCTTTAGTTTGCAACTAACTACCTATCTGCAGATACGTCCAAATAAGTTCTTAGATATTAAGATAGACAAGACACAGCGTTTACACTTCTCTGGTATCGGAGTAGGTGCGACACTAAGGAGCTCATTGGTGGTCGGAACTGCAAACTACACGCAGTGAAGACTCTAACCGGTAACCTTCTGATTTTGGATGAGGACCAACTCATTAAATGGAGAGAACACTTTGCTACAGTGCTAAATCACTTAGACGAAGGCGCTATGATCTCGAATTCAAATGAGCACTCCGTAGCAACAAATTCCCGAATTCGCACCGCACCTCCCAGTAAAACCGAATAATAATAAGCAATCAAGTCTCCTTAGAAGGACAAGGCGATGGGTATTGATGGCATCCCTGCCGAACTATTTCAAGCGACGCCAAATACATCGGCCGATTTGCTACACCCGCTAGTACAGAGAGCTTGGGATAGTGAACAATTTCCACAGAAGTGAAAAAGGCGAGATGATCATTTAGCTTCCGAAAACTGAAGAAAATATGAAAATATTAGCTAGAATAATTTTGAAACGAATTAAAGAGCATTTAGATTCAACTTTCGATGTCGAACAGGTAGGCTTTCGTGCTGGATCTTCCAGGATCGACCACATAAACAGCCTAGGGGTCATAATCAAGTAGTGCGTTGAGTACAGGTCTCCGCTACATTTGCTGTTTATCGACTTCGAAAATGCTTTCGACAGCTTGAATCGAGGTGCTATCTGGTTGACATTTCGCAGGAGAGGCATCCAAGAAAACTTATAGCTATGATCAAGGCTTCATACGAGGGCGGTAAGTGTCACGTCATACACAATGGTAAGGTGTCGGAGAATTTTAAAGTTCAAAGTGGAGTATGTCAAGGATACATACTGTTACCATTATTGTTCTTGGTGGTTATCAACGATGTCCTCCGTGCAGCATTGACGAAAGGCAACTATGGAATTCGTTGGACTATGACATCTTACCTTAAACACTTAGATTGCGCTGACGATGTTTGTCTACTTTCACATCGGATAATGGATCTTCATTTGATGGCCCATAATCTAGAAGCTGAGGCAAACAAAGTGGGGCTTAAATTAAACACGGCCAAAACAAAAACCCTGAGCACTTCTAATACCCGGGCTCAACTTAACATTGCCGGACAGGGAGTCGAGAAAGTTGACAACTTTCTTTATCTAGGAAGTGTGGTCTCAGCTAATCGTAGTGACACCGAACTGGATGTGTGCAGCAGAATCGGGAAGGCTTAAGGACAAAGCTGCGACTGTTCCGCTCCAACGTAGTATCGGTAATGCTTTATGGGTGCAGTACTTGGAAGCTTGACACCATTAAGACACGCAAGCTGGAAGTCTTCGTAAACAAATGTTTAAGGATCATCTTGATAATTTTTTGGCCGAACCGCATTTCAAACGAATAACTTTATATGAGAACGGGCCAAGAACCTATAAGCATCACAATACGAAGAAGAAAGTGGCAATGGATTGGACACACCCCACACGGCGCGAAGACAACTCCATTGGGAAAAATGCGCGATGCATTGCAAGCCGCTCACCTAGGCAGGCAGAATAGCGGGACGCCCTAGGCAAACGTGGCGCAGAACAGTTGAGGAGGAATCGAGCTCTGGCATGAATGATGCCCTATACCCCCCGAGGGGTTAAAGGATCTAAGTATCCGTTAACAGATAAATGTGGACGCTGTTATGGAATTTTGTGCACTTCAAGCCGGAGGCACGGCGTTTTGTATCTGATGCCCAGGGGGTGGCAATGGTGTAGTGGTAATATGGTCAATTGCCACGCTAATGGTTCATGGTTCAAATCCTGATGTCAGCAACCATTTATTTATTTCTCATGAAATATATAAAGTCGGTCCGATTAATTGCGAAAGCTTGTGTGGACTCTACTGCGAAGGCATAAGACTGGCAGCAGCTTGGTCATTTGGCTGGAAAAATTGTTCGCTCTGTTAATAATGATTTGCCTATGATATCAGTTATCGGGAAAAAATACTGTGAATCAGAAGGAAAAGACAAACAAAAAACAAAAATCTCCGCAGTTATCTGGACGCCACCCTCGGAGTTTCTCTGAAGCGTAAACAACTGAGCTTCAAAACCACTACACCAAATCTTCCACTCTCTCTCTATCTATCCTTTCCAATGCCAGCACATGTGTAAACATGTTAAGGGTATTCATATCCCCTTGAGAGCGCGCAAGTTATAAAAAAAAGCCAGATATGAGTGAAACGTGCCTCAGACTTATTAAAAAGACAACAGCTGGCGGAAATAGTATAGTACAGTATGTGACTGATTATAGCCACAAGTCGTGATTTATGCACTGACTCAAAAGATGCACCTCTCTTGCATTTTTTCTTTTCAACGCTCAATTTGAGCCCTATTCATTCTCACGTTAACTCTTTTTGAGTCAGCATCTTGAAACTTAAAAGTATTTTATAAGGTATTGATAAAATTTATTTATGAGCAAAATATCTCAATCAAATCACTGAAATATTTTATAAGATACGCGTGTGAAATGACCCGTCATACTACGCAACTTGAGCGCAGTTGAGAATTGAAAGTAAGTGAACAAAGCTTGGCATTTTTTGTGACAACAATCAACATCGCTAAAGCAACATAAAAGATGGGACCATAGCTTTTCATAGAAATATTCGTATGAGGCTTCAAAAAGCAATAAAGACACGTTTATCTGTCCATTATTTTAACAGGTATAGACCATTATCTGCTGGAAAAAAAAACATTGTTTCTTCCTTCACTTAAGGTGAACTTTGAGGTATGAGGGATGCAAAAATAGAAAACACAAGGATACGTAGATATAGGAATAATAGAATTCTAGTCACGTTTACATAGTCAATCAGAGTGAAGGTGTTGATGATATCAAGCTTTGGATTAATGCGGTTAATTCCCAAAGGTCTTAGGATTTTTATTTATTTTATTCTGTATTTTATTTATTTATTTCAGTAAATTTGTTTGTTTAGACATATCTTGAGTTATCTAATAGCCTAATATACTATTATTAATATTATATTCCATAACAACATCCCTTCTTCTCCTTTATATTAAATCCAAATTGAAAACAACTTCTCACATTCCTCATGCAAATTCAATTCAGCACTCACTATGCACATCATTTCGCCCCCATTTTGTCGGTTCAAAAATCCTCCCACCTTCTTATTCAGCTTGATTTCGACTTCTAACGTGTGCACGACACATAAACCAAAGAAACAGTCATGGATTTCAATAAACACCTCGTCCTCTAAGTCGACCTTAATGGCCAATAAAAGGAGAATCTATGCACAATTCCACTCGGATAATCCTTTCGATTTTAAAACATTTTTTTTTTCAATTTCCACCCTCAGAGATAGTCAAAGGATTTTCTTTCGGGAAACGTGCATGTTTATGTGTTCGTTATAAATCCTCTATCGCACTTAAATCGAATTCCACAATTGTGACAAATTTGTTTGTTTGACAATAACTTTTCGACTTTAAGCGACAAGCGTGTTGACGGTGGGTGATTTGATCTTTTTGAAGGCATCTAAGCGTTACGTGGTTAAATGTGCTAAATTGTTTTCCTTTATTTGGGTGGTGGTAATAAAAATAAGTTTACCTTTAATGTAAGCGGTAAAAGAAACAAATTTACTGTTTCGTAGCACCGAAAGTAGCTAGTCCAACTTTTCTACGTTCGGCGTCAATTTCATACATTCCAGAGGCACGTTGCGTTCTTTGAATCAACAAAGTTAATTAAACATTATCCAGATATTTTTGCATTTTAGAACCTAGTTTTAAGCCACAGGCGAATATACAATTCGTGACAGTAGCTTAAATTTTTACTCTCTCAACGTTTCAAAAGTCTAGCTACCGAACAAATGTATTTAAGTTCACTGACATGGGCGGATTAATCATCTCTGCGGTCCACTACGGTTTAGAGCTCTTGTAATCTTTTGGCTACTATATTTCCATTTAAATTTTATTAATTGGGTTTTTGTGCTACCCACCCTTCAATATCAGGTCATATATCTTCTAAATTTATTTGATCTTCAAATAAATGGTTCGTAAAGCTTTAATCAAAAAATTTGCATTTAAGAAAAAATTGCGTGGGCATTTATCCCTGTTGAGATGAAGATGCTTCGCATGACAGCAGGAGTGACAAAGCTTGATCGAATAAGAAGTTCGAAGATCCGTGGAAGCTTTCACATCAAGGAAACCATCGTACAAAAAATAGAGCGCGACCGGCTCAGTTGGTATTGCCACGTTCAAAGAAGAGATCATTTGAACCCTGTTAAAAAGGCAATATCAATGCACGTTCCAAAGACATCGCGATGTAGGAAAGACAGGCCTATAAACGCATGGATCAGACAAATGCGACGACATCAACATTTCATTGGCCTCAGTAACCGAGTGATCCAAAATCGGCAGGCCTGCCGATATTTTCTGAGGTCAAATAGGCGAACCCCACAGGGGGATCAGTAGAAATGCGGTGAAGTGGGAGGGTTGCGATCCCTTGTTTTCGGATCATAGCCACGCTGATAAAAGGAAGAAGAAGAAGAAGTAGATGCTTTAAAGAAAGTGAAAATTTAAGCAAACTAGTGTTAGACAATGCTTAGTTCGTCATAGATTGAGAGAAAATGATTTGTATGCTGAATGAAATACGAGCATATGACCCTTTGTAGTCACCACAAGTATCTCTTGTTCAGCGTTCTGTCCAATGTTTTTTTTTTAGAAACATCTTTCGCGAAAGGCGAACCTGTAACGCTGAGCCAGCGCCCCGAGATGCCTCCAGATGTCTATTAATTTCCTTTCGCTTGAGAGTGAGTTCCAACGATTGCTTGTCCTGTAACAAAAAGAAATTTTATACAATGATATTCTTGCCAGGTGAATATGAAAGCTGTGTGCTCTGTCGAGTTTCTGGAGATTATTTTGTTATGATCCTTCGAACGTCTACCATGGTGCTAACTGTGTAGGCATAAGTCCCTCACTTGCCTTCTATGAGCCAACGATTTAAGGTTGGACAGTAGTACTGGATCTTCTATTAAGCGAACTGCTGGCCTCTGGATGCTGTCAGTACTAGATTTAAATTAGTACTAATATCGCGTGTGGTCGAAGTTCGACCGAGGTGAATTTACCTAACTTAATGGCTACATACGCATATAATTTTTCTTTTCTGCACATCTATGGCACAGTACCTTTCGAATGATATAAGTCTCATCCCCCTCCTTTTATAATAAATACTTAAAACCCGTACGAAAAATGTTATGTTCACGTATTAATATTTAAGTATTACCAAGTATTACCAAGACCTTAGACTAGAATACGTTCCCAGTCAATGAAAAGTCGCCGAAATCATAATGGTCCTTAAGCACGGAAAACCTCCGAATGAAAAAACGTCTTATAGACCGATTTCGCTTCTTCCAATTATATCCAAAGTGTTCGAGAGAATATTGATTAGGCGAATACAGCCGGTTATAGAAGAAACGCATCTAATTCCGGATCATCAATTCGGATTCAGGAGTAAGCATTCTACAGTTGAATAAGTACATTGAATAACAAATGTAATCGAAAAGTCACTTGAAGAAAAAAAGATTTGTTCAAGCGTGTTCCTTGACGTCTCTCAAGCCTTTGAGAAGGTCTGGCATGAAGGCTTAAAGTTTAAATTACAACAAGTTCTGCCAGAGCACCTATATAATATTTTGAAGAACTACCTTGCGAATAGACTATTCCGCGTCAAATGCGGAAACGAATATTCTGATTTTAAGGAAATAATGGCTGGGGTGCCGCAAGGAAGCGTTCTTGGTCCGGTCTTATATCTATTATACACTCGTGACATACCGCAAGTAGAAGGCACTGAGCTAGCTACATTTGCCGACGACACTGCTATCTCTGCAGTAGGTAAAACGGTCGAAGATAGTACAGAAAAACTGCAAGAAGCTTTGGATAGAGTAAATGAATGGACAAAGGTTTGGCGAACCGCACTCAATGAGACCAAATCTGTTCATGTAAATTTTACTTATAAGAGAGTAAATAATTTGCCGATGTTTCCAACTCGGTTCAAATTCCGTTTGCAAACGAGGCTAAGTATCTTGGAATGACACTTGATACAAAGCTGAAATGGAAAACGCACGTTAAGAAAAAACGCAAAGAACTAGATAACAAATATCGAGAAATGTATTGGTTACTTGGAAAATATTCCAAGCTTAATATAGAGAACAAACTGCTTTTATATAAGCAAGTGCCAAAGGCTGTATGGACATATGGTATACAACTCTGGGGTTGTACCAAAATAACTAATATTAAAATTTTACAAACTTTTGAAAACAAAGTGTTAAGAGGTATTGTAAATGCGCCATGGTATATCAGAAATAGCGATATCCATAGAGATCTTGGCATTAAAACAGTCGAAGATGAAATCAAAAACTACGCGAGAAAACATAAAAGTCGACTAGAAAGTCACGTTAATATAACAGTCCTCCAAGTTTTGGATGAAAGAAACTTACTACGCCGTCTACAAAGAACAAAACCTTTAGACTTAGCGCGATAAGTAACCGCGTCGAAACTGCGGAGCTAGCAGGAACTTCTAATGGGAAGGTACCTGCAAAACGTCCTTATTTCGTGAAACGAAAGCTACTTGATAAGTCTAATACTTACTTGTAGTAAAAAAATATAAACAAGTTTGTTTTGAAGGGAGGTGTTTTAGTGGGTAAGAATCCTACACTACTATGAGCACGCGCTGTCGATCCACATAGTGTCTTGTTGAAGATTTTCACCTACCCTCGGAAAAAAAAAAAAAAAAAAAAAACCTATAAATATATAAGATGTATTTTGGGGCAGAGCTCCAAACGTGAGAGCATTACTCAAGCCCGGACTTACTTGTGCTTTGTATAAAATAAGAACTTGCGTCGCGGCGGTGTAAAATACTTCCTTCCTCTGAAGGGATAACTCAACTTCGTGGAAGCCTATTTTAGGTTAAGTTAGGCAAGTGGGTTGAGGAAATAGATACTTCTTCTTCATCACACTCAGCTCGGCGTAGATGCATTGTTCTAGTAGTTTTGGTCTGGAGTTTGTTTCTTCCTACACTTGTGGATTCTTGTTAGGTGATTTTCACCAGCCTGATGTCCTCGAATTTTGCGATGTTGGATACGTGGACATGTTATGTAACTCCAGAGTTTACTGTGATACCGAGTAAATGCATGGTCTCTACGGGTTCGATTATTTAGTTATCCATCTGAAGCTGAAGAACAGTAGATGTATTTTTGCTGTAAGAGGTGGTTCGATTTTCCGCAATGCATGTGTCGTATTAAGAATTCTAGCTCGAGACAGATGCCTAGGTTCTAATGCTTGTAGTGAAACTTTGTTCTGCCACTAACTGCACATACTCGTACTCGTAACTATAGAGCAAACATTGGTTGCCTGAAAAATGTCGATCCTGAGATTTTAATCAAAGTTTATATTACGAAATGGGATTCTTAATACTGTCTTGAACTCATTTTCTTTTACAGGGTTGGCTGGCTACCGGGATCATGCCCACATATGCTGCCTTATCTGATATGATTCCATAAGCAGATATAAATTTTAGTATGGTTGATGGAAGACGACTTACTTCTCATTTTCATCCACTCTTGCAGAAGACATTTGACAAGAGACCTTATATTTTAGCATGTGGGCCTATTGGACAGTTCCCTCTGAGAACAATGATAGTGGAGCTGATATCTGATCACTTCAGCAAGATCACACCATTCGCCAGCTATGCAGATACCTGAAATGTCTCTGTGGCCTGACACCCAGCGTTTGAACTGGTCTACCATCACCGTGAGAGACAAGCGGCAGTCTAGGCTGACCTTGGAAGTAAAAGACAGCGACTCCAAGACCTTAATTGCGTCTTGGTTGTCCGTGAAAATGCTAATATCTGTAAAAGATATTACATTACACTTCAGCCATGACAGGATTTCCTTAAAATCAATAATTTTCGCCTGGAAAAGGCTACAGTGATCTGGGAGAAGGAAGTGGAAGGCCAGCATTGCAGAGAAAACACTACCACCCACGCACTTCCGATTTTGGATCCGTGTACATAGAAGTGAATCGAACCTCTTTCTGTCCTAGTAACGTTTTCTCACTCATTCCGGACAGGACTATGCCTTGCATTGAAATTCTTGTCATGCCTGAGTTTTGGTGGCGTGAAGTCTGTCTTTTTAGATGTTAAGTTTAACAGATCTAAGATCGAGGATTGACCAGCTTATTGGCAAGATTAACAGGAGGCTGCTTCCAGACGAGCGACAATTCTAGCAGTCATTAAGCATATCTAGGGGCGGTAGGTGGAGCGTTATGTCTGGTGCTACAGGGGGGATAGTTCTGTAGTTAGTGCAGCACTGATACAAATTCAAGCTTCAGTAGAATAAACATATACTAAAATTGGAATGATACAGAGAAGATATATTTACTAACGAATTTCATAATACCTCTGGCGTTCACGTGTATTATACCTTATATTTCAATTTATGATTGTTCTACTGATGAGTGTGCAACAACTCACCCGTTTGCCATAGAAGCCGAAACTGGTTTTCAATTCATAAATTCCTGGTTTATCTGATAATTTCATTAAATTCAAGTCAACTGCTGTGCGTAACGATGTGTGGTCGAAAATGCGTTTTACATGATGATATTTAATTGGTTTAACGATAAATTCAATTATCACATTCATTGAGACAGAAAATTGATATTGCCACGTGCATAAACACATGATTTGAGTGGACAATCCTGTGGTTGAATACCTGTGAACGTTTCGAATTATGTTTCATCAAGTGTACTGCTGGGCGTGCAGATACTCAAAGTTATTTTGCGTTATGAAAATGCATACCATGATGGTCAATGTCAGAGAACCCTCCAACCGAATATTAGTTTAAAATTTATTTTGTATAGGTAAATCCTTACAAGTTTACAGAAAAACATTGCGGCACCAGCTTCAAGTATACTACTTATTAAAAGAAAAAAAGCATCGAAAGCGGCATTGTTAAAAAAATTCTAGTAGACATGTACCACGACTATATTTTGCGTAAATTGCCTCGAGCTCCCATTAATCTACACAGATCAAAGCCCTTCCTTTTCCTACGGCTCATCTATTCTCTTGAATATGTATAAATATCCATAAAAATTCCTTCCGATATTCCCAGCGAATAGGTGTACAAAATACAAAGTTTATGTCATAAAAGCAATATCCTTGTTAGCATCTTCCCCAAGAGTAAAATACATGCATACATTTATGGATACGGCAAGAAAGGATATACCTATTCATGATTTAATATCATCGTCTAGAGCGCCTGAATCCTTAAATTATTACACACGGATGAGTGGATAATCCTATTTGAGTGGAAGACAAAAGGTTATTACAATCTTTCTTCATGCCTTGAGGTAAAACAATATTCGATAATTTGGTTGTATTCCCTGATGCGGTGGTGAAGGTTTTCCAATGGAATTTTCATAATCATATTTGCCTGCTATGGACCTGTGGATTTTTGTTTCTACAAAGGAGGAACCAATTTGTAAGCACGTAGTAAGTTTTGGCAAATGTTGCTGGGAGAAATCATCGTTGGAAAATAATTTTCGCGAATGATTCGGTTTTTGGAATGAGAAAAGGGATGGGTGAATAACACCTTTATGATAATTTTGCTGTTTAAGTCCCGAAGAAACCTCCCATGTAAAACAAAATAGTCTCCCTAAAAATCAAACAGAACGGTGTGCATAAATATTCTCCCACCCTTGGTCACTCAGCTTACCTTGGTCAACCAAACTAAAAAGATTCATATTTCTCCCCCAACAAATGTCATTCGCTTTATCGACCAGTCGCTTTGGAATGCTATGCATGATAAATATATAAATCATCACATCACCACTAACAAAAAAAAAGTATCTCAAAATGAGAATTTATATTCTTGGGGGTCTTTTGTCAATTTTTGCCCAGTTAAGCTTTCAAACCCAACCCCAGGACCTCATAACACACAAAAGTTCTCATTATTGTTGTGTAGACGAGAATATCCGTTTTGCGGCGTTACCCATCTCTCCTCAGCTTCGTCATGCTGTGTTGTCCAACGTGTGTCTTCCAGGGGATTTTTGTTCAACTTGTGTTTTGACAACCTAAAAGGATTTTCTTATTTATATGAAAAGATGTTAAATTTTGATTTATGTGTGCTACGTGAAGAACTTTCTACCAAGAATGAGAAAAGTCAAGTCAGGATAACACGGGATTTACTTTACATCGCTTTTTGAATATTTCTTTTTTTTAGGTGACGAATTATCAGGGATATCGAGAAGATTATGTGGTTAGGTATTATATTTGCATATTGCTGTATTCATTTTCAAGGGACTTACAGTATATGAAAATACAACAGCTGAGGTAACAGCAAGGAATTATAGAAACTGTGAGTATTCGAATAAGACGCTGAAATTAGGTATAAGTATATTCGAAGGTGCTATAGTAATTTTTTCATCCGTCCCAGATAAGAATTTTCATGTCCATAATATCCCGACGAGGTTATCTGTAGACATCCTTCCTTCCAAAGCCCAATACTAAAAGCATAAATTAAATTAAGTACAATCCAGAGCTCCTTTGTTTTACACTCGCTCAATGAAAACCCACCCTGCTCGCAGATGTCATCAGCTGCAAGCTGTCCTTCCATTCAGATCTACGATGAAACGTTCACATCCTCACACACTTTTTCACGTTAATTTATGTGATGAGTAGTTGCAAGCAACGCAACCCACCCACTCTGTTAACACGTTTTTCTTGGTATTTTTAGGGGCAACGTTCGTCCTTTTTAGTCTCTTCTGAATCTGCTTCATCCGGATCACCTAGAATAGAATTTATAGCTCACTTGCCTTGGAAATAGGCAAAACACCTATATTCCTTCCGAATTACACATGCAGAAGATAGAAGGTATCCTTCGGAGACTACAGAAAGATACACAAGCGATATAAATGAAAGTATATTTATTGCAGGGTTTCAGAAAACAACATCTGGTCGTTATGGACTACGGTCTTATATCGTATCCCCTTGACCCACATGGTTGGGCCAATAAAATCTGAATTTTGATTGTGTACTCCGGGTAGCAGAACATTTGGAAAAGGTATGGGTACAATGTTACATTCGAGAGGTAAGAGTAAACGGTATGAAAGGATACAAGCAAGCAAACGAAATTAATATCATGTGCGGCTTAATTGCAAACGATTTCACCTTTTTCCGCTTTAAATGGGAATGAGATGCAGTAAGTTAAATTGAAATTTGGTAAACAGAATAAGTTAGGATTTCTATCCTCAAGGATAGTCGAAGGTATTTTAATTCTATTCCTTGTTTCCAAATGCGAGTTGTGCCAAATATTATTCACATTATTTAGGTCTTTTATTCCTGAGATACACTACCGGTCATTTGATTACCCTCATTTTAATTTCGACCTAAATCATAATGCAGGGGTAATATTTCTACCTAATGACAAACTTGAAAAAAAATTAATGAAGCAAAAAGGGAAATCCCCATTTTCCATTTTTAACAGGGACACTTGATTTGGGGAAGTTGGGACACATTGATACGGTTTTCTTTGGCACTCGAAAAAAAGAAGCAGATTGACAGTAATAACAGAAGAAAATATTTGGATGTGTTCAGTGTCTATCTAACTTATTTATTTAAAACGTAATATCTCTTAGATTTATTAAGAAAATGTGCTAGGGTCAAATCATAAAAAAACGGATTTGTGTCAAATGCCACACTCACGGAGTACATTGATAAAAGTAAGGGGCATTTTGATTCATAGTATTTGGCGCAACAGCTCTTCAAGTGCCTGGGCCCAGCTTCTCGCAACAACTCGTGCTGTGTGCGTTAGATTTTTGTCGTATTCGAAGTTTTTCATGACTACAATACTGGGACCGTGAAAAAACCTGTTGGTGTTTTCTGGGATTCGAACATGGAACCTCACGCGCAGTGATCCGACGCACTAACCACTTGCACCACGGCGCCCACACCTCTATTAAACCGACGAATTTTATTACTTTTTTCAATATTTCTTAGTGTGTATTTGGTCGTTTATGTGAACTTAGGGTTATTCTAGTTTTCATTTGAGATGTGTTCTTTCTTAAGCAATTTATATAAATCAAATGAAATGGTTTTAAAATAAGAAACTAAGTATTTTAGGAAAAAAAATAATCAGTCTTCTAAATATTTTAGAAGTTAAGCTAGTATACAGTTTACTGTCAATCATCTACTTACATCGAAATGTTATAACGAGACAAAAATATTTTAAAAGAATGAAGAGCATCAAACCTAAGGCAAACTCGTGGTTTGACCAGATCTGCAAAGAGGCTATCAGGTTAAAAGAGTAAGCTTTCGGTCTTATAAAGCCAACAAATCTAAGGAAATCCGAAAGAAGTTTAAACAAGCCAGAAATGACTGCAATGCCCTCATTCGACGTGTAAAATTCTTTCATGACCAAAAATTGAGGCAAAAAATACTACAATGCCCCAAAGGTAGTAAACATTTTTGGTCATTCGTCAAAAATATTAAAAATTCTGCCTCAACTGCCATCCCAACGCTCATTTATAATGACATTCCAGCTAAAGCATGAAAGTCGACTCGAAAGCCAAGCTTTGGATGAAAGAAATTGACTACGCCGTCTACAAAGAACCAAACCTATAGACTTAGCGCGATAAGTAACCGCATCTAAACTGCGGAGCTAGCAGGAACATCTAATGAGAAGGTACCTGCAAAACGTCCTAATTTCGTGAAAAGAAAAATACTTGATAAGTCGAATACTTAGTTGTAGTAAAAATACAAACAAGTCTGTTTTGAAGGGAAGTTTTTTAGTGAGAAAGAATCCCACACTACTATGAGCACGCGCTGTCGATCCTCATAGCGTCTTGTTGAAGATTTTCAAATACCGTCGGAAAAAAAAAAATTACATTTCAGCTGTCAGGTCCTTAAACAAGGCCAATCTGCTTGCTGCTCACTTTGCAGCGAACACCACCCTGCCTGATAGTGCTTTGTCTCCGCCTGTACTTGAGAGCGTCGAATTTTCCATAGGACATGTCCACTTTCACACTCGTACAGTTGCAGGAGCTACTCAAAGGTCTCAGCATACACAAATCCGCTGGTCCAGATGGAATCTCTCCCATAGTTCTGAAGCGGTGTTCATCTACGCTTACCTCTGCGTAAGTTTTTCTGTCTATCCTACTCTTCTGGGCTCTTTCCGAGTAGATGAAAAACAGCATTTGTCCAGCCCGTCCCTAAAAAAAGACGAATCTTCCTCCCCGTCCAACTACCGACTCATTCATCCGCCCAAAGCTGGAATATAACGCCCACATCTGGTCTGGTGCACCCAAGACTGTTCTGCACATTCTAGATAGGTAACAGAATCGCGCGTTAAAACTTATGGGTGATAAAAACATTATAAACTCCATAGTCTCACTTGAACATCGTAAAAATGTCTCGTGTCTTTCCCTATTTTATCGCTTTTTTTTTAAATGCTCCAGTGAAATAGCCCGTTGCATTCCTCCCCTTCAAAACTTCACCCGGAATACGCGTCGTGTTTCGAATGCACATCAGTTCACCTTCAAGTCCAATTTCGGACGTACTGTCAAATATAGGAATTCGTTTATAAGCCGAACAACACGTTTGTAGAACGATCTACCAGCCTCTGTATTTTCTAATCATTACAACCTTCAAACATTTAAAGCTAACGCAAATCGGCATCTCATCCATTCCTCTCCTCCATTTTCCTATCCGCCCTTGCCCTGAGCGTCAGTATATGGTATAATAATCCCTTCGGCGCGCGAGTTTACATGCATGTATGTAAACACAACATCACTGCATCACACCCTCTTCCTCCGTTGAACTTCTCTCCAGACAATTCAGATCAACATGTACTAGCAAAAAAGTAAGATCAACCCGCGTTGGGGCTTCCAGCGTCTTCGGTTTGGGCTTCCACTGACGATTGGGTCTCTCACGAGCTCAATTGTGTGTGGCATGACTCTCCAGGTTGCAGGTTGACTAAACGCATGCTCCCGGACGTCTGTAAGAAATCAGCGGCATTCTTGCTGTCTCTCAGCAGAAAAGACTGTAGACAACTTATCGGCGTCTTGACAGGCCACTTCGCTTTTGCCAAGCACCTTAACGTGTTAGGCTTAAGTGACACTACAATCTGCGACGCTTGTGGAGAGAGCGACGACACCGCGGAACATTATCTCTGTGAGTGTCCGGCCTTTGCTCGTATCAGGTGGCAGATCTTCGGTGCGAATGTGGTGAGTGCTGGTACTGTAAGCTCCTCATCACTAAAGTGCTTGCTTGGCTTTCTTCGAAAGTCAAGGAAATTCCAGTAAAATGGGTAAATCAGGGTTTGCTCTCTGGCAGTACAATGGACCAGTTGTGTCTGAGTGCTCCAGTCGAGTGTTTCCTATCCCGACAAAAAAAAAAAAAAAAAATCAACCTTTAAAACGGAACTCTGGTTAAAGACGGGAGAAAGAGGAGAGTAAGGTGGTGAACGTTCATAATACTCTTGATACTGCAGAGAGAACGCTGTTGAATGAACAGCCATGTGCTATTGGACTTTTGTTGTTGCTAAGCCAATTCCTTATCATTATCAGTATCGTTTCTCTTTTCCCTTCCTCTGAATTAATTATGGGATGTTATGTTTTAGTTCAGTTAATGTTAGATATGTAGGCTTGCCATAATTTATGTTAGTTTAAGAGAACACTTTGCTTTTGGATTTTGTACAAGAAGGTCAAACAAATTAAATAATAAGAAAAATAAATCTTGTGTTTTTTTAAAGGAGTCACGACTTGTAATTCGCGCGAATTATAAAAAAAAAAAGAAATAGAGAAGCTGTTCTGTTAGTGCCTTTCTTGACTATCTGACTTGGTAACTTCAGTACAATGAAATAAATAAAAAAAATTGGCGCAACAGCTCTTTTAAATGCCAGGGCCTAGCTTCTCGCAACTACTCATGTTTTGTGCGTTATATTTTTCACACGAATGGAAGGGACCTACAGTTTAGTGCCGTATCCGAACTCTCGGATGTTTGTCAGACGCTCGAGAGGTGGGACCGTAAAAAAAACTTTTTGGTGTTTTCTGGGATTCGAAGTTGGAACCTCATGCGCAGTGATCCGACGACACACTAACCACTTACGCCATGGCGCCTACCTTTAGTACAATGTCAAAAATATTAACAAAGCATTATCTCTTATACCAGGGAATACAAAAGTTCCAGTCGGCTTACATTTCAAAAAAGGGATCACATTTATATAAATAGAATTTTTCCACAAAATGCTTTGCTTTTTTCCTGATTTATTTATTAATCTTTATTATGACATACCTAGTCACCTTCCTGAAGATCATTTGCCATAGGTGGAGCACTATTAACCGTATTATCATCAGACAGTTCTTCGGAATCTAATGGCTCCTATAATTCAATTTCAGTGGAACTGATTGAAGAGTCTGATTCCATAGTTATAGCCTTTAGAAGTCTTCCTGTTTGGCTTCTTAGTGGGATTTGCGACTAAGCCTAACAAATTATGACCAGTATTGAAATCTTTTGCACGTTTTTTTTTTCTGAAGAATCTGTGCAGATCCTTGACATAACCTTTTCCTTCTCTTTTCCTTTTTTTGCCATTAAGGTTAATTTTTGGATAGGGTCTTACAGCTTCAGTAGTTACCTTGGAAGCTCTTGATGTTGAAGCCATATTCTGTGATTCTGAGTTATTAGTAGAATTTGTCAGTTCTGTACGAGGAGGGGGTGTTACACATTGCTCGTTTATTATTGTCTCACCGGGAATGGCAGGATTGGCATAACTTAAATTGTTCTCAGGAGAATCTTGTAGTTCTTGGTTCCTAAAAACCTCACAAGGAGAAATATCTTTATCTGAGAATGCTTATTTATTAAATGGTATGATTCCTGGCTTAGAAAATGTGGTCGCAATACTATTCGCAGAGAATGATCCGTGGGGCATATTGATACGTTTCAATGTGCCCCAAGGTTGTTTGCATCAATGTGCAATTATAAGAATTATATTTATAAAGAAATTTTAAATTAAATTTAATTACAGCAAAATGCAATTATAAAATTTAAAACTAATATCAAATTACGAAGAGTGTACTCACCAAATATTGTCATATGCAATAGTCAACACGAAATTTGCCTGTTAAAATTACACCCGAAAGAGAACGACAATATTTTAGTTCTGAGCGTGCAAAACAGCTCTATGTTTGTCGCGCACGAAGCTATGACTGAACGCGGATGCAATTCAGATATATGTATATATTTTTGTCGATCGGCGTCTTATATACGTTGGTTGCGTGAATGAATTTTCGACTGCGTTTTGTTTTGATCTAATATCGACCGTATATATGGTATATGCCCTACTTGTCAATGTGCTCCCTCTCTTCCTACCTTCATCTGTTTAAATTGTATGGGTGACAGATGCTAGGCCACAAAGGCATTAGCGAAAATTAGAACTCAAACAATCTTATCAAATCGTTATCAAACTTCTATCTATGGTATATCACATGAAAAATCAAAAATAACAAATAATATTATTTTTTTTTTTTTTTCGAGGGTAGGTGAAAATCTTCAACAAGACACTATGAGGATCGACAGCGCGTGCTCATGTAGTGTGGGATTCTTACCCACTAAAAAACCTCCCTTCAAAACAGACTTGTTTCATTTTTACTACAACTAAGTATTCGACTTATCAAGTAGTTTTCATTTCACGTAATAAGGACGTTTTGCAGGGACCTTCCCATTAGAAGTTCCTGCCAGCTCCGCAGTTTAGACGCGGTTACTTATCGCGCTAAGTCTAAAGGTTTGGTTCTTTGTAGACGGCGCAGTAAATTTCTTTCTTCCAAAACTTGGAGGACTGTAATATTTACGTGACTTTCTAGTCGACTTTTATGCTTTCTCGCGTAGGTTTGAATTTCGTCTTCTATAGTTTTAATGCCAAGATCTCTATGGATATCGCTATTTCTGATATACCACGGCACATTAACAATACCTCTTAGCACTTTGTTTTCAAAAGTTTGTAAAATTTTAATATTAGTTATTTTGGTACAACCCCAGAGTTGTATACCATATGTCCATACAGCCTTTGGCACTTGCTTATATAAAAGCAGTTTGTTCTCTATATTAAGCTTGGAATATTTTCCAAGTAACCAATACATTTCTCTATATTTATTATCTAGTTCTTTGCGTTTTTTCTTAACGTGCGTTTTCCATTTCAGCTTTGTATCAAGTGTCATTCCAAGATACTTAGCCTCGTTTGCAAACGGAATTTGAACCGAGTTTGAAAAGATCGGCAAATTATTTATTTTCTTATAAGTAAAATTTACATGAACAGATTTGGTCTCGTTAAGGGCGATTCGCCAAACCTTTGTCCATTCATTTACTCTATCCAAAGCTTCTTGCAGTTTTTCTGTAGTATCTTCGACCGTTTTACCTACTGCCAAGATAGCAGTGTCGTCGGCAAATGTAGCTAGCTCAGTGCCTTCTACTTGCGGTATATGTCAAACATAGTGCAAACAAGATGGGGGTTATATAAACCCGTAAAAGAACAAATGGTATGTGGCCGAAGTTAGATATTAGCAAATGTAAGAACGGTTGGCTTTGAATACGGCTTCTCCAATGATAGCCACAAGAGTGATAAAAGCGCACAGCCTGTTAGCCGAACACTTAAACACGAACCGAATGTTGAGGAGAATATCTTACACTTTATGTGTCGCTGTCCACGAATCAACAGACCCCGCCAAAACCTACCAGGCAGACCCTTCTTTACTGGTTTGAAACACGCAGAAACTCGTATCTCGTCAATAGTCAGTTTTTGCGATAGTTCTTATTCGAGGCGGACAAAACCGCATTAAACAGTCAAGCCCAACTATATCTTGCAACCGGTAAAACTGGACTGAATACACAGTCATCAAAGATTTGACAATAATGAGTTAGCTAATGAAATAGATAGGTCGGGATTAGCAAGGACAAAGATCCAGAACGTTTTCTCGGCACTACCTGGACTAATATCTTCAAAACAAATAATAAGTGAGAACATGAACTGATTTTCGAATCAGGCCACCATATTTATTGGGTCCTTTTTCGTCTCTTTACCACGACCCATCTTAGTCGGGTGAAACTCTCTGCATTTCTCCACAGTTCTTCCCTGGCTTTGATTCCTCGTGTCACCGCTTGCAACTGTTTGAGGGAAACCTGATTCATCTTCTGGATTCCACCCAGTGGCGCCCCAAGATCTGTTTTTTTCTGTTGACTAGTGCCGGAAGCAATATACTTGTATGTGCCGCTATCTCAACTTCCTCGAGACATAGTTCACAGGTACCATTCTCCACAAGACCAATCTTTTCCATCTTCAGGTAATACCTGAAATTCTCATGAACTATGGATAACGCTACCAACAATTTCAGTGTTCTTCGCTCCAGGCTTAGAACTCCTCTATGAGTGGTGCCAGTCGGCATTTTAACAGCCATTTTTGCCTGTCTGCAACTTTCCACGGTTGACTACCTTTTCTGGTGTTCCGCTACGGCCCAGTTGTTGATCAGGTGCTCTACCATTCTCCTGATAATTGCAGCAAATAGTTCCGGACCAGAGAACTCAGAGGTTGACCCTAGCTTTGGTAGAAAGTCCGCCTTTTGGTTACTCTCAGTCTCTACGTGCCCTCTCACCCAGAGCAGCGTGACTTCATTCCGAAGTGAACACTCATTGAGTTTCTGAACACATTCCACTGCAAATGATGTATTGATATCTGTTTGTTCCATGTGTTTAATCACTGATTGATTACCCAATGCTATAGTAATATTTTAACCAACAACCTAAACCTTAATAAACATTTACTAATATTACGTTGCAGTCTAAATCCACACGTGCCATCTATGAACAATTTAAAATTTGACACTCACTCCACTAAGTTTTCTAAAAGGCGTCCGCCACTTATAAAAAGCCTTATTGCCAAAGTAAAATATTCTAGTTTGAGCTTGAGAAAAGGCCTTTGAGCTGGAGAAAAGGCCTTTGAGCTGGTCTGGGAACGTGCTTCCTTGCATGATCTTTCTATAACATGAGCGCTTTGAAAACTTTTTTTCAACCATGGCATTTTTATACTTCAGGCAATAAGGCATACGTTCGAAAATTCCGTAAAAGCAGAATACGAAAACCTTCCGTCGGAATAGAAGTGCAACTTTCAAATCAAAGGATTCACGAAAAACATCATTACAATAAATGAGATGCGTTGCTCTCATACCTAAATTCAAAGAAATATTTGCTTAAGGAAACTACATTAACAAAATTGACATGAAGGCACGATTTTCTGCGTAGAATATTCACAAGGCTTTATTAGGATTGAGCATAGCAGTGTTTCTTTGAAGTCGGATGCTATTACTTCACATATAGGTTCTGCATATTCCACGTGCAGGGATATTTTGCTTAATTTGTATACTTCAAAGTCACTTCCAGAAATAAATATAGTACGTTTTCATCGAACCAAAATGCAAATCTTGCGGAAGAAAGTTCGAGATTTCAATGAAGCGTTTCCGCCGAACTTTAAAAAATTTCATTTGACAGAAAGAAGAAAATTTCCAAGTGTGCAAGCAATTTAGGTAGGACTTACTAATGAGATCATTGAGGGCTACTATGTATAGTCAATTGTGCCCCTGAGAATTGAATTACATGTTTTAGGGCTTTACAGTTGAATTGCCTTATTAGCCAAAAAAAAAAAAACAAAAAAAAACCGATTGGCGATTCTTCGCTTGCTTTTTGCGCTGGTGTCGTTCTCGGAGTTTATAGCAGAGCTGAGGTAGACAAAATCCCTTACTACCTCGAAGTTGTAGCTGCCCACTATGACGTTCTGTCCGATTCGTCGGTGTTGATTGCCCCTTTTTGTTGACAGCATATACTTGGTTTTGCCCTCGCTAAACCGATTTTAATTGCTTCTGATTCAATGCTTGTAAATGCACCGGTGACAGTCCGCGGAGGTCTTCCAATAATGTCAATATCATCGGCGTATGCAAGCAGTTGTACGGACTTTTGATACATTGTGCCTCTGGTGTTGGCTTGCGAGTTCCGCACAATCCGTTCAAGTACGATATTAAAGAAGTCACATGATCTTTTTAGACATCAAAGGTCTCGGTGAGGTCATTACCGACCTTGATGGAGTAGGGACCATTCTCCATCATTATCCTACAAGTTTCACAGGGATATTAAAACTAAACATGGATCTATATACTCGTAACTCTTATCTATACATGTTGTCATAGTCGGCCTTGAAATCGATAAAGAGATGGTGAGTATTGATTTGAACTTTTTGGCTTTTCTCGAAGTTCTGGCGTAGTGTGAAAATTTGATCGATGGTGGACTTTCGTGGCCTGAAACCACACTGACCACTGGGACCAATGAGGCTTTTGATGAGAGGTTTCAGGCGTTCACACAATATCGAAGAAAATATCTTGTATGCAATGTTGAGGAGACCAATGCCTCTATAATTGAGGCAGTTGCGGGAGTCTACTTACTTGTGGATCGGGCAAAACATTTTGCAACACAGCTTGCATTTAAATAAAAGTTGATACTTGGTCAAACGTTTTAAATGGACCACGTTTGCCAGCAGGACTGATCGAACGATTGACACTTTGTCAAGTAGTGCAATCTTAGCATTAATTAACAATAATTTGCAGGTAAATGTGGTTTTTATGTTTTCAATGACAAATTCAAATTTTTTCATAACAATCATGAAAGTCATATTTTTGGCGTGCTACAGTTTCGGCATTGACTGCTGTTTATTTAAAACGAAAACTCGGGGTTCCAGAATCGTGAATAAGGTGCTTGCCGAATTTCATTGGAATTTTTTTTTTTTTTCTGCAGTGTGGCAGGCGCATTGTCGTGGGATAAAAAATAGCGGCGAAGTTCTTTTGTTTTGCTTACAAATTTTTGAATACTTTTGATAAACAAGTTTCTGTATACCAATTGAGAGTTACTGGCTGACCAGTTTCCAATGGAACTAATGAAGTCAGTCATCACTTTGTTGCCAATTTTTGTTTTCTGCGCCTTTCGAGCTTTATACCTTGGACTACTTTTGATTTTCAGGTCTTACTTTTGAAACTATGATTCATTATCATTTAATTAAAGCAAATATTTTTTCCATTTTAAATTAAAAAAAAAAAAAAAAAGCAGTGAGCAAACGAACAAGTGCCTTTTTTTTATCGTCATTTAAAATTCGCCATCGAACAGATTTCTTCTAGCAGTTCATGTGATGACTCCACCTATCATCACCTATCATTTGCTGGATCGCTGTGAATATTTGTCAAAATTTGACTGCATGAGCGCCAAATTTTCTTTGGCGGTCGAAGATTTGGGTCGTCCTCCACAGAAACAATTTTAGTCTGGAATCTATAATACCACTTGGCAATAGTCACAAGGGATGGTGCATTTGCTTCATATGTAATTTGACATTTTGGCTTGAATTGACGTCGAAACTCGAAGAGAATGGCGAAGCGAATGTCTTGCTGTTGGTGGTGGAATTTCACCCAGCCTTACATAGCTAACTTTACGTTTTCTTGTCTCCATTGCCTATTTTCTTTTTTTTTTTTTCTTAATTTTAAATAAAATGGCCTTAAACTTTAAGGAGAGCCAAATCTTTTTTTTCCAAAAAATAATAAATTGCCATCAACTAAGCGAACTTTTTTACACCCTTTGTAGCACGTTCAGTCACAAACAAGATTTTTCAGGACATGCTGATGCAAAAATTCTCACCACCCGTATTATGCCCATCCTTTAAAAATCAAAACAAAAAAATCAGATAAAATATTCTAGGGTTGTCTTCCAGAATTGTACAAAAAAAAAATTCTTTCATAAAAGTCAATTGTTTGAAATCCATTACGATTAATAACAATAACAATAAATAACAACTACAACAAGGGTGCAAGTAGACGTCAACCACCTAAGAGGATAATGTTACATGCATTGACGGTAAACGTTGTACAACGAAGATTCGCACAAATGCACCCTTAAAAATGTTCAATAATTGCTCATCTGGAAATCAAAGGCTTTATACTCTGAGATAAACCTCATCCACTTGAGAAAGTAACCCTGGCACGTGTCAAAATTCGCTTTTTCAATGGCAAACGATGACAATTTTTCACTTTTGTGTCAAAATTCATTTGAAGCGGAACCAACGTATTATATCATAGTTGGAGGGTTTTTGCAGATTCATATCTTCTTTCACGGGTACCACTAGACGATGACAATGGTTACCTTTTGCGTGCAAAAGTGCTCGATTACGTTCAGGAAACGTGTGTCATGCATAGGAACGAACGTGAGTGACTTGCTATAAATTATTAACTTCCGGTTGATCTTTATTTTGAAATTCGTATCACTTGGGATGTCATTAAGGACCAACATTATCGGCAAGGGAACATATTTGTTTAGGCGCTAGCGACGTAGGTTATACAATAGGTCCGTTCGCGTACTTTCCAAGCCAAAAACTAATAAATTTTCAAATATGACATGATGAGAGTAAAAACTCTCAGAGAGCGGAAGATCTAAGCAAAAGTGGCGCAATGAAAAGCGAGCCATTTCGAGCCAAGTCGAGCCAACTGTCATTAAAAAAATGTATAATGAACAAATTAAACTCGTGTGAAAACTAACAAATTTATTAAGTTAAAAAGAAATGTTTTGGAGAACATTCACACATCACAGCATTTTCTTCAAGATACTTTGCACCTATTTCTTATGTCTATTGACTTTTTGAAATGGAATCAAAAACTTTTTGACTCATTTGACAATCATTTGGCAGTTTTACGTTCCTGCAGGCAGAAATTCTTCGAGCACATTCAGGCACAAAGGGAAAATAATCGTTACTCTTTACTTATCAATTTTTCTCTTTATTTGTCATGTTCGCTCAGTACGCGAAGACACTTCGAGCACTTTACAGCACCTTAATGCGCCTTAAAGCGATTTAGATTGTGTACGCGAATGGGCCTAATGATTCCAGTATTTTAAAACAAACGTTTCTCATTTGAATGACTAAAGATCGATTTATCGGTGAATATAAGAAGCTCCGTTATGCTGGGGTTTTTTTTTCGACTTACCTGTGTGAACAATGTTAGGTTTAACCAAAAACCCCACCAACTGGACATCTCTAAAAAAGATGATGGATCAAATACCAGTACGTACTAATCGATTTGGAAGCTAAAACTCGTGTCCTACTCTTTCAAGAGCAGTTGAATTGCATGTCCATCAAATAGGCTACTGAAATAAATGCAGGATATATATCGTTGGTAAAACGATCAACATCTATGTATATAGACAGCCAGGAAAGCCGTGATTCCTTAAAGGATTTGCGTATTGTATTGGTTGACTCTGAAAAGGCATTCGACAGACAACCACGAGATCTGATATGGGTGGCGCTAAGACATCGAGGGGTTCCAGAAACCTATGTACAGATGATCATGGACATGTACGTAGGAGCAAAGACAAGAGTAAGATGTCCCGCTGGAGTAACCGAAGAGTTCCCAATCAAAGTCGGGTGCAACAGGGAAGCGTTTTAAGTCTTTTGCTCTTTATTACAGTCCTTGAACATCTGCTTGAAGCTAAAGTGATGGACCCCAAGGTACATCATTTATTCTTTGCTGATGATGGAGCCATCATAAGTGAGGATCCTACATCCCTGCAACGAGCACTTGATGTGTGGGTGAACGTTCTGGAGGGAAATGGGTTACGCATTAGTTCAAAAAAGGCAGAGTACTTATGCTGCCCGTTCTCTGATCCACTCAGGCCTATTCCAGACATTTATTTGAATGGAACAGTGTTTCCCAAGTGCGAAAAGTTCAAATATCTGGGATATATGATCAATAGCAAAGCAACCTGTGATGACGACATCAATCATCGCGTAAGCGTAGGGTGGATGAAGTGGCGACAAAATTCCGCTATCTTCTGTGACAAAAAAATGCCACCTAAGTTGAAATGAAGGCTCTACACCGCAGTTGTAAGTCCAGCGCTCACATACGGTTCACAATGTTGGACAATGTATACAAAGTATGAGAGTAAATTAACGGCAGCGAAGATGGAGATGCTTCGCATGACAGCAGGAGTGACAAAGCTTGATCAAATAAGAAGTCCGAAGATCCGTGGAAGCCTTCACGTCAAGGAAACCATCGTACAATAGATAGAGCGCGACCGGCTCAGCTGGTATTGCCACGTTCAAAAAAGAGATCATTTGAACCCTGTTAAAAAGGCAATATCAATGCACGTTCCATAGACATCGCGATGTAGAAAAGGCGGGTCTATAAACGCCTGGATCAGACAAATTCGACGACATCGGCATTTCATTTACCTCAGTAACCGAGTGATGCAAAATTAGCAGGCCTGCCGATATTTTCTGAAGTCAAATAAGCGAACCCCACAGGCGGATCAGTAGAAATGCGGTGAAGTGGGAGGGTTGTGATCCCTTATTTTCGGATTATAACCTAGCTGAAAAAAGGAAGAAGAAGAAGAAACCAGGCAGCCGTCAGGGCTCTGGATTCTGCTGTAATTAGGTCGAGGCCTGTGAGGACCTGTAAATCACTCTTTAACGAGAGTGGGCATATGGATATCGAAGGAAACGAAAGGGCAACGAGCTAGGTCGGAAATGGTCGGCGCTGCACTAATCGCGGGCCCTCCGTTTTGTAGTAACTCCAATCAGTTCTTTACGGAAGAAGATTGAAGATGAGGCCACCGGTCGAGCAAACAGACGCTGGGTTCATCTGGAAACATGCGTAACGGCCAGGGCGCTATGGCAACAAGAGATCAACCTCTCTGGTAAAACTTAGTCGTTATGACGCACGGTTCGTTTCCGGTGATATAATTGTTCACTATGCCATTGGCGTTCAAGCAGAGCGACTCGGTGTGCTACATAACGACTATTACAGAAGTTGCAGGGACGAGAAGAAATTGAATCTGTGTTATTGCCCTGCCCTATCTGTGAATGAGGACTCTTGGTAGTTACTTCTTCTCGGAGCTGGAGGACTTAGGTAATGTAGCGCTGACTGACATCCTGAGATCACTATCACTATCTGGGCTTACAGCGTTTCCAGGGTTAAATGGTTGGGCACAATGGACCCGACTGTTGGTCAAAGTGAGCAGTGACTCTTTTTGTTACAAGGCACCCCTTTACCTAACATAACCTATGTCCTTGCCTCGGGTCTTCATATGAAGTTGTACGAAGTCAGAAAGATTATAGAAAGAGAAGTTCGTAAAGAAGGCATATCACTAGAGAATGCTAACAATTCAATGTTTGTAATTTTGGAAAGCTTTGAAAAACGGTTAAAATAACGATACTTACTTCACTTTAAGAATATAATTGATTTTCTCGGAAACGATTTTATTTAAATTTAATGGTTGGGTTAATTGAGATGCATACATACATATGTACATATATGCTAGAAGACAGTTTACCAGGTTTTTTACTTTACTTAATGACCTGTTATCAAAAATTTTTCATTTTTCTCTCAAAAAAAAAAACAAAATAAAAAAAAAATTGCATTTCGATTCGCCTAAATTTCAAATCTGCAACAGTTTTAAAGGATGCATTAGGTACAAGTACGTGTGATACACTCGTGTACTTTATTATGAATCGCAATCAGTAGGTTCTTTGACCAAGAAAGACTTTCTAGACCCACTTCTACGACGACGGCCGAAGCATTGTGATTAGTCTTGGATCAAAGGAGATATCATCAAAGTTTTTCCAACTGCTGCACCTAAGAAAGGTTCGTTCCTGGTAGTGCAACTGCAACGAGTCAGAGTTCTTTTTATAAAAAAAAAATAGGTATCTTTCGTAGGAATAAGATATATTTTTACCATGCCTACTGCTGATAGGCTTCGGGCAAAGTTGAACTTGTTCATAACCTGCTTTACAACGCGAATTATTTGGAAGATGGATGAGTTCTTAAAGAAAATCTTTCGATGATTTGGGTGAGGAGGGTGGTTGGTCATAAGCCATAAAAGGGTTTAGACTAGGTTAGGTAAGTGGGCTGGCGAAGAGGGATCATACACGCCACATTCAGGTCAATGCAGACCCATTGTAATACCCTTGGGGGAAAAAGTTGTCCCTTGATCATAAGTCTTAAAAACTTAAACAACTTTTTTTTATACATCTATTTATCTTTATTTATTATATTTTATAATTTACACAGAGGGACATTTTTTTTTACCCGACCATTCACGGCTTCGCAATGATGCACGATTTAAAGCATATCATGTTGTATGCGTTATATTTTTCACACGAATGGAAGGGACCTACTGTTTAGTACCGTATTCGAAGGGCAATTTGTTTTGAGAACCTCTCTCGAGACAAGAATACTCTCGAATGTTTGTCAGACGTTCGCGTGAGGTGGGATCGTAAAAAAACTTTTTAGTGTTTTCTGGGATTGGAACTTGGAACCTTACGCGCAGTAGCCCGACACACTAACCACGTAAGCCATGGCGCCCACATCCCAGATCAGAAGTCGTTGTCCTTATTTCGTTTCCTGGGATCGTCATCAGTTGAGTCGTCCTTATCGGAGGTTTTTTGTTGTTTCGGAACCATTAGTTTTTTTATATGGTAGGGAAGTTATCCCGATGGCACAACCCCCAACATGGAGGGCCAGTTCCTTTAGTTATACCCCTAGGACGAGGGGTTCGGGTACACCGGTGCCAGTAGTCTACTACGGGAGTGTGAGTGCTGTCGTTGGCCGATTAAAGACTCGTCCGCCATCTTCACTATTCCAAGGTCCTGACCTACTATGGAAATTCCTGACCGGCATTTTAAAATCTCGCATAACGAAATCTCGCATTACTAAAATCTCTATCATAAAATCTCGCATTATCGAAATCTCGCAATTATAAAATCTCGCAAATCAAAATCTCGTAACATCAAAATCTCGCAAATCAAAATCTCGAAAACTGGAATCTCGCGTTGTAATGAAACATTTATTAATTCGCTTAGCCGCTCACGCGACTTCATCGCTCCACTAAGTATGCCAACAACTGCCAGGCAGGCGCCTGGAGCTACAGTCTATTTTCATGTATACTCTCAAAATCTTATAAATTTCAAATTTTATTATGAAATTGGAGTAACTCCTAACTTTTGATAATGCGAGATTCTCTTATATTTGCGAGATTTGTATCTTTCAGAGCGAGATTTTGATAATGCGCGATTTTTAAATGCGAGATTTTGAATATGCGAGATTTTGAATATGCGAGATTTTGATTATGCGAGATTTTAGATATGCGAGATTTTGTTATTCGGGATTTAGTTAAAAAATGCCAGATTTCGTTATTAGAGATTTTGTTTTGCGGTCAATCGTACCGCTCCCGACCTAAATATTTCGAAGCAGCTCATGCAAGATATTCACTAAGGTCAACCTAACTGGAACACGAAGTTCGCTAATGCTGTTTTAACACAGATTCTATTAAAACACCATTAACTCAGACAGGTTTTTTTCTTTTCTTTTTTTCTAGACAAAATGAGAAATCTAATTAAGAAAATTCTTCCGTATATTTCTACGTAGATTGAATAATTATTTCCATGCGAAAGAAAGCATACCAACATATGTTAAGTGTATCCACAGATGAAATTTCCAGTTACAGACAATTTTTTTTTATATTTTCATGAACTCACGTGGCAAAAGACTACCCAAGAGAAACCTTTAACGAAAACATTGCTCTTGTTTCACCCTCACCTTTCTTTTCGTTATATATTTCCGAAGAAAGATACTTCTTGCTTGCACCATCTGCTGCTGCTCGTCGCATGTCTTCTTGTGGTGTTAAACCACTGCTCCAACTCTACCACTTACCTATGTCAGTCCGCATGTCAACCTTCTTGCATGCTACCTACTGTTGACACGTCTACAATATAATCTTGTGCAATTTCAAATTTCTCGTTTAAAATTTTGATTTTGTGTACTTCAGGAATACCACTACCACCTTTCGTGTCAGACATTCAAATTCAAATCCAAAAGGAAGAGAATTTTGTTAAAGAAGATGCACGCCGCACCTGTGTCCAAAATAGGATTTGCATTCAGGTTTTTGCGAGAGCTGTTAGGTGGCATCATGTGGTTGAGGACAATACGGGTAGAAGAATGGAATTTCTATTTGAATGTGTCTTCCAAGGAGAATAGTTCATGGCAAGCAAACTGCAAAGGTTGTCACTTAGAACGAGGGGCAACATAAATTACAAAAGTTAATTGAAATGTTCACGTCTAAGAATGGTAAATTAAAGCTCATACCAACCAAGGAATATTGCTTGACTAGCATTTATGATAAGTGGTGCGAAAGAATTTCTTGTTTCTTTTAAGTAATTGGGCCGGCATTATGAGTGCCATCCCATCCGCCCTCCCACTCAAGGATATTCGGCATAAAGTTTTGACAAATTGTGTCAGTACTTTATTTCAGTGAAAAATTCCAATGTGAGATGAATATAAATGAAGAAATATCCGACCAAACGACGACGTGTGGCTTAATCTCTTGGATTGAAGCTTAAGCAGCCCGAATGGGACATGTGTCAGGGATGAAGACATTTTGTAGGTATTGTTCTTCTCACATATCCCTTTATTGTAGGAGGAAACTTCTTATGATGTTTAGCTGTGGGATTGTTTTAAGAAATTGCCAAAATAGTGATGGTATTTTGGTATGAATAAATGTGAACTGTTTTAGTGGAAGAGTAAATTACTTTAACCTTAGTACCAACTTTATTTTATTTTTCTTAAGCGTAAGGCATTATGTGTGTATGGTATTTTTTGTACGTGAGCTCTGTCAGCACGATTATAATCTTCTTCTTATCACTTTAGATTGAGATTCAGATTGATGGAGACGACTCTAGGGCGCCAAGTACTGGTTGTTCCTTTTTTGCGAGTGTTACTAGGTACACATATACCATATGTACATACATAGAATACAAATTCTAAAGTAGGCATTTTGTAGAAGTTTTTTTTAAAGGATGTTTCATGATAAGCAGTTTTACAAGCAGCGAACATAAAAAGGAAATATGTATACACGTGTTATGATGCTAGTTCACAATATCATTACTTTTCTGAAAATTCAAATACATGTTTTGCAAAGGATTTATTAGAATAATGTAACTCGTACGGTTGAACTGCCGCTAATATATGATTCCTCACACTACTTGCCCACACTATGATCATCGCGAAAGAGAAATAAAATAAAATGCATAATGTACATAATTTGCTTTGAAACAATTCACACTATGAAGACCACAAGGACGACTGCTCTAGGTGACTACGAAAGTGTTCCCATAATCATTAATTTTCATAATTTATATGAACCCTCACACTTTTATAGTCACACGAGTATGTATTATACTATATATACGTTTAGGAAAATAGCTAGTAGAATCGAATTAATTGACACGTGTCGTATCGCATCTCATGGGGTGACAATTATTTCTAAAGGTGGAGATACTTAGGGGGCTTCCTGGGCGTTTGTTTTCATTTTGTCTATTTAGGATTGTACGGGTAATGCGACTTTTGCTAGCGATGCGCTCTCAATTCCTTTGAGAGTCCTCTTTTTAACAAAAGTGTCACTTGCACTAAAATGTTAATGCAAAATTAAATTGTGTCAACACGTGTCATATACCTTCGCGTTGTGTGGGGAAACCCTAAGGATGTACAATACATATGTAAATAATACCCAATCTTGAAATAAAGTTTCGACGGTACTAAAAAAAAAAGAAAACGTATTTTTGACATAGAAAATTTTGAGACCATTTCTTATAGCTTTAAATGCAATTTGTGTGCCCAAAACAAAATCGCCCAAAACTTTTGGATGTTTGTGCATAATGAAAGAAAGCCCACAAAAAAAGGAACAACCGCTCAAAAATTAATGAGCAATCGCCCAAAACAGGAGTGAATGGCTGTGCGAATAATCGCCCAAAATCCGAAAATGAACGATCGCCCAAAATTTTTTTTTTTTTTTAAATAATTTCTTAAACTCATACATTTAAATCAGAAAAGCATATTGTCAATAATAGTAAATAACTGTTATTTCTTAACTTGTAGACAAGCTGTGTTGTTTGTTACATTTATCTGGCCAAAGCGCCAGATCAGTTTTATGCGGCCCAGCAGTGGGTAAGTGGCGCGCTTCGCGCGATTCATTTATTTAAACTCCGCTTTCCGGAGGGATTTAGTCGCTCCGCCAAGGGTATGTCACCAACGCCAGGCAGGCGCCTGGGGCTAAATCTATTTGTCGCTCCGCTAAGGGTATTCATTTTGGTCTATGGTCGTCTTTTTTTTGGACCCGCGTACATAGGGGTATGTGCCTCGAAAAGCCGCTGAAAAATATTTGTTTGTCCTAATGAAGTGATACTTGCCTGAAACAACTTTAAAAGCGTTATTAAGCTCCGTGCTTCTGCTGCTTCTTCGGATAGCTGCCCAGTCGGTGGGAGAGCGTTTCGAATAACTTCTAATCCATGCAGAAGAATTTTGTGCATCGTTGGAGTCATGGGATGCCATGGATAGAGCTCAACATACAACTTAGCCGTATCATAAGCAAACGCTTCAAGTTTTGGGGCATCTGTTTCAAATCCACTATAAAGTACAGGGATACCTCGATTTACGTCGCCTCGATTTACGTTATTTCGATTTACGTTGTCCGGTTTTTTTCTTCCCAGTTTCGATTAACGTCATTACAATTTCGATTTACGTCCTTCCTTGAAACACAATTTTCTCACGAAATTCCCTCTTTCGTCATTCTTATTTAACCGAGATGCACATCTCACCGATTTCGTGCACAATATCATTCGGAGTAAGTCTTTTTCAATCCATATGGGCTGTACGAGTCTTGGGTAATTTTATTTTCGTTTTGCGTTGTTTCGATTTACATCGCATTTTCTCGGTCTCGAAAACGACGTAAATCAAGGTATTCCTCTACTTCTAATATGACTTTTAATCTAAAAATAACTTGCACATCAACAGCAATACCAGTTATTTCAGCAACTACTTCTGGATTGTTAAGAAACGTGTGGCTTATATTGCCATCATTAGTGTTCCCGAAACCAGGTTTGGGTACATTTACAATGAGCCCTAGTTTTGTTTTAAACTTTTCCTGAAGCTCAGTTTTTCTTGCTTTTAGAATCAATAACGTACATTGTTTCATGGGTATTTAGCTACAGCTATGAAAAAAAATTACTTCTCAACTCTACATTTTGAAACATTGATTTTTGAGCGGTTTTTCGAGGCAAATACCCCTATGTGCTGCGTTGCAAAGAATTGCTTAAAATCTTTTGGGCGATTGTGCATTTGGGAGTTTTGGGCGATTATACGCATAACATTTTGACAAATTTTCACTTTTGGCATTTTGGGCGATCTTTCACTATGAACAATAGCCCAACATACAAAAATGCGTAAACGCCTAAATGAAAGTGAATATTCGCCCAACAAATTTTTAGGTTTTTTTTTGGGCGATTTTTCATTTGTGGAATTTGGCCGATTTTGTTTTGGGCGGTTATTCGCACAGACAACTCCATTAGACCTTAACTACCACGAATTCCCCATTAAAAAATGAGTATGATTTTTTAACTTTTTTATTTTTATTTTTTTCAGTTTTGACACTTACAACTGTTAGTGTTGTAGATATAGATGTATTGTTGCACGGTTGATGATCTATTGTTCCCTCCAAATTAGGGCTCTAGAGGAGTACTCGATTTAGAGCACTTCCTCTAGTTAGTGTTAATGACAGGAAAAACCGCAATACTTATCAGTCGGTCACCCCCTTTGAATTTTTTGAACTCCTTGAGTTAAAGCTGGGATTTTCAGGATATGATAACAAATACATTTTGGGTAATACTTTTGGGGCTCATTATAGGTAACCAGGCAAAGATTTTTTTGTAGAAATACTGAAATCACAAGAAAATTAAGAACATTTTAGCAATATTTGGTTTCCAGTAAAACCAAGTACCGCATTCTTTTCAGATTATTGTGAAGTGAGCGAAAAAAAATTGAATTAGTAAGAGAGAAGAGACATTGTGACATCGTAAGATTATTTTACAATGTCCGAAATTCTCCTATAAAAGGTTTGGACATTGTATAAAACCATCCTAGGATGGTACAATTTCAGACTTGTTTTGCAACATACACAACGTATACTAGACATTGCTTGGATTTTTAAGTGCCTACCTATCTAGCCGTGGCACTGGCTATACACTATACACGTCGGTCATTAAACCGATTCTCATGTATGGAGTATTGGTATGGTGGCCCGCCTTGGAGAAGAAATCCAACCTATCCATAATGGAAAAAACTCAGCGAGTTGCATGTCTCAGTATTACCGGTGCACTGAGAACTTCTCCCAGAGCGGCTTTCCAAACCATGCTCCACCTGCTTCCGATTTACATCGTCAGTAAACAATTGGCTGTCAGCTCGGCAGTAAGACTGAGAGGTTCCAAGCAGTGGAAGGAGCAACACACGGGACATGCCAATATACTTTCGATGCACCGTCATCTTCCCAATTCCTGCCCACTGAATATGATTTTGACAAGGGCCACACGCACTCGATATCGGACAGAAGTGAGTGGACGCAACGTAATGTCTTTTACAACGAATCGTTGTCAATCTTCACGGACGGGTCCAAAACCAAGGACGGAGTCGGTGCCGGAATTTTCTCCGAAGATCTGGACATATACCTCTCCTTTAACCTTTCAGAGTACTGCAGCGTTTTTCAAGCCGAAATCACCGCAGTTCGCAAAGCTGCTGACTGGCTGGCGGCTAGCACACTATCAACACCTGATATTGTTATTTATGTCGACAGTCAGGCAGCCACCAAATCTCTCGCATCCAGCACTACGAGATCTAAGGCAGTGAAAGACTGTCGCATATCTCTTAACGAGGTAGCTGGTCAGTACAACCTCACCCTTTGCTGGGTACCAGGTCACTGTGACATACCGGGGAATTGTGCAGCCGACGAACTAGCACGACAAGGCTCCTCTGGTACAGATAGCATAAGCATCACCGACATCGAAGCGCCAACGTCTTATGTTAAGTACCTTATTCAAATTGATGCCGAGAAAGTAGCCAATCATTGATGGCAACATCTAGACCAATGTCATACCGCCAGACAGCTCTGGCCGATACTCAATAAATCCAGATCCATCGGACTCTTGAAGCACAAGAGAGGAACCCTCTCAAAAATAACAAATGTCCTTACTGGACACTGCGTCATAGGAAGACATGCCCAAAGATTAGGTATCCCTCATAATGACTTCTGCAGAAGCTGCAGAGATGAAGAGGAAGAAGAGACCATCAGTTATCTCCTGTGCGCCTGTCCTGCGCTCGCCAACATCAGGAAGGCCACTCTGGGTGTTGTGAGCGTTATATTTTTCGCACGAATGGAAGGGACCTACAGGTGTGTGCCTTGTCTGAAAGGCAATTTGTTTTCTATTTTTTTTTAAAAAAAGGTTTCTCATGACAACAATACTCTCCGATGTTTGTCAAACGTTAGCGAGAAGTGGGTTCATGAAAAAAACGTTTTGTAGTTTCGGGGATTCGAACATTGAACTTCACGCGCAGTGATCCGACAAACTAACCACTGCGTCCCGGCTCCCCCATATGTATGTATATGTAAGGTCTAAGCGCATCTTTTCGAGAGCATGATATTGATATTCCATATTACTCGTAAGAGTAAGTTTTTTGCTGAGTAGGCCCTGAAAACCAAAGTAATACATATTGCGTAGAAGAAACATTTTTTTATCGCCTCTCATTAAATTCGACATGAATACAAATTGCAAAGAAGAAATAATTGATGAAAACCGAATCGAAACATTAACGCACACCGCAGCTGCCAAAGCAATGTGTCCCCCTCAACTATGTAGTTTCGGAGAAAAACACACAGAATTCCCACTTGGCTCCCATCTAGAGTGAGACTCCCCAACTTAAAGTAATCTTATACACTTGTAATGAAAGGCAATATTTTTTTTTAACAATTTTTTTTTTTTTTATTTCTATACGCATTTGGCAAGATTAAGTGACACGGCATATGTAACAGTTTAATTTATTGAAATGTTGAATAATGCGGTCTACACGCGTTGGAATGGAATTAGTCGCGCAATGGTGTTGAAAAAGATAAATAGATAGGGAACATTTTTTTGTTGATTCAATCCATGTGGGAGAACTGAAAACATTTACGAAAGATGTTTGAAAACATCTCCATGGACGGGGATGATCTAATATTTTAATTTGTACAAGATTTGGTAACCAAGTGTACTTGATCGACGTTCTAACCTAAAATAGTGGCAACAGAATACATTTTTATCTGTCACTCAAAATACCATCATCCGTCACGCCGCCGAAATGGAAATACCTTCTAGCGATACGCCAAATATCGCTGTCACGGCCCGCCAGGTCGGCTAATCACGCCTACCCATAGCGCCAAGATTCTTTCGAGGCGCATTCTTCGAATCACATTTGTCTATCAATTACTATGCAGACCCATCAATCACACCCCTACGTGCTGTGAATCTTTCATCGCGCCACCACCTCGTGTCATGTTAAGAATTCTGCAATCAACAAACTGAAATCCTTCTCCCAAGCAACAAGTGACGTCCGACTACCACACGACGCCATGGAATTTAGTTCAAGCACTCGAGACTTCCACCACCGACGCGTTTACATACCTAGGCGCTGCGACCTTTCGACCTGCAAAACTGGCGTCAGCTCAATTGGAAAATCTAGTTCACAGCCAATAGCAAATATCTGCCAAACGCGAAGCTGAACGCAGCAAAAATAAACAAACTCTTCCATCTTCAGGTAGCAGAGCAAATATCTACTCGTTGCTGCTGCTTGTTCTTGTGTTATTTTTAGCCAAAACGCCGATACCTACGACTTGCAACTCATTAATTATTATCTACCAGCAGTCATAAGCGAGTAAATGATGTTTGCAAAAATATTTGCTAATGAACTTTGTGTGGAAAATATTTATAAGGCTTACCTATCCATCAAACGCAACAGTGGGAGTTCTGGCCATGATCGCTATAATGACGTGGATGATCGGTGCGAAGTATTTTTGATAGGATCGTTGTTTATAATCAGCTGCACGTTGGGGTGTGATTCTTGAGCACCTTCATGAGCGTCCCGAGTGATGGCTGTTTACGTCTAGCGTTGTACCATAAACCTGGACAGAGGATCAAAGGAAATGTGATAACCATAGAAAAGAAATGATCTTAAATTAAATAAACATTGGCATTATTACATTGCAGCGCTAAAAACGTGGTGTAGTGTACAGGGAAATGTTTGCAATGTCGTTAATTGAAATTTCTACCAATGGAAGTCAAAAACCAGGACGGTCTTTAATGTTTATATGTAGTGGTAGGACAGCGGTTTTGGACTTTATTAAGTCGTCTGTACACTTCAACAAAAGTGAATGCTTTCAGTTTAGGCTATAATAAGAGCTCTTCGCGCAACAACTCACCTTATAGCTATAACCAGCTGACGTCCATTGACGGCAAATTGGAACTCCTGATTATAAGTCTTGCATTTCATATCAACACCAATGAAGAATAATCTGTCCTTCTGTATCGAACGAAATTAATGGTAAAGAAACCAACGACGAGTGCTGCGCCTTTTGATATCAGAAGGAGTTAAAGCTCCTAGCCGCGATGATTCTAGGAAAGATTTGAGAAATCTGTTTCTGGAATATGTAGATCATCCGTGTGAATAGCCCGGTTAAATTTGTGGAGAAAGGCATATCGTTATCTCAGAGATATTAGCCGTATTTTATTATCGCACATGATCCATATGGATCTTTGATTTCTATGCAATACAACAACAATACGAGATCTTGCTTTCTATCAGGATCAATTTCGTGATCCAGAAATTTTTTTTTTAATTCCTTGGTAGGTTACACAACCACACTACAGGACACAAGGAAAATAATTTCGTTGATCCGGATCCGGATCGTTTTATTTTCGTCGTGTGATCTATATGGATCTTGGGTGATAATAAAATACGGCTATTATTGCGAATTTAAGAACTCAAGAGCTCTTTGTATAGGTATATTAGCAATATTCCAGCAGAACGATCGGCATAACAGATTGACTACTACAGAAAATGGTAAGCAAGCTTGAGGGGTTTGAGCACCAAAATAAGACTGTTCCGCTCCAACGTTGAATCCGTGCTGCTATATGGTTGCAGCACGTGGAGAGTGACCACTACTATCACCAGTAAGCTGCAAACGTTCGTCAATAGGTGTCTGCGCAATATCTTAAGGATATTCTGGCCCAATCGTGTCTCTAATGAACACCTTTACGAGAGAACGGGTCAGGAACCAATAGGCACAACTATCCAACGGCGGAAGTGGCAGTGGATTGGTCACACGTTCCGAAAGGGTGACAGCTCCATAGCGAACCATGCTATGCAATGGAACCCTCTAACTCAGGATGGCAGAAGACCTGGCGGTCCGAGGAGAACATGGCGCAGAACAGTCGAGAAGGAGGCACGGCAGTTAGGGAAAAGTTGGAGAGAACTCAGACACATTGCCAGAAACCGTACACGATGGCGCGTAGGCGTAGTAGATGCCCTAGGACCCACAAGGGGATACAGGACATAAGTACACGATGGCGCGTAGACGTAGTAGAGGCCGCAGGACCCACAAGGGGATACAGGACATAAGTAAGTAAGTAAGCTTGAGGGGTAGTTTTAGAGAGAAACTTAATATTAGCTTTAGATTAAATAGCTGTGGAGTTTGCATTAAGTGCTTTTTAAATTATTTGTAGTTGCCGTCGAACAGTGGTGTATGTATGGGATTATTGTGTATTGTGTGTGAGTTTCAATGTTCGAATCCCAGAAAACACCTTCATCTTCTTCATAACCCTCCCACTTCACCACATTTCTACTGATCCGCCTGTTGGTTCGCCTTCGAATTCGGTTTCAATGTTCAATTCCCAGAAAATACCGATAAATTTTTTTTAAGGACCCACCTCACCCAAACGTTTGTTGCTGTGACGAAACTTCTAAAATAAATTGCACTTGAATACAATACGCAGAACACAAACAGTTCTGAGAAGCACTAGGCGTTTTATATAGATAGGCTGTTAGCGTCAAATGATTATTTTATTTATTATTTATTTATTCTTTTTTTTAGACTCTCTGCCTTCACTACCAATGTATATGAACAAAATAAATACATTCAGGCTTCCTGCCTGATAGTACAATGGACCGGAGAGTCTGAGTGCTCTGAAATTTGGGTTTCCTTTTTTATAAAAAAAAAAAAAAAATGTAGTTCGATTATAGGATTATAAATCATTACCTACTAGTTGGTTTTGAATATTCCGTAGTACGCAAGAGCTTGTATATTTGAGCACATGAATTGCACGAAAACAGGATGCAGCCATTAACGCGAACAAAAATAATATGGGACGGCCATGGAGTAGTGGTAACGTCGTCAATTGCCACGCTAATGTTTCACGGCTCAAATCCCGATGTCAGCAAGTATTGTATTTATTTCTTACTTACTTACTTACTTACTTACTTACTTACTTACTTAGGTGGCGCTACAGTTCGGGGTGAACCTGGGCCTCAACAAAAAGCCTCTCTATTTAGCTCGGTCCTTAGCTAATTGCCTCCAGCTGCGCACTCCAAGTTTGTTGAGGTCCCCTTGAACTTGAGCGCGCCACCTACGGCGAGGAGGTCCACTACTGCGTCGTCCCTCGGAGTTGGATTCGAAGACTCTGCAGGCCGGAGCGTTGGTGTCCATTCGCTTTACATGTCCTAACTATCTCAGATGTCCAATACGCAGTTTTTGACTAGGTCGATGTCGCTGTACAGGTCGTATAGTTCGTGATTGAATCTTCTCCTCCAAAACCCATCAACGACAACGGGACCGAATATCTTACGAAGAATTTTTCTCTCGAAGCGACAAAGGATATCTTCATTCTCTTTAAATAAAGTCCATGTTTCAGCGCCGTAAAGCAGGAATGGGATGATCAGGGTCTTATGCAGTGTCTGCTTAGTTGTTCGAGATAGGGCTTTACTGTTGAATTACCTTATAAGCCCAAAAAACAGCGATTGGCAAGAGTTATTCTTCGCTTGATTTATGCGCTGATCTTGTTTTTAGAGTTTATAGCAGAGCCAAGGAGACAAAGTCCCTTACTACCTCGAAGTCATAGCTGCCCACTGTGACGTTCTGTCCAATTCGTCGGTGTTGGTTTTCCCTTCTAGTTGACAGCATATACTTGGTTTTGCCCTCGTTTATCGCTAAACCCATTTGGCCGCTTCCGCCTCAATGCTTGCAAATGCACCGGTGACAGCCGCTGAGTTCTTCCAAAAATGTCAATATCGTCGGCATATGTACGCAGTTGTACAGAGTTGTGATAGATTGTTCCTCCGGTGTTGGCTTGTGAGTTCCGCACAATCCGTTCAAGTACAATATTGAAGAAGTCACATAACAGAGCGTCATCTTGTTTAAAACCTTTTTTGACATCGAAAGTCTCGGTGAGATCATTAACGACCTTGATGGAGCAGTGATCGTTCTCCATCATCATCCTACACAGACGAACAAGTTTGGCATGGATGTCAGAACTAGACATGGCTCTATAAAGCTCGTCTCTAAAGATGCTGTCATAGGCGGCCTTGAAATCGATAAAGAGATGGTGAGTATCAATTTGGACTTCTTGGGTTTTCAGGATCTGCCGAAGTGTAAGGATTTGATCGATGGTGGACTTTCGTGGCCTGAAACCGCACTGATAGGGTCCAATCAGGCTCTTGATAAAAGGTTTCAGGCGTTTACACAATATCGGAGAAAATATCTTATATGCGATGTTGAGAAGACGGAAGCGTCTATAATTGGCGCAGTTGAAGGGGTCTCCTTTCTTGTGGATCGGGCAGACAATGCTGAGATTCCATTTATCAGGCATACACTCGTCTGACCAAATTTTAGAGATGAGTTGGTGTATGCACTCTACCAATTGATCCCCAGCTGCCTCGAAAAGTTCGGCCGGTAAACCATCAGATCCAGCAGCCATGTTGGATTTCAGCTTGGATATTGCTACCCTTGTTTGGTCAGGTGGACGGAAATTTTCACTATCATCGTCTATGTTGAATGGTTCATTTTGCCTGACAGCGGGATGTTGGTCGTCGTCGCCGTTATACTGTCTGCAGAAGTAGTTTTTCCATATTCTCCACACCGACTGTGATTCTACTACGAGGTTTCCATTTTCAAGAGCTGTGTATACCTGGTGGGTAAATATCTGCAATTACATCAAAAATCTAACAAAAAGATGCCCATGTCAACATGCGGGCTTATGTGCTATTCGTATTGATTTTGTGAGTTCTTTAAAAATGTTGGCATTGCGCTTATAAGTATTAAAAATGGTTGGAAGCTTAACATTTTTACGACTTATTTCGACAATCTACTTTACTCGTCTTACTGTACACCTCGTATATATGTATGTAGTTATATTCCAACAAACTTCATCCAGATGCACTTCTTGTATAAGTGAAGGTTCTGCGATACAAAGTCTCAAAGGATTGTAAATTTCGATGTAAAAAACCAGTCTACTGCAATTATAAACCATAACCAAGATACATAATTCGTCGTGTTTTCAAAATTCTAGGTTCAATTTCAGTTGTCTTCGATGTTGATTCGTCAATTCAGCAGTTTACAGGTAAGCTAGAGAACAAGTGCCACTGGACAGATCCTCTGCGGATATAATGATGAAATTTCAATAACATAGTTTTTCAAGTTGCATCCCATCTTTCTTTTTTCTGAAAAGATTTGATACAACGATCATATTTCAAGGCTAGTTAGGTGTGCTACGGTCCGAAAACACCATAGCAGCCACATGGCAGTCTTTCAAGCCAGCAGGCGAACATATTTTAAGTAAAACATTAAAAACCTTTAAGGGAATAAATAAAGAACTGATTTAAGATACCTTTTAAACAAATTCTGTTTTTAAACGAAGAAGCCGTAAAAAGAGAATATGCTCTACCGCTGTCCTTTCTCGAGGCATATTTACAATATAATATTCATTCAAGTTACTGCAGGGCTCTCTCAGCTCTATAACGCAATACTGTATTCTTGCTGGTCATCCTGGTAATTCGAATTGAATTCACTTTCCACTCTTACAACATCTCCAGCCGCACTTTTCGTAGGAAATAACTTAAATGGAAAAATAAAACAATCTGCCCTGGAGCAAGAGGAATATTAAATATTTTCATTGACCACTAAAATTCCAATTTAATATCGATAGATTCTTTTCTGAGGTATTTTAATAATAATTCAAATTAAAAATACTTGTTCGGTGGTAAGCCAGACAAAAACGTTTCCCATTCAAAAAAATAACTACCTATGTATACGTACATCCTTAACAGAAACATACCTTAGGAAGGAGCTGTATAACTTAATTTCTTATGTTTTCTTATCCACCCTTACATTCCACCTTTATATAAATTGATTAGGAATGCGACCAACATGAAAAGAAGCAAAGAATCAACTTACAGATGGCAAAGAATTAAATTAATTACGTTCTCTTTATTTCCCAGGAATTTCATCATCGTCTTCAGTGTTTTCCTTTTACCACGCACTGTCTTAACGTAGAAAGATGGAGCATATTGCTTATTACTCTAATTGATACAGCTTAATTAAGGATACAAACTGGTATACGTGGGATATCACCACCGACGGGGATTTAGTTTGTGCTAAGGAGACATTGTACGCGTTCTCCTGAAGGTGGATACTACTTCTTCGTGTTGAGGGATGATGGTAGAAAGCAGAGAGGTTAAGATGCGAAAGAGCTTAGGAAATGATTCATAAAATATCTTGTGGATTTAATCCCATTCAACTTAGCTACTCTATACATCCATGCACATTTTGCTAACGTAATAAGATGACGTGTAATGTGCGCCTCAATTAAATTAAGTGGCAAATATAATTACGCGGTTAGAGAGTAGAATGAGAGAGTAGGATGTCTGTTTGCACACGAAAAGTGGTTTTCCTTTGATTCCAAAGTAGGTACTAATTGTTTTCTCAGGATATGAATATGACTTTCTTTGTGGCAGCAGGAATCAATGTCACTTAATACATTTTTTCCCAGCACTCGGTATGAAATAAATAGGTCAAGGAACAAGGAACAAGGAACAAGGAACATGCAATACCTACTTTTTCCGTCATTAATTTAATTTAAACTCAAAAATGTCATATTCTTCAGCAAAAATAAATCTTCTAGCTTACAGAATGACATCACTTGTATAGGGTCACACTTATCAAACACACCCCCATGTGTGAGAGCGCACAGAGCATAGAAAATTCATACACGGGTACGGTGCCGAGGACCATTTAAAATAATTTATTACCAGTTCCTTGTCCTTGTTCCCTTTGTGCAGATAGTATCTAATTAAATATTCACATTTGGGATACATAGTACTGAGAGTCCAATTGAATAATCGTCCCACGTGCTATTCAGATGGAATCTGTTCCACTGATGCGATAGCAATTAGAATTGATTGGAAATTCTTGAGATACTTTGCTATATCTTAGATGTTTGGGTGAAGTTAACAGACCTCATAGATAAATAGATAAATGGTTGTGTGTAGTAAGCGGCGTCAAACACCGCCACAGCAGTCAGGGTTCTGTATTATTAATTTTGTTAAATTAAGAAATTTTTTTTTTCCTGAACGCCGATGGACATTTTGTGTTTATTTATATTACAGTTTGGGCTATTTATATATTTACTTACGAGAATAGGTCACAGTTTAGCTGAAGATCAAATTGAAGTTGTATATTTTTTTCAAATACAAAAACAAATCATGAATCAGCAATTATGACTAACATTCAGACAATAGGACCTTAAGTAGGATGTACTTTAATCTGAGATGAAGTACATCAATATTCACTCATATTACCTTTGGCGTCATTCGGTGATTTTTTATTTTTTTTTTATTTATGATCGAATTCTATAGCTTTTCTGGCGACAAATTTGTAATAGTACACTAGAGTAAAGACAGGCAACAATAGTTTCTAAAATGTTCTCCAAAGCAAAAAAGTCTACATACAACCCTTAAAATTATAGAAACTAAAAACCAAGAGAGAATAAGATGTCGAGAATTATATGTCGAGATTTAATTGTTAAATTAAGAGAAGAGAATCAAATTAACGGTGTAATTTCAAAAATTGTTGGTAATGTTTCAAATAAAAGACATTCTGGGCGTCCGAAGAAAAAAATGCACGAGTTGTTCGGACCATTCTTCGTAAAATGGCAGCCAATTTTAAAATCAACGCTCCATATTTGGCTTAAGACATCGGAAATACGAATGGTAAAGAAGTTCATCATGATACGGCTCGAAGCGTCTTAAGAGCCGAAAGATTTGATAGAAGAGTTCCCCGAAAAAGCTACTGATCAGCCAGATCAACCAACGAGACCGCCTCCAGTTTGCCAAACGCTATATTTTTTAAGGTCACGAGTTTCGAAGAACGGTATTATTTACGGACAATGGTAAGTAAAATATTTCCAGATCCGATGGCCGGGACAAAATATGGCTTCGACCAAACCAAGATATGGCTGTGCAAAATTTGGTGCCCAGAGTGAAACAAGGAGGAGGCAATGACATGGTTTGGGGGTAAGTGGCGGCTTCGGGAGTGGATAAAAAAAAAAAAAAATATTTGGCGCAACAGCTCTTTAAGTGCCAGGGCTTCAGTTCGCGCAACCACTCATGTTGTGTGCGTTATATTTTTCACGCGAATGGAAGGGACGTACAGTTAAGTGCCGTATCCGAAGGGCAATTTGTTTTGAAAAGCTTTTTCTAGACAACAATACTCTCGGATGTTTGTCAGACGCTCGCGAGAGGTAGGACCGTGAGTGGCAGTGGATAAGCTAGTGTTTTTTAGGGGCATTTAAGATCATCACAAGTATTTGAACGCATTGCGTAATAATTTGCACGCATCTGCAGAATGTCTAGGCTTAGAAAACAAGTGGGTGCTACACCAAGTCAATGATCCAAAGCACACGGACAGGTTCAGTTAAGGAATGGCTTCTTTACCGTGTGCCTTAATCACAAGATGTTATGCCTAAAACACAATATTGCCTGGACCTCGGCTTTCCTCCCTTTGCGTCCCATCTACTTTAAGAGCGCGTTGAATGTTTGTTTACATTTTTTCCTTTGTTCGACAGCTGTTAGCTGTCAAAGCAAGCAACAGTTCAGCTCATTTCAACTTCTGCCTCGGATTAGAGTGTCGGTACGTAGCATTACGTTTTTTTTAGGAATGAAAAGCGTGAGGTCGAGGTGGAAGCGACATTAGGTTGAAGTGGCTGCCAGCCAACACACTTAGACCAATAACACAGCTTAATAAAAAAATATATTTTTTTGTTGTCCTGGACACCTCTGCGAATTTCTATATTTTCAAGTACCCAGTGTGCGAATATGATTTTGGCGTATCTTATCTATACATATAATAAAGCTGTAGGGTTTTTCTTTTGTTACCTAATGGCGTGAGAACCGCTGGACAGATTTGGATGAAACTGTTTTTAAAATGTTTCTTAAGACTCTGGGAAGGACATAAGCTATGTCGCCTTTTGTCCACCCTTCTTTTTAGGAGCGTTATCGTAGTTTTTATTTACTTTTACTCACCTTACTGGCTTTAACCTCCTATTACTCGGGTAATTCATAATCAATTAAAAAAAAGACAGTACGTAATGGGGTCAACACTTCCCATAATATTTTAAGCTGTCCATCAGCTTTCTGCTTTATCTAGAAGCCGAGCTACAGATCAAATTAAATTTACTTTCTCAAATCTAAAGAAATGAACAACTTTTGTTTATGATCGTTGTTCTGCTTTGGGATGATGGCCGCACATCGAAAGCACATTCACTTCAACAAATACTGTCAAACGAAAGAGAAGTATGCGCACGTGTGGTAGTGTAAATACAAATTGAGTGCAAGTGTATTCTCAGTTTTTTTTTTTTTTTTTTGCAGAAACACTCCATTTAATGCGAGTAAAAATTGTTTTCGTCAAGTTTAATGAAAATCTATTACTCACTCACAAAATGTTGAAACTTTATACATTGTTGGTGTTTCCCCTTAATGAGTGTACATATGTATGTATCTTCTTGCACTGTCCTCAATAGAATCTACGTGGAATGTTATTTTTTCTCAAACCACCACCACAACTTTCCAGTTTCTTTTTTTACATTGGCTTTCTTTTAGGTGAGTTAATATTTTTTATTTATTAATTGATACAGGTAGGTTTTATTTATTGATGTTTAGGTAACCCAGTTTATTTTATAAAATATGCCTTTGAGGAAAAATCGAATCTTTCTCGAAGCTCAAAACGTGCTAGGATAATTCGTCAAGTTCGATCACATCAAACAAATGAAGAATGTCACAGAAGGTCAGGTACTGAAGATGAACGTCTTGCTACGACTCGCGCGTCACAAACAAACAACCTCAAACATTGTTTAAAAAAAGGTTTGTAAAATTTGTTTACCATAATAAAATACAATTGTCCATTATTTAAACAATTGTATTTTTTATTACGTTTGATAATATTTTAGAGAATGTTGGTTTCTATAAAATCTGCACTTAGGGGCTGAAAGTTACACATTGGAATGACATAAAATGCGTTTAAAGTTTTCAATTGACTACCACCTTGCAGGAAAAAAGAAGACATCTTTTAATTCTAACGCGGAGAGTATACAAGATATTAATATGAAATTTTTACACAATATAAATCATGATAAAACGAACAATTCTGCATCTTTAACTCAAAAACAGCGTTGTTTGAGTTATGACAGTCTTCAAGTAAATGAGCGATATCTCTAGGAAGCAAGCAACCTCGCACTGACAGCAACAACAAATAACTAAAATACATTCGTTTTTGCGCCGCCTGAAATTAGGCATCACGAAATTCTCAGCCAGTAACTTTTTGCTGGGGATAAAATCAAGAGTAGTAGCCAGGCGGTTGTTGAATTTGTTTTATGTGTAAAAATGTACTTTACTAGAAACTACTGGCTGGCTAGGTTTCAAAAAAACTCGGCTAATATCAAAAATCTAGTTATTTTTCTGCCTAGAAGTCTGCAAGCAATCATAAAAGCAAATGGAGGGCCGGCAAAATATTAAATGTCATTTGATTGTTGAAATAATATTTTTCATGTTTTCTTGCACTGTATGTTGACTATTATGAGGTCGATTATTTGTTTTTTTTACTTTTTCTTTTATTTGTTGTTTTCTCCATTAGTTTTTTTGTTTAGAATGTTTTTTGTGAGTAATATATTATTTAAAGTAATTGATATTGAATTCTACGCTAGTTTTTAGATTTTGCACTTTTCAATGGTGCATGCAGACTTTTGTGCTTAAGTGTAGCTGGACTAATTAAGAAAATTAAAAAGACAATCATCGAAAAAGGATGCCGACAACTAGAATCAATGTGAATCTAGAAACGTCGAAAGTGATAGGAGTATGTACAAGTCTTATTTTCCATTCCTAAGCCATTTTTTTACCGTCCTGTTCATCGGTTGCTGATTCAGCGTATAGAAATTTCAATGTGATTCGTCAGCGTGGACTAGATTTCTATGATGCTTTAACTACGAGGAGAGCTCCTTCACCTGAACTACATACCGGATCGTGAGGATCTATCTATATTATGCAACTTATGAAACCTTGGGGAAAGAGAGGACGTTCTGCATTTTGTTGGCAGTTGCCCAATTTTGAAAGAAACAAGAAGGCACTTCCTCGGTAAGGACATCCTAACAGACCACGAAACCTTAGCCCTGCTCAATAAATTGAACGTATCCAAGCTATACCGTTTTTGTAAGGAAGCCCTAGTATATCGTACAAGAATAAGAAGTGAAAACTTTAAACTCGATATTTGTTTTTTTGTTTTCTTTTTTTCTTTTTTTTATACATATGAAATTGAAAAATGTGCTACATGGTTTTGTTTTAAATGAGCTGTGAATTTGTTAATGGTTACTGCAATAAAATCAATTAGTCTAATCTTATCGGATTCGTCAGAAAAATGAATTCAATTTCACCAGCCATGTACGAGTGAGAGGGTAATTTAATGGTCTCTTCAACTTTTTAAGCTATACGGATGGGGATCTAACGCCTAAAGGACGTTCATAATTGGCTTCATAATTGTAAAAATACTGCAGCTGTGCAGATCTTACGTTTATAAATGTAAAAAAAACTGCATCGCCGATCTAGCTGTTTTAGTTTTGTGTTCATAACCATCAAATGACTGCCTTTGGTTTGCAAACTTGCAGTAGATTTTCTTCTGATGCATAGCTGCGACGATATCGAAAATGTAATTAACAGTATTAAAATATAGAAAAAGTAAAGCTTATCACATTTGGATTCTTTTAGGGAAGATTCTGAATCTAGAACATGGACTGTTGCAAAAATTAGATTATTAATTTCTCTATTGGCTGTCCATGGATAGTGACTTTATTAGTAGAAGGAGAAATCAGTCCTTTGGGCAAAAGTTTCTTAAGTCATTAATTAAAGCAGTTTATTTTTTCACCTTCCGCAAACATTGACGGCTAAAATGTTTCTAATACATTTATGAACGGCATTTTGGCAGCTGCATCGCTGCGACTTCAATGCTGCATAAGTTGCGTTCATAAATGTTTTCAGAATTTGCTTGACAGCAATTTTTTTTAAATAATCAACCCGCTCATACTGTAATTCAAATTCAATTTCAGTAAAAATAAGCAATGCAATATCCTAATGCAATTTCTATGCCCACTTACGTTCGCTGCAACATTTTATGAAACTACGCTTCAACCATCTATCTTTGCATGTGGAGAATAAAATGAATAAGTGCGTAAGAGAAGAACCCATTTACATTTTAGACAAGGGTTGTTCTCCATGCGCACACCAATGTATTGCCTGAAATTCGATGATGGACTTGACCCTGAAAATGCGTAGCTATATGAATTTAACAGGGAAGTTTCCTGATTCAGTGCACATCACTATACAACCGCCTGCAATAAGTTTGATTTGTTAATCAGCTTAACTGGTGGATTTAAATAAATGTGACGTTGGTGGAAGGTAGGTACATGCACGTGCGTAATTTGGCTTTTGTATCAAAATCTCCCACCCTGATTTATAATCAGATATACAGGGGATTTCCGCACATATGTCAACATATTTTTTGCAATGATGGAGAACATGTTTAGGTTTACGGCAAAAACTTTTTACAATCCTTGACATTGATGCACTAAACACATTTTGAAGATTGTTAGTTTCACTGTTGGAATACAGTTATGCATCTATTCTTAAATGACGAGCAGAGGCCACAAATTGCTAGAAGAGGACTACCGACTCAGTGGTATTTTTTTTGACATCATCACAACCCTAATCCACATAGTATCACGATCAGCTTACAAGTGGCAACGATCCATTTGACTTCGACATTTTTCAACCCGTTACCCACTTGTATGAGTACTTGTACATCGCTTTCGTGGTCTATTGCATGTGCTGTCAAAAATCTTTAACATCAACAGTACATCACGGACAAAAAGACTGACAGCCGATGGATATGGTGTCATTGAAATTTTTTTTTTAAGTCAGAAGCATATTTCGATCTGGTTCTATACGATTACCATACTTAAGCGAGGGAACCTAATTTGTTGGTTGTCAAGTAACACATGGGGTTGTTGGTCTGCTACTCCTCCCGTCCAATTGGATTTCTTTACGTGCTCGACTGCTGTGTTTATTTAACAAGACAAACAGACGGTTTTCCCATCACCATCTGAGTGATGATCTAATTTCTTTTCTTTTTTTCTTAGCAGTGGTAAATAAAACTTGCTTCCATTTGCTCAATTCGTCACTCATTTGGTGTGAAGTACTTGAAACTGTAATAAATCCTTAAGCACTCATGCATCAAACAAAGATGACAAAGAAGCGAAACGAAAACAAAGAGCAGAGAAAGATTAAGCAATGAGGAATCTTCATTAATTCTGATCGATGACCGTGAATCCTTTGCTGGGTATCTTTGGGGAAATGTTACGACTTAGTATTGATTTTGTCTAGGAAGAAAAAGCGGAAAAGGATATCCTATTCGATTCTGTTTTATTTTACTTTACTTTGTATTTTTCTTTTGCTATATTGTAATGGAAGAACATTACCTTTTTGCAATTTTGTTCGTGATTTTACTTTGGAAATTAGGAAACACCATTTACTGTATGTTTTAAGGACACACCGTCACCCCATAAACAATATTCAATCTAACCAAAACTTGAGAGTTATTATCTAATTCAAACTGTGTTGGAATCCACACTTAGATTGTATGGTTACAAAGCCACTAAACTCATTTGTTTCCACGCAGAATCTCTGGATGCACACTGTTGTCTTTAGAAAAAAATTATCTTGTACCACCCGGTTGGCAAAACCTTATGAACTCTCAACGAACAGTAAACTAAAACACGCCGACTCCAACTGCTTCTCTAAATATTATCTTGGATCTACTGTCTATATCCGCCGGTGGTGGGAGTCAACCTAAGGAAGTTTTAGGTGAGCATGGCGCTTTAAGCATTCTTGACTCTTTTATAGGCAATACGGCCGTTCTAGAAATATGTATGCTGCTAGAGTCAGAAATTTAGGCGATCTGAGAGATTTAGACATCAGGAGACTCCTTCGCTCCATTAGAAGATCTAATTGGTTCTAACGAGTAGGCTGGGATTACATGATCCTTCGTAGTACCACAAGGGACCTTCCTTGGTCTATGTGTGTCGGCATAAACTGGCAGCCACTTCAACCTAACCTAACCAAGAGTCAGAAACTTACTTACTTTGAGTGTCTCTACATTGCGAAATGGATCTTATCCTAAACCAGCAATCTTCGCCAGTTAGCTCTATCCTCAGCCTACAGTTTAGCATATCAACTTGGTTTTATGATTAGATTTAGTTTCCAAAGAGGCTCACTATTTAAAGTGAGATTTTCCTATTCTACGGTACTTATGCCTGATATTTTTGAAAACTCTTAAGGATTGTAAATCTTTTGCAGTATGTTGATGTCGTCGTACACATTTTGCTATTGCATCCTCTTCCTCACCCAATCCTCCAATTGACTCAAAATAAATTCTTCTCTCCGAAACATCCAACACTATATTTGCAAATCTTTGCCCATGAGTCTGGCATTTTTTTTATAAATAAAAACTTATGTCTAAGAGGCCTATTCCTTGAATGTAATTTCACAACGTAAGGTGAAAATGAAGGGAAGCGACAGCAGTGGTTTGAAACTCTGGTTGCGCTAGGTTTCTGTACTACATGAATGGTATCCGAACTAGACGGGCAGAATTTTGCGCTCAGTTTAGAACTAGTATATGTAAACAATAAGTGGTATTTATTTTAAGAAGTTGATGAGTTACTCTAGGTGGAATATGATTACCTTATTTGATATGATTAATAGAAAATTGAATTCATATGGTTGCTACTTGAGTCGACAACGTACCCCTGCATAGCCGAACACATTACCAACACATAAGGCCCTACTCCAAGACAAAAATAATGAAGATCCTTGGTTATTCATTTGCTTCCCAATTGCCTTCTTTGCCCAACTACACAGCGATTAGAAGTAAGATATTGCTTTACCTCTGCTCTGATTGTAGCTGACTATTTTACTTTGTGGTAGATTTTTCTATCCTTAAGCCTTCAGATTGTTAAAGAGAAGCTAAAGGACTGATGTACATAAAATTACAAAAAAAAATCTTATAATTCGATGTTCAGGGACCGAATGCCCATGTAACTGGCTCACATTCCATTCTTTAAGATCGGTCAACCAATGCTGACGTTGCATTAACCAGGTATACACACCTTCATTGGACTACTTTTATTTAACATGATCAGATCACGTGAACGGAAACGTTGATTGTTCTCGTCGAAGTTCACAGAGGCATTCTGCCTGGCAACAGGGTTGTCTTCGTCATTACAGTTCAACAGTCTCTACCCTTCCAAAGTGTTAAAAGGGACTGTGAATCTACTATTCAATTTACTACTTTATTTAAGCCCTCACATTCTCCTTTTATTCGTTGATTCAATATCCTTCCGCAAAGTCCTTTTCATATTCTCTCTTCTTCTTTTAGTTAAGTTTGCGTTCTTGTTCTTTGAAGGTTTCGCAATTCGTCATCCTTCTTCAGCGCCGCTTATAAGCCTGTTTTTTTATTGCATGCGCTTGGCAGTCGTCTCTTTCATCGAACCAAAAACATGAAGGTAGTTAAGCATGTTAAAAAGAAAACGATTTACGAACTGCCTGTGACTGACTGGGAGTCTGTATTAATTAATTTACCCATCTCTTCAATTTAACTGACCAGACATTCCACTCCAATTAAGCCAAACTATCAATACAGTTTCGCAAATGTGTTCCTGTACCAATAAACACATTTTTATTTTGTAAATATGTTATATCGCGAAATAGAAGCCGCATATTCACATAAAACGCATCCCTCTCACTTGCTTAACTCCACTGGGATCATTAATTTCCTGTTGAAAATGTACACATGTTCATGTGACTCAATCCCTTCCCTACAAGTGCTTACTCAATTCCGGATTCACATTAATTAATATTAGTCGTTCAGAAAAACCACTGTGACAGAGGAGGGGAGAAAGGTACATTACACAGCTTTGCAATCCGATCGTCTCTTCTCCAATTCCCACACACATTCCACACTTCCGAAATAGATCACATCGAGATAAGTGCACGCCACATGAACAGAAATATGTCGTACTCCTTCTAAACAAGACACATTCTATGCAACTCGTTGCGTACTTAACCCTATCTTAAAATAACACATCTCTATGCATGTGATGTCACAAATAATGTGCGTGAGAAAAATCGTGTTAAATATGTTCAAAGAAGCTTCATTTGATTACGACTAGCAGATGGGTACTTAAGTGAAGAAACGATGTCGAACGATGTGATCTTGGAATGTATTCTATGGATAACAGTTGATTCTTCGGTATTTCCTAAATCAGAATAAAGTGCCGAATTACGAGAATTATTCCTTCACAGCATCACTTTGCTTGATAACACCCTGATCGGTTCTTCACCAACCGAGGTCTGACGACAGCAGGGGTAACACCAACAAATGCTGCTGCAGAACTGTGTACACACCAATATGAGGAGAACATGGACAGAGGATGTTGAAAAATTTACTAAAATCTTTAAATTTGCAATTACAATGCGTTATAACTCAAATACCTACTATATTATATACTCGTATGCTACGAAAATTCATTATTTATTTTTAATTTAACAATATTTTATACGTTTTAGTCGCAACAAGAGTTACCAGTTGCATTAAAAAATTGTTATTATATTTTTTTTGTTACGATCCAATCAGACTTTATTCGTGCACGTAATAACCGATACCATAAGACATTTCGATTAGGACTGCTTAGGGGGCATTAGTCGATCACAGAAGATAGCTGAGTTTTCCTGCCACTTCATTGACCCTACGCTTACAAATCGATTGATGTCGTTATCACAGGTTGCTTCGCTATTGATCATAGATCCTAGATACTTCAACTTTTTGTACTTGTGAAGCACTGTTTCATTGAATAGATGTTTTGAATAGGCCTGAGTGGATCACAAAACGTCTTTTTTGGACTAATGCGATACCCATTTCCCTCCAAAACGTCCATCCATACATCAAGTGCTTGTTCCAGGGACGTAGCTCTTCGATTACTCCAGTGGGGCATATTACTCTTGTCTTTGCTCCTTCGTACATGTTCATGATCATCTGTACATAGGTTTCTGCAAACCCTCGATATCTTAAATAATAAATAAAAATTTGGCGCAAATCCTTTAAGAAATCACGATGTTTTTCGTTTATGATCCTTATACTTTGGATTGCATCTGTGGTTGATTTACCCGTGGCAAGCCCGGACTGGCTATCAGATAGTCATATTATTTTTCGCCGTCGGACACCTAATACCTGCTCAAAGATCTATATGGTGTGTGTCAGTTTGAGTTTTCATTTAAATCATAGTAGCATTTTCTGAGTGAGAGCTGCATATCATATGCAGCGAACCTTAACCTAGTAGCATTTTACTTTAACTTAACTTTTGACTTGGGTATATAATTTAAAATTAAGCCAAAAAGTAAAATTTAGCTAAATTACAAATTTAATAGCTCTCCGCTTTCTAAAATAACTGTGTGTCTATACTTGGTGCTGTATTTGATCGTAAACTTGACCTGACGTTGCATATCAACTGAATCTGCAATGAGGCTAACTGAATTCTTGATTAAGTAAAGAGGGGATCCAACCGACCATTATATTTACGAAATGCTGGTTGTAACATTCCTGAAGAAGTCAGATTAGGCGAGTTGTCATGGAATGTCCCTTGGTTTGGAGCGACCTTCGATTAGAACAGCAAAGGTCCATTGTTCTGTCACTAGGTTAGTGCCGGTGGATAATGTCGCCTACTCGTGCAACCATTCAAATTTGCTGATAAATTTACTGATTTTAGCCGTTCAGGCGTTGGAGAGAGCGTTTAGATTATTAAAGAGGTATTTCCCCAATGTAGCTTTCCTAATGTTGGCGAGTGCAGGAAACGTACATAGATGGTGGCTGAAGGTCGCTGTTTCTTATTCATATCTGCAGCTTCTACAGAAATAGTTATGCCGAATTCTTAACCTGTGGGTATGCGTCCCCATGATGCGGTATCCAGTGATAACGTTTGTGAGTTTTGAGAGGGTTCCTCTTCTGTTCAGCCTTGATGTCGATAGAGATAAGGTTTAGCATGATCTGGAGCCCCACTGAGAAGAACGTTTTCTATGCACCGGTAACGCTGAGACACGCTGCTCAGTACCGTTGAGTTTTTTTCCAGCAGCTCTCTCAGGCCACCACGTTAGTGTACTATACAAGACCTTACTACTGATATGTATAAACATGCATGACATTTCGTTGTAGGCCCTTTGTGGGACAAATGTACATACTTATATATATATTATATGCAGCCATGATTTTTTTTTTTTTACGACATTTCGCCACCAATAAAGCTGGCAGTCAACCTTTAACCCTAAAATAGTTGAAAGTCTAAGAGTGTTTACGACTGGATCACCCTAGTTTGGGGGGAGTGAAGTTAGGAACGGAATGGAAAATTGTGTTTTCTTGAAATGGCCCTTAGTATACATAATATTCGAAAATATTACATTCTTTAACATAATTTTTGAAACTCATTCCCTACTATAATTAATTTGTTGTGGAAAGTTATACTTAGGACCTACACTTCACGGCTTCGCTTAGTAGAGTCAGAGTTGTGTCTTTTCGTGTTTTTATGTTGTAATGTTGAGGCAATTTAGGGTTGACTACACCAACATTCGTGGGCTTAGAACAAATTTCTTTGACTTATACGCCCACGCTCATTTCCATAAGCCAGCTGTTTTTGGCACTTAGCGAAACACATGTAGTCGAAGAATCTTCCGATCTAAAGCTGTCTGGATATAACTTAGTGCCATTATTCTTTCCCCATCGCGGCCTCGCCATTTATGTCCGTAGTGATATAGCTTACCAAGTTCCACCACGGTATGGCCACTGTTCCAATCCGGAATTTAATTACAAATGGCTAAAATTCACCGTCCGTAAGCAAATAATTCACTACTGTTTTATTTACAGAAGCCCTAGTGCGAGTAGCAACTCAACTTTTAATGAGTTTGATGCGCTTTCCGATTCCATCACACGAATTGTCTCCCTGTATTATCATACTGAAATCGTCATTGCGAGCGATTCAACATTCTGGCCAGACAACACTCGAATGAAGGTATGTTGAACTTTTCGCTGAGACAAACAATTTGACTCAGCCCCCATGCACCCCGGACATTGCAAGTCATTCTGCCAACACTCTGGACTTGTTTCTTACCTCACACCCTGATAAATACATCATTGAGGCTTTAGCGCTTCTAGGCCGGTCTGACCACAACATCGTATCGGCTAAATTCTCGTACTCTGACCACTCAGTTAAAGAAAAAACTCCCAAAAGAAAAGTATGACGTTATGAGAAAGCCAACTGGGACGGCCCTTTAGGAGTTTTAACTGGTCGCTATGCTTCCTCGATAGCGACGTGGATGCCGCCGCTGATATGATTACCGACACCATCCTCTTAGGTATGGATGCCTTCATTCATAACAGAATAAAAGCATCAAACCTAAGGCAAACTCGTGGTAAGTTCGTGGAGCTGCAAAGAGGCTATCAGGTTGAAAGAGGTAAGCTTTCGGTCTTATAAAGCCAACCAATCTGAGGAAAACCGAAAGAAGTTTAAACAATCCAGAAACGACTGCAATGCCCACATTTGACGTGTAAAATTCTTACATGACCAAAAATTGAGGGAAAAAATTCTACAATGTCCCAAAGGTAGCAACAATTTTTGATCATTCGTCAAAAATATTAAAAATTCTGCCTCGCCTGCCATCACAATGCTCATTTACAATGATATTCCAGCTGTCAGCTCCTTAGGCAAAGCCAATCTGCTTGCTGCCCACTTTGCAGTGAACTCCACCATGCCAGATAGTGCTTTGTCTCCGCCTGTACTTGAGAGCGTCGAATTTTCCATGGGACAAGTCCACTTTCGCACTCGTACAGTTGCAGGAGTACTCAAAAGTCCTAACATCAACAAATCCGCTGGTCCAGATGGTATCTCTCCCATTGTTCTGAAGAGGTGTTCTTCCGCGCTGGCAAAACCTATGCGTAAGCTTGTCTGTCTGTCCTACTCTTCTGTGCTCTTTCCGAGTAGATGGAAAACAGTATTTGTCCAATCCGTCCCTAAAAAAGGCAAATCTTCCTCCCCCTCCAATTACTTATTTTTCTAAATGACCTCTCGTCTGCTGCTTCTAATCCAATCCATTCCTCCGCTGATAACAGTACCGTCAGATTTTCATATTCGTTCCCTAACTCACGTCCCTGTTCTTTGGCCGTAGAAAAGAACGACAACGTATGTTAAACACATTAAATTCCAACCTGGACAGCGTTACCAAATGGGGTTCAATCAATAGAGTGGAATTTAATGCATCCGAAACTTAATGCTGTCTTCAGTCTCTCAAGCGAAAGCAAGACCGTCAACCATTATCCTTGAATGGTACTTGTATCGCTGAATCCGAAACACTTGCCATTCTTGGTATGTGCATAAATAACCGTCTTCAATGGAACGATCACATATTCGAGGTCGCCAAAAATGCTTCAAAATGCCTAGGATTCCTTAGACGATTCAAAAAATATTTTACCGCGTCTGATCTGGCCTTCATCTATAAGGCATTTATCCGCCCAAAGCTGGAATATAACGCCCACATTTAGTCTGGTGCACCCAAGACCGTTCTGCACATTCTAGATAGGTTACAGAATCGCCCGTTAAAACTGATAGGTGATAGAGACATCGTGAACTCCATAGTCTCACTTGAACATCGTAGAAATGTCTCGTGTCTTTCCCTATTTTATCGCTTTTTTTTATAAAAAATGCTCCAGCGAAATAGCCCGTTGCATTCCTCCCCCTCAAAACTTCACCCGCAATACGCGTCACGCTTCGAATGCACATCAGTTCACCTTCACGTCCAACTTCGGACTTACTGTCAAATATAGGGATTCGTTTGTAAGCCGAACAACACGTATTTGGAACGAACTACCAGCCTCTGTATTTCCTAATCATTACGACTTTCAAACATTTAAAGCCAACGCAAACCGGCATCTCCTCTGTCTCTTTCCCACCTTTTCCCATCCACCCGTGCCCTGAGAACCAGTATAAGGGTATTAATAATCCCTTTGGCACGCGCAAATTGTAAAAAAAAAGTCTTGGGTCATTTTTTTTACAGAAACGGTTATTCGAATAATTCAGTTCTTTCAGAAGTTATTCTGAGCAAAAATAGAATAGGAAGCAAGTATTATTATTAAAAACGATGATTTTACTTGCTAAAACAACAGCACCCGTCTTGATAAACAATTTGGGAAAAACTCAATATCATAATATAAATGAAAAATAACTAGTTGTGCTTTAATTTTTTTCTGAAAAAGTCTCATATTAGTAAAACAAAATAATCTTTTCAGGTTTTATTTAGAAGTCTATCTGCTTTCCAATACAAACAACAAACAACACTTTTAAGTAAACCCCGACGAATTCCCCTGATTAATAACTTAGTGAAATTAGTGTTTCCCTTGCGATGATTTTTCAGTTCGGTTTCTTCTTTTCACTTTTTCTGTGCACTACATTTGTGAAAAATTGCCACCTTTTCTCAGTTTGATATACAATATATAAAAAAAATGTTTGCGCATAGCACGGAAGAGTCGAAAGAAAGAAACGAGAAAAAGAATTAATGTACAAATTTCTTGTAATTTTTTACTTTCCGCTTCTCTATGAAAAGGATATCCCTTGTCTTTGGACTTGGAAAGTTTGTGCAATGGCACCTTGGCGGCGAACAAGCATGAGAAGTGAAATGGTAAACGCGAACAGAGTACTTTCTCTGCTAGAGGATATTCGGAAAAATTCTTCATTTTCCACTTAATTGCTTCACTGTGATTAGCAATATAAAACTTTTTGAGAAAATAAAAAAAAATTCTTTCCTAATTTGTTAGTCTGTCAGAAGGTGGGTGGGTTAGCTCTCTTGAAACAGTCGAACCGTAAACGTTAATAACAACTGCGATTACAGAGATGGATATGATTTTCAATGCTTTTTGACTTTTGCTTTTTGAAGGAGGTTTACGTTTGAAGGAGGTTCTTAAAGTATTTTTTAGCCTGACTGAAAAAGTTAGGAATACAAAAGGAAAATTCATCTTTTTTCTTATATACATACATATATTAGTATATTTAACAATATTTTACCGAAATGGTTGGTTGGTTGGTTAAGATCGGCCCGCGATAAGGATGCACTTACATCAGAAATAGGTCCATTGTAGTGCCGATGTATAAGGTGGGTGGGTCACTCTAGGAACCATTTCCTTGGGTTGATTTTAGCCGTGCATGCGTTGCTGATCATTGAAATAGTCTTCACCCAGGGTAGTAGCGAATGCAATTCGCCGTTGTTTGTTGTCGAAATCTTGGATCGTGAACTGTCGGTTTCTGCTTTGGATTAGGTGCTAACGTATAGTGAACCACCACCATTGCAAGTGCGTCCTAAGACCTTTCTTTTAAAGGATGAAATGCATGCCATTCGGATCGCTTCAGAAAGTCATACAGCACTTTTACTCAATTAGGTCTAGTACATCTATCGAAGTGTTGCAATCTCTTGCGGTGTGGGCGCCGTGGCGTAAGTGGTTAGTGTGTCGGATCACTACGCATGAGGTTCCAAGTTCGAATCATAGAAAACACCAAACAAGTTTTTTCACGGTCGCACCTCTCGCGAGCGTCTGACAAACATCCGAGAGTATTGTTGTCACGAAAAAGCTTCTCAAATTGCCGTTCGGAGTCGGCATTAAAAATGTAGGTCCCTTCCATTCGTGTGAAAAATATAACGCACACAACATGAGTGGTTGCGAGAAGCTAGGCCCTGGCACTTTAAAGAGCTGTTGCGCCAAATATTTGTATATTTTTTTTTGCAATCTCTTGCCAGACATAACAATTTCAAAATTTGTTTGTTGATTCATCAGCAAAGAATTGAATATGTGGGTGAAGTCGCTGGCTCAGCTACCGTATTCTTATTCCCAGAGAACTTTTCTGGCGTTAACAGTACACCTCGAAAAATTAACTGCATTTATCCTCTTACGAGTTCAAGCAATTCCAGTAATAAATCCGCATTTCTACAAAGAAATCCTTAAACTAGACAAACAGTGTATACGAAAGTTGGTGCTCAAAGGTCATTCGCAGATACTATCTTAACTAGGTCTCTGCAATAGAGAGGAAAAATTCAAGCACTCGTTGAGTTCAGGAACATTTCTATAAAGAATATACTAATTTTCGTAAAGAATGCGGTAAGTTCTTAGGTTAATAGCACCCTTTACACAATAAATCCAGCTAAAAAGGCCTTGTATTGCTTAAAAAATGCGCTGATCTTGCGACAAGATATGAATATAATCAAATGAATTTGTTTGTTTGGTGGGCGAGAGCGAGATTCCTTACGTACATTGGTGTTACTGGTGCAATGAAATGAACACTGTTAATTTGCTATGAAGGATCACACAAATTAAGCTTTTGAAGATCAAATCCTCCAGAGCAATAACAATCAGTCGGCTGTGGCTGTTTTAATAAAGTAAATACCCAAACAAATTCATTACGATTGCAACGTGAAAATTGGCATTTTTTTTTTTTAAACGGGTGTGTGGCCACGCCCCAAATGGCGTGTAGGCACTGCGACCAAGGAGATCTATTGTGCCATAGGCCACTTTTAGGGCCGCGGTACTTCTATCCTCCTTATGAAAGCTATGATTACGGCTGCGGAGGAGTTCCTTAAATCTATTGGAGATATGATCTCTTTAAGGAAGAAGCTTTTCCTAGTACTACACAGAGCTACACACTCACATAGTGTTCTGCGGTTTCGTCCTCTTTTAGGCAGAGGCGGCAGGTGATATCCTCCAAAATTCTCATTTTGTTAAGGTGGTAAAGAAGTTGACAGTGACCGGTAAGGAAGCTCACAAGCCTTCTTATGTCATTTCTGCCGAATTTAAGATATCAACTGCCTGTCTTTAGAAGGGTCGGACAGCTATTTTAGCCTACTTGAGACCTTGGGAGTTATTCCAGTGGTAGATGCACATGTTGCGTTCCCAAATGTTTAGGGTCAGTTTAAAGGCTGAATCGGATATTCCGCAGAAGGGTTCAGGTCCAGTGAACAACTCAGAGGAGCCTTTCCTAGCTAGCAGGTCTGCAGTTTCGTTGCCGTCAACGCCTACATGACCCGGTACCCACCACAAAATTGGCATTAGTCTGAGGTGGTTGAGATTTTACTTATATATGCATCAGAGGAGCACCTTTTTGCATACTTAGAATAGATTGATATCTCCTGAATGGGTTTTATTGATATTATCCTAGTGTGGCTAAAACAAATTCAAGTCATGGGAAGTATAGCCGCATGTCCTTCTGAAAATATACCCATGTTGTCAAGATTTCTAGTGAAATCTATTTCTTGTGCAGGAGTACCATTAAAAATGCAATAAAAGTTCTGGCCGCCTACTGACATGTTTTAAAAGCCTGACGGCAGTTGCAGGTGTTAGACGTGGTTTATAATGCAACTAATGATTTTACTATGCGACAACTTGAATAAAATTTAGATTCTTCCAAACACAGTGAGCGCGAGAGTTCATTTATGATGTTGAAGGCAGTAAAACCCTGCAGTTTCATTAATTGCTTTTCAACCAGCTCCCAGGAAATGGGTCAGTAAAAGTGTCGCCCTCCATTACCAAAAGCCATGCATTGTATAGTCATATCCAATTTAAAAGTCACACCGTCGTCATCGGCAAACGAGGAAAATCCCATTAAAAATCTGACTTGCTCTAGTTGCGCACATCGACAACGAGTAGATCGTCCAAACACAAGTGGTTGCTTTCGATATAATTAATTGACTTGGTTAATTTTATGGCTTCCTAAATTTCAATTTGAAGAGTGTACATCGTGGAATTTTCCTTTACTGTACCCACTTTATGTGGAAAAATGAATAAGATACAAATGGTGAGAATGAGCTCGCATTTTATGATCTCGCCTTAAGAGGTAGTTAACTTATAGAAACATTACATACGAGTATAACAAACCTCACCCCACATATTGGAAGACGTATGAATCCGTTCTATAGCTTCGTTAAAGTTTTACGACAACGTTGGCGTCATCCTTACCAGATGAAATATATCCTCTGTATCCGTTCTATGATTTTCTTAATTAAAATGTGTGCATTAATATCGAAATTGAGAGGTCTTAATTGTATGTAGTGCTGCGGTGGATTTGGATTTGACCAATCAGGTATTAATAATCATTTGATGGGAGAAAAATGAAGTCATACTTTATTTACCTTAAATACATTTTTTAATAAATGTTATTAATTATGAAGGCAAGGTAAATGGCTATTAAACGAGGCACGGATAGATTAAGGTTTAAAATAATTTAATATCGATAAAGCTCTATTCAAAGATTGTATTTTTTTGTTTTGCTACAAAAACTTATAGTTATACGAAGGCAGTGAGCTTTTTATATAATGGTACAAAATTTCGCATGCTATGCCGCATTAATATAAATGAGACCATTTTAAACATAAATCCATACAGAACATACTTACTTACGTCCTTGCGGATCCTATGGTCTCTATTACGCCTATGCACCATAGTGCGTGGTTTCTAAAAATATGTTTCAGCCCTATCTAACTCTTTCCCAAGTACTGTGGTTCCTCCCCGACTGTTAGCTGTTTGGTCGACCCGGGTTAACGGGTTACCTTGCATCACGTAGTTAGCCATGGAACTGTCGCCGTTTCTAAATGTGTGACACATTAACCAATTAACTGCTACCTTCGTCACTACCTATTAGTTCCCAACTCGTTCGTTGGAGATTTTGGCTAGAAATGCGGTTGGGTTAGAAAATCTTTACTTTGTTGCGTAGGCACCTGTTAACGAACATTCGCCTGTTTCTCGTGAGAGTAATGCTCACTTTCCAAGTGATTTTCAGACTTTACATCACGGATTCAATGTTAGGGAACAGTTGTAGCTTGGTGTTTAAGATTGCATTACTTCACTAAATTTTGTGATAGCATTTCAAGCGCAAATGCTATCCCAATGGTGGTCCCCGGGCAACGATGCGAATAAACCCTTATACTTGTAGGCTAAAATTGCAAGTGCGGGTTGTCTAGGGCCTTGAATCTAGACTAGGTGACGTGGGCCAGCAACCTGCGTTGCCGAACTCTGCTCGCTACAGAAACCGACACTATGCCTCGGATAAGGAATGATCACATGTTGATGACTTTTGGCTATTGCGCCCGGACAAAGATAGGTTTTTGAAATGTAAAGACGCTCATCGACTCGAGAAGCGAAGGTCCTTACAATGCCAGATTTCTTCAATTGGAAAAAGAATTCATGCCATATAGACTTGACTTTTTGGGAGTAAGTGAAATCAGATGGTTAAAAGAGGGCGAGTACCAGTCCTCAACGCGTAACACTGTACTATTCTATTCTGGAAGACCATCCGGAAGTCCGCGGGAATATGGAGTCAGACTATTGTTAACAACAACAGCACGTATGGGCGAATTTTCTGACAGCCTCATGGTGATAGGATTATTATGGCCAGATTACGGATTAGAGTACGACGCGTCACTATCTTACAGTGTTATGCCCCAACGAATAGCAACGAATAGCTCGCCTGAGGACGAAAAGGAGAGCTTCTAAAATCTCTTAAGTGCCGTCTTCAACACAACACCAAATGGAGAGATTGTCATAGTGATGGGGGATTTGAATGCCAAGGTATGCAATGACGATGAAGGGCTCAAACATGTAATCGGAAAGCATTGACTAGGCAACCGCAATGATAACGGCGAAATGTTTGTGGATTTCTGCAATGCCAACCGCCTTGTGATAGGTGGCACCGTGTTTGAGCACAAGACCTGCCACAAAGTCAGCTGGGTTTCCAACGACAGACAAGCAACCTCCAACCAAATTGACCAAATATCAGCCGCCGCTTTAGAAGTAGACTCCTGAACGTCCGAAGCAGGCGAGAGGCAGATGTTGGGATAGTATGAGAGCACCATCTTATGATAGCTACTCTCCAACTAAGCACTACTGCTGTTCAAGGATCCCACGAAAACACAAGAATGCCCACGTTCGACATCGATAGATTTAGTGATCCTTCAGTGCACCAAGAATTAAGGGAGCACCTTTCGCAAGGTGTGGAAACAATCAGCAGCTCACTGTCGGCAACCATCCAAGATCATTGGTGTGCTATGAAAAATGTTTTTCATCTGGTGCTGAAAAAATTGTCCGTCGATCGCACGGAAGACATATGGCGTGGCTTTCCGAGGATACTTGCAGTTGGATTGACGAACGAAAACAGCTGAAAGCTCGCGTTGCAACTACTCCAGCAGCAGGAAGAAGCGAGCTAGAGTCCCTGTATCGCCTGAAGATGAGAGAAGTTCAGCGTAGCGTACGACTTGACAAGCGCAACTACATCAATGCACTGGCTACAGAAGCAGAAGAAGCTGCACGGAGGTGCGATAGCAGGACCGTCTACAGAATCACCAAAGAGGTGACAGGTAGTCGCAGCTCCAGCCAACACCCAGTGAAAAGCCTAGAAGGCTCCTTACTAATTTCGGATGAGGACCAGCTCAAGAGATGGAAAAAGCATTTTGCTCCGGTTTTGAACAGCGTATTCGCTAGCGATATGCTTTCAAATCAGACTGAGGTGCCCGAGGTGAGAAATGGCCGAATACGCAAAAATTAAAATTAACAACCTTGGAACAAACTCATCGGCTCAAATATGCTTTGTTGGGCAACCGGTAGAGAGAGTAGAGGATTTCCAGTATCTATTGTATTGGGAGTATTGTCTCGACCGATGGTGGAACCGAACTGGATATAGCCAACAGGATCGCCAAAGTAAAGTCCGCGTTCGGGATGGCGAAGCAATGCAATCAGTTTGAAAACCTAGATAAGACTGTTCCACTCCAACGTTGAATCCGTGCTGTTGTATGGATGCAGCATGTAGAAAGTGACCACTACTATCACCAGGAAGCAGCAAACGTTCGTTAATAGGAGCCTTCGCAATATCTTAAGGATTTTCTGGCCCAATCGTATCTCTAACGAACACCTTTATGAGAGAACGGGTAGAAATCAATAGGCACAACCATCCAACGATGGAAGTGGCAGTGGATTGGTCACACGTTCCGAAAGGGTGACAGTTCCATAGCGAACCATGCTATACAATAGAACCCTTTAACTCAGGATGGCAGAATACTTGGCGGTCCGAGGAGAACATGGCACAGAACAGTCGAGAAGAAGACACGGCAGGGAAAAAGCTGGGCAGAGCTGAGACCCATTGCCAGAAATCAAACGCGATGGCGCGTAGGCGTAGTAGAGGTCCTAGAACCTACAAGGGGATACGGGACCCTCCCTCTCTTCACCTACTGACATTTGGTGGAGGTTCATTATTTTGTAAGACAGTTATCACACATCGTCAGTGATGTCAAGATGTTTGAAAATACTGAACATAGTTCGATTTATTAGTATTGTGAAGTCATACTAATTTTTTTTTTTTGTTGTCACTATGTTCTTATTTCGATAAGATGCACAAATATGTTTTTAGACATAATAATGCATTCTTTTTTGATGCCAACGTTGCTGGTGACACTCTTCTTGTATCAAGGACAGTCTAAACCATCCGAAAACAGGTGGTTTTACATTAACGCTGGCAAAAAAGAAAACAAAAACAGTAATTAAAATTTTTCCTTTAACCGGATGTTTAAGAATCAGTGTGTTTTATACGCATTATTCGTTCATCCTTTGCCTATTCTACTTAAAGAATTATTACTAGCCATTAACTATTGCCATTGGGGTGGCAATGGTGTAGTGGTAACATCCTCAATTGCCACGCTAATGGTTCATGGTTCAAATCCTGATGTCAGCAAGCATTTATTTATTTCTCATGAAATATATAAAGTCAGTCCGATCATTTGCAAAAGCTTCTGTGAAAACTACTGCGAAGGCATAACACTGGCAGTAGCTTGGTCATGTGGCTGGAAAAATTGTTCGCTCTGTTGATGATGATTTGCCCTTGACATCGATTATCGGGAAAAAAGTACTGTGAATCAGAAGCAATGACAATAATATCAAAAAATCTCCCCAGTTATCTGGACGCCACCCCCGAAGAATAGCTGAAGCATAAGCAACTGAGCTTCAAAAACCACTACACTAAAAATCTTTCTCTCTCTCTCTATCCATCCTTTCCAAACGCCCGCACTGTGTGTAAACATGTTAAAGATATTCATAACCCTTTGAGTGTGCGCAAATTATAAAAAAAAAAAAAAAAAAAAAATTCCATCAACGCCTTCTTACAAATTTTTATAAATATCCAGAGAATTTACCTTAGGAGTTAGAAAATACATACATACGGATATATGCATATATACCAAGTTTGGGATCCCGTCCATCCCTGGCTTTGCTGTTGATAGCTACCGCGGCACTTTTTAGATTATTCATGTCTTTTTGTATGCGCTTCCCCATGGATTGTGTTATAGTTCCTCCCTGAGCGCCTGGAATGACTCACTTTTGCCCTTCTTAATAATTGTTCGGAGCTTGCTTCATTCGCATCGTCTGAAACTCTTCTCGAAGTTCTTCACAATCCTCTGAGTCTCTAGATTCTGCCCTTTTCTGATGCCTTCGCATTCTATGGCAGTCAGCTAGGAGGTTGGCTGTGTCGTCTTTTCACCAGTACACCAGCGTTCTTCCGTTTCCTTTTTCCCTGCGCGGCATGGCTGTTTTCTGTTTTCTCGAAAACAACTCTAACGATTTCGTTTGAATTTCAAATTTAGATTAGGTTATGTATATGACATCAGATAGTTTACCACGTTTTTTGCAAGAAGTTTGTTTAGCGATACTTTATTCATTGACCGATTTTCGAAAATTGTTGAATGACATCAAGTATTGGGGAAGGAAAATACTAAGAGTATTCACTTAAACTGATAAATTTACTCATCTAGTAGTTCTGTAAATTTACGAGGTGCTTTAAATGAATATCCCTCCGAAACAAGTTGCGTAATTGAATCAGCTTTTCTGCAAGTGTCATCAAACTGTCGCCAAACATATGAAAATGCCGAAAATTAGTGAAAAGAAAAAACTTATTAGATTGTATTCCCAGCCATAGTTTCAATCAAATTTGACAGCAGCACAATTTTCGACAGCAGTGTAATTTTCCGAGGGTGATTTCCGAGCCGGGGGTCTCGTAAATAATTTTTCATATAAAATTTGACAGGTCATATACGCGATGATAAATTTATACGGTTTACGTGGTTTACGAGGCTGGTCAAACGGTAGTGCATGCGATCATATGAAAACACAAGCGTTTTCACTCAGCTGAGGCCTACCAACTCCTACTCTCAACCTCCACGCGGTGACAGCCGGGTGCCTAGTACCTTAATCCAAGAAATGGGTAACCAACCCCGTTTGGCGGATTCTTGGTGGCAGCAGATGAGAGAGGGGGGGAAGAGTGCTTCTCTCACTAGAGCACTTCTTCCTGTTCCAGGCGGCAGCGGACGAATTCCCTAGACGGAGTCAACGGTGGCGTCTATAGTTCCAGTTATGTTGAACTTAGTGAATACTTTGCGCGAGCTGCTTCGACGTATTCGGATCACAGGTCGGTAAGGAATTTCCAATGTTGGTCAGGACATTGGAATAGAGATGGTGGCGGAGGAGCCCTTAATGGGCCAACGGCAGCGCTCATACTCCCGTAGTGGACTACTGGCACCGGTGTACCCGGCCCCTCGTCCTAGGGGAATAATTAAGGAACTGGCCCTCCAGGTTGGGGGTTGTGCCGTCGGGGTAACTTCCCTACCACGTAAAAAACGCATGGTTACGAAACAACCAAAAGCCTCGGATAAGGATGACCCAACTAATGACGACCCCAGCAAACGAAATAAGGACAACGACCTTCGGATCTGTACGTGGAATGTTCTGTCCCTTTACAGACCACGTGCAGCCGAACAACTAGCAGAGGCCCTAGACTGCTATAAAGCAGATATTACCGCCATCCAGGAAGTGCGATGGGATGGGCCGGGCAAAAAGAGGATGAAAAACTGTGACGGTGATTGCTACAGAGGCAACAGGCAACGCTTATTCGGATGCGGTTTTGTCATACGCGGCAGACTTAGGCAAGAAGTCTTAAGCTTCCGACACGTGAGCGAGCGTATTATGGCTATCCGGACCAAGGCTAAATTCGCTAACATAAGCCTAATATGTCTTCATGCCCCCACAGAAGAAAAGGACCCTGCCACGAAAGAGTGTTTCTACGAGCTCCTCGACAAAACATAAGAGCAATGTACTAAATACGACGTTAAATTCGTATTGGGCGATTTTAACGCCAAAATAGGAAAGGAGGACGTCTTTGGTAGGGCAGTCGGTAAGCATAGCCTACACGACACCACTCCTGATAACGGACTAAGGCTAATTGATTTCGCTGTGGAGCGAAATGTCACCATAGCAAGCACATGGTTTCCTCATCTCGATATTCATAAGCAGACATGGCGGTCCAATGATCATGTAACGATCAACCAAATTGATCATATTGCGATCGACGCAAGGCATGCCTCCAGTATTCTGGATGTCCGGACCTTCCGAGCGGCCAACATAGACTCGGATCATTACCTTGTTGTAGCCAAGGTACGAATGCGGATATCCCAATCTGAGCAACAAAGAAGAATTACTGTGAGAAAATTTAACGTCGAAAAGCTACAATCGCAAGAGACCGCCAGACTCTTCGCTGAACGCGTATACCGAAATCTCTCAATCACCCCTTTGCCGCCAGCATCAAGTACCGAAGACCAGTGGCAACGCTGCCAACATGCCATCAGAAACGCCGCGACTGATGTGCTGGGTCTCGCTCGCCCACCACCGCGAAACCCGTGGTTTGACGAAGAATGCCGGCGAATGCATGCAGCAAAACAAGAGGCATACAAAGCGGGGCTGCAAAGGAAGACGAGAGCTGCTCGTGAGCTCTATGAGCAAAAAAGACAGGAAGAACATCGGCTTCTCCAAAAGAAGAAGAAAGAGCATGAGAAGCGCGCGTTTGAGAATATCGAGAGTTTATACTCCAGGAACAATGTACGGAAGTTTTACCAAAAGGTAAAAAGAACGTATCAGAGAAGTAATACCCGTACAGAAACCTGTAGATATGAAAATGGAAACCTCGTAGTAGAATCGCAGTCGGTGCTGAGAATATGAAAAAACTACTTCTGCAGACTGTATAACGGCGACGAAGACCAACATCCCGCTGTCAGGCAGAATGAACCATTCAACATAGACGATGATAGTCAAAATTTCCGTCCACCTGACCAAAACGAAGTGAGGATAGCAATATCCAAGCTGAAATCGAACAAGGCTGCTGGACCTGACGGCTTACCGGCCGAACTTTTCAAGGCAGCTGGGGATGAATTGGTAGAGTGCATACACCAACTCATTTCTAATATTTGGTCAGACGAGTCTATGCCTGATGAATAGAATCTCAGCATCGTTTGCCCGATCCACAAGAAAGGAGACCCCCTCAACTGCGCCAATTATAGAGGCATCAGTCTCCTCAACATCGCATACAAGATCTTTTCTGCGATATTGTGTGAACGCCTGAAACCTTTTATCAACAGCCTGATTGGACCCTATCAGTGCGGTTTCAGGCCAGGAAAGTCCACCATCGATCAAATCTTCACACTTCGGCAGATCCTGGAGAAAACCCAAGAATTTCAAATCGATACTCACCACTTCTTTATCGATTTCAAGGCCGCCTATGACAGCATCTATAGAGAAGAGCTTTATAGAGCCATGTCTAGTTTTGACATCCATGCCAAACTTGTCCGTCTGTGCAGGCTGACGATGGAGAACGCTCGCTGCTCCATCAAGGTCGGTAATGACCTCACCGAGACCTTTGATGTCAAAAAAGGTTTTAGACAAGGTGACGCGCTGTCATGTGACTTCTTCAATATTGTACTTGAACGGATTGTGCGGAACTCACAAGCCAACACCGGAGGCACAATCTATTACAAGTCTGTACAACTGCTTGCATACGCCGACGATATTGACATTATCGGAAGATCTCAGCGGGCTGTCACCGGTGCGTTTACAAGCATTGTGGCGGAAGCGGCCAAAATGGGTTTGGCGATAAACGAGGGCAAAACCAAGTATATGCTGTCAACTAGAAGGGAAAACGAACACCGACGAATTGGACAAAACGTCACCGTGGGCAGCTATAACTTCGAGGTAGTAAGGGACTTTGTCTACCTTGGCTCTGCTATAAATTCTACTGACAAAATCAGTGCAAAAATCAATCGAAGAATAACTCTTGCCAATCGCTGCTTTTTGGGCTTATAAGGCAATTCAACAGTAAAGCCCTATCTCGAACAACTAAGGAGACTCTATATAAGACCCTGATCATCCCAGTCCTGCTTTACGGCGCTGAAACATGGACTTTATTAAAAGAGGATGAAGATATCCTTGGTCGCTTCGAGAGAAAAATTCTTCGTAAGATTTTCGGTCGCGTTTGCGTTGACGGGTTTTGGAGGAGAAGATTCAATCACGAACTATACGAGCTGTACAGCGACATCGACCTAGTCAAAAAACTGTGTATTGGACGTCTGAGATGGCTAGGACATGTAAAGCGAATGTATACCAACGCTCCGGCCCGCAGAGTCTTCGAATCTAATCCCGAGGGACGACGCAGTAGAGGGAATCATCGCCGTAGGTGGCGCGCACAAGTTCAAAGGGACCTCGACTAACTTGGAGTGCGCAACTGGAGGCAATTAGCTAAAGACCGAGCTAAATGGAGAGGCTTGTTGGTTGAGGCCCAGGTTCACCCCGAACTGTAGCGCCACCTAAGTAAGTAAGTAAGTGGTTTACGAGGGCTTTACGAGTTTAAGTGAATACCCTTACTATAAATTAGAAGAAAAGACCAAATAACAAAACAATTCTCTCCACTTATCTGAACGTGGCATCCAGAGTTTTCCAGAAACCTAATATCACCTGAGTTCCAAACCACTACAGCAATATTCTTCTCTCTGTATACCATTTACAACTTACGCCGTGCAATCATCTGATGGCATTACGCCGTGCAATCATCTGATGGGGATCGCTCCCTAATCGTAAGTTGATATATAAAAAATGTCATGATTGCTGTGCCTAGAAGTAGATGGTTCGATCAAGTCCGACATCTCTCCTGGAGCCATCTATGGATTCCTCCTGATGAGTTGCAGTCAATGGCGGAGGATCGCGAACTATCGCGAATCGTATCCTACATAAATAGCGTACAAATGTTTAGTAAGTGAAGTTCTTCAAACACTTGTTTCATTTGAACAGAACTTTTTCTTTGGTAAGACGATCATTTTGTACGCTTGCTTTAGACGGCATCTCTTTGAGTTCTGTCGCTTACGGTGTATCGAAATTCTTTATGAGCATAGATGCCGAGGAGGGAAAATTTCTCCTGAATTCTCATTTCCGGGAAGATTCAGATCGGAAACTTCCCCATCCCCTATTTAGTCCAGGCCAGGTTTTTATATTTCACAGTCATGGTTCTAACCAAATGAATTGAAACAGACTTTCAATCAACCTGTCATGGCTAGAATAATAGATTGATTAAAATGTCGATTCAATAGTTGACTTTTAATACTTATTCTTCCGAAAATAAGCCAAACAAATTTAATTTTACCTGCCCCTTCCGTTTCATTTTTCAGAAAGAGTCCGCTCAAATATTAAGCTTGTTACGGCAAACAATCGAGGTTGGCTTAAATAATATTTCCACCGAGCCAATTTTTTCATCAAATCTAACCCAAATTCAAAATCAAAATTACATTTTGCGCCTCTTTCTCTCAGAAACAGGAATTTATTCAAAAAGAGGTGCTAATGATGTAATCATTTCGTCTAAATATTGCCAAACTTGAAAATACTACTTTCAAATTTTCCGAAAACTTTGTCAAAATCTCTTTTCAAATTATTAGTCAGCAATAACCTTAAGGTGGGTTTAATTAAATTAATTCTCTCTTCAAAAAAAATTTGAAATGAAACAGTAAACACTTAACCATCGTTCCATTCCCGTAGCGAAACAGCCTCCACCTTGGTGCTAATAATTTTCAATACGCCCTAAACTTCTATTACCTCTCTCAGGGATGAATTCTTCAACCAGGGAGGTCATTTTCAATAAAGCAGGACATGAAAAAACTTTCTTCTCCAGAGGCAATTCGCAGGATTACAAGCACCTTCCTCCTTATAATCGCAGGTTATTGCGTTAATGTACATTATTAAACTTTTTCTCAGACTAAGTAATGAAAACATTAGAGAGATGTCATACTGCCTCTGGTGGAACCAACAAAAAATAATAATAAAAAAAGTTTACGGTTTCGTCACGCCAGGGGATGAATTAATGTTCTCCATACTTTTTTTTGTACTCTTAACTCCGCACTTTTGGCTCAATGTCCTGCCGGGCTTTGTAGTTGGAATAAAGCTTTAACTTTAGGAATTCATTAAAAATGTTGCCGCACAGCACCATGCAGAAGAAGACGTACATGTTGAAGAATGTTAACTGAATTGTACTGCTGCTCCCTCTTTCCGCTGGACACAGTAATGGAAAACATTTCCTGTATTTCGGACACTTGCATCCGGATAACGGACAGACGCAGTTTCATTATAATTATGACCCAAAGCAGGATTGCAAAGGCACGCGCCTCCATGAGTTTCCTGAAAGCATTTCCTGTTTTTATCCGAATACCAATCATAGAGTAAAATGCTTGTATTATCCTGTTGGTTATCTTGTGAGCATATTTATTGTTGTTGTTTATAATAGAGACCAACCCTGAGCCCTGATCGGAAATGTGATATTCATGGCAAATAATTTTCATAAGAGCTTAATTCGAGCCGACCCGACGTCTATAAAACGAAATTATAAACATTGTTAGACAATACTGACACTGATATTCTGATTTGAAGTGCAGTGTTAATGCTCTAGATTTCGCTTACAGCTTTGTTTCCAACAAATCACAATTTTAACTTCAGGAATAGTTCCTTCAGAAAAGAAAATGTTAAAACGTTGTGGCACTGCTGAAAGATTTTCCAACAAGCCCATTGGATTAGAATCCTACAAAAAAGTTAAAAGATCTAAAAAAAAATTACATGATTATGTAGGTATGACGGAAGGAATATACATCTACAGTATATGCAGGAAAAATTTATTAAAATTAAAGTTAATTGGAAATATATGGAAATATATTTATAAATTGCGAAAACGTGCGTGAATACTATTGAAAAGGCAACACTGGCAGTAGGCGGGTCGCATAGCTGGAAAAATCCTTCGCTATTTTGGGTGATTTATATGCCTATGACATCAGGTAGTCGATAAAAAATATTCTAAATCAGAAGCAAAGAAAAAATAACAAAAATCTGCCACAGTTATCTGGACTCCACCGCCGGAGTTTTTCTGAAACATACTCGTAACATCTGAGTTTCAAAACCACTGCACCAATCTTTCTCTCTCTCCCTCTCTCTCCTTTCAAACCAACAAATGTTTGTTCAACAAACATATTTTTGATTTTTTTTTTTGGAATGCTGAAAAAAATGCATATATTCAGGTCTAAGGGTCATCTGTTGCCAAGACAGATTGTTGGGATATGAACAAAATGTATAAGAACAGGATTGTGTTCGTCTTAAAATTCTAAGGAACAATTAGTTGATACAATTATTTAGGCCTGCTGAAGTATTATAAAAAACAAAAGTAATATGATTAAAAAAGCATTTAATCATTCACTCTGTTTTTTTCTGTCATGCAACTAATGATAGTTAAATGAATTTTCATTGAAGTTAGTTTTTGCTTTTTTAAGATATCCCCAGAGTTTTTGTGAAACTTCACCTGTGTTTCAAACCACTACATCAATTATTCTCTCTCGCTCCCTCTGTCATCTCTCTCTCTCCTCTCCCTCTCTCTCTCTCTCTCTCTCTCTCTCTCTCCCACTCACTCTATACAACCAGGTCCTAACTTCGATCTAATTATAAAAACTTTTTAACCTACGTACAACTAGTATCAGCTTTCAATCGAATCCGCAATGAATTTTAGTCAAACAAAACCAAAAATGGTAGAAGTTTCAAAAACGATGCTAAAAGATAATATGGGCTCTCGTTTGTTTTAAGTTTAGTACGGGGTTATAAAGATAAAGCGGGTATTGTATCGGCTATAATTAAGAAAAGACAAATTTTAGCTCAGGCTCTTCGCTGAACGCGTATACCGAAATCTCTCAATCACCCCTATGCCGCCAGCATCAAGTGCCGAAGAAGTGCAGTGGCAATGCTGCCAATATGCCCTCAGAAATGCCGCGACTGATGTGCTGGGTCTCGCTCGCCCACCACCGCGAAACCCCTGGTTTGGCGAAGAATGCCGGCGAGTGCCTGCAGCAAAACAAAAGGCATATAAAGCGGCGCTGCAGAGGAAGACGAGAGCTGCTCGTGAGCTCTACGAGCACAAGAGACGGGAAGAACATCGGCTTCTCCAAAAGAAGAAGAAAGAGCATGAGAATATCGAGAGTTTATACTCCAGGAACAATGTACGGAAGTTTTACCAAAAGGTAAAAAGAACGTGTCAGAGAAGCAATACCCATACAGAAACCTGTAGAGATGAAAATGGAAACCTCGTAGTAGAATCACAGTCGGTGCTGAGAATATGGAAAAACTACTTCTGCAGACTGTATAACGGCGACGAAGACCAACGTCCCGCTGTCAGGCAGAATGAACCATTGAACCAATGAACGCTCGCTGCTCCATCAAGGTCGGTAATAACCTCACCGAGACTTTCGATGTCGACATACGTTTTAGACAATGTGACACTCTTTTATGTGACTTCTTTAATATTATACTTGAACGGATTGTGCGAAACTAACAAGCCAACACCGGAAGCACAATCTATTACAAGTCTGTACAACTGCTTGCATACGCCGATGATATTGATATTATTGGAAGAACTCAGCGGGCCGTCACCGGTTCGTTTGCAAGCATTGAGGCGGAAGCGGCCAAAATGGGGTTAGGGATTATTGAGGGCAAAACCAAGTATATGCTGTCAACAAGAAGGGACAGCCAACACCAACAAACTGGACAGAACGTCACAGTGGGCAGCTATGACTTCGAGGTAGTAAGGGACATTGTCTCCTTGGCTCTGCTATAAACTCTAAAAACAAGATCAGCGCAGAAATCAAGGGAAGAATAACTCTTGCCAATTACATTCACAATCTCTCCCGAAAACACGGACTACACCATCCCTCGTCTAAACTTTGGCAAAAACCTCCTTGTCACCATCCCTTTCAGATCACTGTGGAATGAAGAGGCTTTCATAGAAGACGACTCGATCCACTTCTACACTGACGGCTCGAAAACGAAAGACGGTGTTGGTGGAGGTGTTTTATCTGACAGGCTTAATCTTGAGCTCTCCTTCCGTCTACCAGATTATTGTAGCGTGTTCCAGGCGGAACTAATGGCGATTAAGGAGGTCTTATCTTGGCTAAAGAAAAACGTGATATCCGCCAAGGACATCCGCATCTTTTCAGATAGCCAAGCTGCAATCAAATCCTTGGAATCGATCTCTATAAATTCAGTAGTAGCCCTAGACTGCCATTCGTCTCTTGCGGAGATGTCGGAACAGTTTAACATTCACTTCTGTTGGGTGCCGGGGCATAGGGATATTCCGGGGAATTGTAAAGCTGAAGAACTCGCCAAATTAGGAACAACTGTACCCATCCTTCCAGGTAAGGATAGGCTGGGATTACATGATCCTAGTGGTACCACAACGGACCTTTCTTGGTCTATGTGTGTTGGCGTAAGCTGGCCGCCACTTCAACCTAACCTAACCTTACTCTTGCCAATCGCTGCTTTTTTTTGGGGCTTATAAGGCAATTTAACAGTAAAGCCCTATCTCGAACAACTAAAGAGACTCTCTATAAGACTCTGATCATCCCAGTCCTGCCTTACAGCGCTGAAACATGGACTTTATTAAAAGAGGATGAAGATATCCTTGGTCGCTTTGAGAAAAAAAATTTTCGTAAGATATTCGGTCCCGTTTGAGTTGACAGGTTTTGGAGGAGAAGGTTTAGTCACGAACTATACGAGCTGTACAGCGACATCGACCTAGTCAAAAAACTGCGTATTGGATGTCTGAGATGGCTAGGACATGTAGAGTGAATCGACACCAACGCTCCGGCCCACAGAGTCTACGAATCTAGCCTGAAGGGACGACGCAGTAGAGGACCTCCTCGCCGTAGGTGGCGCGCACACGTTCAAGGGGACCTCAACAAACTTGGAGTGCGCAACTGGAGGCAATTAGCTAAATGGAGAGGCCTGTTGGTTGGGGCCCAGGTTCACCCCGAACTATAGCGACACCTAACTAAGCAAGAAAATAAGTAAATTTTGGCTTTGGTAAGTACTAAAATAATTTTAAGGGGCACTTTTTCCGACTATAATTTTGCGCCATAATGTTTAACATTTTCCTGCAAAAAATACATTATTCAAAAAAATAGAATATACCATACATTATTGGTAGGACCCAAACACATTTTTAGTTCCAGCAGAATTTGTTTTGGAAGAACGTATTTATTTATTTGCATATATAGTAATGGTGCTAAAGGGTTATAATCATCTGTTCGAAATTAGTTTTTGAAGGAGTTTACATTATGTCTAACGGAATTATTATTATTACTACGGTGACTTGGAGAGGCTTATTGTGTCTACCAATAAAGCTATAAAGCAAATTGTTCATTCTAGGTATTTCAGCGAGGCGGGTATGTCGGATAAACGTAAAATCCTTTTTCTTACGTCTTTGTGAGTGAAACGTTCTGTAAAACCGTGAAGTAAGCGTTCATCTTTCTCTGGAGATAGTCTTCAGATGAATGTTATTAATCTGTGGTGGTAGTTTTTAATATATGCTGAGAAAAAATATGTTTCTCCGAATACTTGATTCATAAGAGATGGTAAATATGGCCGACAATATCCAAGAAATTTGGACAGTAAATTTGTGAATCATCATGTATACGTACTATTGGTAACCTTTATGGAAAATCTTGTACTTTAATCATGCCCTACTCTCTCTCAGTACGAGTGTGTTCATTGAAATAATATTTTACTAGGACTAAGACTTACAATAACTCATTGATGAATTTGAAGCCCGATACACCAATTTGCTGCCAGTCCTCCTTAAAAACTTAGTAAAGCAGCATACACATCATTACTATTACAACACAAACTGTCAAAATGCTATGCTACCATTAATACTAAAAAGGAATAAAAAAGAAAGAAATATAAGAGTGAATGAAAAATCAAAATTGAGAATCCAAATAACACAAACAACTCAACTTTTTGTCCAATTTATCTATCTATTGAAGTCTAGAGTAAATGTATCTTACAATGGGAGGGGTATCCAACCCACCCTTTGTAAACACCATCATTGTATTTTTTTTTTTTAATGGCTTCATCTATGTCTATTTTACCCGAGCGTGGAACAGAAACAAATAGACCAGACTGTGGGAAGAGGGCACATACTTTTTTATGGTCACCATTTAAATTAGAATTTTAATTATTTGACGACAGTGGTACTGAATACCCATAGATAGATGCTGTGGTTGTACATCTAAGCCAGTGCGTATAATGTTTTATGTTTCCCAAATGGTAAATTATTTTCGGTGGTTTATTGTGGAGAATTCTTTAATACTCTTTTGATAGAAAATTAGTTCTGCCGGGAAATTAACTTAATGTTTTGCGTTTTTGTTTATTGAGTAAGGCAGATACAATTATGGTAAAGCGAAACAGCAGGTTAATGTAACGAAGCTGGGGTATCGTTTCTTTTTTGTAACATTATCTACAAGTGGGTGTATAAGGCGGCGATTTCTTTTAAGATGTTTAAATAATTTTTAATGACATTTGGTTCGTATTGATCTCGGGGGAGCTATGAAGGACTAGTCTGATTAAGATTTAAGTGCTATATTTATGATTTTTTAATGAACGCATATGTAGATAAGAAAATTTGGAAATAGGCTTAATAGAATTAATTTTGTTGGATATGATAAAACAAAAATATATTCTAGGAGTAACAAATACTCACAGTATGTGATGGGTTACTGCGTCGCCTGATGTCAGCCTCAAAACAAAAACAAAGCTGATGAATACGGAGATGTTCATGGCGGTCAATTAACTTTTAAAAAACGATTCCAAAAAGTGTATGGGAAGTGGCTAAAGTAAAAATATATTAGAAAATCTAATTTTGAGGAAAGCTGGTAGCTGGCTCGCAACCGGATTGGCTGGAGAGGTTTGTTGGTTGAGGCCCAGATCCACCCCGGACTGTAGCGCCACCTAAGTAAGTAATTTTGAGGACTTATGTTACAATTACATTGTTCGACCATTGTCCTTGGCACCCATTTTTAATCCAATTTTGAAGAAAACATACATATTTTTCAGTTGATATTTTCGTACTTTGTTATGCCTCAGCCGACGTATGTAGGTATATATCTATATTTTACACATACAGCAGCTTGATTTGTTTTTACTGTAACCATGTAAGCTCGAACCCAGAAAACAAAAGATTTTATTCGGATAGCTCTAAGAAAATCGTTTAGATAAAAAAATATAAGTCAGCCGATTGTATTACAGGCGACTTAAGTGCTTGGACTGCAACCACTAGAACATCTCACAGTTTTAGTTTATTACGTTCGATTGCGGTACCCATACGAAAATTGCGGAACATTTTGAAGCGAAATAATGAACCAACAAGAGCGACTATCTACCGCGTAGTGCTTGCATTTGAAGAAAGGTCTACTGTTGCAGTTATGCCAAAGCCTGTCCCACGTCGCACTATGATAATGTGTGAAAACATTGCTGCTCTACCCGACAGCGTGTCCTAATTTCATTCGCGTTCTTAAGAACTCGGAATTAGTCCAAATGCTTTGTGGCGAATTCTTTATAAAGACTTACATTTGTTCCCATACACAAGTCTGTTGACTCAACAGCTTCCACAAGATCATTCATGTCGTCTCGGGCAATTGCCAATGAGATGTTCTAGTTTGTCAATGATAACCCCAGTTTTTATGAAACAATCCTAATGAGTGATGAAGCACATTTTTCATTAAAATTGTTATGTTAGTAAAAAAACAGCCAGTTCTGGGCAAACGTTAGGTTAGGTTAGGTTGAGTAGGGCTATGAGATTATCATAAGGCACTATGCACCAAAGTGAGCGATCCTTAGCGAACCTTTACAGTAAAAAGACTTAAAGCAATTCTCCCATACACTTAATTTCCCTACAGAATTTGAAAATGTCCTTATTATGGTTCGGGGACCTTACCTCTTCTAGGTTATCGAAGAAGTATCTTCCAAGGTGTTTTAGCCTTATTCTGGCAATGCCTTGGCATTCATAGAGTATATGTGCTATATCCTCCGAGACATGACATAGCAGTACTTACAAACATCCGTATTTGATAAACCCGGTCTCATGGCATACTTCCTCAGACGACAAGGGCCAGAGAATATTCCTCACTTTTCTCAGCCCTGGACTTTCTAGTTTTATGATCTTCCCCGATTTCCTGCAGTCTAACAAAGGCTACAAGGCATTACTCTCCTTATGACCATCTAAGTTAGAAATCTTAAATTAGCCATGTTGATGATTCTATCCCGAATAATTCCCCAAGCCACACACCTTGTCGGTTTAATGTTACCGATTATGTCCCTATGCGGGAGCTCTGCTCCTCTTTTGGCCAGCTCGTCAGCCTTTTCATTGCCTTCTATTTCACAATATCCAGGTACCCAACATAATCTAACACGGTTCTGCGTACATAATGCTTTAAGAATTGTGTGGAAATTCCTTACGAACTCAGATTTAGTGACACAAGACTTTAGCGCCTTTAGCACAGCCTGACTGTCAATGAAGTTGGCGATATTCTTGTTGGATATTGATCCCATCTCAAGTAATTCAACTTTAAGTACAGCTGGAACCTCTGCTTGGAACACACTGCATGTATCGGGAAGTCTCAGGGCCACCTGTAGATTAATATCTCTCGAGTATATACCTGACCCCGTGCCCTCTCTGGTCTTAGAACCATCTGTGCATATTGCAATCTCGTTGTGAACAGAGACTGTCTTCCTATGCCAATCCTTTCTAACAGGATACATTACTTCGTACGCTGTGCCAAAGTCTAATGTGCCAAGGATATCGTCCGATTCGTCAGGGATATCGGGAAGTGATTCCTTATGAATAGAGCTATTTCACACATTACTGGTCTTGAAGAGACCTACGTTAGTGAACCGAAGCGCACTGTTGCTCGCTCAGTTCTGGGCAAAAGAAAATCCACAAATTATTCTTAGGTCACCTTCACATCCTGAAAAAGTGACAGTGTGGTGCGCTATGTAATCTGAAGGAGTCATTGGACCGTACTTTTTTGAAGATCGATTTGGATTTTCTGCTTCGGTTGCTGAAGATACCAACACATGATTGAACATTTTTGGACACCTTTATTGGATGCTTTGGATTGATGAACTTTTTCTTTTAGCAGACCAGTACCAAATTGCATACAGCAACAATGCAGTTATCCGATTAACTTTTTAGAGGCTGAATTATCTTCAGATATGATGATTTCGAGTGGCCCCCCTGAACGCAAGATTTAGCAGACCCGTATTTATTTTTCTTCTAAAGAGCAGGGTGTATGCCTATAAACCGCAAATTGTGCAAAATCTCTAACCAAAATATTCGAGATGAAAGAGTTTTCAAAGAGCGAACAGTCGCAACATGAAGCATTGTGGATAAATGCAGGGACCCTAAGTTTTTTCGAAGTATAACGGAATTAAGGTACTGCGCAGAAGAATAGTATAAGGTTTTAAGCCTAATTGAATGTACTCGTAGTAGAGCTGCCATAAATCTAGAAGATCAAGATCCCATCGTCTAAGTGATTTAGCACTGTTGCAAAATGTTCTCTCCATCTAGTGAGCTGATCCTCATCCGAAATCAGAAGGTTATCGTCTAGACTCTTCGCTGGGTGTTGTTTGGAGTTTCGCCCACCGATGATCTCCTTAGTGATATTGTAAACAGTCCTACTGTCGCACCTACTCGCTGCTTCTTCAACCCTTGGGGCCAGTGAGTTGACATATTGACGTTTGTCACGTCTCACACTACGCTGCACTTCTTTCTTCCTCGCACGGTATTGAGCTTCAAGCTCGGTTCTCTCTACTGCTGAGGCCGCTGCAATCCGAGCCTTGATTGCTGTACGTCTCCGGTGTCTGTAGAAAGCCATGTGCGGTGGTGTTTCTGCTTTTTACCGACATACGTGCGTGCCCCAGTCGCAAAAGCATTTTTCACAGCACTCCAGTGGTCATCCATGTTCTCTATGCTGCTGATTGCTTCTGCTTCTAAGGCAAGATGGTCCCTGAACTGTTGGCGCACTTGGGGAACCTTGAGCCTGTCGATATTAAACCTGGTGATGTTAAGTAGGTTTGAGCGGTTGCTGTTGACGGATGCAGTACGAAGGCGTAAATGCGCATAAGATGGTGATCTCGTTCTTGTCCGACGTCAGCTCCACGTCTGTTTCGGATTTCCAGGAGGCAATTTCTAAAGCGGCGACTGATCGCAATGTAGTCGATCTGGTTGGATGTTCGTTGCCTATCAGTAGAGACCCAACTGATCTTATGGCAGGTGTTATGCTTAAACAGCGTACCTCCGATGACTAGGCGGTTGGTATTGCAGAAGTCCACAAACCGCTCACCATTGTCATTACGGTCTCCCACGCCGTGAACTCCCATCACGTGCTTATGCATTGTGTTGTCGCTACCCACCTTGGCATTGAGATCTCCCATCACCTTTAGGATGTCCCCATTAGGCGTTTGGTTGTAAGCGGTGCCTAAGTGGCTATAAAAATCATCCTTTTTATCCTCAGTCGCGTCTAGAGTCGGAGCATAACACTGTATGGTGGTCATTTTTCTAACTCTACTCTGGAACCTAGCCGTCAATATCCGATCACTATGGGGTTTCCAGGATATGAGGCTACTACGTGCTGCTGGAGTTAGCATGAGTCCTACGCTGGAACTCCGTGCACTTCCAGCTGGTTTACCAGAGTAAAGCATGACAGTGCTTTTTGTTGGGGAGATGTATTCCCCAGCATCGTACCATCTTATCTCGCTCAGCCCTAAGATGTCGATTTTATACCGTGCGACTTCGCGCTCCAATTGGATGAATCTGGCGTTATAAGGTCCTTCCTTGAGTGAGTCCAAGAGGGTCTTAACGTTCCAGAATCCGATCGTTGTCCGTGTTCGATAGCCAAAGGTCGTCAACAAATTATCAGTCCTTATCCGAGGCAATAGTTTCCGTTTCGGAGCAATAGTTTGTTTTACGGCTGCGGCTCGCTGGGCCACAGACCAACCGACACTTATCCTGTTTTTTGGCGCAGGAAGCTCGCCATTCGTCCTCTCCCGTTAGCAATTTCCGAAGAAATTCCTGATGACACCACGAGGAGGTGGGAGTAGGGCTTACTAACAGAGCTGCTAGGTTTTCGGCTGCAGTGGCTCCTTCTCGTTATTTAGCGGACCAGCACCTATCGGGAGATGCTGCCCCAACGAGGCCTTTGTTAGTCGTTTGCCATCTCCTTGCAGGACTGCTATCCGTTTTCCAATTTAAATGTGATATACACATAAGCAACTTCTATTCATGCACTGTGCTAGCTAAACTTCGGTAGGAATTTACTGTTTACCACCTCAATGGTGTAAGTGCTGATTGAAGAAGAAACACTTACATTCCGTTTTACAGAATTTTTTATATTCCTTATTACATAGGGATGTTCTAGCGTGGCAACTACTTACCAGATATATTACAGGAGAGTACGTATATATGTATGTACATTTATAAGCGATGAATTGTTATTGCTGAAAGCACGAAGAATAATATCGTAAATTAAGAAAAACAAAAACAACCCTTGTTAGTCAAGACAGTTCATATTTTAATTTTTCAGACGATAGTAAAAATCGTATTATTTGTTTGAACCTCATACCTAGCGCACAGAAGTTCCAATGGGTTATGTCAATACTAAAATGAGAAGTTCGGTAAAACTTCGCTTACTAGCATTAGTTTGCTAAAGTCATACTTTTTTAAAAATTTCCTTGAAAATATATACATTTTGCAGGACAGCTGATCCAAGCCAATAAGTCACGAAGCATTGAAGGTAGAATTCCAAATCTGGAAATGTATTCCGGTTAGTATGAGATACATAGTACACATTAATCAGCGAATAGGGACAAAAGTATGCTTATTGTTAGTTCCCTTTCCATGTCCATTCCCACTACGGAATTAGAGTTTTATAACAATTGCTATACCAGCCGCCTGTACCAGAAAACTATATGTCTTCTAGAAGAAGCGAATTTTAACAATTAACAAACCTTTGTGTACCCCAAAGCTAGAAGTCAACTTGTCACTTAACAATTGTACAAGCAAATTTAACAAGTCTACATTCTGTACCACAAAACTACATAAGTGTAGACAAAAGTTAACAAATCATTGCTCAATAGCTAAAAAAAACTTAGCCTACGAATTGAAAATTATTAAGTCGTTACAAGTTGGATTTTAAGATGTTTTAAATGGAAATTTGAATATTTTATCTTTATATGTTATTGCCTAAGTTACTTTGGTACTATTTATGCACCAATTTTGAATTTTCAATTTGATTTTCATGTGGAAATTCAAGCGTGAGAGAGAGAGGTATGTACTGTATCAGTACTGTCAACATTTTGTTTTGATTTGCCACGAGATTTCTTGTACAACTGACTTGTACAAAAAAGGAAAATTTAAATATTTAACAATTATAGCAGGTTTTTTTGTGGTACCGAAATTATAGTTACTTGTTAAATCTGCATTGTTGACAAGTGCAGATTTGTTAAATTGTTGTTTTGTGGTTCAGGCCTCAGATCTTTAAAACAAACTTTTTTTCTTTAAAACTGCTGACCCTTTAGTATCGAAACCATACATACGGTGGGCTTTCACCACCAACATCGTCTTATAGAATTATGTTACAGAGTGAACAGTGCATTGTAATACACTACTACATATACGTTTAAGAGAGAAGAAATATCTTACAATGCTCCCCTGTGCAAGCAACAGGATTTCATAAATGCAGTTTTCAATCTAACAGCAGAGAATAAACACTTATTACCCCTGTCAACATAAATAGGGAAAGTTGTACATTTACAAAGAAGTCACGGAATGAGAACCCTCCGACAAGAGCTGTTTATTGGGGATACAACACAGTGGCGTTGGCATCATCCCCTCCAAAAGTCTACAGACGCTGCAAGTAAATGGGGAAAGTACTTATATACGAGTACACATGGCTTTCTTTGTGTCTTCGCCATACTCTCTAATAAAAGCACTTTCTCGTCACGGGCTGTATTCCCCTATTTCAGAATACATAGTCAAGTAGCATTAAGTGTTTCAGAGAGGCCACACTCAAATTTGCGATGAAAGTGAGAGTTAATGAATAGCTTTTTGGACAATTCTACAGCAGCGACAGTTGAACTGAAAATGTTTTCGAATCATCATCATTTTTATAAGCGGAAAACAACTTTTGAAACATTAAAAAGAAATATTTATCAAATTTGATGGTATAATGTACGAAAATGTGCACAAACAAGTTGCATGATGTTGTTTCTGTTGAAGAGTGCTCAATTATAATTAGATACAAATTTAGGAAAGCGGAAGTGATAGAATAGTGTGTGTTTAGTTTTTACTGTAGTGGAATATAAATTGTTTATTGTTTTTGTTTGAAGCGGTTTTATTAATCTTGTTGGAGATGATAAGTCTTTAATAAACATTTACTTAATCGTTAGAAACAACCATTTGTAATTTATTTTATGAGCGCATAAGGAAAGTGTATGGACTGACTTAATGAGTTCTCTAGCTTTGAAGAAGAAATGTTTTATTTATTTCTTTTTTCTTCCACGCTTGATGAATTTCAAGATGATCATCGTTATATTCAATTAAGTATTTTCAAAAAGCGATTTATCATTTTTAGCAATAAATAAGAGACAGAGTAGAATATTTTATTTTGCAGTATTTAGCATTGAAATGAAAACCTATGAAAAGTTGGTGATATACCGAAGTGATGGAAAATATTATAGGAAGAAAAAGTTATACAGTTTTGCACTATTTTTGAGTTAAGATATGAACATGCTTATTCCAACAGCAGTGTGGTTGCAGTTCACAGCAGATAGATAGATAGGCATTGGAAACGCAAAATAAAAATTAACTTTTATAAATGTACACCAGTATACTAGTGACAAATAATTTGTTTGTTCCAACTTTAGGTCTACTCTATTTGGTTCCTACTGCTTAAAGGTGTGGAAAAATATGTCGGATGTAATGATGGTAGGTACTAACGTTTTCGTATGTGTATAGAACACAAGTGAGGAAAGCAGTTCAGTTCATCTGCAGTGTATCTAAACGTTGGTAAATCAATTTAGTCTGTTTTGGAATTCAGAAGATAATGGTGCAATGGTATCACAAAGATTGCGTATTCGTATAATGCAATCGCTGAAATGAGATTAGTCTCTAACTTAAATATAGTACTTCAAAATGGAAGTAACTTCAACCGAAGTGACATTTTAAATTTCCTAGTAAAACAATTGAATAGGCATGTGGAAGAAGGCCATATGCAACATTTCTAAACTTTTTTATTTGAATACATAGACAGTGCTACGCATCGTTACCCTTAAATATGACTGATATGACTCCTAGGGTTATCTACGGTATAGTTTGGAAGTTACAGAGGTGCAGAAGGCTCTATGTGTAACGAATTATAAAGAAAAAGTTGGAGTAGAAAAACTTAAACTCCTATTATCTCAAGACATGGGTAATGCATATGGGCCCTTCTTCCACTTTCCTCTTTAATTGCTTTTGTTTGCCGAAAACTGGCTGAACTTTATAACAAGAAATAATAGCTCCAACTATTGTATAATACATCCCTGTCAATGATCGCCCAAATGCCAATATTTTTCAGAACTATGCCCATCGGATGCCTGAGTGTTTAGCACTACAAATAATGTTTTATATGTGACATATGAATCGGGAACCAAAGCTCTAATGGAGGCGAATAGGTGGACCTCTCTAGACACCTGTATCAGCACGAGGAAGCTATGGCCTATTTTTTAAAAAGGAAAAACCAATAGGCTTATGCAGAGGGATAGAAAATCCTTCTCTACTCTTAAAGGAGTCATTACGACGCTTAACACTATGTGACACGACATGAAAAACTACAACTGACGGACGAAGGCCTTTGCAGGGGCTGTGCTGACGAGAAGGTCCAGGAGGACACTTCCTACTTTCATTGCTACTGCACAGGCCTCTGCCATCTAAGAAAAAAGTTTCTTGGACATTACTTCTTTCAGAACTGGTAAATGACATCGCAAGCTATATTAAATCCACGGATTCGTTTGTATCTTGAGCACAGTGGGTATTAAATGCTTTCTACCGGGTTATGTACATATACGTTTATATTTTACCCGGAAGGCGTTCCTTCCTTCTATCTTTTCCCAAACGTACCACAATGGGCCTATGTTGACCTAAGTGTGGTGTGGAGGATTTTTACTCCCCATACGTGGACCTGCTTACCTAACGTAACCTAACTTCTTCTTCTTCCTTTTTCAGTGAGGTTATGATCCGAAAATAAGGGATCATTACCCTCCCACTTCACCGCATTTCTACTGATCCGCCTGTGGGGTTCGCCTAATTGACTTCAGAAAATATCGGCAGGCCTGCCGATTTTGGATCACTCGGTTACTGAGGCCAATGAAATGCCGATGTCGTCGCATTTGTGTGATCGCGGCGTTTATAGGCCTGCCTTTCCTACATGGCGATGTCTTTTGAACGTTCACTGATATTGCCTTTTTAACAGGGTTCAAATGATCTCTTCTTTGAACGTGGCAATACCAGCTGCGTCGGTCGCGCTCTATCTTTTGTACGATGGTTTCCACAGATCTTCGAACTTCTTATTCGATCACGCTTTGTCACACCTGCTGTCATGCTAAGCATCTTAGTCTCAGCTGCCGTTAATTTACTCTTATATTTTTTGTACATCGTCCCACATTGTGAACCGTATATGAGCGCTGGACGTACAACTGCGGTGCAGAGCCTTCCTTTCAACTTAGGGGGCATTATTCGGTCACAGAAGATAGCGGAATTTTCTCGCCACTTCATCCACCCTACGCTTACGCGATGATTGATGTCGTCATCACAAGTTGCTTTGCTATTGATCATAGATCCCAGATATTTGAACTTTTCGCACTTGGGAAGCACTGTTCCATTCAAATAAATGTCTGGAATAGGCCTGTGTGGATCAAAGAACGGGCAGCACAAGTACTCTGTATTTTTTTAACTAATGCTATACCCATTTCCCTTAAAAAGCGCACCCAGACATCAAGTGCTCGTTGCAGGGATGTAGGATCCTCACTTACGATGGCTCCATCATCAGCAAAGAATAACTGATGTAACTTCGGGTCCATCACTTTACCTTCAAGCAGATTGTCAAGACGTAACGTAACCTAACTTATGTGGCATAATCGAAGATTTCGGTGGCATCTTGTTTTACTTCAATGAGTTTTCGACAGATTTTCTATCTTGAAATAGCTAAACACGTCGGTATCATGTTTCTACCCTGATGTTTGGCTAATGTTCAGAAGGCCGCTTGGTTGGCTGGTTTGCAATATTTTTTGCGCCATCGACTCCTTTTTTTTTTAATATTAGCTCATGTGCGTCTTAGATTATAACTATCTTGATACATTTACACGTTAATTAGAATGAAAAATAATATAAGAAAAAAAATATAAGAAAGAGATGTACCTATGTTCTCATGTGCTCCTATTAGTTTGAAATTTCTGTGGTATCAGATTTCAATATATGCTCTATGGAAGGTGTCCAAACTAGGTGCGGCGAACTGAAACGTTTGGTAATATTTTGTTTTCTTATTTACCTATAAAACTTATTTCGAGGAAATACTTGTCTATATAATCTAGCTTCTGTGCGAGAGAATTATACAAATCTATCATAGAAAAAATCAACGGTTATGCGTGGGACTTGAACCATGAACCTACAAGTGAATAACTCAGAGTAATACCACATTGTGGCTGCATATTGCATTGATAAAAGTAAGCTAAATGTTAGTGCAGTTTAAGATTTCGTCGTCCTTATAGCAGTAAACTAAGGTAATTTCTTCAGTTCTTTGAAGTTACTTTTTTATACTTTTGCAAGACTTGGGTAATGGAACCTTGCTTTTCCACCGTCTCGAGGAGTCAATTGAGGACAGTTGCAGCAAGAGTATCTTCTTTCCAAATACTCAAACAAGGTCAGCTGCAAGCATGGCCTTTAAAAGTGCTTAAAGATTTTCTATCAAATTATGTCATGCTAAAGTTGACTGCCTTTCAATTTCAATTATGAGGACCGTTTCGCTTGTTAGATATATACATTATGCCTCGGTTAGGTAATATCAAATTAAGAAAGTTGATACTCAACTTACAAAATCCAAATCCAGTTTCCAACTATGAGACCAGAGAAGAACGTTTGCAAAACATATTAAAGCTAGAAACTCATTCATCGTAACCACACTACGTCAACACCACAGACATCATGACATGACTCCTTCACTCTGTCACGAATTCAATTCATATTATAAAATATGTACATTATGTAAACAAAAGTTTAGATACATAGACAGAACCATGATCATCCCGCCCACTAAATGGAAAAATAACTCAGCTAATTATAAAGTTTTAATTATATCGCTGCGAAGTTTAATGAAAGGTTCCGATGTGCTCCTCCACGTCGCAAGCAAGAAAAAAGCTTCAGAAAAGTTTTCTTTTCTCAAGGATTCTCTTTCTCATTGCCTTTATGCCTTATAATACGAGTATATGATATGCGCTGTGCGCAAACTTTTTTTTGTATACTTAGGTTCCCCAATTTTCCCCATTCTCCAGAAAAGTATTTACTTTAAAATGAGACCAGAAAGGTAGAAGACGTAACGTAGACTCCACCTATTCAGGTGCAGAAACAGGTACCTTGATACGAATACATGCTGTGAACTTTATGTGACTGATTTATTCCAACCAATGGTTGATTGTTTACTCTTGGTATATAAAGCAGGGACTTGCTTATGTGGTAAGAAGCACCTACCTATATGGATGTAGGTATACCTACAACAAAATGTATGTATGAATTAAATAAAAAATAAGTTTTATTCGGAAAGATGGAGACTCTTCTAGGATCCTTGGGAGAATGTTTGTATAACAATGCATATAACGTATTTCTGTAGACTATATTTTTTTTTTTATTATCCAGATGGCATAAGGTTCAATTTTTTTTTAAATGTGGTATGAGATTCATTGCCAATCCTTTCAGTGTTACCATATTTAAGGAATTATAAAAGAGTAAAATAAACCAAAATTAAAAAAGAAAAGAAAAATATAAATATACTAGATTAAAAATGTTCAATTATTTATTTTAATATATCTCTCGGTTCGATTTTGGGACTACTCTTGTTTTTAGGTCAGATGTTCCTCCTCTTAGCAGTAATATTTAACTAGGTTAGCTTAGGTTGAAGTGGCTGCCAGCTTACTTAGACCAACTATAGGTCCATTGCGATACCATGTGGATCATAGGAGAAAGTTTCTTTCTAGATATTCGTTAAACCATTTTGAGATTCTAATGAAGTTTAAGAGGCTCCTAATATCTATTTGTATCAGATCGCCTATATCATTAAAATAGAAGGATTTTCGTGAACCTTTCTTCTGCAGGAGAGAGCTGGGCAGATAAAAGAAGGTGAGGAATAGCTATTTCCTCTTCTACATCCATGCAGCCTCTACAAAATTCGTTTCCAAAAAGGCCCAGCCTCGTTGCATGCTTGCCTATAACACAGTGGCCAGTAGTGACACCTATTGTAGTGCCGATATGCAGTCTATTGAGAGAATCGAGATCTTAGAGAGTTTTAGGTCCAGCATTGGCCAAATCTGTTTGGTCGCTAGAAATATTGATCCACTTGTCCACCTAAGTGGAACGACATGTCCTTACAATTCCCTTGAATGAACAGCTCAGCCATCTCCGTAAGAGACGATCGGAAGTCTATAGCTACTAAAGAATTTATAGTGGTCGATTCCAAGGATTGGATTGCTGCTTGTCTGAAAATATGCAGATATCTCCAGTGGATATCATATTTTTCTAAAGCCAAGATAAGACTTCTTTAATCGCCATTATTTCCGCCTGGAACACGCTACAATGATTTGGTAGACGGAAGGAGAGCTTACGATGAAGCCTGTCAGAAAAAGCACCTCCAGCAACTCCGTTTTTGGTTTCTGAACCGTCAGTGTAGAAGTGAATTGACTCATCTTCTAAAATACATCGTCCGTGTTTTCGAGAGATTTTGAATTTATTCAGAATGGAAGCGTGGTCAAATTCTTTTATTGACCACTATTGGGTAGCTCTAAATCGAACCGCTGCATTCGCTGCCATTTGCTTGCTAAATATATCGAGGGGTATCAGATGAAACATTTTTTTTTTTTCGTGGGTAGGTGAAAATCTTCATGAGACACTATGAGACCGTGTACTCATAGTAGTGTCAGATTTCTACTGACTAAAAACACCCTTCCCTTCGTTTTGTTTACTACGACTAAGTAAGATCTTATCAAGTAGTTTAAGCTACAGATTTATATTTCGCGTGAGGCAGGTAGATTTTCAATAAAAGCACCTGCTGAAACCGTCATGACATGCGGCTTTTTGTCTTATTGCGCTAACTCGAACGGTTTCGTTCTTTGAAGTCGGCGCGTAAGATTTGTCACATCCAAAGTTTGGAGTATGGCACAGTTGCAATGGCCATGAAGACGAATACGAAGCTTGCGAGCGAACTTTTTTATTTCGTCCTCCACGGTAGCTATCCCTAAGTCTCTGTGGATATCATTGTTTCTGATATACCAGGGAGCGTTCACGATTATTCTTATAATTTTATTTTGGAATGATTGTATGAGATTCCTATTGCTTGGTTTGGTACAACCCCAGAGTTGTATACCGTACGTCCACACGGGCTTAAGCACTTGCTTATACAGAAGCAGTTTGTTATATACGCTTAGTTTGGAATATCTTCCAATTAGCCAACACATTTCTCTAAGTCGATTTTCGACTTCGTCACGTTTCTTTTTAACGTGAGGTTTCCATTTAAGTTTCGCGTCTAGTGTCATTCCCAGATATTTAGCTTCGTTTGCATGCGGTATTTGTACCGAGGTAATGAAAACGGGAAGGTTGATTATTTTCTTGTAGGTGAAGTTAACATGCGTCGATTTGGTCTCGTTAAGAACAATGCGCCAAGTTTTTGTCCACTCACAGATTTTATCCAAGGCTCGTTGGAGTTTTATGGTTGCTGACTCGATTGAACTTTCCGTTGCCAGAATAGCCGTATCGTCCGCGAACGTAGCTACAATAGTGCCTTCAGTTTGTGGTATGTCCCGAGTGTACAGCAAGAATAAGATAGGCCCAAGGACACTTCCTTGCGGAACTCCGGCGGCGATATCTTTACAATCAGAATATTCAGTTCCGTGCTTGACACGAAAAAGTCTGTTTTTAAGGTATGATTCTAAGATCTTATGAAGTTGCTCCGGAAGGATTCGTCTTAGCTTATAATTCAATCCATCGTGCCAAACCCTGTCGAAGGCTTGAGATACGTCAAGAAAAGCGCTAGAACAAATCTTTTTCTCCTCAAGGGCTTTTTCAATTTCGTCGGTTATTCTATAAACCTGGTCAATTGTGGAATGCTTGATTCTGAACCCGAATTGGTGGTCAGGTATTAGGCGTCTCTCTTCAATGACCGGAAGAATCCGTTTCAGTAGGAGTTTTTCAAATACCTTCGATATTATTGGTAGTAGCGATATCGGTCTGTACGATTTTTTGTCACTTGGAGATTTCCCCGGTTTCGGAACCATTATGACTTCTGCGACTTTCTATTGATTTGGAACGTATAATAATCTAATGGAAGCATTTATTAAATAAAGCAATTTTAATAGTGCCTTTTTTGGTAATTCCTTGAGGATTTGTCCGGTTATTAAATCATAGCCAGGAGCCTTATTATTTTTCAGGTTTTTTATTGCCTGGCAAAGTTCTATAAATGGCACACTTTTTATTCTAAGGTTGTCAAATGTCGTAGTCGTACCGGTAAAATCGTCTACCAATGTTTCTCCATCAAATGGCTTAAAAGTCTCTTCTAAGTGCTCGGCAAATAGATCCGCTTTTTCTTTGTCACCTTTTGCCCATTCGTCGTTGTTTTTTCTTATCGGTGGCGAATGTATTTGTGGTTTTTTAATTCTTTTGACAGCTTTCCAGAGCGAGTAATTAGTGGTTTTTTCGGCGGTTAAACCTTCAAGATAAGCTGAAGTCTCTCGGTTTTTTAGGTCTTGGATCGCTTTTTTAAGCTTATTGCATAGGAAATTCGAGTGGGTTTTATGCTGGGGAGCGCGAGTTTGTTGCCATATTTTGCGTGCTCTCCTCTTTTCTCGAATAAGTTCTTTTATTTCCGGCGGATAATTAGCTTCATTGCATGGGACTTCTTTCCTCCTTAAAGGTGTATTTTTCCACGCGGCATTCTGTATTGATTCAATAAATTTGCCGAGCTCATCTTCTATTTCGAAGGGTGTTTTGAGCGATACATTTAAGACAATATTTTCTTCGCAATCAGTTCTAAAGTCGCGCCAGTTAGTTTTTTTGTTAGTTAATCTAGGCACACCTTCTACTGTCATTAGTCGGTCACTTATTGTCAAGATTACCGGCGAATGATCTGAGGAGAGATCAAAGCTTTCCTCTACTTTCGCAAAATTTGAAGATACTCCTTTTGCTACGAAGAAGTCTATTAGGTCCGGTGTTTTTGCTGTATCAGAGGGCCAATACGTCGGTTTCCCCGTCGAAAAGAAATCAACCCCGAATTGCATACCGGCTTCGTACAGAAGTCTGCCTTTCCGTGAATTGGATCTGGAACCCCAAAAGGTGTGTTTTGCGTTGAAATCGCCACCTATAATGAAATTCGGTCCAAGTGAGTCAAGAGACGTACAAAGTCGTTACTTCTAAACGTGCATCGCGGAGGACAATAAATGGACGCGATGTTGAAATACGAGTGCCTATTCTTAACTCGAACTGAACTTGTTTGCATTGTATCGATTTCGATCGTCGTATTTATGGAGTGCTCAATGCAGTCTTTAATGAATAAGGAGGATCCGCCTCTAGCTCTTCCGGAAGGGTGGTATGCGTGATAAGCACGATACCCTCTTATTTTTACTCCGGATTCCTTTGTCAAATGAGTTTCAGAGATCAAGCAAATGTCTATGTTGTCATTCCGTAACAATACTTCTAATTCGGCGTTTTTTTGTAGAAGGCCGTTTGCGTTCCATGTTAAAATTTTTAGTAACTGATTCATATTCATATGGGAGTTCTTTTTGGCGAGGTTTTAACTCGAGCTTGCTCAATTTATCAAATATGACTTTGTTGACCTTCGTTTGCTCCTCAAGTTTGGCAAGAATTATAGAGAAGACTTGGGAGACTGGGTCTACCGTAAAACCGCTTTGCTTGTTTTCTAGCGAAGCAGCTTGAGCATATGTTAGCGTCTCTGGAGATTGTGACTTTTCCTTTGATTTTGCCGAATGAACTTTACTTTGCTCGACTCTCGTCTTAACTTTAACGTGTTTATTGACGGTCGTTACCCTTGGCTTAGCAATTTCATGAATATTTTTAACCGGTCCTGCGTTCTGGCGTTGAATATTTTTAAATGTGTCTTGCCTTTTTTGAAGCTCTTTTGCCACTTCGCAACCTCGATAGTTCGCTGGGTGCTTTCCTTTGCAGTTAATGCAGTTAGCCGGGGCCTGCTTATTTAGGTCATACTTTTCCGAGAGATGGTTACCAGCACATTTTAAGCATCTCGGCTCTTTTTGACAATACGACTGTGTGTGATTAAAGCCTTGACAGCGTTTACACTGAGGTATCGATCTCGTACTCGTACGCATAGGCTCAATCTTGACTACGATATTCAGAATAGTGTTAACGTTAAAAATATCGTCTACATTTTCGCTCCTGTCAAAGGTAAGCATAAAGAGCGGAAGTCCATGCTTGGCCATGATTTCCTGGCCTTGTTCCGTTTGTTTCTTCACCTTTTTGAAACATGATGTCCAACGCCACAGAGGGAATTGTACGTAGTGCTTCGCTTATACACAAGCTGTTCGCTAGACCTTAATTAGATAATCGTTATTTACTGCTTTTTCTAAGGCTGTCCATCAGACAATCACCCCGTATGTGAGTATCGGTCTAATGAACGAAATGTTACCAATGGCTTTTTTACAGGAGAAGTGCTACTGTACCTTTCTTTACTCTTTCTTGTATATTAGGTTTCCAACTTAATTTCCTATCAAAGATATTTTGCTTTATCACGGAAAGTGAAGCAGATACCATTAAAAGGAATTTCATATTTCCTGGAGAAGAGTACTTGTTCAGTTTTGTGGGGGTTTACACCAAAACCACGCAGAACCGCCAACGAGCCAGCTTGTTTAAGCTCTTTTAGAGTATTGAGATGCTTTCCCGAGACAGCTATAGTAACATCATCTACATAAGCGATCGCCGTACATACCTCGACTTTTAAAGAAGAGGAGATAGAACATCTCCTTGTGGAGTGCCTCTACTGACAGAACTTCTAGCAGATTTTCCATCTAACTTAGAGTTGATCATCCGAGCATTAAGCAGTAGATTAATCAATTCGCAAAGTGAGCTGTCGATTGTCAGGTCTGATAGTGCATCTGCTATCGCTAATGTATTGACATTGTTGAAAGCGTCTTCTATATTCAGAAACGCAACTACTGCGTACTCCTTGTGAAACAGGGAATATTCGATATTACGCACTAGCGAGTGTAATGTCGTCTCCACTGATTTGCAATATGCATGTTGGGCCGCCGACAGTAGTTCCAACAACAACACTGTCGCGTAAGTAGATATCAATCAGTCATTCTAATGTTTTTGATTGGAGTGATGATAGACTAATATTTAAATAGCTATATCGAAAGTTGGTACAGAACTTAATTTGAGAAATTTCTGCCCCAAACCATTTACCATTACCATCGCTATAAGAGTCATTCAATAGAGCTCGAAGGTTTTTTCTACGTACAAAGTACAATACAACATTAAGGTAAACCTGAAAGGTCTCAGGCTCCTTGGTTTACTCACAGAAGAATTCAATATTCGCAATCACATACAAAGCCTAATTTAAATTCTACAGACATTTGGCTTAACAGCTGTAGATATTAACAAGCAATCTTTGATAACAATTTTTTTAAAGCCGTAATTTAAACACTATTAACAAATTAATTTGATAATTATAGAAATCAAACTTTTGCTTAAATAATAAGATTTTAATACTTCAAATAATATTGCAACCTATTCTAACATAGTTGGTGCCGTAGCGCAGTGATTAATGTTTCGGACCACTGCGCGTAACGATCCATGTTCGAATTCCAGAAACCATCAAAAATTCTTTTCACGGTCCCACTCCTCGCGAACATCTGACAAATATCGGAGAGTATTTGTTCTCACGAGAAAGCTTCTCAAAACAAAATTGCACTTCGGATGCGTTTCTAAACTGTAGGTCCCTTCCATTCATGCAAAGAACATAACGCACTCAACATGAGCGGTTGCGTGAAGCTAGGCAAAGGCATTTAATAAGCTGTTGCGCCAAATTTATATATTAATTACTCTAAAAGCAAAGACTTGTGACCTTGTTTACACAGTTTCTCCAAAACTGTTGGACGTAGGTACTTGACATTTTGTACAGTTATTCCTTATTTTGCCTAGATACGAGATGAGAAGGGATTTTCCGAAATTCAAGGTCTAAGTGGAATAAAGGGGGTTGAGATCGAATTTTCCGTCACTGAAAGGTGATTATACAGCCCTACATCAATTATGCCTCATCGGATTGAAAAAATAATAAATAGATGAATTTAGTAAATTCACCGCTGATTCATTTAAGGTGTAAATCTTCCTTCCGAGTTGTCCTGAAACTGAGCATGCTAAAAACAATTTTCCTTCACATATAAACGTCTAGATAATTTCAGTGCTCTAGGTCGTCTGGCAACATCATGCAAAGAGGAACACACAAGCATAATAAAAAGGTGCACGAAACATTTAGATATGGTAGAATTTTAAGGCCATTTGATGCCTTTAGGATTATAAAAGTTACAAGGTTTTGCTTTGCACATAACACTATTCAATGGTCATAAACAACGGTGCAAGGGTCATAAGTCCGGAGGCCAAAAGTACACAATGGACTTTTGACACACGTGGATGCGTTATAAGTTTATGGGGTTTATGAGTTATAATTTTGTTAGTTAAGATTACTGGAATATAACACAAAAACAAAATGCCCAATATTGCAAAAGTAATATTGGTAATTGTATTTGAAGGCAATTATGGTCATTTGCATACTTTCCTGTCACTTACCGATGAAGATTTAAAGACTTTGTTTGTGCATAAGTTTCTACCGGACGTTTTACCTGCCGAAACCCGAAAGGAAAAGAAAAGAAGTAATGTGATCAAGTTTAATGTCTGATCACTCAAATGGATGCAATCGCAAGAAGTCATTAGTTGAAGGCTACGTCCATCAAGCATCCGATTTTCTCGAAGAGTGCAATACTCGTATGTACGCAAGTAAATGCCTGAGTCATCTGTAATATACGATATTTGTAAAAGTTTTCCTTTTAAGCTATTTTCAATAATTGGTCAACGATTATGAGTCATGTATTTTTCAAACCTTAAATGAACATAACAGTAGTCATGTATATTGTTGCATTGCAACAGTATCCTGTACTTTTATAATAACTAGTATCGTGACTGGAATGGCGGTCAGGTGCGGACTCTTAGGGTAATGTTTTTTGGACGATCCCTACTGAGTAACCGTTACAAGAAGACTCACTGCCTCCTCGGGGCGGCCGCCGGGCAACGAATGCTACATCATGATAATCTGCCTACTGGTCCCAGGACGCTCAACCGGACTATGTGTTCTCTTGGGCCTCTTTGGACCATTCGGCTCGAATTCATAACTGTGGTATTCGGCCAAAGTGTGCAACGTGAGGAGACAACCTCTAGAAAAAATCTCTAATCCAAGGTGGAACAGCATACGCCGAGGGATGCGTGGCTAAGAGGGTGCTTAGTCGTTAGTATGCGAACTCAGGATACCCAGGCGACCTCCTGTTTTATTTTATGCCCTCCCATGGTATACCGGGCTCTGCTGTGGGCGATGTTTCCTTTCCCGATTACTCGTGGGTCCAAAATTTCAGATCTTATATAAAATTCACAGGGTGATGCACCCTCTACTGCATCAACTTCTGGGTCAGCAACCGTGCTTTCCCTAAATCCTGAGGAGGTCGCTGCTACTAGAGCCGACCCCCTCATCATTGTCGCTGATAAGAGACGGGATGAGGCGGACCTGTCCTCCCTTCCTAACTCGGACTCTGACACTCTCTGCGGAGAGTCCTCCAGCATGCTCTCGGACGAACACTCGGTTCGTTCCGGATGCACTGCCGTTGAAGCTGGTGTTGAGAAATTGTCCCTAATTACCAGCGGATTCGTTCGACTAACTTCGGCTGAAAGGAGGCGTTTCAATCGCGCCTTGAAAGACGGCGCTTCCAGAGAACGTGCTCTGGAGATAGCCAAATCCTCTCAGCCTGAAAAGGGTACCGAGGTGAAGCGAATGCGATCCGAGGAGTCTACCCCTTCTGCTCCGCAGAAGAAAAAAGCCAGGACCGAGACTGCCACACTCGACAAGACCTCGTACAGGGACAAAGTAGGTACTGTCAAATTGGGTGTGGTTCCCGCTGATCTGGCGCGCAGTCCCTTTAGTGCCGAGCAAATGGCCGGCGTCCAAAATAGCATCATGGACACCATTATTGAGCTGGTAGACGAGGTCGCTAAGCCACAATTTCATGGTTTGTTTCACAAATCAGGCTGGCTCCTCATTATTTGCTCAGACCCCTCCACTGCAGAGTGGATGAGGGTCAACTTTGATAAAATCAGAGGGAAATGTGGTTTGAACATGATGCTTGTGGATGAGGATTCATTTCCTAAACCACATATCATCCGTGGGTTCTTTCCACAAAGTACCGGCTTTGCCACTAGTAAGATTCTGACGCTTTTGGATGCTCAGAATACTGATCTGTTCGCTAGGAACTGGAGGGTGGTTCAAAGGACCGTAGAGCGTGATCTTGTTCATCTGGTACTTGGTGTCACGGACTGCTCGATGGATCGCCTGAAGCTGCTAAAAGGCAATGTGGCATATTGTTTTGGCAGAGTTAGGCTGATCCTGAAGAGCTCAGACAAGGTACCAGGTGAGCAGAAACCCGCACAAACTGCCGTAGGAGCTGTTACGGATGATGCCACCCGTCCTAGGGGCGCAGCATCGCTGGACACTGTGGAGCGTAGTACACCTGTGTCTACACCTTCCACCTCAAAAATCTCCAATGAGGTTGCACGTAGTACACTTGAGTCTAGTGCGGCCACATTGCAGGGTTTGGTGACTTGCGATGCTAGCGTCTCGACGGTGACACCGTCTGCTGCTCAGATGGCGGGTGCGGCACCTGTGCCCACTCTTTTAGAAAAGACAGCCTCTGCTGTGAGGGATAGGCTTGCTGGCCACTCTCGTTGGGATGGTGAAATTAAGAAAACAGGCACTAATGCATCTGCCAGTAATAAGGAACCATCCCACGAAAAACAATAATGCACTAATGATGAATGATGACATCAAAGTGCTGCAGGGCAACCTGCATCATGCTAAAGGTGCCTCGGACATCTTTAGCCAACGGTTCATCCGGGATAAAATCACCCTTGGTTTCATTCAGGAGCCTTGGGTGGTTGGAGGCAAAATTAAGGGCCTTCATAGTAGGACATGTAAGTTGTTATATGCCCATGGGGAGTTAATGCCTAGGGCTGCTTGCTTAATCAGTTCTAAAATTAATTTCCTTCCCATCCCAGAGTTCATCAGCAGAGATTTGGTGGCCTGCATGGTCGAAATTCCGATTTTAGGAGGAGTTCGTGAGATCGTGTGCGCCTCCGCCTACTTCCCTGGAGATTCGGAGCCTGTTCCGCCCTTGGCTGTGCAGGATTTGGTGAACCTATGTCACCATCGCAACTGGCACCTGATCATTGGATGCGATGCCAACTCCCATCATGTGGCATGGGGTAGCAGCGACATTAACAAAAGGGGTGAGTTACTTCTTGATTATATCACTAGTAGAAACTTAGCTGTATGTAATGAAGGTAACAAGCCAACTTTTATAAATTCTATTCGAGAAGAGGTACTTGATCTCACTATCTCGAGCCCTTTTATTTCCAATTCTGCTGTAAATTGGCATGTGTCAAATGAACCCTCACTATCTGATCATCAGCATATCAGATTTAACATCTCGGGTGGGGTTAAACAAAATAATCAAACGCATTACGTACCGAAACGAACTAATTGGGCACTTTTTCGCGAAAATCTCGCCGTCAAGGATGACATGCTGCTAACATCTTTAAGATCTAAATGTGATGTTGATGTGGCAGCCTGTCAACTAAATGACTTAATAATCTCTTCCTTCAGGAGTAGCTGTGTCCCGAAAAATGACAATACAGGTAAACGGAGCGTACCGTGGTGGAATGACCAGCTAGAGATACTCCGCAAAAGGGTGAGAAAACTTTTCAACACCGCAAAACGCAATAAAAATTGGGACGAATATAGGTCCGCTTTGACTAAATTCAACATAGAGTTGAGGAAATCCAAGAGAACAGCATGGAGAAAGAACTGCGAAAATATCGAGTCCCTTCCAGTAGCAGCCCGTCTCCAAAAGGCTCTCTCAAAGGATCATTCCAATGGGGTGGGATTGCTCATCAAACCTGATGGCACCTACACCGCCAGTCGAAGGGAAACCCTGGAAACTCTGCTCTAGGTTCACTTCCCTGGCTCAACAATTCTAAGCGACCACGTACCTGTTGCTCCTGAAGGCTCCACATGTGGCACCTCCAGAAGAGTTAACAGCTTGTCTGGAAATCTGTTCAGTCAAGAAAAAATTAAATGGGCAATCGGTTCATTTAAACCCTTTAAGGCACCTGGCAGTGATGGTATTTTTCCAGCTCTCATACAGAAAGGTCTGGATTACATCTTGCCTGCCTTGGTAGCTCTTTTTAGAACAAGCTTCAACCTGGGATACATTCCACTAACTTGGCGGGAGGTAAATGTGGTGTTTATCCCTAAGCTAGCTAGCACAAACCCAGCGAGCTACCCAAATCCTACCGTCCAATCAGCTTGACATCGTTTTTCTTGAAAACCATGGAAAGACTGCTAGACTTACACATTAGAGGCATTCTTGAAAAGATTGTACCTCTGCACTCTAGTCAATTTGCAAACAGGAAAGGTCGATCTACGGAAGGCGCCCTTCACTATCTCGTCACAGAGATTAAAGCTGCCTACCGCTCCAAAGAAATCGCCCTTTGTGCATTCCTTGACATAGAAGGTGCTTTTGATACCACTGGTTATGAATCCATCACTAGTGCTATGAGACGCAGGGGAATAGACGAACCTACTACCAGATGGGTTAGGAACATGCTCGATAGCCGCATAATAACATCTTCGTCTGGAGAGGTCTCTGTGACGGTCTCCGCGGCCAAAGGCTGCCCTCAAGGCGGCGTCCTCTCGCCTCTTTTATGGTCACTCGTGGTGGATGACTTATTGAACACACTTAATAGTTCAGGTTTCACAACCATAGGCTATGCAGATGATCTAGTGATCATCATTAAAGGCAAACATGAAGACAATGTGTGTCAACTCATGCATAATGCACTCCTTGTAGTCTCGGACTGGTGTGCTGGGAAGGGCCTATCGATTAACCCCAGCAAGGCAGTCGTTGTACCGTTTACAAGAAGAAGAACGCTGAATATTGGCTCAGTGACTCTAAACGGCACAACAATCAATTTCTCCGATGAGGTCAAATATCTAGGAATCGTCCTGGATAAGAAGCTTAACTGGAATTCCCATATTAAGAATAAAATTGCCAAGGCGACTACTGCCTTGTGGGCCTGTCGCCGTATGTACGGCAAGACCTGGGGCCTGTCTCCAAAGGTCATTTTCTGGTTATATACCACGGTTGTAAGACCCATTCTGACATACGCGTCCGTAGTCTGGTGGACGAAAACCAAAGAGGTCACAACCATAAATAAACTCACAAAACTCCAAAGACTAGCTTGCCTCGGCATCACAGGTACTATGCACACTTGTCCCACAACAGCCATTGAAGCCATAATCGGACTTACTCCGTTACATATATTCATAAAAAAAGTGGCAATCCGCAGTGCAGTTAGTCTCAGAAAATCAGATGCTTATAGTACACGGGATCACGTGGATCTCATGGAGCTATTGTCCGACTTCCCCGAGCTAGACATGCTCAGCACGGTCTCCGACTTTACGCCTAAATCACTCTACTTTGGTAGAAGGTTTGAGATTGTGATCCCAAGCCGTGATATATGGAATAATGGCGGACCGTCGCTTGATCCAAAAGGTATAGTGTGGTACACCGATGGATCAAAAATGGATTCAGGAGTTGGCGCCGGTGTGTATGGACCCAACCATAAAATTTCGAAATCACTCGGAAAGAGTCCTAGTGTTTTCCAGGCCGAGCTTTACGCCATTGAAACTTGTGCTGACATTAACCTGCACTCAGGCATCAAAGGTGCCTCTATCCATATACTCACCGATAGCCAAGCGGCGCTCAAAGCACTGATCTCCCATGTGATCAGCTCAAAATCAGTTCTAAGCTGCTTCGACAGCTTACAAAATCTGTGCCGACACAATAAAGTAAACTTGTGGTGGGTACCGGGTCATGTAGGCGTTGACGGCAATGAAACTGCAGACCTACTAGCTAGGAAGGGCTCCTCTGAGTTGTTCACTGGACCTGAACCCTTCTGCGGAATACCCGATTCCGTCTTCAAACTTTCCCTAAACACCTGGGAACGCAACATGTGCATCTCCCACTGGAATAACTCCCAAGGTCTCAGGCAGGCTAAAAGAGCTGTCCAACCCTTCCAAAGACAGGCAATTGATATCCTAAAATACGGCAGAAATGACATAAGAAGGCTTGTGAGCTTCCTTACCGGTCACTGCCAACTTCTCTACCACCTTAACAAAATGAGAATTTCGGAGAATATCACCTGCCGCCTCTGCCTAGAAGAGGACGAAACCGCAGAACACATACTATGTGAGTGTGTAGCTCTGTGTAGAACTAGGAGAAGCTTTTTCCTCAAAGAGATCATATCTCCGAAAGATCTTAGGAACACCTCCGCAGCCGTAATTATAGCTTTCATAAGGAGAGTAGAAGTACTGCTGCCCTAAAAGTGGCCTATGGCACAATAGATCTCCTTGGTCGCAGTGCCTACACGCCATTTGGGCGTGGCCACACACCTGTTTAAAAAAAAAATCGTGACTGGAAATAAACAAACATGATTTTTCTTTTATGCACATCTATGGCACAGTACCTTTCGAATGATACAAGTTTTATCCCCCTCCTTTTATAATAAATACTAAAATACTTACGCTAAATTTCATTTTTACGAATTAATATAAATCAGATTTAGAGAAATGTATTGGCTACTCGGAAGATACTCGAAGTTAAGCGTATACAACAAACTGCTTCTGTATAAGCAAGTCCTAAAACCGTCTTGGACATATTTCAAAATGAAATACTAAGAGCAACCGTGAATGCTCCTTGGTATATAAGAAATAGTGATACTCACAAAGATCTAGGAATTGCTACCGTGATGGACGAAGTAACAAACTTTGCTCGCAAACTTCGTACCCGTCTTCATGTTAACTGCAATAATGAAATAATCCTTACTATGGACGTGACAAACCTTGAGCGCCGACTACAAAGAACAAGACCTTTCGACCCAGCGCCGTAAGGAAAAACCGCATGTAATGAGAGTATTAGTAGGTGCATTCACTGGAAAGCTACCTACCTAACGCGATTAACACTACAGAAGCGTAAACTACTTGTTAAGGCAACTTAGTCGTAGTCATAACAAAAATGAAAAAATGAGAGGGGCGAATTTCCTACTACTATGTGTACGCGCAGCCGGTTCTCATAGTGCCTTTCTGAGGGGTGAGATTTAGCCCATAGGCATATACTGACTAACACTGATGGCATTGTCAGATATATGAATCGGGCATAACCAATGGTACGGACCATTGGTATCTTTTGAAGATTCTTGCACCTCCAGGCGCAACCAAAAGAAAAAACAAAACGTATTAATATATAAGATTATAAATTATTGTACTCAAAATGTTCACCTTCAACCTCTTTCATTTGAATGCTCTAAGGCGCATTCATGAAAATACTAAAACAGTAAATTTATTTGCTGTCCTGAACGAATTTTCCTATAGTGTCAATTATCATGAACACGAAAAAAATCTCCCAGCCTCAGAACTACAAAGACAAGACGAAATAAGTAACTAGAATGTATTTTAAATTACGAACTTACTTCTTAGGAGGTGCTACAGTACGGGGTGAATCTTGGTCTCAACCAACAAGCTTCTCCATGTAGGTCGGTCAGAGTTGATTGAGGTCTCCTGGTACTTGAGTGCGCTATCTACGGCGAGGAATCCCTCTACTGCATCATACGTCCGGGCTCGAAGCAAAGATTACGAGTATGTGGACTGGAGCTTTGGTATCCTATTTATATATATATTTGTATATATCCTAACCATCGCAGACGTTCAATACGCAGTTTTTTACCAGGTCTATACACAGAAAAGCTCGTATAACTCATTTGAATTGAATCTTCTTCTCAAAAATGGTCAACGTAAACGAGACTGAATATCTTACGAAGAATTTTTCTCTCGAAGCGACCAAGGATATATTATACATACATACATTTTCAATGGCCCGCTAATCCTTCATGAGGGTCGCGGAGATAGGATGTTCATTTGAACTCTCCATCCTTCTCAATCCTCCGCCATTGACTCCAACTCATCTGGAGGAATCTCTAGATGGCTCCAGGGGAGATGTCGGGCTTTATCCAACCACCTATTTCTAGGCCTATCGATGGGTCGCCTACCTGATGGCACGGCAATCATGACACGTCTTGGAAGCCGGTCTAGGGGCATACGCACTACGTTACCAAACCATCGAAGCATAGATCGTTCCTTTCGGAGAAGTAGCTGCTCAACATTGAGCGCCTCGTGTACTCTGGTGTCGCTCACTCGATCCCTACGAGTTATTCCAGCACCACCGCCAAAAAACTTAATTTCAGCAACTAGTATTCGCGATCTTATTCCTTCGGACACTACTCAAATTTCATGAGAGTTAGAACTCACACCGAGTTAAAAACGAGTAATAAGCTTAAGCATTAACTTGGGGCTTCCTTATAACAGATTGACCAAGCTCTCTCAAAATTGATCCAGCCTGACCAATTCAACAGGATAACTCGGCATTGCTCCTTCCATCACTCGTGAATAAGACCCCGAGGTACTTAAACTTATCCACCAGCTTCAGTGCGACTCTACTAACATGCAGAGTGCACTGCACGACTATTACTTCCAATTTGTTCACGTTGATCTTAATTCCAGCATCATCATAAACGACTACAAACCTTTCGAGTGCGCTCTGAAGTTCGGTTTGAGACGACCCCAGGATGATCAAATCATCCGCAAAGAGCAAATGACTAATCCTTAACTCTCCCCCACTTTGAAAATTATCCGCCACGGCTGCGCTGCAACATCTAGTCCATATATACAATAAAGCGGAGGGCTGACAATACACACCCTTGCCGGAGTCCAACGCTCACAGTGAAACGTATTGATTTAACACCGTTTATCCGAACACAGCATCTAAGGTGCATTCATGGTGGATAAGCAATTTTCACAGCAAAAATCCAACAACTTCTCTCCATTCGCGTTTTGTTCAGGATCACCGTTCCGCCCAATCACACTCCCCCATGTCATAACATCTGCACCCACGTGAGCATTGAAATCAGCCATCAGGACAATCCATATCCGCAATCTTTTCAAGGGTGACATCAACTTTATCTAGGAAAGCTACATACTCTGACGGAAGGTTCGGTGCATACACCTACACCAATGCCAGAGTTGATCTTTCAAGCCTGAGCTTTAAGATCGTAACTTTCCCTCCTAATGGTATCCACTTCAATACACTGTCTGTCAGCCTGGGACTTGTGAGTATCCCCACTCCCGCCTGAGCAGAGATTGAGGGTGCGACTCCTGACATAAAGAGCTTCCACCCATCCGAAAGGTCCACAGTTTTAGAGCCTCTCTGCTTTGTTGAAGAGACGCTAACTATATCTAGTCGACTTTTAACAGTCTCTCCAACAAACTCAAGGTCCTTCCCTGTAAGCGATGAGACGTTCCAGGTGCCCACCATAAGTCGATGCCATTGCCGAAATTCAGAGAATCCATCTGTGCCCCTATCGGTGCATAGCGCGTATAGGATATATTTATCTTTAAATAAAGTCTACGCTTCAGCGCCGTAAAGTTTAACTAGGATGATTTTTACAAAGTCTTTTTAGTTGTTCGGAGAAGGACTTTACTACTAAACTATTTATTTTTAAACAAACAAGTCAAAAATGGCAGCAGCGCCATATCACCTTTAAACAGATTTTGATAGACGAAAAAATGAGTAAATTTGTTGACATCACAGCATCGCTCTTTTGAAATATAGAACAAAGTTACTCAAAAGAGTGAAAGGAAAAATAAAAACTCCTTGTGAAAACGAACACATGACGTGGATTCCCTGTATCGTGTTTACGGCTTCATCCTTTAATGCATTACACTCTTCTCGCTACTTCCGATAGTGATGCCGGTAAATTCTTGGTCCATTAAGATTTCGTATCACATTCCTTTTCCTTCATGAAAGGTAAGCAAAAGGAACGTTCACGTACACACGAGCACATCAGTGGACATGGATATTTACTCTAGCGTATCACAATTTACGTGTTCTTACTGAAGCAGACAAATTTTACCCCAAAAATAAAAAGAAAACAACCCAAGAAAATGTTAGAAAGGATTTCTCACATGTTTGTACATAAATAGATGAAGAAGTTTCTCACGTGTTTACTATGATAAATTCTCTCAATTTATTGAGCTCCATGCTCTGATCATTTAAAGAGAAATGGAGTAAGGATATCCTTGCAACTAATTTCCATTAAATGCAAATGTGAAAAGTCTACAAAAAAAGTTCTTAATTAAGAAAGAATTAGAAATGGGCGTTAAAGAAAACTTCTAAATTATATTCAACCCCAGTATAACCAACTTAACTAAGAAACCCCTTCTCGTAAATTGAAATCGGGAAAACCTGGCAGTTGTTGTTACCCTTAAGGACTACAAGGGTAAAAAAATATTCTCCGCTGTTTCGGGTAAATTGCAAATTGATACGAAAATGATTTCACCTAACGACTAATAACCGCTGTCTGATGTTACGGCCATTTAAAATGGGCAACACCTCGTTGGCTGAAGCTATTGATGTGGAAAAGGATTACGTTGGAGTGCTATTACAGCGAGTTGTGCGGCTGAATTCGGTGGATAGATTTTCAGATACCAAAGGTTTACTATGGCGAAGGTAATTTTTGACGTCAGCTGTTAACGTTAAAGTATCAATTAGTCTAGCAAAAAAAAAGCCTGGCAATACGTTCATAAAGGACGATGGGGATGACTCGTTGTGATCATCCACAGCACGAAGGATAAAGACGTGGTAACAAGGATTCTAGAAAATAAAAATTTGTTTCAATGGCAGTTGTTTTAAAAGTCAACATTTTTGAAACACCATCTATGCATTCATGCAATGTCACAATTACTATTTTGTATTTCAAAAGTACCTAATTTATTTTCCCCGCGGAACCACCCACCCCATCTCAACTGAATATAAATCGTAGTTGTCTACGAATGGAAAATTAAAATTAATGACTTCACATACTTCGCATACATGATGGAATCCCAAAGGATATGTGTGCTCAAAATAGTTCTGTAAAACCACCAGATATGCGCAACACCTAGGATGTGCGAAAGTAAGAGCTTCGGTTAACCGATTTCACAATAAATCTTGAGAAAAATGATTCAAATTCCCCAAAATGTGGGTATTAGAGTCGTCATTTATCATCTAGAACGAGTTCAATTTCGGGGCACCTTACACCTTGGTGTTGTTTTGAATTTGGTTGTCTTAGAATGTTGGTTTTGGTGTTTTGGGAATCCTGTCGGTGGGTTAATGTACTTTTAAGGACACATTAGTTTAATGTGAGATAGAAATATTAGTTATATTTATATATGGCGGTATGCATAGATAGTATAGGTATGAAATCATAAGTACTTTTTGTTTAGAATGATATAGCGGTAACTTGAATCTTCTTCAAATATAATATATCGACGCCTTAATTTGGTTTTTACTCCTTACGAAAACTTTCTTCTATTCATGATATTTCGCTTAGAGCACAGAAACAGTACACGTCGAATTCCATTTTTAATAAATCTAGCAGATATATACATATAGTTAGTGAGAATGTCGAATGAAAGATAGCCTAAGATACATAGCTGCACTAAAAGCTATACGAAGTAAAACTGGTTGGTTTGGAGAATGGTTGGAGCTAGCTCGGTCATGCGGAACTGTGTCGAACCTGGATCTGAGCAATATATGTGTTGGAAACCAATTTTATGCTAGATGATTTCCAGCGTAAATGACCAATGTAGAGAAGTCTTTTTACGTGAAGCAACGGTGCATAGATCAACATATAGTGCACTCAACAGAGGCACAGTATCGGTTTCTATAACGGGCGGGGTTTCGGTAGCACCAGTTGCTGGCCCACGTTACCTAGTCTAGAATCAAGGCCCTAGAAACCTCGAACTCGAAATTTTAGCCTACACGTATAAGGGTTTATACGTATAGTTGCCCGGGGGTCACCACTAGGAGGTAAAACAAGCACTTCGTCACAAACTTGACTGTTGCGCTACTGGCCCAAGTCAAGTTTTGAGCAGTCAGTAGTTTTCCGATCAATCGCAATGCAGATCCCCACAGAATCCTCCTGTGTTGACCACATCAATACCTTGTGGATTATTATCGAACAGTGCGTTAAATATCGGTCGCTACTTTACCTGCTGTTCATCGATTTTGAGAAGGCATTCGATAGTGTCAACAGGGAATTTATTTGGAATGCCTTACGCAGGAGAGGTATTCCCGACAAACTAATTGCTATTATCAAAGCTACATGTGAAGGATTCAAATGCAATGGATTCAAATTCTTCACAGAGGGAGGTTGTCTGAGGAATTTGAGATCCAAAGTCGTGTAAGACAAGGCTGTATCCTTTCACCAATGTTATTCCTATTGGTGATTAGCGATGTGCTTCATGCAGCTTTGTCGACGGGAAACGGAGGAATTTGATGAACTCTTATGTACATCCCAACTTATGGACCTCCACCAAATGGCAGCAGATGTGGAGACGGAGGCAGGTGTCGGCGGGCTGCGAATGAATACGAAAAAAAAATGATCAGCCTTGGAATAAACGCAACCGCTCAAGTGTCCATTGCTGGACAACCGGTAGAGAGAGAAAAGGATTTCCAGTATCTTGGGAGTATTGTCTCGACCGATGGTGGAACCGAACTAGATATAGCCAACAGGATTGCCAAAGCAAATTGGCGAAGCAATGCAATTAGTCTTAACATCAAGCTAAAACTGTTCCGCTCCAACTTTTAATCCGTGCTGTGATATAGATGCACCGCGTGGAGAGTGACCACTACTATCACCAGAAAGCTTATTTTTTAAGGATTTTCTCTCACAATCATATCTCTAACGAACACCTTTACGAGAGAACGGGTTTCCTGACCCGGCACAACCATCAGCCGACGGAAGTGGCAGTGGATTGTCACACCTTCCGAAAGATTTACAGTTCCATAGCGAACCATGCTATGCAATGGAATCCTTTAACTCAGGATGGCAGAAGACCTGGCGGTCTAAGGACAATATGCCGCAGAATAGTCGAGAAGGAGGTAGGTAGTTGGGGAGAGTTGAGGCACATTACTAGAAGCCGTACTCGATGACGCGTAGGCATAGTAGAGGCTTTAGGACCCACAACAGGACATAAGTAAGTAGCTGTCCTTTGATATGGAGGTAAATTGAAGTGGTGCAAATTTAAGAGGAGGCGAAATGATACGGCAGCCTTTGGTTGGGGTTTAAGACTCAAAACTAATCTAAAAATGATTCTTCAAAAGCACTTCATGGTCATAAGGTCTGGCGCTACTCTTTGACCACCATAATTTCTATTAATGTACTAGTATGTCTCATTGTTTATACCTAACTCCAAATTTAAATTACACATATAGGTTCTCTTAGAAGAATCGCAGCACAGCTCTACCAAGCTTTTCCCCACAAGATTCAAATGTCGCTTAAAGACGTCATCGGTAACTATTAGCTTACTGAATACGTTGGTTTGCCTTTAAGTTCTGTTAATTTCTCGAGTCATTTCACTGTCATGCAATACTTTAGGGCTTGATGGTGTTCATTCTATCATCTATCTTATATTATTTTTTATTTTTTTGAATTTTTGAACTATTTTATTTTGGAGAAATGTCTGTATACATACAAAAGAGAAGCAAACTGGGTAGTTTTTTGTTTGAGATCCGTATTCCGAAATTGCGGACCTTAAACTAGCTGTACACAATCACCATCGGCATGATAGTAAGGATGTTCACTTTTTCAGTTTTGATTGTGAGGGAGTGTATTTTTAACTTTCAAAAGTTTTATTTGCAGTCTGATACATGAACAATCAGCAGCTTTAGAAAAAATTTGTTTTCTGAAAAAAATCAAACTCCATCTATGTGAAACGGCACATCAGGATATTTACTTCCTACATACATACACCACCATCTTAGGTGTGTGAGAAAAATTTAATTTACTTTAGGGTGTGATGGGGCGCCGTGGCGTAAGTGGTTAGTGTGTCGGATCACTACGCATGAGGTTCCAAGTTCGAATCCCAGAAAACACCAAAAAGTTTGTTCACGGTCCCACCTCTCGCGAGCGTCTGACAAACATCCGAGAGTGTTGTTGTCACGACAAAGCTTCTCAAAATCGCCGTTCGGATACGGCACTAAACTGCAGGTCCCTTCTATTCGTGTGAAAAATATAACGCACACAACATGAGTGGTTGCGAGAAGCTAGGCCCTGGCACTTTCAAGAGCTGTTGCGTCAAATATTTGTTCATGTTTTGTTTAGGGTGTGATAGCATTTGTGTTTATGGTATAAATGCGGTAAGTTCAAAATAACTTTTAACTTACCTATACCACATTTAATAAGGTTTATAAGTTTATGTAATATTTATGCACCACCAACTTAGACAAACCACATCGGCAACTAAACTCGTTCAATAGTACATCGACATCGTTTTAATTGCTGCCTTCGCAAACCTTCTTCATTCCACAGCCATGGTAGTAAAACGAATAATCAAACACCTACTATACATATGTTATACTTGCAGCAGATGTATTTAAAATCCCCTTTACGGATAAAAGGTTAAAAAATAATGAAAACGTAAAAAAAAACCCCTAACCAGAAGTCAAAAGTGGTATTCGTTGTACGTTGTCTCCTTTGGCCACTGATTTATTGCCCGGACATGGCTTTGCCTTACCTCGCACTTTATAGTCCAGCTAATCGATTATTGATTTTGACCAGATGGCTTTCATCCTTCTTTTTGCTAGATGAACTTTCACTCTTGTTTCGGGTTCAGCCACATCCACTTCCCCCGAAAAGGCGACCAACCTGCAAGGTGCACGTTTGGTCAGCGATGATCACAGCTAACGATGCTGTACAGCATCAATTTCAAATCATTTATTGTTGATGTAGCAGATGATAGCTGTTAAATGGGGAAATGTTGCACGTGCTTATGTCCTTCGTAATGGCTTGGAGGGAATTAGAGTTTTACAATTTTCTCCGCACTTTGACGTGACACCGCATATCATGCTGAGGCGAGACTTTTTGTTCAAACTACTTTCGTATTTTAGGGGAAAGTTTTAGTGGTAGCAGGTGCATTACTATTGGGAAAAAGTTATTTAGTGATTCTTTGGAGTTAAGAGAGACATCTTGGATTGTTCAATGTCGTAGCTTTTACATCAGCAAATATATGTATATAATATTGGTGTAACTCAGTAGTATAAAATAACTAAACCGTCGTCAATTCATTTCCATTGGTTGTTTAGGTAACTTATGATAATATTTAATTTTCCGTATCAGCATTAAAGTTGATAATTTATTCGTTCACACTTTGCTAAATATTGTTTTGGTGGAATGCAATGCTACTTCGATAAGCAACAAATAAATGAAAATAAAAACATGAGACATTTCGTCAATGTTCGAATCCTGGCTGGTAAGTGCAATGAGGGCTAAGATGGCCCAGTCGTTGATTAGTGTATCTTGGAGATTCAACCACCGAAAAAATATATAAAAAACCAAAGGTTTTTTTAAACGGAAAGGGTAACTGCCATAAGAAAACTTTTCAATGCCGCTTTTCGGATACAAGATAAAACTTATAGGTCCCTGGTCCCTCTCATTTGTTATACGAGTAAAACATTTAACGCGATAGGATGAAATTAGACAGGCCCTAGCCTCTTTATGGGCTGTTTTTTACAAATATCTATTTTAGTTTTTACTTGATTCAGGGTTTAACCAGGGGGTAGATATTTTTGCACCAAGTACAATATTTACAAAGAACACGCATACCGAGAGGAAACATTGTTTTTGTATTTGCAATGAATGCAATTCATTGATTTATGCATGAATTAATAATATCTTAGCTCAGCAGAAAAAGATAACAGCGCATATATCATTATAATATACGAGTAATTGTTGTGATTGACAAAAGGTTAGATTTCTCAATGATATGGTACACGAATATTCAGCGTTCTTAGAGAGCTTGGGGTACTATAGTAGTTATAAAATACATTCAATAAGGGTATTGATGTCACGTGTGACTCAAATGTTTACAATGTGTCGGAAGTTTTTGAAAAACCGAATACAAAGCTCTATTAGCTGGTGCTTTCTTTATAGCTCAAGTAGGTGCTACTTGGTCGAATACCTTTTAAGTGGTTAGGACAAAAGGTCGCCATATATAGGAGAATCGTGTTTGACACCATATCAGCAAGAATACATCAACTTAAAATAAAAAAAACATTAAGCCCCATAAGACAAAGTAGACCCAAGACAACTGAGTTTAATACTAAATGGAATCTTGTTAGTTAATTTTGAAAACTAGCGTCTAGTAAATAGTGGCCATTTCCTGCTCCCTGTTCATTTTCATGACTTTTCTTAAGATAACTGTATTCGACCCACGAATTGTACCCCTTAAGCAACAAAAAAAAACCGACGAGCATTGCAGAGGAAACGCCGGACCAAACAGTGCACCTATATCTTGTAATTGTCGCTGATGAATGGATCTTAGATTCTCGTTTGCCAATATTCTGCAGAAGATTTCGGAATTCTCATTTTTCGCAAAAACATGTGGAATTTTGCTATTTCGGTCTTGTTTCTTTCTTCTTCTTCTTCCTTTTATCAGCGAGGCTCTGATCCGAAAACAAGGGATCACAACCCTCCCACTTCACCGCATTTCTACTGATCCGCGTGTGGGGTTCGCCTATTTGACCTCAGAAAATATCGGCAGGCCTGCTGATTTTGGATCACTCGGTTACTGAGGCCAATGAAATGCCGATGTCGTCGCATTTGTGTGACCCCGGCGTTTATAGGCCTGCTTTTCCTACATTGCCTTTTGGTCTTGTTTCTTTGCCTACATGTAACCACTGCAAGCAGGAAAGTAAAGAAAAATTATGCCATAAACTTCGAGTGCTGAAGCGTCTTCTGGCACCCTTAAGTCAATTCTGTTATAACTCGACTCAAGCGATTATTGCTTGAAGTCACAGAATTACTGCTTTCCGACGTAGAATTCTATAACGTTACCCCATTGATTGATCGAATAACCTGCCATAATAAGTTTCCAAAATAATTTATTCGAACTGCAGAAAACAAAATAAATAAAACATTAAAACAGTAACATTTGCGCGACGTAAGGGTTATGAACAGCCTTTAAATGTTCACACACAGTGCGGGCGTTAGATAAGATAGAGAGAGAGAGATAGGGAGAGACAGAGATAGGAGAGAGAGAAAGATTGGTGTAGTGGTTTTTGAAACTCAGATGTTACGTTTCAGAAAAACTCCAGGGGTAACGTCCAGATAACTGGGAAGATATTTTGTTATTTTTTTGTCTTTGCTTCTGATTCACAGTATGTTTTTCCTGACTTCCGATGCCATACGCAAATCAATCGCTAGATGTCCCTACTCACTAAAGTAAAATCTAGCACGGAGTATAACAAAAAAAAAAAAAAATTACTGGCAAGTACTTTAGCTTTTACGTACATGTTCAGTTGAAAGTGAGTGGGGATATATAGTTTGTAACACTCAATTTCAGAGGGCGCTGAAAACTTTTTGTTTCGTTTTTACAGCGCGAATATTTTGTCAAGCTGATAGCGAGCAGGTGCACCAATCTTCAAATATTAAGAAAAAAGGCTTTAAATCCAGATTGACTGGGCAACGTTTTGATGAGAAGCTTTTACTTTGCTTTGCATGATTCTCACCAAAACACGAATAGTGTTATGCATTTGCAGTAGTGTTCACAAAACCTTTCGCAATTGATCGAACTGACTGTTTTTATTTCATGAGGAATAAATGAATGCGTGCTGACATCGGGTTTTGAACCATAAACCAGTAGCGTGGCAATTAATGACATTGCCACTACACCTGTAACCCTTATGAGTTAACTACGTCTACGTTAAAATGAGTGGTGTACCCGGCCTCGCGCCCTTGGGGATAGCATAAGGGTTACATAACCTACCATGTAAAAAAACGTTTGGAACGAAGTAACCAACTGCTTCGGATACTAATGATCTTACTATTGACGACCCTTGCAAGCGTAAAAAGGATCACGATCTTCGTGTCTGCACGTGGAATGTTACATCCTCTACTCCTTTAGATTTTAGATTAGATTTAGATTTTATTAATTCACAAATTAATTACAATTCTTTACAAACATCGAAAAATCAAAAAAGCATGGCAATAAGCCGTCTGCCGATTGACAATTTTTTAAAAAACCATTACTACTTTATGGATAGCAATTTAATAAACGAAAAGCGTTATTCTTTAAAATTAGAAACTTTCTGTTATAATTCTTCGCCGATAGGCTAGGGCTATTTTACAGTACGCTACCAGAAGAGACGTTTGCGGTTCGTTGAGCTTACTTATGATTTCTTCATGGGAAATTTCATCTACTCCAAACAAGTGCCGTCTAGTTTCCCGGAGCGTAGGAGATCTTCCCACGAAATGAAATATATCCTCCCTCTCCGCCATGTTACATATATTACACAAAACCGGTAGATCTTCCCTATGCGGTTGATAATTTAGTGGAAGTAGTTCAGCTCGCAGTTTTAGCATAAGTGATATTTCTTCGCAGCTATTACTATCGTGAAAGTAGTTTCGGTCTCCCAAATTATGATCCAACTGCCTATAAATAGATCGATGCAGTGACTCTAATGCTTCTCTTTCAAATTGTTGTCTGAAGTTAACATCTACTGCTGCTAACAACTGGTATAGCTTTGGCTTCCATGACTCCGTGCTTGCTTCATCCAAATCCAGGCTTATTCCACACTCGTGCGCTAGTTCGTTCCAATTTCTGTACCAACCATTATTGCATCGTAGTGCTTCCAGTGCAATTTTTCTTGGTAATCTTTCCAAAGGCATATCGAATATCTTTAAAATATAGTCCACCTGCAGTTTCAGCGTCTTTATAGCCAGCTACTCTACTCTACTACTAGCTACTCCTTTACAAACCACGTGCAGCCGAAAAACTTGCAAAGGCCGTAGACTGCTGCGAAGCATACATTGCTTTGGGGTGGCAATAGTGTAGTGGTAACGTCGTCAATTGCCACGGCAATGTTTCATTTCCTTACGTCAGCAAGCATTTATTTATTTCTCATTATTCTTCTTCTTCCTTTTATCAGCTAGGTTATGTTCCGAAAACAAGGGATCGCAACCCACCCACTTCACCGCATTTCTACTGATCCGCCTGTGAATTTTGCCTTTATTTATTTATTTCTCATGAAAAAGCTTGTGTGAACACTACTGCAAAGGCATAACATTGGCAATAGTTTGGCCATATATCTAAAAAAATTGTTCGCCATGTTGGATGATTGATATGCCTTTGACATCAGTGAACGAGAAAAAAAAACTGTGAATCAGAAGCAAAGACAAAAAATAACAAAAATATTCCCAGTTATCTGGACGCCACCCCCGAAGTTTCTATGAAGCATAAGCAACTGTGCTTCAAACTACAAGACCAAATCTTTCTCTCTATCTATTTATCATATCTAACGCCCACACTGTGTAAAACATGCGCGCAAATTATAAAAAAAAAAACAAAATTGCTGCCATCCAAAAAGTGCGATGGGGTGGGCCGGCAAAAGGAGGATGCAAATATGCGGCATCTACTACGGCCATTGCTACAGACAACAAGGACAGTGCCAATTTGGGAGCGGATCTGTTATTAGAGGCAGAGTTAAGCTAGAAGTCTTGAGTTTCCGCCACGTGAACGTGCGCCTCATGACTATCGGCATCAATACTGAATTCGCCAACATTAACTTAATATGCACTCGCGCCCCTCACGAGAAGATAGATGACGCGAAAAAAAAGGGTTTAGAAGCGTGGTCGGGAAACGCTACCTACACGACGCCATATCCGACAACAGATTCAGGCCAGTTGACTTTGTGGCGGGACGAAACGTTTTCGTAGTAGTACGTGGTTCCCTTGTCTTGATATTCACAACGGGACAAGGCTCTCTTTTGAAGGAAAAACTGTCAACCAAATCGATCACGTTATGATCGACACAAGCACTCTTACAGTGTTCAGGTTGTCCGGACGTCCGAGGAGCCAACGTGGACTCGGATCAATTGTAGCCAAAGTACGGATGCGGATATCCAGAACTAAGCAAAATCAACGAAATACTGTGAAGAAGTTTGACGTCGGACGACTACAATCGCAAGAGACCGCCAGGGCCTTTGCCGATCGAGCCCGCTCGAGTTCTATGCCGCCAGCGATCAATGCAGGAGCCCAGTGGCAACTTTGCTAACAAGTCATCTGAGATACCGCCTCTGATGTATTGGGTTCTCACCACAACGAAACTCCTGGTTTGATGAAAAATGCCGACAAGCACATGTGGCAAAACAACAACCGTAAAAAACGGTGCTGTATAGAAGGTCGTGAGCTCTACGAGCGCAGAAGAGAGAGAGCTTATGAGAGTCTTTATTGGAGGAATGATGTTCAGAAATCTTACCAAATATGCCCACTTTAGTTGACTTTTCAGAGGTATGATTAAAATTTGTTTTTTTTTTTTAAAGAAGATGCCTTAGAAAAGTGGACGTGGTCTAATATAACGTGTGGATGGTTTATAAAAACCAGAAATTGGAATAGTTGTTGTTTATGCTACTAGTATGAATGGCATTTTTATGCTTCATTCAGAGATGACGCGATGGTCTGTATAGAGTTAGCATTCGCAATAGATGTTGCAGGATATAACAGCTAATGCAAATAAGAACTAAATATGGAGCTTAACAGAAGGCTAAGAGAGCTTACGCTTTGGAGGACTATGCACAGAAAGAATTAAACAAATTAGGAGAGAATTGAACCATTCCATTCCGCCATGCGGAGGAGGTAATCTTTTCTTACCTCATGAAGAGTATTCTACCTCTAAGGATTACCGAATTAATTCGCCTTGTATCAAACTTTCACCTCTTTAATTGAATTTGTAATACTTTCTCAACTAACCATACGAATGAATCCTTTCCTTATCTCTTCGCTCAAAGACAATTCGACCACAAGTCCATTAACACATGTACAACACCCCCATACAGTATATCATGCGGTCGGCTGCGAATTCAATGTGATACCTCCTTGAACAACTTGGAGTATTAGAAACGTTGTGAACTCCTGCTGAGTCTTTTCTGTTTCAACTGGAGAACAAGTTTTGTTTTCCTTTACCAGGAACAACTTTTTGTACTCAAAACAAATAAGGGTCAGCACATATATCTCACTGTGGGTGCTAAAGTCATTAGGTGATAAAAGCATAGGTGAAAAGGAATATTAAATTACGAGCAATACCATTGTTTTGTTGTTTCAAAGAAGAATAAAGTTTCTCGTATCCGCCTATTTGCCGAAATGGCTTAGGATGACTTTTATTTCAACCAAAAAGTGAGAAGTTCCAGAAAGTTAATGAATTTAGGACCAAAGTTAAGAAAATTAGGTTTACATCCTTTTTCTCTGCATGGTTTCTGGAAACACATTACACACATTCGGTGTTGGTTCTCAGGTGGGAGCCCTACCTTTAACAAGGGGAGTGCAGTATAAGCAACATACCGCAATGCTTCATCAAATACCAAAAATAAAAAATTCTGCAAAAGAACTTAAATTCAATTTTCAGATAATTGGACTAGGCAAGGCTGCCTCCTGTTCACAAATTCCATACCATAATTAAATCCTCACAGTGATAAGTTTTTTAAAGTCCAATTCGCTCCCTTCGGCCGACCTTAATTACAGGGTCTACTTGATAATCTTCTGGACACTCATTACTAGTGGCCGTCGTCGTCATCATGTCGTAACAAACAAATTATAGTATAGTGAGGGAATGTCGCCCTCAGCAAGGAACCCTTCTATCCTTCCTTACACACCGGTGGTCAAATTCCATACGGCGTTTGCATTTCAAAAGGTGGATTTACGGGGTTAGGTACTACACCATTGGTCTATTCGTAAAATTTATTTGCTTCAGATTAATTTTGAAATTTTCTGGAAAATTAATTTTGGGATTTTCCAGAATGTCTTATGGTGGGTGTCCCTTCTCCATTTGGTCAATCCTAATGAAATGTGAATTTACCCAAATAAGGTGTTCATAGTTCTCGCTTTTAGAAAATGCGGAGGGGTTAAATACAATGTGATGTCATAAAGGGTTAAGTGTGTGCCCAGAAGGTATATTAGTGTACCGGTATTAAAATATTTTTGGTTTCATAAGCTAGTGGGGGATGTTTGAGAAGTGCCTTGACTGTAGTAAATACAATTTTGAATCCTTGGTGTGAGATGTAGGTGTCGTGAAACATTAAAGTGTAGAAATGGTTCAACTTATTTGAAGACAATTCTATTTGTTATATGGTTAGCAGAAACATCACTACAGTTTTGAAAATCTCTCTTGGAACTGCATCTTCCGAGGAATGAGTGCTAAAGCTTTTTATATGGTCCTGTCTTAGGTCGATCGTTTAGAGATATAGATGGGGATTTTATGTCTCTTGAGAGATGAAATTAAGGACTGAACTGCTGAGGTGACCTCCTTACCAATGCAATCAGATTTACGCAGTACCATATTTTCTCTCAGAAAAATATCTAAATGGTCAAACTAATAACCAATTTGGCAACGAGCTTATCACCTTACGCACTCAGCAGCTTACTGCCCAGACACATACAAGACCATTGGTGTGCTATGAAAAATGATTCCACATCTAGTGCAGAAAGAATAGTCGGTCGATTGCAGAGAAGCCCCTAAGGCGTGTCTTTCCGAAGATACCTGGAGACGGATCGGTGAACGAAAACAGCTTAAAGCTAGCATTGCAGCTACTCCAGTAGCATATAGAAGCGAGCTAGAGTCTCTAAATCGTATTAAAATGAGAAATGTTCAGCGTAGCTTGCGACGTGATAAGCGCAACTCAATCAACGCTCTGGCTATAGAAGCAGAAGAAGTTGCAAGTAGGTGTGAGGACGGTATACAGAATTACCAAAGAGCTGACATGTGGTTGTAGCTCCAGCCAACACCCAGTGAAAAGCCTAGACGGTCCTTTGCTCACTTCGGATGGGGATCAGCTCAACAGATGGAAGATGGAATTTGCTTTGGTTTAGAACCGCGTATTCACTAGCGATATGCTCCCAAATCAGACTGAGGTGCCCTGAGGTGCCAGAAGTAAGTAAGGTCCGAATACGAACCATGACCTCTAGTAAGGATCAAATCACTACGGCGATCAAAATACTGAAAAGCCGCAAGGCGGTAGGGTTCTACTTATAGAGAGAGGTTTCCTGACGACTGGAAAAGGGGAGTGAATGTCAAGCTTCCTTACAAAGGAAATGTAAGACAGTGCGAAAACTGTATGTCTGCTGTAGCTAAGGTAATAGCTTAACTCATCTTGAAGCACAGTCGATGCCGAGCAAGCAAGTTTCCGGTCTGGATCCTCCTGTCTCGACCACATTAACACCCTGCGGATCATTGCCAAGCAATGCATTGAATATCGATCGTTGACAAGTGCCTGTGCACGATTTTAAGAATTTTCTGGTTCAACCAAAGACGGAAGTGGCAGTGAATTGATTACACCTTCTGAAAGAAAATAAACTTTGCCGTTCAGAGCAAGAAGAAACTCAATGTAAAACTCTTTTTGCCGATATCTCAAAAGAAGAAAAATCAATTTACCTAGTTCTTGAAATCAGATGACGATATAATCCCAAATACTTCTAGTAGATGAGTCTAACTATTAGTGATATAGCTAAGCCAGCCAGATAGCCAATTCTTATTTACTTTTCTTACTTAGATCCTTTAACCCTTCGGGGGGCATAGGGCGTCAACCACGCCTGCGTGCCATCTTGTTTGGAGTTCTGCAAGGCGTTTGAGCTGCTTCCAACTCATTCCCAAAGAGCTCGATTCCTCCTCAACTGTTCTGCGCCACGTTTGCTAAGGGCGTCCCGTTATTCTGCCTGGCTAGGTGAGCGGATTCCACTGCATGGCGTATTTCGCAATGTGTATGGTAATGCTTATAGGTTCTTGGCCCGTTTTCCTATAAAGTTGTTCGTTCGAGATGCGGTTCGGCCAAGAAATCCTCAAGATATTCCTTAAACATTTGTTTACGAAGACTTGCAGCTTGCGTGTGTTAATGGTATCTACCTTCCAAGTACTGCACCCATAAAGCAGCACCGATTCTACGTCGGTTCTTAAGCTGATAACATTGCTTCTTCAGATTTTGGATAGCATTCCGAACGCAGCTTTAGCCTTCCCGATTCTGATGCACACATCCAGTTCGGTGCCAGCGAGATTAGCCGAGACCACGCTTCCTAAATAAAGAAAGTTATCAACTATCTCGACTTCCTGTCCGGCAATGATAAGTTGATCGCGGGTATTAGAAGTGCTCAGGGCTTTTAATTTGGCTGTGTTTATTTTTAGACCCACTTTGTTTGCCTCAGCTTCTAGATTTTGGGCCATCAAATGAAAATCCATTATCCGATGTGAAAGAAGACAAACATCGTCAGCGTAATAGTCTAAGAGCTGGTGAACGTTTTTGAAACGTCATTTTAGCACAGGAAATAAATATATTTTTTTGTTAAACTTGAGCTAATGATCACAAATATCAACGTCTGGCAGCTGTCTGTTGGTGCGTTTGGGGGGGGCTGGGCCCCAAAGACGTCAAAAAAAGGGATGCGGTCACGTCATTTCAGCAAAGCTGAATTTTTGCATATGAGTAGTTTACTTGTTTATATAACATATTTTACCACTGCCAGACATTTTGGCCGGGTCTAACATCCTGCCAGACGCAAGCGAAGTTTGAATGTCGCTACTAAAGCCATGTGCGACAAATGTATCTAATAGCCGATTTTCATCGAAACTATTGAAGCATTTGAAAACTTACTAAGTGTGTCTTATAGGAAATTAAATTCTAAATAAAATAGTATATACACAAAATTTTCATATATCCAGTAGAACAGAAGATATTTTAAAAAGTGTCAGTAGCCGCGATACGAAACCATTCGTTTCGTATTAAGATATCATCATATGTCTTCTCCCTTCGGCTGTTCTACCTGGGAAAAACAAAACAATCATGCTTTCAATAATTTTCGGTTTTTTTATTGGGTTATATAAATGATTTGGAAGAATATAATTTCCTGTATTACGGTATTTTAATCTTGTATATCATCGTCTTCTTCGTCGTCAGGTTCAGATCCATCATCACATAAATTAAAGAATTTAACAATTTTTTTTAGTTTGCATGGAATAATCAATATGCAATAGTATTGCAATAAAAATAATGCTTTATAATATTCATAATGTATGTACCTGAATTCTCGTTTTCATCATGAATATCAGGAGGTTGGATTACAACGTCTTTCACTAAAGCAGGTAATGATCACCGTCGAACCAAAGAGACTCATATATACCATTAGATTCCAATCATCCAATTTCAATTGGGGATAAATTAGTTGAATTTTTTAAATGTGCATTTCTCCAAATATTTGAAATATAATGAGCCCATAAGAAATGTTGACGCAGCTCTGATTTACACGGTGGCAAATTTCCAGCGTCAACATTTTTAAATTTCTTATGGAAATCGTCATTCATGTTCATTGCATTATATGTTTTTTTAAATATCTCATATCTGGATTTATGGATTTATTGACGTAATTTATATTACGGATATTATACAAACGACATACAAACTCCTCTAAAACTTCAAAAAATTGTTCCCTTGAGCCTTATACATGTACATCCAAAGTATCAAGCAAGATCAGTAAATGGTTTGTGATATTTGTGGGATTCATTCAATTGTATAAAAGGTCTTCGTTTTCCTATTCTGTAAAATGTAGCATAATAATCGCAACCAGTTGCTGCATGAAATCCTGGTAAAGAATTGCACAAAAACTCTCCTAGAGCATTAAACAATTTGGATAAATCTACAAATCGTCGTGAATTTCTAACGCCAACCTCCTTCCAAATGTTCAGAGAGCTATTTAAATGTTCCATGTTACCTAACATAATCACAATAACGTCTGTATCTGAACATTTTATTAAAACATTTGCATCTTAATCGATGTTGCAAACATGGTAGACGATTTTGGTGTCAGCTTCTTCATGTTTTTCACAAGATAAATTGTCTTCCACAGTTTTTTTCACTTTTCCATTGTCAGTTTTAAAACAGTAACAAAAGTCATAATTTGTTGAGGTTGTCCAAGCTATCTCTCAGAAGATGTTCGCTGTCTTCGATAGATGGTGAAAAATAACGATGAAAATGATATCGATTCTGGATGCAGAATACCTAGTAGCCATTTGCAATATTTTTTTTTGAGATGTTGCCGTATGTTTTTGGAACTTTCTTTAAGAGATGCAGCATGAAAAGCCATCGATAATTACAATATCAATATTGCGTACTGCCTGACTATCAACTTTTGCCTCCAACAGTTTCATGAGAACAGATTTATCGGTTTTACAAACTGTTCCATCTAAATGGCACACTGATAAAGGAACAGGCATCAAAGGATACGATAAAACCTTTGCAATACCTATATATTGTTCCAGGGTATTGCTATAGGGTTTGGTGCTGCTCGTCCTGTTGCAATGTTATATAAGAAATCGTTACTCAGTTCTGGTGCAAAAGGATTTATATTTTGTTTAATGTAATGCATAAAATTCTGAAACTGCACGCAACTTTTTTCCATTTTACTTCTTTCCAAGTCTGCTGTAATATCTTGAGCTTTATGCAATCCACATTCCTCAAATACCTGCGATATTATCGTTGATCTTATGCTGTGACTTTTAGACCAGCGTTGACGAGCAGATATGCTTTTGCAGCATCTGCATTTATTGTCTGTTCCAACGTCAAATCTATTGGCTGTCTAGAGAATGCTTTTTCGCTTCTTTTCACAACGAAGGACCTGTTCTCAAAAAGTTCTCTTAGTCTTGGGTGAGGTTCGTCGATTTTTAATAAATTATCGTGGTACTTGACCAACCACCGTGCGTGCGATTTTGGGCAATATGTGTTTAAATAATTCGAAATCTGCGGTACGAATGCTTCGTGTCAAAATTAAATAATAATTAACATCATCTACATAAATCATGTAGAACTGCGGTGTTTTGCCAAATTGTCCATTAATCGTTGCTTCTTGAAATGCATTATATTTTCTAAACAATTGTATAAGGTAAGGATGGTCAATAGTGGGACTTGATGTCTGTGTAGATTGAAAGTCATTAAGATAACTGATTATATCATCGCCAATTTCTATTTGTTCTTTCTTCATAAAACTTTCAAAACGTAGGATCTGAAAGCCCAAAGTTATTATAGGATGCAGTCTCTTGCACGTGTTAAAATGCTTTACAGCTATAAATCCAACCATTTGCTAAAAGTCCACTATCCACCATTACATAAGCCAATCCAGAATCATCTATAAACTTTCCGATGGCTTTGAAATAAGCCATCATGATGTGGAAGCTGCCTAGATGAATAAAAAGGCCATTGAATCTTGGCTTTTTCAGTTGCTTGAATTTGATTAGCGGCTACTGACACTTTTTAAAATATCTTCTGTTCTACTGGATATATGAAAATTTTGTGTATATACTATTTTATTTAGAATTTAATTTCCTATAAGACACACTTAGTAAGTTTTCAAATGCTTCAATAGTTTCGATGAAAATCGGCTATTAGATACATTTGTCGCACATGGCTTTAGTAGCGACATTCAAACTTCGCTTGCGTCTGGCAGGATGTTAGACCCGGCCAAAATGTCTGGCAGTGGTAAAATATGTTATATAAACAAGTAAACTACTCATATGCAAAAATTCAGCTTTGCTGAAATGACGTAACCGCATCCCTTTTTTTGACGTCTTTGGGGCCCAGCCCCCCCCCAAACGCACCAACAGACAGCTGCCAGACGTTGATATTTGTGATCATTAGCTCAAGTTTAACAAAAAAATATATTTATTTCCTGTGCTAAAATGACGTTTCAAAAACGTTCACCAGCTCTCCGACTATAATCTAGGTGTTTAAAGTAAGATGTCATAGTCCAACGAATTCCATAATTAGCTTCCGTCAATGGTGCATGGAGTGCATCGCTGATAACTACCAAGAACAATAGCAGCGACAGTATGCACCCTTGACGTACTCCACTTTGGACTTCAAAATCCTCCGACATCTTACCGTTGTGTAAGACGTGACACTTACCGCCCTCGTATGTAGCCTTGATCATTTTCCCGTTTTCGGAAGTTTTATGATCATCCCCCTTTTCCACTCCTGTGGAAATTGTTCACTATCTCAAACTCTCCGTATTAGAGCGTGCAGATCTGCCGATGTATTTGGCCCCGCTTGAAATAGTTCGGCAGGGATGCCATCAATACCCACCGCCTTGCTCTTTTGATGAATGTTAACGACTTTATGGACATTTCCGCTAATACACACACCAAATCATCAACCAGAAAGCTTACTGACTCTTATGTTTTATCTGCTAAAAATCTGAACATGTGCCCTCCTAGAGACATAGAAGAGTATTCCTTTTAAATGTTGCTTAGAAGATTCTATACAAATACTCTGCTAACGTTTAGATCATAACTGTACGAAACTAACTGATTCGTAGCAAGTATAGCTAACGGCTTGTCAAGTCGATTATAATCGATTCAATTATCCCACTAGGCAAATTAAAAGAAAAGACCAATTCAGATGAATCAAACTACACTGCTACCCTAAAAATCCATTAAGCATGTTGCTGGACCGTAAGATCCGGTTCATACAAGAACCTGAAAATCGGGTCGATAGAATACGACTTAACACAAGTAAAAAATGTACTTGACAGGTTCTTGATCTTGGAGATTTATTTGGTGTTTGCTCAACGAAAGCTGGTCTTGGCTTTTTGTTTTGACGGCATAGTAACTATGTTGAATTTAATAAATAATATATAGTCTCTTCTGCAATTGTTCAACTCTGAGCTCTAAAAATGAATGGTTGGATAGATTTGACTTCAAATACCCAAAGGAAGAAGCTTCCTTTATGGCACTTGATGTAGAGAGGTTTTTATTTTTTCTTTTTGCGCTGCGAAAGGAGCGCAAGGAGAGATTCTGTGCTCATATGTCCTATGTTGCTCTGTTTAGGGTTTTATCGACGTCTGGATTCCAGGCAAGTTTCGGCCATTGTTTCATGTTAAGTATACAAATAATTCCATAGCATTTCTACGAAAGTGTAATTATTACCTGTGTAATTATTATGCTCAGTTGAACTCAAATCTAAAACTTGTACGCAAATGATATTTAACTGAAATACCACCCGCGATCCCATTGGTAATGAAGGAATACTTCCTTGGCGCTCAGATCGCCATGTCATCTGGATATGACACCATATATGTCCATTTTCATCATAACTTTAGTCCCAGTAAAGGTGTGATTTCTGTGGTTATTTGCCCTGAGATACACGTCTTGAGTTCACTGGATAAACACAACTAGAACGTGAACGTACTTCGAGTCTCTATTCAAAGCCTCTAAAAACAGAAACTTTTCATATGATCGTTTTAACGAGATATTTTAAGCCATTGTATGTATTGTATATAAGTATGTATTGTAGGCATTGAACGGACTTCTTATAAATGCTTAACTTACTCTGAAGAATACCCTAGTCCTTCGAAAGGTCTGCGCTTCGGTGCGGAATATTTCAATCCAAAATCCTCTACACATCCAAAGAATTGCAATAAACTGCCGTAGAAAACACACACAAATCCTATACCCACACGGTGAAGATACATTTTCATTATCCCAATTTATTGGTTGGAAACGAACGGATTTCTTTTCGTTCGCGTTACGGCTTTCGGTCTCGTCGGGACCAACTCAATAAACACCTCGTAGACTAAGTCGACTTTAACGGCCAATAAAAGGCAAATTTGTGTTCAATTCCAATCGGATAATCCTTTTGATTTTAAAATATTTTTCAATATCAACGAAAGGCAAGGATTTCCTCCGGGTGATTGTCCATACTTAGTGGAAATCCTTTATCCATACGTAAATTGAATTGGTAAATCGTAACAAATTTGTTTGTTGTCAATAATTTTGCGTCTTAAGGGGTTCACAGGGAAAACGATAAATGAATGCAAAAACACGGAAAATTTCAATGCTGTCCTTATTCCCTACGATACCAGAACCAAGCAGATTTTCTTTAGTGGATTATTGAAAGTGTTGTGATAGGACACGTACTGTATTAGATTTAAATATAGAAACGGAAGATGTGTATCTACACATTTGAAAAACAACAATGTATCCATGAGCATAGCGAATGCTGTCCTTCTTAAGAAACTAAGAAATAAATATTATTTCCACGGAGAAGATGCACATTTGCCAACCACTCTTATGTCTCATTTAATGACCGAAGGAATGCAGTCCAAACATAAATAAATATTTGCAACACTTAAAGTGTCACAGTTTAGAGTCTGTCTGAGGTAAAGCAGCGAAGGAGTAGATACACGTTTACCAAAGCAAACACCTACACTGAAAAACACTGACAATCAAGTGACGGCAGTGATATTCGTGCACGAAGATTGATTGATGGTACTACAAAATGGCTAATTACAAAGTGTCTCTCGCTATGATGTATGCATGCAGTACACGAGATTTGGTGGACCTAAACATCTGCTAAGTTTACGTGTACGTTTCGTGGAAATACGTTTTGACATGGAATTTCGCTTTGATGAATATGTTTAAGGGGATTTGTTTTTTGTAAATCTCCTTTAGATGTTTTCATTTACGAAGAAGGTTAGTACTTGCGGGAATTTTGAATTTTGGAGGCGTCGCCTCCCATCGTTGCTGCGTTTGGGTGTCTCTGGTGGGCTCTTGCTCCTCCACGATGCTGAGACCCTTCTCTGGATGCACCCCATCATCTTTATTGCTCAGTTTTGCACTTTTACAAATCAAAATTGTCCCGATAGGACAGAGTACGGAGCTACTGGGTACAGGAGCGCTAGCAGCTCCTGTACCTCTCTCAATCGCGCAATGATGGAGTTTGGGTTTTTTTGGGTTCTACTTGATCCACTCTTTCTTCTGATTGTCGTTTTCTTCGATTTTGATTATATTTTTGTGCCATATATGCCGACATTTTTGTAAAATGTTAATTTTTCAGCTTTGCAAATTTATAAAATGTTAATTATTATACATAACTACATACGTACATAAATGGCGCAAACAACTCATGAAGGGTCTAGGGACTAGCTTCTCGCACCCACTCGTGTTGCTACATTTTTCGCATGAATAGAAGGGAACTACAGTTTTGTGCGATATCCGAAGAGCAATTTTTATTTTGAGAAGCTTTCTCATGACAACATAAAATATCAGAGAGACAAGTTATATCAATCTTGTGAAGCAACATTGGAGTCATGGAATTTAAGAGCATCAACATCAATATCTGAAGGAAAGGAAACCGCACATGCTAGTCTCAACCGATATGTATCAACTAACTTAACATATATCATCATATCTTGGGTACCCTGGCTAGAAACTACTAGGTCAGATGTGGCTTGAAAGAAAGAAGAGTCGATGTAGTAGCTCGATGCAATTACTACTATGGGAGTCAAAACCCGTTCCCATCAAGTCTTTAGGCTGCCTTTACCGCTTTCTAAATATGTAATGGCTGACCAACCTAGGTATTTCAAGACGTGGGCGTCCAGCTGAATACATGTGTATCATCTGAAGAAGTGCCAAACTTCTTGGAGTCATTGTCTTGTTGAGTGACATGTGGCCCTCGGACTATAGTATTATACATTATTATTTTTGGCCAGAACTGTATTGATTTGGATTGCTCAAAGGGTTTCTTCTTCTTTTTTCTTATGCAGTATATATAATAACCTTTGGATTCATTAAAGACTGCCCGCATTCAATTGATACCCAAGATTAAAAGTCAATTAACAAAATACTTGGAGTAAAACGGGAGCTAACTACCCCTGTTATCCATGCTATCTAAAGCGAATATGTTACCTACTTTACAGTTTTCTCAGGCGTCGGTTAACTGGAGACCTGCTGAGATTTTTAATCCACCGAACAACGCACATAGTTAACAGTGGTTGACTAGAACATCTCAAACGCGTCCTAGCGATCCTTGCATAAAAACTTCCCTTCCGACCCAACTAACCATGGACTATACAGGGCAAATTAATTCAAGCTTTTTTTATGGTGAAGCTTCTTGCGTTAAAGCTGCTTTTTTCTTTTCCATATTAATTAATTACTGAAAAAATGGGGTTCGCCTCAAGGCTAGTAATTGCTGGAAAACTAAAGAATATGGTATGTCGACTGACTACGTGGCCTCTATTTGGGTGTCAATCGTCGTAGAGCTAATACCGTCATAGGTGGTTCTGAGATAGCAATTTATACGAATGGGTCAAAGATGAGCAATGATGCCAGAGCAAGCATTTTTTTCGGAAAAAAAAACTCCCGAATTAATGCAGTGTGTAATTGAGGTTCTAACCAAATACGTATTGGATACATCAAAAGAGGATATCCCCACTTACGTTGATAGACAAGTCGCCAATAATTAAAGCCCGGCAATTACTAAAATATTGCCTGAAATAGTCCGACTCTGCCGCTCCGAAATACATGCTATAAGCAGTCAGAATAATATCCAAATCATTTCGGTACCAGGCCACAAGGCATTAGCGGGAACGAAAAAGCGAATGAGCTGGCCCTCTGATGTCTGTGCATCATTAACGGACATTAACGAGTTCCCATATTATACGTAAAATCTAAAATAACAAATATAATGCTAAATTAGCCAGCAAAAAGCAGATGGGAAGATAGCCAAACCTTTAAGAAGACAAAGGCCCTATGGATGAAGTTTGACATCAGCAAATCTAAAAACTCTTAGACCTCAATATCCTTCTATAGCAGTAGCCACAAGAGTTACATTAGGGCATATCATGTTCAGATAGCCCTAAGAGAAAATGAACATAATTAATTTGCAGCACGTTTGTAGGGGTTGTAATCCGAACGTTGCGGAGGACACTGTACACTTTATATGCCATTGTCCAGGAATAAGTAGACTCCATTGAAATCTACTCGGTAGAAGAATTAGAGGAACTGCCAATCTAGCGGCAACCAAACCTACTAGAGCCAATAAGTAAAAACATTTTTTATTTTGCTGACTACAATAGCATCGTGTTCGAAGAACATGCTTTTAATGGAAATAAGTCACATTTTCGGAAATGCCAATAATAAATCAGCAGAAAATCTTACATTGGAAGAAAGTAAGATTAGTTGGCTTTAATGTGTTTCCCAAAGTTATCAACATTGTAACCAGAATTGCTCTCGAGGGTTTAAAGAAACTTAAAGACACTAGAAACTGAACACTATGTTTGCTCTCTTTCTTCTTGCACTTTTCAAAACACGACAGGCTTATAAATGGATGCTGAGTTAGTAGTTCCCTTAAGTGTTAAGTATCTATACACTTATTAGTCAACCAAATTGTACAAATCGTTTTATCACGTAATTTACTACCATTATCCCACGGCATGTTTATCTTTAAGGTTCGCACACAAACCATTCTCAGTTTAAAGGTTAAAAGACACAGTTGGGCCTCAAGCAGCCTAATAAAATATGCATGTAGGTTGCACCATTGGGAATTCGTTACATTAACCCCAAGCTTACCGCCATCGTCACCTACACAACTGACGAATTCTGATTGACTAATAAAATACTACGTGATCTGAAATTCCATTCATTTGTGCACAAAAATTCGTTCCACCTTCTCCAGTTGTAGAAGACGAAAAAGAAAAGTAAAGAACTCCGAATCCTGAATAATAAGCAAGCATCTGAAACAATGAAATAATACGGAAAGCTATATTTCCACTTAGTATTGCATGTGGAGGTGTTCTATAGCAGGACAAAAACAAAAAAATATTTACTATCACCACAGTCCACCTACCCTGGGTAGGTATATACAGCCGGTCCATCTGTTGTCACCCCACGTGCGTACCCCTGGGATGTTGATTTTTGTCGCAAAATAATAATAAACTTACACTCGGACCATCATGCGGATAAGTGCCTTTTGCCTTTTATCCGTCTCCACCTTTAGCCATTTGACCGAGATGCTTCCGTTTGTCGTTTACCTTTCATAGACACCTAAGGGTCGAGGCCTGTAATAGGTATTTGTGTCCATATGCGTTAATGGTAAACATGTGTGTGGGTATACGTTATTCAAGGATATCGCATGACACTCGATATCCTTGTGGAAATTCATAAATTGAACGAAAATTATTGACCTGGGCTGTAAGCAGAATTTCATTATAATTTAGAGAGGGGTTGAGTAAAACGAGGCGGAGATAGGTAAATGTTCTGTGAGGGGAGGCCGGTCGACGTCTGTTTCGTATAATGTGCATTCAACGCATATTGACCCTTATATTTGCAAATACTCATATAAAAGAGGTACTCAAAAATATAAATAAGTTATGGGGAAAGATTCCTTCAAACTTTGCCCCTGGATAAGTGTCTAATCAAATTTAGTTGTATATTTTACGAAAACGCAGAACTTTCATTAATGGCCGCAAAAAAAGTGATGTATTCGTACATGATGAGGATAGAAATGCATAGGGTGACTAAAACAAAACCTAAGAGCTCATTGAAGCGACTGTATTAGAATGTTTTAAGTATGTTTTTGAAGGCTTTTTCTGCCCCAGTATCGTTGGTTCGAGAACAAAAAAATTCAATCAAGCGCCTCGCACAAGAAAGTGTGTTGTGCACGATACAAACGACATGAATCCAACTGTCCTTTACTATTTATATTTTGAAAGACTGACATGTAGCCTACTTGTCCTCGTTTATATTAAAGCCAAACTTTCTTCATAGCTTTATAAGATGTTCATCTATTAAGATAGAGATTTGTTGTCGTAATCGACAGACTTGCTCGAAAAGAAATGATCTGATGACAATCCAGTGTAAAGATAGATTCATCAACATCATTCTTAAATGCACTAACTCATACATAGAGGATGTAACGTACGACCAAAATAATTATTGATGATTTTAACGAGAAAATTGGAAAAACTCGTACATTGCACAAGTTCCGGCTAATCGCCTTTGCGCGGCAAATATTACTGCAAACTGCATCTTGGCATTCATAAGAGGACCTTTCACTATTAGGATCAACTGTGTATCGTAGTTTCGTACTCAATATCCAATAGTAGAGATTTTCGCAATATTTAATCCAACAAGGCTGCTAGAGTCAGTTCTATCTGCCCCGCTAATTCAAGCAGCAGAATGTGATTTGATGCAGAGTATACACCAATTTATCTATAAAATTAAAAAAAAAAAAAAAAAAAAACAACGCCAACGTATCATCAAATTGATACCCAGCATCGGATACATGGACGGAGTGTGAGAATAGGTCACCAAAATAGTTTGCTTGTTCAAGACGTTGTCTAGTTAGATTCAAGCTAAGCTAATCGCTTCTGCCATTTTCCATTTCCTTGGGCTAAAAAGACGATTAAATAGCGAATCCCTAAGCGTGCGTACGATCAAGAAACCTTTTCATTGGACTTTATCAACCCAGTCTTAGTGCACGGTATAAGCTATCAAACCTAAGAAGAGTGAAAGAAAGTATTCTCGCCTATTTATAATATATATATTCGTGACGGATTTTCGGGCCCGTTTTCCAGCGTAGAAAAGGAAATTGAATGGTGAACTATAGGCATCAACTTATTCAAAAGTTTCATTTTACTTTGTATGTACTTTTAACAATGTCAAACCAATGGCAATCACGGACGCACTTGCCAATCTGAAAGTGGATACTTCGCTCGGAGTATTGATCAATCAATTGCTAACATGCAGGATTTTCAACAAACAGGTGGGCGGAGCTTCGGCCAGAAGACTTGCCTGCTGTAGAACACCCCAAGGTGGAGTCTTGTCGCCTCTTCTGTGGAATCTGGTAGTGAATGTACTACTAGTGTGCCTGGATAAGTCAGGCTGTAGAGAGATTGCCTATGCTGATGACATTGCGATTGCTGCTTACCAGACAAGTACCCAGAAGCTCTCAAGGAAATCTTCCAATATAATCTCTCTCGGCTCACTAGATGGGCCTCCAAATGTGGATTGGGGTTTAACCCTCATAAAACGGAACTCGTTCTCTTCACAAGGAAATATAAAGTTCCCCTCGTAGACCCTCCTATGATTAATGGCACCAGTCTCACCTTAACTGTTAATGCAAAATACCTGAGTCTTATTCTGGACAGAAAATTGAACTGGAAATCTAATCTACTAGGTAGGAGCTGGGGTATGAAACCTGAAATCACTCGCTGGCTTTACGTGTCCGTTGTCAGGCCTGTACTACTCTATGGCGTCATCGTTTGGTGGCCTGCTCTTGATAGGGCTGTCCACCTTTCTCAGTTAGCTAAGGTGCAAAGATCTGCATGCATGTGCATCACTGGTGCACTAAGAACTACTCCCTCCTCGGCATTGAACATTTTGTTCAATCTGCTGCCCCTAGATATCTTTGGCAGACAGATTGCTGCCAGTGCGGCCATCTGTCTAAAAGCCTCCTCTCAGTGGTCTAGTTATCACATTGGCCACTCGTCGATCCTTGATCTTCTCAACTTCATACATGAAAGCACGGATTACACCCCATCGAAACTGAGATTTGACCTAAACATCCATACGACTATCCCTGAACGGAATAAATGGGATAACTCTCTCCCTGATGATGGTAATTCGGTGCACTTCTACACAGATGGCTCTAAGACCAAAGGTGGGGTGGGCTGTGGAGTTTTCACCGAAAAGCTCAACATGAGTATCACATTCCGCCTCCCTGATCATTGTAACGTTTTCCAGGCGGAAATCATTGCGATTAAGGCAGCCCTGTCCTGGCTAAAATATGACGTGTATTATCTGTCAGGGATATTAGCATTTTCACTGACAGTCAAGCGCCAATCAATTCCCTGGAATCGTGTTCTTTCACTTCAAAGGCCGTCTTAGACTGCCGTTTGTCTCTTGCGAGGATGACAGAGCAGTTCAACATTCACCTATGCTGGATACCAGGCCACAGAGACATTCCAGGAAACTGGAGGGCGGACGAGCTCGCCAGACAGGGTACTACTCTAAGGATTCTGCCACATATTGGTATGCTCCTCGCTACATGTAAGCATCCACTAAAGCTGAACGCTATTAGCAAGACCAAACATAGGTGGGAAATTGGCTCAACTTGTCACATTTCGAGGCAGACCTGGCCTAAGCTGGACCAGAAACGTAATGCGGAGTTGGTTAAACTAAAGCGATTACAGATCAGCTGCGGACACTGGACACTGTCTAATAGGCCAACATGACAAAAGACTTGGCCTCTTTTCCAATGACTTGACGTAAAAGAATGCTCCATCTAGGGGATCCCTTCCTTGATGACCTCGGCGATTTGGCATCCTTAGGTGTCATGAGCATCCATCGCTTCATCAAAAGCCCCGGTTGGTTTTATTAGTCCCTGAGTGGTCTAATTGTAGATCCTTGGCATTACAATGGACCTTTACTGGTCGTGCAGACAGGCAATCTAACCTAACCTAACCGTGTATGTACTTAAAATCATTTAATGTCTTCTGTAACAAAGGTGGACATATGGTATAATGGGGAGACCATCGACATATTGAAACCTATATGTGCATTTAACAAAAAAATTGAAACACTTTCAAAGGTCAAGTGAGCAATTATTAATTTAATTTCAAGTTTTTGAAGATACTTCTGGGGCCATACTGATTTATGAAGCACAAGTGTGGGATTATATATGAAACTATAGAAGAGAAGCTTTTGAGGTATTATCTTAAAATAAATTTTCACCTCCCCCTGGATTGCTATTTTTCGTCAAAACATTAAGACTTCAAATTGACTACAACCTGAAGGTTCTAAGCATGTCAGAAAACCGGATTTCAAAAAAGCGATAGTCCAGATTATACAAATTATCATATGACCAGTTCATATGGTAAATGAGAACAACTTGCGCATACTTGTGGTGTGGAGTTGTATTTGAATACCAAATCAGTGGTCTATACGCTTACGAGTATTTCAAAACTATAACAAAACCTAACTAATAGCTTACTATTGAGGAACTTCTTCGCTTAAATTACAACCCACATCGTGATGAGTTACCAGTTTATTGCAGTATACCATATGCTATTTGGATGATACTCTACATTTTCTAGGAAAGTGTCCAATTCTAGAGGAAACGAGATGATACTTTTTCGGAAGTGACTTTCTAGCGGACTACCAAACCTTAGCCCTGCTCAATAAGCTTAATTTTATTTTTTACTTTTAATATTTCAGTAGAAGCTGTGTTCAGATAAACAGTGTTAAATCAATACCCTTCACTGTGGGCGTTGGACTCCGCCAGGGGTGCGTTTTGTCACCTCTCCTCTTCATTGTATGTATATATGGATTGGATGTTGCAGCGCAGCCGTGGCGGGGAATGTTTCGAAGTGGGAGACCTAAGGATTAGTCATCTGCTCTTTGCGGATTATTTGGTCATCCTTGGGTCGTCTCAAACCGAACTTCAGCGCGCACTCGAAAGGTTTGTAGCCGTTTGTGATGATGCTGGAATGAAGATCAACGTGAACAAGTCAGAAGTAATGGTCGTTTCCAAAAAACCCATTCAGTGCACTCTGCATGTTAGTGGAGTCCCACTGAAGCAGGTGGATAAGTTTAAGTACCTCAGGGTCTTATTCACGAGTGATGGGAGGAGCAATGCCGAGTTATCCTGTAGAATTGGTCAGGCTGGATCAATTTTGAGAGAGTTTGGTCAATCTGTTGTAAGGCAGGCCGAACTTAGTGTTCAAGCTAAGCTATCGGTTTTTAACTCGGTGTATGTTCCAGAATAAGATCGCGGGTACAATCTGCCGAAATGAGGTTCCTTCGCGGTGTTGCTGAAATAACTCGTAGGGATCAAGTGCGCAACACCAGAGCACGCGAGGCGCTCAATGTTGAGCAGCTACTTCTCCAAACGGAACAATCTATGCTTCGATGGTTTGGTCACGTAGTGCGTATGCCCCCAGACCGACTTCCAAGATGTGCCATCGTGGCCGTGGCATCAGGTAGGCGACCCCGCGGTAGGACTAGAAATAGATGGTTGGACCAAGTCCGGCATCTCTCCTGGAGCCATCTAGGGATTCCTCCGGATGAGTTGGAGTCGATGGCAGAGGATCGAGAAGGATGGAGAGTCCACCTGAGCATCCTACCCCCGCGACCCTCATTAATGTGCGCAACAGCTCTTTAAAGTGCCAGGGCCTAGCTTCTCGCAACCACTCACGTTGTGTGCGTTATATTTTGTGACACGAATGGAAGGGACCTACAGTTTAATGCCGACTCCGAACGGCGATTTGAGAAGTTTTTTCGTGACAGCAATACGCTCGGATGTTTGTCAGACGCTTGCGAGAGGTGGAACCCTGAAAAAACTTTTTGGTGTTTTCTGGGATTCGAACTTGGAACCTCATGATCCGACACACTAACCACTTACGCAACGGCGCCCGTATGTATATTTCAGAACTGCAAAAGTATTAGCCTATTAAGAGAAAATAGTCAATGAACACTTTTGAACTATAGTGTATAATCTAATCTCTAATCAATTTATTTATCGTTGTTAAGCAGACAAACGGGAATGCCATGCTTATTGAATTTTGCTTCAACGTTGGGATACTTGTACCCGGGGCTGAACGAAAAGTGAGCTGTTCTCTGTAAGTCGACAATTGTATTCAAAACGGTACGAACAGCATCAAAAATGTATCAAATGTATTCTGATCGAATATGTATGAAAGCGCATTCGTATTCACAAAAAGTCCAAAAGCACACCCATATCTTGGTCATATCTTAAAAATTCTTGAAAATCATATGGTGAACCTAAAACACCACACACAGGGGTAAAGTGCAAAACGTTAAGCAAACACATGTGGGTAGACGGGCTCCATTTATATCTTGTTTTCTCCTTAAAAAAAAAAAAAAACGAATGGATATTTGAGGTGCTTTCTTGGACACATCACACCCATACGCATTTTTCAAATCGTAATCCTCGCATAAAAATTCTGCGACACGATTTCTATTAAAAGATTTTATGCAGAAATCACCCACCGGGCGGTGCGCGGGAGCATTGCTGGGCACATGAACTTGCTTAAAAAGAGAAACTCTGACAGGAGGGCCATTTCCTTGAAGTTGTAAAAAGCACACTTCACTAAGTGGATTTGCACAAAGCGGTGAAACGGTCGCAAAAATTCATATTTATTATGTAGGAAATCAACCACAAACGGAAATCTGTTTGCACAGTCACGGTGGCATATTCCACGCAGAATTACTGCCGATTAGCATAAATATTGATGTTTTCTCAGAGTATTAACATATCCTTTCGGAATAGGTGTCCGTTCTCTTGCCATGAGAGTGAAAATATGTAGATACGATGAGGTATAGTGATAGCAATCGTGATGTTGGTACTCGTTTGTTAGCATTATTATACTTATTGTAATTTGCTACATAAAATCCGAATACTGTATACCAGGAAGGAGGAAGAGCTATACTAATCCTTATTAATTGAGATAATCGGTACAAGAACTTATGATTCTTACAATTTTTTTCTGACCCAGATATAAGAAAAACGAGACTTTGTATAAAGTTTTTATGTATTATATCCATCTGCCGTTATAGGGATGTAATTAATTTCTGAAAAGGCTTGCCCTGAAGAGTTTCTCTAAAGGAAGAAATGGCCTTCCGAATCTCTTAATGAAGAGCTACAAATCTTTATTTGGTTCCTATTCTTATTGTATTGCACCGGCACATCTCTGCGGGTGTAGTACCCTAGCAACGCTTCAGACTTCAGTCAAATAACGAGCTACATAGAGTTTTCTTCTTTTTTCTACAGCGAAACTACTGAGATGTAAATTCAGTCAAGGTCATAGCATTAACTGGGAGGAAATGACATACACCAAAGCGACTAGCATAAAAGATGTGTTTAATAAGTGCATACATAAAAATATATAGATAAGTACTCGTACATACCAGTGTTTTCCCAATTTGAAAATTGGTTGAATCGAAGAACTTGACAAAAAGGCAAAGGCTTTCGAAAAGGCTATTGCATATGTAGGTACAGTTACGTACATTTAGAAAAAAAAAAAACGTTCCTGCATGGTGGAGCGAAGTCTTGTCTAATATCAGAATAATGACCAGTGTCGTCTTCAGTATGCGTTATAGTCATGAAATCTGGCAAATAAATTATTAAGAAAGCTAAAAGCAATTCGGGTGGTTAGACTACTACTAATATTCCACCACTAAAGGGATCTGTTACGCTCAGTAAAATACTGTCCAAAGAGCACTCTAACGAAGGTTGGAGAAAGGAAAGAGTTTACCGTGGAATTCCTACAGCTTCTATAGGTAATAAATACACATTTTTCTGCATACAAAGACAGAAAAAAAGGCCCGTCGGCTCCCAAGATCGGCAATCCTGCTCTTGGGAAGTATTAAATCCATTATCATTTAGGAAAAGATTTCCTGTGCCATTTCCAGTTTCACTTCATTGAAATGTCCAAGCCTGATCAGCATTTTCCACTTCACGTTGGAAAAATTTGCGAGGAGAAGAAATTTAGAAGCTCTATCCTTCATAACCACTCTACGGTACGCATGTATAGCAGATCCCTATGCGTAGTTTTCACTCCGAAACCTGATACGCAGAACCATTAATTTGCGAAAGACTTCAGGCAAATCAGCCTAACCTCTTTCGTGTTGAAGACCCTCGAACGCATTTAACACGACTATCTGCAAGGATAAAAGAAGAATCATTATTATCGAAGTCACAGCATGCATATCTCAGGGGAAGATTCACCAAAACGCCTCTTCATGAGGTTGTGGGAACAATTAAGAAACCATGATAAAGAATACATTTTAATAACCTTCTTAAACATTATAGGCACAATAAGTTACATATTGAAGCAATTCTAGAAAACCTAACCCCTTAATCAATGGACAACCTCTATGATCCGTATTAGGACTATTCAGGCAACATTAGGAAATAGCCGCATAAACAAATTTGCTAATAGAAGAACACTCAGATGTGGTGTTGTCTTGCGACTTATATGGCTTATGGTAAGGATGAACAAGAATGAGAATGAGAAAATGATATGCATGAGATTCTTGTAAATAGAATCCGGGATTTAAAGTCAATTGCCTTTGGTCATGAATAACATTCTAGACTAGATAGAGAAAAAGTTAAGTATGCGGATGGCATGTTGATTTTGGTGTCAGGCATGTTCCCTTCCATAATTAACGAAATCATTGAAAACGCTCTAAATAATGAAAGCTAATAGGCCACCAGCTGTGGTCTTGGTGTACATTTTTTTTTTTTATAATTTGCGGGCGCCGAAGGAATTATTAATTCCCTTATACTGATGCTCAGGGTACGAGCCAGACTAAACTAATACATACATACATACATACATTTTCAATGGCCCGCTAATCCTTCATGAGGGTCGCGGGGGTAGGATGCTCAGGTGGACTCTCCATCCTTCTCGATCCTCCGCCATTGACTCCAATTCATCAGGAGGAATCCCTAGGCGGCTCCAGGAGAGGTGTCGGACTTGGTCCAACCATCTATTTCTAGGCTTTACGCTGAGTCGTCTACCTGATGGCACGGCAATTATGGCGCGTCTTGGAAGCCAGTCTGGGGGCATACGCACTACGTGACCAAACCATCGAAGCATAGATTGTTCCGTTCGGAGAAGTAGCTGCTCAACATTGAGCGCCTCGCGTACTCTGGTGTTGTGCACTCGATCCCTACGAGTTATTCCAGCAACACCGCGAAGGAACTTCATTTCGGCAGTTTGTATCCGCGATCTTATTCTTTCGGTCACTACCCAAATTTCATGACCATAGGTGAGAGTTGGAACATACATCGAGTTAAAAACCGATAGCTTAGCTTAAACTCTAAGTTCGTCCTTCCTTATAACAGATTGGCCGAGCTCTCTCAAAATTGATCCAGCCTGACCAATTCTACAGGATAACTCGGCATTGCTCCTCCCATCACTCGTGAATAAGACCCTGAGGTACTTAAACTTATCCACCTGCTTTAGTGGGACTCCACTAACATGCAGAGCGCACTGAATGGGTTGTTTGGATGCGACCATTACTTCCGATTTGTTCACGTTGATCTTCATTCCAGCATCATCCATCACAAACAGCTACAAACCTTTCGAGTGCGCGCTGAAGTTCGCTTTGAGAGGACCCAAGGATGGCCAAACTAAACTAATGCAAAACAAAAATACCTAACTTACCATTCGTCAACTAGATTCTCAACTACTGTTATTATCGTCCAATGCTAGGTTCTGTGTGGCCGAATCTGTACCCTAGTACATGAATATCAAGTAGGTGACTGCAACAATTTCAATAAGCTTCGTTTCTTTCTCGATTACTCGTATCTCTTTTCTGGTTTTAATATATTAGTTATCCATGAAAAGCTACAAAGTATAACGTAAGCCAAAGAGTTAGAGCAAAGTTAGGATTCATATATACATACATACATATGTACATCTGTTTCGAAACAATTAACTACGAACATTAATGGAGCCACATAATGTCTGATATAACAGCACCAAAAGGTCGTCTGCACCGTAAATATAAAATCCGCTTTCTTCGAGCTCCAGTCTGACTCTGACCATATTTTGAGTCAGGGTGGAATTATAGTCGAGCTTTTATGAATGGTTCCAAGAACAAATTAAGGACCTGGGGATGATGTCTTCGTTGAAGTCGAGTTAGTATGCATCTACGTTTCAGGCGAAGACTAAGGCTGTGCTAATGAGTATACTATTTATGAAGGATAGATGCAGCAGGCAGAGTATCTAAGTCGTGCATATATAGTGACAGGCTGCGCTTAAGGTTTTGCACACTTTCCAAATTAGCTCAAGAATGTAAAAAACATCCAGTCCATCGGTCTCGATGTACAAGGTACTACTCAGTCCTTTTTCAGTTACAGGTTACAGGTAGATTGGGGGAGTCGAATTACCACATGAATTCACTAGGCAAACCGATATGGAATCTTCTGAATATAGGACCAGGACAGGATCTCTCTTAACTGAACGGGTTGAAAGTGAACTTCAGGGATATTTTGGTGTATTCGATGATTTTGGGCGCCGTGGCGCAATTGATTAGTGTGTCGGACCACTGCGCGTGAGGCTCCCAGAAAATACCAAACAGTTTTTTCACGGTCCCACATCTCGCGAACTTTGGAATGACACTTGATGCAAAGCTAAAATGGAAAGCACATGTAGAGAAAAAACGCAAAGAACTAAATAATAAATATAGAGAAATGTATTGGTTACTTGGAAAATATTCCAAGCTTAATATAGAGAACAAACTGCTTTTATATAAGCAAGTGCTAAAGCCCGTATGGACATATAGTATACAACACTGGGGCTGTACCAAAATAATTGACATTAAAGTTTTACAAACTTTTGAAAACAAAGTGCTAAGAGGTATTGTAAATGCACCATGGTATATCAGAAATAGCGATATCCACAGAGATCTTGGCATTAATAAAACTACGCGAGAAAGCATAAAAGTCGACTAGAAAGTCACGTAAATATTACAGCCCTCCAAGTTTTGGATGAAAGAAATTTATTACTAGAAAGAACCAAACCTTTAGACGTAGCGCGATAAGTAACGGCGTCTAAACTGCGGAGCTAATTTAGATAAGTCGAATACTTAGTTGTAGTAAAAATAAAACAAGTTTGTTTTGAGGGAGGTTTTTTAGTGGGTAAAAATCCCACACTACTATGAGCACGCACTGGAGATCCTCATAGTGTCTTGTTGAAGATTTTCACCTACCTTCGGGAAAAAAATAAAAAATCTCGCGAACGTCTGACAAACATCCGAGGGTATTGTTGTCACAAGAAGCTTCTCAAAACAAATTGCCCTTCGGATACGGCACTAAACTGTAGGTCCCTTCCATTCGTGTGAAAAATATGATATAAGGCACACAATACGAGTAAGACAGTTCTATAATGGCCCGTCAGAGTGAAAGGGTTGTTGGTTGAATCCCAGATCAATGCAGGTCTGTAAGACCTACTATAAGAAAGCATTTTATTGACAGAAGAACTGCTCTTGGTTGCAAAGGGTTATAAATCTCTATTGCATTGCAAGCAACAGACAACTTTGCCTTTCTGACTTAAGAATTGTTATAGTTTCTGAGTGACTCTTAATTCATATATTATTAACTATTGTAATTGAAGTTGAAATCAAAATAATTTTGTTGATAGTCTTTACGAAGCGTCTGCTCCAAGTAAACGAACATCTACTCTCATTTCGTTTTAAAATTCTCTTTTACCAGCTTCTTTATCCTTACCTTCCACTCAGGAGGAAATTAAATTTAATAACTTTCCAAGGAACTTTCTTCCACAACCCTTCATAACAGACAAATGGCAGCGGAAAAGAAAATCATAAAATTAATAAAACGAAAACAATTTGAAAATTAAAGAAAAATACTAACGGGATAATCTAATTTCTTATTGCAAAGCATTTTTGAGCATTTTTAATGGAATCTTAGAATGGAAACGGCAAAAAGGAAGGGTTCAGCAGAAAAGGATTCGTTTATAATTTCATTACCATCCTGCGCAAAAGGCACAAATAGTTTCATCAGAAACGCATTTCCTTTATGGAGTATGTTTTTTTTAAACAAGAGGAACGTTGGTAGATTTTGACGTGGTCAAAAGAAAATTATCCTTTTAAAATGATTCCAAGGTCTGCTACAAAAGGGAATGAATTGGAATGATGCTTTGTTCATGCTTAACTGTATTCAACCTGTTCTAATGCAAAGTTTCCTTTAGCCAGTGTATTCTCCTTACTGAAGTTGTCACGCCTTTGCTCTAATGCAAGACCATGTCCGGATAAAGCATTAGAAAAATGGAAATGAATAGTGTCGCCAGCCAGTCGGTCTCGTTAACCTATACGCTACGTGTTGTAGGTAAAAAAGGGACGTGGCAAGGATGATGTCTGCTTATAGTTCTATTGATAAAAACGAACACAGAATAAATTTACTGATGTATAGTCCTTGAACAAAGGGGAGATAAACCAAGGATTTTGCTTGTAAGTTAAGGATATTTCTTGCGAGGGTTGCCGTTATTCGAAGGAAAATTTACATCGATGCGGAAATTAAGCATAATATTTTTGTATACAAAACTGAAGTGCATTGTTAAAAGGAACATACATAAACGCTGAAATATTGTGCTTTTAAATGGGAAATACACGATACAACCGTAGTAGCGACTTGTGTTGTGCCGACATCAGCCCAACTGTTGTATGCAGCAGACACATTATACAAGCTGCGTACGATTTACGTACAACGAGGCATTTGATTCAGTCATTTTACACGTACACTTCATATAATTTCTATACAATCTGCGCATGTGACAGCGGTTGCACAGTCAAGACCATGTGACCACACGATATCGGTACAACGATGGGTTGTATGGATACACGCGATACAATTACCGTATACAACATTAAAGCTGTCAAACCCTTGGTACAACAGTTGTATCGTGTATTCCCCAATTTACAAAACGTTAAAGGCCAGTTTCATTATACAATAAAAACCTAAATATAACAAAAAAGTATTTTTGAGAGATTGAATAAAATATTGCAAAATATTGTACATAACGGAGGACAAAAAAAAGCATAATTCGTCTAGGGGGACATTTTTAAATTGTGACAATCTCAGCGAACACGAAAGACGATGTCGCAAAGTTCTGGCAACTAATCCCTCAATCAGTTCTTCCTTACCATACATAAAATAATTGTTGCAAATACAACCGAATCAACCTACAACCGATTCGCAAGTTTTTGAGAAAATTACATCTTTTGGAGGTATTCAACGATTTATTAATTTCGAAAAAAAGCCCGTGCACAAATTCTTGAGTCCTACATTGACATGGATGAACGGAAATGGTCACTTTAAACGTTTCACAGGGTAGTTGTCAAAGCAAAGTTTAGCCGGTCATTAAAATAAGTTTAATATTTCAACCAACCCCGAAACGTCGTAGCCGACTGTAAACTTGCACTGTGAAACTGAGAAAAATGTCGCACGTAATCGTATAAATATTGTACATTTATTTTCCGTTCAAAAACATGCATCATACCGTAAGGCCTATGGCTCCTGCAAATGGGTAAAATTTGAAACCGTCTAAACTGAAGATAAGGGGATAATTAATTCTAGAAAACCTAAGAATTGTACATCCACTCCTACATTCTATTGACAGAACTTTCCGCGAGTCTTGCGAAATAGATCAACTATCATCAGAAATGGAACTTCTACTAGTAAAATGGAAAATTGATCTGACCTAATGAATAGGTTTAGGTTGTACTTTTCACATTTAAGAAAGACACTTTAAGCTTTCTACTCTTTATTGAAGTATGTATGTAGGTATTACGAGTATAACAAGGATATTTCAACTGCGGAATATCTACCATACATATGGTAGCAATATAATATAATATAATATAATACAATATAATATAATATAATATAATATAATATATTTGGCTCAATAGCTCATTAAGTGCCTAGGCCTAGCTTCTCGCAACCACTCGTGTTGTGTGCGTTATATTTTTTCACACGAATGGAAAACACCTAAAGTTTTATGCAATATCCGAAGGGTAAACAGAAAAGGGTATATGCACAGATGTCGTCTACAAAACAGGCTGCCTTGAGAATGACGATGAATACTGTGACCTATACTACGTTGGTACAACGAAACAGCTCCTAAAACAGTGGATGTCCAATCACAAGTCGGACATAAGAAACAATAGTACCAATAAGACAGCCCTTGTGAGCCACAGCATCGAGAATAGCCATATACCAGACTTCGAATACGTAAAGGTCCTGCAGACGGAAAAACATACATCAAAGCGCTACACTCTCGAAACGTTACACATTTTGAACAACAAGAACAGCATGAACTGAAAGCAGGACACACAGAATATCTGCTCTATCTATTGCTCTCTCATTTCTGCAAAGTTTTAAGTTTTAAATTTACTAGTCGATATTAAGTGATTAAACTTCAACAGAAGAAGTTTAATAAATTGTTTAATATATTTCTCTTGTTTCCCGTTTCCTTACATAACTGTTTTTAATTGTGCATTTTATTACTCATTAATGCAAGTTCGTTTCTTTAAAAAAATAATGTAAATCCTTTTGTTAAATTTCTCTCCATATTTTATTAACTTTCTCATGAATAAAGATCCCCCGAAGAAGGCAGCAATCCCTGCCGAAACGTTGGGAAAACATAATGAAATAAATCTGTTTCATTAAATAGCCTATATGACCAAAGAAGCCGAAAACAAGAAATCACCTCTTGTACACTTTTATGACTTAAAGAATGGCTACATTCCAGATTCGAGGTTGAGACTTTGATTAATGTTTTGTCCTTTCAAAATTTAAAAAAAAATATCAAATACCCGCTAACATATTTATGTATCTACTTATCTTTCCTAAAATAGGCGATCATTACTTCCCACAATTCTTACTATTTCCTATCATTTTCCCTGTCTTGCCTCTTTCTCCTAGTTTCTCTCCCCTCTATGTTTAATATTCATTTTAATTATGCGTATAGACCCACATTTTTTACCTAAATTATTGTATCCAACTATTGATATTTTAACTTGTTTTCTCTTTTTGTTTTGGCTAGATATTATAAACCTACATATGTGTATATGTATAGTAACACTTTGCGCACTTGTCATTGGTTGTTAATGAACCACAAGTGCACCATGATAATATAACCAGAATTTCCTTTTTTAAATACATCTTGTATACAAATACTTAATTGAATTATCTTGAGTTAACTTAAATTTGAAATGCTAAGTATATTAACTGTTCCATGTAAGGTAAGATATATGTATATATAAACAAGAATCCGAATTATCGAAAATAAATAAATAAAATACCTAAAGAAAAAAAAACGGAATCAGTTTTTATTTGCGCATACCTCGGAAAAGTTAGCTTAGTAGTCAGGGAGTGTCGACAAAAGTCCTTAAGGTAATACAAAGTCTCTACGAGAAGAATAGAACAGCAGTCAGGGATGGATGAAATATGTCTCACTGGTTTGAATCGCTCTCGGGTGTTAAGCAGAGTTGCCTTTTGAGTCCCCTACTGTTTTCATTATTTTTAGATGATCTACCAACGTTTCTACCAGGAGGAATCGAGTTCGCTGGGCTAAGAATAAAGCTTCTTATGTACTCAGACGACATCGTCATCCTGTCAGAAACCCCAATATCGATGCAAATTATGATCAACAAACTACAGCTGTACTACAGTCTATGAAACTTGAATGTCAATACCAACAAGTCAAAAATAATGGTATTCCAAAATGAGACGGGCCGCTTGGCGAGAGATGAAAAGTGGTTTTTCAGAACGAAGAACTTGAGATAGTCAAAGACTATAAACATCTTGGGGTCATCTTAATCTATCGACTGACGTTCAAAAAGCATTTGGAGGACAAACTTAAAGAAGTTAAAAGGGCAATAAACTGCAATTGGAAGGGCTTACTTTACAAAAGGAACATTGCTCTGAGCACAAAGTATAAAATCTACGAAGCGGTGGTGAGGTCGATCATGTGCTACGCGGCTCAAGTATGGGGAATCCTTCAATATGAGGAGGTAGAAAAACGGCTGTATTTCGTAAAACGGAATCTTCAGACTACCCGAAAACTCCCCAAACTACATGATCCACCTCGAGACTGGATTACCTCCCTTATATATTTTTACACTAAGACTACATTTTCTATATATCCTGAAACCAATGTCGCTACCTAATCAACGCCTACCTCATGTAGTTGCAAAGCATCTTGTTCATCGTAAACTGCAGTTCTTCAGGGAATGGATTAGATTATGCAGCGAACATGATATCTTATTGGAGGAAGATAATGTAGCATCGTGGAGAGAAAGCCTACAGGACTTGCTCATAAAAATATAGCAATCCACCAGGGATAATTTTAAAGCCAAAGCACAGGAAAGCCAAACCCGGCATACGTATCGAACGCTACCACACAACCTAGCGAAGAAAAACTATTTCAAATACCAAAACAGCGTAGAAACAATCTCCACAATTTTTAAGGCTAGAAGCGAACTGCTAAATTTAAATTATAAGCCATACAGATCCGAACGCAACGAGGAATGCTCTTTTCGTATTCTACGAGTTAGAGAAGACATTCATCACTTCATCGGAATATGTCCCATCTTAAGGGAGATAAGAAGAGCGCATTGGGAGGAAACGAATTACCGACAAACCAGATTAAAGCTATTTTAAATGGTCAAGACTGGAAAGTTTTGGACAGTTACCTAAGGATTGCTAGAAAGTACCGCAAACAAATATTAGATGGAACCCTTTAAATGAAATTTTATCCTAAAATTAATTTATGTACTGCAATTAGATTATAAATCATAAAAGTTAAATCTCTCTTTTCTGGCTGACGGCAAATGCCAATGTCAAAATTTGTGAAATTACAAACATTTGTTAAGTTCTTTTAATGTAAAATAATATCACAATATTACTACTACTACTACTACCTCGGAAAACCTGTATTGATCGGACACATATCCTAGACTGATCCCTGGATTTATCCCTTAAGCCCGCTTCACACAAACTAGATAGACTATCGTGCCGTATAGATGACGGCACGGTACATCCGGTATCGGATACACGACGTCGGATGCAACATGTTCACATGTATCCCATGACGTATATAGAATCTCCTGCTTATGAGTTAAAAAAAATAAAAATTAAGTCATATTTCGGTGAAATTTTGTTTTACGGTTTTGCATAATTTTGTTATGGCTTATGCAAAGGTATGACGAATCAAAAATATCTAATGGAGTAGAGGTAAGAGTCTTAAGGCATTTATAGATTGTCCGTTAGGACTGCTATATATGTACTTACGTACTTATGTCTTGTATCCCCTTGTGGGTCCTAGGGCATCTACTAAACCTACGCGCCATCGTGTACGGTTTCTGGCAATGTGCCTGACTTCTCCCCAACTTTTCCTTAACTGCCGTGCTCATTCTCGACTGTTCTGCGCCATGTTCTCCTCGGACCGGCAGTTATTCTGCCATTCTGAGTTAAAGGGTTCCATTGCATAGCATGATACGCTATGGAACTGTCACACTTTCGGAACGTGTGACCAATCCACTGCCACTTCCGCCGTTGGATGGTTATGCATATTGGTTCCTGACCCGTTCTCTCGTAAAGGTGTTCTTTAGAGATATGTACGATTGGGCCAGAAAATCCTTAAGATATTGCGCAGGCACCTATTAACGAACGTTTGCAGCTTTCTGGTGGTAGTAGTGGTCACTCTCCACGTGCTGCAACCATATAACAGCACGGATTCAACGTTGGAGCGGAACAGTCTTATCTTGGTGTTCAAACTGATTGAATTGCTTCTTCATATTTTGGACAACATCCCGAACGCGGACTTTGCTTTGGCGATCCTGTCGGCTATATCCAGTTCGGTTCCACCATCGGTCGAGACAATACTCCTGGAAATTCTCTACTCTCCTTACCGGTTATCCAGCAAGGCATATTTGAGCCGATGAGTTTGTTCCAAGGCTGATAATTTTAGTTTTTACCGTATTAATTTTCAGCACGACGACACCTGCCTCCCTCTCCACATCTGCTGTCATTTGGTGGAGCTCCATAATTCTATGGGACAGTAAGCATACATCGTCAGCGTAGTCAAGACGTTTCAGTTGAGATGTAAGGGTCCATCGAATTCCTCCGTTTCCCGTCGATAAAGCTGCACGAAGCACATCGCTAATCATCAATAGGAATACTATTGGTGAAAAGATACAGCCTTACCTTACACCACTTTGGATCTCAAATTCCTCAGACAAGCTCCCCCTGTGCAGAACGTGACATTTGGAGCCTTCATATGTAGCTTTGATAATAGCAATTAGTTTATCGGAGATACCTCTCCTGCGTAAGGGATGCCAAATAAACTCCCTGTTGACACTATCGAACGCCTTCTCAAATTCGATGAACAGCAGGTGCAGTGGCAATCGATATTCAACACACTGTTCGAAGATAATCCGCAGGGTGTTGATGTGGTCGGCACAGGAGGATCCAGAGCGGAAACCTGCTTGTTCGGCATCGAGTGTGTCTTCGAGATGTTGTTTGATTCGCTCAAAGATGATTTTAGCTATTATCTTAGCTACAGCAGGCAGCACTCCAGTTTCCGCACTCCATTAAATTTCCTTTCTTGGGAAGCTTGATGATCATTTCCTTTTTCCAGTCGTTAGGAAAATTCTCAGCTTCCTAAGCTTTCTCTATAAGTGGAAGCAGAAGCTCAGCCGCAGTTGTTGATGCTGCTCGTAAGAGCTCTGCTGGAATACCGTCAAGTCCTACCGCATTGTTGGACTTGAGAGCCTTGATTGTGGTAGTGGTCTCATCTTTACTGAGAGTCGGGATGCGTATTCGGGAACTTCTCACCCCGGGCATCTCAGTGTGATTTGGGAGCATATCGCTAGCGAATACGAATACTTAAGAGATTGTAGAAGTTCTCCTTTTCGCTGTATGATGGTGACGCGTCGTACTCTAGTCCGGAATCTGGCCGTCATAATCCTATCACCATGAGGCTGCCAGGAAATTGGGCCCTTGCGTGCTGTTGTTGTTAACTGTAGTCCAACTTCATATTCCCGCGGACTTCCGGATGGTCTTCCAGAAAAGAGTAGTACAGTGTTACACGTTGGGGACTTGTACTCGCCCGCTTCTTACCATCTTATTTCACTTACTCCCAAAATATCCAGTTTAAATCGCATGAATTCTTTTTCCGATTGAAGGAATCTGACCTTCGTTTCCCGAGTCGAGAAGCGTCCTTACATTAGAGAAACCTATCTTTGTCCGGGTACAATAGCCAATGTATGTACGTATTCCCCTAATGTAATTAATCAAAATTGTATGCATATTCCTGAAGATATCAACCAAGGAAGTATGACCTGTTCGGCAATCAAAGGTACGTAGGATATTTGTGCCGTGTTTTCAATGCCGGACGGAGATCTGTTCGGCAAACAAAGGTAAGTACTATATTTGTGCCGTGTTTTCAATCCCGGATAAGTATGGACGAGGAGCTCTGTACAAATTGTGCCGGATAATCAGCGTCGTATACCTAGTATCGCAAATATGTGAAAACTGTCTGTCTGTAAACTATCTGAATTGAGCGTAAAGTGTGAACTTGTATTGTGCTGTCGCTACACCAAATACATTTAAAGCAAGACAGCTTTTTAAAATTTTGAAATGTCACCGGATACGTTTGCAGCGCCTGGTGCAAAAAAAAAATCGTACAATGTATTTTACTTATTTAGGCTTGGAAAAACATCTATTAGTCGGTATCTTCCATTCGCTACTTACTTACTTAAGTGGTGCTACAGTTCGGGGTGATTCTGAGCCTCAACCAACAAGCCTCTCCATTTAGCTCGATCACTTCACCATTCATTGTATTTGTCACAATTTGACACCTTTAAAGACACGGGCGGCCTACCAAGCTTCAAACTATTTTAAATTGGTGGACATACGGACATAATGTTTGTGAACTTCATGTCTGTTTTAAAATAGACAACCTTTCAATTTAAAGTAGTAGTCATGATGATATCAACGGACTTTGTAGCCATTTGGATGGCATAAAGTAAAAATTTGGTCATAAGTCTAGTTTAGTATGGACGAGGTTTTGCGATAGTTCCTTAACTTTATAAGGGATGCTAAATGATTGTCATTAAAACTAATGCAAATTCCAAACCTGAATATATAATGCATATTGGTGTACATACATACATAGTGCGGTAATATCCTGCACTTTATTATAAATCGAAATTGCTCCCAATTTCACCTCATTTACAGACAATGAGATTGTATTGCGGAATTCTACAAACATACTCTCTCGCTTTTACACAGGCCGCATTATTTCCTAACGTATTGACAATTTGTTGCTCCCAGATATTTTTAAATGTACCAAAAACAGAATTTAAATAAAAAAAAAACAAAACCGCGAGATGTTTATATGGTCAGGGGGGGTAATTGTGAACAGGGGTAATTAATTCTCCAAAAACCGCTTTTCTATCGAGGTATGCCATGCCATTATTTGAAAATACGATATATTCCCGTTATGCCTATTCCTTATAAAATTTTCTTTGGAGTAATTGTGACCTTTGCATTTTCGATTTCTTTTCTTCATCAAATTTGTTCATTTTGATTTAGTTCACTTTTACCCCAAACATTTTTATTCTACAGCCTTAAGAGGCTGAGTCCCTTGTTTTCATTTACCCCATTTTTCTCTTTTTCCTAAAAAAGGGCGGGGGTAAATGTAAACACGAATTTTTACAAAAACTAATAAACTTACACACTTACAATTATTTTTTTCTAAAAGATGAAAGAATTTCAATGTAAGTTCAACCAACACCAATTTCCAATATCGCATAATTAAGCTGGATGAAACACTATAAATATAGAAAAAAACCAAAATGCAAAATCGTTTACAATTACCCCCTTTGACCCTACAGCCTTTAATGTATTGCAATACTTTCCCTGTACATAATGCATCCAAAGGGAGTATCTTCAAAGCAAAGAAATGCCCGTGTTCTCAAACCACATTATAATTAACAAATATCATGTATCTATCTGTAGTTGGATTCTGACTTATTTTCTCTAAACTCAAATCGATGATAATGACCAAACAAAATAATTCCATGCATTTTCACCACTTTTCCGGAATAGAATGTCGAAGCAGATGTGGCCCCATAGTTTGAGATTGGAATTTGTTTTAAAAACCACATAAGTTTATACCCAGAAAGCTACGTTTTGAAACTAGTTCCCATAAGACGATTTTTTTTAATAAATATACATACCTAACGAGTACGTTTATATTTAAGGATTCTTTTCTAATAAGTTTGTCAATGAAGGATTCATTTTATTTCATTTACATTTGGAAAATTTAACTCTGTTGTCCTTGCTCTACCATTTTCAAATGACTTCAAGCATTTAATTCTGGGAACAAACCTTTTTGATAAATGTTATCGATTTTGTAATATATCCCCGATTCCATAAAACCACAAACGAAAGAAAAAAAAAAACCTTCTATCGGTGCAGAAAATCCTTAATGGGAAAACTTTGTTCTGAGGCAAAAGTAATTTTATAAGAAACCTCCTACCGCTGCGCTTTATACAATTTCACTTGTGCAGGATCAAAGTGGCTTTTAGTTGGATTGCCCATTCGTAAGGCATTCGGAAAATGTGCAACAACTTATCGCGGTTAACCCAAAACTTCTGTATTTCATTTCCAATACAAGTTTTAAGAAGCATTTTCATGTGCAACTGCCTATGTAAGTTCGGGTGGGCAGGCAATGAGTGTAACAAGGCACACAAGAAGTTCTTAAAGTTGCATGTGGATGGTAGTAGTAAGAGACATTGTGTATGTGTATATGTGTTTCTGCAAATGCCTCCAAATCGAATTAAATTACGAAGTTGTCTTGAAGATATTTGTTCGTGGTTTCAGTGGGATAGTAATGGCTAACTTCGCAAATGCTGTACGAGTAGTATTATACGAGTATGTACGTGAAATGAGTACATCATCAGTGGACTTAATATTATTACTTGTGAGATCTTGAGTGACATGTGACCTGGTATAAGAGTTTTAACGTTGCAGTAATTTACAAATCTATCCCCGGTAATACAGCCAATGTAGGTATTTTTCGTGCCAGAGAACTGTAGATTTATCTCTAATTGTAGGGACATTCATATGGATATAAATTTAAATATATTTAGAATTAGAATGCGAAAAATAGGTCAACACAACAAAATTCCCTTACGTTTTTTGCTTTTATACTGAGCTAATGTCTTCATCTGAACATCTGCGGTATTTTAGAAGAAAAAAATACGGTGGTATTTTATCACGTCCTCATTGAATCAATCACACCATCAACTGAATAAACCTCAAATTTTATTTCACACCACACCGACAGATTGATGACAAACAACGAAGGAAGCACCCAAGCCACACAAATATAAACAGACGTCCAAGGCGTAACATACCAGAGAATTTCATCTAATTGTCACCTGAAAGGTGATTTTCACGCCATTTGGCTTGGTATTTGGAACAGACACGTCGTCTACATGTGTTGTACGACAAGACTGACGTACTTTTCCCTTCAGTCTAATTGCTGCAATTACAGCGCACCTATGACCAACAATTGGCGTCGAACACTTTCAACGGGAATGAGGCTAATCGCAAGAGATATACTGTCGCCACTGTCAGTTTCTGAAGTACGACAATAAGTCTACATGCCAGAACAAGGTGGTCTGCATAGGGCAGGACCGAACACTGAATGTCGCATCAGAGACACCAAACACTTGATTTAAATAAAGGTAACTGACAGAGAGTACATTTATTTTTTTTTTTTTTATTTGAAAAGGTATAGGAAAAAACTTGGACATGATTCAAAAAAGAGCATGTACGCTGCTGTTATAGGATTTGAAATAAAATAATCTTCGTGGATATCCGCGAAGTGTTTTTTTAGCAGACACTACATTGTTTAGTTTTTATTTCAAGTATTATGGTGCTGTTAAGATTTGAAATTCGTCTTGGTGCATTTAAATTTTGTATTATCAGAGTTAGATCAAAGTTGGCATATCGCAGATTTCCTTGTAAAATCATCCTCGCGCTCTAATAATACAGAAAAGTTACAGTCTATGCGGAACGGATAGTGTGATAGCCTAATGATTTGATGCCTGCGCCCTGGCGCATCGTGGCGATCTTTAGTTACACGACATATTAAAAAAGTTGTGCAAATCCTGCAAAAAAAATCAATCAAACATTTTTATTACTACGGTGTTTTTTCTCTCCCGAAAACACGGACTTCACCATTTCCCGTTTTTTCTTTTTAATAAAAATTTCCACGTCACTACTCCTTCCTGGTTATATAGGGAGGAAGTAGTTCAGTCAGTAGAAGATAAATCGAATTCGTTTTACACTGACGGCTCTCTCTCTCTTTGATCTTAGCTTCTACTTCCGTCCTCCAAATCATTGTAGCGTGTTAAAGGCGAAAATAATGGCGCTTAAGAAAGTCTTATCTTGACTAAAGAAAACCGTGATGTCCGCCAAGGATATCCGCACCTTTCAGACAGTCAGCACCAATCAAATCTTTGGAATCGCTCTCTAGAAATTCATTATTAGTCTCTGATCGTCTCTCGAGGAGATGACGGAGCAGTTTAACATTCGCCTCTGTTGGGTGTCTGCGCATAGGGACATTCCGGGAATTGTAAGGCAGATGAACTCGTCAGAATAGGAACAACTGTACCCATCCTTCCGGACAAGGGTACTCTAGGTATACCAATCGCTACTTGCAAATATAAATTCAAGTCGGATGAAATCGAAAAAACAAATGTTAGGTGGGCAAGTGATACAACATGTCTATTAACTAGACAGATTTGGCCCAAGCTGGATATGAAACGCTCTAAGAAACTGATTTCTCTCAAACGATTGCATATTGGCGCTACAATAGGTGTGATCACAGGACACTGTCTAATAGGCAAGCATGCAACAAAGCTTCAGAACTATAGGATATGCAGATGGGGTCTGGGGTCTGTCCCCAAAGGACACATTCTGCTTATATACCATGGTGGTTAGACCCATCCTCACATACGTGTCCATTGCCTGGTGGACAAAAGCAAGGGAAGTCACAACCATCAACAAACTCAATAAACTTAAAAAATTAGCTCCTCGGAATTACAGGTAATATGCATACATGTCTGACAACAGCCATAGAGGCTATAATCGGACTCGCTCCGTTACATAGTACATTCATCAAGAAAGCGGCAATTCGCAGTGCAGTTAGTCTTCGAAAGTCGGGTGTTAATAGTACATGGGATCATGTGAATCTCATGGATTTGTTTACCGACTTTCCAGAGCTAGATGTGGTCAGCAGGATTTCTGAAATCATTTTACTTCGGTAGAAGGTTTGAGATTGAGATTCCAAGCCGTGATACATGGAATAATGGCGGGCCACTGCTCCATAAGGAATCATGTGGTATACCGACGTAGCAAAAATGGATTCAGGAGTTGGCGCCGGTATGTATGAACTCAATTAAAAATTTACGGAACCATTTGGAAAGAATCCCAGTGTTTACAAGGCCGAGCTTTGCGCTATGGAGACTTGTGTTAGTATAAACTTACACACATGCGTCAAAGGTGCCACTATCCACATACTCACAGACGGCCAAGCGGTCCTTAACGCACTGATCTCCCACCTGATCAGCTGATTCGACAGTTTACAAAACTTGGCAGAATACAATCAACTGGGGGTGGCAATGGTGTAGGGGTAATGTCGTCAATTGCCACTCTAATGGTTCATGGTTCAAATCCTGACGTCAGCAAGCATTTATTTATTTCTCATCAAATATATATAAGTCAATCCGATCAATTGCGAAAGTTTGGATGAACACTTCTGCGAAGGCATAACACTGGCAGTAGCTTGGTCTTATGGCTGGCAAAATTGTTCGTTCTGTTGAATGACGTTGGTAATCGCGAAGCGAAAAAGATACTGTGAATCAAAACAAAACAAATACAAAAATCTCTCCGGTTATCCGGACGCCACCCCCGGAGTTTCTCTGAAGCATAAACAACTCAGCTTTAAACCACTGCACCAAATCTTTCCCTCTCTCTCTCTCTATCTATCCAATCCAACGCCTGCACTGTGTACAGATATGTTAATGGTATTCATACCCTCTGACTGCGCGCAAATTATAAAAAAAAGAAAAGTAAAATTGTGGTGGGTATCGGGTCATGTAGGCGTTGACGGCAATGAAACTGCAGATCTGCTAGCCAGAAAAGACTCCTATGAGTTGTTTACTGGACCTGAACCCTTTTGGAGATCTGATTCCGCCTTTAACGCACTGGAATTGTCACGTTCAAAGAAGATATCATTTGAATCCTTTTAAAAAGGCAATATCAATGAACGTTCCAAAGACTACCAAGGTCTCAGACAAGCTAAAAGGGCTGACCAAACCCTTCTAAGAAAAGGCAGTTAATATGGTCTCCACAGTGAGGACTACACGACAAAATGAGAATCTCGGAGTAGGTATATCATCTGTCGCCTCTGTCTAGAAGAGGATGAAACCGTATACTATGTGAATGTGCAGCTCTGTGTAGCTTTTCCCTTAAAGAGATCAGGTCTCCAAAATACTTAAGGAATTCCTCCACAGCTGTAACTATCGCTTTCATAAGGAAAATAGAATTACTGCTGGTCGTAATGCCTATATGGGCGTGGTCGCAAACTTGTTAAAAATAAATAAATATTGCTGAACGAATAGTGCATGTTTTGGGAGCAAACTGAAGAACACTTGTGGTTAACAATTGTAATGTAGATTCTTTTTTTTTGTTACTATTCCCATGACAAACTTTATGCAACGTGGTGCGATATCCCGCCTAAGCTCATACACAAGAAAACTAATATCGAATAATCGGACGAGAGTATAACCTACAAATTATAATTTGTGTCCACTTAATGGCGACCTCTCTAAATAGGTCTAATGGAACAACTGTGCAAATATACTTACCACACTTTTGCCGAAAAATTATGAATCTCCTAACGTTCTTCGTCGAATTTCCTTTTAAATGAATAACCCTCATAAGATCAGCAATTTATGCAAATTACCCTCTCGACTGTCATACATTCGCATACCTGTTCAAATTAAGTCAACACATTCAGTGTGCAATACGTATATTTCCTGCAAGACATCCACACACTGAGCCAGACGCCTTGGGCTGGCTTTCGGCCAGAAAAGTCATTTGCGAAATATTATAATTTTCCTTAAAATTTCCTAACCTAATAATTTATTTTTGCTAAGTACGTCACATGGATGCATCGAGTATTCTTACAGTGGCAGCGATAGACGCAAGATGTAATCTCCTCGACGAATTAATGAAACATGCAATTTGACTGGAGGTTTTGTGCAGAGACCACCTTGATTGTCATCGTTGTGGTAAATTTGTCACAACATTAGCTAAATTGCATGGATAATGAAGTCCGAGAGAAATAGTTGGAAAGCGATGCCACCCAAAACGTACAAAAGAGATTTATTGAAGTTAGTTGTTGCATGCAGAGACTGATGTTGAACAGTGTGTGGTGTAATAAATTTGAATTTTAATTTTGAAAGATAATCCCTCGCACAGACTCAATATGTTTCATAAAAGGAGGAATGGTGTTACGAGTATATAAAATGCCGGCATGGGAAAGAAATGAATGACATTTTGATTTCGTAAACAGAAATATTTTCTGAGCCATATACACTTAAGTACCTCTTTCAATGTACAATGGATATATGTATTATATTGTATGGTTGCAGAGCTCTAAGTGGTAAGGCTTAATTAAATTCCTTAATCGACGCTACGGGCCATCTCTGCTTTACTAAACCACAAAGACAAATACATTCCTTGAGTAGAAAAAAATTGGCGGCTCTCCTTAATTAAGAACTCCTACCTTAAATATATACTTTCTAGCAATTAAATGTTATTCTCAGAGGCAGATGGAATTAATCTTCTTCTTCCTATTGCGGTGAGGTTATGATCTGAAAGCAAGGGATCATAACCCTCCCAATTCACTGCATTTCTACTGATCCACCAGTGGGGTTCGCCTCTTTCTTCTTCTTCTTCCTTTTATCAGCGAGGCTATGATCCGAAAACAAGGGATCACAACCCTCCCACTTCACCGCATTTCTACTGATCCGCATGTGGGGTTCGCCTCTTTGACCTCAGAAAATATCGGCAGGCTTCTCGGCCTTTTTAAAATGGTTCAAATGATCTCTTCTTTGAACGTGACAATACCAGCTGAGCCGGTTACTCTCTATTTTTCCTGAGATGGTTTCTTTGATATGAAGGCTTCTGCGGATCTTCGAACCTCTTATTCGATCAAGCTTTGTCACTCCTCCTGTCATACGAAGCATCTCCATCTCAGCTGCCGTTAATTTACTCTCATATTTTTTGTACATTGTGCAACATTGTGAACAATATGTGAGTGCTGGATGCATAACTGCAGTGTAGAGCCTTCCTTTTAACTCGGGTAACAAAAGATTTTTTTTTTTTTTCTTTTTTCCGAGGGTAGGTGAAAAATCTTCCATAGACACTATAAAAATAGCAAGCGCGTTCTCATAGTAGCGTCAGATTCTTACTGACTTAAAAAACACCACACTTCGGTATAAATTTGTTAGATATTGCAACTAAGTAATAACTTATCAAGCAATTTTTCTATCATGAAATAAAAACATTTGGCAGGTTACTTTCCACTGACAGATCCTGTGTGTTCCGCAATCTAGACGCGCTTAATCATTATCTCGCCAAGTCGAAAGGTTTCGTCCTTTGTAGTCGGCGCAATAAATTGCTCTCATCCAAAATTTGTAGGATTGTATTGTTGACATGTCCGATTAGTCGGTTTCTATGCTTTCTCACAAAGCTTTTAGTTTCAGCTTCGATTGTCGGAATTCCGACATCCCTGTGGATATCGTCGTTTCTAATATACCACGGTGCTTGGACAATTTCTCTTGGCACTTTATTTTGAAAGTTTGTAAAATATTTGCATTTGTTTTCTTGGTACAACTCGAAAGTTGTATACCGTAGGTCCGCACCGGCTTTAGCACTTGCTTTAGCAGTTTGTTCCCAGTACAGAACTGGGAATGATTTCCGAGTAACCAGTTCATTTCTCTATATTTGATTTCGAGCTCTTTACGTTTCTTTTTTACGTGCGAATTCCATTTCAGCCTTGCGTCGAGTGTCATTCCCAGGTATTTGGTCTCATTTGCAAATGGTATTCGGGCCGAGTTTAGAAAAATTGGCAAGTCATTAGTTTTCTTGTAAGTAAAATTCACGTGAATAGATTTAGATTCGTCGAGGGCGATCCGCCAGTCCCTCGTCCATTCATTTACATTATTCAGCGCGTTTTACGGTTTTGCAGTCGTTTCTTCGATTGTTTTACCTACTGCTATGATAGCGGTGTCATCGGCCAATGTAGCAACAATAGTGCCATCTTCGTTCGATATATCACGTGAATATAACAAAGAGAGAAGCGGCCCAAGAACGCTTCCTTGTGGTACGCCGGCCGAAATTTTTTCGAGCTTGTAGTATTCGATTCCATGTCTAGAATAGTCTAGTCTAGAATATCATATAAGCATACAGGGAGAACTTGTCGTAGTTTGCATTTCAAGCCATCATGCCACACCTTATTATTATGTATATAAAGAAATCGGTTATACTTCTACATATTGCCTGCTTTATTTTCAGTACTATCAGTAAGCCCTTGTGCCATACCAAAAAAAAAATATCAGGAAGTAGAGTCTGTAGTAGGCAATTTTACAATTTTAAAAATACAGGGTGCAAAACTGAGTATTATGTAATTCCTTGAACTCAATATTCCAGTGACCTTGTATAGTTGTCCTTACAAATGAGACGTCTCGACTTCGATTTTCGAACGAAAGGGTTTGTCTAAAAGCAAGCACCCACCTTATGAAATCGTCTTTGTTCAGTACTATGTGGCACAAGTGCCAAACAAACACACATCACACTATTTTTATAATTTGTATTTGAGTAACTGTCCCATTCTCTTTTTAATTGTTATACTTATTCCAAAAGTACTCCGAATTTAACGTTAGTTTTTACCATATATTGTTTCTCTTTACATTTATTTATTTTCTTGGTTGCTCATGACTATTTTGTAAATTGAATTCATTCTCTTCTTTTTCGACCATCATCGAGTGTGGACATCAGTGGTAAAATTAAACACATTTAATACATTAAACATTCATACTAAACATTTATACATACAATTCATTATTTTAATACGCATTACACAAAAAATTGTCAAATTCGTCAATAAACAGTCTTAAAAAGATGATCAAATCGTAAGCATCAAACATATTGTTTTCCTCATATATTTATAAAGTTTAACTCCTTTTTTTTAGTTTACTCAGAAGATGCGAATCTCTTACCTTATTTCTTTTGAACACTCATAATTAATTTATATATTAATCGTACACCACTTTTTCGTTTTTCTTGTCAAATTTTCGAATAAATGGCAAAATAACGATGCTAGGGGCAACGCAAAAGCGTTTGCTGCATGATACATAATTTTCTAACCAAAGCTATGGATTTTCTGGATTGTGCCATGTAGCTTGGCATTGTCTTGATGATAATAGCCACTTTCTTCAAGAACTTCCTGTTGAGGAAAGAATCGAAATTCAAGCGAGAGAGCAACTGAAGGCACATTGTTTTTCATTGCTGCAGATTTCTTTTCCTCAAATCGTGCGATACCCATTTTCGGAACTCGATTTTTCCAAGTGCTTTTACGTACATACATACACATATGTATGCACTGTGAAATTGGAAGAATGTAACTTTTCAGCTAATACCTCAACGATCGCGAATGGGTTTTCACCGTGGGTTTCACGCAGTGCATCATTATCCTAGGTAAGCTGGTCTTCAGGAGCGAACATTATCTTTGAGCCCATAATTTATTATACTTCTCGGAATTTTTTAAACCATCTTTGGGCCTGGCTTTCACTAATTACTTTTCTGCCATAAACGCTGACTATAATAAATATAAAAATATAGCAAGAATGTTCAGAATCTCGTGTTCGATTTTTTCGACGAAACAAATACTTGTCCTTAAAGGTGCAAATAAAACGAATCTATCATCACTATGTTTTTTGAAAGTTGCAGTATTCTACCAGCTAGAAGAGAATACTAACATGACAATAGTTTTCCACGTCAATTTTCACAATTGAGAGGCACCCATGTCGGCTCACAAACGAATACGAACAGAAAATTCTTTACACAAGGAGCCAGCCTTCTATCCAATTACTCGCTTTTTGGGCCCAAAGAAACAAAAATACAGCAATTACTCCCCTAGCTAGTGGAGATGTTCAGCATTTCTCTAAGCAACAAAGTTCGAGTGGCGTTAAATTCATTTTTAGAAAATCCAGAGGTAGAGATCTGAACGAAAAGCACCAGCAGCGGCAGGAGCAGCAGAATCCTTTGGGTGTAACAGATGCCTTTTTAAAGTGTGACAGATGACACTGAAGTCGAGCGAAAGAAAGCATGTCCAGTGGATGCAACTGTGGTTACGATGGCATTCCACCGTTAGGGATGCCTATGATTTGGACGGTATGAGATGGTATTCTTTGAGGAGCAATTAACTGGCCATGGAAAACTAATTTATTGGGAGAGTCCACTTTAAAAGATCCATTAACTGCATCGACCAAGGGTCAGGCTGACAGACAGCAACAGAAGGATTTCCAAGCCAAATTGACTACAGGATCAAACGTCACAGGAAAGAGTTCAGGGTAGACGAACTGTGATATCTGTGAGACGAGTAAGCAATATTTATTGGAATATCTCTCGAGTGAAAGGTGAACTGAGTGTCAGTTTTTGCAGAAACGGATTGGTTGGTTAACTTTGGATAAATGACCATTTGTGTTTGATAGCTGTGTAGGGGATGCTTTATTGCATGTAGTGACGGCTTGAATTTAAGGACAATACAGGATGCAATTGATTGCCTGCGTTTCTGTAAAATTATGGTTTGAATTCTGTTTTTGGAAATTATCATTTCGTTCAGGTATCTAGAATACCTCTTACACTAGACTGAATTGAGATAAACCAATTGGATAGCATTCAAATGTAATTATGCTCTCAAATAAATTCAAAAAGAAAGAAGTTCTCATTTTCATACCAACCAATTTTCTTTTCTAAAAAAAGAGGAAGGTGTTTAAAGCCTCATAAATCCCTGACTACTTGGATGGTCTCACTACGGTACAATAAATTTAAATTCATCGGCCTTGTGGAAAATGCTTTAATCTTTTTCAATTCAATTATTTCAAATCGGAAAGTTTAATGGCAGGGGAGCTAATTCACTTACAAAAGGGCCATTCAAAGAAAAAAGGAAGAAATAGAAAAAAAAAATGTTTTAAAGGTCGTTAAAAATGCCAAAGTTTCCTTCCGGGTAATTCCATCAAAGGTATTTACACCATTGTGGAACGATGAATCTGAATAAGCCAGTGTGGCGATAATAACGAATGACTTCCATTTGGTGGCAGACGGTGCCCTACTTTCTCTATTTCTTTTTGTTTCTTATCCTTTTGCCATGAATTTATGGGATTCAAATTGATTGGGAATTTTCATTTCAGTAAAAAAAAAGTTCTGAGACATTTTTTTGTTCATTTAATTACCCGCAATGCAATTAATGGTAAATTAAGGTCAAGGGTTGGTTTTCGCTCATTAGGGATTTGTTTAAAATAATGACAAAGAAGGGGATGAATCCGTGTAGAATATTGGAATCATTTCGCTTGTTACTGCATACGTACATACATTATATGCAAATAGACATCATATATGTCTATCATAATAACTTAGGAATGTTAATGGAATAATAGTCATAAAAAGCATAAAAGAATGTTACATTATGATGTACAAACATTTGTACCATCCCAACTTACTTACTTTCTTACTTAGATGGCGCTACGGTCCGGGGTGGACCTGGGCCTCAACCAACAAACCTCTCCAGCTAGCACGGTTACGAGCCAGCTGCCTCCAGTTGCGCACGCCAAGTTGGCTGAGGTCCCCTCCACTTGTTTGCGCCACCTACCGCGAGGTCGTCCTCTACTGCGTCGCCCATCCGGGGTGGATTCGAAGATTTTCTTGGCGGGAACGTTGGGCTCCATCCGTTCCAAATGACCCAGCCATCTTAGTCGCTGTATGTGAACTCTTCTGGCTAAGTCGATGTCCTTGTACAGGCCGTATAGTTCGGCATTGTACCTTCTCCTCCACTCACCGTCTGTGCAGACGGGACCAAAGATCGCTCGAAGAACTTTTCTCTCAGATTGTTGACGATCGGTTTCAGGCGTTCACATAATACGGCAAACAGGATCTTATATGCGATGTTGAGGAGACTTATACCTCTGTAATTGGCATAGTTCAGAGGGTCTCCTTTTTTTCAGGATCGGACAAACGATGCTGAGGTTCTTTTCATCGGGCATACTTTCGTCCGACCAGATTTTACAGATGAGCTGGTGCATGCTCCTTACCAACTCATCTCCTCCTACCTTGAAAAGTTCAGCGACAAGGCCGTCGCCTCCAGCAGCTTTGTTGGATTTGAGTTTAGATATCGCTATCGTCACTTCATTCTGATCGGGTTGAAGGGAATGGCTCATTCTGCCTGACAGCGGAATATTGGTCATCATCGCCGTTTAACAGTCTGCAGAAGTGTTCTTTCCATATCCTCAGCACCGACTGCGATTCTACTACTATATTACTATTTCCGTCCCTGCAGGCTTCTGTCCTGTCTTTGAAAGCCTAACATGTTCTTTTTACCTTTTGGTAACATTTTCGAACATCATTCCTGCAATAAAGTCTCTGAATCTCCTCGATCGAGCGCTTCTCATGCTCCTTTTTCTTCTTCCTGAGAAGTCGATGTTCCTCTTTTCTCTTGCGCACGTAGAGCTCGTAAGCAGCTCTGGTCCTTCTATGTAGCGCCGCTTTGTACGCCTCTTGGTTAGCTGCATGTGCTTGCCGGCATTCCTCATCAAACCAGGGGTTTCGTTGTGGTGGCCGAGAGAAACCCAGTACATCAGAGGCGGCATCTCTGATGGATTGTTGGCAACGCTGCCACTGGTCTTCCGCATTTGCTGCTGGCGGCATAGGACTTAGATTAAGATTAGAAGAAACTCGATCGGCAAAGGCTCTGGCGGTCTCTTGCGATTGTAGCCGGGAGTTTAAGTAATGTAATGTCATATATTTAGTTGGTAAGGAGGCAGTTATAATAAAATCCTTTGTTTTACCATCAAAGGCCTTTGTCTATAAGTTCAACATTTATTTTAAAATTAATGGTTTAAAACATCTATCATAAACAGGTGTAAGACCATTAATGCGCAAATAGCAGAGGTTGCTATACGAAAACTGGAGAACTATTTGTGGTATTTGGGTGAGGAATTGGAGGGTTTGTCGTTCTTCGCTAGATCAGTGACTAATGAAACTCACAAAAAAAATGCAAGAAGCACTGCAAACGCAAACCAGGCTCGGGAGCTGCACAAAAAAAGCACGACCAAAACCATCATACCACCTTGATCAAAAAGTTCCCGAAATAAAAACCGTGTGGCGCTCCCATCGTTTTGATTTGAGGTCTGTTTTCTTTGTTAAGTTGGTACATCTGTTGTTGATATTCCCTCTAAATCTCTGTGTGTGTGTTGGCGAATTTTTAGAAATGGATTTAAATTTGCAACAACGAACTTGTATTAAATTTTGCGTAAAAAAACGGATTTAATGGTGCGCGAACGTTGGAAATGTTGGAAAAGTGTTTCGGCAACGATTCTCTAAAGACAACGGTCGTTTACCAGTGGCACGAGCGGTTCAAAAGTGGTCGTAAGTCAATCGAAGATGATGACCGCAGTGGCAGACGTTCTTAGGCAAAAAAGAAGGCAATGCTCACGGTTTTCATGGATTACAACGGTGTAGTGCATCATGAATTTTTGCCAGAAGGCCAGGCAGTAAACAAAGAGTATTATTTGGGCGTTATGAGACGTTTGCGTGAAGCAATTCGCCGAAAGAGAGCAGAATTGTGGGCAGAAAACTCGTTGATTTTGCACCATGATAACGCACCGACGCACAGTGCCATCATTATTCGTAATTTTTTGACGAGAAATGCAACAAATACCATCCAACAGCCACCGAATTCACCTGATTTGGCTCCCTGTGACTTCTTTCTGTTCAATCGAGTTAAAAAACCATTACGGGGAACGCGTTTCAGCAGCCGAGAGGAAGTAATGGAAAAATCGCAGGAAGCACTGATGGACATACCGAAAACCGAATATAAAAAATGTTTCGAAGATTGGATCAAGCGCTGGCATAAGTTCGTTGCAGTCGATGGGGATTACTTTGAAGGGGACAATATAGATTTAGATGAATAAACTTGTATTTTTAATTTTCTGAATAAATTCCGGGAACTTTTTGATCAAGGTGGTATATGGTAATGAACCTTGACAATTTCGTCACAACACACACCATAACATTTTTTGAAAATCTTAAAATATCACTTGAATTTTGAAATGTGGATCCGCAAGACTGGATGAACCTTCTTACGTTAATAGTCTCCAAATAGTAAAACAACTTTATGTAATTAACGACTCGGCTGAACGAAGCGTGACTCTTATCTGTGAGTACAATTCATCATTGACTAGCAATGAAGAGCTAAAACTGTACTTTCTTCAAGTAGTATCCACTCACCGAAAACAAATGCAGAGTATAAAGAAAAATCTGTTTTTAAAAAAAATAAATTTAAAAAAAAAAAATTGTTTTGAGCAGGTACCTGAATTGTGTTTGCACTAACATCCTTACAATTGTTGCCTGGATTTCCTTGTTTGGATTTTAATTTAAGAAGTATTTTGAACCAAACTGAATAATGTGAACATCAAATTGATTGAATTAGATAAGAATAACGTACTTCGACTGTAATAAATTGAAATCAGTTAACATTATTGAATCGTAGGGTAACTAAGAAATATTCAAGTCTTAGCGACTTAAAGTAGTTAGTTAGTAACGATTTTGATTTGGTTCTAAAGCTCAGACCTCATATAAAAAAATTCAGCAACATTTGTAGGAAATTTTGTTCAGTTTAAAAGTTATAGCAAATTTAGTGATTCAAAACGTTCGTTCGAAACGTTCAAAATAAAATAAGGTTTGATCTCTCGTTTTACGGGCATGTTACAAGTTTAAGAAGCCAAACTTTCAGAAAGTCGTGGCGCACCAAAGGAAAAATATGTTCTAAAATTCCCATACATTTTTGGACCAGTCTAATCTTCATTCATGTATTAACAGAATATACTCGTATTGGGGAGGTACGTGTTAGACTATTTGTATAGGTAAGCAATTATTATGCGTCCCAGATTTCTTACTGAATATGTTTGCATGGGGTCAAATAGTATATTTGATAGTAAATGTATTTTGTGGAAGAATACATATATTTATTCAACACCAATAAAATGTGGAACATTTTCTTTAAAATTTAGTTGAGCTCTTCTCTTTATCAAAACAAAATTTAATTGGTTGCATACAGTCATAATTTTCTTTTACTTCCTTTCTACAATTCAAAAAGTAAGCGATGAAAACAAAACATGATTTTATAGCTAAAGCCGCAATTACTTTTATCACTTTGGATGTTGGAGGAATCATCCAAAGTGATAAGTGTAGATTGCCTTTCATTTCTATTTCATCCAAAGTGTACACTAAAGATGAACTATGAAACATACTGACCCCCTACCAACTTTTGATGAAAGAGTCGTTCTGCGATGATTCATCCAGAGTGAAGGCTTAGTCAAAAATGTAAATAAACGGTTTGTCCATTTTAGCCCTATTCACTATCCGCCAGCCTGTCGAATCTCTGTCGTAGTGCGAAAAGTCCTGTTTTTTTTTTTTTTTTTAAAGTTATTGCATTGAACTATTTTCGTGGCCGTTATTTTATACAATGTCATTCGAGTGGCAAGACAAGCGTATGGGGATAGTGTGCGTGAAAGGTGGAACCACAGAACTGGATAAAAAATATATAAGCAAGGATGATTGTTCTAGATGATTTCACTCCGAGTGATTCACTTTGGGTGTACATCAAAAGTGAAACAATGTTAATCCCACTTAAGCTTGCAGTCAAATAGACTTTGTTTGTTCATATATCATATATTCAATTGAAAAGTAACGCGCAACTTGGGACCTGAATATTCCCGGTGAGACGTATAAATATTATCTTTCTCTACAGTAATCAGATTCATATATTACATATATGAATATCACTTGAATATTATGTTCTAGACAAGCACACTTTAATTGTTTTCTTATAATCGTGATGTGCACCCGTTTAATATTTAATATATTTGTAAATAATATTACGTTTAATTTAACTTATAATGCGCTCAAAGTTGTACTACCAGCAGATTTTATTTGAGACAAATAAAGGGTTTTCCAATAGGGACGGGTAGATTTTGACAGTTCTTGGACCATGTTATTTTACCTGCTGTCAATTTTCTTGTTTTTTTTTTATTTTTCAGACACTAAAGACAAATCACCATGGCAAGTTACAGCGTCGAGCAACACATGTAAATGACAAAACTTTATTATCAAAATTTGTGTTCTGTTGTGGCAACGATGCACGTGTTCGGCCCATTTAACGGTTTACATAGTCGTTCTTCCCAGTCTACTATTCAATGTTTGGTGGCCAAATTCGATTCGACAGGTTCACTGAATAATCACTCAACACCCGTACGTCAACGAAACGCAAAATCTGCTGAAAACATCGCCGCTGTCCGTGAGAGTGTGCAGGAGAACTCGAGGCTGTCAATTTCGCACCGCGCACAAGAACTCAGCCTTCGCAAATATCAACTTGCCGAATTTTGCGTCGGGACTTGGACCTACATCCGTACAAAATCCAACTGACCCAAGACCATAGACAACGCCGTGTGTTCGCTGACTGGGTTCTGGAGCAGTTGGAAGCGGAACCCGATTTCAACAAAAAAAATCATCTTCAGCGACGAGGCCCATTTTTCGATGAACGGGTACGTCAATAAGCTAAATTGCTGGCCTTAAGACGACGCCTATCTAATCGAGGTCCACCAAGTAGCAATGCATCCACAGAAAGTTACTGTTTGGTGTGGATTGTGGGTCGGCGACATCATCGGTCCATACTTCTTCGAAAACGATGATGGCATTGCCTTCAGCATCAACGGAGAGCGCTACGAGTCGATGATAACCAATTTCTTTTGGCCCAAAGTGGATAATACAAATGCGACCGACTTGCGATTCCAACAGGACGGCGCCCCGTGCTACACAGCTGATGCCACAATGGACATTCTGCACGAGCGATTTGAGAGCATGGTTATCTCACGAAGAAGCGACGTAAACTGGTCACCGAGATCGTGCGATCTGACACCGTTAGACTTTTTCTTGTGTGGTTTTTTTAAGTTGCAGGTCTATGCCAATAAACTGGAAACGACCGGTGCCCTCAAAGTTAACATAGTCCGTGCCATCGCTCAAATTCGGCGTGATCTATGCGCCAGAGTCATCGAAAATTGGACCTCTCGCATGCGCGCCACCCAGCGAAGCCGCGGCCGCCATTTGAACGATGTCATATTCCACACTTAATGTACAACAATTGATAGTCTATGTCAATAAAAATAAGTGTACCTTTCTGGATAAATATATAAATAAAAAATATGAATCATTGTACAAAATATTTAGTTTTCTGTATTTTTATTTCCACTTTTATTTTATTCAGCCTTATCCCCACAACTATCCAACTATTTAACCGAATTGTACTGCAATCGTTTTATAAAAGTCAACTACAGCAGAAACAAATTCTGCATAGCGTTTCAACAAAACGAAATTAAACAATGCATTTGGGATATTCATTGACTTCGCAAAATATATTATGTACCTACCGCATTTCTGATCAACTTTTATCATTTCATTTCGATGCAACACGGATAAAAGGAAAGACTCAATGCGGCAGTGTAGATATATGTACTACTCCTCTGCAATTTGTCCATTAATCTATTTTATATGTAATAATCCATTTTGGGCTAACGTCGAGCAATATTTCATCCATTGTTTCTGTGTTAATTGAATGGCTTTCCAAAATTATGGTCCATTGAGGTTTTCATTCGCTTTCCTCACATCTTTCTCCTTTTTTTGGCATCGCAATTGATCAAAAGCGCTTCATGGACACCTTCATCCATGGATTGCACTCAATTGTCTGGTGAAGTGAATTTCATGGAATAATATTTTTTTTTATTTGAAAAACTCCAAATAATAATGACTTACAACGTCCGGTGTATGAAAATGCAAGGGAACTGCATGCAGTATCTTGAATTTCAAACAGTTTAAAGTAATTTCTCTGGAAACAAAATATTTATCTCGTAATTCATATAAAATGCAATAAAAAGTTTTGTAACAGTAATGCAAAAACTATGAAAGTTCTAATGGCTACATGCGGTAAGTGCTTATTATCGTTTAACTTTTTGCACGGACAAACTTTTGTCGTAAAAATCCTTTACACCTCCATGACTGTTGGACATGTCTTCATACAGAAATGAAACTGTCGTTCGAAAATACTTAAGTTATGATAAGTTTGTCTTGTGTCAGGAATGATTTCGAAAAAATAAATGCAACACCTACATATCTTGGCCTGTTTTGAAGCAAGCATATATGTATATAATCTCGCAAAAAACTTGAAGTCTCTTCAACTAGGAGTTTTCGTACTATGGTATAGTATTATATTACATATTATATTTATTGGTAGCTATAAATTATTTTTACAATATTTGGTTGTAACCGCACAATTTACACAGAGTTATGATAACCTATCTTACTACTGAAAACTCATATTAGTGAAGTGAAAAGGGACTAGAATTGAACAATATTTCGAAAGGAAAAGCTACGATAAAAAACCTTTCTATGTGAAAAAAAAAAAAAAAAAAACATATGGATATAAATAAATAAAACAATTTATGAACCGTTTATGCAGGTATATGGCATATAATAAGTTAATAAAATAGATATATAAACAGATCAGTAAATAAATAAATAAAACAATAAATATGTACACAAAAAATAAATAGTGAATACAACTATGAATAAGTATATAGATGAGTGGATAACAAACGAATAAACACATAAATAAATAAATAGTTAAACAAATAAATAAATAAATGAGCTAATAAATAAATAAATAAGTAAATAAATGAATAAATAAATAAATAAGTAAATAAATGAATAAATAGATAAATAAATGAATAAATAAATTAATTAATTAGTCAAGATAAATAAGAATATAAGTACATACATAAATAAATGGCAAACATAATGTATATATATATAAACACATAGTTAATTAACAAATAAGCAAACAGATAAATATGTAATGTATATTATATTAACTTACAAAGTAACTAGGCTGTTGACTAGAGCATTATCGGACATTTGACAATTCAATATATAATTGTTATTGAGTTTACTAATTCTTGAGTAAATAAGATCGATGTTGGCCTTATCGTGCAGCTCGAGAGTCGAAAAGTGCCAGGGAAGCTTAAGTAAAAGTCTTAGCAGTTTATTTTGCGCTATTTGTAGCTTATTGATGTGTGTTTTTGCACATTTACCCCACACTGGACTACCATACAACATGAAGGACTGAAAGACTACCTTAAATATAATTAGCTATGGTATAATATAATATGTCAAAAGAAACTTTTCAAAGAGAGACTCGAAAATTGGACTGCATCTTTAAGGGGCTTTTGAGGATTTTGAAGGTGTTTAAGGGGGATTCACTTGTGTAACCTATCTTATAAGAGATCCTTGTTTTACTTTAGTAACTGAAAGGATACCACAATACCTACTACTGGGGCCTATTTCACCAACTACAAAGTACAAGCACAAACTTGTGCTTGTTAATCCCAATTACAAATTTGTAATTTATGTTTTTGTTTTACAAAGTACAAATGTGTACTCCACAAATTTGTAATAAGATTTTTTTTTTTTTTTTTTCCGAGACACTGAGAATAGCAAGCGCGTGCTTATAGTAGTGTCAGATTCTTACTGACTAAAAAAACACCACCCTTCGGTATAAATTTGTTAGATATCGCAACTAAGTAATAACTTATCGAGCAATTTTTCTATCACGAAATAAAAACGTTTGGCATGTTACTTTCCACTGAAAGATCCTGCGTATTCCGCAATCTAGATGTGGTAAATCATTATCTTGCCAAGTCGAAAGGTTTCGTCCTTTGTAGTCGGCGCAATAAATTGCTCTCATCCAAAATTTGTAGGACTGTATTGTTGACATGTCCGATTAATCAGTTTCTATGCTTTCTCGCGAATCGTGGATATCGTCGTTTCTTATACACCACGGTGCTTGGACAATTTCTCTTAGCACTTTATTTTGAAAAGCTTGTAAAATATTGCATTTGTTTTCTTGGTACAACCCCATAGTTGTATAACGTAGGTCCATACCGGCTTTAGCACTTGCTTGTATATAAGCAGTTTGTTCTCTGTACTGAGCTGGGAATGTTTTCCGAGTAACCTCTATATTTGATTTCGAGTTCTTTACGCTTCTTTCTCACGTGCGAATTCCATTTCAGCCTTGCGTCGAGTGTCATTCCCAGGTATTTGGCCTCGTTTGCAAAAGGTATTCGGGCCGAGTTTAGGAAAATTGGCAAGTCATTCGTTTTCTTGTAAGTGAAATTAACGTGAACAGATTTAGATTCATTGAGGGCGATTCGCCAGTCCCTCGTCCATTCATTTACATTATTCAATGCGTTTTGCAGTTTTGCAGTCGGTTCTTCGATTGTTTTACCTACTGCTATGATAGCGGTGTCATCGTCAAACGTAGAAGGATAGTGCCATCTTCGTTCGGTATATCACGAGTATATAGCAAATAGAGAAGCGGGCCAAGAACGCTTCCTTGCAGTACGCCGGCCGAAATTTCTTTGAGCTCGGAGTATTCCACTCCATGTCTAACACGAAAGATTCTATTCCCGAGATATGATTCTAGAATATCGTATAAGCATACAGGGAGAACTTGTCGTAGTTTGCATTTCAAGCCATCATGCCACACCTTATTAAAGGCTTGCGAGACGTCAAGAAATGCGCTTGAGCAAATCTTTTTTTCTTCAAGTGCTTTCTCGATTACGTCAGTAATTCTATGCACCTGGTCAATCGTCGAATGCTTGCTTCTGAACCCAAACTGGTGGTCAGGGATAAGATTATTTTCTTATATAACCGGTTGGAGGCGCCTTAATAATATCCTCTCGAAAATGTTCGATATGATTGCAAGAAGCGAGATTCGTCTATACGATTTTACTTCATTTGGCCCCCTGTGGCCTATTTCACCAACTTACAAATTGTTGTTCACAACCATTTTTTTAACAAATTTGTGGAAAATCGTTTTTTCTGTTTCACAAAATTTTTGTGTTACAAAATTGTATTTGTAGAAATTTCATTATTTCCGTTTCACCAAAAGTTAATTTTCTTTGTTGCTTACAAGTACAAATTTGTTAAAATTCATATTTTTTTGTAAGTTTGTGTTTCACCCAATCAAGATATTTTACAAATTTGTTCAATTACCGAAAATTTCTTACAATAGAAAGATCGTGTGTCGATTTAATAACAATTTGTAATTTTCGAAAGGAATCGCTTTCCAAACCTAAAACTGTCCTTACGTCGAAGACATAGTAGCACCGATAGTGATATAAGTGAAGATTTTGAGCTAAATAGACGAGAAAAATTTATCGACCGCAAATTAACTACGAAATTTCAGATTCCTTTGTTTTCAACGAAAAGTTTCGGTTAAAACGTGCTAAGGCAGAGGAAATAACCGCGGTTTGCAAATAAGTCCGAACATTTTTTTTTACTGACACCGATACAACAATTCCTAACAGTTTTACATTGGCTTGGAAATGGGGGACAGTATCGCAAACATGCACGGTATATCCAAATCTACGGTATGCAGAACTGTCCATCGTGTTTGTTTAGCCATTGTTGATGCTTTCTTTGAAAATACTGTAAGTTAAAAAAGAAAATAAAAAATTGTTGCCACTCGCTAACTTTAACATTATGTGCTATGGTATTCCCAGTCAATGGAAAGTCGCCGAAGGCATAATGGTCCTTAAGCCCGGAAAACCGCCCAATGAAAGAAACGTCTTATAGACCGATTTCTCTTCTTCCAATTATATCCAAAGTGTTCGAGAGAGTATTAATTAGGCGAATTCAGCCCGTAATAGAAGAAGGGCATCTCATTCGGATTATCAATTCGGACTCAGAAGTAAGCATTCTACAGTTGAATAAGTACATCAAATAACACATGTAATCGAAAAATCACTTGAAGTAAAAAAGATTTGTTCAAGCGTATTCCTTGACGTCTCTCAAGCCTTTGACAAGGTCTGGCACGAAGGCTTAAAGTTTAAATTACGACAATTTCTACCAGAGTACCTATATAATATTTTGAAGAACTACCTTGCGAATAGACTATTATGCGTCAAATGTGGAAACGAATATTCAGATTTTAAGGAAATAATGGCTGGGGTGGTGCAACAAAGCGTTCTTGGTCCAGTTTTATATCTATTATACACTCGTGATATACCGCAAGTTGAAGGCACTGAGCTAGCTACATTTGCCGACGACACTGCTATCTTGGCAGTAAGTAAAACGGTCGAAGATACTACAGAAAATCTGGAAGAAGCTTTGGATAGAGTAAATAAATGGACAAACATTTGACGAATCGCATTCAACGAGACCAAATCAGTTCATGTAAATTTTACTTATAAGAAAATAAATAATTTGTCGATCTTTTCAAACTCGGTTTAAATTCCGTTTGCAAGCGAGCCTAAGTATCTTGAAATGACACTTGATGCAAAGCTGAAATGGAAAGAAGTGAAGATTTTCACCTACCCTCGGGAAAAAAGAAAAGAAATATGTTATGGTATTAGAAAATTTGCCGAATAAAACCTTTTTCTTATCGCGAATAAAACCGGCGATAAAATTTTTGTTCTGTTTATTCATTTTATTCTTTGATGTTATCAGCTAGAGGACTTACAAAATTATAAAAAAAACAATTGTTGTTTACAACTCTGAAAAATAAACGGTGAAACGATTTTTTTGTGTATTTGTAAATAACAAATACAATTTCCCTTCATTTTTTTCTCTTCTTAACAAATTTGTTGGAATTAAGTTTGTAGTTTGTGAAACAGAAAATCAGTAAACAAATTTGTAAATGTAATCAACAAATAAAAATTTGTAATTATAATTGTAATTTGGTGAAATAGGCCCCTGGTCTCAGTTTTTTGTTGTTTTATTGTTGTAGAATGATCGACATTAGTCGCTGCTTTCTTTTCGATTCTGCTTAAGATAATTTTCAGCTGATTAAATTGATAAGCAATATTGCCGATTAATATGATACATTCAAGCATGCCATCAGATAAGAGAACTCTTTTTCGGCCTAGAAATACACAGTTGAATCAAGTCCGACATCTTTCTTGGACCCGTATTCTTTCTGATGAATTGGAGACATCGTAAAAGATGGACGGCTCACCTAAACATTCTACCCCGCGAGCCTCATTAAGGATAAGTGTGTCATTGAAAATGATGATGATAAATGCATTCAACTTATTCATGGAGTTATTACCAATAGCGCAAACTATATGCCAATATATTAATAAGCGCATCGCTTTCTGATTTATGAATTACCCTCGATGTTTTGATTTTGATTTCAAAGTTTTGAGCGGTCAAAATCTGTCAGTTTTTTATGTCGATACTTTGCTGAAAGATATGTGTTCTCGGTAAAATATGCCTCTTTTAAAAAAGCACACCCAGCTGTCATTTCACTTTGGCCTGAAGTTGCTCTTTATCCAGTCAACAATGGAGTTGTTTGAACACATGAAGATGAACCATTCCATCTTCAGGGAGAGTCCAGAAACTGGCAATTTGCGGCTCTCTGCAATTGAAATAATAAACGGAAAACACTACGTGTATAAAATACCATATTAAGAAAGCCTGATAGAATCAGTCATCACTTCCCTGATTGCCTTAAGTTCCTTAAAGTCAATACAATAATGCAAAATATGGCTAGAATATCTTTTGTGTTAAGATGTATACAAACTCATAAAAGGTATTTTACATTTTAATTTTTAAATATCAGCCTTTTTACCAGTAAAAAATGGTAAAGCAAAAATATTTTCCTTTCTTCCATCCAAATCTACTTTATTTTGAATTTGCGTTGATAATTTTCTTTTAACACTTTAATCCAGTAAAAATGATTTATAGTAATCCGAGTACATCCACAACAGTTCACAATTTGTTTTGTTATTCGAATGCGATTTACATAATAAGCACCAGGGATTGACTCTCCTCAACTTCGATGGACTTTGGTAAATCTTCCTTTGGTGCGAAAAACTGCCAACGGTTAATTTATTGCGTTAATCTTTTAAAAGCTTTGTGGCTTTTCTAGCAAATAACTTGTTCTGAATTTAGTCTTTAAGCTGAGTTTGTAGAACTTAACATATGTATTAATGGAAAGTAGTATGACAGCAGTCCGACAAGCTAAAGATATCTTTGTTAACAGCTATAGATACTGTACGAGTGCATATACTCGTACAATGCATGCATCTTCGTGAACTTTTTATTCTTGTTATCCTTCTCTCATTTGCAATTGAACGACTACTGCATTATGACATTCCTTTGAGTTGTATTTAGAGAGTAGATGTGGTCCAAACTCAGTTAAGGTTGACGCCCCTTAGCCTATGACATTAGAGAGGTTAAGTCTGTTACATACTTAATTAAATATGTAGCTGTGTGGCCAGAGTAAAAAATTTGTAACTGCACCATAAATCTTTAATTAAAAGTAGAAGTGAAGTGATAGATAAACAACGATCGATTTTTACGAGTAAATACGAAATAATCTGATTTTTAAAGTGCGGACAGATAAATAGACAGCACAACCAACAGATCGACACCCAGACAGAATTGAAAAACTCATTATTTCGAACTTCACTATAGTCGTTTTATCTTTTCATTTAGTTTTTTAAAGAAAACGAAATATTTATATACTTTCTCAATACGTATATTGCTAGTACATTCAATCTCAAATACTGTATCTATTTTACTGCTCCGCCCTCAAAAACCCCACCACATGTATTTCCTAACCAACAAGCATCACCTTCAAACTTCAAATACCTTATGGAAATTTTTGTGCTTGTCATTCTCCTAAACTTTTGTTCCAGAACAACTTCCTTAACAGTAGATGATGGGACAATTTGTGTAGAATAATCCAGCTCTAATCTATGTATGTGTATTCAAAAGTAGTTCAGGTTACCATGTCGTCAACGTTCTCATTTCCGATTAAGACATTCTACCCACTGAGTGACTTCATGGCGCCGAAAAGTATTTCGTGACTTTATTAAGATTAATGAGACCGAAAATGCAAATTACCTTGTCATTGTATATTGCTAAAGTGAAAATCGTGATTTTAACGACACAACCGGAGTTGGAGGCGGAGTGGAACTTGTTTTCTTTGTCATCATCATTATTGTGGTATTGAAGGACGGCATCCTTACAATATGCTCCCCTGCTGAATCAGGTATCTTTACTGAACGGTGAACGGTGGTAATTAAATTAGTGGCAGTAATTTGAAAGTTTGTCACTTTGCTATGGGAGCTGTTGATAGACGAGGGAGATTGATTTGATGACGAGCACTATTTAATCTCACATCTAACATTTTAGGTAAATATGCAAATGAACAATACAAAACAGTATTTGGATTGCTTATGTATTTTTTAGTTCCTTCTCATCACTTAGGAGTTCTCAAGTGTGGAGAAAGCACTTATCATTTCAACTGAATCGATAATCACCTTTGGAATGACGGCAGAAAAGAGTATCGGTTGGGTTTCAGGATAATATTTAATGCGTGGTTAAGAGGGTATTTTTACTGAATCACCCCCATAGGGATAGCCACATGCTGATAAGTTCATTCGATGGTGACAGATGAAAAAGTTATAAAGTAATATACAAGGGATTATGAAATAAGCAAACCGATTGACCATTTTTATATTATTTATCTGTGGACAGACTATAAAGTAAATAAATGTGTATGTGATGTCTGTCCGTCTGACTGTCACGGATTCCTTTATTGGAGCATTGCCACAATGAGCTTAGGCTACTAATATGTAGAATAAATATCTTGCCTTTAAGAGTCGGTAATAAAAACCCAAAACTCGACAATCCGACTCCAAGGATGTCACCGATCCCGGGAGTTACTAAATATCTAACTGTATGGACGTTCCTCTTTCTATTTTAGCCTAGTATTCCAATGCCTCAGTATTACGCTGGGTTCCTGGGTTGCGAAACTTAATTTTGATAACTACTGGACAATGCTACTAGTCAAATGATTTCAAGAGTCGTGGGGGCGTTGTATCCTAGACTGTGTGTCCAAATGTGGTGTTAGGTGTCTCGCAAAGGACGTCAAAAGAGTAGGAGGGAAATAAAATTCTTTCCGTAGACCAGCCAGACGGAAATAAACACTCCTTTATCAAGCATCTAATACTGTATGTAGTGTTTGTAGTTTGTGTTGTAATTCAGCAAACCGGTAGTCCTAACGTCAGGTGGCAGCCGAGCATACAAGAAACTAAGTAGAAATATTCCAAATCTGGAGACATTTGATTCTGATATTAGGTGAACGGAGCGAAATCAACGAAATACTGTGAGGAAATTTGACGTCGGGCGGCTACAATCGCAAAAGACCGCCAGAGCCTTTGCCGATCGAGTTTCTTCTAATCTTAATCTAAGTCATATGCCGCCAGCAGCAAATGCGGAAGACCAGCGGCAGCCTTGCCAGCAAGCCATCAGAGATGCCGCCTCTGATGTATTGGGTTTCTCTCGGCCACCACAACGAAACCCCTGGTTTGATAAGGGTTACCGGCAAGCACATGCAGCGAAACAAGAGGCGTACACAGCGGCGCTGCATAGAAGGACTAGAGAGCTCTACAAGCGGAGGAGAAAAGGGGAACATCGAACTTCTCAGAAAGAAGAAAAAGGAGCATAAGAAGCGCTCGATCGAGGAGATTGAGAGACTTTATTGCAGGAATGATGTTGGAAAATTTTTTCAAAAGATTCCCGTCAACACGATCAGAATGAAGTGAGGATAGCGATATCTAAACTCAAATCCAACAAAGCTTCTGGAGCCGACGGCCTTGCCGCTGAACTTTTCAAGGCAGGAGGAGATGAGTTGGTAAGGAGCATGCACCAGCTCATCTGCAAAATCTGGTCGGACGAAAGTATGCCCAATGAATGGAACCTCAACATCGTTTGCCCGATCCTGAAAAAAAGGAGACCCCCTGAACTGTGCCAACTACAGAGGAACAAGTCTCCTCAACATCGCCTATATCGTCAACAACCTGATAGGTCCTTATCAGTGCGGTTTCAGGCCTGGAAAGTCCACCATTGACCAAATATTCACACTTCGGCAGATCTTAAAAAAAACCTATGAATATAAAATCGATATGCACCACCTCTTCATCGATTTCAAAGTTGCCTATGATAGCGTGTATAGAGACGAGTTATACAGAGCCATGTCTAGTCTTGGCATCCTGCCAAGCTCGTCCGTTTGTGCAGATTGACGATGGAGAACTCTCGCTGCTCCATCAAAGTCGAACATCACCCAACCGTTCGATGTCAGGAAAGTCTCAGGCAAGGTGACGCCTATCATGCGATCTCTTTAACATAGTACTTGAGAGAATTGTACGAAACTCACAAGCCAACCCCGGAGGTACAATCTTTTACAAGTCTGTACAACTACTCGCTTACGCTGATGACATTGATATAATCGGAAGAACTCAGAGGGCCGTCAATGGTGCATTTGCGAGTATTGAGATCGAGGCAGCAAAAATGGGTTTCAATGAAAGCAAAACAAAATATCTCCTCTCTACAAAAAAGAACGCCCAACATCGGTGTCTTGGACAGAACGCCACAATAGACAAATATAATTTTGAGGTAATAAAGGTTTTTGTCTACCTAAGCTCTATGGTGAACTCCGCAAAGAACATCAGTAAGGAGATCACACGAAGAATTACTCTTGCCAATCATTGTTTCTATGGGCTAAGACGGCAATTGAGTAGCAAAGCCCTATCTCGAACTACTAAGGTAACTCTTTATAAGACACTAATCATCCCCGTCCTGTTGTATGGCGCAGAGGCATGGGCTTTGACGAAACCGGATGAGGATGCCCTTGGCTATTTCGAGATAAAAGTTCTTCGAGCGATCTTTGGTCCCGTCTGCATAGACGGTGAGTGGAGGAGAAGGTACAATGCCAAACTATACGGCATGTACAAGGACATCGACTTAGCCAGAAGAGTTCACATACAACGCCTAGGATGGCTGGGTCATGTAGAGCGGATGGAGCCCAATGTTCCCGCTAAGAAAGTTTTCAAATCCACCCCGGATGGACGACGCAGTAGAGGACGACCTCGCGGTAGGTGTCGCAAACAAGTCGAGGGGGACCTCAACCAATTTGGCGTGCGCAACTGGAGGCTGGCTCGTAACCGTGCTGGCTGGAGAGGTTTGTTATTTGAGGCCCAGGTCTACCCCGGACTGTAGCGCCATTTAAGGAAATAAGTAGGTATTAGGTGATATATCAAAGCGCAGACAGTGAAAGAAGTGACGTAGCTATAGTCCTGGATAAATATTTAAAAGACCCTATTATTAGGGTTGGCAGAAAAAATAACCACCTAATAGCTGTCAAGTTGACGATGAACAACCAGCATGCGATGAATATTATATCAGCCTATGCGCCACAGACAGGCTACCTTGAGCCAAAGAAAGAGGATTTTTCGGACGATGATCTAAAGGCATATCATAAGATGAGAACGTATACATGGGGGGAGTTTTAAGCGGACATGCTGGTTTTAATAACAAGAACGCCTGTAAAGAGTTCCTTGAAGCGCCCTTATATAGAGTCATAAATTCACAAGTAGGGGAATTTTTAATTTGTGTACACTGTACATCCATCACACTTTCTAAGAACGTAAAGCTTAAATCTGAAAAAAGATCAGATCAGGCCAATATCCAGGCAAAACTGCCGGATATCTCAAGACATGGATAACCCAAGACATGTTACATAATATTTCTACACAAGTCAAAAGCCCAGGTCGTCTAAGTAAACATTGCCAAGCTAAGGTATTGAGTCCTCTGCTTTTCAATCTGTCGATATACTACATAACACGTGCCATACAGGTACCAACTCCATGGCGCATATTATACGAATGACTAGAGAGTACGGGTAAACCTGATCACAAATAAATTGAGACAAGCTAAAGACGGGTGATATCCAAGCGATTTCATACACACAAAGTGAAGATCCTTTTTCTAACTACACTTCGTTACAGTTAACAAATGACTTAACGCATATCCTGATGAAAACTTTTTCGGTTCCACCTTTACTCTATAGATATCGGAAATACTCTTTCCATAGTACTCGCATGTGCTGATCTCCGTCCGATAAAAGTATCAAGTATCCGACACGACGACCGCGACGGACCTAACTCCTTCTTTAGTGATTCCCTAAATGGACCATTCTCGCAACATCCTCAAAATCTCTCTACCACTGATCCAATTTCCATAACAACAATAATTGTTGTACAACAAATTGAATGCAGATACTTCGACCCTCCATACCAATCAATAGAAACCCTATAAAGAGGGAGGCCGTTAACGCTCAATGTCCGTCGTCATTGTGTGATCGATATCGAGAAGCCCCTTCTATTCCAAGAAATTAACTTTGAATGAATTATTTCGCAGGATATTTTTCTAAGAATAAATCAGAATAAACAACACAATCAAAACGAAGAGTTTGGTCTCTAACCGGAATCACTGCGAATGATTGAATGTTTTTCTTTCCTGTTATCTACTCTGGTCATTCCGGACTAAACCTGGGGGGCGAGAGCAACCTAATGTTATTCTAATGTAGTGACCCTTACATGAAAATAAAGATTGTTTGTTTCTTAAGAGGAGAAAACAAATTTCCCAAAGGGTCATTCAGGGAGGATAACATCTCTATTGATATTCCGACTGATGGTTGGACACATATGAATGGAAGGGGAGACAGTTTCCAACCAGCATACTATTCACATATCAGAAAAAAAATAGAATAGAATGGCTGCTGATAGTTATTTTAAAGGAAGTAATAAAAAGGGGAGAATTGAAATTAGCAACTTCTACATGGTTAAAGTAAAATCATTGCGATTTTGAGCGAAGGGGATTGTAGACGGAGTTTCTGTTACTTTGTGTGCATACCTACTCCTGTCCTGCTTCCACTTGGAAACTATGACCTCTACTACACCTAGGAGATATCCCGTGTGGTAAATAGTAACAGCAACAGTAGTTGGATGGCAAACGACTAACAAAGGCCTCGTAGGGGCAGCATCTCCCGATAGGTGCTGGTCTGCTAAGTAACGAGTAGGAGCCACTGCAGCCGAAAACCTAGCAGCTCTGTTAGTAAGCCCTACTCCCACCTCCTCGTGGTGTCATCTGGGAATTTCTTCGGAAACTGCTAACGGGAGAGGACGAATGGCGAGCTTCCTGTGCCAAAAAACAGGATAAGTGTTGGTTGGTCTGTGGCCCAGCGAGCCGCAACCGTAAAACAAATCTTACTCCGAAACTTGAACAATCGCCTCGGATAAGGACGGATAATTTGTTGACGACCTTTGGCTATAGGACACGGACAACGATCGGATTCTGGAACGTTAAGACCCTCCTGGACTCACTCAAGGAAGTGCCTTATAACGCCAGATTCCTCCAATTGGAGCGCGAATTCGCACGGTATAAAATCGACATCTTAGGGCTCAGCGAGATAAGATGGTACGATTCTGGGGAATACACCTCCCCAACAAAAAGCACTGTGATGCTCTACTCTGGTAAACCAGCTGGAAGTGCACGGAGTTCTGGCGTAGGACTCATGCTAACTCCAGCAGCACGTAGTAGCCTCATATCCTGGAAACCCCATAGTGACCGGATATTGACGGCTAGGTTCCAGAGTAGAGTTAGAAAAATTACCATCATACAGTGTTATGCTCCATGCTTAAGCACGTGATGAGAGTTCACGGCGTGGGAGACCGTAATGACAATGGTGAGCGGTTTGTGGACTTCTGCAATATCAACCGCCTAGTCATCGGAGGTACGCTGTTTAAGCATAACACCTGCCATAAGATCAGTTGGATCTCTACTGATAGGACTGGTAGGACTGTTTACAACATCACTAAGGAGCTCATTGGTGGCCGAAACTCCAAACAACATCCAGTGAAGAGTCTAGACGGTAACCTTCTGATTTCGGATGAGGATCAGCTCACTAGATGGAGAGAACATTTTGCTACAGTGCTAAATCACTTAGACGATGGCGGTATGATCTCGAATTCGAATGAGCAGTTCGAAGCAACAAATTCCCGAATTCGCACCGTACCTCCCAGTAAAACTGAAATAATAACAGCAATCAAGTCCCTCAAGAAAAACAAAGCGGTGGGTATTGATAGCATGATGATATTGCTGCATCCGCTAATACGGAGAGTGTGGGATAGTGAACAATTTCCACAGGAGTGGAAAAGGGGGATGATCATCAAGCTTCCAAAGAAGGTAATTTGATGGAGTGCGGTAACTGGAGAGGTATATGTGTTCTTCCAGCTGTAGCCAAAATAATAGCTAGAATAATTCTAGAACGAATTAAAGAACATTTAGATTCAACTCTCGATATCGAACAGGCAGGCTTTCGCGCTGGATCCTCCTGCATCGACCACATAAACACCTTACGGATCATAATCGAACAATGCGTTGAGTATAGGTCTCCGCTACATTAACTGTTTATCGACTTCGAGAAGGCTTTCGATAGCTTGAATCGAGATGCTATCTGGTTGGCCTTGGGCAGGAGAGGCATTCCAGAAAAGCTTATAGCTATTTTCAAGGCTACATATGAAGGCTGCAAGTGTCACGTCGTGCACAATGGTAAGGTGTCGGACGATTTTTAAGTCCAAAATAGTGTACGTCAAGGGTGCATACTGTCCCCACTATTGTTCTTGGTGGTTATCAGCGATGTACTCCGTGCAGCATTGACGGAAGCTAATTATGGAATTCGTTGGACTACCATATAACATCTTACCTTAAACACCTACATTACGCTGACGATGTTTGTCTACTTTCACATCGGATAATGGATCTTCATTTGATGGCCCAAAATCTAGAAGCTGAGGCAAACAAAGTGGGGCTAAAAATAAACACAGCCAAAACAAAAGCCCTGAGTACTTCCAATACCCGCGCTCAACTTAACATTGCCGGAAAGCAAGTCGAGAAAGTTGATAACTTTCTATATTTAGGAAGTGTCGTCTCGGCTAATCGCGGTGGTACCGAACTGAGAAGCAATGTTATCAGCATAAGAACCAAGCTGCGACTGTTCCGCTCCAACGTAGAATCAGTGCTGCTTTATGGGTGCAGTACTTGGAAGGTGGACACCATTAACACACGCAAGCTGCAAGTCTTCGTAAACAAATGCTTAACAATCATCTTGAGGATTTTTTGGCCGAACCGCATCTCTAACGAACAACTTTATCTGAGAACGGGCCAAGAACCTATAAGCATTACTATACGAAGAAGAAAGTGGCAATGGATTGGACACACACTACGGCGCGAAGACAACTCCATTGCGAAATACGCCATGCAGTGGAATCCGCTCACCCAGGCAGGCAGAATAGCGGGACGCCCTAGGCAAACGTGGCGCAGAACAGTTAAGGAGGAATCGAGCTCTTTAGGAATGAGTTGGATGCCGCTGAAACGCGTTGCAGAACTCCGAACACGATGGCGCGCAGGCGTGGTTGACGCCCTATGCCCCCCGAGCAGTGATGCCGTTTGCCAATTTTTTAGTGAAGTGTTTTGAGGAAAAAATAGAAGTGTTTTGCTGAAAAGTGAAGTGTCATTATAAAAGTTGAGTTTCTTATATTAAACGACTATTTATGGAAATAGGTAAAAAAAAAATAAAAAATTTGCGCAGCACTTGGCTAAAAAGAAAAGTGCGTATTTAATTACGCAACGTAGTTAAGTTAGTTAAGATTATTTTAAGATAGTTTGTAAGTTTTATTTATTTAGGTATAAACAAAAAAGGTCCGTATACTAAGTTTTTTTCGATAAAACATTTTTCTTAGTTTGTTAAAATAGTTATAAAATAATAAAGTTAGTTTAAGTTAGATAAGGTCGAAAGATATAAATTAAGCGTTAGGTTTAGCTTAGAGCGCCGGCATGGGGACAGTAAGTTAACATAAGATACTTTAAGTTAATTAAGCTAATTTTAAGCGTTTTTGTTAGCATGTAAGTCATAATGAATTTAATTAATAAAATGCATTAAAAATGAAAAAAAAAAAATGTGGTGCCGTGTTTACTTCTAATAAAAACCGCCAGGTCATCAGCATAACCAACGGTGGTGTAACCTGATCTGTGAAGATCTACTAACAAGTTGTCGATGACTATTAACCATAACAGGGGGGAAGGAACTCCTCCTTAAGGACAGCCCTTGGCTGCAGTTATAAACACCGACACCCCTCCGGAGGAGGAGAAGGTAATGAATGAACTTACCAGTATGGCCCTATTCCATTGGTTGGTCGATTCTTCGATACCTCTGTTACGAGTACTAATCGCCCTTGATGTCAAGAAATGCACACAAGGCTATTTCCTTTGAAAAAAAGTGGTAAGTGTGCCCGACCACTGCGCGTGAGGTTCCATGTTCGAATCCCGGAAAACACCAACATCTTTTTTCACGATCCCACCTCTCGCGAACGTTTGACAACACGAGTGGTTGCGGGAAGCTAGGCCCAGGCATTTAAAGAGCTATTGCGCCAAACATATACTTTTTTTTAAGACTCTGTATTCATCAACTTACCTCCTCTGCTGCCATGGTAGTTAAACCGATTCCATTGCATCACGTTCTTCCCCATGCCACTTTTGTTGTCCAATGGTTGGGACTGTATGAATTGTTTCTTGACCCGTTCTCTGGTAAAGACATTGTTCAGCCAGAAATTTCTTCAAATATTTCGTAAACACCGAATCGCAAAGGCTTGCATCTTTTCATCTCTCAAGCGATTCAACCATAACAACATTGGGTGTATGCAGATTTCTTATGCTACCAGTAATTGTTTCGTTATATCTTGGACAGCATTCTGAACGACGTTGACTTAATTTTGATGATTCTACTGATGAAAACTTTTTCGGTTCCACCTTTACTCTATAGATATCGGAAATAGTCTTTCCATAGTACTCGCATGTGCTGATCTCCGTCCGATAAAAGTATCAAGTATCCGACACGACGACCGCGACGGACCTAACTCCTTCTTTAGTGATTCCCTAAATGGACCATTCTCGCAACATCCTCAGCTTTTGTAGCAAACGCTTTGATATATGTACATACACAGTTTCGCTGGTCCTTTTTACACGATATTGGGACTTCAGCTCATCTTTTCCTACAATTGTTTTAGCTGCAATGCGAAATTTAAGTTTCCGATCCGCCTCCAGGCATCTTTAGAAGGCCACGAGCTATGCCTTTTCTGCCCTCTTCTTAAAATACTCTCTGGTTCAGACAAAAAATTGTTTTTCACACAACACCAATGGTATTGAATGGTTTTTAGTAATGACCTGCTTACTGCTCCTCTGTCGCTTTAACGAAGAGTTTGCAATCTTTACCATGTTCCTCAGAATTGTTCGTTAACATACCACAGAATGTTCTAAACACCTATGTATGTATTAGAAAAAAAAAAAAAAGCACGAATCAGCAACAGCAGTGCTATTATACATCAACCACTTTATAAAGTGTCCTTAATTATTTGCACTTAAGCCGAGTGTATTTAAATATGGCATTCAACACCCACACGTATTGTAATTTACGACACCATGTCCACCTCACGATTTTAGAAATTATATGCGCTGGTCCACCGCAACGCACAATTAATGAACTATTCCGGCAATTTTGGGCTAAAATTTATCGCATGCACCTGTTTTCTTGGTCAAAGCAATTACGCATTAGTTATCACCTCACATGCGGACGCCCGTTGCCGACGTCGTCGGCGCACTTCCTCCCCCCTCTGCCATTGGAGTGCGGATAACTTTTATGGCCGCGTGATATTAAACCTGTCAGCAGCACGATTTTCGGAATTTGTAAATTTATGATTTATAGATAAAAGGTGTTAGCAGCTAATCTATGTGCAGAGTGTATTATCGTAAATATTTCAATTTGATTAAAAAATCTCGTAATTTATATTTCTTTATGTTTAACACTTAGCGGAAGCATATGTTGACGGTATTTGACTGGATTATACTGGATTCGCATTGCAATGGCTGAAATGGAAGAGATGAAAGTATTTAATTTATTTTGCTTATATAGGTATTATATTTGCTCGGCAATTGTTCATAAATATATAGTGCTTTTAAATTGTTTTTATTTTTCCATTTAACTTTACATAGGTGCATACATATTTGGGCCAAAAGGCCGTGAAGGGCCTAGGACTGGCTTCTCGCAACTAGTCGTGTTGGCTGCGTTATATGGTATTTTTCGAACGAATGGAAGGGACCTGCAGTTGTGTGCCGTAACCGAAAGGCAATTTTTTTTTGTTTTTAAGAAGCTTTTTCATAAAAACAATACTCTCGGATGTTTGTCATATGTTTGCGAGATGTGGGACCGTGAAAAAATGTTTGATGTTTTCGGAGATTCTAACTTTATTTGCAGATAATTATACCATAGTTTCTATCTTCAAAGAGAGCACCGAGCACACTGCTCTCCACATAGTCACTCGGTGGATAGAAAGGCATTCTTTTAAAAGCTGTGCAGGTACAAAATGCCCTCTAAAAGTTACCGCCAATACAACTTTGTAACGGCACAACCAATTCCATGTATCAATTGGTCGCTAAATTTTACCCAGTGTAAACATTTCGATGTATTGCTGTAGGTAGAAAATACATGAGATTCGGTGAAAGATTATTCCCTACACTTTTGCTTCTACCGTTGTGAGAAATATTGTACATAAATTAACCTTTAAACATTTTAGTCAATTGGCATTACTCTACAGGTAATCTGAATACTTATAAAATAGGGAACGTTGAATTGATCTTTGATGGAATTCAAACGACCACCACTAGATGCACTGCTTATCCGGTGGATACTAAGTCTCTACGATTTTGACTGCCAAAAACAAACGTAAATCATGTACTTTGACTCGTCTGTGCTTATATACTGCAAGTATATATTGCCAGTGGCCAGGCCTGGATAATCAAGAAACAAAGCTGTCAAAGATAGACAACGAGGGGTTCCAGAAACCTATGTACAGATGATCATGGGCATGTACAAAGGAGCTAAGATAAAAGTAAGATGCCCCGCTGGAGTAACCGAAGAGTTCCCAATCAAAGTCGGGGTGCACCAAGGAAGCGTTTTAAGTCCTTTGTTCTTTATTACAGTCTTTGGTTATCTGCCCGAAGGTAAAGTGATGGACCCCAAGGTACATCAGTTATTCTTTGCTGACGATGGAGCCATCATAAATGAGGATCCTACAATCCTGCAACGAGCACTTGATGTGTGGGTGGAGGGAATGGGTATCGCATTAGTTCAAAAAAGACAGAGTACTTGTGCTGCCCGTTCTCTGATCCACTCTGGCCTATTCCAGACATTTATTTGAATGGAACAGTGTTTCCCAAGTGCGAAAAGTTTTAATATCTGGGAGCTATGATCAATAGCAAAGCAACCTGTGATGACGACATCAATCATCGCGTAAGCGTAGGGTGGATGAAGTGGCGAGAAAATTCCGCTATCTTCTGTGACAGAAAAAATGTCCCCTAAGTTGAAAGGAAGGCTCTACACCACAGTTGTACGTCCAGCGCTCACATACGGTTCACAATGTTGGACGATGTACAAAAAGCATGAGAGTAAATTAATGGCAGCTGAGATGAAGATGCTTCGCATGACAGCAGGAGTGACAAAGCTTGATCGAATAAGAAGTTCGAAGATCCGTGGAAGCTTTCACATCAAGGAAGCCATCGTACAAAGAATAGAAGGCGACCGGCTCAGCTGGTATTGCCACATTCAAAGAAGATATCATTTGAACCCTGTTGAAAAGGCAATATCAATACACGTTCCAAAGACATCGCGATGTAGGAAAGGCAGGCCTCGATCACAGAAATGCGGCGACATTGGCATTTCAATGGCCTCAGTAACCGAGTGATTCAAAATCGGCGGGCCTGCCGATATTTTCTGAGATCAAATAGGCGAACCCCACATGCGGATCAGTAGAAATGCGGTGAAGTGGGAGGGTTGTGGTCCCTTATTTTCGGATCATAACCTCGCTGATAAAAGGAAGAAGAAGAAATTAAAATCTAATATCTATTAAAGGTCTGTAGATTTTTATTAAATTTGTTGCATAGAGACTTATTTTGTCCAAATAAGATATGTGAGTGCAAATGGACGGGGTCGGACGACTGCTATGCCTACCTCCCATACAAAGTGAAGATATTTAAAGCAAATTTGTTTACTTGGCACCAGTACACTACGTATGATATACTCATTATGCTTCAAGACAGACCTTTCTTCATAGATGGATATTTTTGGATTTAAATGTGAATTTATTTAACCGCATTTTCTTAATTTTATAAATTTCACAATAGCCGTATTTTATTATCACTCATGATCCATATGGATCATTGGTTTCTATGCAATACAACAACAATACGAGATCTTGCTTTCTATCAGAAATTTTTTTTTTATTCCTTTTTTATTCCTACAAGACACAAGGACAAGACACAAGAATTTCGTTGATCCAGATCCGAATCGTTTTTTTTTTTTTTCGTCGTGTGATCTATGTATATGGATCTTGGGTGATAATAAAATATGGGTAATATAAGCATTGGCTATAGCCGTCAGCCAGAAAGAGAGTTTTACAAAAACTTTAACTAATACACAATTAAGTAAACATAACACAACTAATTTTTAAATTCTTAAAGCTTCCAATAGATTTCTACTCTAAGTTATTTTATTCAAAAAAGCTTTGTTTACGATATGTTGCCTATATTTAAAAGCCATTTTTATGCAGCCAATTAAAAAAAAAGTATTTAGGGCAACTGATCTTCAAGTGCCTGGGCTAAGCTTCTCACAACCACTCGTGTTGCGTGCGTTATATTTTTTCACAGGAATGGAAGGGACCTTTTCTCCGAGGTCCTATTGAAGTAGTCGGTAGGTGCTTCTGCTTTCACTTTGTTGCGCTTTTTCTATATGTTTATCACGAATGGAGCCATCGATCTTGACCAACAAAGCCTATAGAGCGCTAGGGAAATCGTGCTAGCCACTTAACCTTGCCCATTCGTTAAAAATTGCAGTTTTTGGCGGAAAAGGCGTTACAACGATTTTGGGATCCCAATAGTTTGGTAATTCGTATACTTTGCAGATGTAACTGAAGTGCATTCTTAAGATAAAAATGTATAGCGAAGATAACCCAGTTTCGAGATGCAACATTTATGTTGGTTTGTTTACTGGTTGGCCAAATATTTCCTTGATGAATTATCTCAACAGCTTCTCAACATACTCGTTCTGTGGAAATTCCCCAGAGCTGAGCCGCGTAACACATAATTGATATCATTACCACTTCAAACAGTTTGTATTTCACACTAGGGGCAATATTCTTTTCTCTAGAATGCATTTCCAGTTAGAATTGATTGCTTTTTTCTCTCCCAGCTTTTCCTGCAAATGTTTACTAAACGATAAACGTGGTCAGGTACAATTATGACTCCAAGGTACTAGTACTTCAACTTCTTAAGTTCTACGTTTTCCTAATACCATTTTTCTTTTCGTGCGTGTCGCCCAAACCCGTTTCCGAATACCATTATTTTGGATTTGATGGTATTAACTTTAAAGTTCTACAATCTCCAGTACTGGAGCAACATTTGATCATGATTTGCATCATCGTTGGAATTGCCGCAAGTAACAGAATGTCATCAGCAGGAGCTTGATGTTGATACCATTGAACACAATCCCTCCAGTTAAAAAAGTTGTGAGGTCATCTAAGAATATTGAGGAAAGTAGAGGACTCAAGAGGCAACCCTTTTTCACTCCCATTGTTGACTCGAACTAGCTAGAAATTTTCTTTCTATCCCACCCCAACGTTTTGTTTTCCTTATAGAGACCTCGTATCACCTCCAACATTTTTGTCGATACTCCCAGGATACTTAGTTTATAAAAGATAGCATTTCTGTCGATGGAGTCGAGAGCCACCTTGAAATATGCAAGAAAACCTTTCTTCATAAAACTTGGTTTGGCGTTATGCTTATTTTTTAGTCGAAATATATTTTAAACGAACCCTAACTCCAGTTCATAGTTTCGAACATAACTTATTTCCGCTGAATAAAATGAATTTCTAATGAAGGCTCCAGTATCTGCTTAACTTTTCACCATTATGCACTCGTAAATGAAAAGTAAACTTTAAAAATAAATCTTCAACGGGTATCCCCTCGTACTTTACTCATACGCACAAACACCCACGAAAATAACTTCACTTGCTTCTTAAAAACCAAATATTGTTCAAAAACACTATTACTTTTGAAAAATAAATACAAATCCCATATTGGAGACTACACCCCTCTAATCCGAAATAATATTTTCACACACGAGTGATTAGTTACGCAGCTATGAAGAATCTACTACTAGCAGGTCCCCGTACTTCCCCAAAAAGTATTTATGAAATGAATAGTGTTTATTATAGTTCCATAGCATGGATTACACGAGAAAATGATATCTTCGAAGAGCGCCAAACTTTTCTCATCCAAGACCAGGAAGATAGAGAACCTTTTCTTGTCCTTGCTTCCACACATGAATCCACACTGTATAATATGAATATGAAATACTTTTGTGGCAGGAAATTTATCTTTGCTACTCATACGTGTTTTTGAAAGTAATTTCCGCAAAATCTCTCTTCTGTGGTTCGACCGGGATGGTTAGGGAAATGTTATTCGAAATGAGATTAGAAGTCCTTGTTTTCTATATATGTGAGAAACCCAACCCAGTTGTGTAACCCGGCCGTCTGAAGTATGGGCGATTGTAATAGTTCACTTTTTGGAAATTTCAATTTAATTTATAGGTTTAGAGAGAATTTATGGGATCGACTCTCATGCGGGATGTCATTTTTGCAAGTGATAAGGAGTAGAAATTGAATTCCATTCAGGCGGTATTTTCTTTTAAGCTCATACCTACAATGTAAACCAATTACACTCTAAAGGAATTAATTCAATATTTTCGTGGATCAGAGATTAAATTATTAAGTTCTTTTCCAGTTAAGTAATTTATTTCCTATTTACACTTCGTCTTTAGGTATTTGAATTAATTAACCTTTCAGCAGGGGATAAGCGCGGTAAATCCTATTTCTTCTTTCTTGGCTTCGTCGCGATGCGATGGTGCAAAAACTTTCTGTTTGTCTTATCGTAGAAAAATCTTCTTTAAGTTAATTACAATCCTTCCAATAACCGCAAATCCTTGCAACGCAGACTATTGCACGATGTTACCCCCACAAATGAAAGGAATTAAAATTCCACCGGAAAAGTTTTTCAATTCATTTTCGAAGTCAATTAAGTGTATAAGGCACCAGGACACAAATTGAAGGGGACATAGAACTTCCTAGAAGGCTTATGAATCAGAACTCACTGGAGGACTTAATTCTGTTTGTTTACCTTTAAAATGTAAATTCTCTTTGTTAAACTATGCAAAACACGGATAAGTAAGTACATTTTTCAAAGGAGTAAATATGACTGGAAGGATGAGAAACAGAATACGGTATGATGAATGTCTGCTTTTGGAAGAGAAATTTAAAGCGTTAACCTTTTTATGTTATTGATCTGTTTTTACTTGTATAGCGTTAGCCCAAAATCATAAAAAATAAATATCCAAAGACCCCATAGAGAAGACTATTATATTTTTTGGTGCGAATGAAAGTCGTGTAGGAATTTATACTGTGGAATTGACAATCTCTCTCATGATCATAATGCATTCGGAGGCGCTCGCGAGAGGTGTGATGTGAAAAATATTTTAGTATTTACTGGGATTCGAACCTATGAACACTATCTTTCCACACAAAGACATTCACAAATACACGTGGTACCGTCAGAGTCTTCGGCAGAAGTCGCTGATCGATTTCTTTGTGGTACCATCGTGTCTGAAGAAAATGGTTTGTGATGTTCGCGTATTGAGAGGGGCCGAACTCTCAACTGATCATCATTTAGTACTGTGGAAATTGTATCTTAGCGAGAGAGTGCCTCCCCTACCAAAGCGTAAACCAAGGATGGTTACACGCATACGATGGGAGAGGTTACAGGACGATGAGATACGGGAAACATTTGCGCGGCAAATATCTGAAAGGTTTGAACGAATTCCAACTGTTCAATCAAATGTAGAGGAAGAATGGCAACTGTTTTCAACAGCGGTTATTGCCTCTGTGGGAGATGTTTGTGGAGTGAAGCGGCTTCGTGTGGCGGCTGGTGGTGAGAAAATAACTGCTTGGTTTAAAACGCCCGGAGTTTAAGAAGCCATCAGAGAGAAGAAGAGAGCCTTTAAAGAACAGTCTTGAAAGGAGTTCGGCGAGAAATTGGAACGTGACCACAGATCTGCAAATAAGATGTTCAGGCAGACCGTCGTCGACTCAGAGGAAAAAAGTTGAATATCGTTGAAGGAGTCAAATCCAAAGACGGTACACTTCTTTCCAATGAGGAGGACATCTTACGCAGATGGAGCGAGCACTTTTCAGAATTGCTCAATCCCGAACAGGGCACCGAAGATGACAGACCTGAGGTCGAGAGTAGGGCAGAAAGTAGCCCTACGGTAGAGAAGTATCTTTGGCGATCAAAGCGCTAAAAGTTGGCAAATCTGCTGGTGTGGATGAAATTCGGCCAGAAATGCTCAAGGCTTTAGGTAAAGAGGGAGTGCAATGGCTCTCGCGTGTCATTAAAGTGGCCTGGGAATGTGGTGAAACACCTGGTGATTGGCAAATGGGGGTGATAGTTCCTCTTTTTAAAAAAGGGGACAAAAGAGATTGCGCCAACTATAGGGGTATATCCCTTTTAAGTCTCCCTGGAAAAGTCTTCGCTAAGGTGCTTGAAACGCGTTCCAGAGCTGTGCTTGAGGACAGTTTGGGGGATGAGCAGTGCGGTTTTCGTCCCGGTAGAAGCACAACCGACCAGTTATTCACTCTCAGAATGGTTCTTGAGAAGGCCTGGGAGTATGCTAAACCTATCTACACTTGTTTTGTGGATTTGGTAAAAGCATATGATAGGGTTCCTCAAGGCAAACGCTGGAGTGTTCTGTAGGAGTATGGAATCGCTGGTTCCCTTTTAAGGGCGATTCAGTCTTCATATACAAACTGCAGAAGCTGTGTTCGGACAAACGGTGTTAAATCAATACCTTTCGCTGTGGGCGTTGGACTCCGCCAAGGGTGCGTTTTGTCACCTCTCCTCTTCGTTATATATATGGATTGGATGTTGCAGCGCAGCCGTGGCGGGGAATGTTTCAAAGTGGGAGACCTAAGGACTAGTCATCTGCTCTTTGCGGATGATTTGGTCATCCTTGGGTCCTCTCAAACCGAACTTCAGCGCGCACTCGAAAGGTTTGTAGCCGTTTGTGATGATGCTGGAATGAAGATCAATGTGAACAAATCGGAAGTAATGGTCGTACCCAAAAAACCCATTCAGTGCACTCTGCATGTTAGTGGAGTCTCTCTGAAGCAGGTGGATAAGTTTAAGTACCTCGGGGTTTTATTCACGAGTGATGGGAGTAGCAATGCCGAGTTATCCTGTAGAATTAGTCAGGCTGGATCAATTTTGAGAGAGCTTGGCCAATCTGTTATAAGGAAGGCCGAACTTAGTGTTCAGGCTAAGCTATCGGTTTTTAACTCGGCGTATGTTCCAACTCTCACCTATGGTCATGAAATTTGGGTAATGACCAAAAGAATAAGATCGCGGATACAAGCTACCGAAATGAGGTTCCTTCGCGATGTTGCTGGAATAACTCGTAGGGATCGAGTGCGCAACACCAGAGTACGCGAGGCGCTCAATATTGAGCAGCTACCTTTCCGAACGGAACGATCTATGCTTCGATGGTTTGAACACGTAGTGCGTATGCCCCCAGACCGACTTCGAAGACGCGCCATGGTTGCCGTGCCATCAGGTAGGCGACTCCGCAGAAGGCCTAGAAATAGATGGTTGGACCAAGTCTGACATCTCTCCTGGAGCCGGCTAGGGATTCCTCCTGATGAATTGGAGTCAATGGCGGAGGATCGAAAAGGATGGAGAGTCCACCTGAGCATCCTACCCCCGCTACCCTCATGAAGGATTAGCGGGCCATTAAAAATGTATGTATGTATGTATGTATGGGATTCGAACCTTGAAGTCTACGCTGAGTAGTCCTACCCACTAACCACTAACCCACGGCCTCAACAGTACAAGCATTGAAATACATTGTAAGTACTAACACATCAAATTAATAATTTTAAGGAATAGACCTTTCATACCTTTTGGCGTTTTTCTTGATATCTCCAAAGCTTTCAGCAGAGCGTGGCATAGTGTTTTCTTAAGCGAGCTACAAGTTCATGACATTGACTTTTTCTCGAAATGGATCGCCAGTTTCTTAAATGGTCAACCATTGCAAATAGTTGACCATATTTCTGATTTATATACTATTATGTTAACGACATTCTATCTGTTACTCACAATCCAATCATTCGCAGATGAGAGCACTCTTAACTTCGCCGTAAGATGTGAATTAGCAATGATAAGGAATATCAACCGAAATGAATTCTAACATTGATTCTATATACGAGTATCATCCATCGAGGAGCGCAAAACTGAGTTGAGTTCAACACGTCTTGATTTAAATCATGCTGAAATTATTCAAATAATTTTACTTTAAATAATTTTAGATAATGTTTTTGGAATGCAGATAATGACCCATTGGGATTCATATCTGAACGTTATGTCTCGGAATTCTCGTTCTTAACTCCAGATCAACAAATCCATTTTCTTGCAAACAGCCTTAACGGGTTTAGTGCATGCGTGAATGAATATGCCTGCGACGAGGGACACTTAAACCAAAAAAAAAAAAAAAAAATAGCTCCGCTATGCCCCTAAATGCGGATGGGCTCCTCGAAATTTTTAACTTTAAAAACCAACATGTCCATGCTAGCCCCGCAGATATTGCTGAAACTGTTAAGATAGTTAAAAAGATATTCCGGTCTAGCTTCACTCCCGAAGATTCTCTTGGATGATCTAATTGTTGGTACTAAGAGCAAATTAAATGACGTCGACTTGTTTCTTTTTTAATATAATTGAACGACATAAGTTGGAAATGCAGAAAAGAGATAGGAAAGAGTTATTTTATGTGTGGTTTTTTGAAACTAAGATAATATTAGCTCTCAGTATATACGTTAACTCCATGGGTGGTGTCCAAACTAGTCGGAGAGAATTTGTTGTGAGTTTTTCATTCGATTCTGATTTCTAGTATTTGTAACGAGCAAGTGTTGAGTACCTCTATGAGGATGATTGATCCATTATTTTATATTTAAACTAGAAAATTTGTATGGATATGGTTGGTACTAGAGCGGAACCTACCACTTAGTAAGCGAACATATTACCACTACAGCATGCCATCCATTATTGTGTGCAGATACTTGCATTTTACCGAGATAGCGATATTACGTTGTTCGTTGAGAACTACATATATTTCGCCTCCTCTCAGGACAACCACTGATGTGCCCCTGACAGAGCTATATCCACATAGAGCAATGATTACTCTGCTTTTAAGTAAGAGCTCTATAAAGTATCAAATAGATTCGCAAATGTAGAGCATGTAAGGTATTGACAATTGAATTGAATTGGTTTCAAGCTAATTAACCCCATCTTCCTTATTACGAAATGCGGATTCCTTAATTGAGCGATTCTTCGATAGAGTATTTAATTGCAGGTAGGTCTGACAAATTTTCTAATAGGTAGGCATCTTTTGACTTAAAAAGCTAGTTTCTACCAGGTAAGTACTTATTGTAGAGATCCAGAATTCTCGAGAGTATTGTGTTTGAAGGACGTCAAGTTAAACAGCCTGTGATCTCAGCGGAGTGAATTCACAATGCGGAGTGAGGTCCTTCGGCTTTGAAATATTTGTAGAAACAACGCATTAAAGTCACTGACAACGAATGAGTAGAGTTACTATATACTACGCCGTGCTTTTTAACAACTCGCAGATGGCTTGGTATTTTGCTATTTTTTTTTAAATTAAGATGTCCCAAAACCAACGCGATTATTCGCTGCCGCCGCTACGGCGATTATTTCGCGGCGACAGCGACAAAGGAATTCGCGAGTATGCACACACCAAGGCGACAGTTTTTTCGCAGTGTTTGCGAAAATGCACTCTTCATCAGACGAAGAAGAAGCACTTTTATTTCTTGCCTTCCACAGTTTACTCTTCCTCCTCACGTTTTTATAATATTCGTGTGATAGATCCTATAAAGTTTGATATTTTTTTTTTAACCTGTCAGTATACGCCATATTCATTTCAACTGCGACAAACCACGACAGTGACAAAACACTGCAAAATCGCCATCGCGGCGATAAATAATCGCGTTGGTGTGGGCACTCTTATATCTCGCCATGTAACTTACTCGTAAGTGACAGCAAGCACCGAGATTCATCGCCGTCGCGGCGACAGCGAATAATCGCGGTGGTTTGGGGACACCTTTATTCGATTTAAATCAATATTGTACGGTTTACATTCTTGAATTGAATTCAATTTTATGTAAAATTTAATTTAAGGAAACTGAATTTTTGATCCGTCGTTTTCCTAATTTCGACATTTCGTTTTGCAAGTTTGTTGTTCCAGCTTTCTGACAGACGATATCGTAAAGCCTCTATGAATTAGGTCTCTCACCTCGATTTTGTAGTATTAAAGTTGATATAACAGTTCCAATTAGCTGGTATCGAGGTGAAATACATACTTCCTGGGTTCCATTGTATAACTCCCAACTCCGCTTGAACTTGTGTGGAAATACGTTTTCTCGTTGTGGAGATTTGAATGCTTTAAGACTGTTCAACGTCCAGTTCAACATCTTAATTCTAATTAGAACAAAAGAGACTCGTAAACAAATGCCTCGGAGATGAGAAACGATTTTTATCAAGAAATGGTATCATGAGTATTGGCAAAAATGGAAAAGCTGACCTGCTAGCTAGAACAGGAACTGCGTCAACTTTATAATGCCATGACTATTCTGAGGATTACCAGTTAGTAAGGCAAAAAGCTGTATCAAAAATAAAAGCGCATCATTACTGGATGGAAACTGAAGGTATCAGGAAAGCCAAGATCTTTCTGCCAAATACTTCCGTCAAAAGAACGAAACAACTCCTACAATTAACTATGAGTCAGATTCGAATGGCCACAGGTTTCCTTACAGGCCACTGTAGAATGAAAAAACATCTCATGGCAATGGGAATAGCACAAGACACCATCTGCAGAACACATCTTATGCCACTGTAACTGTCTAATCAGAACACGTCATCGTTATTTAATTAAATTCTACCTTGAAGCAGAAGACCTATCTGCAAGCTCACTCAAAAACATAGTAGAGTTCATTACCAAATCGGGTATATTGAGTGAGCTTTAAGATCAGAGGAAATCACAATAGGCCCAATGTGACCTAATACCACCTCTTCAACAATCTACAATCCATTGGCAGATTGAGCCTTCAGTTTTCTTCAGAATCCAATGATTTTCCGACGCAGTGGTACCCCCGTTGATTAATTGGAGCTGTTTCTGCTTTTGCGCCGATGGGTATTGAATTCTGCATTCGACAATATTAATTTTGTCAATATTTTAACACTTGTATAGCACTTAAAGGATACGCCAGCGGTGGCATCTTTACTATTATTAAATTATTTGTTCTAAAAGCTTTAAGCATATAGTCCTTTTTTCGACAAGATGCCACTCATTCTCGCCATTTGTTAATAGATTCGTTTGAACATCTGTTAGTAATCCAGGATAGAGAGCTAAACAAATGACATGGAGGCAAAGGACTTAAAAAATCATGAGTGCAGGTTAGAGAAATTCTAGTCAACTATGTATGTCCTTTATTTCACTTTAATATACCATTAAACATGTGCAAATGCGATTTTTACGTTCAACGTGTGCCAACATATTGCAACCAGACCAACTGCGGTGGGACACATTTTTACGACGTCAGCACGCCTGCCCATTGGCGTGATACAGTAGTGAGCTCTTCAGCCAAATCGACAAACTCCCATCCCGTGATTTTTATGTCCTTTACCAATTCTCATGAGTTTTCATTTGTTTTTAACCGCCACCTCGCTCATCCGTGCTCCACATTACCCACAGTCAGAAATTGTTGTACCTGATTTGAACTTTGAGTTTTATTGGTTTTTTTTTTTTTTTTTTGTTTTATGGCCATTCGCCGATCACTTTTCGCCTTAGGGGCTGATGGAAACAGGAAAACACTCATTTTCGTCATAAAACTCTCGGATGCCTGATGTTGGTAATGGAAGTTTGACAAGCCTTAAAAAGCTATAAAAATCACAGTACAACAGTAACCTTTTACTAAGGCACGCTGTGAAATGAAAAAAATCAGGAGTAGCTCCTTTAAGACTCCGCTGGCGGTTGTTAAATTGAAGGAGATACCAGTTTCTTCTGTGTGCCCTCATATTGCCTGATTCGATAGACAAGAGAATTTAATCCGCAATTCAAATCCCCGGTGAGTGACAGTGGGAGGAGATGTTTCTGCATCTTCTTCGTCATCATCATCATAATGATCATCATTATTGTCTCTTTCGTCTCGTCTTCGACGTTGTCGTTGTAGTCCTTCTTTATAAGCACCTTCGAAACATATGAGCACATTTGATTACATTTGCCATTCACTGAGCAACGGTAATCAATCATTTGTTTACCATATGCCCGTATATTGCAAAATGTTACATCATAGGAATTTGCTCGTTTTTTTTTTTTTTTTTTCTCGCATCCCCTAGTGATACACACGTTATTTTTTTCCGAAAGGTATTTCCACATTGAATCTGAGGGGCGTGACGAAATTATTTGCAATCAAGTCTTTCATTTGATGCAAGGATATGGTTTAGCTGTTCTTAATGAAAAGGATTCTGTCAATTGATTGACATTTATTTATCCAAATTTGTTTCTTTTCTTCTTGGATGAGAAGATTTATGAAGAACTGTAGGTACTTAAAGCATCACTGACATTCAACCAGGACATCCATTCAGGAATTTTCACATTACGGAAATTAATTTAAAAAATGAATTTCAATTCTGCGACAGTTTCATTAGTTCACTAGTCAAATGTAAATACGTTAAGTTTTCCTCAAAACATTAAAGCTCTTCGGGGCAAATCGCACTTCGTCAGACATACCTACACAAGAGGATATAAGGATTTGCCAGCAAGGCTAGACCTACCTACATCATATTAATATTTTCCTTTGTTTGCATGGTATCTTTGTGTGTGTACTTTCATTCTATTTCATCATCAACATCACATCATCATCAGGAAAAGCATCGTTCATCTCATTTTCATAAAATCGTAAATGATGAAAGGCTCATAAAGATTCTTACGGCCGCAAGGTAATTCATTGATCCTTGGAATCATAGGATACGTTTGGAGTTATGTGTTATACCCTGCGGCATATGTGCTCCACATGATGTAACTACCTTGCGTGCCAGGAAAAACAAAAGTGGTCTTCAAGGAATTCCTTTAATTTCGCAGGGAGAATTTCATTTCATCCATCTTAAGAAGAATCAATTGTGATTGCTTGACGTCAGCATGGCTTGACGGAGAAAATTACTTCTTGGCCTTTCGTTGTTGATGACCATATTTATCTTTAGTTATAATAGGTGAGATGCAAGAGGGTTGGAGATGCATGTGGCATGTGATGGAAAGGGTGTAATTAGTTTTGGGGTGACTTAGTTTATTACATGGATAGAAATGCTCTATACTGAAGTGTTGATAACTATTTAGAATAAAAGGTATTGTGCCAGGAAAATAAAAAATAAAAAATTGGGAAAAGTACTACCAAAATGTTAATTTCCTGTTTCGGTGGTGAATGGTGTCATTTTATTCACCAAATATAATTGGCTGAGGATAATTTAAAAATTCTTAGACAGCGCAGCTGAAAGTGCTACTGAGGCATATTTTTGATACTTTTTTAAAGCTTGGATGGCACTCCAAGTCTCAATAGTGCTACTCACTTTTATAGAAAAGATTCTTTTCACATGTTTTACTTCAGAAATGAAAAAAAAAAATTTAACAAGAACACAAAAAAAAAAAAAACTTTCCCTAATCTGAATAATTGTTTTCGATTCTGAACTGTACACCAATCACAGTTCTCCAAGTTTTAGATGAAAGAAATTTACTACAAAGAATCAAACCTTTAGACTTGGCGCGATAAGTAACCGTGTCTAAACCGCGGAGCTAGCAGGAACTTCTACTGGGAAGGTACCTGCAAAACGTCCTTATTTCGTGAAATGAAAACTACTTGATAAGAATACTTAGTTGTAGTAAAAATGAAAACAAATTTGTTTTGAAGGGAGGCTTTTTAGTGGGTAAGAATCTCACACTACTATGAGAACGCGCTGGCGATCCCCATAGTGTCTTGTTGAAGATTTTCACCTACCCACGAAAAAAAAAAAAAAAAAAACAAACACTTCTTGCACTTCGCTACTACAATAGGAACCACAGCACTTGGCTGTCCTCAGATACTCGGGGGTGGATCAAAGAGCGGAAACAGATCAAAGTACCAGTTAACTTGAGTCCCAGTACCGTAGTAAGATGCGAGAAGTCGAGCGCAGTGTGCGCCGTGCCTAGCGAAATATTATGTTATAAACGGGCTTGCTGAACAAGGAAGCAGCGAGTAGGTAGGTAGGTAGGTAGGAGTGGTTGTGTCAGCAAACCATGCCGACACTTTATTAGCGCAGAAGCGCCGTTTTATTACCACAACTCAAGTGACCTGACGGATGTTAACTACTAGGGGAAAGAAGAAGAAAAAGGGGAAAGGATTATTCAAATTCACCCCGTTACATTGAGGAAGCTGATAATATCCCCAATGCTAATCTCCGCTAGCTCTATAAGGTTGTCGAAAAAGAATTTACCTAAGGTGCGCTGTCTGGCCTTGCCCAAAGCCGGACACTTGCAAAGGAAGTGTAAGATTGTTTCTATTTCATCAGCAGTATTGCAGCTGCGACAGTGTGCATTTAATGAAATGCCTATTCTGGCCGCATGAACCCCGATGGGCCAGTGGCCAGCACTAACTGCCAGAGTTCTTGCGATATCTGTACGGTTTCTGTTAGTAGATCTTGTGTTCTTTTCAGGGTGTATTTGGGCCACATCTGCCTAGAGATGACATAGTTCCGCACCCCCTGCCATCTAATATCCGCCTTTAGCAGATAGTGCGCAAAGATGCCTCCCTAAAGGACCCCCAACGGGAAGTTCACCTCCTTTGCTAGGGGAGCATCAAGGGAAGATCCTTGCCGCGCGAGTTCATCAGCCCGCTCATTCCCCTTAATGTTGCTGTGATCCAGAACCCAAAGGAGACAGAGGCGAGTTCTTTTTTGCACTGTTCTACTAGCCTTGAGGATGTAGTGGCAGATACTATAGCCTTGATAGCCGCCTGGCTGTCAATGAGGATGGCAATGGTATTTTGGGGTGTAGAGGTTTGCTTGAGTATGTGGCAGGCCTCACGTGCAGCAAAGACTTCCACCTGGAAGACACTGCACGAATCAGGAAGCCGGTACGACCTGGAAATATTGAAGGAATCAGAGAATATCCCAGCCCCTACCCCGCAGTCCATTTTTGAACCGTCAGTGAAAATTGTTGATTCGAACCCATTTATGAGTACGCCAGATTCCCATTCCGCCCTGGTAGGGAATCTGACCGTGACGTAATTTCTAAAGTTCACTGTGGGAGTTATATAGTCGGACAGATTAGCTACCAGATCCTGTGGTAGCAAATTCAGGATACTGCTGTGACCATACGGATTGGTGCACCAGCATCACGTTTCCCTTGGCCTGACCGCACTTCATGATGATAGCTGCATAATGTGAAGATCGAGTGGTAAAAGGTGCAGAATAACGTTCAAGGAGGTTGGACATGTCCTCATGGCACCCGTTGCGACTATAGCCGCAGTTCTTTGTACCCTGTTGATAAGTTTGATGTTGTAAGCTTTCCTTAGCGGAGGCCACCAGACTAGTGATCCATAGGAAAGAATGGGACGCACCACGGCAGTGTACATCTATAAGACCATCTTTGGGCGAAGTCCCCACTTCTTGCCAAAGGTCTTGCTGCAGGCATAGAAAGCCACACAGGCCTTCCTTACCCGTTACTCAATATTCAGCTTCCAGCTCAGTTTTGGATCAAGTACCACACCTAGGTACTTAGCACTGGAGGATAGGGAGAGTAGATGATTATTTAACCGTGGAAGCGTAAAAGTCGGTATTTTTGTTTTAGTGGTAAAGAGCATCAGCTCAGTTTTGCTGGGGTTGACGCTGTGTCCACATCCAGTGGCCCATGAGCTAATCTTGCCCAAGGCAACTTCCATAATCTCACTGATTACGGATGGAAACATCCCCGATACCAGTATTACCACGTCATCCGCATACGCGACAACCTTAACTCCATCCCTATCAAGTCCACACAAAATTTGATTGATGACCATAAGCCATAGAAGAGGAGATAAGACCCCACCTTGAGGAGTTCCTCTAACAACAGATATGGTGGAGCTGCTGTTGCCGAGATTCGATTGAATGATTCTGGTTTTTAGCATTGTCAATATCCATTTGCTAATAAACTCTTCCACACCCAGGATCAGAGCTTCCTGAATCGATTCCGTACTGACGTTATTGAAGGCACCTTCAATGTCTAAGAAGGTAGCAAGGGTATATTGTTTGAAATGGATTGTCTTTTCTATCGTTCGCACAACTTCGTGAAGTGCCGTCTCTGTCGACCGCCCTTTAGTGTGCACATGTTGAGATTTGGATAGAGGGGATTTATCTATGGTATTGCGGATATGTATATCTAAGATGCGTTCCAGCGTCTTTAAAAGAAAAGAGGATAAGCTAATGGGTCTGAAATCCTTTGCGGATCCGTGACCCCGCTTCCCAGCTTTCGGGATAAACACGACACGAATACGCCTCCAGCTCAGAGGAACGTGGTTTAGGAGAATACAGCTTCTGTAGATCGGAACTAGCCACGGGACCACCTGGTCCAGTGTTTTTTGCAGCATAATAGGGAGAATAAGGAAGCAGCGAGTAGATGCGATAGTATCGGCATCTAAAGAGTCACAAAAGACCTGATAACCGGTGAGGAGTTCAAATGGTTCTCTACTGCTTTCAGGTAACGATCAGCTAGGAGACGGAGAAACCATCTAAACTACACTGTGAAGGAAGAGATGCCCCAAAGAGAATGAGCTATCCGATGGCCAAAATTAACAATTTCGCATTGCACCCCCTCGTAAACGATAAATATAAGTTTGGCAGGTCCTGATGAATTCTACAATTCGGTAAAAAGGAAAAAGGTTGTGAGACTGAAACCTTTACTTGCGAGTTGCGGAAGAATAAGGAAGAACGTAACTTAACCGAGTGAGAGAACATTTACCAAAATGAATTTCAAACGCATTAAGGAACCTCTTGAAGGCAAACCTGACGGTGAACAAGCTGGTTTTTGATTTGTGTCATTCTACGGTGCCCATATCAATACCTTTCGTATGCGTCGAGAACAGGCCTGTGCTACACCTACTTTTTATTGACATTCTATAGTATGAATAGAGAGTACATACACCACGTCTTACGCAAGAGAAATAGCCCGGAAAAATGTATTTCTATTTTCAAGCGATGTTATGATTTATGAAGCCTCAAAGAACCGTCGAAGAAGCTCCGAAGGCACGGCAATTGAGAAGAAGCTGGAGAACGTTATGGTATAATGTATGAGGAGTGCAGTTTTAAAGATTTGTTCTTTGCTTGAAAACACCACCCAAGACGATGCTGCCCTGAAAAATTGTAGAACGACATCACTGCTCTTGGAGTGTGTTTCTAGACCTCTCCATGCTGTTAGTATCATTTGCTTTAATATCCAAAGCTTGTGAATTCTGGTATTGAATTGTTGTGAGTGAATGAGTCCTCAATGCAATACGGTGTTACCGATTTATTATTAAACTTTAAAATCCATCACATGACTCGACTCAACTCGACGTTTCGTACGTTTAAAACATTGAAAAGGTCTTGCATATAATTTTTTAGAGTGATCTTATAAAGTTAGCTGATGTCGACGAATGATACAAGGCACCAGGTGTATAACGTTTGCAACCGAAGCTAATGCGGGTAGTGGGATGTTGTAATTTTGTCGATCCATACTTCATGTGCTAACAGTAAAGAACTACCTTCTTGAGACACGTATTAGAGACAGGCAAACCCTTTTCTTCAAAATGTAGAACGACCCATTCAACAGAACCAGGAGAGCTCAATATACTAATGTACTTGGATTCTTATAATTTCTCGAACGTACGAGTAAATACGTAGTTTTTCCATGACCTTCTCTTTGGACCACTGTAAAACTATAAATGTAGTTATACTCATGTGATTGTGGCTCATAGACATATGAAATTTGGTAAATACTGTACCGGGTAGCACATTCATCACATCTCACGACAGTAGCTGCCTCTTTTTAGCCATGAAATCGAAATTCTGCATCTTTGCAAATTATATAGACAGTCAATGTTGGGTGATGAAAAGCTATAGTGTCATATATGTATAATAATTGAATTGACCATTGGTCCATGCCCAAGACAAAATTTATAATGGGATTCGTGGGAACTACGTACTTGTTATGACAAGCAGTACTAAACGCTCGCCGGCAGAGTTTTCAAATAAGTCTTCATAAACAAAAATTAAACTGTCACTGCCTTTAAAGTCGATTACTAATTTCCCCCTCCAACAAATCTTCCCATCCAGTGAATCAGAATGAAGTGTGTACAGATTTATTAAATTGTTACATACTTCCTCTTTTACGATGCCATGAATTGCTATTTTTTTCAATCTCACCGCCCGGAAGTTGACAATTTTCAACACAGTCATTCCCGTCCTTCTCAACGTACTGCACGAATTTCCTGTCTGTTCAATTGAGCAATTTCGCACACCAAACGTATAGTCATCACCGTAAGTTCCATCAACAACATGCTTAAAAACTCTTATCAAGACAATGAAACGCATTCAAGCGAAAAGATCTTTTCACAAGATCCTGGATGCTGCTGCGATTGTTCCGCTTGAAATTTCGGACAAATTCGAAATTGTCATCTGTATCTACTGGTAAGAGCATAAGTTGACACGTGCCATGCCATCGATTCAGTCTCAAGAGAACAAAATTTATCGGGAGTGGGGTGGAGAGGTAAATAACTATCGCGAATCTCAAGGGTGCGTTTGTAGAAAGACCGGCTTTCGCAAGTACATCACCGATTGATGGATGAAATATTATCCGCTTAGGTGGTGAATTCTCCTTCTGCTGCACCCCTGTTGTTGTAGTTTTTATTTATTATAATTGTTTATTATTCATAATGGATTCTGAACAATTGTAATTTATGAATGATTCGTTTCTTAGAGGCGTTTTAAATGCGATAATTCATCGGAAAGGTTTTATTTTGGATTGGTTCCGCCGGAACTGTGTTTTGAGAAAAGCCGTGGGAATCCTTTTAGCTTCGTAGTAAAATATCGAACTTTCCAGCGGAAATGAGATGAAAGATGAGTCTACCATCTATTCCATAAAGTCTGGGTTAAAATAGAAGTTATACATACATGAACATTAATAAATTTAATGATTCACATATGTGCCATTTAATATGTATATGGTATATTCGTATATAGCATTTTGTAGCAAAAATGTTCCTTTTTTTGTTTTTGTATAGGATTTAATTTGAGGACGGCATCAATTATTGAATTTTAACTCTTGAAGTAATGCGAGCAGAAAATTATTTTACGAATGGAGGACTACACTCTTCCCATCTAACATCAGAGTAAGATTCGCTAAATCCCAGGAGATGTGACGGACCTGAATGGAATTTTACTTACGGTTGATGTATAAGCAAAAAGTAAATTCTTTTAAACTGCGCCCAATGGCTGGACTATGACCTAAAAAATCTATTGCGTCATGGGTTCAAATCTAAGATTCTAACTGTATGAAGGTGAGTAAGTCCTTAGTAGAGGAGTCCCTAAACTCCATGACTGTCCAAAAAAAAAATTATTATAGATACGCCGTTGCGGACTCAAAGAGAATGTAGGAGGTTTCCTCCTCTTCTCGGCACTGGCAGAACTCTGTCTCTGAAAATGGCGGGTATCTCAGCAAACAGTGACCTATAAATAATAATAATATAAAATATATAATAATAATAAGTTCATTTTTCCTTGCAGGAATATAGATTCATTAGCTTTTTATACTACCAAAGCCATATAATACTTTCCTTCTGGGTAAGACTGAGTACATGTTCCTACTTATTAATCGTTTTTTGGGGCCTCAGCCCAATTAACGCAACAAAGAGTGTCCGAACACGGCCGTTTCATCAGCTAACTCATTACCTTGGTGACCGGGCAGCGAGCCCAGTTTAACTTTATTTCTTCTGACAAGACAACGCATTTCTGCAGCACTTCACCAGTTTGACTTTCATTGAGTGTGAGGACAACGCTTTGAGTGGTACTATCTATCCGAGAAAAGTTTAATTCTAGCGTGTTTAATTCATTTCGCAAGGTTAATCTAGGATTAATTATGGATCTTTTACTTGAAAGCCACTGGGTATGATACAGGAGCACCGAGATTTTAGTGTTAGGTCCAACAATGCCAGCACCGACACCCAGTACCATTTTCGTTTCGCCTGTTAATCGCTTCTTGCGAAGAGGTTCCCCTTTTAGAGCAGACTAAACGATATACAAATTCAACGACCTCAAAATTTTATAAACAGTCGAATGGAAGAATTTGAAAGCATAGTGAAGTTTTTCTCGAAAGAAGGGCAACTCCAGATCGAAAGCCAATCCAAGGTGTTCTTCTTCGTCTTCTTCTTATTTCGACGAGGTAATGATTCGAACTCAAGGGATCATAGCACTCGCACTTCACTGCATTTCTACTGATCCGCCTGTATGGTTCTCCTACATGAAGCCAATCCAAGGTCATAAGCTGTGAATTCTAAAAGGCGATGGTATCATATGTTACATATGTATCTTAAGTATTAAAGGTGTTACTTATTATAAGATTCCTTCCTTAACATATTCGCAAACGAAAAACAAATGAGAAACAAATAGGTTAGGGTTAGCAAAGGTATGGATCCTTCTCCAGGTTTGTACCTGCTATCTTAGGACTCATGAATGGAATGAATTTGTAAGGATCATAAGTAAGATATCATATTGTAACAATTTTCTGTATTACTTAATTTGCACGGTGAGAAATGAGAAGATTAAAAATTACTAGACTACTTTATTTTTCTATCACGTTTCCTTTCTCGACATCTTTCGATTACTCGATATGCAATGTTCATAAATGCAACAATATCATGTCGCCAGCTATGAGCCAACCTATCAAAAAGTGGCGATGATGTATTGCCACGCTAATGGTTCATGATTCAAATCCTGATGTCAGCAAGCATTTCTTTATTCCTCAGAATAAGAAGTATACTGACTCAGCCCAAAATCTGAGCCAAAAATGTATTGTAGTCGAATTTTTGCGGATGGCTCCGAAACCGGTACAGAGTCCGATGCTTTATGGAAGACGACAACACAAGACTTCATTACTCATAAAACAAACAAACGCTTGTCCTCCAAGAGGGAACTTATGCTATGCTTATTACCATGAACTATATTGAAAGGAATAGGTTAAAGGGTCTGAGTATCAGTTCCGCAAGATTGAACTCTTTGAATCTTGTTTGGGTTCCAGATCACACAAGGATCGTGAAAAGAAGATTTCCAATAAGATTGCTAGAAAAGAGTTACCGGACAATTTCTCAGAACCTAAGCCTGCGTAGGGTTTTTCTACGTCCCCAGACAGCGCTTCCCTCAGAAATGGGCGAAACGAAGTTTGCTCCTAGGTGTAATCCAATCAGCGTATTCAATCGATATTATTTTCTCAAAGAAAGTTTAAAGGTACCTGCATAAATCAACTGACTTCCACTCCTACGTTTAAGTTTTATCTAATTTCATCTCGCTTCAGAAATAATGCAGCTACTCGTACCTACATAACATAACACTTAAAATATTAAAAGTTTCTTAAAAAAATAAATCGAATCTTAAGAGTGATTTAGAAGAACAAAACGTAATGCTATGTCCAAAAGCATATAACTTTTCCAAGGGGTAAATCCCTAGCGTACAATTGACAACAAATCACTCGAAAATAGCCCCATCTAAGTCCCATTAAGCTTACCTATTAGGTGAACATTTTTGCGTTGACCTCTTCTACTCCTTTTGTCCTTAACGATGATTGTGATATATAATTCAGAACGTACAAGCCTATTACAAGGCAATCAATCTTCCACCCGATTTCAGGCAGACTGAATGAACTGAAATTGTTTGAGGTTGTGTATAAGAAAAAGCAATCTCTCATCGATAGATAGATACACAGATGAGAGAAGAATTGCCAAATAGACAATTGGTATTGATGGTGATGGGTCTATCGACTGGGGTGGCAGAGACAAGTCCTGCACCCGCACGTACCCTAGGGCATAAATCTTAGCTCAAGTGGCATTTCAAGGTATTGCCATTATTTATTTTCGAATAAAGCCTCTCTCTGATAAGTGCCGTGCTGGGAATTCATTGATGCTTGGAGCACCTGAGACAGATAATTTTTATTTCCAGAATTATGCGGCAACATTATGTACCATGTACATATGTACCAAACATACATATTCTGTGTGAGATTCTAATAGCAACTGATTTCTTTCGCTTCTCATAGCTATCGCATTGATCGCTCTACATCTATAAACATTGAAAACAATCACTATATGGCCCTATTTTTAGCCACGTCTTAAAATCCCCACTTTTAATCCCCTTTGTCTTTCCAATCGAAGAACGAACGTGTAAAAATAATTACCTACCCCATTGTCTCAAATAGAAAGTCGTAATGAAAACTTCCGATTACTTTCACTGAACAATGGTAGCAGTTACATGGTTTTCACCAAATGAATTTACTACCCTCAGGGTATGCGAGTTGAGGTGAAGTAATGAAGAGAAATTGTTCCTTGAATGGTCGTGTCAACGAAGGAAGTGAAGGATTGTTAAGTTGTAAAAGATGAAAGATAATGTCGCGTTAGCTTGCCTGAGATTATGGTGATATTCGTTACATTTGTCTACTGCGAACAATACCTTGATTAATGATTTTGAAAAGTTAGATGATATTAAAATATTTTTTAGTTATTCAGTGGGTTGTATTTCTGTATGAATGGAAAACTGTAACTCAAAATTGCTATATATGTAGTACCTTGAGGGTTTTTTTTCGTTAGCCGATGTGTGCAGGTTCAACCCTCAGCGGGAAACAGCAATCATCAGCCACCCAAGTATAAAGGGAATCGAATTACATCGAAGTTTATCCAACTCCTGCACCAAAGAAAGGTTCCGGCTTGGTAGTACGATGGACCAGAGAGTCTGAGTGCTCTGGTACTTGGATTTTCTGTTATTTAAAAAAAAAAAAATCTTAAGGTTTAGAAATATCCTGTGGCATTGAGAATGTGTCACATTTTGACGCTGTTCCCATTCAAATTTAACTACAGGAGTATTTCTACGTCGACTTCAAATTAGAAGCTGAATCCTGTACTCACTTATCCTTGACATTTCCCAGTTTCCTACTGTATCAACGGTACCATCAGTTCAGGATACTTACCACCTCCCTTATGAAGGTGAGCTAGTCTTTGGTAAAGGAGTTTCTGAACGCGACGAGGGCGATACCCCGTCTTAACCAGTTTAGTGATTGACCTTTACATAGAATATGTTCAGGTTTCATCTTCCTTCCAACAGAGGCTGCAATCTTTCTCTGTAGAAAGGCTCAGCTTGACATGATCTAAAACTACAGTGATCTGTGAGGAAACTATGAGTATCATCCCAATTTACCCCATTATCGAGTAAGTATTTACTCTTAAGAATAAAGCTTGATCAATCACTTCAATTGCCTAAGCCCTAGACCATTGCAGTACTTACTTACTTACTTAGGTGGCGCTACAGTTCGGGGTGAACCTGGGCTTCAACCAACAAGCCTCTTTATTTAGCTCGGTCTTTAGCTAATTGCCTCCAGTTGCGCACTCCAAGTTGGTCGAGGTCCCTTTGAACTTGTGCGCGCCACCTACGGCGATGATTCCCTCTACTGCGTCGTCCCTCGGCGTTAAATTCGAAGACTCTGCGGGTCGGAGCGTTGGTGTCCATTCGCTCTACATGTCCTAGCCATCTCAGACATCCAATACGCAGTTTTTTGACTAGGTCGATGTCGCTGTACAGCTCGTATAGTTCGTGATTGAATCTTCTCCTCCAAAACCCGTCAACACAAACGGGATCGAAAATCTTTCGAAGAATTTTTCTCTTGAAGCGACCAAGAATATCTTCATCCTCTTTTAATAAAGTCAATGTTTCAGCACCGTAAAGCTGGACTGGGATGATCAGGGTCTTATATAGAGTCTCCGTCGTTGTTCGAGATAAGGCTTTACTGTTGAATTGCCTTATAAGCCCAAAAACAGCGATTGGCAAGAGTTATTCTTCGCTTGATTTCTGCAGTGATCTTGTTTTTAGAGTTTATAGCAGAGCCAAGGTAGATAAAGTCCCTTACTACCTCGAAGCTATAGCTGTCCACTGTGACGTTCTGTCCAATTCGTCGGTGTTGGTTGTCCCTTCTTGTTGACAGCATATACTTGGTTTTGCCCTCGTTTATCGCTAAACCCCTTTTGGCCGCTTCCGCCTCAATGCTTGCAAACGCACCGGTGACAGCCACTGAGTTCTTCCAATAATGTCAGTATCGTCGGCATATGTACGCAGTTGTACAGATTTGTGATAGATTGTTCCTCCGGGGTTGGCTTGTGAGTTCCGCACAATCCGTTCAAGTACAATATTAAAGAAGTCAAATGACAGCGTGCCACCTTGTCTAATACCTTTTTTGACATCAAAGGTCTCGGTGAGATCATTACCGACCTAAATGGAGCAGCGAGCGTTCTCCATCGTCAGCCTGCATAGACGGAAAAGTTTGGCAGGGATGTCAAAACTAGACATGGCTCTATAAAGCTCTTCTCTATAGATGCTGTCATAGGCGGCCTTGAAATCGATAAAGAGATGGTGAGTATCGATTTGGAATTCTTGGGTTTTCTCCAGGATCTGCCGAAGTGTGAAGATTTGATCGATTGTGGACTTTCCTGGCCTGAAACCGCTGTTGATAAAAGGTTTCACACGTTCACACAATATCACAGAAAAGATCTTGTGTGCGATGTTGAGGAGACCGATGCCTCTATAATTCGCGCAGTTGAGGGGGTCTCCTTTCTTGTGGATCTTGCAAACGATGCTAAGATTCCATTCATCAGGAATACATTCGTCTGACCAAATCTTGGAGATGAGGTGGTTTATGCACTCTACCAATTCATCCTCAGCTCCATTGAAAAATTCGGCCGGTAAGACATCAGGTCCAGCAGCCTTGTTCGATTTTAGCTTGGATATTGCTATCCTCACTTCATTTTGGTCATGCGGACGGAAATGTTGACTATCATGGCCCATGTTGAATAGTTCATTCTGCCTGACAGCGGGATGTTGGTCTTCGTCGTCGTTATACAGTCTGCAGAAGTAGTTTTTCCATATTCTCAGCACCGACTGTGATTCTACTACGAGGTTTCCATTTTCATCACTACAGGTTTCTGTACGGGTATTGCTTCTCTAACACGTTCTTTTTACCTTTTGGTAAAACTTCCGTACATTGTTCCGGGAGTATAAACTCTTGATATTCTCAAACGCGCGCTTCTCATGCTCTTTCTTCTTCTTCTGGAGAAGCCGATGTTCTTCCCGTCTCTTTTGCTAGTAGAGCTTGCAGCTCTAGTCTTCCTTTGCAGCGCCGCTTTATATGCCTCTTGTTTTGCTGCATGCACTCGCCGACATTCTTCGTCAAACCAGGGGTTTCGCGGTGGTGGTCGAGCGAGACCCAGCACATCAGTCGCGGCGTTTCTGATGGCATGTTGGCAGCGTTGCCACTGGTCTTCGATACTTGATGCTGGCGGCAAAGGGGTGATTGAGAGATTTCGGGATACGCGTTCAGCGAAGAGTCTGGCGGTCTCTTGCGATTGTAGTACTACAACAACGAAAAGGCTTCAGCCTTAAGAAAGCGGTAGCTGAGCCAACATTAGTCGGTTCGCCCGATGTTCTCCATTCAATACATTGGTGACAAGGCATTTAAGCCAGTTGATATAATTGTGTCTAACAATGTTAACGAATTTTCGATTCACTTTCCCCCTCCAACGTTGAATCCGTCCTGTTTTATGGGCGCAGAATTTAGATTGTGGTCAGTACTATCACGAAAAAGCTGCAAACACTCATCAACTGGTGATAACGAAACATTCTAAGGATTTTCTGACTCAACGATATCTCTTAACTTATGAACATCTTTACCAGAGAACGGGTTAAATTTATAGGCACAACTATTCAACGACAAAACAGGAAATACCTACTTCGGAGTTTCTCCAGCGGCAATATCGTAGTCTTTTAGTGTTCCTTTAACCACCAAACTATGGCCGCATACGTTATAAATGACCTAACTAACACGCAACCATCATGGGTATCATTGTTGAACTAAGACCCCGAGTTCTTTTGTTAAATCCAACTGGCCCACATGGCTCTAGTACTAGACTCCTTGACTTTATAAGATAATTCGTAGCTACGAGTATATGTATATTTGACTTCACTGGAATAAACTTGTACGAGCATATTACTTTTCAGAGCGATAGCTCATAGATTGTCATTTATGTATTTTCTTAATGCAAAGTACCAGAAGGTTATTGCGGGTGTTAGATGAAAGTTCGTACTAGACCCAGGTACATAGGCAAAATTTGTTTGTGAAGCCGTTTTTCACGAAACCTTCAAATAACTTATTTAATGAAGGTCTATGAAGGTTTATGACATAGGATGACAATGAGTAGAAAGTGAAAAGAGATCTGATTTTAGGTTGTTACAGCTACCGCAATTAGTGTACAAATTATTGCTTGGATGTCGACGAAACAACTAATACCTTTGCCCTTTGGCGGTTTCCAGAATAACTATTGAAAGCCGGCTCGATTTCGAAATGCAAAACTTTTCTGTCTAGATCACAGTGAGAAGGACATATCAGCATAAGCATTGTTTTTTTTTTTTTTTTTGTTTAAGAAAACCTAAATCCCAGAACACTCAAGCTCGTCGGTCCATTGTACTTTCAGGCAGAAACTTTTTTTGGTGCAATAGTTAGAAAAATCTCAATGTTATTCGCTTCCCATTTTATACTCGGGTGGCAAATGATTGCTGTCCTTTCGGGTGCTTGATCCTGCACATATCGGTTCACGAGCAACCACTCTACTCAATGGATGTATTAGCTTCAGAATTAGGATCAGCATTCGGACCGAGTTGTCATAGACAGGAAAATTGTTTAGTTTCCTATAAGTAAAATCGATCACTGGGGATGTTCCCAGATGTATTTCCGAGGGCATTTCCGTAGCGTAAAGTTTGGGTTGGATCTCTTGCTAGTAAATGGGAATAGCTTCGTCTTTGTTGAACTTGCTCTTGCAAGAACTTGCAAGAGTGCGTTCATTCAGTGCGTTCTCTAAGATTTTGCTGTTGATTGATGGAAGTGTTGCAAAAGCTATGAACACAGATTCTCACATCTGTATTCTTCTATCGCCACCGTTTTTCTCAGTTGCTTAAGCCTACCTATTCTAAAACAGCTGACCCAAAAGCGAGCTATCTATCAAAATAATCCTGGGGCCTGAACACGAGGCATATGCAGGAAACTATTTCATTTTTAACTCATCCATGTAGAACATTTATTCAAGCATTGAACCATCTCCCTTAAAACTAAGGTAATGCGCTTCCTCGACCAAATTTATTACATCGATATCTTTCAAATTGCCGACTAAACCTAAGGTACTCGTAGACAATCAAAGAATAAAAAACACTAAATGATTTGTAGATTAAAATTGATTTAAAGTGAAAAGGATTCACCGAAGCAAAAGGAAAATGTTGATTAATTACTATAGGTATTGTGGGCTTACCTTGTGCCCTACTGACTTCCGTCCGAAATGCTGGATTAGCCTATATCCGGTATGATTTAGGGCCACTTCTTGGAAGCACAAAGTAGAAAATTGTCAAATTACGTAATCTTCACTTGAGCAATTTATCAACTGGACATATGTAATTTTTCTTCGTTTCCTTGAGTACACACAAACACACATCTAGACATACGATGCTCCCATGCAGAGGATAAATGTCTAGGCGACCCAATGTGGATGTTTCTCATAATGTGTATATTTTCCATTGGTTTGCGTTTCTGCAGAACGTATTCCTGTCACACCTTAATTGAAAACTACCCGAACTTCATCATTGGGCTTTCTTTTTACCCTCTGTTGCGGAGAAGATTGTCCTGTGGGCTGACATATTGACTGTATCCGGAATTGTAATTGACTTTCTTCTTGCGCGCAGATATGTAATCAATCAGTCAAGTTGGGGACGTTGTACATACATTTGTATAACTGTGCAAAAAAGGGTCTGTTTGGCTTTGTAAGGTAAACTGTTTTATGTCCAACATTAGGCCTGGAAGATGTCAAGTGGCAGAGTAATTATTCTTGTGGACATTAGAGTGCATCTGTTTCAATCACTACTTTTGTTGATATTCAGAGAAGATACAAAATGGGGGTATAATTAAAAGATTGCTATCGGTCGATTAGCGATTAGATATTTTTCTCTTTAAAAGATATGTACGTATGCATTATATTCCACGCATTCTCCTGTGGACACTACTTTCATCGCAAACTGAAATTGATTGTATAAGCTTTTGAAACAAACCCTACTTTACTCACCAAAATTCACCTGGACAGCAGAAAAACGCACTTTCCATTCAGAAGCCATGTTAAACGATTCAAGAGAAGTACCAGACATCTTTATTCTGATTCCTTCAATGCTTTGTTGCATGTGTAATCTGTAGCTTGTGCCCAAAAAAATTCATAGTTCAACAACCCTATTACGGTTAGCGAATCGAACGAAAAAATTAGCGAATGAGATAATTTGGTATACGCGTTAGCGAATTCGCCAAAATTCGTTCGCAACAAATGTCAAATATTTGGCGAATTGAAGTTTCACATAATTACGGTTAGCGAACCTTCGCCATAACTTTCAATTCTTATGTCAGAATCGGTCGAATGAAAATATTCAGTGACAGCTAAGGAGGTGTACAATTCTTTTGTCCGTTTCATTTGTCAAAGATGTCTGAACTTAGAAAAGGGTACGTGCGTTTCATAAAAGTATTAGTGGAAATGAAAATTGTGTTATTTCCTAGCTTCAAGAAAACAAACACCGCATAGTTAGCGAAACTGATAGAGCTGATGGAAGCCAATCCCGACATAGCTAAGGGCATTGGAGCATTTGGTTCTTTGAAGAAGACACAAAACGAATATTGGGAGCAATTCGCGGTAGAAATCAGCTCTTTAGGACCCCCTGCACGTGAGGGAAAAGAGTGGCATAAAGTAGGTTCATGAATTTATAAAACTGATGCAGTGGGCTAAGGTTTGGCTGGACTATAAACTTAAACTGAAAAAAAATATATGCTAATAAAACAGATGTGGTAGCAACCGGAGGAGGTCCGTATGCACAGCTCTCTTTGTCGCCTTTGCAACAGGCCACCGAGCACCTGCTCGGCCTACAGCATGCCGTAAGTCCAGAAGGAGTATGTTTCGGAACAAGCGTGCCCACTTCGCCTGAAAAGCAAGGGAGTTCGAAGATGGTGCGCAGCAACCAAGGACAAATATGGACACATCTCCCTTTCCAAGCCGTAGCAAAGCAATGAGGGAAAGCGAACATCTGAAGCTTTTAGAGAGCCAAGCCGACACGCAAGCAGAACTTCTTTTGATCTCAAAGTCAATAAAAGTCAATATATCGGAAATAGCTAGATATCTAGATATGCTAGAAAGAGTTACGAGTTGGAGCTGTATTCAAAGCCAAAGAAGTTCGAAAGCGAAAGGAAAACATAGAGAAAAATCACCGACACTAGGAGAACCTTGAATTAAAGTTAAAAAAATTGGAGATCGAAGCCCAAGCAAGAATGAATGAATTGTACTCTGAGTACCTATAATGAAATGCAATTTTTTTTTATAAGTACAAACCATGTTATTTTGAAGACTGAAATAAAAAACTAAGTTATGAATTCTTTTAAAAAAAGGTCGAATTTTTACATATATATCTACAAATATGCTAAAATTGAATTTCTTCTTCGAACGCATTATAAAGTTGTGTTGTTCATTTCGGAGTTGAATGGTTCATCTGGATCTTGAGTAGTCGAATTTTCTTCCCCTGGTATCTCTGGTTCGGCCACATTGTAGCTGCGGGAAATATTGTGCAAGGTACAACAAACATTAACAATTTTTGTTGCCTTTCTGAAAGTGTAGTGCAATTTTCGCTCATTAAGAAAGCATCTGAAGCAGCTTTTTAACACTCCAATCGTCCTCTCTACAATATTCCTTGCTTTTGAATGCAGTCTGTTAGAGCGAGCTTATCTAGATTCAGAATTAGCATTCCTAAATGGAGCTAGCAAATAAGGCAGAAGAGGATCTCCTAAAACGGAATAATCAAAAGGTATATAAAAGAAAACGATGAACGCATGAACACACCAAGATACATTCAAGGTTATCGTGAGTAATTTTTCCCTAGGAATTTTTCCCCCGAACAAAAATTAGATATCTTCAAAAAAAAAATATATATCGCAATAGATAAAAAAATATCGCGAAATTCTCTTGAATTGTCATTCATGATATTTATTTCTTTTCCAGCGAATTATTTCCTCTTTTTAAAAGAAACCTAGTTTTTGTTCACAAACTCGACAAAACTCGAGGCGAAAATTTATTCACGATAACCCTGATTGAGCGTTCTCCGTTTTGGTACCATCTTTCCAAAACTTCTTTCAGTTCACTACAGTTCCACACAAAGGAGTCATGCGTGGAACCAGGATATCTGGCATCAACATAGCGAATGTTCATCACAGCTGAACAGAAGCAACGATTCCAATGTGTGTTCCATCAACACATCCGATTACTCCAGGTAATCCGGCCGGTCTAAACAAATAATTTCGTGCATCCTGTTTTTCTATTTGAGGCATGTCTAAGTTAATCCAAGCTGGAAAAATTTTTTGCCTCAAGCATATCAATAACTTCTGTCATTACAACTGAAACTTGCGATAGTCCCAAATAAAAATCGTTTCCAACACAGTTTTGATAACTACCACTAGCGAAACATCGCAGTGCATAGGCCAATTTCTTTTATTTGGTCTAAAATGTAAACAAACGCATCTTTATTCAAGCGAAAGTAGGAGATATACCTGAAAAGAAGAGATTGCTATATTTTTCGTGGAGGTGCTCGCGATGAACTTACAAATGGTCTGGGAGTTCCAAGGGGTTGTTACAGGTTTTTCGAATTCTTCGCCTGCGTTCGGACATCTGTCATCTTGATAACTATCCTCAAAAAATAAGTCCACACTGCTAATCATCTTGTATTATATTTTATTTCTTTTAAAATTAAACAAATACAGGAAAATAAACAAGAAAAAAACCTTTTTTTTTTTACATTTCTCAGTTGTTATTTCATGGTGTTTGATTTGGTACATAGTGTTGATTTCGAAGGCGAACTAGCGAGCTCGCTAACCGCAATACATTGAGTTGAGTATTTCTCCAGGGAGTTCGCTTCGAGTCGAACGTTCGATTCGCTAACCGTAATAAGGGTGCAAATTTCAAATTTGGAAACAAATTCTTGTACCAATTTTTGCGTAAATATGTACTACTACGGAAACTGATATAGCAAAACAAAAAAGACCAATAAAAAAGCTGTGCACATTTAACAACGACAGAATTAAGACTAAAGTAGTTGAAGACATTTGACGTAAAAGGCGTATTTATTACCCTTATTTTGGTTAGCGAATCGAAATTTCGACTCAAGTCGAACTGCCAGGCGAATTACTTTTGTCGTGGTATTGCTGTTAGCGAACATTTTCATTCGACTAAAGAATCAGTGCTGACAAAGGAAAAAAAAAATGCCATCTGTGAAGTGTCGAAAGCGAAATTGTTTTGATATTTATGCCTGAAACACAATATCACCCCGACCTCGGTTTTACTCCCGTTAAGTCTCATCCACCTCGAGAGCGCGTTGAATATTTGCTTACATTTTTTTCTTTGTTGCACATCTGTTAGATGTCAAAGCAAAGCAAAAGCTCAGCGCATCTCAACTTCTGCCTTGGGCTAGAGTGTCGTTACGTATCATTACGTTTTTCTTTACGAATGGAAAACGTGAGGTCGAGGTGCAAGCGACAATGTGATAGGATACATTGATTTCCTATAGTTCAACTCATAGACGTCAGGCGAAGCCAAGGTCGAGGTGCTATTGCTTAATTCGAGTTGGACGTTTTAAATTACTTTCATAAAAAAAAAAAGACGTGATTAGTTGCATGGAACTCTTCTTCACAGATGTATCCGACAAAGAGAGAATTGTTCAAATGAGCGGATTGCGCAGAGGAATTCGAGATAGCTCAAATCCTTTAGAGCTACTGGATAATGTGTAAGTCCAGAGTTATGACTAAGAAAATCTACTATGCTTTCCTAACTCCCAGTATTCTTTTTCGCATTTCTTAGATTTATCCCAAGCCCCTTGCCATGTCCGGGTTTGCCTCCATCAACTCGACCAGCCTTTCAAATTGGCGAGGATTGGGTTCTTAAAACTTGAGGAACATTATTTTACTGCTAATATATGATTTTGTATTAATTAACCTCATGTCTAAGGCTACCGTTGTCACAAAGAAATTTCATTCGAGTGATTTTGACAGAAGAAATGAGGTTCTGGTCGAACTTTCGCTAAGCATAATAATGTGAAGTCATAATTCGCCTAAATTTTGACGTTTGAGTCGAATGAAATTTTTGCCATTCGCTAACCCTAATACGAAAAAATCTCATTCGCCTACGTTTTCGTTCCGTTCGCCAACCCTAATAGGATGTATTAATGTCCGGATTTGTGAGAAGGGTATCTTTTGTTTAAGGAGCCTGTGACTTATTATTCGCCTACTAGTATCTTGGAAATACAATATTTGTACCAATTAAGCTAGTCGAATAAAATTCAAAAGAGACACGCAAGTCGTGGCGAATTCTCTGTAGGGATTGCATTCGATATGACTAAAAAAAATCGTATCTAAAGAACCGGTGACACTAATTTCACTAAAAGAATCCTCTCATATCTGGAAAGAATCTTAGAAAAATACATTAGGAATCCTGCTGGACGCTCTTCCTTCAGGGTGCACAGTTGAACATACTAAGGTCCTTTGCAATAGTGTACTATCAGAGAGGGAATAGCATTGCAAAATTGCATAGGCAATGTATCTCCCGACACAGACGGCATCTTTTCAAAGATGTTAAATACAACATTATGTCTTTCTTGAAAAATCTCTTCCTTAGCAATATTACATCAGGACATGACTAGAGCTTAAAGTTGTTTTTATATGAGAAACCCCTTATCACATATGCGCTAAGAATTTTAGTCTAATAAGCTTAACATCTTTCGTTCTGAATACATTTGAACGACTTATTGACATGCACATTCGCAACAACCTTAGCCCGAACATCATATGCCCGGCACACGAATCATTAAAATACAAGGAATGTACGCGTGCTGTGTTCCTTGAGATTGAAAAGGCCTTCAAAACTTTCAAAATTGAGAGAATGTTCTCAATCAATCCTGAATGAAGATGATATTCTGATCCAATGGGGAGTATACTCGTAAATAGCGACTTCTCTCACAGTAATAAAATCGAAGCTTGTGCTACGCTGTCGCAAAGAGCTACTTGGTATGCAGCGCAATGTAAAGCCTGAATACAAGGGCGTTCCATGTAATAATAGCCATCTGGAAGGTTCGGATGATATATTGATGACTGAAGGAAAAATGTTTAATTTTATATTTATACTGCTTTCAACTGAAATCGAACTTAAGCCATGGTTCTTCATCATCAGGAGAAGGAGCCTGAAAAATGATCTCCACTCTCCCTTAACCAAGATATAAAATCAATGCCATAATTGATAAAACTCTTAATTGCATAGTTATACTCATGTACATTAAACACATACATGGGAAATGATATACTCGTACAAGTAGAAGGAAGATGAACGTTCTGTAGCAGTAGACAGTAAAAGGAAGGTAGGAGCAAAATACGATTTAAGAGAGTATCTGTATACATACTATACATATGTACATATAATTAATTACACCAAGTGACACATATAATTAGTGGTTGCTTAAAAGAACAACTAGGAGGTAAAATAACAACGCAGTGGTTAGCCAACTACACATTCATCGGTGCTAGTCACTCGTAAATTGTAAAAAACCGAAGGATTTTTTTTTTTGTATCAGGACAGGATATACATCACTTTATTTTTCTTAAGAATAATTTACAAATTTTTCTTGACCATCTTTCACATCCACCAATCCCAATACATCGTAATTTTTGTTCACAGAAGAAATAGCTATAGATATATACATATGTATGAGTATACATGCTTGCCTATATACACAACAATATCATCTATCTACGTGTCTAAATCCCCTATCTATTACCTCTGTTCCGTGCACGTCCGCCAGTCTGGAGCCACTTGACACTCCATTAGTAGCTGGGGAGGCTCACGCAGGAATGAACATCAGCAGAAACCATCATCCCCAACACTACTGACTATACAACCTGACTTTTCCATTCACCCCCTCAAATCACCTTTTATATCTGAACCATAACAGAATCTGTACTTTGGATTATTGAGAAAAGGGAATGATATTCCGCACAATTTTCTTTCGTGAGTATCATATTCCTCCAGTCTTAAGCACGCATAACAATAATTGTTGTGATTTTGTTACAACAGGGTTTGTTTCGTTTTTATCGTTGAGGGATGAGGGTTCAAAGGTGAATTGGTTTTGGGGGGGTTAGTCAAGGTTCACTGTTTCAAGTGGTTTATTGTGGTAGTTAGGTTTATGAATATCATTCCAGATATAAACTGATTTGAATTATTTGATAATATATAATTGGTTATGACATCAGTGATTACAACAAATTAGCGTAAATCTTACCAATAGATGAATTGATTGTGTGCTAAGTCGCCGAGCCGCAGACAGGGTGACATAAGTGCAGCGAGTTCGGGGGTCTGCATTGCGATTAATCGGGAAACTACTGACTGCTCAAAACTTGGCTTGGGCCAGTAGCATAACCAAGTTCGCGATGAAGCGCTTGCTTTACCTGCTAGTGGTGCTCCCCGAGCAACTATACATATAAACTCTTATACGTGTATGCGAAAATTGCAAGTGCGGGTTGTCTGGGGTCATAATTTCATAATTTCATAATTTATTAGTTCATAAAAATCTTTTACAATAGATTGTAAAAATCTTTTGTTAGCAAAAGTTATAAAGAAAAAAACAATGTAAATAAAGAAAGGTAATATGCAAGCAATGAGGAGTGAGACAAGTTAGTGTAAAAGGAATTAAAAAAAAAAGTAAAAAATTAAATTTAAATTATCTAATATAAGTACAAGTAAATAAGAAAAAGTACGAAGGCGATTAAGATAGTTATTCAAAAAGTATTTCAGTCTTCAGCCAAATGTCTAAACAGGACGTCACCAAATGTGCTTGAACCACAGAGTCTTCTAATGCTGAGGGGAAGCGAGTTCCAGGAGCGAGCGGCAGAAACGAAAAACTGCCGTTCAGTTGCAAGGCAGGTAAAACGCGGTTGAATTAAAGTAAGCGAGCGTGTTGAATTGGCAAACCGAATCTTGTCCGATAAATAAGTGGGTTGTTTGGTTGTCATAATTTGGTGTAAAAACATTAGGGAAAGATAATTGAGATACGTATGTAACGTGCATCCTAGTATATTTTTGACATAATGAGAAACATGGTCATATCGCCTCAGATCATAAACATAACGTGCCGTGTTATTGAAGACGGTGGTTAGCTTTCTTTTACTCTCAGCGCAACATACAATAAAAATTTGACACCCGTACGCAATTATAGGCACGACGAGGGATTTAATTAACATAAGTTTAGTGTTCAAAGGAGTGTAAGGCTTTGAAATGGATAGATTTCGAAGACAACCGTACACCTTTTCAATGACTGATTGAATATGATCGTCCCATCCCAAAGTTCGATTAAAATAAATGCCAAGGTTTTTAGCTTTATCAGTGTACTGAAGCACTGTACTACCAAGGAAAATAGCTAGGATCAAGCTTGGTTTTGTAGATAGTAATGCAGTGGGACTTGCTTGGGTTTAGTCGTAGGCAGTTTTTTTCGGACCAACGGACGACCTCCCGCAGGTCATCGTTTAACCGGCTCACACTGTCCTCAATCATTCCTATTTTACTGCTGATATATATTTGCGCCCCCCTGGCAGCTGACCTCCTCGTGGTGGGGGGCGGGCAACGTGACTGGGATGTGCAGATGGGGTAACTTAAATAGTTATTCCCATCCATACAATCCAGTTACGGCTAACAAAGCGCAAACCCTATGATGACAAGAAGGAAAGGACCGGCCTCGGATATTGCCAAGCCTGGTAAGCCAGGGCATCCTTTGGAGCCAGGCCTGAAGGGTGTCAGTATGCGAGCGTCTGGTGGTCGGCTTGTCCCGCTCGGCAGCCGGCCGGGTCAAACCCGAAATGGCTACGAGCTTCCTGTCAATGGTCTCGCGAACCATTACGGGGTCAAGGGGTGAGCGCGCTGTGCACCGATAGGGGCACAGATAGACTCTCTGAGATTCGACAACGGCATCGACTTAGGATAGGCACATGGAACGTCTCATCGCTCACAGGGAAGGATCTTGAGCTTGTTGGGGAGGCTGTTAAAAGACTAAATATGGCGTCTCTTCAACAAAGCAGAGAGGTTCTAAAACTGTGGACCTTTCGGGTGGGTGGAAGCTCTTCCTGTCAGGAGTCGCACCCTCAATGTCTGCTCGGGCGGGAGTGGGGATACTCACAAGTCCCAGGTTGACAGACAGAGTATTGGAGTGGATACCATTAGGAGGGAGAGTTGCGATCTTAAAGCTCAAGCTTGAAAGATCAACTCTGGCATTGGTGCAGGTGTACGCACCGAACCTTCTGTCAGAGTACGCAGCTTTCTTAGATGAAGTTGATGTTGCCCTAAAAAAGGTTGCAGATATGGATTCTTTTGTCCTGATGGGTGACTTCAATGCTCATGTGGGTGTAGATGTTATGACATGGGGGAGTGTGATTGGGAGGAACGGTGATCCTGATCAAAACGCAAACGGAGAGAGGTTGTTGGATTTTTGTTGTGAAAATGGCTTATCCATCATGAACACCATCTTTCCACACAAAGATATTCACAAATACACGTGGTACCGTCAGAGTCTTCAGCAGAAGTCGCTGATCGATTTCTTTGTGGTACCGTCGTGTCTGAAGAGAATGGTTTGTGATGTTCGCGTATTGAGAGGGGCCGAACTGTCAACTGATCATCACTTAGTGCTGTGCAAATTGTATCTTAGCGAGAGAGTGCCTCCCCTACCAAAGCGTAAACCAAGGATGGTTACACGCATACGATGGGAGAGGTTACAGGACGATGAGATACGGGAGACATTTGCGCGGCAAATATCTGAGAGGTTTGAACGAATTCCAACTGTTCCATCAAATGTAGAGGAAGAATGGCAACTGTTTTCAACAGCGGTTATTGCCTCTGCGGGAGATGTTTGTGGAGTGAAGCGGCTTGGTGTGGCGGCTGGTGGTGAGAAAATGACTGCTTGGTTTAAAACGCCCGGAGTTCAAGAAGCCATCAGAGAGAAGAAGAGAGCCTTTAAGGTGTGGATTCACTTTGGGAACTCCGATTCTCGAAATCGGTATACTGAGGCGCGAAGAACTTGCAAATTAGCTGTGAAAACAGCGAAAGAACAGTCTTGGAAGGAGTTCGGCGAGAAACTGGAACGTGACCACAGATCTGCAAATAAGATCTTCTGGCAGACCGTCCGCCGACTCAGAGGAAAAAAGTTGAATATGGTTGAAGGAGTCAAATCCAAAGACGGTAGACTTCTTTCCAATGAGGAGGACATCTTACGCAGATGGAGCGAGCACTTTTCAGAATTGCTCAATCCCGAACAGGGCACCGAAGATGACAGACCTATGGTCGAGAGTTGGGCGGAAAATAGTCCTACGGTAGAGGAAGTAACTTTGGCGATCAAAGCGCTAAAAGTTGGCAAATCTGCTGGCGTGGATGAAATTCGACCAGAAATGCTCAAGGCTTTAGGTAAAGAGGGAGTTCAATGGCTCTCGCGTGTCATTAAAGTGGCCTGGGAATGCGGTGAAACACCTGGTGATTGGCAAAGGGGGTGATAGTTCCTCTTTTTAAAAAAGGGGACAAAAGAGATTGCGCCAACTATAGGGGTATATCTCTTTTAAGTCTCCCTGGAAAAGTCTTCGCTAAGGTGCTAGAAAAGCGTTCCAGAGCTGTGGTTGAGGACAGTTTGGGGGATGAGCAGTGCGGTTTTCGTCCCGGTAGAAGCACAACCGACCAGTTATTCACTCTCAGAATGGTTCTTGAGAAGGCCTGGGAATATGCCAAACCTGTCTACACTTGTTTTGTGGATTTGGAAAAGGCATATGATAGGGTTACTCGAGGCAAACTCTGGAGTGTTCTGCAGGAGTATGGGATTGCTGGTTCCCTGTTAAGGGCGATTCAGTCTTTATATACAAACTGTAGAAGCTGTGTTCGGATAAACGGTGTTAAATCAATACCCTTCACTGTGTGCGTTGGACTCCGCCATGGGTGCGTTTTGTCACCTCTCCTCTTCATTGTATATATGGATTGGATGTTGCAGCGCAGCCGTGGCGGGGAATGTTTCAAAGTGGGAGACCTAAGGATTAGTCATCTGCTCTTTGCGGATGATTTGGTCATCCTTGGGTCCTCTCAAACCGAACTTCAGCGCGCACTCGAAAGGTTTGTAGCCGTTTGTGATGATGCTGGAATGAAGATCAACGTGAACAAATCGGAAGTAATGGTCGTTTCCAAAAAACCCATTCAGTGCACTCTGCATGTTAGTGGAGTCCCTCTGAAGCAGGTGGAGAAGTTTAAGTACCTCGGGGTTTTATTCACGAGTGATGGGAGGAGCAATGCCGAGTTATCCTGTAGAATTGGTCAGGCTGGATCAATTTTGAGAGAGCTTGGCCAATCTGTTATAAGGAAGGCCGAACTTAGTGTTCAAGCTAAGCTATCGGTTTTTAACTCTGTGTATGTTCCAACTCTCACCTATGGTCATGAAATTTGGGTAGTGACCGAAAGAATAAGATCGCGGATACAAGCTGCCGAAATGAGGTTCCTCCGCGGTGGTGTTGGAATAACTCGTAGCCATCGAGTGCGCAACACCAGAGTACGCGAGGCGCTCAACGTTGAGCAGCTACTTCTCCGAACGGAACGATCTATGCTTCGATGGTTTGGTCACGTACTGCGTATGCCCCCAGACCGGCTTCCAAGACGCGCCATGGTTGCCGTGCCATCAGGTAGGCGACTTCGCGGAAGGCCTAGAAATAGATGGTTGGATCAAGTCCGACATCTCTCCTGGAGCCGCTTAGGGATTCCCCCTGATGAATTGGAGTCAATGGCGGAGGATCGAGAAGTATGGAGAGTCCACCTGAGCATCCTACCACCGCGACCCTCATGAAGGATTAGCGGGCCATTGAAAATGAATGAATGAATGAATATATATTTGCACATCGTCAGCATACAAGTGCACGGATGAATTTGTGAATGAAAGTGGCAGATCATTAATAAAAATAGTGAAAAGCAGTGGGCCCAAAATAGAACCTTGTGGTACTCCTGCCATAGTTTTAATGAGTCCTGGTTTCTTATTCTGCACGACAACAGATTGCTGTCTTTCGGAGAGGTAGGTAGCAATTAACTTTAGTGCAGAAGAACATAAATGGCAGCCTGTTTTGAGCTTATGGAGTAGAATTTTATGGTTGACTGTATCAAAAGCTTTGGAGAAATCAAGAAGGGTTAAAATAGTTAAGTTGTCGTTGTTGATAGCCTCGCGAATGTCATCAGTCACCTTCAATAGGGCTGTTACACAGCTATGTTTTTGCCTGAAGCCGGATTGACTGCTGCAAAGAAAATTTATTCTATGAAGGTAATCTGACAACTGCTGATGTATTATTTTCCCCAAAGCTTTTGATAGATACGGAAGAATAGAAATGGGCCTATATTCCGGTGGAGAAAACATCGTTCCCTTTTTTTTCAAAATCGGAACTACTTTCGCTGTTTTCCACTTATTAGGAAAAGTTGATGTAAAAATAACAGAGTTAAGTACATGTGTCAGGACAGGGAGCAGATGCGGTAGTATGGCCTTCACAAATAAGGGATGTATCTCATCAATGCCAGCGGTTCTAGATTTTATACGGAGGATTTCTCTGAGGACATCGACCTGGTCAACACAAGAAAACTGAAATTGGTTAGGTGGCTCTGAATTATTAGTTTGCGTTATGTTATCTTGGTCTGAATGCGAAATATTTGGGACTGCCGCCTGCGTCTTGACAAATTCTTTGTTTAATTGGTCAGGGTCAATATTTCCAAGATCCTGCTTCCTATTACGACCAACGCCTATGGCTTTCAAATTTTTCCATAACTTTTTAGAATCAAGATTTCTATTCAGATGAGCAGAGAAGTAAAACCTCTTGGCTTGTCTTACTTTGGAAATGACCTGGTTGCGCAGGTTACGAAAGGTGGTATATATATCGGGTAATCTAAACCGCTTCCATCTCTTGTACTCAACATCACGCTTGTTCATCAGTTGGATGATACCACTAGTGCACCATTCGTTTACACGATGCCTGACAAATTTTGTTTTTAGTGGAACGTGGGGGTTAAACAAACTTAGGATGCTATTTTCTAAAAATTCTACTTTTAATTCAGAGGACGACATAGAGTATATCCGTTGCCAATCTACCCCTAAGATGTCTTGTTCGAGGAGTTCGGCATTAACATGTTTGTAATCCCTATATTCATATGAAAGTGGAGGACAAGAAGCAATATTGAAAGTAGCAAAAATTAAATTATGTCGCGAAAACCCCGGGGCGGATAACTGATCATAGAATAGAACATCTTGGTAATCACTCACAAAGAATAAATCCAACAGCGTACTGGTGCTATCGCTGAAATGAGTCGGTACTATTGTATTAACTGGGTGAAGGCTTATGGTTTTCATATTATATAAGAATGGCTTAGACAATTGAAATCACCACAGACGATTACATTGCTGAAGGAGGAAGAGACATTTTCAAGCACAGTATAGAGAGGCGATAGATCTGTATGGGAATTCGGCCTATAAACCACACCAATCAGACAGTTGGCTATAGCAATAAAGCAATATTCGAGTGGGCGACTAGGGGGTGAACCAATTACAGTTTTGCTATTAATACCATCACGAACATATAGTGCAACACCACCACCACTTCTATTACTCCTATCCGCACGAAACATGTTGTATCCCCTTAGACTATATGGAACATCATCATTATCTTCATGAAACCAAGTTTCAGAGACACAGACGATGTCCACATTAGAGCCAACAAACAATCCACGAAATTCGTCAACTTTCGGATTCAAGCTTTGTGCGTTAATGTGACATACATTAAATCCAACACGCTGCTGACATAAGATATTTAACATTAAACGCAAGTTTCCATTAATGCCACCGCCCAAAGAACTATTTGCATTACCCGTGGTCACGTGTATGAAACAAAAAGGCAAACCTTACCCTACAGCGTAGAGGACCATGTAAACAGAAGTGGTGAAAAAATTTAAACATTAGACTGTTAATAAATACCAATGAAATACTATTTGAAATGCTATAATGAATTACTAAAGAGAGAAAAATAAACATAATTAACAGATTTAAATTACGCGAAAATTTAAGACTCATTTAGACTTTAAAGTTGAAAGTTAGTGGTGAGCTTTAAGATGATTCAGCATAGTGACGATTGTTCGTGATCATGGAGTCCAAAAGTTCGCAAGTATCCACCACGAAAGCTCCGCTGTCATTTGTTGTTTTTACATACACTCGCCCTCCTCTGGTGAAAACAGATGTCAGCTGCTTGCGTTGTTTACATTAGAGAGCTTTACGGTGAATGACATGATTGTGGGTAGTAAGGCTTTCGTTAAAGTAGATTCAGCTATCGGTCTTCAATCCAATATCTTTCAAGCATAAGGTTCTTTTAAGATTTTTACAATATTGGCTTGTTGATCGCAGTACGTCGATTTTATCCGTGGGCGATTCAAATTTAACAATGATTGCGCTGTCTTGAGAAGCTCCCCGGGGTTTTGTGCGAACATTTTTTTGCGGTGCAGGTGGATTGCACTTGACAGACCGACATAGCAAGTTGAATATCTCCTGAAGATCTTCTCCATCTCTTTTTGGAACTCCAAGCAAGACAGCATCGGCAGATATGCTTTTCCGCTCCAGGAAATCTGTTTTATTGCGGAGAATTAATAGTTCGGTTTCCAGTTGATTGGTAACGTTAGATGAACTTTCTAGAGCATCAACTCGAGCACCAAGTACGGACATAGCACTATTCACCTCACTGAACCGAGCATTTATTTCATTAATGAAACTGTTAAATTTATCATTAATGGTTTTGTTCATATTTTGCATTTGAATTTCTTGCTTAATAGTTTTAAGAATTTTTTCATTTACTGATCCGGCTGGAGAAATTTGGTGCGAATTGCCTTTATTTTGTCTTAGGCGCGTTGCGACGGGGGTATTATGTGCCATATTTTCGCAGGGATAGAAAAAGGGAGTCTACACAATTAATTATGCAAAAATCGCCGCGTAAAACAATGTAATTGATAAATAAACCGTACTTTGAAAAATATTTGGAAAGAGTTTTATTTGTTAGGATAATAAGGACAGAGCACGAACTAAACTTGTCTATCTCGTTGACGCCATCTTGGGGGGGTCTTGATTTTAAACTAGGTAACGTGGGCCAGCAACCTGCGTTACCGAACCCTGCTCGCTACAGAAACCGACACTATGCCTCGGATAAGGAATGATCACATGTTGACAACTTTTGACTATTGAACCCGGACAAAGATAGGTTTCTGGAATGTAAAGACGCTACTTACTTACTTAGGTTGCGCTACAGTTCGGGGTGAACCTGGGCCTCAACCAACAAGCCTCTCCATTTAGCTCGGTCTTTAGCAAATTGCCTCCAGTTACGCACTCGAAGTTGGTCGAGGTCCTCTTGAACTTGTGCGCACCACCTACGGCGATGATTCCCTCTACTGTGTCATCCCACGGAGTTAGATTCAAAGACTCTGCGCGCCGGAGCGTTGGTGTCCATTCGCTCTACATGTCATAACCATCTCAAACGTCCAACACACAGTTTTTTGACTAGGTCGATGTCGCTGTACAGCTCGTATAGTTCGTGACTGAATCTTCTCCTCCAAAACCCGTCAACGCAAACGGGACCGAATATCTTACGAAGAATTTTTCTCTCGAAACGACCAAGGATATCTTCATCCTCTTTTAATAAAGTCCATGTTTCAGCGCCGCAAAGCAGGACTGGGATGATCAGGCTCTTATACAGAGTCTCCTTAGTTGTTCGAGACAGGGCTTTACTGTTGAATTGCCTTATAAGTCCAAAACAACAGCGATTGGCAAGAAGAAGAATAACTTCGTTTGATTTTTGCGCTGTTGTCTATCTCAGAGTTTATAGCAGAGCCAAGGTAGACAAAGTCCCTTACTACCTCGACGTTATAGCTGCCTACTGTGGCATTCTATCCAATTCCTCGGTGTTGATTGTCCCTTCTTCTTGACAGCATATACTTGGTTTTGCCCTCGTTTATCGCCAAACCCAAAATGGCTTCCGCCTCAATACTTGCAAACGCATCGGTGACGGCCCGCTGAGTTCTTCCGATAATGTCTGTATCGTCGGCGTATGTAAGCAGTTGTACAGACTTGTGATAGATTGTGCGTCCGGTGTTGGCTTGTGAGTTCCGCACAATCCGTTCAAGTACAATATTGAAGAAGTCACATGGCAGCGCGTCACCTTGTCTGAAACCTTTTTTGACATCGAAGGTCTCGGTGAGACCTTGATGGAGCAGCGAGCTTTCTCCATCGTCAGCCTGCACAGACGGAAAAGTTTGGTAGGGCTGTCAAAACTAGACATAGCTCTATAAAGCTCTTCTCTATAGATGCTGTCATAGGGGGCCTTGAAATCGATAAAGAGATGGTGAGTATCGATTTGAAATTCTTTGGTTTTCTCCAGGATCTGCCGAAGTGTGAAGATTTGATCGATGGTGGACTTTCCTGGCCTGAAACCGCACTGATAGGGTCCAATCAGGCTGTTGATAAAAGGATTCAGGCGTTCACACAATATCGCAGAAAAGATCTTGTATGCGATGTTGAGGAGAGATAATTCGCGCAGTTGAGGGGGTCTCCTTTCTTGTGGATCGGGCAAACGATGCTGAGATTCCATTCATCAGACATACACTTGTCTGACCAAATCTTAGAAATGAGTTGGTGCATGCACTCTACCAATTCATCCCCAGCTGCCTTGAGAAGTTCGGTCGGTAAAACGTCAGGTCCAGCAGCCTTGTTGAATTTTAGCTTGGATATTGCTATCTTCACTTCGTTTTGGTCAGGTGGACGGAAAGTTTGACTATCATCGTCTGTGTTGAATGGTTCATTCTGGCTGACAGCGGATGTTGGTCTTCGTCGCCGTTATACAGTCTGCAGAAGTAGTTTTTCCATATTCTCATCACAGACTGTGATGTAAAGACGCTCCTCAACTCACGAAGCGAAGACTCTTACAATGCCAGATTCCATCAATTGGAAAAAGAATTCATGCCATATAGACTGGACATTTTCGGGGTATGTGTAATAAGATGGTTAGAAGCGGGCGAGTACCAGTCCCCAACGCGCAACAGTATATATATATACAATATATACTTACTTACTTACTTAGATGGCGCTACAGTCTGGGGTGGACCTGGGCCTCAACCAACAAACCTCTCCAGCCAGCACGGTTACGAGCCAGCTGCCTCCAGTTGCGCACGCCAAGTTGGTTGAGGTCCCCCTCCACTTGTTTGCGCCACCTACCGCGAGGTCGTCCTCTACTGCGCCGTCCGTCCGGGGTGGATTCGAAGACTTTCTTAGCGGGAAGGTTGGGCTCCATCCGCTCTAAATGACCCAGCCATCTTAGTCGCTGTATGCGAACTCTTCTGGCTAAGTCGATGTCCTTGTACAGGCCGTATAGTTCGGCATTGTACCTTCTCCTCCACTCACCGTCTATGCAGACGGGACCAAAGATCGCTCGAAGAACTTTTCTCTCGAAATAACCAAGGGCATCCTCATCCGGTTTTTTCAAAGCATATGCCTCTGCGCCATACAGCAGGACTGGGATGATTAATGTCTTATAAAGAGTTACCTTAGTAGTTCGAGATAGGGCTTTGCTACTCTATTGCCGTTTTAGCCCATAGAAACAACGATTGGCAAGAGTAATTCTCCGTGTGATCTCTCCACTCATATCATTTGCGGAGCTGACCATAGAGCCTAGGTAGACAAAATCCTTTACTACCTCAAAATTGTATCTGTCTATTGTGGCATTCTGCCCAAGACGCCGATGTTGGGTGTCCTTTTTTGTAGACAGCATATATTTTGTTTTGCTTTCATTGACCGCTAGACCCATCTTTGCTGCCTCGTTCTCAATACTCGTAAATGCCCCATTGACGGCCCGCTGAGTTCTTCCGATTATGTCAATGTCATCGGCATAAGCGAGTAGTTGTACAGACTTGAAGAAGATTGTACCTCCGGGGTTGGCTTGTGAGTTTCGTACAATTCTCTCAAGTACTATGTTAAAGAGATCGCATGATAGCGCGTCACCTTGTTTAAGACCTTTTCTGACATCGAACGGTTGGGTGATGTTCTTACCGACTTTGATGGAGCAGCGAGAGTTCTCCATCGCCATTCTGCACAAACGGACGAGCTTGGCAGGGATGCCAAGACTAGACATGGCTCTGTATAACTCGTCTTTATACACGCTATCAAAGGCAACTTTGAAATCGATGAAAAGGTGGTGCGTATCGATTTTATATTCATGGGTTTTTTCCAAGATCTACCGTAGTGTGAATATTTGGTCAATGGTGGACTTTCCAGGCCTGAAACCGCACTGATAAGGACCTATCAGGTTGTTGACGATCGGTTTTAGGCGTTCACATAGTACGGCAGACAGGATCTTATATGCGATATTTAGGAGACTTATACCTCTGTAGTAAAACTGTAAAACACAAGCGTTTTCACTCAGCTGAGGCCTACCAACTCCTACTCTCAACCTCCACGCGGTGACAGCCGGGTGCCTAGTACCTTAATCCAAGAAATGGGTAACCAACCCCGTTTGGCGGATTCTTGGTGGCAGCAGATGAGAGAGGGGGGGAAGAGTGCTTCTCTCACTAGAGCACTTCTTCCTGTTCCAGGCGGCAGCGGACGAATTCCCTAGACGGAGTCAACGGTGGCGTCTATAGTTCCAGTTAGGTTGAACTTAGTGAATACCTTGCGCGAGCTGCTTCGACGTATTCGGATCACAGGTCGGTAAGGAATTTCCAATGTTGGTCAGGACATTGGTATAGAGATGGTGGCGGAGGAGCCCTTAATGGGCCAACGGCAGCGCTCATACTCCCGTAGTGGACTACTGGCACCGGTGTACCCGGCCCCTCGTCCTAGGGGAATAATTAAGGAACTGGCCCTCCAGGTTGGGGGTTGTGCCATCGGGGTAACTTCCCTACCACGTAAAAAGCCTATGGTTCCGAAACAACCAAAAGCCTCGGATAAGGATGACTCAACTAATGACAACCCCAGCAAACGAAATAAGGACAACGACCTTCGGATCTGTACGTGGAATGTTCTGTCCCTTTACAGACCACGTGCAGCCGAACAACTAGCAGAGGCCCTAGACTGCTATAAAGCAGATATTACCGCCATCCAGGAAGTGCGATGGGATGGGCCGGGCAAAAAGAGGATGAAAAACTGTGACATCTACTACGGTGATTGCTACAGAGGCAACAGGCAACGCTTATTCGGATGCGGATTTGTCATACGCGGCAGACTTAGGCAAGAAGTCTTAAGCTTCCGACACGTGAGCGAGCGTATTATGACTATCCGGATCAAGGCTAAATTCGCTAACATAAGCCTAATATGTGTTCATGCCCCCACAGAAGAAAAGGACCCTGCCACCAAAGAGTGTTTCTACGAGCTCCTCGACAAAACATACGAGCAATGTCCTAAATACGACGTTAAAATCGTATTGGGCGATTTTAACGCCAAAATAGGAAAGGAGGACGTCTTTGGTAAGGCAGTCGGTAAGCATAGCCTACACGACACCACGTCTGATAACGGACTAAGGCTAATTGATTTCGCTGTGGAGCGAAATGTCACCATAGCAAGCACATGGTTTCCTCATCTCAATATTCATAAGCAGACATGGCGGTCCAATGATCATGTCACGATCAACCAAATTGATCATATTGCGATCGACGCAAGGCATGCCTCCAGTATTCTGGATGTCCGGACCTTCCGAGCGGCCAACATAGACTCGGATCATTACCTTGTTGTAGCCAAGGTACGAATGCGGATATCCCAATCTGAGCAACAAAGAAGAATTACTGTGAGAAAATTTAAAGTCGAAAAGCTACAATCGCAAGAGACCGCCAGACTCTTCGCTGAACGCGTATCCCGAAATCTCTCAATCACCCCTTTGCCGCCAGCATCAAGTATCGAAGACCAGTGGCAACGCTGCCAACATGCCATCAGAAACGCCGCGACTGATGTGCTGGGTCTCGCTCGACCACCACCGCGAAACCCCTGGTTTGACGAAGAATGTCGACGAGTGCATGCAGCAAAACAAGAGGAATACAAAGCGGCGCTGCAAAGGAAGACGAGAGCTGCTCGTGAGCTCTACGAGCAAAAGAGACGGGAAGAACATCAGCTTCTCCAAAAGAAGAAGAAAGAGCATGAGAAGCGCGCGTTTGAGAATATCGAGAGTCTATACTCCAGGAATAATGTACGGAAGTTTTACCAAAATGTAAAAAGAATGTGTCAGAGAAGTAATACCCGTACAGAAACCTGTAGAGATGAAAATGGAAACCTCGTAGTAGAATCACAGTCGGTGCTGAGAATATGGAAAAACTACTTCTGCAGACTGTATAACGGCGACGGAGACCAACATCCCGCTGTCAGGCAGAATGAACCATTAAACATAGACGATGATAGTCAAAATTTTCGTCCACCTGACCAAAACGAAGTGAGGATAGCAATATCCAAGCTAAAATCGAACAAGGCTGCTGGACCTGACGGCTTACCGGCCGAACTTTTCAAGGCAGCTGGGGATGAATTGGTAGAGTGCATACACCAACTCATTTCTAATATTTGGTCAGACGAGTGTATGCCTGATGAATGGAATCTCAGCATCGTTTGCCCGATCCACAAGAAAGGAGACCCCCTCAACTGCGCCAATTATAGAGGCATCAGTCTCCTCAACATCGCATACAAGATCTTTTCTGCGATATTGTGTGAACGCCTGAAACCTTTTATCAACAGCCTGATTGGACCCTATCAGTGCGGTTTCAGGCCAGGAAAGTCCACCATCGATCAAATCTTCACACTTCGGCAGATCCTGGAGAAAACCCAAGAATTCCAAATCGATACTCACCACCTCTTTATAGATTTCAAGGCCGCCTATGACAGCATCTATAGAGAAGAGCTTTATAGAGCCATGTCTAGTTTTGACATCCCTGCCGAACTTGTCCGTCTGTGCAGGCTGACGATGGATAACGCTCGCTGCTCCATCAAGGTCGGTAATGACCTCACCGAGACCTTTGATGTCAAAAAAGGTTTTAGACAAGGTGACGCGCTGTCATGTGACTTCTTCAATATTGTACTTGAACGGATTGTGCGGAACTCACAAGCCAACACCGGAGGCACAATCTATTACAAGTCTGTACAACTGCTTACATACGCCGACGATATAGACATTATCGGAAGATCTCAGCGGGCTGTCACCGGTGCTTTTGCAAGCATTGAGGCGGAAGCGGCCAAAATGGGTTTGGCGATAAACGAGGGCAAAACCAAGTATATGCTGTCAACTAGAAGGGAAAACCAACACCGACGAATTGGACAAAACGTCACCGTGGGCAGCTATAACTTCGAGGTAGTAAGGGACTTTGTCTACCTTGGCTCAGCTATAAACTCGAAAAACAAAATCAGTGCAGAAATCAATCGAAGAATAACTCTTGCCAATCGCTGTTTTTTTTTGGCTTATAAGGCAATTCAACAGTAAAGCCCTATCTCGAACAACTAAGGAGACTCTATATAAGACCTTGATCATCCCAGTCCTGCTTTACGGCGCTGAAACATGGACTTTATTAAAAGAGGATGAAGATATCCTTGGTCGCTTCGAGAGAAAAATTCTTCGTAAGATTTTCGATCCCGTTTGTGTTGACGGGTTTTGGAGGAGAAGATTCAATCACGAACTATACGAGCTGTACAGCGACATCGACCTAGTCAAAAAACTGCGTATTGGACGTCTGAGATGGCTAGGACATGTAGAGCGAATGGACACCAACGCTCCGGCCCGCAGAGTCTTCGAATCTAACCCCGAGGGACGACGCAGTAGAGGGAATCATCGCCGTAGGTGGCGCGCACAAGTTCAAGGGCACCTCGACCAACTTGGAGTGCGCAACTGGAGGCAATTAGCTAAAGACCGAGCTAAATGGAGAGGTCTGTTGGTTGAGGCCCAGGTTCACCCCGAACTGTAGCGCCACCTAAGTAAGTAAGTATACCTCTGTAGTTGGCGCAGTTCAGAGAATCTCCTTTCTTCAGGATCGGGCAAACGATGCTGAGGTTCCATTCATCGGGCATACTTTCGTCCGACCAGATTTTACAGATGAGCTGGTGCATGCTCCTTACCAACTCATCTCCTCTTGCCTTGAAAAGTTCAGCGGCAAGGCCGTAGGCTCCAGCAGCTTTGTTGGATTTGAGTTTAGATATCGCTATCCTCACTTCATTATGATCGGGTTGACGGGAATTTTGACTGTCATCGTCACTGTTGAATGGCTCATTCTGCCTGACAGCGGAATATTAATCATCATCGCCGTTTAACAGTCTGCAGAAGTGTTCCTTCCATATCCTCAGCACCGACTGCGATTCTACTACTATGTTGCCATTTTCGTCCCTGCAGGCTTCTGTTCTGGCTTTGAAACCCTGGCATGTTCTTTTTACCCTTTGGTAAAATTTTGGAACATTATTCCTGCAATAAAGTCTCTCAATCTCCTCGATCGAGCGCTTCTCATGCTCTTTTTTCTTCTTTCTGAGAAGTCGATGTTCCTCTTTTCTCCTGCGCACGTAGAGCTCGTAAGCAGCTCTAGTCCTTCTATGCAGCTCCGCTTTGTACGCCTCTTATTTTGCTGCATGTGCTTGCCAGCATTCCTCATCAACCCAGGGGTTTCGTTGTGCTGGGCGAGAGAAACCCAGTACATCAGAGGCAGCATCTCTGATGGCTTTTTGGCAACGCTGCCACTGGTCTTCCGCATTTGCTGCTGGCGGCATAGGACTAAGATTGAGATTAGAAGAAACACGATCGGCAAAGGTTCTGGCGGTCTCTTGCGATTGTAGCTTTTCGACGTCAAATTTCCTCACAGCATTTCGTTGATTTCGCTCCGTTCTGGATATCCACATCCGTACCTTGGCTACAACTAGGTAGTGATTCGAGTCCGCATTGGCTCGTCAGAAAGTCCGGACACCCAGAATACTGGAAGAGTGCCTTGCGTCGATCGCAATGTGATCGATTTGGTTGACGATTTTTCGATCAAAGGAGAGCTATGTTCCTTTGTGAATATCGAGACGTGGGAACCGCGTACTAGCTACAACAAAGTTTCGCCCCGCCGCAAAGTCGATTAGCCTGAGTCCGTTGCCGGAAGTGTTGTCGTGCAGGCTGTGCTTTCCGACCACGCTACTAAAGACTTCCTCTCTTCCTAGCTTTGCGTTAAAGTCGCCTAGGATAATTTTAACGTCGTGGCTAGGGCATTACTCATACGTCTTGTCCAAGAGCTGGTAGAAGTCATCCTTTGTCGCGTCGTCCTTCTCCTCGTGAGGGGTGTGAACGCATAATAGGCTAATGTTGGCAAATTTAGCCTTGATACGGATAGTCATGAGGCGCTCGTTCACATGCCGGAAACTCAAGACTTCTTGCCTAAGTCTGTCTCCAATGACAAATGTCTGTAGCAATCGCCGTAGTAGATGTCGCAGTTTTTCATACTCCTTTTGCCCGGCCCATCCCATCGCACTTCTTGGATGGCGGTAATGTCTGCTTTGAGACACTCTAGGGCCTCCGCAAGTTGTTCGGCTGCACGTGGTTTGTAGAGGGACCTAACATTCCATGTGCAGACACGAAGATCGTTGTCCTTTTTACGTTTGCATGGGTCGTCAACAGTAAGATCATCCGTATCCGAGGCTGTTGGTTGCTTCGTAACCGAAGGTTTTTTACGTGGTAGGGAAGTTAACCCGACGGCACAACCCCCAACCTGGAGGACCAGATCCTTTTTTAGCAACACCTAGGACAAGGGGCCGGATACACCGATGTCAGTAACCCACTTCGGGGATATGAGCGCTGCCGTTTGCCCATTAAGGGTTCATCCGCCACCATCTCTTTTTCAATACCCTGACGTAGTATTGAAAATCCTTACAGACCTCAGCTTCAAATATGTCGAAGTAGCTCCGGTAAGGTTTCCGCTGGCCTGTAGACGTCACCGTTGATTCCATCGAGAGAATTCATCCGCCGCACGTCCTCCTTCTGAGGACCTCTTGTTAGACTTCTGAGACGCATATTTCAGCCGATCAGGTCAACAAGAGATGCCTCGTCCGGTTAGACATATGCGCGCTGAAGTTCACCCTGATGTGCTTACGCAGGTCTGAGTGTTCAGCTGCACATATATCGTCAGACTCAGCATACGCTCATCGTTAGTTCACTATCAGATAGCTATCCAGCGGGCACCGCGTGGAGGTGATGATGCGATTTTGCCCACCATATACAATATATACCATATATATATATGACGCAACAGCTCTTTAAGTGCCAAGAAATAGCTTCTCGCAACCATTCATGTTCGTTATATTTTTCACACGAATGGAAGGGACCTGCAGTTTAGTCCCGTATCCGAAGGGCAAATTGTTTTAAGAAACTTTTTCGAGACAACAATACTCTCGGATGTTTGTCAGACGCTCGCGAGAGGTGGGACTATAAAAAAACTTTTTGGTGTAGCGCGCAACACTATACTACTTTATCCTGGAAATTCGCGAAAATGTGGAGTCGGACTGCTGCAAACAACAACAGCAGGCATGGGCCTAATTTCCTGGCAGCCCCATGCTGATAGAATTATGTCGGCCAGATTCCGGACTAGAGTACGACGCGTCACTATTATACAGTGTTATACCCCAACGGAGGGCTCGTCTAAAGAGAAGGAGAGCTCGAGAAGGAGAGCTTCTATAATCTCCTTACAAGATAACTGGACCAGAACAACATCACCTTTTGTCGAGTACCAGGTCACTGTGATATTTGACGGAAACTAAGAACCTGACGAACGCGTTCAACAAAGTTCTTCTGATAGGAACAGAATTGTCTTAACCAACATCTTAGCGCATATTTCGTTGGATAAGTAACTGGTACACGCCGATGCAGTCCACAGAAGATCACTAGGCTACCTTGGCCAGTACTACCTACGAAAAAGTCTAACAGGTTTTGCGAGGAACGCTCTCTAAACTATCCAATGCTATTACCGGACATACTGCTATAAGTCGGCACACTAAATGACTGTGTATTACCTATAACGGTTTTTGAAGTAGCTGCACAGATGAAGAAGTAGGAAGGCTGCACTAGGTGAATATCTTTTCAACGATGAAATGGTTTCAACAATACCTTCACAGCTAAACTAAAATTAAATAGTTCCAGGGCTAGACACTGACAGTACAATGGACCTTTCTCTGGTCTAAGGTAGGACACTCTCAAACAACCAGCCAAAGACTCGAATCAAACGATCCAACAAGAATTCAGATAGAAAACTGAATTCACATAATATTAAATGTTCCAAACCAAATTAGTTCAGAACTCTTAAACAATATACAAGTATTAACTAATCAGTTTACCTGCGTATACGCTTCCGAGAGTAAATTTGCCTCTAGACTAAATGGTTTCTTCTCTGTGCAATTTTTCAACAATTAAACAAAAAAAAAAAATAAACTTATATAAAAATCGTTTATTTCGAAATAGCTGATTGACTATATCTACGAGTATACGTTTACATAGGAGTATATCCACAAATATGTTTTGATTTGTCCTGACTATTCAACTACTCAGACTGCTTTCCACAAACTTGAGTAGATAAACTTAAACCAATTAAATTTTAAAAATAAATAAATTTTATTTACTTATACAGTCCGATCTAAATTAATATTTTCAAAAGAATTTCGAAAAGTTTTCAAATGATTACTGCTGTAGGAACGGGAAGCATGTGATTAAACGAAACACATATCCATTAATTCATTAAAAAATTTCAAAGAGCGATCGAACGCGACCACTTCATCCGTTAGTGTGTGCTACAACCAGGTTAATGATTATTGGAGGATGATTTATGAATATTAGGAGATTGTTTGCGTTTTGCTCGGCGAAACGTATTCTAAAAATATACTCAAACCCGATCGTTTCAAAGCGGGCACCCACTTGGCTTTGTGTATTTCAGTAATTTTCGAAATCAATCGCAATAAATTGTTTACGGAGGTGCTGGACGTGATCAATATGGTCTTTTTGATTTGACTATCAATCAGATTTGTAAATGAGGTGGGAGGAAAGAACTGTGTATAGCACGCAGTCTGCCGGTTTTGTTTAGTTAACAAAATAAAGTGCACGACTAAGTCGCACGTACTTGCATCTTTACATCATTATGCTGCTCGGTTGCAACTTACAACGTATTCAGATTTGAGAGCCTAGAAACATCATTAAAATTTTGTTTGCTTTGCATTTATTTTTTATTTCCGAAATTAGTACGCCATGTTCACGCATATGCGATATACCAATACAGCTTTGAAATAGCCGCATTTGATGGCAAATATAGTACGCCATTTTAAGTCCCATACCATCAATAAGGGACGATGTAGAAAATCTTATTACATTCATTCGCACCACTCAAATCATCAGGCCCTGATGGAATTTTACCAGCTATGCTGCAAAAAGCTCCAGCCAAGGTTTGAAACAGTCTTAGGAAAATTTGTAAACACTGTTTAAGGTCATGTTACGTACCAGTGGCATGGAGGGAAGTACGGGTTATATTCATACCTAAAGCAGGTAAACCAAGCCACACTTCAGCGAAACACTACAGACCCATAAATCTCTCGTCATTCCTCCTCAAGACACTTGAAAGACTTCTTGATATTCACATCAGAAGTAAGTGTCGTAACGGCATTTTAGGCAAAGCTAAACATGCATATTTGAAGTGGAAATCGGTGGAAACAGCTTTACACGACGTAGTAGAAAAAATAGAAGCTAACCATAAGGAATTTGCACTAGCAGCCTTCATAGACATAGAAAGTGCTTTCAATAATGTGGAAGGAAGAGCCGTCAAACAGGCACTAGAATCTATGAATGTCGAGCATAGCATTACCAACTGGCTCTGCACTAGAAACATTAACTCTACTATCGGAAATAGTTCAATAAAAAAATACGTTACTAGGGGAACCCCCCAGGGAGGTGTTATCTCACCCCTCCTCTGGGTTTTACTCGTACTCATTGATGGGATACTTAAAGAACTAAGCAATACAGGCATAAGCGTCATCGCTTACGCGGACAATGTGGTGATTTTAGTCCAGGGCAAATTTGTTGGCTCATTAAGTGAAATGAAGTAATCAGCTCTTAATAGTCTCGAAAAATGGGCTAGAGGGTGTGGACTGCACGTCAACCCGGATAAAACTGAATTGCTACTCTTCAGCAGAAAATACAAGATACCACCCTTCAAATTGCCTAAGCTAGCAGGGATGGAGCTTTCCTTTTCGGATCGCGCTAGATATCTTGGTATAATGCTGGATAGGAAACAAAACTGTAAACTTAACAAACAGGAAAGAGTCTGCAAGGTTTATAATGCTCTCTTCATCTGTAAGAGAACCGCGGGGAAAAAATGGGGCCTGAGGCCCGCAATGATGCACTGGCTACACATCATGATATTCAGACCTATCCTTACGTATGGAGCTCTTGTTTGGTGGAAAGCATCGAATACGAAAAACACACGGGATATGTTGGCCATGGTACAAAAAACAGCCTGCATTGCCATTACGGGCACTCTACGCACAACACTTACGGCTGCACTCGAAATCTTTCTGTATTTTTTACCACTAGACCTACAAATTAAATTTCAAGCTGGCAACAGTGCGCTTCACTAACGTTGGTCTCATCAAGACTAATAACGTAGGACATAGCTTCATTCTCAAGCAATCCTTTCTCGGAATCCCTGACGAATCGGACGATGTTCTTGGCACTTTAGACTTCGACACACCTTACGAAGTAATGTATCTTATTAAAGAGAACTGGCGAAGGAAGACAGTCTCTGTCTATAACGAGATTGCAATATACACTGATGGTTCTAAGACCAGAGAGGGCACGGGGTCAGGTATCTACTCGAGCGATATGAACCTACAAGTGGCACTGAGACTTCCGGACACATGTAGTGTGTTCCAAGCAGAGGTTCTAGCTGTACTTAAAGCTGCGGAATTACTTGAGATGGAATCGATATCTGACAAGAATATCGCCATCTACATTGACAGTCAGGCTGCGCTAAAGGCGCTAGAGTCTTACGTCGCCAAATCTGAGATAATCAGGAATTGCCGCACAATGCTTCAGACATTATGTACGCAGAACCGAGTCAGATTATGTTGGGTACTTGGACACTGCGATATCGAAGGCAACGAGCAAGCCGACGCGCTGGCCAAAAAAGGAGCGGTTCTCCCACATAGTGACATAATTGGTAGTATTAAGCCACCAGGGTGCTTGGCTAAGGGAATCATTCGTGATAGAACCATCGATACGGCCAATCTAAGATGGTCAAACTTAGATGGTCACAGGGTGTCGATGGTATTGTGGCCTGTGTCAAACCGCAGAAAATCTGGAAAGATCATAAAATTAGAAAGATCACGTTTAAGAAAAGCGATAGGAATACTCTCTGGCCACTGTCTCTTAAGGAGGCATGCTTTGAGACTATGATTATCTAACACGGATGTTTGTAGGTACTGCAATGACTTACATGCCTCAGAGGACTTAACACATATACTCTGTGAGTGCCAAGGAATTGCCAGGAGAAGGTTAAAGCATCTTGGTAGATACTTCTTCAATAACATGGAAGTGGGGAGGTCCTTAAACCACAATAAGGATCTCTTTAAATTCTGTAGGGAGATTAATTGTCTTGGGTTTAGGTCTTTTGCCGTGAAGGTTCCCTAGGGATCGCGATGGCCCCACTCTGGTGCCTAGTGTTTTTATGATAACCTCATAGCCCTACCTAACCTAACTTAACCTAACCTAAGTCCCATACCAAAACTAACCGAAATTCAAAATCGTTCCAGCCGCTGCGCTGTCGAGAAAATTGATTTATTTCAAAATTTCCTCTAAGTAAAGTTCCGTTAATTATGTGTAGTCAGAATGAAAATTTCGATTTTTCCTCGAGTTGTGACCCCACAAAGCACAGATATGAAGTTTGAAGTGAGTCCATTCAGTCGCTTAAGCTGCAACTAGCAGCTAGAAGACTGCAACTACAGACGGATAGACTGACAGAATTGCTGGTCGCACTTTTTCGTTTTCTTTGCATACTCGTAGGTTATACTAAGATTGATCAAAATCCCAAGATTAAAAATTTTCGAGAAAGTACTTAAGAGAGTATGTGGTAAGAAATTTGTCCGAAATCATCGCGAGGTAGGAGAGACAGGCCTATAAACGCCTGGATCACACAAATGCGACGACACAGGCATTTTATTGGCCTCAGTAATGGAGTGATCCAAAATCGGGAGACCTGCCGATATTTTCTAGGTCAAATAGGCGAACCCCACAGGCGGATCAGTAGAAATGCGGTGAAGTGGGATCATAACCTCGACGAAATAGGAAGAAGTGGTAAGAAATCTGTCCACAGTTAAGCGGATGGATTGAACAGATGGGCGATTATGTGCGCTATTGGAATAACAAGTCATCTAAAAGTCTTGCCAATCAACGATCGATTTTCAAGTTTTAGATAATTTGGTAGTGTTGCTCAAGCCTGAATATATTCATGATGATTTACCAAACTATACTGAGCATAAATGTCAAAAAAGAGGACGAAATGGCAGCTCGGTTTGACAGTTATCCCTATCCTATGCCCTATCTAAACAAAGAAACACCCCTGTCGTGCCTTTAATTTCTAAAACGTTTAACTATTTCATTCGGCTTTTGTAATATATTTAAAGAACTGTCGATGTAAAAATGTTGTCTTGTCGCTTGTGACTTCATCGAAGACTGTATATAGATACCCTTCACTGCACCAGAAGGAAAGTATTTGTCGGGCAAAGTTGGCTTTAGTTTGCTTAAGTCAAGAGAAAGCTACTGGAGAAAAATATCGATGATGTACCTATACTCGTAATATGGAAATATTTTTCAATTTCTTAAGATTAACAAAGATATCTAAAAGTATACAAAAGTAACAGTTATTGGTATATAAAGTTTTCAAAACAGCACACGCTTTTAGACTAAATAGGCAATGTTTGCTGAGAACGCTCGGGAGTTTGATCGCTCTCAGACCGTAGTTACGAGTATATTTCCATGATATTCTTGTCAAAGCAACCTGGGCACCTTGCATTCTCCTGGTTGTTTTTAATGCCAATCCACTGTCGAATATACGAGTACAAACTAAAACAAAGTTTATGAAATAAAAAAATGTCACATACAATTTGAAGCAAAATAAAAAAATAGATATTCACAACTTCAAAAAACAAAAATGGAATATAAGTGCAAGAGTAATAGTACATATGATCAAATCCTTGATCAAATGAAAACGGACTTCTTAGCGCAGTGGGAGCAAAATGTACCAGCCGCAGTAGGAGGGTTGGAAGATTACGAGCAGTTAGCCGTGTTAGGTGTAGGCTCATTCGGAAGAGTGGTACATATTTTTAGAACGCTAGCACAGTAATGTAGCAGAGATGATATTCTTTCCCTTGTTCTCATAGAAACTATGCAAAGTACCAGGAACTACCACATATGTTGCAGTGAAATTGATGCTCAAAGAGCACATTGTTAAGCACAAGCAAGTCAAACATGTTCACAATGAGAAACGTGTCCTTCAATCAATCAAATTTCCACTTCTAATGCGCTTAGAATTCGCCCGAAAGGACAACGACTACATTTATTTGGGCATGCCATTTATAAACGGTGGTGAACTTTTTACCTTTCATCGAAAGTAATGCCTTAATGGAATAGCTTAACTGCCTTATCATGCTTCGTTTATTACAGAGTGAAAAAATTCAACGAAAAGCAAGCAAGGTTCTATGCATCTCAAGTATTCCTAGGACTAGAATATCTGCACAACATTCAACTAATATACAGGGACTTGAAACCAGAGAATATTCTGCTTGATAAGAAGGGGTACATAAGAATAACAGACTTTGGATTCACAAAGGTAAATGTATCTACAATACGTAAGTTGTCTATTTTGGCATATGCCTAATAAAAGGGAATATAGAGAGTGTTGGACAGAACTTTAACCCTTTGTGGAACACCTGAGTACCTTGCACCAGAACTGATTCAGGCGAAACCTTATGGCAACAGTGTTGATTGGTGGGCATTTGGAGTACTCATATATGAATTTGTGGCCGGCCATTCGCCTTTTTGGATACACAGCAAGGAGCCGATGAAAATGTATGGAAAGATCTGTGATTGTGAGTACAAGATGCCGTCTCATTTCAGTCGTCATTTAAGGGATTTAGTGGACAATCTCTTGCAAGTTGATCTGTCAAAAAGGTTTGTTCAAATTCATAGTGCGTTGTTTTATTATACATAGTATTATGAAATTTGTACTCACAGATATGGAAACATGATGAATGGAAACAGAGACATTAAGGAACACGAATGGTTCAAGCAAATTGATTGGTGTGCGATGTATAATCAAGAAACTGAGGCACCCTACACGCCTGTCATGGGTGATGGTGAGGACACGGGCAATTTTGATAAATACCCCAACGTTCCGTCGATACATTCAAATTTAAATAGGTTTGAAGAGCACTTTGCTGAATTCTGAAAAGTGCGGTGAGGCTTGATTCATTGAATTTGTAGTACGATGACATGAAGCTTTTTATATCTTACTAATTATATGGGGTCGCAGTTGAAAATGGGATTTTTTAAAACCCCAAAACTAATGTGTCCCCTGTCAGGTTTTGCAAATAACTAACTTTTTGGCAAATGCATGGATGAAAACGAAAAGATCAAATATTAGTGGAAAATTTGGGATTTGGAATGGAATTTTTCGTTTCAAAACTGTACAAACAGGCAAGATGTAGACAAGCTGAGAATTGTCTAATACTATATCCATCACCTTTTACTGCAAGTCTAATGAAGGTGTACCGATGTATGATACAACTTATAATTAAATACGATGCTCACTTGCTTATTGTCCTTAATTCTTCAAAGAAATATTTTTAGATAATTTTTTAAAAGAAAACTGAGGGTTCTGTAAAGAACATTCGAATTAAGCTCAATCGTCACTGAAAATACCTTCAGAATCTACTTACAAAAGCAGCCTTTTGAAAGCCACTATTTCAGAGATGTTTGTTTTTCTTCTTTTTTTTTGTGCATTGCGTTATTTTTTCAGTCAACCTAACCGACAATCAGAGAGGAATAAGCCGTTGGTGCTTTCGAAAATCTGGGTCGGTGCGAAACGTGAAAACTTCCGTGCGTCGTCATCCACGCAGAAAATATTGCTGTTGTGGAAGAAGCCCAGGCCCCGATACTTAGTTCATCGGAAAGTGAACCTTTCTTACAGCACCACTCAGCGAATTTTAACAAAAGACATGTTGCCTACAAAATACAATTGATACAGGAACTGAAGACCATTTGCAGCGCCATATATCTACCAATTGAAAATCATCTAAAGAGATGAACCGATGAAGCGCAACTCCACCTGGACGGATACGTTTACAAACAAAACTGCCGCATTTGAGAAGTTTGAGTAAAATTTTGATACGCGCATCTTGCGTTGCCAGAGAATTCGTGGTGGGCACTTATCAGATAATGAAATAAAAAAAAAGTTTTGGCACATACCTATACTATATACCTATACCTAGGAACAGAACTTCAAAATAAGCTGCTAGAACTCTCCGGCATTTACGTAGCCCGAATTCATTAAATCCTAACATTTTTTAAGGCAAAATATGCTGCCCTTTTTCTAAAAATAAATACCTATTGCGAAATTATTATCTTCTTCTACATGTCATAATGCATGTATCCCAAATCTTCATACATGCACACGTATTATCGTAAATGTTTTTTAGGCCAACAAAATCCATAATATTATTTTAGTTATTCAAGTGAATTAGTGTATCTCCAGCTGCCTTTTAGAATTACTAGCACAGTGTCATTTCAAAACTCGAATATGCAAATGCGAACGCAAAAAAATTACCTCTTCAAGGAAAGCTATTAACGGTTTTACGATCCTGACCATCATGATCGTGTACGCTTTTATGAGTGCAACACTGTTGCACATATATTCGTACCTACAGATGCATCGACGGCTAATTGGCAAAGATTTTACGATCAAAATACGAGTTTAAAGAGGATGCTGTGCGTTAAACTAATTGAAATGGATTTCGAAATGTAAAGTTAAGGCCAAATGGGATGTAAAATTGGATATGCTTTTCTATTTGTTTATAGCTATAAGTGGACTCTGTTAAAACCAGGTCAGTACTTAGTGATTTGAAAAAGTGCTACTAAAAATGTTTATTTTTGTTTTAGTAGATAGAGTTTTAGTGGCGAACTTAAATTAGATTTGCCATATATCAGGAATTCAGCACATGGGAAGTTTGAATATGAAGATTGAACATACTCGCAGGTGAATGGAATTAATCCCTGCAATTGGCAGCTTATAGAGACATTTTCAAACTTATCCATATTTTTTCTCGCAGCATCCAATAACATTTGAAAGAATATCACTAGGTTGTCTATTAGGACGAAAGAAGTTTTCGTACTATATCCAGCAGGCACTAGTAATTTTGAAGTCTAGTTTTGGAGTGATTCTTTCTTATTTATACTTTAATTATTAGTGTACGTATATTGTAGAATATAGAAAGAACTTGAAGTTGTTTGTATGTGAAAAACCCGTCTTTTCCACTTTTCACAGTACAGAGGACGTAAATAAATTCCTCAAGTCGTGACCAGCGTTGCCAAATCAATGCTTCCAGCTTTAAATTTAGTGCTCAAAATTTCATTTTAGTGCCGAAAAGGACGATTTGGTGCTGGGCGTTTTTTTAGTGGTTAGAAAAATATTTTAGTGATTTTTTAACGCTGCAGCTGCACGCAATAAACTGCTTTTTTCTCCGAATGTAACCATCCTATTATTCTAGTTTAGTATACATATTCCATCTCTTTTGAAGTTTAATGACACTTCATATTACTCTTCGACCTACTATATCATCCCTGAAAAAGTAATTTCCAAAATTGGTACTAAAGGGTTTTCCAATAAGTTATTTATTTAATTTTATCCAGAAAACCCGTAGTTTTTATGAAATTAGATTTGATTTTTATTTTAATCGATAGAAGAACGGATTGCCATTTATTATATAATGAAAAACCATATCAGGCAAATAATATCCACGACCTCAGTTGCTCTCCAGGCTCTTTCGATGAAATTTTCCATCACATTTTCGTACATTATCGACTCTATTTCATCGAAAACGGCACGGATGTTGGCTTTGAGTGTTGAGGAGCGTTGGCATAAGCCTTCTCTTTCACATGACCTCAAAGAAAGAAGCCGCATGGTGTTAAATCGAACGATATCGGCGATCAATTTCGGTCACTATTTTGAGAAATGACTCTACCAGGAAACTTTTCTCGTAAATGACCAATAATTTCGCCACTTGTGTGGCACGTAGTGGCGTCTTATTGGAAATAAACGTCGGATGCATCCGTACCTTCAAGATCCGGCCACAAAAAATTATTGATCATGATTCGATAGTACAATCCATTCACCGTAACAGCCGCAACAGCTTCATTTTCAAAGAAATAAGGCCCAATAATGCCACCTGCCCAAAAACCGCGCAAACACCAACATGTTTAACACGTTCTCAACAATCATTCTTCGATTTTCAAAGCCGCAATGCTTATTAACAAAATCTAGAAGATGAAAATGTGCACCATCACTCAGAATGATTCTTCTGTGAAATTCTTGATCAATTCCACGCATTTCTAAGGCCCAATAAGCAAAGTTACGGCGCTGATCGGCAGGCTTAAATTCATGCGTGAACTGAACCTTTTAGGTTTTATGATCCAAGTTTTAATGCGAAATTCGGTGTAGTGTTGTTCGTGATATGCCCAATTCCTGAGATCGACGTGGAATCGACAAACCTGGGTTTTCGGTTACACTCCGAGCTGCAGTTGTTCTTGCACGATGGGCACGATTCTAGTTCTTCACATCACAAACTTGTTCCAATCGTTCTTATTTCTGAAACAATTTAGCAATTGCTGGGCGAGAAGGCGCTTCACGTGGACCGAAAAAACTTTTAACTTTTCGAACTGCTTCAGCAAAATTGTCGTTATGTTTGTAGGGAATTTTGAAAACTTTAATGCGTTCGTTGAAGCGTGTATCGTTCAATTTTTATTAATGGCGTGGCTTTTACTTGTCAACTGTCGGGTGGCAGAATAGCAGACTATTCCAAATGGAACCTCTTACTGGAAAACCCTAAATTTATTGTACTTTGAAGATGTTTTTGATAAAATGATAGTTTTGGTGCCCAAGAGATTAAAATTAACGCTGAATATTTTAATAACGATGCTCAAACGCCAGAATTACTTGGCAATACTGGTCGTCACACAAGATATGCGACTGTCTCACCTGCTTTCTTTGAACGCTTATCCTGAACGCCATTTGCATTGTTACGATGACTTCATTTGAGTCGGCATCTTGACATATATTTTTTTCGTTTAACTTAATTTATTGTTCATACATCACCTCGCTCTGTTTCTCAATACAAATTATTGGCAACTGATGTAACTGATTAGAATAAAATAAAATGAATTGGGATAGTAGGAACGTCAACAGGGTTAAGCAAATTATACCAGCGATTCTTACAACCGCTATTCTTCCTTAACATCTTTCAAATCAGCAAATAAATCTAAACTAACTATGTACATGGTGAACGCCGTGGCGTAAGTGGTTAGTGTCTCGGATCACTACGCATGAGGTTCCAAGTTCGAATCCCAGAAAACACCAAACAGTTTTTCACGGTCCCACCTCTGGCGAGCGTCTGACAAACATCCGAGAGTATTGTTGTCACGAAAAAGCTTCTCAAATCGCCGTAGGTCCCTTCCATTCGTGTGAAAAGTTTAACGCACACAACATGAGTGGTTGCGAGAAGCTAGGCCCTGGCACTTTAAAGAGCTGTTGCGCCAGATATTTGTTTTTTTTTTTTTTTTTAACTATGTATATGCATATAAACTTGTGGGCGCCGTGGCGCAGTGGTTAGCGCATCGGACCACTGCGCGTGGGGTTTGAATCCCAGAAAACATAATAATCTGTTTCACGGTCCCACCTCTCGCGAACGTTTGAAAAACAACCGAGAGTATTGTTGTCGCGAAAAAGCGTCTCAAAAACAAAATAAAAAGTACCCTTCGGATACGTACAGAACAACCCCTTCCGTTCGTGCGAAAAATATAACACACACAACACGAGTGGCTGCAAGAAGCTTGGCCTAGGCCTTTTATGGGATGTTGCGCCAATGACATATGTATCTATATATATAACTATCTAAACCTTGTAGCTGACAAATTTCACGTTCTCTGCAGATGCAAACCGACCTCAAAAGTATCCACTGACAATGGTGCAGTTGCATAATTTTTATTAAAACCTTTTGAAAGCTTTAAGCTTTCAGAGTTATGTTAGAAATGCTTAATTAGATAGGGATATGAATCTCAAGTGGTCTTTTAGCTCAATATTGCATAATTCCTCCAGCTCCTTGAAGAAGTAACTGCCATGAGTGCAGGGTATTCACACAGCAGGTGACCGACAAATTCAATTTATTCTTCGCCCTGCACCTTCTACAGTTTTTGTTTTGCATGAAATCAATGGTGCCAGAAACAGCCCGTCACTCACTACTACTAAGCTTAGACATACTTCTCGTTATACACAGGCTATAAGGTTCTAGCCATAATGCATGTATCTAACGCCTATTGACTTTGTACTTTTTTTAAAGAACAGATCCAGAAAAACGAGCATGTCAGAGGCAATGAGGTCCTGTCCAACAGCAGCCATGGAGGTAATCATCGTTCTGTCACTACCACACCTAATAATTGAGAAAGCCGCAAAGCGAGCAATCATGAGCATTACAAAGGAGAAATGAATGAAACTAAGCGACTGAGACACCATCCAAATCAATACCTCTTTCAGAGATCCCCAGGGATAAAAGATTTCTCAAAAACTTTCTTTCGAAACTGAATACGAAAAAGGTTTAAACAGCCTAGCGGATCAGGTCGCATTTGTGTGGAAAATAATGAGGAAGCCGATAAATTGACAAAACAGTGAGTAGTGAGCCCACTCGTAGAATCAAAACCATTTTATGAAATAGAAGGACTTATGGTCTGGGAAAAGTTAACGAAGAAAGAAGAAACAGAATGAGTCAAACTCTTTAGGGAAATCTTAGAACTAAACCACGCAAAAGTTAGGTAGCTTCAATGGACGAAGGTTTAAACTGCGCATACTTACGGGACATTGCAAACTCCGAGAATTCCTTAGCAATATAGATTTTACAGAAAACACTCCAGACCACATATTCAAAAACTACGGGCCACCGACACGCTAGATCCCATTCCTAGATTCAAGAAACGAACTAATTCTGTTGTGAGCTGAATGAAGTGCTTTACCTAGAAAATAGTCTTATTTGTTTATAATTTTCGCCGAAGGGATTATTAATACCCTTATACTGGTTCTCAGAGCACGAGCGGAAAGGAGCACAAAGGAGCTTTTTTTGTTAGCAAATATGCAGGATTTTGGTGACGCCTGGAAGTCATGTCCCATCGGCTTCCCTATAATGAACACTATGTGCAATCAGTAGTCCACCCTTCACAAAAAGTATCTCAAACCAAAATATTGCATCATTCAACGGAATGCGATTTGTTGTGAGAAAAAACACACTCCATCTACAGGGCCGCATACTGACAAATAACATCGTCCGTGGTATGCCAGAATTCTGGAATAGTTTTCCCATATGGAGGCCTCTCGGTGTCTTCATCTTTTTCTCGAGATCATACAGTTCCTCTGATTAGTTCAAGTGCGCCACTAATTTCATCGCCCATGAAAGTCAACATATTTCAACATTTCAATAAATAAAATTGTTACATGTGTTGTGTCACTTAATCTCTCCACCAACTGGATGTCCCTCCTCGACTTGTCGATGAGACCAACACGGTATAGGCAGAAACATTAATATGAACTCAGGCTCGGGGGATATTCCTCTTTGATAAGAACTGACTAAGATTAAGTAAATTTGGGGAGTGTTCTACAACTTGTGACAAGTTGGGCATTTCGTTTTTTTTTTTGGGGGGAAATAAGTTCCGAGCGCACACATGTGGTTTCTCCAGCTGTGACAGTGGTAATGTTCCGATTCGGTTTTCATTAATTACATCGCCTTTGCTATTTGTCTTCATGTCGAATTCGAGTGAGAAGCAACTGTAGGCTTATTCTAAAAATGTTGAACGACTACTGTCGGATTGCAGAATACTGTGCATTGACTAGTCAACTCGTGCCTATCAGAGTAGCCCATAGGGCCGAGCTGCTTTCAGCTCGAATTCTTCAAATTGCATTTGTCTAGCCATTAACGAGATCACATCTAACGCTTCCAGACATGGTAGGCGCCAACTGCCAGCCTACGTCACACAAATCATTTCCCTATGATTACATGCACATTTGACCTTAACAATTGGCATAAGACCCCGCATGCAGAATAACAGCACTGTAGCCGAAAAAAATAACCCACACTCAGATTTTTGAAAATTCCCCTTACCCCTTAAATTACAGAAAAAATAAACAACGCAGATTCAGCTTCAGGTAGTCTGCTGTGGAGATCATTTGATGTTGCGTTTGTTATTTTTAGACGCACTGCACAAACCGATTGAACAATTTGCTCAAATGCCCGATTCATCATTTATCACAGGCGAGTGGGAGATATTTGTCAAAATATTTACTTATCGACTATGTGTGGAAAATATTTACTCGCAGATTTTGTATCTGTCAGTTGGAATGTACTCTGCGCTGATATTTTCCTTCCTTACGATCGCTTAGGAGGATGATGAGTGTTTGGATACGTTTTTACATCTCGTGAACTCTTTGGCTTCGGATGCAAAGTTTGTTTATGATCATCTCTACTCTATTGGCGGTGATGAGATTCGTGGACGGTGCGCCCCACCTAGTCTATACATTGATGGGTGTTTACATTACATGTGGTGGTGGATACTAGTAGTGGGGACCGGTGTGTTCTTTATTATGATGACGATCACGATTGATGGGATCAAAGCGAAAGCGCATCGTAATAAAAAGCAGGAATCGGATGTTAAATAAACAATTTTGAATCATTTTGCTATAAGAGAGGTGAATGCTTTGGTGTTGTAGAGGAAATTTTCATTCGCAACGGGGAAGTGTTCCGACTGGAAGTATCAGCCGTCTGTGTTTCGAAAAGTTCAAGTTTTTTTATTGTTGGCACAATGTTACCGAGAGCAGAAACATCTATTGTTTTTTATTAACCCTTGTGTCAATACGACATACCTGGCTGTGTATTTGCATTTTCAAATGCAAAAATCACCGGGCTGGATTTTCCAGTAGCTTCCCAAAAATGGAAACTGAACAAATTGCAATTAATCTTAAATATATAAATATTGATAAATACCATATCTACTAGATTAGAAGTTTTTCATACGAAAACCGCACTAACCATAAGTGTATACCCGAGGATGTGTGGACTAATCGTTGTGCGACACTCGCATTGACATAAAGGTTAAGTAGTGTGCACTGATTTAGATTAAGATCCCTCTACCTGCGCTTTTTCCAACAAACAGCTCCATACTTTTAGGGAGACATGTCCAGCTTTACCTTACAAGAGGTGTATTGTCTGATCATTCATTATCAGAGCCAAAAGTATCTGGCCCCTCTGCTTGAGTTTCAATATGCAATTTACTTTTGAGGAGTACGTTGTACGAATCTATTCCTGTATTGGGCTCCCTGCCCATGACTCTCCAGGGTATAGGTTAACCAAAGGGATGCTGCCAGGCGTCTATTAAGAATCAGCAGTATTTGTGCTGACTTTCAGTAGAAAAGACTATAGAAAACTTATTGGGGTCCTTACTTTGCTTTATCTAAATATATTTATGTAGGCTCAAGTGACACTAAAATCTGCGACGCTTTTGAAGAGGGCGATGATACTGCGAAACATTTCCTCTGCGAGTGTCCTGCTTCGGTGCTGCTGTGCTTAGTACTGGTACTGTAACCTCATCACCGGAGTTCTTGCTTAGCTTTCTGTAAGAGACAAGAACCCACTTACACTGAGTTACACCCCATCCCCATTTCCTATTTTATACAGATATCCGTCGGTCCATTTACCCGTCCATCTGTCCGTATAGGCTGCGACATAGAAGGTATCTCTACTTCTTTCTCTGAGATAGTTGTCTATGGGGATTTCAACTATAATCTACTCAATAAAGAGAGATCAGAGTTGTTTTTAGACACAATGAAGTCCATGAGTCTGTATCCATTAAATACGGCAACTCCAACACACTTCACCGCTACTACTAGCACACTTCTGGATCTGTTTTTCACTCGTAGCCATCATAATCAGGATATTTTTTATGACCAGTTGTCTGCTCCAGCCTTTCCTAAGCTCGGCTTAATATTTGCTAAATTCAATATTGGATATTCCATACAAAATGATTCGTATATATAAAGAGAATTTAAGAACATGAACATGAGTGAACTAAGCAGAAATCTGCTTAGGGTGGATTGGCAGCAGGTATGTTATATGACCTCAGCTGATGAACAAGTTGACCTACTGCAGAAAAACATCATGAATCTGTTTAATAAACATGTACCTCTTAAAATTAAATCAAATTATGTCAATTGCTTCAACTCTTGGCTTACCACTGAGATACTTAGTCTTAAAAATAAACGGGACTCGGCTTTTAAGAGATGGAAACGATTCCGACTACCTGCATTTTACAAACACCACACTTCGATATAAATTTGTTAGATATCGCAACTAAGTATTAACTTATCAAGCAATTTTTCTATCATGAAATAAAAGGTTTGGCAGGTTACTTTCCACTAAAGGATCCTGCACATTCTGCAATCTAGACGCGGTTTATCCTTATCTCGCCAAGTCGAAAGGTTTCGTCCTTTGTAGTCGGCGCAATAAATTGCTCTCATCCAAAATTTGTAGGACTGTATTCTAGTCTATCTAAACGTAATTTTTTTTTGACATCCTCTTTCCCTAATGTTTGGAAAGTCGCGAAAGTGATTCCTGTATTAAAACGGCAAGGCACAGCTCTTTCGCTACCAAAACACAGACCTATTTCCATTCTCCCGTTTTTGTCAAAGGTTATGGAGAAACTTATTCATTGTCAGATCTCCAACTTCCTAGAGCGCAACTCTCTACTGTGTGCAAGTCAATCTGGCTTCAGAAAAAATCATAGTTGCAGATCTGCGCTCCTAAAAGTGACGGATGACCTTAGAGTTCCAATGGATAATGATATGATCACATTTCTAACCCTACTGGATTTCTCCAAAGCCTTTGACACCCTGGATCATTTACAACTTTTGTCAAAACTATGGAATTCATATGGTTTTACATCGTCCGCTGTACTACTAATTGAATCCTACCTACTCGTATCTAGTAGAAAACATGCAGTGGTGGTGAATGAAAAGATATCGGGTCTACTTAAAGTATCTTCAGGTGTACCACAGGGATCTATCTTGGGTCCGCTTTTATTCACCATATTCATAAATGAGCTGCCAAAATGAATAGCACATTGCTCTACACATATGTACGCTGACGATGTACAATTGTATAAGAGTTGTAAGCTGGGTCTTATTGAAGACTCGGTCACAAGACTTAATGAGGATCTCGATAAAATCCTAAAGTGGTCAGATGAGAACACCCAAACGTCTGAATCCAGAAAAATGTAAATGCTTAGTGATTTCCAAGAATGGAGTGGACTTGAGTAGTTTTCCATCCGTTTGTGGTGGCAACAAGCCTGTCGACTATATAATTAAGGGCAAAAGGCTGGGTGTGTGGTTCAATGACCTGGGATGATCACGTACGTGTAGTTACTGGTAAGATATACGGCTGTCTTAAGAAGCTCCACATGCCACAGCACTATACTCCTCTAAAAACTCGACTTAAGTTGGCAAAATCACTATTGGTTCCGACTATAACATACGGATGCGAATTATTTTGCAAAAACAATGCTGAAACGACAAGAAAACTGAATGTGGCATTAAACTATTTAATTCGGTATGTGTACGACTTGAGGCGTTATGATCATGTTTCATCATATATGTATAATATTTTTGGGTGTACTTTAAATGCTTATTTGGAATTTTGCGCTTTGAAGTACTTACATAAGATAATAACTACCAGGCACCCTCAATACTTATATGAAAAACTTAGATTTTCTAATTCATCTTTCATTCCTCCTCGTACTACTTCCATAACTACTGATCGTCAGTTTTTCACTCATGTCATTCATCTATGGAACGCCCTTCCATTAGGTATTAGAAGACTTTGTTATGCGGATTGTTTCAATGGCACTCTTTTATCTCACTTGGCTGGCAAAGGGTAAATTTAAATTATTTTTCACTTTTCAATTTGAATTTTTCTTTTTTTTAAATTTGCTATTTTGATTTATATTCTTTTTTTTTTTAAATACTTTTTCTTTTTTCCATTTTAAAATTAATCCATGTAATTATCACATTTATAAAATATGAGATTATCATTATCTTGTGTAAATGAAGTTGAATTGATTAATAAATATGAAATATACATTTTATAAACCCGTTCAGAAGCAAAACCAATTATTACTATTTTCCAAACGAAGCCTTTCAAACTATAGGGAAAGATAATGCTTATTTTGAAAATCTCATCGGACTCTTCTTTAAGATACAGATGTCGCCTTCGCAATAATTTTTCTAATTTAAAATTGTTTGAGCAGTTAAATAATGCAATTAAGACTTCGCAAGCTACTCTCACTTAGTAACTTTTCTGTATGTTACTTCGAATTTATATTTTCAGGTTAGGTACATAACTGCGAGACTCTACCTTGTATTATACACAAATTCGCTTCCTGTCATGTAAAACTCCTACAAATCACTAATTATAATAAAAAATGGTTACTCTCTTATCTTACGTATTTTTTGAGGAAATTACGATTGAAAAACGGTGAAAACCGTCTATTTTTCTCTGTTGAAGTTCTGATTGATTTTCGTATAACATCTGGAAAACTGAAACCATAGTTGTTAAAATGTCGCCACTCGTTAGCAACGGCGACATGTATCGTTCTGGTTCATACAGATGAAAGTCAAGTCTCCGGCAGAAGACGAGGATAGTCCCATTCTAATGGCACTGCCGTAGTTTCTCATTTCAATAATCATCAAACACTGACGATTGGTTTCCTTTTAATTAATTGACTCGGTTAATTTTATGGCTTCATTAATTTCAATTTTAAGACCATCGTCGTCGTTTATCTTGAGCTCTTCCTGGGACTTTTCCTCTCCTTGTATTTCTCCTGTGGACTATTTTCGAAAAGGAGTAATGGGATACACATGACATGTCCTTACGATAAGTATACGAGAGATTTAAATAGACTTAACTATGTATAGAGCGGTGTATATGACCACATTAAATTTTTATAGCTAATGGCGGCAGTGTCGGCGACTGTTGATGTCATCCTTAGAGGTTGATGGGATCCTTGTTTTTTTTTGGATACAATATGCTCTGAAAACTACACAATGAATGGTAGATAATTAGCATACTGATGTAAGTGTCACATCTTCACATGACCGATTTTTAAGATATACCCAATCTAAAGAACCAGTGAATCATATCATTAATTTATGACCAAAATATACCACTATGACTAAGATGTATCTACTTACATAGATTATGATATACACACCTCCTGTAACCAGCAATATCTTTTTGCTTCTCAAATGGATAAGATCAAAGGCCAGACTTTCTCAGCATACACCTTTGCAATTTATCTTCCTTATTTCTAAATAAGTAAACATCCACCGCCAGTGCACTATATGTGCCGAATGACAAAATATCACACACCCTCGACAGACTTGAGTAACGCACACATGGTGTACAATAAATCGCCATTAAAAGTACAAGTGCGTGGACACGCAGTAATTAAATTTAATGAATCCCGTGCAACTCTAGCGTGCGTCTCACTCATAATGAGCTAGAAATAAATGTGTCGCGCAATACGTTTACTCCTGCCGTGGCGCACTTACTCGGCATCACCATCTCTCCACGTAATATGTGGTCCTCACAATTGCAAGAAATTCCACGCTCCACTTGGGCGAGACATCGTGACAACACACTCTACCTGTGGCCAGTTCCATGGTGTAAATTTTAGCACCTCAATGTTGCGATGCAAGAATAACTTTTGCTTGTAGCAGAGAAAGTTTTACAAGATGTCATAACATCCGCTTTTGAGTTATGAAGTGAGGCCATGGTCGAACCGACGCGATGGAGCAGTTGTTTGGACGCCAAAATGACTGCAAGTTGACGCGAGCATTTTGAAGATCCAAGAAACGCAGACAGGTGCAGGAGTTCCACGCGCCTAGATGATGTCTATGGCGTTGAAGTATCAAGCGATTGTGATTTCGATGGGAATATAGGGTGTTGCAACCTTGATACATTCTACCATTGAACGATTGCCATCCATTGTGGAAATAGCATCTTCGGACAGATGTTCATTACAACGAAATAACGAAAAATCGAATTGAATGTTGAGTTTTATTTGCACCCAGGGTTCAAAATGAGAGTGACTGACAAGTTTACAAAAAAAAAAAGTTAAAACTTTAAGGGAATCAAAATAAAGCTATCTTAGACTCTGAAAAATAAACTCTCCAAGGCCACCGATGACTCCAACTTAATCGAGAATACAGTGCCTAAAGTAAAGCACTTATGGATGTCAGTTACCGGCAAGATACAGGATCTAGCTTCTGTCTGCAGAACCAGGCCGAAGAATTTGTGAACATACCCAAACAACAGAATTTAATAAAATTTCCTTTAAATTTAGTTTTGCTCAAAATCATCAAAATTTATTATTGCTTCAGTTGAATTGAGCATTTTCAGATAATTTTGATCGGTAAGAACGAGGTTTTGTTTTAAAATAATTCAGCAATAATTTCAGGTTGTACAAGGTTCTACCTATATACTTTGCACTTAGAACCTGCTACGAAAAGAAAACCAAGTACGAACTTCGAGCAGATACATTTGACAGCAGGGATTTTAGTCAGCGATACTTTAAAATTTCATCAAAAATATTTTGTAAGGACTAATTGCTCATTAAATTGGTTTGTACATTTCATAACATTTCCTTTGGTATTTTAAAAAATGTGGTCTTACATTTATATTATAAGCTCAAATGTCGTTTTAACACGCTTTGGAGAGAAAGCAGAAGGAAAAAATGAATTTAAGATTTATAACTCATGACAAGACTATTAGAAGAATTTGATCACCACGTGAATCCACTTATATGTTGTATCTCTTTGTTTTTGGAAATTCATTTTGACAAATGCTTAGTCTATACACGTACGTGATGACTTGTTGAGTGTAGAATACCTCTACAGGTCACTTTTGAGAATCATCAGAACTTATTTTCATCAATTTTACTCAGCGATTAGTCGGGGTAGATACATCCACTGATTAGTCTTCAAAATAAGTCTATCAACAAAGTTTAGAAAACATTTTTGTTTCTTAAATATTTCATGAAAAATATTTTTACTTCTCAGACTAACTGGCTCAACACAATGCATGCTGCTGCGGCGTAGCAGTAGCGTAGTACGTAAAGCTGTCAAATGGTGTGACGCTACACTCACAAAATTCGCCCACAATGGTGAAGCGCGTAGTAATGTAAAATTACGACAGCTAATTAAAATTGTGTTTTTCTTTTCGAGTGCTATTGAGATTTGATTCACTGGACAACAGTAAATTTTATCGGATATAATTCCAACCAATATTAACTAATTTGAATGCGCTGAATTCAAAAATGGCAATAAAATTTCTCGATTGGTTGCGGCTTAGAAGATGTATATGGAAGTAGAAATTTAATATTTTTTATAAGTTTTCTTGAAATTCTTCAGTTTTTGCCTGTTTAAGTTTTACCGTTACCCTCAAATATTTGTATTTATCACACGTATGAGTCAGTTAACATTGCGTCATTGAATCGGTTAACAATTTTAGTGAAAATGTCTCGTGTTTGTCTAAATAAACCAAATTTTTTCTGCTATGTGTGTGGTAAAGTGACTTTGACCTCTCAGAAATGATCTATTACTCCGTTAATTAAAAAAGCGTACTCTCTTTATTTTGCTTTTAATGTTGGAGATCAGGACAAGTGTTGGGCCCCTCATATATGTTGTATTTCATGGGCTACTGATTTGAGAAATTGGCTTAATACAAAAAATAAGTGTATGCCTTTTGCTGCTCCAATGAAGTGGCGTAAACAAAGGAATCACTTAACTGATTGTTATTTTTGTATGGTGCCACCACTTGGACAGGGTCCAGGAATAACTAAAAAGAATAAATCCGTTATCAACTATCCCAACATACCATCCGCTATACTTCCAATACCACATAGTGATGAATATCCAATTCCAGTACCTCCAACCAACAGTTCACCTGATGATCTTAAAGACAAAACTACTTTATCGACATATCAGGATTCAGATTTCGTGCCAATTGTATCTCCAAGGCAACAACATTTAATATCGCAAGCGGAGTTAAATGATCTCGTTAGAGATATAGATTTATCAAAATCTAAAACTGAGCTACTTGGATCGCGACTGCAACAATGGAATATTTTAGAATAACGTGTTGTTACATCTACATTTAGAACACGGAATAAAGAATTAACATCATTTTTTGACATGGACAATTCATTGGTCTACTGTTGTGATGTAACTGGATTGATGAGAGCTTTAGGCATAGAATATAAACCAGATGAATGGAGGTTGTTCATAGACAGCTCGACATTAAGTATGAAATCCGTTTTGTTACACAATGGTAATAAACTACCTTCAATACCTATTGGTTATGCAGTTCATATGAAAGAGTCTTATGAAAATATGAAGTATCTGTTAAGGATCATAAAATATGAAAATCATCAATGGTTTCTTTTTGGTGATTTAAAAATAGTTGCCCTGTTGCTTGGCCTACAACTAAGATATACAAAGTTTCGCTGTTTCCTATGCGAATGGGATAGCCGTGCTAGAAGCCTTCACTACAAAAAAAGGACTGGCCCCTTCGGCAATCACTGGAACCAGGGCAGAAAAATGTAAAAAAAACCAACACTAGTTGATTACAAAAAAATTTGACTACCTCCACTTTACATAAAATTGGGACTCATGAAAAATTTTGTTAAGGGCTTGGACAAGAATGGGCCAACTTTTCAGTATTTACGGCAAAAATGTCCAAGATTGAGTGAAGCCAAAATTAAGGAGGGTATTTTTGTAGGGCCACAGATAAGAAACCTTTTTGTAGATAAACATTTCGACAAAATTATATCTGGAGATGAGAAAGTTGCGTGGGACAACTTTCGTCTAGTAGCAACAAATTTTTTGGGATCCAAAAGAGCCGAAAATTACACCGAACTCGTGGAAAACATGGGTTGTAACATGTCTCTAAAGATCCACTTCCTCCATTCACACTTAATTTTTTTCCCCGATGACTGCGGGGCTGTAAGTGACGAACACGGTAAACGTTTTCACCAGGATGTTTCTAACATAGAAAAAAGATATCAAGGGAAGTGGAATCCTTCGATGCTTGCAGATTACTACTGGACCTTAGCAAGAGATGCTCTTCAGTCAAATTACAAGAGATCAGCAAAGAGGTGGCACATTTCTTCTTGATTGCTATTGTTTTTTTTTCGTTTTTTTTTTCATACTATGTTGAATCTTTGAATGTATACTTTTTTCAAAAATGGCAACCAATATTGAATTTTTTCTACTATACTCGTATAAAACACACAAAAATACAACTAAAAAACCAATTTTGACAAAAAATAAAAAATTTGATTTCAAGTTTGTTGTCCACTGATTATTTTTGTGGGATTATTGTGCTATAATAATGCAATCAAAATAATAATAAATGGATAGATTTATTTTCCTTTCACCAGCAAAATAAATTTTTCACTGCGTGCTCTTCCATTTTGACTGTAAGCAATAGCAATATTTCAAATTTGTTGTGCTACTGCTGAACTCAGTTCAAGAATCCACCACAAAAACATCGTATAGAAAACCAAAACTGTCTTCAACAGTCGTCAATTTCTCTGTCTGTCACTTGTAGCGCTACACAAGTTAAAAGTAAAACAACTTCGAACTACACTACTGGTACTGCTACGCTTCAGCTACCTCATTGTGCGCGCACTATTGAGTTCCCATATATTTCTACTTTGTGACAGGTCGTACTACGCTACTGCTACACCGCAGTACACGCATTGTGTTCAGCCAGTAAAAGTGAAAAAGAGTACCTAAAAATTGTCAAAAAGAAGTGGTATAGTGATACAGTCGACTCCGCTTAACTGAAACACCAATTAGCCACAATTATTTTTTCGCTTAAGCTGTATTTTCTCTTAAGCGAACTTCGGATAGCTGAAAAAAAAAATTAATTTACCGGAGTTCGGACAAGTGAAAAACAATTTCACTTATCCAACCTGAAAATCAAAAAAATACCAACATAATCTTTAATAATGTCAATATTTTATTTAAAAAAAAAGCATTTAATTTATAATAATTATAATTAAATTTTTTCCTCCAAAGCCCAATACGAACTGATATTGTGGTGTCAAAACTGAAAGATAGATTTGGTGGAAAATTTGGTTTGTACGCTAAAGAAAGTAAAAACGAAACGATTTTAGGGATGGGCGCATTCAGTTATTTGATTTCAGTTATGCGGAGTAGTTTGAGTATAAATTAATAGTTTCTGTTGTAAAAGTTTTTTCACTTAACCAGGTTTTTCAGTTAAGCGGATTTTAGTTAAGCGGAGTAATTTGTACGAAGATTGTGAAAAAATGCTCCGTGACAACTTTTGTGTTTCAGTTAACCGATTTTTTCAGTAAAGAGTAGTTCAGATAAGCGGAGTTGACTGTACAGTTGTACGAGCTGAGAAAAATGCAATTTAACCCGAGAGGCAAAGGACTTTACATGATTGTGGAAATTGTTGAAGCTGATAAAGTCTTGCATTAGTATTTCACTGTTATTGTTGTAATGCTAATATTTTGCACTTACTTAGATGGCGCTACAGTTCGGGGTGAACGTGAGCCTCAACCAACAAGTCTCTCCATTTAGCTCGGTCTTTAGCTAATTGACTCCAACTGTGCATTCCAAGTTGGTCGAGGTCCCCTTGAACTTGTGCGCACCACCTACGGCTAGGATTCCCTCTTCTGCGTCGTCCTTCCGGACTAGATTCAAAAACTTTGCGTGCCGCAGCATTGGTGTTCATTCGCTCTACATGTCCTAGCCATCTCAAACGTCCAATACGCAGTTTTTTGGCTCGGCCGATGTCGCTGTACAGATCGTACAGTTCGTGATTGAATCTTCTTCTTCAACACCCGTCAACGCAAACGGGACTTAATATCTTACGAAGAATTTTTCTCTCGGAGAGTCCAAGGATATCTTCATCCGCTTTTAATAAAGTCCATGTTTCAACGCCATAAAGCACGACTGGGATAACCAGAGTTTTATACAGAGTCTCCTTATTTGTTCGAGGTAGAGCTTTACTGTTGAATTATCGTATAAGCCCAAAAACCAGCGATTGGCAAGAGTTATTCTTCGCTTGATTTCTGCGCTGATGTCGTTTTCAGAGCTTATAATAGAGTCAAGATAGACAAAGTCCATTATTATTTCGAAGTTATAGATGCCCACTGTGACGTTCTGTCCAATTCGTCGGTGTTGATTGTCCCTTATTGTTTGCAGCATATACGTGGTTTCGCCCTCGTTTATCGCTAAACCCATTTTGGCCGCTTCTGCTTCAATGCTTGCAAACGCATCGGTGACGGACCGCTGAGTTCTTCCAATAATGTAAATATCGTCGGCGTATGCAAGCAGTTGTACGGACTTTGGACAGATTCTGCTTCTGGTGTTGGCTTGTGAGATCCGTACAATCTGTTCAAGTACACTTTTAAAAAAAAGTCGTATGACAGCCCGCCACCTTGTCAAAAACCTTTTTTAACATAAAATGTCTCGGTGAGGTCATTACCAACCTTGATGGAGCAGCGAGCGTCCTCCATCGTCATTCTACACAGACGAAAAAGTTAGGCAGGGATGCTAAAACTAGACATGGCTCTATATAGCTCTTCTCTATAGATGCTGCCATAGACGGCCTTGAAATCGATAAAGGGATGATGAGTATCGATTTGGGTTCTTCTTGGGTTTTGGCTTTTGCTTCAGCGAAATTCCGGGGGTGTCGTCCGATAACTGGGGAGCTTTTAGCAATTTGTTGCCTTTGCTTCTGATTCACTGTATTTTTATCACGATTACTGACGTTATAGGCAAAATTGAAGATACTCTTTCGAGAAAGGCGAAGGGAAAAGGGGGTTTTTCGCCATTTCTCATTTTTATGACAAAACACTGTCAGCACTGATTAGAATAAGAAAGACTAGCCACAGTAGTCGTCATTTATCTCTGAAGTTAGCATGAGCACATTTCAGAATTAATCCAAACCTGCACCATAATTCGACAAGGAGATGTACTGCCATGCGACTTCTTTAACCTTGTGCTGGAGTGGATAATTCTAATATCAAAGTTAATACATGCTATCTTTCAATAGTCGGTCCAGCTGCTGTGATGCGCAAATGCAGCGAGCTGTTTTGAAAACTCTTGTGGGCATTATAGAGCAGGCAAAGAGATTTGGTCTTGAAGTAAATGAGGATAATCAATTACATGCTGTCAATAATCAAGTTCCATCTGTCCATTATCTAAGGCGAAATATCACTTTCAAGGAGTTTGCCTTTGCGTACAATTCAAAAACGTTACCGTTAACATCTACATACTTACAATATTAGATTGGTCGCATTGGCACAAACAGCCTTAGCTTCTCCCAACCATGCATATAGTATTGTGCGCGTAATATTTTTCACGCAAACGGAAGGACATTCAGTTCAATGTATATTTTGAGAATTTTTGTCCATTAAAGCGATACTGTTGGACGTTTGCCAGATATTCATAAGAGGTGGAACCGTAAAAAACTTTTGGTTTTTTTTCTGGGATTCGAACATCGAAAGCGAATTCGTGGGTCATTACCGAGGATCGTGAAAGATGGAAGAATACTGCGTCTGTGGTAGATAACCTTTAAGGGTCGGGAGCCCAATCAGGTAAGTAATCTATGAAGTCATTAACATCGTTAAATGCTAAAAGTGCACACAACGCTATGGTTTGCCGGGTAATTTCTTATAAATTTCATCGCGGAGACAATCTAGAAACGTTATGTTTTTGTTACTTCTTTACCGTGCTAATAGAGGTTTTAGTAGTTACCGAATAATGGCTACCATCGTAACTAAAGTTGAGATAAAAACACTTCATGCCTGAAGTTTTTTAATATTTCTTATTTTAACCCATACTAGCACATTCTATCAAATGAAGTTAAATACACAGAACCGAGATATTAAATTTTTACTTTTAAAATTAAAATCTTTAAACAGTTGTTACTATGAAAAGACCTAAATAGCAAAGTTGCAATGTTCAATTTAATATGGACGACATAATTTACTATACCCTCAATCGAACTCCATTTCGGATTCTTTATGAAAACATTCAAACATCGTTACAGCACCCTTTATTTTAATTACCAGCTCACCTCTAAGCACTTCTGCTAATCCATAGAAATTAATTATTTTTAGAAAATTATTCGCCATCTAACGCCTTAATTAATACCTTTGAGTATCAGACATGTGACGTTAGACACGATCCCATGCATGTTCTTTCGCACCTCAGTGATCCCTGAGATGAATTCTGACTTGCAGCTGCTCCTATTGCGGCGACAGTCTACCTTTAGTAGAATACTTTCCAGGCAGACGCAGATATTTTTAGACCAAGGTGCAAATCACACACTATCAAATCTTACTACATAAGGCGATCAAGTGTTTCATCTCCTTTGTCCCTAGAGAGGGGTTCTCATTGAAGTATCATTCATTTCCACTTGCTTTTCTTAGCAAGAAAAACACTAGTTCACCCCTCGATGGCTGAAGTTCTGACTGCTAAACGACACTTTTTCCAATTTGTGGTTTTCTAAGCATGCAATCGACTTTGCATCTGTTCGGCCTCATGTATAGTTTCCACTTGTCCAAGTGTTTAGAAGGAGGGGTTCACTTCCAATTCCAAAAAAAAAAAATCAACATTCCTAACTCGCATCAATGAATTTTTATGGTCGATGGTGGAATTTTAGTCAACGTGGTGGGGTTATTCAAATGAAACCACTATGCGTCGATTTGTCCTATAGCGGTGGCACAGAACGAGGGTGGGACGACGCTGAAAATTGTCACCGAGGAATTTCAAAAGAAAGCCGGCTCTCTGCGTTTAGAGACAAATTTTATCGAATGAAGCATCGAAGCGAATGAGTGACACTAACATGAACCATACACTTTTATATGAAAGCCATGTGTGGTTTTGAGAGAAGAAAAAAAAACCATGAAGTCCAAATTTCTGTGATGAAGAACGAATAACGAATATGTTCCGAATAAGGCATTTTGATTTCCAAGAATTTTTGTTAGAGCGCAGCATTTCTATCTGCATGGTGTGGTTTAGATTAAGATTTAGTTCGCATTTTGTGTGAATCATGTTTGATAATTTTCGTGTTATTGATGCAGTTGCTTAGATTAGTCTCGACAATACTCCAAAATGTGTTGATTTCATGAATTAGTTCATTAGTTTATAAAATTGAAGTGACGTGACGGCTGGGTTGTCACAATTTTCAACTTTTTTTTAGAAATTTTTTGACTGTTTTTGGATAGATTGCATGGTGTAGTTGTAATCTATTTTTTTGTTGAATGGCAGATCGTCGGCTCAGGTACTAAGCATATCTGTTCAAGTTTTTTTTGCAATAAAATTTAACGATGCGATCACATCATATAGATCAATTCAACACTCCGAATAAACAGCTAGAAAACCGCTACCGAGAATGTGACACAATCCAGCATCAAAGCATGGAGCATTTTAAGGAAACTGGGCGGCAGCAACTTTATATCAGACGGTAGACCCAAAGCAAGTCCTAACTCAATTGCAAACCGAAGTATTAACATTTCGAGAGCAAAGTCGGACAAAACTCATCTTAAAAAAATTAAAAAATCCAACGAAAAGTTAGAAACCTTACTCGCTCCCTCCCCGAAACTTTCAACCATTCACACTACCCGAACCTAATACAGCAATAAAATCAGTAAAAAATGACAAAACCCCCGGTACTAGTGGAATATATCCGGAATTTCTCAAAACTGTGGTCCGAACACAAGAAGCTGGCTAACCCGTTTTTTTAAATAATATCTTAGCAACCGGTATCTTGCTCTCACCTTCGTACGAAAGTGGTTGCACTGCTTAACCTAGTAAGCCCACTTCTTAGCGTATGCTATAAGCTGCTGGAAGGGTTTAATATACAACCGAATCAGTACGCAAATCTGATCAAATAAGCTAGTTTTACAGCCGGTCGCAGTTCCACCGCCAGGTTCTTGCTTTGACTAAGTACTTAAATTGAAGTGGGAATCCAGAAAACATTAAAAACGTCCACCGTGTTCGTTGACTTAACTGCAGCGTTCGATACTGCCTGGATAGAGGATATGGAATGTAAACAACAAAAAGCGGTCAAATGCGCAAAGATTTCTAATCTCATCGACAACATGCTTTCGGACCGTAATTTTCAAGTATCCCCCATTAACGCAAGTAGTAAACCTAGAAAACTGATTAACGTTCTGCCCCTAGGGTCAGTTTTAGCCCCTTTACTCTTTAATCTATACATATCTGATCTGCCCCAAACCGCATCAAGGAAATTTTGGTATGCTGACGACCTGTGCTTGGCATAACAAAGCAGGGAACTAAGTATTGCCGAAAACTCTCTATCAGCGGACCTTTCTACTCTTGGTTAATGCAATATTTCAGCAAATTGAGACTGTGCCCAAGCATGAGCAAAACCGAAACATCCTACTTTCACCTACAATACAATACAATCAACCATAACCCACGGCGAAAGTGCCTCGGTGTGACACTCGAGCGCACTCTTTCTTTTAACAAGAGTACAGCCGAGAAAATTAAAACGCGGAACCATATCATCCTGTGGTACATCAGCAAGTCCACTGCGGTGATCTGAGAGCGCTGATCTGAGAGAGTCAGTTCAAACTTAGATCATTTAGGTCCATCGTGGTACCACATATTGATTGTACCGGAGGAATTACCGGGTACTCGGGAACCTTTACCATTTTCGGGAGGGTTATGGCTAAGAATTTCTGTGCCTGTAGTGGCTAAGTAGGGTGACTGACTCAATCAACCCTAAAGTCAAGGTGGGCCGGGAAGGTAGAGTTTGCAAACGAGTATAGGGGTAATTGACTCAATCGAACCCCTTGTACTGTTATGCAAATTGTATTGGCTGGTAGGGACCTGGGTTACTGTGAAGGTGTAGGGATGCATAAGAATATTAGAGTGACTGATGAACTCTTAGTATCTAGGTGCACCGTGTAGGTAGTATAGTGCATAAGAGTGGTAGAGATGATTGACCAGTGTTTTACCAGTGCTAGTCTAGTATGGTTTGAAAGGGTCATCTGTCATTATTAGGAGGTGAAGATCTACATTACAATCCTCTTGTGGGTAGATGGTGACCAATACGGCGTGGGGTGGGGACGGTGACTGATTCAATCGAACCTATTGCTATGCTGCAGGTGACTATGAGTACCTCGCATGAGTTACTTCCCGTTGTAAGGAAGGGGCGAAGTGCAAGCTGTTGTGTCAGCTATACCAGTTAGATTTTAATATAAATCTATATAAATTTACAATGTCTATGTTAGACAGATCGCTTAGGTCTTCAAAGAAGTATTCACCTAGTAGTCTCTTTCTCAGAGTAGCTAGCGCTGAGCATGTGTCAATGAGATGAATGTTGTTTTCCTCTTCTTCCTCATCTCTGCAGAAATCATTTGATAGGACTTCCATTCTAATAGCACGTCTACCTATCATGCAGTGTCCTGTAATTATTCCTACTGTGAGGCGTATGTTCCTTCTGTTTAGAGATAGGAATCATTTGGATTTCTTTACGTCTAGTAGAAGCCAGATTTTTCTGGACGATATGCACGTACTTAAGTTGTTCCATCTGTTGTTTACGAATGCGAATAATTACGGGTGCCATCAAATCAACACCAACTGACTGGGTACCAATACTCAGAAACATAGCCCTTCTGCATTAAGGCGCAAGAAGGCGCTGGTTCGGGAATATGTGCCATCAAATCAACACCAACTGAGCTACCAACATTCAGCAACATAGCCCCTCCTGCATTAAGGCGGAAGAATATGTAAAGATCTTTTCCAACAATAATCTCCCAGTCCACGCAGACATCTTTTCCAGCAACTTGTCCAGACTTAGGTGAAGAAAGCCCCATTGAAAACAGCCGTAAACTTAGTATACGCAAATTTCAATGTTAGTCAAACCTTTAAATCAAGCTGGCAAAACTCATCACCCATCAACAGTGTCGATATCCTAGATCCCACGGTCGAAATACCAGGACTCAACCAGCATACGAAAACATGGGTTACCTACATTAAACCGTATGCGGACAAGCGTCCGAATGCTTTCTAAGAGCCTACAAAGAGAATCAATCAGATTTTACCAGTGCCACTGCTGAAACAGTCGACTGGAGTAACAATTGAGATATGAATCTATAATTGAATTTATATGTTTTATGCTTACAACTTATGTTATTCATGTTATTTGCATGTCGGTATATCTTCTATTTTTTTAATTTTCTTACACCGTATTCCTCACAAGCTATATAAATAAATAAACACTCCGAATGCGAGAATCACAGCGAATTTCCCCTAACTTGTTTGGACACCATATCGCGAATAAAAGGCCTGCCTAAAAGCTCCTGGATCACACAAATGCAACAACAGCAGGATTTGGTTAAATTCAATGACGAAGTGAGCCAAAATCGAGGGGCCTGCCGATATTTCCTGACGATAAACAGACGAACCCCACAGGCGGCTCAGTAAAAATGCAGTGAAGTGAGAGGATTATGATCCCTTGAATTCAAATCATAACCTCCTCGAAAAAGGAAGAAGAAGAACGCGAGAAAGGATAAACATTCCAATTATTCCAGCAGTGAAAAACGTGCTCGTAAAAGGCAAAGAAATATAACTACAACTGAAAAGTGATCACAGCGAGCATCTAAGGCAAAGAAATATAACTACAACTGAAAAGTGATCACAGCGAGCATCTAAGGAAAAGTGATTTAATCACTGTCAAGATCACAGTTGAGATTTATTGTCTTGGACACAAAGGACACAATTTTAAACGAAAGGCGCAGATAATACGAATGTATTGTAGAATACTCACGCCAAGAATAAAATTCTTAAGCTATTCCCTCCTTAAAATAAATACTACATACCTACTCAAGTGTAACAAAGCCAAAGACATGATGGCGTTGCGATTTGATTGTTTAAACTATGCGCTATGGTATAGTATGTACATTACCTACCCTAAATACTAACCAGCCGAGCAGTTGTAGAATAGAACAATCATAATAACACCTATGAGGTGTGATTCCTCATTCTGCAATAGTTTTGTTGTCGTTTTTGTTTTTTTTTTTTGTGACAACCCTGAGTAACGGGTTAATATGTAGTACTGTTTGTTTAGAAAATGGATTACATAAGGTTGTTGAAGCAGTTCGACAGCGAATATGTTGTCGAAAGTTTCGTTTTGAGTTCAATTACTACCTGATCGGAACTCTCCCTATATTTGAGGCTGCTTCAAGTACAGGCACTCTTCCGCCCCTGTGCACTTTACCTCGAAAGAAAAACATACAGTAAGAAAGGCATTAAGAACCTAACAAGAAGACATTAGTTAAGGCCAGTCTATGTATAAATTAAAGAGTTGTGACAGTGTATAACTTCAAGGACTTACCCACGCGCATTAAATGAAAATATTTACGAAGTATCATCTTCTACACGGAAGCATATCTAGAAGCACAGCAAAGCTCCATGTACGACTAGGGAAACAATCAATCATTTGATTAAACAGATTTCGTTACACGATTGAGAGGGTTCACATAACTTGCAACTATACACCGTTGCATACTCCTTTCTAATAGTTCTTGTGTGGTGTCAAGCAAGTGGGTAAAAGTGAGTGCAAATATTTGTTTTTACTCATAGAATCTTTTAATCTTTAGCTGAGAGGAATAGTGATTTCAGTTTTAGGTTTCACCATGAACGAGGTATTTTTTCCCTACCTTATTAAAAATCAATCTATCATTGGACTTGACATGATTATTACTATGCTTGTTTCATTAGGATTTGGCAGCGCCTTCTTCTTCGGGTAAATTCGTTGGTACAACGCGGTTCCAAAATAGTCCGCGCATGGAGTCTTAAGTCACCTTTTCAAAAAAGTATCAGTCTCACTAGAATATGAGTTCTTACCATAAGAAGTTCATTTCGAAATATTAATCTGCTTACTTGCTTCAAATGACAACTAATTCTACATAAGGAGTAGAGCTGAGACGTTCCAAGAGACAGGATACTAAAACAAATCTATTTGTACATACAGCAATATTTTTACTGAACATTTATCAACTACAGTTTCAAATCTAGTATAAAATTTAGACGGTTCGTATGTACTTAGATTCGGCAAGTTTAAACTTCTCATAAAAACTTATAACTCCTGTGCTACCAGCCCACCCTCTTGCAGGCATCGACTCCCCTTGCGCAGTCATAAATTATCCCGATCAATTGCAACGGTTATTGTATCAATTAGTTAGAAGTGCTGTCCAAACTGAGATTCCATAAAATATTATCCAGCAGCAGGGGTGCACTAAATTCATGCATCATAGATAAGCTTTCATTTTGTAGATCTGCCGTATCGACTGGCGGCACACGCATACAGGACACGTCAGACAGAATACGAGAAACCATTTGATTATAATTCAATAATTGTTCACGGATGACTTTTATTTCCGGAAACAGTATCCAGATCGTCCATCGATGACAATAAACAAAATCGCAAAAGGACGACGTTCGATAGTGGATGTTCGCAGATTTGCGAAATGATAATAATTTTTAGGGGGTAGGTTGAGCTGTAACAGGATGTAAATCTAGTGCATTAGCTTGTAGCCTCTAGTGAAGCGTGGAACACCGGAATGATATGATGCTCAGTTTGAAATCAAATTTATTCCTCTTGAATTTTATGGGACGCACTTTCAATCCATTTCATTAGAAATCTTTGCCAACAACAAAGGGGATAGTTGAATCAGTTTTGGTATAAAAGAAGGCTACGGTGTGTTGTGTATGGCGATCCATTTTTGACATGTCAATATCTGTCGATATTTATTTCCAGGTCATTACATTTATGGCGGAATGTCACATGCGTTACAAATGGTAGAAAGTCATATTTTTATCGATTTTTTTCCTTGCTTTTTCCATTCCTGAATCGTGAATGTTAGTGTATATACCTCAATCGAGGAAGCCCTTATTTGATATTATTCTATAGGGCAGAGTATTGCAGATTCTCTCGGACGATTTCCACCAGTAGCAAGTTTTAAGCATACAACGATAGAATATAGGTTATCGAAAAGCGTTTGTTTTAGGTAAATCTGGTTTAAGCTCTCAAGAAGGCAAGCGAACGAAACAGCTATGAGCGAACAGGGTGACATACCTGATATACGTATGATGCATATTTTGTGATGACAAACGATACTTTAAAATTCCTTGTTCCGTCCTCTGGTGGCTCCTATTCGCCATGTATGGTCGCCTGCACGCCATAGTGTTCAAAATTCTGCAACGCTCTTCAACTCTCTCCAACTCGTCCCCAAAGCTCTAGATTCCTTTTCAACCATTCTGCGCCACGTATGCCTAGGGCTATCCCAAGTTCTGCCAGATTAAGTAAGGAAGGGGATTCTATTGCATGGCATGTTCAGCAGCGGAATTTTAATCGCGCCACAAGGTGTGACCAATCCATTGCCACTTCCCTCGTCGAATGCGTCGAGGCACAATCTAACACAAGTCTGTACAACTGCTTGCATACGCCCACGATATTGACATAATTGGAAAAACTCAGCGGGCTGTCACCGGTGCGTTTGCAAGCATTGAGGCGGAAGCGGCCAAAATGTGTTTAGCGATAAATGAGGGCAAAACCAAGTATACCATATGCTGTCAACAAGAAGGGACAATCAACACCGACGAATTGGACAAAACGTCACAGTGGGCAGCTATAACTTCGAGGTAGTAAGGGGCTTTATCTACTTCCGCTCTGCTATAAACTCTAAAAACAATATCAGTGCAGAAATCAAGCGAAGAATAACTCTTGCCAATCGCTGTTTTTTGGGCTTATAAGGCAATTCAACAGTAAAGCCCTTTCTCAGGAGACTCTGTATAAGATCCTGATCATCTCAATCCTGCTTTACGACGCTATAACATAGACTTTATTAAAAGAGTATGAAGATATCCTTGGTCGGTTTGAGAGAAAAATTCTTCGTAAGATATTCGGTTCCGTTTGCGTTGACGGGTTTTGGAGGAGAAGATTCAATCACGAACTATACGAGCTGTACAACGACATCGACCTAGTCAAAAAACTGCGTATTGGATGTCTAAGATGGCTAGGACATGTAGAGTGAATGGACACCAACGCTCCGGCCCGCAGAGTCTTCGAATCTAACCCCGAGGGACGACGCAGTAGAAGGAATCATCGCAGTAGGTGGGGCGCACAAGTTCAATGGGATCTTGACCAACTTGGAGTGAACAACTGAAGGCAATTAGCTAAAGATCGAGCTAAATAGAGAAACTTGTTGGTTGAGGCTCAGGTTCACCCCGAAATGTAGCGCCACCTAAGTAAGTAAATAAAGTGTTTATATGGTCGATGCAGGAGGATCCCGAGCAAACCCGCTTGTTCGAAATCGAGAGTGGAATCAAAATGTTTGATTCGATCCAGTATAAGTTTAGCTATTATTTTGGAAACCGCCGAAAGAACGAAAATACCTCTCCAGTTTCCGCGCTCCGTTAAATTTCCTTTTTCCGAACGCTAAAAGATAAATCCCTTTTTCCACTCTGCTGAGAAGCTTTCGCTTTCCCTCGTCTTTCTTATAATCGGCTGAAGAAGATATGCCGATATACTTGACGCTGCTTGGAAAAGCTCTGCAGGAATGCCATCGAGTGCCACCGCTTTATTTTTCTTGAGTACTTTGTACGCGTCTATGATCTCCGAGTTAGTGGGAGGACTGCTGCGTAGTCGGGTATTTGTTGCCACGGGCAGCTTATTTCAGTACAACGAAGTGGTGCTATCGTCTAAATGCTTTAAGAACGTTGCGAAATGCTCCTTCCATCTTTAGTGGCTGATCCAGCAAGGAACTGTCAAAACTCTTGACAGGGCGTTGTTGGGAGCTCTGCCAACCGACCAGTTCTTTCGTGGTCCTATAAACGGTCCTGCTGTATTAGCTGCGTCCTCACGTTCTGAGTCAAGAGCGTTTACGCGATTCCACCTGTCTCGCTTCACACTACGCTCTACTCCCTTCCTCTTTATGCGGTACTGGGATTCTAGCTGCTGAGACAGCTGCGATTTGAGCCTTAAGTGCAATGCGCTCTTCGCTCTGTTTCCAGGTCTCTGCTGATAGCCATGTGCTCCGGTGTTTCTGCTTTATACCGACAAACCGTTCTGCTCCAGCTGCAAAAACGTGTTTCACAGCTGCAAAAACGAGAGCTGTGCTGCTCGGACGGATGCCGTACGAAGGCAAATGTGATTTATCACAAGTTGGTGATCACGCACCATTCCAATATCAGCCACACGCTAATTTCGAACAGCTTCAATACAATGTCCACCTGGTTGGATGTCCGCTGCCTGTCTGAAATCCAACTGATCTTCTTTTTCACAGAAATTTTCTAACTGATCTTATTGTAGGCATTGTGCTCAACAAGGTACCTCCAATGACAAGACGATTGGCATTGCAGAAATCTGCAAATCGTTCACCATTGTTGTTTCGCTTTCCGATGCCATGGTATCACAGCATATGTTTGAGCGCTGTGTTGTCGTTGTCTAAATTGGCATTGAAATCCCTTATCAGTATGATGATGTCCCCATTTGGTGTCTGATTGCGCACAGCGCTTAGCTGATTGTAGAAATCGTCCTTTTCTCCTGCGTAGCCTTCTCAGTTGGAGCGAAACACTGAATGACAGTAATATTCCTCACTCTACGAAGGAGAAAGTGGCAGTGGATTGCGCACACTCTACGGCGCGAAGGCAAATCAATTGCGAAATACGTCAGCAGTGGAGTCCGCTCACCCAGGCAGGAAGAATAACGGGACGCCCTAGGCAAACGTGGCGCAGAAAAGTTGAGGAGGAACTTAGCTCTTTAGGAATGAGTTGGAGGCAGTTCAAACGCGTTGCAGAACTTCGTTCGAACAAGATGGCGCGCAGGCGTGGTTGACACCCTATGCCCCCCGAAGGGTTAAAGTATTCAAATAAGTAAGTACTCTGAATTCTGGCCGTTAATATCATATCGCTAGGATGTGTCCACGATAATAGACTTTTGCGTGCTGTTGGAATCAGCAGCAGTCCCACGCCGTATTCGCAACTTCCAGCTGGTCTTCCAGAGTAGAGTAAGACAGTGTTTTTTGTCGGAGCTTGGTAATCAGGTGGATCTAACCACCTTATTTCGCTCAATCCCAGGATGTCACTTTAATACAGCATGAATTCCCATTCAAGATGTAGGAATCTGGAGTTTTAGGGACCTTCGTTCATCCCATCAAGGAGAGTCTTCACGTCCCAGAATCATATCGTAGTCCTAGTTCGATAGCCAGAGTTCATCCTTCTATATCCGAGGCAGTTTGTTGCGTTTCGGGGCAATCGTTTTTTTATGGTTGTGGCTCGCTGTGCCAGACCAACCGACACTTATCCTGTTTTGTGGCGCGAAATGCTCGCCATTCGTCCTCTCCCGTTCGCAATTTCCGAAGATACTCCCAGTTGGCACCACGAGTAGGTGGGTGTAGGTAAACTCCTTTTTGAACCATTTAGTATTTCGCATCATCTATCAGCGTTGCATTGACGCAAAAACCTAGAGACCATTGTCAAAGTGAAAGAAAAAGGAATATCAATCTCCTTAAATTGCTGTTATTAAAATCGTTAGCAGTGTTTCATTTGCCACAGTCAACCGCCATCACCGCCTCCCAACCATCTACTTCCAAAAAAAAAAGGAAAAGTCATGGAAAAATCCTCAAAGTTTAACATTACTAATCACGCTGAAGCAATTAAGTGGAAAATTAAGAATTTTGAAAAAAGGTACATCCCTTCGGTTGCGCAGAAAGGAAGAAGTGAAAAATTGCATGAAATTTGTTCTCTAATTTTTTTCTTTGCTTTGCGTTCTAGTTTTTTTTTTTTTTTTTATTTTACCATGAGAAAAGGTTGTGATTTTTCAAAAAAAGAATTGCAACTTGAAAAAAAAAACAGCCAACATCGAACTCTGTGGAAAGAAAGATATTTCTAATTTCACTGAGTTATTAATCAGTGGGAGGCGAGAAAGTTGGGGATACTTTGTTAGTAAGAAAATCCTTCTTGGTTTTTCTTTCTGCTCGTTTTTTTTAAGGTTTTGCAAAGCCAACACCGTAGAACAAACGACTCTCGTTTTGAAAAATTGATGATGATGTTTGAATAGGTCTATTTCAAGAGGAATGTAGGTATTCATCTAGCTGGGAAATTAATCTTTTTATGAATGGAAGAGAATTATTGAAGTGTCGGTGGTTTGAAAAAAAAGAGGAAAATATTTCAACTTCATCTTTCTTAGATTGTATCTACTCTTCTCTTACTTACTTACTTACTTAGGTGGCGCTACAGTCCGGGGTGGACCTGGGTCTCTTCCAACAAATCTCTCTAGCCAGCCTGGTTACGAGCCAGCAGCCTTCAATTGCGCGCAGCATGTTAGTTGAGGTCCCCCTCCACATCTTTGTGCCACCTATTGCGAGGTCATTTTCTACCATCCATCCGGGGTGGATTCGAAAACTTTCCGGGCTGGAACGTTGGGCTCCATTCGCTCTACATAACCCAACCATCTTAGTCGTTGTGTGTGAACTCTTCTAAGTCGATGTCCTTGTATATGCCGTATAGTTCGGCATTCTATCTTTTCTCCACTCGCCGCCTATGCGGACGGGACCAAAGATCAAAAGATCACTCGAATAACTTTTCTCTCAAAATAACTAAGGGCATCCTCATCCAATTTTGACAAAGCCCATGCCTCTGCGCCTTACAGCAGGACTGGGATGATAAGTGTCTTATAAAGAGTTACCATATACGTTCCAGATAGAGCTGGCTAAAAGTGCTTGCTGATTCTTCATTGATCGTAAGACTGTTAAGATCTTCTTTTTATAACCAAGCAAGCCATTATTCGCAGATTTCAACTCCTATCTTGAAAATGAAAGGAAAGTGATATGAGGCTTCGAAGCACAAAATAAACTTGGTGAGTCCTGTCACTAACTAAAGTCTTAGTCCCTTAAATCAATTTATAGCAAGTACTGGATGCGCACTTTATATGCGAATGTACATTTATGTAAGTAAAGTTGAGACTATACTATTCCCAGGAGAAATGCAACCCTCTCGATACACTCTCTGTAGAGATTTCAAATAAAATAATGTCCTTTCATGCAGTGAATCATTTAATGAAAACAAATTTTGAGTTGGTCCTTCCAGCATCCTCACCTTTTTGATCAATTTTCTGTCACCCCCAAGCGCGACACCAGTGATAGTTCGACACGTGTCGAATAATTCACATCCGATGCATGCTCTTTTTTTCACCGAGTCGTCCTTGTAGCGCATGTTTGTTATGAAGAATCAAAATTTATGGAAATGGGAAATTGGATGTGCTGATGTCTCTTCCTGCAGAAGATTTCTTTTTCATCCTTCGCTGATTTTCTGTTTTGTTACTCCTGCTGCTGCAGACACACACTCCACTTCATGGATTTCTTTCAAGGTAAATTAAATTATGTCCTCGGAGAAAATTAATATTAATTCATTTTTGACAGGACGCACGTAGCTATGTAGTTGTTGATAAATAGCACTCATTTGTGGATGTGTTTTATTTTCCTTGCGGCAGTAACTTGATTCCAACATGTGCTGTTTTCGACTCGCGATCTAAGTTGCTTGGTATTACAGTCCTTGAGGCACAGGATGCATATTCTGTGCTATGATCTATTTTTGCCGACTAGAAGTAGGTGTGTTTACGTACGTGCGGTCATTTGTAATGATTTACCCGGACATGAGGGATGTTCTTCTTCTGTAAAAATCACTCAATCATTAAAAATGACTAATGATGGCAGACTGATGCGTTGACTTGTCGCTCAATTTTATTTCTCCTTCGTAGTAGCGGTTGTAGTAAATCGAAAGAGGCTGGGAATTGATTTCTAATTTTGAAAGATGAAAAATCGATTGGGGACTGTGTCAACAGTTGCATGTTCAAGACGGAAGCCTGGAGTGGTATATTTTCTTTGGAAACCGTAATTAATTTTTCAGAGACTTCACTCAGAAACTGCGTCAGAGGTAGAAGTTTGTCGTCGAATATTTGGTTCAATATGTAAGCATTATATATAAAACGATCAGTAAGTAGAGGATTTACGAGACCACGGACTGTTCTATAGAAAGCAAATTAACGTTAGGATAAGAATTTAAATATTTTTCAACCCTTCCACTTGTCAGCGATCCCAAAACCCGAATACAATTTGATTTGTACCTTTTTTGGGGCCCAGGAGCATAATAAAAGGTAACCACCAATTTCAATGATGTCAAGCATTGTCAGTGTAATACTATCATCAAACAAGTCCCTAGTGAGTCCTTTGTGGTATATCGATTGTTCCCAACAGTTTTTTTCGTTTTCTTTAGATATACGAGTACCTTTTTATGGTGGACTTTATTCTCAAGTGCAAGTCACAAAAACAAATTGAATTTCAACCCTAAAACGAAAGGCTTTCCTATAACGAAAGGATCAAAAGGTAAACCAGTCCAGTCCCAAGAGAAAACTATAAAAGAGAATACTAAGAATCGCCAAGAACGATTTATAGAACTGGTTGATAGTTGACAACCCCAATTGGGTATTGGCGGTGCGGCGCCAGTGGTTGTCACATGCATTTTCAACACACATGTTATTTACGATGGCATATGGAAAGTGTTGTTACAATTCTTCAAATGAATATAAAGAAAATTATATCTTTAAGGGGTTGCGCTGCACTTGAAGTTTGTAAACAGTGTTATCAGAAGAATGCAATGCTGTCAGATAAGTCAATTGCGTGTGGGCATCGAAATAAAATATTGGAGATCGGATTGAAAAAGAGGATTTCCTACTTGCTCTTAGACCTTAATGATGATATCCGTAGGATAGTTAAACCAAAGGGCTTAATGGCAGAAATTGGGTGATGTTCCCATATAAGTAAGTGTATATTAGTCTTAACGACTTTAGATCTTTGACGCTGTGACTACCATATTCCACGTTAGATTCGACTTTTGTACATACCGCCTCGATACTCCGATTTCAATACTTATGTCTTAGATGTGGAAGAACTATCGCAACCCTAAAGTTGTACCACTGGTGGTTGTGACGTATGTGGTCCTGCATTGTCGTGCAGAAGGATTGATTTACGTCTATTTACCAGTACCGATTGTAATTGATTTAATTTTCATGCATAATCTCAATTTGTTTGCATAGGACTCTGTCGTGATAGTTTCACGTGTTTGAAGTAAGGAATAGTGCATTACCCCCCGTAGGTCCATCATACGGTTAACAAGACCATTGGATGAAGTGATGCTTTCGCATGCCTCTTGCATATTCACCGTAGTCCAACTATTGTCCTAATCGTCTATACTTTTTAACGCACTTCTCCGGTTTAAAAATGGTTCGAATCCGTTACGAATGGCTAAACTACTAGTGACCATCCCTTAAAAGCATTGTAAAGTCATCAATGAATCACGATCAACCTCCTGTAATTCTGTATCATCCATGTTTGGCATCGGTCTTCCGTGAGCTTAAGTTTCAAAATCTTCCTCGCCAACGCCTTACTGTCGGTTTCACTTTCCCTGTCGCTGCGGAAGGAAACCATGAAATAGAATCACCAGTCGGTGATGAAAATATAGAAAATCCACTTCTGCAGACTGTATACATACATACATAAAGGGCCTAGGCCTAGCCTCTCGCAACCACTCGTGTTGTGCGCGTTATATTTTTCGCACGAATGGAAGGGACCTGCAGTTTTGTTCCATATCCAAACGGCAATTTTATTTTGTTTTTGAGAAACTTTTTCATAACAACAATACTCTCGGATGTTTGTCAAACGTTCGCGAGAAGAAGGACCGTGAAAAAACATTTGATGTTTTCTGGAATTCGAACATTGAATTGTGTGTGGTCCGACACACTAATCCCCGCGCCATGTCGTGCACCTGCAGACTGTATAATGGTGACAAAGATAAAAATTCCGCTGTAAAGCAGAATTAGCCATACAATACAGATAATAGTCAGAACTTCCGTCCACATAATCAAAACAAAGTCAGAAAAAGCCTGCTGGCCCTGACGGCTTGCCGGGCGAACTATTCAAGGCTGCTGAGATGATATAACTCTCAATTATATGATAAATATTGAAACTGGATTATCACCTCTTTATGTGAAAACCCTAAAACTGCATGTGAATTACCTCATCAAAGTTCTAGAGATGCCTGATAACAGACTTCCAAAAATCATCGCAAGGAAGACAATCGAAAGGAGAACACTGTGGTATAAGAAGTTAGAGGAGCTTGCAACGTATTGCGGAATAGAATTCAATTTCGGGGATGGAACTGGAAGATACTCAAAAGTTGTGCTTTATAAACTCATTGCAAGAGTGGACGAACAATACAGAGAAGGTTGCGTAAATATGGCTATATCATCAGTTCACAGATCAACATACAGCATTTTAAACCATAATTTGTGTGACAAGAATTACTTCAACAACAACAACAGCAAAGAAATAATATCGTCCATTTTTAAAATGAGAGGCGAACTTATACGTCTTAATTATATCCCGCATCGACCTGACTTACCAATCTACGGCAGCCTTTGTAATCTGTCAGAGAGGGAAGATTCTTAAAGAAATACGAAGACATTTCCTAGGTAGCTATACGAAAACAAAGGAAGAAGTTCTAGCTCTCCTCAACTGCGAAAGCAATGGTAAACTACTTTTTTATTACTACCAATCAGCAATGAACTATCGAAATAAAATCATATATGAAGACTTTAATTTTGGATTTATATAAAAAATGAAGCACATAATTAGTCTAGACATTACATGATTTATAACTTTACAAAGTATACTATTATTAAATGTTTATTTAATGTCAATCAGGCAGACGGCATTGCCATGCTAATCGATTTTTTTGTTAACCAAATTTGTAACATAAACAAGAAATGAAATAATAAATCAATTATCTATCTATCTATCTATCTATCTGAGATGATTTAGAAGAAAGCATACACCAACTCGTCTATAAGGTTTGGTCGCATGAGCTTATAACTAATGAATTTTATAGAATGGAACCAGTATCAGAGGTATGAGTCTTCTCGCCATTGCATACAAGATCTCATCTGCCAATTTGTGTGAACGCGTGAAACATTTCGTAAACACGAAAGGCCACAATTGATCAAATTTTCACACTTCGGCATATCCTGAAGAAAACCCAAGAAGTTCACATCGATAATCATGGTCTCTTAATCGATGTTAAAGCCATCTATGACAGCATTAGCCAGGGGCTAAAACTTATACTTTATTGTAGGGGGTTGAAGATATCTTTAGTCGTTTCGAAAACAATTTTTTCGGCAGATCCCGTTTGCGTTGATGGTCTTTGAGAAGATACAATGACAAGTTAAACGAGCTGTACTGTGATATAGGCCTAGTCTTAAAACTGGATATTGGATGTTGGACATAGCTAGGATATGTTAAGGAAATGGACAATCCGGAGGGACGGTGCAGTATTGAGCATCTTCGCCTAAGCGCGCACAACTACAAAGGCAGCCAACTTGGAGTGCGCAACTGGATGGAAAGCCTTCTTGGTTTAAACCCAGGTTCACCCCGAACTGTAGCGCGACCTAAGAAAGTGAGTACATGGATCAAATCTGATTCAAATATACATTTCAGGACCCCTAGAATAAATTGAACATAATAATACACAATGACAATTAGTTCATCACTCAGTAAACATCTGAAAATCGCTTGTGAATCACTTAAGTAAGATTCTTTCACGGTTTTTTTTTTTCGAATTCGTTACCCAAGGAAACGAATAAATGAGGTTTCCTCATAAACACACGTCACTTTTGACAAGCGCACGATCAAAGCCGCTGTACAACCGAAAGGGTGCAATTACGCTAATCGAAAACACTCGACCCGAGGCCATACAATACGTTTCTCATGCTTTTGATCCCCAAAAAATTGTTGGGTACCGGATGACAGTATTTTTCAATGAATGGCGGGATCCATGGGAACACTGTACCTATTTGTTGGAAATGTTTTTCTTTTCTTATTCTCTTCTTGAACATTTTCAAGTGTTCTGCTGCGGCATGTTCTTGACAGTAAATGATTTTGACAGCTGAACTGAAAAAAAACCGACTAAGGATGAAGACTGACACAAGTGTACAGAAGTGAAACATGTTTAGTGCCTTCGAAGAGTTCAAAGAAGGTAATTTTACAGATCAATGGTGTTCATGTAAGTTCATGAGGGTAATAATGAAGCCAGGGAGTGAATGACTCTATTACCTGACTGTACATTAATCCCGACTGGACCTATGACTTACTGCAGGACGGACTAAAGTTCATCCACTTCAGATGCCATGGCATGCAAAGTGACAGTGATATATGCTGTTCATAGTGATGATGGTAGTCTTAAATGTTGGCCACTTAAATGTAAGACATATTCCTAGTCAAAATATCTGATTATCACAAGAACAACAACGTAAAAGCATATTTGGAAACTGTCAAACCCCTACATCACCAAAAAAAGCGATTAAAATTTAACACGAATATTTTATTACTTCATCTTCATCTTTTATTGTTGCATAATGCTCATTTGTTAGTTCGATGGTCGTAAGGCATTCAACGCTCTACATCTCCACATATGGTTTTAATTAGATTAGCATTCCGTTCTCGCGGTGATGGTATAGCCATTTGCCCAATGTGTACACTGTTTTAGTGCTACGCAGTGAGTGAAAAAGGGGTCTGATTCCTGCTTGAGACTATAAATGATATTTCGAATGTGTTCACTGGGGGTTGGTTGATCTTCATTACGGCGACTGAAATCGGTCCTAAGTGAGATGAACTATAAAAGTGTCATGGGAAACGATTTAGATTCGAATATGAGATCGGAAATTCATTGGGGGCTGATGATGTTGACATGAAAATCGCTGGTTATAGTCTAGATGGAAGAAGGGTATAATGTGGGTAGTAAAGTCGATCTGGTTCTACAGTGTTCGGTGAAACATTAAATACCTAGCCATCATTGGGGTGATCTATGGCATCTCAAATGATTTGTTTTTCTTATTGTTGCTGTTACTTAAGGATGAAGAAACATTTTTATGACATTGGGAGTAGATTTATGATGGTTTACTAAATCGGAGCACATGTGGTGCTTAACCTTATAGCGGACAGAAAATATATACATATTTCAAAGAGTTTCGTATGTGACATAAAAATTCTCCATGTTCATACGTGCATACGTATGCATGTATGAATGTACCTTGTTGTATTCATCTCATTCAGAAGGAACTCCATGTTCTTGCATGTTAAAGTTGATTTCTATTTAACACTACGGCTTGATGCTTTCAAATTCAAGCATGTGAGTGATCCCAGTAATTAGGTGGAGGCCCGACGATACCTATAAAGCTTTCTTTAAATGCACAGAAATCAATGTTGAAATAGCCACAACCTTAAAACATCATCTTACTTATGTTAGCATTAGAGGAAAATAAGAAGCTTCGACGACTGAAAATACTCAAAAAGCATTCAGGGTTTTTACTAACGGCGCGGCGCAGCCGTTTCTATACCCGTAGTATCTATCTAGTTTCTTCACTTTCTTCAGAGTCAAAAAAAGACTGTCTAGGAATTTTTAGGGCTATATTTTGCCCATTAACCAATTTGTTTTTAATTGTTTAGGGCTTGTTCGTACGTGAACTATTTTTAAATGAAACTCGTGCAATGACTCTGGGTCGGACCACTCCGAGTGAAGTTCCATGTTCCAATCCCAAGAAACACCAAACATTTTTTTCACGGTCCCACCTCACGAACGTCTGATAAACATCCGAAAGTGTTTGTTGTCACAAGAAAGCTTCTTAAAGACAAACTAGTTTTAGGCACATAAGCATAACAAATGTCAATTTAGAGTTAAATTGTGGCTTATAACTTATCAAAAGAGTTCTTCGAAAAAAAAGTAGATTTAGTAGTAGAAAAGTGGCAGCGGGTCAAAAGGCATTTATGTTCCTAACTGGTGTTATTTTCTTCTTTTTTTATTTTTTAAGATTGTGAGGATTATTGCAGCAGCTACTTACTTCCGGCGCGAAATCATTGTCACAACAAACCATCAACTGCAATTTACTCGTAAGATAGTGTAAACAGTTTTAAAAGTGCTTACGTAAGTTCAACTTACTTTTAACTTACGTAAGTGTTTTTTACCGTAAATTCATCTGTTGTGTAAACATTCCTGTAAGTTACTTCTGTAAGACTTACATAAGTCGTAAGTAAAACTAACAAGTGTAATACTTGCCTAAACTTCTGAAAGCCATACCCTGCCTGAAAATAGCACAGCTCATAAAAAACAATATAATGAATCGGATACTACAAGTTTTCATTTTCGGCAAATAGAGCAAAATAAAGAAGCTTATTAATGAGCTCCTGCAAGTATCAGTGCTAGCTCCAATCCTGTTCAGTTTATATATATCCAACCTACCCAAACTTTAGGTGCAGATGAGCTTGCTGTAGCTACCAAACACAAATCCATTCCATGCAGTGAAGAAACACTCAACGAAGATCTCCGGACGCTCTGATTCAACTAACTTTAATGGCGATTGTGCCCTAGACTTTTAAAGATAGAACCAACAACGTGCTCATGTCAAAAAATGACGTCCAGCTCCACACCACCATGCGACTGATATTGTACCTCCCGATCTTCGTCGATCAAACTCAGCCCTGAGAGACTAAAAAAATCTTGGCGAATCCAGATTTAATTATACATGATGCCGTATTTTATTATCACTCATGATCTATATGGATCATTAGTTTCTATGCAATACAACAACAATTAGGATCAATTTCGTGATCTAGAATTTTTTTTTTTTATTCCTCGGTATGTTACACAAACACACTACAAGACACAAGGAAAATAATTCGTTGATCCAGATCCGGATCATTTTATTTTCGTCGTGTGATCTATATGGATCTTGGGTGATAATAAAATACGGCTATTGGTCTATTGTGCTGCAATACAGCCGAGACTAAAGTGGAGAAACCCCGTCTTTACTACAAGCGGCTCTAACATCCACGATGAGAGGACCAGAGCATGGCATAATTTTTTTTTTTTTTTTTGCCGAGAGCAGGTTAAGATTCTTCTAAAGACACCATAAGGCCCGACCGCGCGTGCTTATGGCCGTGAACACGATCTTTGTGTCTACGCGCAGATTTTGCCATCTCTTCGACGACGCTGGGAATTCCCAGTTCCCGATGAATATCTTCGTTACGTACATACCACGGTGCGTTAACGATCGCTCCAAGAACTTTATTTTCAAAAGTTTGTACGATGTTTCTATTGCTTTTCCTGGTAGAACCACATAGTTGTATACCATACGTCCACACTTGCGTTAGCACTTGCTTATACGAGGGCAAGGTGAAAAGTTCTCGGCCTGATAATGAAAGACTGCGATTTTCAGTTAAAAAATGATTTTATTTTTCTACATAATCTCCCTTGACTTCAACACACTTAGTCCAGCGTTTTTCGAAGTGAGAGTCTGAGGCTGTGAAAATATTCATCTACGGCCCTCTCAACTTCTGCATTGGATGCAAAGCGCTTCCCAGAAACAAATTTCTTCAAGTTTGGGAACAGTTGGAAGTCTGAGGGTGCCAAATCAGCTGAATATGGGGGGATGGTCGAGCAAATCGTACCCCAAATCCCACAGTTTTTCCATCGCCAACGCACACTTGTGTACAGGTGCATTGTCCTGGTGAAAGATGATTTTTTTCTTCTTCAAGCCAGGCCTCTTCTCGCGAACTTTGGCATCCAGCTGGTCAAGAAGGTTGGAGTAATATTCGCCTGTAATTGTTCTGCCTTTCTCAACGTAATCAATTAACAGGATCCCTTTCGCATCCCAAAACACACTGGCCATGACCTTTCCGGCAGATGCGATCGACTTCGCTTTCTTTGGCGCTGAACCACCGGCTTCCATCCACTGCTTCGACTGCTGTTTCATTTCTGGCGTGTAGTGGTGGACCCATGTCTCATCCACGGTGACAAATCGCCGCACAAAATCGGTCGGATCTCTATAAAAACGGTCCAAAGATTGCCGCGAAAATCGTTTGCGCATTTGCTTTTGATCGACTCGACATTCAGCACCCATTTTGCACAGAGCTTTCGCATCCCTAAGTTTTTGTGCAAGATGTTTCGCAGACTCTCTTCCGATATACTCTTAGATAAGCAGTTTGTTATGTAGGCTTAACTTCGAATGTTTCCCGAGTAGGTAGTATATTCGTCGGTAATTATTTTGAAGTTCGTCGCGTTTCATGTTTACGTACGATTTCCATTAAAGCTTAACATCTGGAGTCATTCCCAGATATTTTGCTTCGTTCACGTACGGTGAAGAGTTTAGATACACAGGCAATCTATTCACTTTTTTGTAGGTAAAGTTGACGTGAGTAGATTTGCTTCGTTCAGCACAATACGCCAAGAATTCGTCCAAGCGTGGACTTTATTAACCCTTCCAGGTGCTGCTTCAATGGTATCGCCCGTTGTCAATATCGCCGCATCGTCCGCAAACGCGCCGACGACGCAGTTTCTTTCCTGCGGGATATCACACGTGTAGAGTACATATAGAAGTGGGCCAAGGACACTTCCTTGCGGGACTCCAGCTGCAATCTCCTTGAAGTCAGAGAAATCATTTCCGTGCTTAACACGAAAGAGTGAGGTACGATCGTAAGATTAGAAAGAGTTGCCGTGGCAGTAGTACTTGCAATTTATACTCCAAGCCTTCCTGCCAAACCTTATCGAAAGCTTGTGAGACGTCAATAAATACACCACAACAAATCTGTTTTCCTTCGAGAGCTTTTTCAATCACGTCAGTTATTTTGTGGACTTGGTCGATTGTAGAATGTTTAATTCTTAATCCAAACTAATGGTCAGGAATAAGACGTCTTTCGTCGATTACGGGTTGTAGATGTTTAGAAAGCAGTTGTCGAATATTTTTGAGATAACCGGCAATAGGGAAATAGGCCGCTATGATTTGTTGTCATTCAGAGGTTTGCGTGGTTTCGGGACCATTATAATCTCGGCGACTTTCAATTGTCTCGGGACGTAGAGCAATCTGAACGAAGCGTTGATCAAATAGAGCAGTTTGATAAGAGCTTTATTCGGCAATTCCTTGACCATCTGCGCCGTTATCAATTCGGATGCCTTTTAGCGCTTTCCAAAGCGAATAATTTGATTCTCTTTCACCGGAGAAATGTTCAAGGTATGTCGCTATCTTATTGCTTTTAAATTCCCGAATGCTATCTCTAAGGCGATTGCATAGTCGGTTAAGGACCGTTTTATGCTGCGGTGCACGAGTGATTTGCCATTTCCTTTATGCTTTTCTTTTCTCCCTCACCAGTTCAATGATTTCTCTGGGATAATTTTCGCTGCGGTTGATCTTATAGCTTCTAGAAGGAGTATTTCTCCATGCCGCTCTTTGAATTGCTTCCACGAAACGATCAACTTCGTCCTCTAGTTCACAAGGTGTTTTAAGTAATACATTTAAGGCGATATTTGTTCCGCAATCATTTCTAAATCGCTCCCAGTTTGTTCTATTGCTAGTAAGTCTCGGAGGTCCTTTTTTTGTTGATCAGCGCTTCTCCAAGTAATAAAATTACCGTAGGTCAGTAGAGAGATCAAAACATTCTTCGACTGTAATAAACTTATCGTAAATACCTTTTGTAACGAAAGAATCGATAAGATAGGGAATTTTTTCTGATTCGGTTGGCCAATAGGTCGGTTTTCCTGTCGAAGAAAAAGAACAACCGAATTCATTTCCTACTTCGTAGAGAATTTTTACTTTAAAAGATGTACATCCTGAACCCCAGAAGGTGTGCTTGGCGTTGAAATCTCCACCAATAAGGAAATTTGAACCAAGGGCTTTGAAGACACGAAAGTAGTCGTCTTTTTCTAGCGAGCATCGCGGCGGACAGTAAACAGATGCTATATTGTAGCTAAAGGTGTTTATTTTTAACCTTTACCGTGCACAACTGAAGTTTTTCCAGCTCTATGCTTATTAATTGTTAGTTTTAATGAATAAGGATGAACCGCCCCGCGTTCTATTAGAAGAATGATAGGCGTGATAACCAGCGTAGCGTCTTATCTTCATTTGCGATTTCCTTGTTCGATGGGTTTCGGAGATCAATCATATGGTATGTCGATATTTTCTCTCATTAGGAACATTTCTAATTCGTTAGATTTTTGTAAGATTCCGTTTGTAGGTATTTCATTCTACTATTTTAAGCAAAGAGTCCACATTTACTTAGATTTAGATACAAGGTTAGCCATACAAAAGCTTTCGACGTTACTAAGACGTTCGAGAATCCGATTGTTAATTTCACATTGTTCCTCGAACTTAGCGTAGATGCAGTTCAGAATATCTTTCAACGGATCAGAGGGTCGCTCGTCGTTCTGTTTGGTTGCTTTGACTGCAGCCTGAGAATACGTTAGATAGCTGGGGTTCACTGGCTTATCCGATGTTATTTTCCGTTCAATCTTTTTAGTGGACAACTTTTACGTACGTTTAACCAGCTTGGAGCGCTGATTAGGCACTCCTGATTCGAGCGTCCTTTCAGTCGGCTTAGGAGTCTGTACAACTGGCATAATGAGGGCATAATACAATAGCCCACATCTCAAACCCATTCTTCGAAATCCCTGGCTTTAATCTGCCACGATACCTTCGGACAAAACTCAATAAGATTAGAACAAACTCTGGTAAATGTGCTGATTCTGTTTATCGACGGGACATCCTTGATACACCCGCGTAAGATTGTGAAGCGGGCCGACAAGCTATAAAGCACATTGTCCAAGAATATATAATGGTAGTACTGTATTCTTTGTATTCTTCCATACGAAATAAATAAATAAACCTGTTTTAATATAGTTATTTTATTTTCAGAGCTAAATAAAATAAAATAAAATTGTTATTAACTTATGTAAATTTCAATAGTTCTTTTAAGAATTATATTTTAACTCCTTCGGTATCTGGTAAACCCCCTCAAAGTGTATTAAATCGTCTTCTTCAATGACATTACACAATCTGCATTCTTTTCTCCTTTTTTTTTGGGAAGCTTTCCTATGATAACAATACTACTATCACTTGTAAAATTGAACTATATTAGAATAATGTTATCTTTGTATATTAGAAGACTTATTAAAGTTCGTTCAATACATGTGCATACATTTGGTTTGCTGAATTCATACAAATCATCATCTGCGCAAACAAAAGTGGACTCGCAATAAATCTTTGTTTAAGCCCCGTATTAGTTTGGAAGTTTTCGGATACCTATTTGCCATATTCCCACGCAGCACGAAAATCAACAAAAAATCCTCGTTTCTGAGTACTTTACTATTTGGCGGAATAATTGTTTTCTACTTCCTGATTGGAATTCGTTTAGGATTTGCTAATTTTATAGCCAACTGCTAAGCATGCTATGTAAAATGGTCGTTAAAATGTCTGTCTGTATGCTCGAAAGCTGCCTAAACGTCTGGATAGATTTTGTTTAAACTATATATCTGTGGCCGAGGTGACTTAAGCCTGATCTTAGTCCCTTACGATTACGAATTTGGGTTTGCTTAGGCGTATGCTGCGAGTCATTTCTGTCAAAAAGAATCGTATAACAGTAATTATTGCCCGACTTTCTTAGACTCCCTATTTCTCAGGTATTTCTGAGTCGATTTTGTTCAAAATGGATTGTAAAGACACTTTTCTTCCGTCTTTACAGAATATTAAAAAAAAAAGAAGTAATTTCAAAGAATTTGGTTAAGTTTCAAACTTCAATAATTTGCAAACGAGGGGTGGCAATGATTCATGCTTCAAATCCCGACGTCAGCAAGTATTTATTGATTTCTCGTGAAACATATGTATGTATAAAGTTAGGCCGTTCAATTGTGAAAGCTTGTGTGAACACTACTGCAAAGACATAACATTGGCCGAGAAAAAAAATACCGTGAATCAGAAGCAACGACAAAAAATAATAAAAATCCTCCCAGTTATATGGACGCCACCCCCTGGAGTTTCTCTGAAGCATAAACAACGGAGCTTTAAACCTCTACACCAAATCTTTCTCTCTCTTTATCTATCCTTTCCGCACTGTAAAAAACATGTTAAACGTATTCATAACCCCTTGAGTGCGGCCAAATTATAAAAAAAAGGCACGAATAGCCATAGGTCCGAAGGAGTATGACTAACGGTACGACGTTACAGTAAGGCTACGGCTAGTATGGTCCTTATGAGCGGGACCAATAAGAATGAGATGATATTTCTCTTCTAAATAGAGTTTTGTAGAGTAGAACTAAATAGTTATTGGTGTAACTATCTTCCTAGTCTGAGAAAAAGTCAGTGAAAGATAATTCTTTACCTCTTTTAATGGATCAGATTAACCGTTTTATAAAATACCCTTTCCAGTCAACGACAAAAATGTATTATTCACCTTTGATTTAAACTGCTGCATAGTCTAGTTAACATTAACAAAGGCCATGGCTAGCAACAACTATTTGTCAGATAAATTCAAAGCTTTCTTTTGAATTTCCTACCAAATTTGAAACAATCAATATCTCCACTTCTTTAAAATCGAAGAACATTACAATTAAGCTAAAGTGATGACATTTGAGACTCTAAGGTGTCCTCTCGCACCCTGTGGCTATTGAGAGTGCATCACCCCTTCGTCAAAGAAATTTCAGCATCAAAATCTTGCCAGATGTTCAAGCTGAGATTTTACCGTCATTAAGGACACACATCAACACACCACATTCGCATCTAAATCAACTGGCAAACCTGCTTCTTATTTTTTCTCCCCGACAGGAAGTACGACCTTCGAAATTCCTTTTCCATTAGTAGCACCACTCATTCAGTCATTAAATGAGGGACGTTGACACTGAGAGACACACGGGTGAGAAAATGCTGAAAATGGTGAAAATAGCCACTTAATCCAATCTAAATGGAAGGCTGGCAACTGCACGTCCTGTCACATGAGATCCAAAGAAATTCAGATGCGTAATGCAAAAAAGTCCTGACACAATTCACCGTGCGTCCTCCTTTCATTTTGCTAGCATGTATGTTCGTTATTTTATCTACATTAATGCATTGGTAGATTCTTTATCCACCTTGTTGTGCCGTGGATAAGAGTTGCGAATCTGAGGGTTGAATGGTTGGATTAAATTTGCTGTAATTTCTTTTGTATTCCTGCTCGAACAGAGCCAATAGGCCGAAATCTCAGCATTAGGGGTGGTTGTGGTTCATACACCTTCAGTTATTTTTCATTGATCAAGGCACAGAATGCAATTAACCTTGCGATTGTGTCGAACAGGATGCTAAAAGTGCACACATGGATTTAAGTGGGTAGTTGTATGCTTCACTTCACATACATTTCGGTTCAAAATAATGAACATTTGACGGTGAGTGGGTGAATGATAACTCGCTTGGGTTTTGCTGGTGTTTAAGTTACAGAGTATTAAAGGGAATATAGAAATGTTTGAATGACAGGGTGACTCCTTTTAAGTTTTTGGTTATATATCTACATACATATATATAACTTTGTCGGTTTGAAGTTTTAAATTACTCACGCTGTGTAAGGTTGTATATATGTATGTAGTTAGGGATGAATTATAGTTACACAATGTATAGCCATAAGCAATACGATACGGAGGACTAAAGAGATTCATAAATGAAAGTTCTATCAAGCATTTCAACTATGGAGCCGTGACAAGTATTTACCAAAGTCTTATCCTCCCCCGCCTAAATCAAGTACATGCCATATAAATCTTCAGATTTGCTTTGCTCGAAGGGCTAACTTGTAAGTCCAAGTCGTAGATAAATCTCAAATCAATTGAATTGGAAAATTTCGGAATATTAGCCTTCTGCATGTCTACGATGATAAATTCAATTAAAAGTGACAAAGTATATGTTTGGTGCGTGAGTGTCGTCAACTGATGCATGAATATTCTATTGTTGGTAGACATTTTCATTTACTTCAAACATTGCCCTCGTATTCTATTAAATGTGCCTAGTACATTTCTTTATACGTCCTTTGTATTATACATGTACGAGTAATGGAATAAGAGGCAAACAATATTCGTCGTTCTGTTTTAGAAATCAGTCATATTTTTTACTCCACGTTCTTTATGATTTTTTTAATGAAAAAATAGGGGTTTTTCTTTAGATTTAGAAATTACCTTTTACTCCTAATAAATTTCCTTTTAGCCTCATACTGTTAGGTTTATAAGAACTTAGCGTATTGAAATTTGATAAACAGTTTGTATATACTTCGATATATAATAAACACAATATCAAATAGCAGTCACAAACAAATATGTAGATTAGTCAGCCAGCACAGCCTGTCAGGTGTACCTTTATGGATCTTGGTCCAGTCACTATTAAACGATCGTAGATTGCATTCCCTTTCTTTATGTTGAATGATTTGTGGCGCGCTCTGCAGTCACATGAACTTGATTCAATCAAATCGCACCCGATTTAAGATTATCATAGGCGACTTTAACGCAAAGCTAGGAAGAGAGGAAGTCTTTAGTAGCGTGGTCGGAAAGCACAGCCTACACGACATCACATCCGGCAACGGACTCAGGCTAATTGACTTTGCGGCGGGGCCAAACTTTGTCGTAGCTAGTACGCGGTTCCCACGTCTCGATATTCACAAAGGAACATGGCTCTCCTTTGATCGAAAAATCGTCAACCAAATCGATCACATTGCGATCGACGCAAGGCACTCTTCCAGTATTCTGGGTGTCCGGACTTTCCGAGGAGCCAACGTGGACTCGGATCACTTCCTAGTTGTAGCCAAGGTACGGATGTGGATATCCAGAACGGAGCGAAATCAACGAAATACTGTGAGGAAATTTGACGTCGAAAAGCTACAATCGCAAGTGACGGCCAGAACCTTTGCCGATCGAGTTTCTCTAATCTTAATCTAAGTCCTATGCCGTCAGCAGCAAATGCGGAAGACCAGTGGCAGCGTTGACAAGAAGCCATCAGAGATGCCGCCTCCGATGTACTGGGTTTTTCTCGGCCCGTCACAACGAAACCCCTGGTTTGATGAGGAATGCTGGCAAGCACATGCAGCAAAACAAGAGGCGTACAAAGCGGCGCTGCATAGAAGGACTAGAGCTGCTTACGAGCTTTACGTACGCAGAAGAAAAGAGGAACATCGTCCTCTCAGAAAGAAGAAAAAGGAGCATGAGAAGCGCTCGATCGAGGAGATTGAGAGACTTTATTGCAGGAATGATGTTCGAAAATTTTACCAAAGGGTAAAAAGAACATGCCAGGGTTTCAAAGCCAGGACGAAAATGGCAATATAGTAGTAGAACCGCAGTCGGTGCTGAGGATATGGAAGGAACACTTCTGCAGACTTTTAAACGGCGATGATGACCAATATTCCGCTGTCAGGCAGAATGAGCCATTCAACAGTGACGATGACAGTCAAGATTCCCGTCAACCCGATCAGAATGAAGTGAGGATAGCGATATTAAAACTCAAATCCAACAAAACTGCTGGAGCCGACGGCCTTGCCGCTGAACTTTTCAAGGCAGGAGGAGATGAGTTGGTAAGGAGCATGCACCAGCTCATCTGTAAAATCTGGTCGGACGAAAGTATGCCCGATGAATGGAACCTCAGCATCGTTTGCCCGATCCTGAAGAAAGGAGATTCTCTGAACTGCGCCAACTACAGAGGTATAAGTCTAAGTCTCCTAAATATCGCATATAAGATCCTGTCTGCTGAACTATGTGAACGCCTAAAACCAATCGTCAGCAACCTGATAGGTCCTTATCAGTGCAGTTTCAGGCCGGGAAAGTCCACCATTGACCAAATATTCACACTACGGCAGATCTTGGAAAAAACCCATGAATATAAAATCGATACGCACCACCTTTTCCTCGATTTCAAAGTTGCCTATGATAGCGTATATAGAGATGAGTTATACAGAGCCATGTCTAGTCTTGGCATTCCTGCCAAGCTCGTCCGTTTGTGCAGAATGACGATGGAGAACTCTCGCTGCTCCATCAAAGTCGGTAAGAACATCACCGAACCATTCGATGTCAGGAAAGGTCTTAGACAAGGCGACGCGCTATCATGCGATCTTTTTAACATAGTACTTAAGAGAATTGTACGAAACTCACAAGCCAACCCCGGAGGTACAATCTTCTTCAAGTCTTTACAACTACTCGCTTATGCCGATGACATTGACATAATCGGAAGAACTCAGCGGGCCGTCAATGGGGCATTTACGAGTATTGAGACCGAGGCAGCAAAGATGGGTCTAGCGGTCAATGAAAGCAAAACAAAATATATGCTGTCTACAAAAAAGGACACCCAACATCGGCGTCTTGGACAGAACGCCACAATAGACAGATACAATTTTGAGGTAGTAAAGGATTTTGTATACCTAGGCTCTATGGTCAGCTCCGCAAATGACATCAGTAGGGAGATCACACGAAGAATTACTCTTGTCAATCGTTGTTTCTATGGGCTAAAACGGCAATTGAGTAGCAAAGCCCTATCTCGAACTACTAAGGTAACTCTTTATAAGACATTAATCATCCCAGTCCTGCTGTATGGCGCAGAGGCATGGGCTTTGACAAAACCGGATGAGGATGCCCTTGGTTATTTCGAGAGAAAAGTTCTTCGAGCGGTCTTTGGTCCCATCTGCATAGACGGTGAGTGGAGGAGAAGGTACAATGCCGAACTATATGGCCTGTACAAGGACATCGACTTACCCAGAATAGTTCGCATACAGCGACTAAGATGGCTGGGTCATTTAGAGCGGATGGAGCCCAACGTTCCCGCTAAGAAAGTCTTCGAATCCACCCCGGACGGACGGCGCAGTAGAGGACGACCTCGCGGTAGGTGGCGCAAACAAGTGGAGGGGGACCTCAACCAACTTGGCGTGCGCAACTGGAGGCAGCTGGCTCGTAACCGTGCTGGCTGGAGAGGTTTGTTGGTTGATACCCGGGTCCACCCCGGACTGTAGCGCCATCTAAGTAGGTTGCTTTCTTCAATGTCCACATATCTTTAAATACTATAAAAGCAAAATCGATTTTCCTTGTGAACACCGTTTCTCGAAAACTACTAGATGTAGGTACTTGACATTTGCACAGTTATTCCTTATTTTGCCTAGATGCGAGATAAGAAGGGATTTTCCGAAATTCAAGGTGTAAGAGACATAAAGACGGTGGAGATCGAATTTTCCATCTGTAAATATAGATTCCACAGCCGCAGCTCAGTACTGGCTATCCGGATTAAAAATATCAAAAATAAATGAATTTAGTAAATTCACCGCTGATTCATTTAAGATATAAAGCATCCTTCTGCGTTGTTCTGAAGATGAGCAGTGCTAAAAACAATTAATCAAATCATCGCCCGCAATTTTCCTTCAGTGGAGACCACGACCAGCAGTCATGCAGCAGTGGCTATCGTTGCAATAGTATGTGCGTGTGAGTATATGGGCGCACTTCTTCTTCTTCCTTTTATCAGCGAGGTTATGATCCGAAAATAAGGGATCACAACCCATCCACTTCACCGCATTGACTACTGATCCGCCTGTGGGGTTCGCCTATTTGACCTCAGAAAATATCGACAAGCCTGCCGATTTTGGATCACTCGGCTACTGAGGCCAATGAAATGCCGATGTCGTCGCATTTGTCTGATCCAGGCGTTTATACCCCTGCCTTTCCTACATCGCGATGTCTTTGGAACGTGCATTGATATTGCCCTTTTAACAGGTTTCAAATGATCTCTTCTTTGAACGTGGCTATACCAGCTGAGCCGGTCGCGCTCTATCTTTGGTACGATGGTTTCCTTGATCTGTAAAGTTCCACGGATCTTCGAACTTCCTATTCGAAGCTTTGTCACTCCCGCTGTCATGCCAAGCATCTTCATCTCAGCTGCCGTTAATTTACTCTCATACGTTTTGTACATCGTCCAACATTGTGAACCGTTCCCTTCAACTTAGGTGGCATTTCCCTCTCACAGAAGATAGCGGAATTTTCTCACCACTTCATCCACCCTACGCTTACGCGATGATTGATGTCGTTGCACACAAGTTGCTTTGCTATTGATCATAGATCCCAGATATTTGAACTTTTTGTACTTGGGAAGCACTGTTAGGTTAGGTTAGGTTAGGTAGGGTTATGAGGTTGTCATAAAACACTAAGCACCAAAGTGGGCCCATCGCGATCCCTAGGAAACCTTCACGGCAGAAAAACCTAAACCCAATCCTCCAAGCAATTAATCTCCCTACAAAATCTGAAGAGATCCTTGTTATGGTTCAAGGACATCACCTCCTCCAAGTTATCGAAGAAGTATCTACCCAGGTACTTTAGCCTTATCCTGGCAATTCCTTGACATTCACAGAGTATATGAGTTATATCCTCTGAGACATGTAGGTCATCGTAGTACCTACAAACATCCGTATCGGATAATCCTAGTCTCATGGCACGACTCTTTAGGAGACAGTGGCCAGAGAGTACTCCTATCGCTGTTCTTAGCCTCGACCTATCTAACTTAATTATCTCCCTGGATTTTCTGCGATCTAACACAGGCCACAAGGCCTTAGACACCCTGTGACCATCTGAGTTTGACCATCTTAGATTAGCCGTGTCAATGATTTTATCCCGGATAATTCCCTTAGCCACGCACCCTGGTAGTTTAATACTACCAATTATATCGCTACGTGGGAGCCCCGCTCCTCTTTTAGCGAGCGCATCTGCTTGCTCGTTGCCTTCGATATCGCAGTGTCCAGGTACCCAACATAATCTGACTCGGTTCTGCGTACATAATACCCTAAGCATTGTGCGGCAATTCCTGATTAACTCAGATTTGGTGACGTAAGACTCTAGCGCCTTTAGCGCAACCTGACTGTCAATGTAGATGGCGATATTCTTATCGGATATTGATCCCATCTCAATTATTTCCGCAGCCTTAAGTACAGCTAGAACCTCTGCTTGGAACACACTGCATGTGTCCGGAAGTCTCAGGGCCACCTGTAGGTTCGTATCTCTCGAGTAAATACCTGACCCCGTGCCCTCACTGGTCTTAGAACCATCTGTGTATATTGCAATCTCGTTGTGGACAGAGACTGTCTTCCTTTGCCAGTCCTCTCTAATAGGATACAGTACTTCGTATGGTGTGTCGAAGTCTAAGATGCCAAGTATATCGTCCGATTCGTCAGGGATTCCGGAAAAAGATTCCTTGAGAATGGAGCTGTGTCCTATGTTATTAGTCCTGAAGAGACCAACGTTAGTGAGCCGAAGCGCACTGTTGCCCGCTTGAAATTTGATTTGTAGGTCTAATGGTAAGAGATACAGGAAGATCTCGAGTGCAGCCGTAGGTGTTGTGCGTAGAGCACCTGTGATGGCAATGCAGGCTGATCTTTGTACCATGGCCAACATATCCCGTGTGTTTTTCGTATTCGTTGCCTTCCACCACACAAGAGCCCCATACGTAAGAATGGGTCTGACTACCATGATGTATAGCCAGTGCATCATTGCGGGCCTCAGGCCCCATTTTTTCCCCGCGGTCCGCTTACAGATGAAGAGAGCATTATATGCTTTGCGGACACGTTCCTGTATGTTAAGTATCCAATTTAGTTTCCTATCCAGCATTATACCAAGATATCTGGCGCGATCCGAAAGGGAAAGCTCCACCCCTGCTAGCTTAGACAGTTTGAAGGGTGGTATCTTGTATTTTCTACTGAAGAGTACCAATTCAGTTTTATCCGGGTTGACGTGTAGTCCACACCCTCTAGCCCATTTTTCGAGACTAATAAGAGCTGATTCCATCATTTCACTTAATGTATCAAGGAACTTACCCTGAACTAAAATCACCACGTCATCCGCGTAAGCAGTGACGCTTATACCTGTATTGCTTAGTTCTTTAAGTATCCCATCCATGACTAGAACCCAGAGGAGAGGTGATATAACGCCTCCCTGGGGAGTCCCCCTGGTAACGGATTTTCTTATTGAACTGTTTCCGATAGTGGAAAATTCCATCAGGGCCTGGTGCCTTTAATGGTGCGAATGACATAATAGCCCATCGCAGATTCTTCTATGTAATGAGATTTTCTTTGTCGTCCCCTATTGACCTACCAATATACGAGTAGCCATGAGTAGTAGAATCCACTGGCGATCTACTTCCTGGGAAGTGAGCTTCAATTAACGTTTCTAAAACTTCTTCGCTACTTTCTGCCCACGAGCCGTCAGATTTTTTGATGAAGCTTGGGACAGAAGTGTCTTTAGCTAGCATCTTGCGAAGTCTGGAAGCTTCACTGGTATCCGCAATGGACTGACAAAATTCCTTCCACGACTTCTTTTTGATTGCCTAATTAAGTATTTAAACTCCCGCTTGCGGTCCATATATTCATCCCATGTAGTACCGTCCCCTATTTCTTTGGCCCTGTTGTAGAAATGCCTAACCTGTTTTTTCTTGGAGTTGATTTCCTTGCTCCACCAAGGAGGTTGGGACCTCTTGGACTTCTTTCTTAGTGGACATGCCCTTTCAAATGCCATGTTCATTACTTTGCCTAAGTTGTCTACCGCCTTATATATATCTTGAGGGTCGCCGCTGCGAATAGGCCTATCCTTAAGATGTTTCCTTACTAGCTCTGTGTACATACCCCAGTCTGTACTCTTAGGGTTTCTGTAGCTGTTGCTAGCCCTAGTTTGGAAATTAATATGGAAGCGTATCCATCTGTGATCAGAGAGAGCTGCCTCCTCCAAAACCCTCCATTTTTCTACCGTTAGGTGATCAGAACAAGAGGATAGTGTTATATCAATCACTTCTTGTCTGTTTAGCATGACCTTCCCCATGTTATGTCGCACCATCGCTTTGGTCTTTTCAAGGAATGGCAGCGATTCCCTATTTAGGGCCAGCAAGAAGTGCTGACCAAGCTGCTTCCGAGGACCTGTCTTCAGCACCCTCCATGTATTGGCCTTCAACTCCCTGTTCTGCATGTGGAGGAGACCAAGCAGTTTTTCTGGATAGGTGTAAGGCAGCGGAACCCAGACCCAAGCTTTGGGCGGAGTGTATCTAGCCAACTCCGCCACCGTCACGCACTTGAGCTGGGACCCGCTCCATACTTCCCCAACCTCAGAAATGAACTGTCTGAGGAAGTCAGCAGAGGCTTTGTTTCCACAGGCAACAACCTTCCGGCCCCCTTCCCATCCAGCACCGTCGAATTGAAGGTCACTATCCTTAGTGGAAGACATGTTCTTCCACAGAGTATCCTGAAACTTCTCCTCGACGGTAATCCACTGGTCCATGGTCAGGCCACCGCAGGGCTCCTGCTCGTTGACAATAGCAACAAGGAGCTCGTCTTTCGGGTCGTAGTTCGGGCGCGCCGAAGGCGAAATACCAGCTTTCGCCTTTTTCGCCGCGCTCGGTTCCACGACATCGTCAGATCTACTCCTTTTGCTTTGGAACGCCACCTTACTAGCCCCTGCAGCTGAAGTTTCCCCCCCCCCCCCCCTGACTGTGCCCAAAATATTGCTGGAAGGCTCCACTCTACTCGTAGAGGCCCCCAGCTCCTCCCTAATTCTAGCCTCACCTGCCTGTGCGGCCGCTATCTTCCTGGCAGCCTCATCGGCTAAGACTACCTTAACCTGATCAAGCTGCAACCTATCCCAAGCACTTAAGGAGTCAACGTCACACCACCGAACTGTTCAACTTTGCGCTTAGCACTCTCGACCTTTCGTCGAGCATCGCGCACAAGCATCTTCTCCAGTTGGTGTGCGTTTTTCCTGCTACCCTTCCGCACGACCTCAGAGAAACTAGGAGCAGCAGAGTTCTCGCCAACTGCGCTACCAGTTCCTTTTCACATTTAGTGAGAGTGCCAGCCAACTCACTGTTACCCTGTTTAACTACTGTGAGAGTACCAGCCAACTCACATCTGCCCTGCTCTAATAAAATGGGAGTACCCGCCAACCCACTGTCGCCCTTAGTTACGGAAGTGAGTGTACTAGCCTGCTCACCTCCCACTGCGCTAGCGTCAGTGAGTGTGCTGTCCGCATCCTCGCTGTCGCTGGCCAGTAACACGTCCTCAAGCTCCTTCTCTAGCCCAGACGTGGAAGACTGTGGGGATGACACTACGTCATCGACCCCCAGTTCCATCCTTGTCTGCTCAGAGAGTACTTCCCCAGGTATGCAATCATTTTTTTGTATTTTTTGTAGTTTTGTACTTGTTTTTTTGTTTAAATTTTTCTCCATTTGGTTCCCACGAGTAGGCACGAAACAACTGGTCGATCTTAGTTTACCGGCATGCTAAGACAAGGCGCAACTTAATGTGAGCCCTGCCAGGGCGCCCACAGGAGCTCGTTAGGACTGGTTTAACCCGCAGTCTTCCATCCCTTGGTACGGTTCTAAAGCTCACACCACCAGGGAGTTAGGTATCTGTTGTTACCTCATTCTCGGTGACCACTGCGCACGATTGATGCGTGCGTGTTAGTCTTAGCTGACACTAACCTAGTGAACTAGTATTAGCCATTTCCAGCGGGCGCCCACGGGGAGGACTAGAGAAGAGGATTTTTGCCCACCTGGGAAGCACTGTTCCATTCAAATAAATGTCTGGAATAGGCCTGAGTGGATCAGAGAACGGGCAACACAAGTACTCTGTCTTTATTGAACTAATGCGATACCCACTTCCCTCCAAAACGTCCACCCACACATCAAGTCCTCGTTGCAGGGACGTAGGTCCCTTACTTATGATGGCTCCATCGTCAGCAAAGAATAACTGACGTACCTTGGGGTCCATCACTTTACCTTCAAGCAGATATTCAAGAACTGCAATAATGAGCAAAGGACTTAAGACGCTTCCCTGGTGCACCCCGACTTTGATTGGGAACTCTTCGGTTACTCCAGCGGGGCATCTAACTCTTGTCTTTGCTCCCTCGTACATGTCCATGATCATCTGTACATAGGTTTCGGGAACCCCTCCATGTCTTAGCGCCACCCATATCAGATCTCGTGGTTGTCTGTCGAATGCCTTTTCAAAGTCAACTAATACAATATGCCCTTACGGAATCGTTTCGGGGATATCTTCTCCCAAACACGCTGTCAATTTGACTCCCTTCCAGGTACTTAGTCGTGCTGCTGCTTGCAGTAGCCATTGAGCTGTGACATCGTTGTAGCAGTCAACAAGTAGTAAGCCCAGTCTGAAGTGTATGCCTTCAAACTGAAGCTTGCTCTTCCAGCCTAGGTCTCCTTCTTCGATAATGGCGTCCTCAAGCCGCGTTTGCTCCTCGGTGCTTAGCGTTGCCACCGCGTACTCCTTTGGGAGCTCAGCCACTCGCAGGTATCACCCTATGCCTGTTTACGAGTAGCTGGTGCCGGGCTCTACTCTGCGTCTTCTTTCCGGTGAGACGGTGATTGGGCCCGCCAAGCTGACGTTACTGGTAGCCTTGTGTCGCTTACTATCAGGTTTCTCCGGGGGGTGTTGTTATCCCTTCCCCCTTTTAGGTGTCCTTGTGCTTCTGGAGTGTCAGTTACCTCCGCAACTACACCGCAGCCGCACCGCAGGGACACCGCAGCCACACCCTAGGGACACCGCAATGGCATCGTAGCTGCACCGCAGTCGCACCGCAAAGACACCGCAACGGCACCGCAGCCGCACCGCGGTCGCACCGCAGGGACACCGCAGCTGCACCGCAGCCGTACCGCAACCGCACCGCAGCCGCACCGCAGCCGCACCGCAGCCGCACCGCAGGGACACTGCAGCCGCACCGCAGGCACACCGCAGCTGCACCGCAGCCGCACCGCAGGGACACCGCAACCGCACCGCAGCCGCACCGCAGGCACACTGCAGCCGCAACGCAGGCACACCGCAGCTGCACCGCAGCCGCACCGCAACCGCACCGCAGCCGCACCGCAGCCGCACCGCAGGGACACCGCAACCGCACCGCAGCCGCACCGCAGGAACACCGCAGGGACACCGCAGCCACACCGCAGCCGCACCGCAGCCACACCGCAGCCGCACCGCAGTCGCACCGCAGGGACACCGCAATCACACCGCAGCCGCACCGCAGCCACACCGCAGCCGCACCGCAGCCGCACCGCAGCCACACTGCAGCCGCACCGCAGCCACACCGCAGGCACACCGCAGCCGCACCGCAGCCGCACCACAGGGACACCGCAGCTGCACCGAAGCCGCATGGCATGGACACCGCAATCGCATCGCAGCCGCACCGCAGTCGCACCGCAGCCGCACCGCAGTCGCACCGCAGCCGCACCGCAGTCGCACCGCAGCCGCATCGCAGGCACATCGCAGCCGCACCGCAGCCGCGCCGCAGCCACACCGCAGCCGAACCGCAGCCACACCGCAGGCACACCGCAGCCGCACCGCAGCCGCACCGCAGTCGCACCGCAGCCGCACCGCGGGCACACCGCAACCGCACCGCAGCCGCACCGCAGGCACACCGCAGCCGCACCGCAGCCGCACCGCAGTCGCACCGCAGCCGCACCGCAGGCACACCGCAGCCGCACCGCAGCCACACCGCAGCCGCACCGCAGGGACACCGCAGCCACACCGCAGGCACACCGCAGCCGCACCGCAGCCGCACCGCAGTCGCACCGCAGTCGCACCGCACCCGAAGCCGCATGGCAGGGACACCGCAACAGCACCGCAGGCACACCGCAGCCGCACCGCAGCCGCACCGCAGTCGCACCGCAGCCGCACCGCAGGCACACCGCAGCCGCACCGCAGCCACACCGCAGCCGCACCGCAGGGACACCGCAGCCACACCGCAGGCACACCGCAGCCGCACCGCAGCCGCACCGCAGTCGCACCGCAGTCGCACCGCAGGCACACCGCACCCGAAGCCGCATGGCAGGGACACCGCAACAGCACCGCAGCCGCACCGCAGCCGCACTGCAGCCGCACCGCAGGGACACCGCAACGGCACCGCAGCCACACCGCAGCCGCACCGCAGCCGCACCGCAGTCGCACCGCAGTCGCACCGCAAGGACACCGCAGCCGCACCGCAGCCGCACCGCAGCCGCACCGCAGCCGCATCGCAGGGACACCGCAGCCACACCGCAGCCACACCGCAGGCACACCGCAGCCGCACCGCAGCCGCACCGCAGCCGCACCGCAGTCGCACCGCAGTCGCAAGGCAGGCACACCGCAGCCGAAGCCGCACCGCAGTCGCACCGCACCGCAGGCACACCGCAGCCGCACCGCAGCCACACCGCAGCCGCAGCGCAGGGACACCACAGCCACACCGCACACACACCGCAGCCGCACCGCAGGCACACCGCAGCCGCACCGCAGCCACACCGCAGCCGCACCGCAGGGACACCGCAACGGCACCGCAACCGCACCGCAGCCGCACCGCAGCCACACCGCAGCCGCACCGCAGGGACACCACAGCCACACCGCAGGCACACCGCAGCCGCACCGCAGGCACACCGCAGGCACACCGCAGCCGCACCGCAGCCATTCAAATAAATGTCTGGAATAGGCCTGAGTGGATCAGAGAACGGGCAACACAAGTACTCTGTCTTTATTGAACTAATGCGATACCCACTTCCCTCCAAAACGTCCACCCACACATCAAGTCCTCGTTGCAGGGACGTAGGTCCCTTACTTATGATGGCTCCATCGTCAGCAAAGAATAACTGACGTACCTTGGGGTCCATCACTTTACCTTCAAGCAGATATTCAAGAACTGCAATAATGAGCAAAGGACTTAAGACGCTTCCCTGGTGCACCCCGACTTTGATTGGGAACTCTTCGGTTACTCCAGCGGGGCATCTAACTCTTGTCTTTGCTCCCTCGTACATGTCCATGATCATCTGTACATAGGTTTCGGGAACCCCTCCATGTCTTAGCGCCACCCATATCAGATCTCGTGGTTGTCTGTCGAATGCCTTTTCAAAGTCAACTAATACAATATGCCCTTACGGAATCGTTTCGGGGATATCTTCTCCCAAACACGCTGTCAATTTGACTCCCTTCCAGGTACTTAGTCGTGCTGCTGCTTGCAGTAGCCATTGAGCTGTGACATCGTTGTAGCAGTCAACAAGTAGTAAGCCCAGTCTGAAGTGTATGCCTTCAAACTGAAGCTTGCTCTTCCAGCCTAGGTCTCCTTCTTCGATAATGGCGTCCTCAAGCCGCGTTTGCTCCTCGGTGCTTAGCGTTGCCACCGCGTACTCCTTTGGGAGCTCAGCCACTCGCAGGTATCACCCTATGCCTGTTTACGAGTAGCTGGTGCCGGGCTCTACTCTGCGTCTTCTTTCCGGTGAGACGGTGATTGGGCCCGCCAAGCTGACGTTACTGGTAGCCTTGTGTCGCTTACTATCAGGTTTCTCCGGGGGGTGTTGTTATCCCTTCCCCCTTTTAGGTGTCCTTGTGCTTCTGGAGTGTCAGTTACCTCCGCAACTACACCGCAGCCGCACCGCAGGGACACCGCAGCCACACCCTAGGGACACCGCAATGGCATCGTAGCTGCACCGCAGTCGCACCGCAAAGACACCGCAACGGCACCGCAGCCGCACCGCGGTCGCACCGCAGGGACACCGCAGCTGCACCGCAGCCGTACCGCAACCGCACCGCAGCCGCACCGCAGGGACACTGCAGCCGCACCGCAGGCACACCGCAGCTGCACCGCAGCCGCACCGCAGGGACACCGCAACCGCACCGCAGCCGCACCGCAGGCACACTGCAGCCGCAACGCAGGCACACCGCAGCTGCACCGCAGCCGCACCGCAACCGCACCGCAGCCGCACCGCAGCCGCACCGCAGGAACACCGCAGGGACACCGCAGCCACACCGCAGCCGCACCGCAGCCACACCGCAGCCGCACCGCAGTCGCACCGCAGGGACACCGCAATCACACCGCAGCCGCACCGCAGCCACACCGCAGCCGCACCGCAGCCGCACCGCAGCCACACTGCAGCCGCACCGCAGCCACACCGCAGGCACACCGCAGCCGCACCGCAGCCGCACCACAGGGACACCGCAGCTGCACCGAAGCCGCATGGCATGGACACCGCAATCGCATCGCAGCCGCACCGCAGTCGCACCGCAGCCGCACCGCAGTCGCACCGCAGCCGCACCGCAGTCGCACCGCAGCCGCATCGCAGGCACATCGCAGCCGCACCGCAGCCGCGCCGCAGCCACACCGCAGCCGAACCGCAGCCACACCGCAGGCACACCGCAGCCGCACCGCAGCCGCACCGCAGTCGCACCGCAGCCGCACCGCGGGCACACCGCAACCGCACCGCAGCCGCACCGCAGCCACACCGCAGCTGCACCGCAGCCTCACCGCAGGGACACCGCAACCGCACCGAAGCCGCATGGCAGGGACACCGCAGGCACACTGTGGTGCGGCTGCGGCGCGACTGCGGTGCGGCTGCGGTGGGCCTGCGGTGCGGCTGCGGTACGACTGCGGTGCCGTTGCGGTGCGGCTGCGGTGCGGCTGCGGTGTGCCTGCGGCGCGGCTGCGGTGCGCCTGCGGTGCGGCTGCGGTGCGACCGCGGTGCGGCTGCGGTGTGCCTGCGGTGTGGCTGCGGTGCGGCTGCGGTGCGGCTGCGGTGCGGTTGCGGTGCCGTTTCGGTGTCCCTGCGGTGCGGCTGCGGTGCGACTGCGGTGCGGCTGCGGTGCGGCTGCGGTGTGCCTGCGGTGCGACTGCGGTGCGGCTGCGGTGCGACTGCGGTGCGGCTGCGGTGCGGCTGCGGTGCGACTGCGGTGTCCCTGCGGTGCGGCTGCGGTGCGGCTGCGGTGTGGCTGCGGTGCGGCTGCGGTGTGGCTGCGGTGCGGCTGCGGTGCGACTGCGGTGCGGCTGCGGTGCGGCTGCGGTGTGCCTGCGGTGCGGCTGCGGTGCGACTGCGGTGTCCCTGCGGTGCGGCTGCGGTGCGGCTGCGGTGCGGCTGCGGTGCGGCTGCGGTGCGGCTGCGGTGCGGCTGCGCTGCGGCTGCGGTGTGCCTGCGGCGTGGCTGCGGTGCGGCTGCGGTGCGGCTGCGGTGTGCCTTCGGTGTGGCTGCGGTGCGGCTGCGGTGTGGCTGCGGTGCGGCTGCGGTGCGGTTGCGGTGCCGTTGCGGTGTCCCTGCGGTGCGGCTGCGGTGTGGCTGCGGTGCGGCTGCGGTGTGCCTGCGGTGCGGCTGCGGTGCGGCTGCGGTGTGCCTGCGGTGCGGCTGCGGTGCGGCTGCGGTGCGGCTGCGGTGCAGCTGCGGTGCGGCTGCGGTGCCGTTGCGGTGTGGCTACGGTGCGGCTGCGGTGTGCCTGCGGTGCGGCTGCGGTGTGGCTGCGGTGCGGCTGCGGTGTGCCTGCGGCGCGGCTGCGGTGCGACTGCGGTGTGCCTGCGGTGCGGCTGCGGTGCGGCTGCGGTGCGGCTGCGGTGCGGCTGCGGTGCGGCTGCGGTGTGCCTGCGGTGTGGCTGCGGTGCGGCTGCGGTGTGGCTGCGGTGCGGCTGCGGTGCGGTTGCGGTGCCGTTGCGGTGTCCCTGCGGTGCGGCTGCGGTGTGGCTGCGGTGCTTCTGCGGTGCGGCTGCGGTGTGCCTGCGGTGTGGCTGCGGTGCGGCTGCGGTGTGGCTGCGGTGCGGCTGCGGTGCGGTTGCGGTGCCGTTGCGGTGTCCCTGCGGTGCGGCTGCGGTGTGGCTGCGGTGCGGCTGCGGTGTGCCTGCGGTGCGGCTGCGGTGTGTGTGCGGTGTGGCTGTGGTGTCCCTGCGGTGCGGCTGCGGTGTGGCTGCGGTGCGGCTGCGGTGTGCCTGCGGTGCGGCTGCGGTGCGACTGCGGTGCGGCTGCGGTGCGGCTGCGGTGCGGCTGCGGTGTGCCTGCGGTGCGGCTGCGGTGTGCCTGCGGTGTGGCTGTGGTGTCCCTGCGGTGCGGCTGCGATGTGGCTGCGGTGCGGCTGCGGTGCGGTTGCGGTGCCGTTGCGGTGTCCCTGCGGTGCGGCTGCGGTGTGGCTGCGGTGCGGCTGCGGTGTGCCTGCGGTGTGCCTGCGGTGCGGCTGCGGTGTGCCTGCGGTGTGGCTGTGGTGTCCCTGCGGTGCGGCTGCGGTGTGGCTGCGGTGCGGCTGCGGTGCGGTTGCGGTGCCGTTGCGGTGTCCCTGCGGTGCGGCTGCGGTGTGGCTGCGGTGCGGCTGCGGTGTGCCTGCGGTGCGGCTGCGGTGTGTGTGCGGTGTGGCTGTGGTGTCCCTGCGCTGCGGCTGCGGTGTGGCTGCGGTGCGGCTGCGGTGTGCCTGCGGTGCGGTGCGACTGCGGTGCGGCTTCGGCTGCGGTGTGCCTGCCTTGCGACTGCGGTGCGACTGCGGTGCGGCTGCGGTGCGGCTGCGGTGCGGCTGCGGTGTGCCTGCGGTGTGGCTGCGGTGTGGCTGCGGTGTCCCTGCGATGCGGCTGCGGTGCGGCTGCGGTGCGGCTGCGGTGTCCTTGCGGTGCGACTGCGGTGCGACTGCGGTGCGGCTGCGGTGCGGCTGCGGTGTGGCTGCGGTGCCGTTGCGGTGTCCCTGCGGTGCGGCTGCAGTGCGGCTGCGGTGCGGCTGCGGTGCTGTTGCGGTGTCCCTGCCATGCGGCTTCGGGTGCGGTGTGCCTGCGGTGCGACTGCGGTGCGACTGCGGTGCGGCTGCGGTGCGGCTGCGGTGTGCCTGCGGTGTGGCTGCGGTGTCCCTGCGGTGCGGCTGCGGTGTGGCTGCGGTGCGGCTGCGGTGTGCCTGCGGTGCGGCTGCGGTGCGACTGCGGTGCGGCTGCGGTGCGGCTGCGGTGTGCCTGCGGTGCTGTTGCGGTGTCCCTGCCATGCGGCTTCGGGTGCGGTGCGACTGCGGTGCGACTGCGGTGCGGCTGCGGTGCGGCTGCGGTGTGCCTGCGGTGTGGCTGCGGTGTCCCTGCGGTGCGGCTGCGGTGTGGCTGCGGTGCGGCTGCGGTGTGCCTGCGGTGCGGCTGCGGTGCGACTGCGGTGCGGCTGCGGTGCGGCTGCGGTGTGCCTGCGGTGCGGCTGCGGTGCGACTGCGGTGTCCCCGCGGTGCGGCTGCGGTGCGGCTGCGGTGTGGCTGCGGTGCGGCTGCGGTGTGGCTGCGGTGTGGCTGCGGTGCGGCTGCGGTGTGCCTGCGGTGCGGCTGCGGTGCGACTGCGGTGCGAATGCGGTGCGGCTGCGGTGCCGTTGCGGTGTCCCTGCGTGCGGCTGCGGTGCGGCTGCGGCGTGGCTGCGGTGCGGCTGCGGTGCGGCTGCGGTGCGGCTGCGGTGTGCCTTCGGTGTGGCTGCGGTGCGGCTGCGGTGTGGCTGCGGTGCGGCTGCGGTGCGGTTGCGGTGCCGTTGCGGTGTCCCTGCGGTGCGGCTGCGGTGTGGCTGCGGTGCGGCTGCGGTGTGCCTGCGGTGCGGCTGCGGTGCGGCTGCGGTGTGCCTGCGGTGCGGCTGCGGTGCGGCTGCGGTGCGGCTGCGGTGCAGCTGCGGTGCGGCTGCGGTGCCGTTGCGGTGTGGCTACGGTGCGGCTGCGGTGTGCCTGCGGTGCGGCTGCGGTGTGGCTGCGGTGCGGCTGCGGTGTGCCTGCGGCGCGGCTGCGGTGCGACTGCGGTGTGCCTGCGGTGCGGCTGCGGTGCGGCTGCGGTGCGGCTGCGGTGCGGCTGCGGTGCGGCTGCGGTGTGCCTGCGGTGTGGCTGCGGTGCGGCTGCGGTGTGGCTGCGGTGCGGCTGCGGTGCGGTTGCGGTGCCGTTGCGGTGTCCCTGCGGTGCGGCTGCGGTGTGGCTGCGGTGCTTCTGCGGTGCGGCTGCGGTGTGCCTGCGGTGTGGCTGCGGTGCGGCTGCGGTGTGGCTGCGGTGCGGCTGCGGTGTGGCTGCGGTGCGGCTGCGGTGCGGTTGCGGTGCGGCTGCGGTGTGGCTGCGGTGCGGCTGCGGTGTGCCTGCGGTGCGGCTGCGGTGTGTGTGCGGTGTGGCTGTGGTGTCCCTGCGGTGCGGCTGCGGTGTGGCTGCGGTGCGGCTGCGGTGTGCCTGCGGTGCGGCTGCGGTGCGACTGCGGTGCGGCTGCGGTGCGGCTGCGGTGCGGCTGCGGTGTGCCTGCGGTGCGGCTGCGGTGTGCCTGCGGTGTGGCTGTGGTGTCCCTGCGGTGCGGCTGCGATGTGGCTGCGGTGCGGCTGCGGTGCGGTTGCGGTGCAGTTGCGGTGTCCCTGCGGTGCGGTTGCGGTGCAGTTGCGGTGTCCCTGCGGTGCGGCTGCGGTGTGGCTGCGGTGCGGCTGCGGTGTGCCTGCGGTGTGCCTGCGGTGCGGCTGCGGTGTGCCTGCGGTGTGGCTGTGGTGTCCCTGCGGTGCGGCTGCGGTGTGGCTGCGGTGCGGCTGCGGTGCGGTTGCGGTGCCGTTGCGGTGTCCCTGCGGTGCGGCTGCGGTGTGGCTGCGGTGCGGCTGCGGTGTGCCTGCGGTGCGGCTGCGGTGTGTGTGCGGTGTGGCTGTGGTGTCCCTGCGCTGCGGCTGCGGTGTGGCTGCGGTGCGGCTGCGGTGTGCCTGCGGTGCGGTGCGACTGCGGTGCGGCTTCGGCTGCGGTGTGCCTGCCTTGCGACTGCGGTGCGACTGCGGTGCGGCTGCGGTGCGGCTGCGGTGCGGCTGCGGTGTGCCTGCGGTGTGGCTGCGGTGTGGCTGCGGTGTCCCTGCGATGCGGCTGCGGTGCGGCTGCGGTGCGGCTGCGGTGTGCCTGCGGTGCGACTGCGGTGCGACTGCGGTGCGGCTGCGGTGCGGCTGCGGTGTGCCTGCGGTGTGGCTGCGGTGTCCCTGCGGTGCGGCTGCGGTGTGGCTGCGGTGCGGCTGCGGTGTGCCTGCGGTGCGGCTGCGGTGCGACTGCGGTGCGGCTGCGGTGCGGCTGCGGTGTGCCTGCGGTGCTGTTGCGGTGTCCCTGCCATGCGGCTTCGGGTGCGGTGCGACTGCGGTGCGACTGCGGTGCGGCTGCGGTGCGGCTGCGGTGTGCCTGCGGTGTGGCTGCGGTGTCCCTGCGGTGCGGCTGCGGTGTGGCTGCGGTGCGGCTGCGGTGTGCCTGCGGTGCGGCTGCGGTGCGACTGCGGTGCGGCTGCGGTGCGGCTGCGGTGTGCCTGCGGTGCGGCTGCGGTGCGACTGCGGTGTCCCCGCGGTGCGGCTGCGGTGCGGCTGCGGTGTGGCTGCGGTGCGGCTGCGGTGTGGCTGCGGTGTGGCTGCGGTGCGGCTGCGGTGTGCCTGCGGTGCGGCTGCGGTGCGACTGCGGTGCGAATGCGGTGCGGCTGCGGTGCCGTTGCGGTGTCCCTGCGTGCGGCTGCGGTGCGGCTGCGGTGCGGCTGCGGTGCGGCTGCGGTGCGGCTGCGGTGCTGTTGCGGTGTCCCTGCCATGCGGCTTCGGCTGCGGTGTGCCTGCCTTGCGACTGCGGTGCGACTGCGGTGCGGCTGCGGTGCGGCTGCGGTGTGCCTGCGGTGCGGCTGCGGTGCGACTGCGGTGTCCCTGCGGTGCGGCTGCGGTGCGGCTGCGGTGCGACTGCGGTGCGAATGCGGTGCGGCTGCGGTGCCGTTGCGGTGTGCCTGCGTGCGGCTGCGGTGCGGCTGCGGTGCTGTTGCGGTGTCCCTGCCATGCGGCTTCGGCTGCGGTGTGCCTGCCTTGCGACTGCGATGCGACTGCGGTGCGGCTGCGGTGTGCCTCCGGTGCGGCTGCGGTGCGGCTGCGGTGCGGCTGCGGTGCGACTGCGGTGTCCCTGCGGTGCGGTTGCGGTGCGGCTGCGGTGCGGCTGCGGTGTGGCTGCGGTGCGGCTGCGGTGTGGCTGCGGTGCGGCTGCGGTGCCGTTGCGGTGTCCCTGCGGTGCGGCTGCGGTGTGGCTGCGGTGCGGCTGCGGTGCGGTTGCGGTACCGTTGCGGTGTCCCTGCGGTGCGGCTGCGGTGTGGATGCGGTGCGGCTGCGGTGTGCCTGCGGTGTGGCTGCGGTGCGGCTGCGGTGTCCTTGCGGTGCGACTGCGGTGCGAATGCGGTGCGGCTGCGGTGCCGTTGCGGTGTCCCTGCGGTGCGGCTGCGGTGCGGCTGCGGTGCTGTTGCGGTTTCCCTGCCATGCGGCTTCTCCTGCGGTGTGCCTGCCTTGCGACTGCGGTGCGACTGCGGTGCGGCTGCGGTGCGGCTGCGGTGTGCCTGCGGTGTGGCTGCGGTGTGGCTGCGGTGTCCCTGCGGTGCGGCTGCGGTGCGGCTGCGGTGCGACTGCGGTGCGACTGCGGTGCGGCTGCGGTGCGGCTGCGGTGCGGTTGCGGTGTCCCTGCGGTGCGGCTGCGGTGTGGCTGCGGTGTGCCTGCGGTGCGACTGCGGTGCGACTGCGGTGCGGCTGCGGTGCGATTGCGGTGTCCCTGCGGTGCGGCTGCGGTGCGGCTGCGGTGTGCCTGCGGTGCGGCTGCGGTGTGGCTGTGGTTGCGGTGCGGCTGCGGTGCGGCTGCGGTGTGCCTGCGGTGCGACTGCATTGCGGCTGCGGTGCGGCTGCGGTGTAGCTGCAGTGCGGTTGCGGTGTCCCTGCGGTGCGGCTGCGGTGCGACTGCGGTGTGGCTGCGGTGCTGTTGCGGTGTCCGTGCCATGCGGCTTCCTTGCAGCTGCGGTGTCCCTGCGGTGCGGCTGCGGTGTGGCTGCGGTGCCGTTGCGGTGTGGCTGCAGTGCAGCTGCGGTGTCCCTGCGGTGCGACTGCGGTGTGGCTGTGGTGCAGCTGCGGTGTCCCTGCGGTGCAACTGCATTGTCCCTGCGGTGCGGCTGCGGTGTCCCTGCGGTGTGGCTGCAGTGTCCCTGCGGTGTCCCTGCGGTGTGGCTGCAGTGTCCCTGCGGTGTGGCTGCGGTGTTCCTGCGGTGCGGCTGCGGTGTACCTGCCGTGGCCCTGCGGTGCGGCTGCGGTGTCCCTGCGGTGCGGCTGCAGTGCTGCTGCGGTGTGCCTGCGGTGCGGGTGCGGTGTGGCTGCGGTGCGGCTGCGGTGTGGCTGTGGTGTGGCTGCGGTGTCCCTGCGGTTCAGCTGCGGTGTCCCTGCGGTGCGGCTGCAGTGTCCCTGCGGTGCAGCTGCGGTGTTCCTGCGGTGTGTCTGCGGTGTTCCTGCGGTGTACCTGCGGTGCGGCTGCGGTGTGGCTGTGATGCGCCTGTGGTGTGGCTGCGGTGTGGCTGCGGTGCGGCTGCGGTGCAGCTGCGGCGTCCCTGCGGTGCTGCTGTGGTGTCCCTGTGGTGCGGCTGTGGTGTCACTGCGGTACAGCTGCGGTGTCCCTGCGGTGCGGCTGCGGTGCGGCTGCGGTGCGGCTGCGGTGTCAATCGGGTGCGGCTGCGGTGTGCCTGCGGTACGGCTGCAGGGCCCCTACGGTGCGGCTGCGGGGTCCCTGCGGTGCGGCTGTGTTGTCACTGCGGTGCGGCTGCGCTGCCCCTGCGGTGCCCCTGTGGTGCAGCTGCGGTGTCCCTGCGGTGCGGCTGTGGTGCCTCTGCGGTGCAGGGCCTCTTTGTGTTAAATACATTACGACTTTTTGTTACAACTCGGCCATCCTATTCCTTAACCTCGCCCTCGTGGTCACCGTCGTCGTCGTCTCCGTAGTCGCACTCGCCCCCAGAAACTCCTTCATCCGGAAGTTCGCACCAGCGCTTTATGCATCGAACCTAGTCTTCTGTCGATGTTGGGCTTGGCAGATGTTTTGCAGTGCCTCGCGGCGTCGTTGCCCCATCTCTTTGGAATCTGTTAACGCTCGCTCCTCCCATTCCAACAGCAGCTTGTCCCCCAGGATGCTTCTCGGAGTATAGGCGAAGAGAAGATCATGTGGGCTCGCTCGTGTTGTACAATGGCGGGCACTATTCAGTCCCCACTGAATATTGCGTAAATGGCTTGCCCAGTTTTCGCCTCTTCCTGGCCCATGCATGCGTTTGTGTGACGCCAAGATGGTGCGGTTGCACCTCTCTACCTGCCCATTGGCTCTGGGCATCTTCACCGCCGTCTGAATATGTTGGACCCCATTCTCTTGGCAAAACTGGTTGAACGATCGTGATGTGAATGCCATTCCTCGATCGGTTATGATCCTCCTCGCTATCTGCCCCCCTGTTTGCTTAGACCTGCCGTTATAATCTCCTCCCATATATCGCGCATCGCTATAGTCAGCATACTGATGCGTTCCGTTATCTCGTCTGCCAGTAGGAGCCTCACCAGCACCCATGTGCGACTTTGTTGTCGCAGTTCCTGCCACTTCGGTGCACTCCGCCAGCGCCCCCACTCGCGTGATCACTGGCAGCATCCATACACGTGTGCAATCCGTCACCCTGCATACCAGCCCCAGGGATGTTGGCATACTTGTTCCCCCGCGCCGATTCCTTGAGCATCTGCCTCAAAGCTCGCAACTCCTTTCGCAGCTCCTCGACCTCGCTGTCGTTGCCGCCTCGTTTGCCACTGACTCGTTCGCTTCTGGCTGCTTTTTGTGCAGCCCACCAACCGCTCCGCCGATCAATCTGCCTTCGTCTTTCACTTCCTCGCCATTTGCCAATTTGTAACCCCCCTGCAGCTTTCTCTTCAGCACAGCCCCACCGTTGTTGTCATTCTCTCTACCACTGAATTCACCTCGGTCGATGCCGTCGATGTCGCTACAGCCACCTACCTGCAGTTTCTTCGGCAATGTGGTAACCTGCGAAGCACCGTCGCCCTGTATCTCCCTCATTTCCTCGAATGTCAGGAGACGCGCTACCAGCTCTTTCTTGACCACACCAACTTCTAGGCCGCGTTCTCTCAGTTCTTCCCGCGCGCCGTCCAGTCTGCTATGTCATCAATTTACTCCCGGCGCGTGTATCCGATGCGCCAATGCACCGGCACAGTGGCGCAACAACTCTTTAACTGGCAGAGCCTAGCTTCTCGCAACCACCCGCATAGTCGCTGTCCTTGTTGTGTGTACCAATCGCCGTAGTAGATGTCATCATAAACCCTCTGCCCGGCCCATTCCATCGCACTTCTTGGATGGCGGTGATATCTGCTTTGTAGCAGACTAGAGCCTCCGCAAGTTGTTCGGCTGCACGTAGTTTGTAGACGGACCTAACGTTCCACGTGCAGACTCGGTTCCGTTTGCCAGGGTCGTCAGCAGTAAAATCATCCGTGTCCGAGGCTGTTGGTTGCTTCGTAACTAGAGTCCTTTTAGGGAAGTTAGCCCGACAGCACAACCGGCCGGGTATACCGGTGTCAGTAGTCCACTACGGGAGTATGAGCGCTGCCGTTGTCCCATTAAGGCCTCCTTCGCCATCTGACTAAACTTGGAGATTCCTTACCGACCTGTGATCCGAATATGTCGAGGCAGTTTCATGAGCTGCTGTAGACGGCCACCATCAACTCGTCCGCTGTCGTCTGTTGCGCCCAAGAGCTTCCAAACCGATTGGTTACCCAATCTCTGACCCAGCGGTCACGAACGTAAAGCTGAAGAGTAGGAGTGGCTAGGCCTAAGCTAGATGAGAACTATCATCCCCTGTTGACCACCATTTGTATCTTTTTTTTCATTTTAGACAGACGATCGTTTGGAGTTAATGTAAGCCTCAGCGTCTGTACAAAGATTGAAAACGATGACGAAAGTCAAAGAAGCACAGTACGTTGTACGCCACATGAACAATCTGGATACAGCTATCAATAGGGTAAGTACCACTGCATGCAAATGCGTTTCGTAGATATGTAGCCCAACTATTTGGTTCGGTGAAATAGCTACCCGCTTAGGTTGCTGTACTTCAAAGTCCGTGTCCAGGGTGCTATGCTTTGGTTTAGTTTTTGCTTGTTTTACTTGTTATACCGCTGGGAGGTGGTAATCTTCAAAAGTCGGGGATTTGTACATCCACTAACCATTTCTCCCTTCTCCCAGCGGTACCGCCTTGTTGGCATTTCATCGCAGAGGGCGTTCTGACTTTGGATTCGTGTTAGTCTTGCTGGACTCTGTTCTCTCACGCTCCAGTACTTTCAGCCTTTTTCTTACTTAGGGTGCGCTACAGTCTGGGGTGGACCTGAACCTCAACCAACAAACCTCTCCAGTCAGTCCGGTTGCGAGCCAACTGCCTACAGTTGCGCATGCCAAGTTGGTTGGGGTACCCATCCACTTGTTTGCATCACCTAGCGCGAGGTCGTTCTCTACTGCGGCGTCCATCTGGCGCGGATTCAAAGACCTGTCTGCACTGTTCCATTAGTTTTGGCAAAAGCCTGGTTGTCAATGAGGAAGGCGATGGTACTCTAGGGTGTAGGTTGCATTTCAGTAGACAACAAGCCATTCAGTCATCTGAATGAGGTATTGCCCGAGGAACTTGTTTCTTAGATGGCTGAGGACGCCTGTACAGTGGCAAAGAAAGTTGGTTGTGTCTTCCGGAGCCTCCTTGTCACCACAGCCCCTGCAAAGGTCTTCGTCTGTCCCGTAATGTCTCCTATAAGAGTGGAGAGGGATTTTTTTGTACCCCTCCGCATGAGCCTTACTTTGTCGAGTACAGGCCATAGCTTCCTTGTGGTGATACAAGTATCTAGAGAGGTCCATCTGTTGTTCGCCTCCCGGCTTCGAGTTTAAGTTGTGCAAGACGGGAAGTACACTAAGGGTCGGAATGATCTGAGTTTAGTGTCGAGCCTCCCCTTGTCAGTTTGTCGGCTTTGTTGTTTCCTGGTATGACCTCATGTCCAGGGACCCAGTAGAGTCTAACCTTGTGCTGTGTTCCAAGCACCTTGAGCTCTTCTCTTTCTGTAGCAGATGCTTAATGTATGATGATGATGTATATTGTTGAGAGGTGCAAGTGCACTGCGACCTATAAAAGATCTATTGTGCCCCCCTTACTAAGGTTCTAGCCGATCATATACTCGGTCTAGAGCACTTCCCCCAGTCCAGCTGCTACAGCAAACCGGAGTATCTTCAGTGGATCCAGCGAAGGTAAGTCCGCTTCTGATAGGAGGTAGGCACCAAGGTGATTCCTTAGCAGATGCTTGCTTTAATTGCTTCCTGGCTGTGGATGAAAAGGGTGATATCCTCCTCTGGTATTGCCTCCATCGCAGTCTGCTATTGTCGCTGCTAGGACCTCTGCTGTAGTTTGGAAGCCAAACTGACATGGAAATTCCTAGTGGTTTAGAGAAATGCCTGCGCCAACGGTGGATGCTTTATCGCTTTTCCATTCTTCCCTGCTCGGGTAGGTGCTTAGAAATAGTCGCGTGAAGTTGCCTTCTCATTGCTCTGATGGTACCAATGCACGCTAGTCTTTGTAATTTTGTGATGGTTGGTGGCTTACCACCATGCAATGCTACCGTCAGTCAGTATAGGCCTTGCTATGCCGTGTACATCCATGGGATGGTTTTGGGATTCGATCCGATTCTTCTCACAGAACTGCTCAAGCATCTGCGATGTGAAGGCGGTTCCTCGGTCAGTGACGATCCTCCGGGTCAATCCAAAATAGCTGGCCACTTCGTTCAGCACACTATGAACCCCTTTACTGTTGGTGGTTTTTACGGCTCATAGTGTGGTGTACTTGGTGAAGTTGTCGACCAAGGCCAGAACGTATCTGGTTCCGCCTTTCCCCTTTGTACTGATCCGCCTGTGGGGTTCGCCAAGGTGATCCAAGTGTACCGTGTCGAAGGGGAGAGGAACGCGTTATATGCTGTGGAATTTGCACTCAGACTTGCCCCCTCTCCTCTTTCCGTAAGCGCACTCAACGCACGACTTGATGTTGCTCCTTCATCTTTGGGAACCAAAACGTCTGCCTTATCCTCTCCAGTGTCTTCTCGTCACCAAGGTGTCTCACGTTGTCGTGGCATATTTTCAAAATTCGCCTTGAGGACCACTCTCGGCATTGCCCACATTTCGGAACAGCCAATGCCCTATAACAAGATAGACCTTCTGTAGCTGCGTTCTTTTCCAAAGTCATCTCAGTTGCCTTCAACGTGGAAATTACGTCGTATAGCATCCGGTTACGCCACTGCATGGTACCCACCCAATCCTCTGCGGAGATATTGACATTCAGGATCAGCGCAGATGCCTCCTCCACTGCTCGCCTTCCATAGGTTGTCGGCTTAAGGCGTCAACATGGCTGATGAACTGTTTCGTAGTCGAACTCTTGGAGTTTGAGTCACCATCGTCCCATCCAGGGAATCAATTGCTGGTCGCAACTATAGCCTCACAGTCCGTGTATCATATCATACCCTATTCACCACATGTATTCTAATTTACCATATTATCTATTCGCCTTGGTTATTTACTTCTTTACATGTACATAAGCATCTAACCTATTGTTCTTAGAGAGCTTCAAGCTCGCCAATATAATGAAATAAAGTGAGTTGAATTATAACAAGCGACGAGTAAGGTCGTCTTGCGTGATCATTGTCACTAATTACGGGTTACAAAAATCAGCTAATTTTGCCATGGAAGAGTTATGGAAAAAACAAAACAGCGCAATGAGTTTAATTAATAATTTTCGGGTTAACTTCTAACAGAAATCCTGCTTACAGAAATTTTTATGAAAACACCAAAGAAAAGCAAACAAACAAGGGTCTCTGAGAAAATCAAGTGGTACAATCTGGACAAAGAAAAAGGCGAGGCTTTTGTTTTCGTAATGAAAAATTACCTCTCTCACACCATCAACGGAGCTGAGGATGAAGAGTGCAGAGCACAAAATATGTGGGATTCCCTACAGCGAACTTGCTTAAAGAAGGCCAAATCACTGCTAGGAGCTTCAAAAGGCCACCATCAACACGCCAAAGAAACATGGTGGTGGAGTGATGAAGCTAAGAAAGTGATAAATGAGAAGAAAGCGGCTTTCAAAGCTTGGTCAAAGTGCCCCTCTAATAATAGTGACGAAAAAGCTCGCCTCGAAATGGAATACAGATGCTGCAAAAAAAAAGCGAAGAAGAAGCGCGCTCAGCTTCAAGCAGAGAGTACGGAGGGCCTGTATCGGAAGCTGGAGAAAATATTTGCCCGGTTGCTGATGCAAACCAGGCTATCCAGGAGCTGCCAAGACACAATATGAACAAGAGTGCCACTATCTTCAAAATAGCCGCCCAAAGAAGGAAGAATGCTCAGGAGATTCATTCGCCAAAGTTCATTAGCAATGTTCATGGCCAGCTTCTTGTGGATGACGACAAAATTCTGCAGAGGTGGCGGCAGTATTGTGAAGAGCTTTTGAATGAACAGTTTCCCCGGCTATACTTTCCAAGAGCCACCCCTAACTGTGTAGAAATACCCGACATTACAGTCGAAGAAGTTAGTGAGGCGGTCAAATACTCCAAAAAACGAAAAGCGGTTGGGCCAGACGAGATACCCTCTGAGTTCTGGAAAAAGATGGGAGACATCGGGTTCAGATGGCTCAGAATTCTCATCTCCAAATTCGTGAGAGGTGATCCAATGCCGAATCAATGGAGGGAAAGTTACCTTCTCCCTGTATACAAAGGGAAGGGTGATACGCGAAACTGTGATAACTACCGTTCGATCAAGCTGATGTCACACACCATGAAGATCGTTGAGCGGGTATTAGGTGGCCGACTGCGAAAAATAATACGGCTATCTGATGATCAGTGCGGGTTTGTCTCGGGTAAATCAACCACAGATGCAATCCAAAGTATAAGGATCATAATGGAAAAACATCGTGATTCCTTAAAGGATTTGCATATTGTATTGGTTGACTTTGAAAAGGCATTCGACAGACAACCACGAGATCTGATATGGGTGGCGCTAAGACATCGAGGGGTTCCAGAAACCTATGTACAGATGATCATGGACATGTACGAAGGAGCAAAGACAAAAGTAAGATGCCCCGCTGGAGTAACCGAAGAGTTCCCAATCAAAGTCGGGGTACACCAGGGAAGCGTTTTAAGTCCTTTGCTCTTTATTACAGTCCTTTATTATCTGCTTGAAGGTAAAGTGATGGACCCCAAGGTACATCAGTTATTCTTTGCTGACGATGGAGCCATCATAAGTGAGGATCCTACATCCCTGCAACGAGCATTTGATGTGTGGGTGGACGTTTTGGAGGGAAATGGGTATCGCATTAGTTCAAAAAAGACAGAGTACTTGTGCTGCCCGTTCTCTGATCCACTCAGGCCTATTCCAGACATTTATTTGAATGGAACAGTGCTTCCCAAGTGCGAAAAGTTCAAATATCTGGGATCTATGATCAATAGCAAAGCAACTTGTGATGACGACATCAATCATCGTGTAAGCGTAGGGTGGATGAAGTGGCGAGAAAATTCCGCTATCTTTTGTGACAGAAAAATGCCCCCTAAGTTGAAAGGAAGGCTCTACACCGCAGTTGTACGTCCAGCGCTCACATACGGTTCACAATGTTGGACGATGTACAAAAAGTATGAGAGTAAATTAACGGCAGCTGAGATGAAGATGCTTCGCATGACAGCAGGAGTGACAAAGCTTGATCGAATAAGAAGTTCGAAGATCCGTGGAAGCTTTCACATCAAGGAAACCATCGTACAAAAAATAGAGCGTGACCGGCTCAGTTGGTATTGCCACGTTCAAAGAAGAGATCATTTGAACTCTGTTAAAAAGGCAATATCAATGCACGTTCCAAAGACATCGCGATGTAGGAAAGGCAGGCCTATAAACGCCTGGATCAGACAAATGCGACGACATCGGCAATTCATTGGCCTCAGTAACCGAGTGATCCAAAATCGGCAGGGCTGCCGATATTTTCTGAGGTCAAATAGGCGAACCCCACAGGCGGATCAGTAGAAATGCGGTGAAGTGGGAGGGTTGTGATCCCTTGTTTTCGGATCATAACCTCGCTGATAAAAGGAAGAAGAAGATTACCTAATAATAAAATAAGACATTATTTATGACAAAATAATACTTGTTTTCAAAACCCCCCGAACATTTTTTCTGCGTTCGCGCCTGATTCCACGTGTGTTTTAAAACTTAACATGTTGTCGAGCATTACTCCTAAGTATTTAACTGCTTCCTTGGTTCTTATAGTCTGAGTTCCGACTTGAATATTCGCATATTCAACAGCTTTTCGACTTGTTATAAGAACAGCTTTAGTTTTGTGGTCTGCTAATTCTAAGCCGGCGGTCTTTAATTTTTCCGATTGCTTCGTTTGTCGCTGATTCTATTTCGTGGATGTGTTTAGCCACGGTGACCACGGCGATGTCGTCAGCGAACCCGATTATCTTAACTCCTTGTGGAAGTGCTAGTCGCAGGACTCCGTCGTACATGATATTCCATAAGAGAGGGCCTAGTACTGATCCTTGTGGGACTCCTGCCGCGACGTTGTAGTACTTTACCCCCTCGTCGGTTTGGTACCTCAACTTCCTGTTGGTGAAGTAGCTTGTAACTATCATCAATAGGTAGTATGGAGTATCCATTCTGGCTAGCGATCTCCTTGTGAATGTCCAACTTGCCGAGTTTAGGGCGTTTTGATGTCCAGAGTCACTACTGCACAGTATTTCTTTGTTCCCATCTTTCTCCTTGGATTGCTCCAGTTGCTGTGTCAACTACCGCTTTTATGGCATCAACGGTAGAACGCGATTTTCTAAATCCGAACTGATGGTCTGACAGTGCTCCTTTCTCTTCTGCTTCCACGAGCAGTCTGTTGTATATTATTCGACTTGGGAATATATGCGTAGGTACATATGTACATGCTTATGCATGCGTAGAATAGAACTATTGCAATATTTTTCCATTTTGTTAGATGAGATGTTGTTGATCGTTAGATTTGTCCACATTTTGGAATGTTTCAATGGATTTAAAATAAATTGTGTGTTGGAAGCGGGTTTGCATATGATCTGGTGGGACTCCGACGGGGGAAGTTATAATTGAGTTTATACATTTTCGGTATTGTATTCAGTTGGCAATTATATTTCAACAAGTAAATAACCGTCAACTAAAATGCGGCGTAGCAGGGCGAGCACTGGTCAGCTAGTCCAATATGTATGTCCATTCGACTTAGCCGAGCCTTACTCGCCATTTATGAAGCGCGTCGTCAAGGAATTCTATCTATTCTTTTTTTGCGGCGATTGAACGTTCTCCATCCGTTCTCCTACCATCACTCCTGCGATGGCTTTTTCTTTTTTTTTTTTTTAGTTTTAGGTATAAATTGATGTGTCCACTAGGCATTTCAGCTCTCTGTTAATTTTTTTTTAGATTTCGGTCTTCTCCACTCACTGTGCTTCTAGTTGTATTGACGTTGCGAATCGTCTGCCGGATTATTAATTGTATCTAGTCTACTGACAGATATAATCCTACTCTTTTCATCTTTCCACGTATTGTAAAATGGATGCCCTGGTACTCATTATTCCACAACGGGTGGACCCTGCACCGTGTTCTGTAGTATGCAAAGCATCTGAGTACTGAGTGGGGATGTTCATTCCAAAATGCCCAAATCATTTCAAGGAGGAAATCGGTGGCTGCAACCTAATTCCTTTTATGATGACATGGTAAGCATGTAATTCAAATAAGATTCGGGGCATTTCGTACTTCGCTATGATATTTCCGCATTCAGGCCTCAAATTGGAGGGCAATGTTCCATCAGATATTTCGCTTTGTCTATGGTAAAAAAAAAGTAGTCTTTGTTCAACAAAGTGAAACTCTTTTATACATCATTAGCCTTAACTCAACGAATCACGTTTTTTTTTGCCTAATGCTCAACACTGAAACACAGTCATTGGGATCAATCGACAGCTTAGCCCCCAGAACAACCAATTACACCCTTCGCAACGCAAAATCTATATATAAATGATCTGTCGTGTCAATTAGAAGGTATTAAAGTTAATCCCTTACCTTCAACTGACATCCTGCAGCACACGATGTCAGGTATTCAATTCCTGCGCTCCCCATCCCCATACACAGAAACCCGATACAAGAGTAAAGATAAATATACCAAAAGCAACATAGTGAGGGAATCCTGGGCACACACAAACTGTGTCCCCCACCCAACCAAGAGTGTTATTTTGTCAAAGCGTTCCCCGAACGTATCCTTTAACTAGACGGGAGCAGTATCTCAACCATGCTGACACATACGATACCCGCGTCAAGCTGTCAGAATGTAAAATCGTCGGCTGATATGCGCCAGAGTGGACACTTCCATTCGCCGGACTAGGAACAATTGCGTTAATTTACACACCTATACCGTTGCCGACAAAAAGCCACCGTTGCCACTAATCCAATAAAATGTGTATAATTAAATTTTCTCTTCATTTGAATACGTCACTTCTGTTTCCAATTAAAACCTGTTGGATGTTGTGTTCAGTTCGAAAATAACACCATAGCTCTGGGTCCATGGTCCATTCGGCTAAGTCCTCTGGTCTACCCAGTCGGCTATGCGCAGGAATCTAATTGATTATCCTGGCGATTTAATGAACCACGTAAATAATTATAAAGCTATTTTTAGTGGGAGATGCACCATGACGGAGGAAGCTTAATTAAATTTTCGACAAATTTGCGATGCGCCGGAGCTTGAACAATACCGAGAATGATTGCTAGTCTTTGGGAAAAAATGTGAATAAAAGAAAAAGGATACGAAATTGTATATCATTTACTGTAACTTAGAATTTATTTTTCTATTGTATAACTTAATATTTCCAGGTACTATTTTGCGATGAAGTACTGGGGCAAGTACTGTTCCTTGGTTACGGAGCGTCATACTTCCTACACTTTTCTGTGCGATGGTTCTTGCGAAAATTTCAGAGATCTTCGAATGGATTATTCAAAAAGATTTCGTTCGTAAATGGCATCCTGTAGAGTATGTGCTTCTGGGATACTGCCAAGCCCCGGAATTTTTCTGGATAAGTCATCTAACTGTGCTGTCCCTCAGATTCCACTTACACAGGGAAAATTACAAGCATAGTGTAGACCACTGCTACGTGGTTGATCTTCCTGTTGAGGGTTGTATTCCAAGCTGCAGTCATTGCCACGTTTTAATCGCCAAATGAGGGGTTTAAATAAACTATACAGGTTGACCATGGATTTTTGACCGATTTCCAGACAATAGTCAAAAAGCGGTCGCAGGTCGTAGGATAAGAAGCTTACAGCGTGATCCATGGTCAAAGTTTTGTAAAATTTAGAATTTTGAATTTTTTAATTTGTTTCGTCGAAATGAGATGTTCCGTTCAATTAAAAGTCAAAAGTATGTGTACGTTACTGCAATTTTTTTTTTTTTTTTTAAGTGAGTGCGTACTTTTCATTTTTTTTAGCGAATGAGGTATACTCATACAGTATTATATCCTAGCAAAATACCATGAAAGGGATAAGTTAAATATTAATATCTAAGTTATCTGGCCAGTCGACAGTTTTGGCGGGTGCATATAGTTCACCTGATGGATTCCCCGTATAGGCCTGCATTGACTGCTCGGCAGGCACATTCTGGAGATGATACCAGACCCCATTTGAACAAGTTAATCTTGCGGTAACAGTGAATCGTACGAATACGACTTAAACGAGTCACTTCGGAGTGATGTCAGTTATATTGACGTTAAGATGGACGTTAGGTATTTTGACTTTTCAACGACAGGTATTTAAACATTAAGTGGTCGAGGATATGATCACAGAAGCAAAGGAACTGCCTTAAGATAGCCACATAGGGTGATAAAAATAAATAAATATTTGGCGCAACAGCTCTTTAAGTGCCAGGGCCTAGCTTCTCGCAATCACTCATGTTGTGTGCGTTATATTTTTCACACGACTGGAAGGGACCTACAGTTTAGTGCCGTATCCGAAGGGCAATTTGTTTTGACAAGCTTTTTCGAGACAACAATACTCCCGGATATTTGTGAGACGCTCGTGAGAGGTGGGACCGTGAAAATACATTTTTGGTGTTTTTTGGGAATCGAACTTGGAACTTCACGCGCAATGATCCGACACACTAACCACTTAAGAGTCCATACTCTTTATTATTATAAATTATAATAAGGGATTTTGGATCATAACCTCGCTGATAAAAGGAAGAAGAAGAAGAAGAAATTATAATAAGCGTGTATATAACAGCGACCTAATGGTCTATTGGTCCGTCCAAGAGCCCGAACTTGGATTTCTCCTGGACCATGTAACGAGTCGGATATCCTCAAAATTATCCAAATTCAAAATCCAGACCTTCCAACCGCCAACTGGAAGATTATCAAAGCCGGCGAACCGGTAGAGGCAGGAAGTTTAGTTTCATTCCCCCACAACCAAGAATACCTGGAGCTTTTAAGCAAAAGGGATTATACAATTTTCTACGGCATGGAAGAACTGGTGCTGAAGGTCCACGAGAAAGACGAAAGACTCATCTCGGGTATGGTTTCCTCTCTAAGCAGCCTTGGACTGGATACCGAACCAGATAGCCTTCCGTCTCACTCACAACCGACGGCTCCCACTTCGACCCAGGTCGTAACGCCAGCTGAGTCAGCAGGCGCAAAAGAAATAACCGAACCAGTCGGTACACCAGCTGAGTCAGCAGGTGACATAGAGGTAGTTGTGCTGCCAAAGCATACCAGTGGTGAATCTTCCGACTCGGAGGATGGTGACACCACAGTAATAGAGGCATCTGTACCAGTCAGGAATGATGATCCGACTGGTATAGATTAATCTACACCACTCGATGGCAGCTTCTGCTAACCTTTTACTCCGCCTGCAGTCAGGACGAGAGGACATTGCCCTTATCCAGGAACCTTGGGTGACAAGCGACAACCGCATAGCTGGACTAAGGGCAAATAACTATTCCTTGCTTAATGCCAAATGATTAGGTAAACCAAGAACCTGCATTTTAGCGAAAAATAACTTAAGTGAAGTTAGACCGCGATGGGAAAGACAGGCTACGGATATCGTCAGCGTATATGCCCTATGATGATACAGGCGCTCTACCAACAGCTAATATACGCGAGACGATAAAATCAGCCCAAGCAAGCAACATTCCCCTAGTGATAGGCGCTGACGCCAATGCCCACCACAACCTCTGGGGAAGTAGTGACTCAAATAATCGAGGTGAGCGTCTTTTCGACTTTATCGTAGAAACTTACTTCGTAGTATGTAATATAGGTTCTGAACCTACTTTTACTAACAGAATTAGGCAAGAAGTACTAGATATTACTTTAGTCACCCCAAAGCTAAATATTAGTAAATGGATGGTATTTAAAGAAGTCTCTTTTTCGGACCATAAGTACATACAATTTAGTTTGGAATTTACCAAACCTCCATTAAAGTCCTTTAGGAATCCTAGGAATACTAACTGGCAGGTTTATAATACATTCTTAAATAAAGAACTCGACACCGAGCCAACTCAACCTTGCTCACCATCTGAAATCGACCAGATGGTAGATAAAGTATCCAAAGCCATGAATAAAGCCTTCTTGAAAGCTTGTCCGTTAAGCAGGCACAGAAATGGCAATAAACCACCTTGGTGGAATACTAACATAGCAAAACTCCGAAATGACAGTAGGAAACAGTTCAATATAGCTAAGTCTTCACGATCTCCAGAAGACTGGGACAACTATAAGAACAGCCTCAGGGTTTTCAAAAAAGAGATGAGGAAAGCTCAGCGAGAATCGTGGAGATTATTCTGGTTCAATATAGAAAGGACAAACGCTTCTAGTAGATTGAGGAAAATACTTTCCAAATCTCCTCATACCCCTAGTTTTATCCAGAAACCTAACGGGGACTGGACCATGTCCACAGAAGAAACTTTAAACCTCCACATGGACACGCATTTCCCAGGAAACTCTATAGATACAAACATATCTATACCCCAACACCACTCAATCATGGACGTTCCGGCGGGAATAATAAACACACATACAATTCATAGGGCTGTTAATAGTTTCCTTCCATACAAATCTCCAGGATAAGATGGCATTACACCAGTAGAACTGCAAGAGGGCATAAAACCCTTAGCCCCCTGGCTCTATGTAATTTTCAATAGCTGCCTTAAATTCGGCTATACCCCATCCTCATGGAAAAGAGTTAAGGTGGTCTTCATCACGAAATGCGGTAAGACCTCACACTACACTCCGAAAGATTTCAAACCAATTAGCCTCTCCTCTTTCTTTCTAAAAACGTTAGAAAGGCTAATTGATAATTATATTCGTTCTAAACTCAAGGTACAAACCTTATCTAACTCCCAGCATGTTTACCGGAAACGCTTTTCAGCGGAAACAGCTCTACACTCGTTAGTAGGCACAATTGAAAAATCTCTTTGCGTTAAAGAATATACCATGGTATCTTTCCTTGACATAGAAGGCGCCTTTAATAGCGTCAATACAGAATCCATCATAAGAGCGCTCGCTAACCTAGAGGTTGATTGCTGCTTACTCATCTGGATATAGCGAATGCTGAACAGCAGCCAAATTCTATCCGAGCTTAGGTACTGCTCAACCAAAAGGGTTAGCGCACAGAGGCACTCCCCAGGGTGGTGTTCTCTCTCCGCTACTTTGAATACTAGTAGTGAATAAGCTACTCACTTCACTGGGAAATAAAGGCTACAAGGTCGTAGCATATGCTGACGATATCGCTATAGCTATTTCAGGTAAATTCCCCCAAACCCTAAGAGATCTAATGAATTCGGCGCTAAATTTAGTAGCGAAATGGACGGACAGTGTTGGGCTTAACGTAGATTCGTCCAAAACTGAACTAGGAAATATAAAATCCCGATCATAGCTCCCCCTAAGCTTAGAAACACGGAACTCAGCTTTACAAACACAGCAAAATACTTAGGGTTAACCCTTAGTAATAAACTTAACTGGAAACAGAACATTCTAGACCGTACAAAGAAAGCAGAAATCGCCATCTACACCTGTAAAAAGGCTATAGGTCCTAAATGGGGTCTTCGACCTAATATAGTCCACTGGTTGTACCTGGCGGTGGTCAGACCAATTCTGCTTCATGGTGTTCTCGTCTGGTGGCTTGCACTCGAAACAAGGTGCAACAGAAACTCTATAGAAAGAGTACAGCGATTAGCATGTAGGTGCATCACAGTGGCTCTCAGGTCCACTCCCACAGCCGCCTTAGAAACCCTACTCAATATCTTTCCCATTGATATCTTTGGGAAATTGGTAGCATCTAAAGCAGCCCTAAGACTTAGAGAATCTCTCCAGTGGTCAAGTTCACGAATCGGCCACGTGAAAATTCTACGAAACTCCAATCTCAGAGAAACAGATTATATATCCCCATTTATTGATTTCAACATCAAATATAACACCACGATCCCTGACAGATCCGCATGGGATGACGGTACCATTCTGAATGACGCCGCAATCAAAATCTATACAGATGGCTCCAAAACTTCGGAGGGCACATGCTTGGATATTTTTTCTGAAGTACCTCTGATAAACGTAGCTCTCCGACCTCCGGACCACTGCAGCATTTTTTTAGCAGAAATATCGGCTATTCGTGAAGCAGTGCGCAGACTCCCTTTGTACCCGATAGATGGCAGGTCTATAGTCATTTACATAGACAGTCAGTCAGCGATTAAAGCTCTGGAAACGCCAACAATAAGATCTAAGTTGGTCAAACATTGCCGCGAATCTCTTAACGAGATTGCGGACAGATGCAATATCACTCTGTGCTGGGTCCCGGGACACAGAGACATTCCAGGCGATTGTAAAGCAGATGAACTAGCTAAGCAAGGCACCGTACTATCTCTAGCTGTCAACAGAGAGGTACCGGCACCCCCAATACAAACGATGAAACTTCATATGTTAAACGAAGCGCAAGCTACTGTAAAGGACAGATGGAGTAATCTGTCTACGTGCGTGTCGACCAGAAAGATCTGGCCTCTCTTAGACGCAAAGAAAACCAAAAAACTCCTTTCATTAAATAGAAGGAACATAGCCTCATAGTAGGAATAATCACAGGACACTGTTTGTTAGGTAGACACGCCACTAGAATGGGAGTCCCAGCAAATAATTATTGTAGAAGCTGCAGAGAGCTACCCTGAGAAAGAAAAAGTTAGGGGAATACTTCTTTGAAGACTCAAGTGACCTGTCTAACATAGACATTATAAACTTATACAGATTCATAGGGAAATCCAACTGGTTTAGTTGAAATACAGTAAGTTCGATTGAATCAGCCACCCCCAATACTTATTTGTACACTATACCTTCCCGGTACACACCGACTTAGGGTTGATTGAGTCAGTCACCCTCTCAAGCCACTTCAGGCATAGTTATTCTCATCCAACACCCTCCTGAGAAAGGTTAAGGTTCCCCGGTAACCGGTGATTCTCCGGTCCCAACTCTACGTGGTATCACAATGGACCCAAGTGGAATAAGTGTGTCTTGACCCTGTCAAGACAGCCACCTTACTTAACCTAACCTAATGGCCTATTGTGTCCCCCTACTAATACCTTAGAGAGGTTTGTTGCTTCACTAGAGTTCCCCTTGCATCACAATTCTTTCCAGAACAAGATTAAAGAGTCGTGTACTCTTCCTTAGTTTTGGCGAGAATAGACCACCGTTAGAGCATTATCTCCAGTTCAGATTCTTTGAAGAATTTCAGAATAAGAAGCGGATCTATGGTTGATGTATCCTCATCTGATATTTGGTACTTGCCCGGATATTTATTTTTGTTATGGGTCAGTGCCTTGCAAGACTCCAGAATGTGCTCAGGAGTTTCACTGCATATTGTGCCTCCCGTTCACCCACTCTTTTATGGCTTTCAAATCCGTTTCCTCGTTGTTTTCGCCCTTTTCCCAACATCTATCCATTGTAGTTTGCGCTGTGCAAAAAGAAGATTATTACGCAAAAGGTTCGTGGTATGACAGCCCCTTTCATGGCAGGAAGTACCACTTCATTCCATCTGTTTTATTTGTTTTCAGCCATTCCGCTGGAATCTGAGCTTATGCTCCCATTCTAGAGCCATTTCAGCCACAATGGCATTCTCTAGTGCATTGAGCTTAATGGTATCCTGCGTCTTGTGCTAATGTGCAGGGAGACCTGCAATCTGCTCCGCTATCGCAACTCTTGGTCGACTTCAGCCAAATGTCACAGCCTTAGCAGCCGCAGCTTTCGTAGGTCTTGCCTAAAGTTTTTGCCACTTTCTTCTACCCTCGGCTTTTTCTGCGGGCTACTTGCACGGGCGAAATTGTTTCACTGATTTGTTTTGCCATGAGAGCGGCATTAAACTCGGCCTTGGACTTCTGTCTTATAGTCCTTTGACTCCTTACTTGCTTCCTTAGATGGGAAACCCTTTTTGAGGTAGCGAAGGAACTATCTGGTGTCCCACGCCGCTTAGTCCCCTTCGAAAATGGTCGTCTTTGCATCCATGCGCATGCGCGCTTTCTCTTAGTCTTTGCTGCATGGTGTTAAGAGGTTCCAGGTTGATCTCCACTATAGCCTTGCCTAAAGGCCGAGGTGCTGGAACTGCGCCTGTTCTGGTGTTTTCCAGACGTGCAGCCAACTTCTGCAGTGGGGATCGAATCAACAGGTTCGGTGAGTTGGTGTAAGGGGTAGACTCGTTGGTGTAATGGGTACCCTCTTTAACGAATCTGAACTAATCAAGACAGTGAAGTCGAGGTGCGTTCCTGCATTCGTTGCGTAAACTTCTGCATTCCAGAGAGACACCCACACTAGCCATTTATTATAACTGTCAATTTTTTAACTACTACTTCATTGTCGCCTTATTGAAAAAATTTCGAACGACATTTTCCAAAAATCCAGGTACTTGACTACGTAGTTGTTGTTAATATGTACTTCTAAAGCTTAGGCATAGTTACATATCTAAAGCATCGATTGATACGGCCTCAGAGTATTCAGTAGTGGCTTTCTTTTCCACCATCCTAAGCTTATCGATATTGCAGGTCTTGCTTCATATGGGTCACTAATCCTTGACTGGGTTTATTGCTTTTGTTTATTACTAATTGCATGGAATCATCACATTTTGGGGATCTGCATTGCGATTGTTCGGGAAATTACTAACTGCTCAAAACATGGATTGGGTCATTAGCGCAACAATGAAGTTTGTGATGAAGTGCTTGTTTTACCTCTTAGTGGTGATCCCCGGACAGCTATAAGTGAATATCCTTATACATGCAGGCTTAAATTGTAAGTGCGGGTTGTCTAGGGCTTTGATTCTAGACTGGGTAACGTGGGCCAGCAACCTGCGTTACCGAACTTGAGAGAATTTTACGAAACTCACAAGCCAACACCGGAAGTACAATCTTTTACAAGTTTGTACAACTACTAGCTTACGCCCATTGACATAGTCGGAAGAAATCAGCGTGCCGTCAGGTTTAGCGGTCAATGAAGGCAAAACAAAATATATACTGTCTACAAAAAAAGACACACAATATCAGCGTCTTGAACAGAACGTCACAATAGATAGATATGATTTTGAGGTATTTAAGGACTTTGCCTACCTAGGCACTATGGTGAGCTCCACAAATGACACCAGTGGGGAGATCAAACGGAGAATTACTCTTGCCAATCGCTGTTTCTATGGGCCAAGAAGTTAATTGAGTAACAAAGCCCTATCTCGGACTAATAAGCTAACTCTGTATAAGACACTAAGCATGGAGTTTGTCAAAATCGGATGCGGATGTCCTTGATCATTTTGAGAAGAAAGCTCATCGAATGATCTTTTGATCTTTCGTCCCGTCTGCGTAGACGGCGAGTAGAGGAGATGGTACAAGGCCGAACTATAGGGTATATACAAGGACATCGACTTAGCCAGAAGAGTTCACATACGATAAGGTGGCTGGGTCATGTAGAGCGAATGGAGCCCAACGTTCCAGCCCGGAAAGTCTTCAAATCCACCACGAGTGTATTGCACAGTAGAGGACGACCTCGCGGTAGGTGGCGCAAACAAGTGGAGGGGGACCTCAATCAACTTGACGTGCGCAACTTAAGGCAGCTAGCTCGCAACCGGGCTGGCTGGATAGGTTTGTTGGTGGAGGCCAAGGTCCAACCCGAACTGTAGCGCTATCTTTGTAAGTAAGTAAGTGCGTTGAATAATAATCGCCACTTTACTTGCTCTTCATCGATCTTGAAAAGGCGTTTGATAGTGTCGACAGGGAGTTATTTGGCGTGCCTTACGCCGGAGATGTATTCCCGATAAATTAATTTGCTGTTATCAAAGCTACATACGAAGGCTCCAAATGTCACGTTCTACACAGAGGAAGGTTGTCTAAAGAATTTCAGATCCAAAGCGGGGTAAAACGGGGCTGTATTCCTTCACCAATACTATTCCTATTGGTGATTAGGTTAGCGATGTGCTTCGTGCAGCTTTCGACGGCAAACGATGGACTGTTATATCCCAACTGAAACATCTTGACTACGTTGACGATGTATGCTTGCTCTCTCACAGAATTATGTGCCTCCACCCAATGACAGCAGATGTGGAGAGGGAGACAGCCGTCGTCGGGCTGAAAATGAGTACGACAAAGACTAAAATCATTAGCGTTGGAACAAACTCATCGGCTCAACTAGATTGCTGGACAACTGGTGGGGAGAGTAGAGGATTCCTTGTATCTTGAGAGTATTGTCTCGACCGATGGTGGAACCTGTTGAAGATCGATGTCTATCTTCCTTTGACGTAAAACGAATTCTTTTCCAAATGGTTAATTATAACCCTTCTTCTGAATTGTACCTTGGATTAATACTGTCCTGCGAGATCAAATAGCTAACCATGCTATGCAATGGAACCCTTTAATCCAGGATGGCAGAATACCTGGCGGCCCGAGGAGGACACGGCACAGAACAGTCGTGAAGGAGGCACAGCAGTTGGGGAAAAGTTGAGGAGAGCTGAGGACATTGCCACAGGCCGTACTCGATGGTACGTAGCCGTAGTAGAATCCCTACGATCCACAAGGTGATATAGGACATAAGCATTGAAGAGACGATCTGGAAAGTTAATATTTTGCTATGAGTGTATAAGGGTATGTGACCATCGATTTCAAATCTCGCCGAGGTCAGCATGCGATGACAATAAGCACTACGATTACATATGCCTCGATGGTGTATGCCATCAGAAATTGTTACTAGAAAAACAGTAATGAGGGGTCTCATTAGAATATAAAATTTGGAATATGTATGCCTTTAAGGTGCAACAAGCACTTCGGGTAGAATGAAATGGGTTCTTAAGCTGAAGCAATCTTATTTTCTTTTTTATATTTCTGGCCTATCCTCTTAGAAGGCTTATTCTATTTGTTTAACTAGTATCAATAAGAAAAAGCATTGGAAATACATACTTATCCACTTTCGGTTCACTCAGGCTAGGCATATGGTCATTAATATTTCTTCATACCTAGTAAGAAAGGTCGTTTCAACATCCAGAGAGTCAGTCGAATGGCATAAGAAGTCTACTGGATTTCCAAGAAATGCCGAAGCTTGTAAAAGGGATGGGATATACAAGAGGATAAACAATGCTCTTTCCAAAACTAACATATATTTTTATACAGGTCAGCATCAACAACACCAAGGATGATGTTCATAGATATATGCATACTAGGTGCATCGCCGGACCTTGGCCCGGATGTGACAGAACCATTTAATTAAAAAAAGCCGAAAGTTTAGTTGTTGGTTGTTTTTTATTTCATTAGACAGAAAATATCTATTCCTTAAGATCTTACAACTTGCAGTTTATTCTATTCACTGGGCCAGTTTTTTTTTATTTTCATTCCTGATAGAGCTCTAAAAAGGGTGGTCGACTGAACCAGCTAACATTAGGAAAGTAACCAGACACCTTTTAAATGTAGCCAAAAGAACAAAGCTAGAAGCGCCCTGGGAACAATATACGTCCAGTCAGAGAAATTTCAAAAATGAGACACAGAAGGGCAAACGCTACTCTTGGCAGCACTTCTGTAATGAAACCAAAGGTACAACAGAATCTACGAGACTGAAAAAAATCCTATGCAGAGAATCAAAAACTCTTGGATCTCTTAAGGAACCCGACACACGGTGGACTGAATCCTGTGCAGAATTACTTAGCCCCCTGCTAAAAGCGCACTTTCCGGGTTGTACGACCCATCTAGATAAAACATCGATGGGTTGTACAACCCATCTAGATAATAATATCGAAACTAACAGTAATTTTGTAACGGAAACTCCGTCGGATCTTATTACAGAGGAAAGCATTGAGTGGGCAATTGGATCATTCTCTCCCTTTAAATCCCCAGGACCCGACGGGATTATCCCGATCATGTTACAGAAAACAGTAACCACAATCATCCCGGTACTTAAATAACTATACCTCAACAGCCTCATTTGGGAGTATATACCTAGAGCATGGAAAGAGGTTAAAGTGGTCTTCATACGCAAGGTCGGTAAGGCCAGCCATACAACTGTGAAGGACTTTAGGCCAATAAGCCTTACCTCCTTTGTCCTAAATACCTTTGAAAGACTAGCTGACATATACATCCGTAGTAAACTACGCCCAGGTGACATATCCCCAGCGCAGCACGCCTATATGAAAGGAAAAAGCATAGAGACAATGCTGCGCTATGTTATCGGCTCAATAGAAAAATCATTGAAAGACAAAGAATATACACTAGCCGCTTTCCTAGACATAGAAGGAGCCTTTTACAATGTCAAAACGGACGCGGTTCATAGAACTCTAACGAACGTATTCACAATATTCACAACTTCGAGATAAAATGGATCGTCAATATGCTAGAGGAAAGACTTATTAAAGTTGAACTCGGAGGAACAAAGCTTGAAGTCTATGCCTCAAGAGGCACCCCTCAAGGAGGGGTTATATCCCCACTGCTGTTGGTAATTGTCCTAAACGAAGTCCTTTTTAAACTCAGAAACAGCGGCGTCAAAGCCATAGCCTTTGCGGACGACAATGTGCTGCTCGCAACAGGAAAATTTCTCCCGACCCTAAGCGAACAAATCGAAGGGGCGCTGAAGATCATTGACTCCTTGACGGAGAGATGTGGACTAGCGGTAAATCCACAGAAAACGGAGTTAGTACTATTCACTAACAAAAGAATAATTCCACAATTCGTAACACCTTCCGTAAGGGATATTCCCCTGAGTATCTCCAGTAGTGCAAGATACCTCGGCCAGGTGCTCGATAGGAAACTGAACTGAAGACTAAACATTAACGAAAGGGTCAAAAAAGCCACGGTAGCTTTTTACTCGTGCATAAGAATATTCGGGAAGGCTTGGGGACCGAACCCCAAAATCTTCTTATGGATGTATACAGCTATAGTAAGGCCAATACTAACGTATGGCAGCCTTGTATGGTGGCAAACAGCCAGCAAAATTAGCAACCTAACTGCTATCACAAAAGTACAAAGACTAGCGTGCATCTCCACAACCAGTGCGATGAGAACGACATCTACAGCAGGACTCGAGGTCATTCTCAATCTGCTTCCGCTAGACATCTTTATACAAGTATCGGCGACTCTTAGTGTCGTAAGATTAAGCCAAACAGATAGCTGGAGACAAAATGCAATTGGTCATACCACAATTCTGCAGAGATATCAAGGCAGTGTTTCTAATACAGACTACATAACGCCTTACCTAGACTTCACGAGACCATTTTTAAGCACCTATCTGAGCAGGGTAGGCTGGAAAAATGGCAGAACGCTTAACGAGTGATCCATAGCTGTGTACACCGATGGATCCAAAATGGAAATAGGTGTAGGTGCAGGCATCTTCTCTGAAATGCTTGGTTTCTCAATGTCTGCTCGGCTTCCGAACTGCAGCAGCGTTTTCCAGGCAGAGGTCCTAGCAGTGACAATAGCAGCCCGTGAGACTGCGATGAGGGCAATACCACGGGAGGGCATCACCTTTTTCATCGACAGCCAGGCAGCGATAAAAGCAATATCTGCTATAGAAATAAAATCGAAGCTTGTGAAGTGTTGTAGAGAAGAGGTTCTTGGAATACAGTACGAGGTAAAGTTCTGCTGGGTCTCTGATCATGAAGGCATACCAGGGAATTAGAAAGCCGACGAACTGGCTAGAGAAGACTCAGCACTAAACTCGGACCAATCCGACCCATCGGTGTACATCCCGCCTTGCGCACTCAAATTCAAAGCAGGAAACAAAGCCCTAACGGAGGCTAATAACAGGTGCATCTCTTTAGATACTTGTGTCACTACGAGAAAGCTATGGCATGCAGTCGACAGAGTAAGAACTGTTGGATTGTATTGTCGAAATTACATGTCATGCATTATATTATACTTATACAGGGTGTCCGCCGGGAAGGTATACTACTTTGTTTGTTTAAAATTTTTGATTAAATGAAAGAGAATGGTATGATAAATGTTTTATTTAATGTCGGCAATTATGTATGGAATACAATATCAGGTAAATGTCCGCCTCTGCTAGTTTCACAAATGCGAGCCCTTTTGAGCACATTTTTCATTACATTCTCACACATTTCACGCGGTATTTCATTAATTTCATCACGAATATTTTGTTTGAGTTGCTCAAGCGTTTCTGGTTTGTTTGCATAAACCTTGCTTTTCAGATATCCCCACAAAAAGAAGTCAGGAGCAGTCAAATCAGGCGACCGTGGAGGCCAATCAACATCACCATTTTTTGAAATAACTCGTTGTGGAAAGAGGTCTCGCAGTAATTCCATTGTAATCCTGGCTGTATGCGATGTGGCACCGTCTTGTTGATACCGTATGTTAATCAAGCCCAAATGCAAATCCTTGTGCAAAATTGTGGCCAAAGTTGTTCTTTGAAGACCAAGCTCCTGAGCACGGCGTCGAATTGAGGTTGATGGATTGTTTTGAACACTTCCTTGAACAGCAGTAATGTTTTCAGCCGATCTTGCAGTACGTTGTGGCCCATGCTTGGGCCTATTACCTACAGACCTTCTTTCTTCGAAATCATTCACTACACGATAAATAGTGCGTTTTGTTGGCACGTTGTTTCTCCCAAAAATTTCACGTAACTTTCTCATCGTCACAGTAATCGATGATTGATTTTGATAAAATGTTTTAACGATTAAAACACGTTGGTTTATCGAATATTTTTCCATAATAAATTTGCCACGTGTCTACTTCACGACTGCCAAATATGAACTGCCAAGATGTTTACCAAAATGGCGGCAAAACAAAGTAGTATACGTTCCCGGCGGACACCCTGTACTAAAATAGACTTTACATTATACACATAAAGATTAACTTTACACACAAATTCAATCATATCTCCTATGTACAAATCTATACAAATCCTAATAAAATGTTCAGTTTAATTGTAACAGTCAGCGGGCTTAGTTCTTTCCAGCATAACTTAACAGGTTATGGGCCCAGACCGTTTTGAAACAACTCATTTTATTTCTATTCGATCGCAAGTAAATTTCGTGAGAATTCAAATTTAACAATTTTATTTCGGATTCACGATTCTGATCTGGTGCGCAATTTAAAGGTAGGAGTATGGATAGTGAGTCAATTAAGATCGAAAAGTTGCTATGTGCCGATCAGTGGGCAACGTGGAAATTTCAGGTGAAAATCCTGTTGAACGCAGCTGAATTATTTGGAGTAGTTTCGGGAGATGATCCCAAACCGGGCAATGATGACATAGCTCTAAACGAATGGTTGCAACGAGATATAAAGGCCCAAAAAATAATTGCAACGACTTTAGGGGGGCAAGCGCTCATTCGCATTATCAATTGTGCTACTGTCCAAGAAATGTGGACCAAACTTTTGTCAGTGTATGCACATACAACCGCTACCAACATCAATATGTTACAGCAACGCTTCTATAGCTATGTGAAAAATCCGCATGATGACGTAGCAACTTCTTCTTCCTTTTATCAGCGAGGCTATGATCCGAAAACAAGGGATCACAGCCCTCCCACTTCACTGCATTTCTACTGATCCGCCTGTGGGGTTCGCCTATTTGACCTCAGAAAATATCGGCAGGCCTGCCGATTTTGGATCACTCGGTTACTGAGGCCAATGAAATGCCGATGTCGTCGAATTTGTCTGATCCAGGCGTTTATAGGCCTGCCTTTCCTACATCGCGATGTCTTTGGAACGTGCATAGATATTGCCTTTTTAACAGGGTTCAAATGATCTCTTCTTTGAACGTGGCAATACCAGCTGAGCCGGTCGCGCTCTAATTTGTGTACGATGGTTTCCTTGATGTGAAAGCTTCCACGGATCTTCAAACTTCTTATTCGATCAAGCTTGGTCACTCCTGCTGTCATGCGAAGCATCTTCATCTCAGCTGCCGTTAATTTACTCTCATACTTTTTGTACATCGTCCAACATTGTAAACCGTATGTGAGCGCTGGACGTACAACTGCGGTGTAGAGCCTTCCTTTCAATTTAGGGGGCATTTTTCTGTCACAGAAGATAGCGGAATTTTCTCGCCACTTCATCTACCCTACGCTTACACGATGATTGATGTCGTCATCACAAGTTGCTTTGCTATTGATCATAGATCCCAGATATTTGAACTTTTCGCACTTGGGAAGCACTGTTCCATTCAAATAAATGTCTGGAATTGGCCTGAGTGGATCAGAGAACGGGCAGCACAAGTACTCTGTCTTTTTTGAACTAATGCGATACCCATTTCCCTCCAAAACGTCCACCCACACATCAAGTGCTCGTTGCAGGGATGTAGGATCCTCACTTATGATGGCTCCATCGTCAGCAAAGAATAACTGATGTACCTTGGGGTCCATCACTTTACCTTCAAGCAGATAATCAAGGACTGTAATAAAGAGCAAAGGACTTAAAACGCTTCCCTGGTGCACCCCGACTTTGATTTGGAACTCTTCGGTTACTCCAGCGGGACATCTTACTCTTGTCTTTGCTCTTTCGTACATGTCCATGATCATCTGTACATAGGTTTCTGGAACCCCTCGATGTCTTAGCGCCACCCATATCAGATCTCGTGGTTGTCTGTCGAATGCCTTTTCAAAGTCAACCAATACAATATGCAAATCCATGATGACGTAGCAACACACATAAGTAAGCTCGAATGTCTCGCGCAGCGATTGAGAGAAGTGGGGGAAACAGTCTCCAGTTCTATGCTGACGACTAAGATATTGATGACGTTTTTAAAGCAGTTCGAGCACTTTTTCAGAGCGTGGGAGTCAACTGCAGAGAAACAGCAGACAATCGGAAACCTGACCTCTAGACTCATAATGGAAGAAACACGTTTAAACACCCAGGAACCTTCCTCTTCCAACTCATTAGAAGGCAGTGCTCTAATAAGTCAAAAACATAAGAAATATTTTAAAAAGCAGGACCAACACTATCAACACCAAAGACAAAAGAAGCCTGGAAAATGTTTTCAATCAATATGGACACTGGAAGAAAAACTGTCCTAATAAAGCAAAAACAAAAAACGGATTAAATTTTGCGAATGAAAGTGATCAAAACAATCAGAATTGCGAAGCTCTAGTATGTGAGAGTGGTTTTGCAGAAAAGGGAAGCTGTTGTGGTGATGACTGGTTCTTGGACTCAGGTGCGAGTGAGTACATGACGTTCCGTCGCGATTGGTTCAGCAAATACTCGGATTTGGAGGTTCCAATGCCTATCACTATTGGGAATGGCCAGCAAATCATGGCGTATGGCAACGGAACAATACTTATTCTGGCATTCGGTAAAGCAAATTGGAACACCAAACGCTTAATAAATGTTTATTTTGTTCCAGACATTAAGGTTAATTTGTTTTCATGTGGAAATGCATTGGACAAAAAGTACCGGTTGTTTTCTAATATGAGTTCTTGTGAAATTTCAAGAAATGGAGCTGTCATTGCAACGGGTACGCGTTTTAATCGATTGTACAAATGCATTTTAAGGTCATTTTACCAAGTGGATCCGCAAATTTATCATTAACCCCTGAAAGTGTCGAAACATGGTATCAGCGTCTTGGCCATTTATGTATCAAACAAACGACAACTATTTTACACAAACAAAAAGTAAAATTTACTGATAACCAAGATATCTTGTGTGACGCCTGTGTATTAGGAAAAATGCACCGGCTATCGTTCGTCAACAGCAACACGAAAGCAAAACAAGTGGCCGAATTAATCCACACTGATGTCTGCGGCCCAATGCAGGAGAGTTCAATTGGTGGTTCGAGGTACTTCTTGTTATTTAAAGATGATTTCTCTCATTTCAGAACTGTATATTTCATCAAAAGTAAATCCGAAGTTCCTAATTTGATTGAGAAGTTCTTACGAAAAGTTAAAAGTGAAACCAATTGCGTCATTCGGACTCTCAGATCCGACAACGGTCGCGGATACATAAACAGACAGGTGGAATCGTTTCTGGAGGCCAACGGGGTCCGTCGCCAAACATCTGTTCCTTATAGCCCAGAACAAAATGGAAGGGCAGAGAGAGATATGCGATATATCACGGAAATCGCCAGAACCTTGATTCATTCGAAAGATCTACCGATCAAACTTTGGGCAGAAGCAGTAAATACGGAAGTGTTCGTCATAAATCGTTTTGGCCCAAGTCCTGTCAAAGGAAAAAGTCCTTTTGAGTTGTGGCATCAAGAGACACCGTCTGTAGATAATCTGAAAATATTTGGAAGTAGGTCTATGCCCACATACCTAAAGAAAAACGACAGAAGTGGGACAAAAAGGCCAGACCAGGCTTTTTCGTTGGATACGGAGAACATACCAAATGTTTTCGCATATGGTTCAAGGAATCGAACAAGAGAGAAGTATTCAGAGATGTTGTATTTAAAGGAGAATCGCGTGTCCAATTTAAAAGCACGGCGCCATCACTAGTTGAGGCAGAAGGACAGCAAAGAGGAAATCAGAGGGAATCGTTTAAAGAGGAGAAAGCAGAAGATGCAGATTCAGACGACAATGTAACACCACAAGTCGACACTCAACCAGTGAAGTTTCTTATGAAACTCCGCAGTCAACCAGTAGCTTCAAGTGCAAGATCTTATATGTATGCCAATGCCATGCAAGGTTACGCTTTGATAGACTCATACAGAAGGATAGAAAATCCCTCTCTACTCTAATAGAAATCATTACGGGGAATAATACTATGCGGTACCACATAAAAAAACTACGTGTGACGAACGAAGACCTTTGTAGAGGCTTACCTAACCTAACCTAACCTAGAGCTCTAAATTAACAAAACTGACGTTTCATGATATGATCTGCTAAAAACTTTGTAAAGATTGAATATAATGATATGCTTACCTTTTTGCTTTAAGAACAATTACACACTTTAATCTTTAATTCCTTTCAAATCGGAATATCTATTTTTTTTTTTGAGGTATAAGAACATTTTTAATGTCTTTTCGAAATTCTCTGGTATGTCCTGGCATTTGGATTTCCTAAATAAAGCGGCATAAAAGTTTGCGGAATTAGAAATAGAATTGAAATACTTTTCCCACCACCTTCTTGATCCTAAAATCCTTGAAGGTTTACGAAAATCATTTAATTAAAACAACACCGCATTAAGGGATTCCACAAGAATAAGCACGCAAGGCTTAAATTTTCTTTTGCTTCAATAAAAGTAAATTATTTGTGCTTGCGGCTTGATTAGCCTTAATCCTTTACTTTAACATTATTTTTAATTATCTGCATTTTTACGATTACAGAGGCAAATTTAAAATGCAGAAGATTGTAATCCAGACAATTAAATTTAGATATATTCGACAAAATGTGAGACAAACATCAGTCACTTCATTAATATCATTTCACATCGATAGAATTTAGAATTCTTTCAATGGAATATACGCGTACATAAATCTTCAGAAAAATGAAACAAACTCAGATAAGATTCTTAATACAGGGTCACAACACACCCATATGTAGTTTACCGCGTATGCCGTCTAGTTAAAATAATTTATTGCGTTTTCCCTGTTGTGCCCTCGATGGAAGAAATTCTGCGAGACGATGGAATCTAATTAAAATATTTACATTTGGGATACGGTGCTGGAATTTAATTGAATATACCCGTCCCACGTGCCATTCATGCGGAATCTGGGCCACTGATGCGATAGCATTTGGAATTGATTGGAAATTCTTGAAATACTTTTCAATGTCTTAGAAGTGCGACGATTTAAATACTCATATGGTAGTCACATGTGGGACGATTCATTAAGGTCAGGTGGATCTAGAGCGATTTTGGTGACCTCTTGAAAATTTATAGCTGTTGGAAAAAAAAAACCTCTCTGTTGATGTGAGTGTATTTTTAACCTTCACCTAATATGCCCCGAGTTCATAAATGCAGGACGACTGCTGAATCGGTAATGTTATTAATCGAACAAATTTGGTATTTAATGATTCGTATTTGCATTTATGCCAAATGCAATTAAATAATTTCACAAAAATATACATACTGTATTTATCGACATATGTAGTAGATTTCAAGACTTCAAACTTTTCTGATGCGGCAGTACTGCAATCATCCTGCATTTGTGAACTCGGGGATATTTAGATCAAATATTGCAATCAAAATTTCGACTAGTTACGCAAGAGCTTTGACATTTTTTACATGTGTATAAGTCTCGATGACAATGCAATATAGTATATGCAATATCGTTCTACGTTCAATATGGCGGACCCCCCAAGACGGGGAATTACCTTTTTCTTCATAACTCGCTTCAAATGGGTATCAAGTGAAAGGGTTTGTTAAATAGAATACGCCAAGCTACATATCTAAAGGGTTTTCAAATAGGGACGGTTAGATGTTAAAATTAAATACAACATGTCATGTGTACGATATCAACGAGTTTTATTTGTCATATGCGTGGAATGTGAGATCGTTTAAATGGCCGCCGCGGCTCTGCTGGGTGGCGCGCATCCAAGAGGTCAAATTTTCGATGAATCTGGCGCATAGATCAGGCTGAATATGAGCGATGGCGCATGTTATGCTGATCTTGATGGCACCGGTCGTTGGTGGCTTATAAGCATAGACCTGTAACTTAAGGAAACCCCACAAGAAAAAATCGAAATGGGCCACGATCTCGGTGGCCAGTTCACGTCGCCTCTGCGTGAGATAACCATGCCCTCAAATCGCTCGTGCAGAGTGTCCATTGTAACATCAGCTGTGTTGCACGGAGCGCCGTCCTGTTGGTACCACATGTCGTTCATCCAATTATCATCATCAGTATCATCCAATTTGGGTTAAAAGAAATTGGTTATCATCGATTGGTAACACTCTCAAATCCGACAATTTTGCTTGTTGATGTACCCGTTCACCCAAAAATGGGCCTCGTTGCTGAAGATGATTTTTTTGTTGAAATCGGGGTCTGCTTCCAACTGCCCCAGATTCCAGTCAGCGAACACACGACGTTGTCTATGGTCGTTTTCCTCCAGTTCCTGGGTCAGTTGGATTTAGTACGGATGTAGGCGTAAGTCTTGATGTAAAATTCGCCAAGTTGATGTCTACGAAAGGCCGAGTTCTTGTGCGCGTCGCGGAATTGACTACCTCGGGTTCTCCTGCATACTCTCATGGACAGTGGCGATATTTTCGGCAGATTTTGCGTTTTGTTGACGTACGGGTGCTGGCTGATTATTCACTGAACCAGTCGACTTGAATATGGCCACCAGACGTTGAATAGTAGACTGAGAAGGACGACCATGTTAACCGTAAAATGGGGGCAATGCGCGCTTCTCTGCCACAACAGAACACACATTACGATAATAAAGTTTTATCATTTGCACGTGTTGCTCGACTCTGTAACTTGCCATGGTGATTTGTTCTTTAGTGCACAAAAAAAAAAAGGAATAGGAAAATTAACACGGCGCTATAAACTGTCAAAATCTACCCGTCCTTATTGGAAAACACTTTATAGGGAAACTAATAGACCAAGAGCCCGCAGTTAATTTTGGATGCGAGAGGTAGCCGGATGAATTCTATGTTAATATGTTGCCTTGATGCATAGTATTTAAGATATGCTCGTCTGGCAGCACGTAATGGCAGCTAAAGGAAATAACTATATATTGAAAATCCCGCAAATTTCAAGTACGACCCCTTCAGTAAGAATACATGTGTCCAAGACGTCTTAAGTGTAGCTTAAGCCCTGCCAGACGGGGTAGAAACGCGTACAAAATTCCAATTTTGAATAATTTATGTAACCGCACCAATTTTTCCTGAACCATAGGATATTACAACGTGAATACAATTATGAAGGTCTAAGACGTTTTGGATGTCGCTAAGGGCTTGCGAGATGAAGTCAAAATATTGCCAGAATGCCAATTTGGAATAATTGGTGTAATCACTTAATTTTTTTTTTAAATATAGAGCAAGACGTCCTAATTACAAAGATGTAAGTCCAAGACGTTTTACTTGTCGCTAAGTCTTGCCAGACGCATTCAAAAGATGGAAATCCGATACACATCCATACAAAATATACAGCTGGTTCTTAACTAATTGATGTAACCACACGAAATCTCTCTGAAAAACAGTATAAAGCACTACAAACATAACTACATAAGTCCAAGACGTTTTACTCGTCGCCAAGTCCTCGCCAGACGCATCCGCCAAAAGCATACATTCCATTTAGAGACACAAAACGCATAACTGGACCTTAACTATACAACTTAACCAGATGAAATCTCTCTAAAATATAGAATAAAATACTATGAACATAACTACATAAGTCCCAGACGTTTTACTTGTCGCCAAGTTCTCGCCAGGCGCATTCAAAGGATCAAAGTCCGACAAAATTATACATGCCATTTAAAGACACAAAACGCTGCGCTACCAGGTTTACATAGCTTTATTTGATCTGATTACATCTCGTCCTTTCTCGAAAAAAGAAATATTATGTCGTATAGTATTTAAAAAAAACAGACCAGACTATAGTTCATATTTGCAAAACTTGTAGATATGTAACAGAGACATTTCTAAAGAAGATATTAAAAAAATAAAAGACTTCGTTTTGGGATATGTATCTACACAAGTGGACGAAGCTAGGTACGAGACTTTTTATAAATCCTGCAAGCCTACATCAAAATAGATTTCGAAATATATAAAAAAGTAATGTATATTGCATTAAATAAATTGATCAAGAAGTGGGTCATTTTGAATTGTTCGCCTTTTAGGTTTTGAAGGAAGCTTGTTACCCCCAAATAAGTCAGCTTTATTAGAGCAGCTATATAGAGCTAATTACGAGTAATATGTTGTATCTGGAAGAATGCCGCGGCAAATCAATCAATAACAATATCACCAGAATTGAATGGGTGGATATGATAAGATAACATGTTCCAAATTAAGTCATTCAGAGGCAATGTGACCCCTGACAGATTAAATGATGTTCTTAAACTAAACATAATTAATGTATCTGAAAGTGAAGATGAAACATTTGGTTCTCATTCATCGGTCCGAGAATAAATCCAATATTCTTTGATTAAATATAAAGAAAAATATTTTGTATACTCTTTTTCATTTGGATCCGTCTGGCAAGGTCTTGGCGACAAGGAAAACGTCTGGGACTTATGTATTGTAGTTATATTCATGGTGTTTGTTCTGTATTTTAGAGAGATTTCGTGTGGTTACATCAATTAGTTAAGAACCAGCTGTATATTTTGTGTGGATGAATGGGACATTTCGTATCGGATTTCCATCTTTTAAATGCGTCTGGCAAGGACTTGGTGACAAGTAAAACGTCTTGGACTTATATCTTTGTAATTAGGAAGTCTTGCTCTATGTTTAAAAAAAATTAAGTGGTTACACCAATTATTTCAAATTGGCATTCTGGCAATATTTTGACTTCGTCTGGCCCCTTAGCGACATCCAGAACGTCTTACTTACTTACTTACTTAGATGGCGCTACAGTCCGGGGTGGACCTGGGCTTCAACCAACAAACCTCTCCAGCCAGCACGGTTACGAGCCAGCTGCCTGCAGTTGCGCACGCCAAGTTGGTTGAGGTCCCCCTCCACTTGTTTGCGCCACCTACCGCGAGGTCGTCCTCTACTGCGCCGTCCGTCCGGGTTGGATTCGAAGACTTTCTTAGCGGGAAGGTTGGGCTCCATCCGCTCTAAATGACCCAGCCATCTTAGTCGCTGTATGTGAACTCTTCTGGCTAAGTCGATGTCCTTGTACAGGCCGTATAGTTCGGTATTGTACCTTCTCCTCCACTCACCGTCTATGCAGACGGGACCAAAGATCGCTCGAAGAACTTTTCTCTCGAAATAACCAAGGGCATCCTCATCCGGTTTTCTCAAAGCGCATGCCTCTGCGCCATATAGCAGGACTGGGATGATTAATGTCTTATAAAGAGTTACCTTAGTAGTTCGAGATAGGGCTTTGCTACTCAATTGCCGTTTTAGCTCATAGAAACAGCGATTGGCAAGAGTAATTCTCCGTGTGATCTCTCCACTCATGTCATTTGCGGAGCTGACCATAGAGCCTAGGTAGACAAAATCCTTTACTACCTCAAAATTGTATCTGTCTATTGTGGCGTTCTATCCAAGACGCCGATGTTGGGTGTCCTTTTTTGTAGACAGCATATATTTTGTTTTGCTTTCATTGACCGCTAGACCCATCTTTGCTGCCTCGATCTCAATACTCGTAAATGCCCCATTGACTGCCCGCTGAGTTCTTCCGATTATGTCAATGTCATCGGCATAAGCGAGTAGTTGTACAGACTTGTAAAAGATTGTACCTCCGGTTTTGGCTTGTCAGTTTCGTACAATTCTCTCAAGTACTATATTAAAGAGTTCGCATGATAGCGCGTCGCCTTGTCTAAGACTTTTCCTGACATCGAACGGTTCGGTGATGTTCTTACCGACTTTGATGGAGCAGCGAGAGTTCTCCATCGTCATTGTCCAAAACGTCTTATACCTTTATAATTATATTCACGTTGTAATATCCTATGGTTCAGGAAAAATTGGTGGGGTTACATAAATTATTCAAAATTGGAATTTTGTGCGCTTTTCTATCCCGTCTGGAAGGGCTTTATTTACACTTAAGACGTCTTGGACACATGTATTCTTACTGAAGGGGTCGTACTCTATAATGTACTAGTAAATTCAAGCGGTTACACCTATTATTCCTGTTTTGAAATTTGCGGGTTTTTCAATATATAGTTATTTCCTTTAGCTGCCATTACGTGCTGCCAGGCGAGCATATCTTAAATACTGTGCATTAAGGCAACATAAAAACATAGAATTCATCCGGTTACCTCTCGCGTACAAAATTAACTGCGGGCTCTTGGTCTATTACAACTCAGTAACCACTGCAGAGAGAAAAGTTAAAAATATATTGCATAAACTACATGTCTTCTGACATCCTTAACCTTTAGACTGCCGGAAAGTCTATATATAGGTTCTCTGGAGTAGGCGATTTAAGCATTTATAAACTTGCACAGGAAGTATATAAAAGTACATGTAGGTACTCATATACATACAGCACCCGCTCACACAAATATGTCGACACATATATATACACACAACACAACACAACAACTTTGATTTTTGCCGTTACGTGGCGTCTGCTTTCTCGCAAGTGCGTTTGTTCCGTGAAATGGAGCCATATCGCCTCTTTACGTCCCCGCCGTTGGCTCTGGGTAGTGCCAAAGAAGAGTCATGTAGTTATGAAAATTGTCTATACTCAAAAAATAATTATCGTTGATTTCCACAATCCAAGAACTAAATAAAAGAAATGCGATTCCACCTCATCGTAGAGCATCAAGCTTAAAGTGAATCAATCAACGGCAGTTCTTGATGTACTGAATTCAAATTCTTCTGTTATACCATATTATACCATTATTATACAATACCATAAAAAAATGAAGTTGACCTTGAAATTACCTTCAGGGTCAAGGTAACAGCCAAATCCAAATTTATCATTGTAAAGCGAAGGAAAAGTGCTAAACCTTTATTTATTCAATCTGTCTCCACAACTTGTAACCTTCTGATTATCCAGCCATATTAGAAATTTTGATGTCTGCACTTCGCGAACTCTGAGTGAGGCTGAAGGATAGTCATTATAACCACAAAAATGGTGTGTGCTTAAAAGCTAACATTACCATCGTTTTCCTCGACTCCAGAAACCTATGAAAACAGACCTTTGAATGAAACTAAAAATCTCTCATTTTTTCTTATTAATAGGCTGCTGGAAAGCCTAAATTTAGGATTTACCTGTGATCGGTACAATGTATAGGTTAAATCTAAGATATAGTGACATGGTTTGGGCATTTTCTATGAAGACTATAGCCCTTCAAATCCCGGCAGTCTAAAGGTTAAGTCAATTTCGCCGTAACTAGGCTTAAGCGGTTATTGCTTGAGGCTACAGATATGTATAGCTCATACTTTTATAACTCGTTTTATACCGCAATATTACTAGAATTAAAAATTTAGTTTAACTTGTTAACGAAAAGTGTCGTACGTCCGTATCTACGGAGTATAATGAAGTTCTTGCATTTTAATTGATTTGATTAACTAAAGTTGTTGTGCCTGCGTCAGTCTCATTATTTATTACTTTCTTTTATATGTTTCTGCAACTCGAGGTTTCTTCAACTCCAAATTGAGATTCGACTTAGTCCCATTTTTTTTTATTTAATCAGATAATTGATAGACACAAAGGGAAACAAACAGTAGGACGCGATGCAAAAATAAAAAATTGATACAGAACCAGTTAAAAGCTTAAACATACAAAATGGTCACACTCCGTCTGAATCGGATCAAATGATACCTTTTTTCTTCTTCTTCCTATTTCGTCGAGATTATGATCTGAACTGACGGGATCATAACCCTCCCACTTCACTGCATTTCTACTGATCTGCTTGCAGTTTTCACCTGATCGACCTCAGAAAATATCGGCATCTCTCCCGATTTTGAATCACTTTGTTACTGAGGCAAACCAAATGCGGGTTTGTGATCTAGGAGTTTATAGGCTTGCCTTGCTTTTGCGAAATCTTTGCATCGTTAATTGATATTGCCTTTTTAGCGGCGTTCAAATGTATTCTTCTTTGAACATAACAATACCAGCTGAGTCGTTCGCGCTCTATTTCTCGCGACTTCTTTGACTTATTCGATCAAGCTTTATTACTTCTTCTGTCATGCGAAGTATCTTTATCCCATAGGCTTTATTCATTGTCCACTGCTAGACGGACAACTGCGGTGTAGAGCCTTCCTTTCAACTAAGTGGGAATTTTTCGGTCACAGAAGATAGCGGAGTTTTCCACATTACACTAACGCGATGATTGATGTCATCATCACAGATTGCTTCGCTTTTGACCATAGAACCCTATTTAAACTCTTCGCAGTTGGGAAGTACTGTTCCATTAAAATAAATGTCCAGAAGAGGACTGAGTGGATCAGAAAACGGGCAGCGTAAGTACTCTGTCTTTTTGGACTAATGCGATACCAATTTTTTTTCAAAACGTCTACCCATGCGGCAAGTGCTCGTTGCAGGGACGTAGGATCCTCAATTATGATGACTCCATCATCAGCAAAAAATAACTGATGTACTTTGGGGTCCGCCACTTTACATTCAATCATCAAGATCTTTACCAAGATCGTCAAGAACTGCAATAAAGAGCAAAGAACTTAAGACAATTCCCTGGTGCATCCCGACTTTGATTGGGAACTCTTCAGATGTTTGGGGCATCTTACTCTTGTCTTTGCTCTTTCGTACATGTTCATTATCATCTGAATATATAGGTAGGTTTCTCACTAGCTTCTTCGACTGTAATGTCGGGTATTTATTTACAGGGGTTGCTCTTGGAGGTGTATCTGGGGCAACTGTTCATTCAAAAGCCCTTCACAATACTGTCACTACTTATGCAGAAATTTGTCGTCCTCCACAAGAAGCTGGAATTGGGGAGGATAGACCCATGTGGTATCACAATGGGCCTTGTTTGGTCTAAGTGAGGCCGAATTCTGCAGCCTGCCACTCGAACCTAACCTAACGTACCCTACCGCTTATAATATAACCACGTCCTATTTAAATGGGCATAGAGTTGTGAAATATATTTTTTTTATAATTCAGATAGAACTACTGTCTTTGACTTTTCTGATATTTCACTTAAATCTTTTTTTTTTTTCAAAATGCCCACCGCGTGTGTGGATGTATTATAGAAGAGATCAATATCTATCTACATATTTTGCAAACACTAAAAGTGGGCAGCGTGGCGTAAGTGGTTAGTGTGTCGGACCACTGTGCATGAGGTTCCAAGTTCGAATCCCAGAAAACATCAAAAAGTTTTTCCATGGACCCACCTCTCGCGAACGTCTGACAAACATGCGAGATTATTGTTGTCTCGAAAAAGCTTCTCAAAACAAATTGCCCTTCGGATACGGCACTAAACTGTAGGTCCCCTTCCATTCGTGTGAAAAATATAACGCACACGACATGAGTGGCTGCGAGAAGCTAGGCCCTGGCACTTAAAGAGCTTGTTGCGCCAAATATTTATTTTTTATTTTTTAAAGTAGGCGTGTCAGTGAACTGATTTCGAATATATTTGCCCTTTACTAATTTGAAGCTTCATCCTCCTATCTCGAAATTGAGCGCTCAAAACATACGGTAGAACAGGATTTAATCGACTTTTATATTTGCACTGATGATGTAAAGGGTGACCAGATAGCAATGATACTTTTTCCAATTGTTATGTTTTAGCAGCTGTCGAATTTACCAATGATATCCAGCCGTCAAAATATTCAGTAAGGTTTGCCATTTCACGCTTGCCGAACGTGCGGAAATTATTAAAAAAATATTATTGAAATTCCGGCTCAGTTGTAAATACGCAACGTGAATTTCGTCATCATCAGGTCGGTCATCATCATGCCTTCAGTGTGCGGGCAATTCGTCGCACCGTGGAAAAGTTTAAGCGTGAGTATTCTCTTTTGGACCTTAAGTCACCAACCAGACAGAAATTGATGGGAAATGAAGAAAATATAGGCGCCGTAGCAGCCAGTATAAAAGAAGACCCAGAAATGTCGATTCTGCGCCGATTAGCTGAATTGGGCATCGTCAAAGAGTCAACCCGGCTTATTTTGCGGTTGGATTTGGGCCTACATTCATATAGGATTGTGCAAACGCAGAAGTTGAAGCCGAGCGACCATAGACACCGCCGTGAGTTCCCTTATTGGGCGGTGGAAATGTTGGCCGGAGATTCGGATTCGTGCCAAAAAATTATCTTCTTGGACTTTTTTGGCTCGTGTTTGGCTCAGCGGCTATGTCAACAGGCAAAATTGCCGTTATTGGAGCGAACACAATTCACAAGTGTTCGACCAAGCATCAATGCATCCACAAAGATTGACTGTTTGGTGCGGTTTATGGCATGGCGCCATCATCGGACCTTATTTCTTTCAAAATGAGGAAGGCGACACCGTTACCTTCAATGGTCACAGGTATAGAGCGATGGTGACCGACTTTCTGTGGCCAGAGCTCGAGAACATCGATATATCCGAGCTGTGGTTCCAACAAAACGGCGCTCCATGCCATACAAGCGACGAAACGCTCAAAGTTATGAAGGAGTAATTTGGCGACTGGGTCATCTCACGGCGAGCGTTCATCAATTGTGCGCGGCGATCACGTGACTTAACACCACTCGATTATTTTCTCTGGGGCTACGTCAAGACCTTAGTCTACGCTAACAAGCCAACCATTTCGGACGAGCTCTTGGCCAACATTCGAGACGCTATTGCCAGAATAACGCCGTACGTATTGGACCGAGTCATCAAAAATTGGACCGACCGCTTGAAGCACTGCCATCGAAGCCAAAGCGGCCATTTAAATGATGTGCTATTTCACATATAATGGCATGAATGTAGCTTCAAAATAGAGCCAGAATCAATTTCATATCTCCCACCATTGTTGCTTTGTTCTAATTATTTTTCCTATCCTTCTTATCTGGTAACCTTACATATACGGATATGTACTTATTATCTGCATTATTTCTTTATGTTACAAACAACATATAAAAACTAATATACTCTATATGAGACAATATAACAAAAAGGCATTCTATGTCAGCATCACGATGTGTTTATTTACGTAGATTTAAAAAGTTCATTTGGAGTCAAGGCGGGATTTCCCATCGACTAAGCGATAAGACACAAACATAATACCATTCCCGAGCTACCACAGAGTACTTATAGAATATTTCTGAGTGACTACTTATAGAATATTTCAAATTTGCGAACGATCAGCGGAAAGCATATAACCGAGAACGGGTTAAACCATTTTGTCTGGTCAGCTTAGGTGCTAGCATATTAGCTATCTTATCATCGTTGCCCACCAGAATTGTACATGTAATCAACACTTGTAAATTTGACGTTCTACAGTGGTGCTCATGAATTTAGCAAGACCATTTTAGTAGAAAAGAATTATTATTAATTTGTATTTATTAAAAAAAAAGAAAACTTTATACTTTTGCGTTACGTTTTCCTAGTCCCGTGAAGCATTGCTATACATAAGGGAAAATAGTTAAAAATTGTTGTTTTTAGCTTGGACAGATTTTAGAAGCCTCACATCGTCGGTTTGGAATGATATACCACGCATTTTGTTTTTCTTGCTACAATTCGGTCAAATTTATGGTTTCTTTCGTTCGATATAAGGTTCTATAACGCCCCGTGCAGGGACGGGTTAAGAATATCACTGCAGCGCCCCCCAACAACCAGCGATTGTCGTAAAAGGCGACTAAGGGGACAAATCAGATCTAGGCAATATAACACCCAAGTGAGCCTAGCGACACATATACTACCATAAAAACCCTCCCACAAGTGTGCATGCGAGTCCGTGGGTTGACACGACTGGAGATCACCGGTGTCATAAAAGAAAGATCAAACAATACTAAAACAGGAGCATGCACGTGTCAAACAACAAACACCATCGCAATATGGTGCAAAAATTGTATTGCAAAACTGTATCATTATGATAATACTTGCAAAAAGGAAAGGCACTACCCCGCCAGGCACTACCACTGCTGTGCATGGTACTGATCCTGGACCGAGCAGAAATGTTCGGGTCAGAGCTATACGGATTCCGGGGGCTAGCAACATAATGAAACAGTTTGGACGCAATTTAAGGGTCGCGAGTTGGAACGTTGGAAGCATGACCGGTCGAAGTTACGAGCTCGAAGAGATGATGAATAGAAGGCGGGTGGACATCTTGTGTGTCCAAGAGACGAAATGGAAAAACACCGGGAATCGGGCGCGTTTCTTGGACGTTAGGACAAAAGATTACAAGATGTTCTACTACGGAACGGAAAAGGCTAGGAACGGAATCGGTATCATCCTTGCGGCAGAGCTACTTGGAAACGTCTTGAGCATTTCGAAGTCCAGCGACCGTTTGATGTCTCTCAAACTAGTAATACAAGGAGAGGTGTGGAATATTGTCAGTGCATATGCTCCCCACAATGGGTGCAATCAGATAGATAAGGATGCATTTTGGCTAGATTTCCACAATCTCCTTAAGAACATCCCAAAGGAAGAATTTCTATTTGTTGGAGGAGATTTGAATGGACATGTCGGGAAATCAAACGAAGACTATGAAGACTGCCATGGAGGACTAGGATATGGCACCAGGAACCTTCCTGGTGAAGACATCCTAAGCATGTGCAAATCACACGGTCTTATCGTGTTAAATACCATGTTCATCAAACAAAGCCGACACCTGATCACTTACAGCAGTGGTGGAGATGAAACCCAGATTGACTACCATTTGGTAGGCAGTTTCATGAAGCCCCGGGTAAAAGATTGTAAAGTGATCCTGGGAGAGGCAATCGCTCGACAACACCGTCTCCTGCTAACAGAAATTTTTATGAAAACACCAAAGAAAAACAAACAAACAAGGGTATCTGAGAAAATCAAGTGGTACAATCTGGACAAAGAAAAAGGCGATGCTTTTGTTTTCGTAATGAAAAATTACCTCTCTCACACCATCAACGGAGCTGAGGATGAAGAGTGCAGAGCACAATATATGTGGGATTCCCTACAGCGAACTTGCTTAAAGAAGGCCAAATCACTGCTAGGAGCTTCAAAAGGCCACCATCAACACGCCAAAGAAACATGGTGGTGGAGTGATGAAGCTAAGAAAGTGATAAATGAGAAGAAAGCGGCTTTCAAAGCTTGGTCAAAGTGCCCCTCTAATAATAGTGACGAAAAAGCTCGCCTCGAAATGGAATACAGATGCTGCAAGAAAAAAGCGAAGAAGAAGTGCGCTCAGCTTCAAGCAGAGAGTACGGAGGGCCTGTATCGGGAGCTGGAGAAAATATTTTCCCCGGTTGCTGATGCAAACCAGGCTATCCAGGAGCTGCGAAGACACAATATGAACAAGAGTGCCACTATCTTCAAAATAGCCGCCCAAAGAAAGAAGAATGCTCAGGAGATTCGTTCGCCAAAGTTCATTAGCAATGTTCATGGCCAGCTTCTTGTGGATGACGACAAAATTCTGCAGAGGTGGCGGCAGTATTGTGAAGAGCTTTTGAATGAACAGTTTCCCCGGCTATACTTTCCAAGAGCCACCCCTAACTGTGTAGAAATACCCGACATTACAGTCGAAGAAGTTAGTGAGGCGGTCAAATACTCCAAAAAACGAAAAGCGGTTGGGCCAGACGAGATACCCTCTGAGTTCTGGAAAAAGATGGGAGACATCGGGTTCAGATGGCTCAGAATTCTCATCTCCAAATTCGTGAGAGGTGATCCAATGCCGAATGAATGGAGGGAAAGTTACCTCCTCCCTGTATACAAAGGGAAGGGTGATACGCGAAACTGTGATAACTACCGTTCGATCAAGCTGATGTCACACACCATGAAAATCGTTGAGCGGGTATTAGGTGGCCGACTGCGAAAAATAATACGGCTATCTGATGATCAGTGCGGGTTTGTCTCGGGTAAATCAACCACAGATGCAATCCAAAGTATAAGGATCATAATGGAAAAACATCGTGATTCCTTAAGGGATTTGCATATTGTATTGGTTGACTTTGAAAAGGCATTCGACAGACAACCACGAGATCTGATATGGGTGGCGCTAAGACATCGAGGGGTTCCAGAAACCTATGTACAGATGATTATGGACATGTACGAAGGAGCAAAGACAAAAGTAAGATGCCCCGCTGGAGTAACCGAAGAGTTCCGAATCAAAGTCGGGGTGCACCAGGGAAGCGTTTTAAGTCCTTTGCTCTTTATTACAGTCCTTGATTATCTGCTTGAAGGTAAAGTGATGGACCCCAAGGTACATCAGTTATTCTTTGCTGACGATGGAGCCATCATAAGTGAGGATCCTACATCCCTGCAACGAGCACTTGATGTGTGGGTGGACGTTTTGGAGGGAAATGGGTATCGCATTAGTTCAAAAAAGACAGAGTACTTGTGCTGCCCGTTCTCTGATCCACTCAGGCCAATTCCAGACATTTATTTGAATGGAACAGTGCTTCCCAAGTGCGAAAAGTTCAAATATCTGGGATCTATGATCAATAGCAAAGCAACTTGTGATGACGACATCAATCATCGTGTAAGCGTAGGGTGGATGAAGTGGCGAGAAAATTCCACTATCTTCTGTGACAGAAAAATGCCCCCTAAGTTGAAAGGAAGGCTCTACACCGCAGTTGTACGTCCAGCGCTCACATACGGTTCACAATGTTGGACGATGTACAAAAAGTATGAGAGTAAATTAACGGCAGCTGAGATGAAGATGCTTCGCATGACAGCAGGAGTGACCAAGCTTGATCGAATAAGAAGTTCGAAGATCCGTGGAAGCTTTCACATCAAGGAAACCATCGTACGAAAATTAGAGCGCGACCGGCTCAGCTGGTATTGCCACGTTCAAAGAAGAGATCATTTGAACCCTGTAAAAAGGCAATATCTATGCACGTTCCAAAGACATCGCGATGTAGGAAAGGCAGGCCTATAAACGCCTGGATCAGACAAATGCGACGACATCGGCATTTCATTGGCCTCAGTAACCGAGTGATCCAAAATCGGCAGGCCTGCCGATATTTTCTGAGGTCAAATAGGCGAACCCCACAGGCGGATCAGTAGAAATGCGGTGAAGTGGGAGGGTTGTGATCCCTAGTTTTCGGATCATAACCTCGCTGATAAAAGGAAGAAGAAGGAGAAGAAGATATAAGGTTCTATAACGTTCAATATCATTCCAAAGATTCTCGATCGGTGTTAATTGCGTAGGCCACCTTAGAAAGTCGACATTAACGACTGCTAAGCAATTCTTAACTAGCCGAAAGGTGTGTTTGGCATGAAGCGCTAAGAAACCAGTAAGCTGTCGTTTACAAATGGTATTATAGGGTTTACAATAAAGATTTTATAAACATGCCACGAAAAGGCGACAAGGTATAGCCACCTAAGTCCAGTTAGGACATAATTGAGTGAAGTATGCCAGAAGATGCTCTGCTATTCATATTCAGATATGATATCAACTTTTTACTCTATTATTTTTGCCTGTAGTGATCGTGATCCACTATGCTTGGAGCTTCTCGAGAGACTACACAGCTATGTGGGAAAACACGTTACTAAAATAAACGAGTCAGTTAGTTCTTCGTCCTCCACCATTCAACCAACATTCCTGTTAAACGAATAAAAGTGATGAGTGAATTTAATTAAGCATATGTTTCACTTTGCAATTTGAACTATTACGTTGTTGAGTTATGGGCAATGAAACAAGATTAAAATTCCGAAATCTCATACGTTTTCGAGAAAAACGAAAACTTCAAACTTGTTTTCTGAGAATCTGTGAATACTGACTTAGGCAGTTATTCCTTGTGGCCACAGATGTATCCACTACCATATTTCACCATCTTTATGGTGTGCTGCATGTCATGCTGCGTGTTTTATGGGAGCAATATATATCTTTTTAAGTCTGATCCAAATTACTGGAGCTCTTAGTCCTTATATGCATGACATTTTGTAGTTTGAGAAAATGGGTAGAATCATGACAAAATAGTAAAAAAAATCTATATGCATATTTTCATACATTTTTCTATTAAAAAACGTCCTTTAGCAAAAATTAAGCATCACAGACTTAAAAAGGGGTTAAAAGGGTAGTAAAAAGCACACTTCTTCTTCTTCTTCCTTTTATCAGCGAGGCTATGATCTGAAAACAAGGGATCACAACCCTCCCACTTCACCGCATTTCTACTGATCCGCCTGTGGGGTTCGCCTATTTGACCTCAGAAAATATCGGCAGGCCTGCCGATTTTGGATCACTCGGTTACTGAGGCCAATGAAATGCCGATGTCGTCGCATTTGTCTGATCCAGGCGTTTATAGGCCTGCCTTTCCTACATCGCGATGTCTTTGGAACGTGCATTGATATTGCCTTTTTACAGGGTTCAAATGATCTCTTCTTTGAACGTGGCAATACCAACTGAGCCGGTCACGCTCTATTTTTTGTACGATGGTTTCCTTGATGTGAAAGCTTCCACGGATCTTCGAACTTCTTATTCGATCAAGCTTTGTCACTCCTGCTGTCATGCGAAGCATCTTCATCTCAGCTGCCGTTAATTTACTCTCATACTTTTTGTACATCGTCCAACATTGTGAACCGTATGTGAGCGCTGGACGTACAACTGCGGTGTAGAGCCTTCCTTTCAACTTAGGGGGCATTTTTCTGTCACAAAAGATAGCGGAATTTTCTCGCCACTTCATCCACCCTACGCTTACACGATGATTGATGTCGTCATCACAAGTTGCTTTGCTATTGATCATAGATCCCAGATATTTGAACTTTTCGCACTTGGGAAGCACTGTTCCATTCAAATAAATGTCTGGAATAGGCCTGAGTGGATCAGAGAACGGGCAGCACAAGTACTCTGTCTTTTTTGAACTAATGCGATACCCATTTCCCTCCAAAACGTCCACCCACACATCAAGTGCTCGTTGCAGGGATGTAGGATCCTCACTTATGATGGCTCCATCGTTAGCCATCTTATTAGTAGAAAATATAACTACCTACGAATATAAATGCTTTTTTGTAAAGAAAAAACTTCACTAACATTTATTTTTGCTAGTATCGCGTATGGTCGAAATTCGACCGAGGGGAAATAAACAAACATGATTTTTCTTTTCTGCACATCTATGGCACAGTACCTTTCGAACGATATAAGTTTCATCCCCCTTCTTTTATAATAAATACTAACGAAACGTACGATGAATTTTTTGTGGGCGCCGTGGCGTAAGTGGTTAGTGTGTCGGATCACTACGCATGAGGTTCCAAGCGAGCGTCTGACAAACATCCGAGAGTATTGTTGTCACGAAAAAGCTCCTCAAATTGCCGTTCGGATTCGGCAATAAACTGTAGCTCCCTTCCATTCGTGTGAAAAATATAAAGCACACAACATGAGTGGTTGCGAGAAGCTAGGCCCTGGCACTTTAAAGAGCTGTTGGACCAAATATTTGTATTTTTTTTTTTTGTGGGATGAATTTCGTGTTCACGTATTAATATATAAGATCACCACTTAGAAATTGAAAGAAATCACCGATCGCGTCCGACTCGTCGTTACTGTTGGAAGACAATAGTGTCGCTATCGTACATCGCGCCGTATGTCGTATGCATCTTAAAAAATGCGTCCACAACGAAGTCATATACTTATGTTATTTTAACATCAACTGGATTGAAAATGTGCTTATCAAATTCAAGTAAAATTGAGGGAAGTTAATTTTAAAGCTGATGTGATAAATTCCACAATATACTACTTCCATTGAATACTACTTGCCTCCCTTGTCGCGCGACAAATATTAAAAGTTGCCCAACTCACGCGAGTACGACAGCGACTTTGAACGAAATAGATCACAACAAAAAAGTAAGTATTATTACAACACACAAACTGCCAAAAATTACAAAACTTTTATATTAGAGGATTCAATACATTGGCGCAAAATTATAGTCGCAAAAAGTACACTTTAAAAGTGTTTAGCACGTAACGTATTAGTGTTTTCCTGTTGATAGTCGACATAAAACCCACTTTATAGTTATCACCTTGCGCAAACTTTAAAACCATCAAAAGCACCTTTTAACTTTTAGCGTGGGTTTTTAACCATCTGTTATCCGCCATTGTTTTTTAACTTTTTCATATTCAAATTTCAGCCAAACAATGGCTGAAATTCATGTACGACATTGTTCCCTATACTGTGTTTTTGTTCTCAAACTTTATATTGTTGGGTTTGGGTCGATACTAGGGCTAAGTACGAGTAGGTTAAAAATTGTCTATAATTCAATTTGAAGTTAAGTACCAGCTTTAAAGTTATAGAGATGATAGTTAGCGGCTACTAACATTCTTTAAAATCAGATGACTATAATTTTGCGCCATTATTTATTGTAAGGGAACAAAAGAAAAATGTGAAAAAGTTTAAAACAAAAACATAAGTAAAAGAACTTAAAACTTATATTTTTAGAAAAAAATAAAATAATGAGGCCTAAGGAACAAAGGTCTAATATGCAAACACGGGATTGAAAATACACACCGATCATTTGTACGTCCCGTATTTAAAAAAAATCGGGGACAGCCTGTTGAAATACAGGACTGGTATCGAAAATACAGGACGAATAGTCACCATAGTTACACACCATCTTTTTCGAACACTTCAAGAATTGAGAAATCTCAGCAACTTTTTGCCTTTGGCTTTAATTTACAAACTAAATCGAAATTCCTTCGTTAAGCCTGGAAAAGATGTGCAGCAAAACTGCTTGCGTTGATGCATGCAGCAACGCATGTGAAACAAAAAAGCCATCAATTTTTCACATTTCATCGCATTAGTTTGCTTTTGTTTCTCACTTAAATGAAACGTCAAATCACAAAAAAAAAATTAAAAAAAATAAAAATAAATATTTGGCGCAACAGTGCCAGGGCCTAGCTTCTCGCAACCACTCATGTTGTGTGCGTTATACCATATTTTTCACACGAATGGAAGGGACCTACAGTTAGTTAAGTGCCGAATCCGAACAGCGATTCGTGAAGCTTTTTCGTGACAACAATACTCTCGGATGTTTGTCAGACGCTCGCGAAAGGTGGGACCGTGAAAAAACTTTTTGGTGTTTTCTGGGATTCGAACTTGGAACCTCATGTGTAGTGATCCGACACACTAACCACTTGCGCCACGGCGCTCACTCAAATCACACAAAGTGTACCAAATTGTACTTCTTCGCTGTTCTACTACTTTGTGTTTGAATCAAAACTAGAAATAGAGACATCTTACATCAACGCATGGCCGTGCAGTAAACACATGTGTCCGTCCTCTTAATTTGAATCCACAGCATCTATTTACAAGTAATATTGACACTGTCTGAAATGTGCCGTTTTAGTGTAGTGATTTTAATTTTTGCAATAGGCAATATTCATTATTCAACTGGTAAGTTAAAATGGATTGATATTTTTTTAAATATCTATTTTATTATAATAATTAAAAAAAATTCAAGTTAGCTAAAAACTTAGTTTATTAATCGCGGCTGTACAGATTTTCTTCAAATTTGATATCAAGGTCAAAATTCGAAGCAAAATCAGAATTTAAAAGTTTTTTATAATACATACATTGCAGGAAAAAATAGTGTACAGGAAATATTTTAATGTAGCTCATTTTTATATATTTATTTTGCATTTGATTTTATTTATAAATATAATAGATATAATAAAACATTAAGTTTAAAGATTCATCATAAACTTGAGACAAAAAAAAAAAATAAAAAAAAATATATATATATATATATATATATATATAGCGATATAAGTAGTTCAAACCAAATAATTAAAGCGTGTAACTTAAAAAAAACACTGGTGCAAAATTATAGTCGGATTAAGTGCCCTTTAAAATTATTTTAGTATGTACCAAAGTTAAAATTTGTGTTATCTTATTTATAGTCGATATAATACTCACTTTATCTTTATAACCCTGTACTAAACTTAAAACAAACGAGAGCCTATATTATCTTTTAGTATCGACTTTGAAACTGCTCTCATTTTTGGGTTTGTTTGAGTAAAATTCATTGCGGATTCGTTGGAAGGCTGATACTAGTTGTACGTAGGTTAAACAGTTTTTATAATTAGATACAAAGTTACGACCTGGTTTTAAAATTAACATGATACCACTTAGTATGCAATTAAACAGCTTAAAATACGGGGACTATAATTTTGCACCAAAATCTTTTATTTTTAATAATCGATATGACCTCCATTCTTTTGAATAACACAATTCATACGACGAGCCCTTGAGTCAATTAAACTATTTCATGTTAATAGGTCGGTTATTGTCCACTCCTCGGTAATTGCGGTGTGGAGCTGCAGTCAATTTTTATATTGACCACCATTTACATAAACTTTTTGAACCAATATGCCCCAAACATTTTCCATTTGGTTAAGATCAGCATTATTGCCCAGCTACTCCATTAATGATATATCCCCAGATTTTAAGAACTCTTTGGTAATTGTGGCGTTATGTACATTATTCTGTTGAAAGTCCAATTATCCCCAAAATATTTTCTCCAAAATCCAGCCAATACCATAAGTAAGTCTCCCTGGAAATTATGCGAATAACGAGTTTCTCGATCGGTTCTTAGATCCCTCCAATATTTTTGGCAGCCATCAGGCCCATACATACATACATTTTCCATGGCCTGCTAATCCTTCATGAGGGTCGCGGGGGTAGGGTGCTCAGGTGGACCCTCCATCCCTTTCGATCCTCCGCCATTGACTCCAACTCATCAGGAGGAATCCCTAGACGGCTCCAGGAGAGATGTCAGATTTGGTCCAACCATCTATTTCTAGGCCTACCAGGGAGTCGCCTAACTAATGGCACGTCTTGGAAGCCGGTCTGGGGCCATACGCACTACGTGAAAAAACCATCCAAGCATAGATTCGTTCCATTCGGAGAAGTAGGTGCTCAACATTGAGCGCCTCGCGTACTCTGGTGTTGCGCACTCGATCTCTACGATCCCTACACCTTATTTCGGCACCTTGTATCCCCGATCTTATTTCTCCGGTCACTACCCAAAATTCATGACCGCCATCAGGCCCATCCATATTAAATTTTTTCTCATCTCTAAAAATGATGGAATTCCATTGCTCTTCCCAAAACTGATGACGTTTTGCGAATTCCAACTGTTTTTGTCCTGTGGCGTGTCAAAAGCTTAGGTTCCTGTGCCCTTTTTTCGTATTTCAGGTTGTCGTCCTTTTTTAGTATCTGTTAAACTTTTCGTGCTGTTACTGAAAGAGATAATTTGGGCCTTATTTGAGATGGACTTATGGTTTTATTGACTGCCAAATGTTTTATTCCCTGGATATCCCTGTTTTTATTTATGGGTGGCCGGCCGGATCTTCTTCTTTTGCCATAATTTTCTCTATCTTATAGAAAATTGCAAATGGTCTTTTTATTCCGGCTTAGAGTTACAGCGATTTCCCTAATTGTCTTTCCGCCATATCTATATGCAATAATTTGAGCGCGTTCTTCAACAGTCAATGTTGGTCCTCATGGCATTTTAAAGAATGGCGTCCTAAAACTGATTATATTTTCACCTTCTTTTTTTTCATCTTGTACAACCCATGCCCACGTGGCCACGACACTGCGACCTGAAAGATATATTGTATCGAAGGGTTGGAGTTACCTCCCTTATGAAAGTGAGTATATCATTAGTAGTGCAGCATTTCAGTTCCTCTGAAGTAAGTATCTCCTTGTGGAGAATACGTTTCCTTAACCAGTGTAGCGCCGGGCATTCACAAAGAATGTGTTCGGATGTTTCATCCTCCTCTAAACATAGCTGACAGTCCTTCTCTTGGCACAGGTTCAACTTATTAAGGTGGTATCTCAGGCCGCAATGGCCAGTTAGAAGCTCATGAACTTCTTAATGCTTTCTCTATCTAAGTTAAAGATTTCTTTACAGGAATAAGGCTTGATTAATCGTTTGGATTGTCTTAGCTCTAGCCCATTAGTCCAGTGGTCTAGTCGAAGTTTATTTTCCCATTCGTTACTCAGCGTTGTAGCGGTTGCCCTGTTGATGCCACAATAAGGTTCAGGACCTATGAACGCAGATTCTGGGTCAGCCCTAGCGAGCTCATCTGCAGATTCGTTGCCCACAACCCCTTGGTGTTCTGGGATCCAACCGAGTTTTACCCTATTGTATTTGGCAAGGTGTTGTAATGCATCATAGCAGCATTTCACAGTTCTGGAGTCCATTAGGTTTTACGATAGTGCCATAAATGCTGCTTGGCTATCTGAAAAGATATGTATTCCAGCGCCCTTGATTCCCTTGCGGGTGGCATGGATTTCAGCCTGAAACACAGTGGGAGTTGTACCCGTAGGTACCGAAATCTTTGTGTTGGGTCCAAAGACCCCAGTTCCAACTCCAGAATCCATTTTTGAACCGTCGGAGAAACAGACCAGACTTCTACGGTCCAGTGTTGGATCCAGTGTTGGAGCACTATTGGACCAATTTCCGCGGTCCAATATTTCAACTTCGAATAACCTACCGAAGCAATGTTGCCTGACCATAATGTCTGGTATAGTGCAGAACATGTCTCTTTTAGGGATTGAGTTGAGTATCTTTAAATGTCGCACTAGGTCACCTGGTTTATACTCATAATCTAGCTGCAGCTTGATGGCATATCTAGCAGCTATCTTCCTAATGAAGATTGGTAGGGGTGTTAGCCTGACAATAGCTTCCAGAGCTGATAAAAGGGCAGGTGCTCATCGCACCTGTAATGCCAAGACAGGAAATTCCTTGCAACTTCTGCAACTTATTTGCCGTTGTCTACTGGAGAGTTTTTGGCCACCAGACCAATGTATCAATTTAGGAGAGAGACCGCAAGTTCTGCCATATAGGCGTTTACTGGCCCACAGTGCTCTAGTAGCACGCTCTGTGGCAGTCTTGATATGTAAATTCCAGTTAAGTCGTTTATCAAGAATTACACCAAGATATTTGACCTCGTTGGAATAAACAGTGTGGTGCCTCCGATTGTAATATGTTCAAGGTTGACCTGTGTCTTCCTTGTAAACGCCACCAGAACGGTTTTACTAGGGTTGATGGATAGTCCTTCTACAACTTAAGATATTGCAGTTTGCATGACGTTGGAAATTGTCGTGCCGTGTTTACCTCTAATAAAAACCCACAATTCATCAGCATAACCGACGGTTATCTTCACATTAATGAAGCACTTATTACGTAATTAATAGGATCGCTTACCACTGAAAACTTCTTAGCATATTTAAAGAATTTTCCGCCAATAACGGCAGTTAAAATCGTTGTATGCCTTATATATTTCGTTCTGCACCAGAGAAATTTTCAAGACAATGCCATACACTTATAAACCTAACAAAAAGTAAAGAATATCATGAATATCAAGAAATAGCATGCTGTTTTGTACGCTATATTTGTTTTGTGCACTGTAGTAAGTTTCCACCGAGTAGAAATCCTAGATTTTGGTAATTTTCTAGTGCTGCCAAAGTAGAAATAAATGAATAAACAGCTGTCAAAAGTAGTTTCTATGTTTCAAGTTTTTGTTGAATTTCTTTAAATAGATGAACCCCACAGGCGGATCAGTAGAAATGCGGGGAAGTGGGATGGTTATGATCCCTTGTTTTCGGATCATAACCTCGCCGAAATAGGAGGGAGAAGAAGATGTTGGCATTTAAAAAAAAAATGTTTGGTGCATACTTTTTTTTACAATAGAAAACACAACGATTTCACAAAAGAATGTCAAGTACATTCAGGTTTTGATGTTTACCAAAACCCGTTTTCGTTCGATGAGAACATTTTAGTGAGGTCTCGAAAACTTTTCTTTTGAAACCCTGGATTTCTGTTTTTTTTTTCCGAAGCTGATCTGGTGATTTTGAAATCATTTCACATTTATACGTATGTACTATACATGTTCGTGAAGAGTGATCATTTGTTAAGCACAGCTTAGACTTGTGTCCCGTTTTTTGAGATTTAGAGCAGAAGATTTGCTTAAAAGGATATTGAACCTATATTCTATGTTAGAGCATATACATGGATACCTCGATTTACTTCACCTCAATTTACGTTATTTCGATTTACGTTGTCCGGTTTTTTACTTCCCAGTTTCGATTAACGTCGCTACAATTTCGATTTACGTCGTTCCTTGACACACAATTTTGTCACGGAATTCCCTCTTTCGTCAATCTTATTTAACCGAGATGCACATCTCACCGATTTCGTGGACAATATCATTCGGAGTAAGTCTTCTTCAATCCATATGGGCTATACGACTATTGGATAATTTTTTATTTTTTTTCGATTTATATTGTTTCGATTTTCATCGCATTTTCTCGGTCCTGGAAACGACATACATATATCGAGGTATTCCTGTACCATAATTCATATCCCCGAACTCTACTTTGAAACTAACATAGGTATGGCTACTATGGCAGCAAAATCGATTGCAAGTTGCAAGTTTAAGAATTCTATAGTCATATGTAGGCCTTAAATTGATTTTCTGATGAAAACATAAAAGAGATGGAAGCGAACAATTTTTGGTGCTGTACGGGGTCAAATAGAATTATAAAAGATGTAAGGAGCTACAGGCGTCAATACTGGTTGTTTATTTAAAAATGTTGAAAGTTGTTCTTGAAAAATTATTTTCTCGATTTCTGCTGAATTCCCGACCAAATATTTTTTTCTTTAGTTCTACTTTCACTTGATCTTAAATCTGGGAATGTTTTTCACCATATTATGGTAGCTCAATTACAGAACCAAGAATCCAACATGGTCTCACGTAATTCTGTACCCCTAATACCTGGAAAATTCAGCAGCAGTGCATGACAATTAAATAAAACAAATAAAACACGAGCTTCCACGTTATAATAGTTTTATTGAATCAAACAAATGTACAGTCTGGTGGAGACAATGAGACGCGAGCAAATACGTTAACTCCGTGGTGGTTGCTATCAAAAAGGGAAGAAGAGTAACAGCTTTGAAATCGATTCCCTGCCAAAGATCGCAAGTTTTGTGCAAACGAAAGTCCCACATTGATCTGCCAGCTTTTGCACTGCAATATGCACAGTGCGTGGGCTGTAGGAAATTGTACGAGTAAATGTACAAGTGTACCAGTATATATGTACGTAATGTACAATAGGTAAATCATAGAAAAAAATTAACTGAACACGTTTGCTCTTGGTAACAACCAATATAGAAAGGCTTTATAAGGTAAGCTATACAATGTTTGTTGATACGCAAATAAAGTTAAATAAATTCGAGTAATTAACAGTTAAATGATCAATTGCAAGATTAAGTTACGTTAAATGGTATTAATTTACAAATTTATTTCTGAACAAGTTTTGTTTCGATTTGTTAATTAGGACTTCATTCAGGGTTGAAAAATAAATACTGCCTTACATTGTTTTACTAGGCATTTTGTGGAATTTTGCATATGTAGGTCCTTGAAAGAAGGAATTTACTGTTCGTATACAGCATCCCATGATGGATGTGCTATAACAACCCTGCTAAGTTTTATCACTTATTTCCAGCATCGAATTTTTGCTTTTAAAATATATTAATACTTTTTATTGTATTGTAGGCTACAAATGGATGTCTTTAAAATATGGCCGGGTACCAGAAGATGCTGTCCGTTTAGACAGACCTGACATGTATGTCGGACGAGCTATACACTATAATTTAGTACTACGTGCCGTAGTTTATAGTGCTCGTAACTCGCACGCAGTCATTTGTTTCGACTCCAAAGAAATAGTCAAACGTGAATTTGAGATTCTCGTGGCCACTGAGAAATGTGAATGGACTCCTCTGAATAATAAAACTAAAAATGTACCGGAGAATGTTGTTCGCGCAGGAACTGCATGGGACGGTGAACCGATTTATATCGGTAGATACAAACAACTGGCGTCAATTTTTCTGACTTCGGATAAAATAACAACCTGTCAGACCGATATATTCGTACAAGATGGAGGCCAAGCCTTAATTTGCCAGGACGACGATGGTAAGTGGGTCGACTCCACATCTGGGAATACGAGTGTACCAAGCAGCGCGGTTTATGGTGGGGAAGCGGTAGATTATAATGATATTTTTGTTGCCCGATTGTTACGACCTTTCTCGTTCGTTCCTGGACAGGTCATACCTAAGCTAAATATGACTACAGCAGTATATAATGGTTATGAAATGCGTTCTTCATTTTGTCAAGTTCTAGTTGGAGACTCAAATAAATACAAATGGAGATTTGCAAACAATGGAGAAATTCCAGACTATGCTGTGGCAGCGAGCAAAAATATAAATGGAGAGTTGATGTACCCGGCGAGAATAAATAGAAGTTTGGGATATATCACACGCTCGGAGGCACTTGCTAAAAGGATGGCTTATAGTATTTTAACGAAAAATGTAGATTAGGTAATGTTTCGCATAAATACAGACATCTATTCGATTCGTTTTAATGTTCTCTATTAACGTTGATTGCCTTGTAAGAAACTGTATGGGTAAGTATTACAAGTGGAGGGAGTGGAGAGGTGGTTGATTTTGAATTTTTCTAGTTTATAGGTTTCTCAATATTTTGACGTGTTCTCAGTTCTGAACTGATTAGATACCCCTCAAATAATGTAATCAATGTAAGTATAAAAACGGTGTTATTTGATAGAAGTTCTGATTGCGATAACTATCAAGTCTTACTGTTATTCTATCCGCTCTTTGACATTTTTGCATGAACAAGTATGTTCAGTATAGTTTGGCAAATCATCAAGTATAGACTCATGCTTCATGTAAATACATACATTGTCCGTCTGAGCTAGCCAATCATCGAACTATGGAAAATACTCTCTAAATGATGCAAAAACATCAACGAGTCAACGGAATATACGTACTGAGCAGAATACCGTTGTTGTCAAAGAAAAAGGGGAAGAATATCCAAATCTATCGATTCGTCGTCGGTCGCAGCAATTGGGGCTCTGTCCACTATGTGGAAAATATTTTTAATAAGACCGATCCAGAAGAGTATCCAAAGACTATACTATATGCAGAAAAATACATCGTTTAGTGCGGTTTCTACGTTGGTGTGGAGCTCACATTATGGCCGATGGCCATATTCGTAGTTACTGAACCATGATCAAAAAATACGTTATTGAAAATATGAATGACATTGATCCGGACGATATGTAGCTTCAAAGGGATGGCGCTATGTGCCATATGGGGACAGAAACCATCGACTTATTGAAATCTCAATTTAGTGATAAGATGATTTCGAGAAATAGACGTCTGAATTGGCTTCAATTGGAAGATCGTGCGATTTGAAATCTCTCTATTATTTTCTGTGTGCCTACACGAAGTCACTTGCTTACGAGTATGTTGTTAAGCCAGCAACAAATAACGGATTCGAGTCCAACTTTTATTCTTGGCATACTTTTGCTTGAATAAGTGGCCTAAAATTAAACTTGCAGAATGTGCTTCGCAATGAACAACGGAGGATGCCATATATCCGAAATTATTTTCAAATCTTAATTCATGACTTCGAGAAGGCTCTCGACAGCTTGCATTGAGATGCTATGTGGTTAGCTTTGCGCAGGAGAGGCTTCCCAGAAAAACTTATAGCTTTTATCATGGCTACATACGAGGGCGGTAAGTGTCACGTCTTGCACAATTGTAAGGTGTCGGAGGATTTTGAAGTCCAAAGTGGAGAACGTCAAGGGTGCATACTGCCACCACTATTGTTCTTGGTGGATATCAGCGATGTACTCCGTACAGCATTGACGGAATGTAATTATGGAATTCGTTGAACTATGACTTCTTACCTTAAACACCTAGATTGCGCTGACGGCGTTGGTCTACTTTCACATCGGATAATGCATCTTCATTTGATGGCCCAAAATCTAGAAGCTGAGGCAAACAAAGTGGGGGTTAAAATAAAAACAGCCAAAACAAAGCCCTGAGCACTTCTAATACCCGCGCTCAACTTAACATTGCCGGACAGGAAGTCGAGAAAGTTGATAACTTTCTTTATTTAGGAAGTGTGGTTTCGGCTAATCGTGGTGGCACCGAACTGGATGTGTGCAGCAGAAAATCTGGAGAAGCAATGTTATCAGCTTAAGAACCAAGCTACGACTGTTCCGCTCTAACGTAGACATTATTAACACAGGAAAGCTGCAAGTCTTCGTAAACAAATGTTTAAGGATCATCTTGAGGATTTTTTGGCCAAACCGTATCTCCAACGAACAACTTTATGTGAGAACGGGCCAAGAACCTATAAGCATTAGCATTACTATACGAAGGATAAAGTGGCGATGGATTGGACACACCGTACGACATGAAGACAACTCCATTGCGAAATACGACGACATGCAGTGGAATCCGCTCATCCAGGCAGGCAGAATGGCGGGAAGCCCTAGGCGAACGTGCGTTTTCACTCAGCTGAGGCCTACCAACTCCTACTCTCAACCTCCACGCGGTGACAGCCAGGTGCCTAGTACCTTAGTCCAAGAAGTGGGTAACCAACCCCGTTTGGCGGATTCTTGGTGGCAGCAGATGAGAGAAGTGGGGAAGAGTGCTTTCCCACTAGAGCACTTATTCCTGTTCTAGGCGGCAGCGGACGAATTCCCTAGATGGAATCAACGGTGGCGTCTATAGTTCCAGTTAGGTTGAACTTAGTGAATACCTTGCGCGAGCTGCTTCGACGTATTCGGATCACAGGTCGGTAAGGAATTTCCAATGTTGGTCAGGACATTGGAATAGAGATAGTGGCGGAGGAGCCCTTAATGGGCCAACGGCAGCGCTCATACTCCCGTAGTGGACTACTGGCACCGGTATACCCGGCCCCTCGTCCTAGGGGAATAATTAAGGAACTGGCCCTCCAGGTTGGGGGTTGTGCCCCGATGGTTCCGAAACAACCAAAAGCCTCGGATAAGGATGACTCAACTAATGACGACCCCAGCAAATGAAATAAGGACAACGACCTTCGGATCTGTACGTGGAATGTTCGGTCCCTTTACAGACCACGTGCAGCCGAAAAACTAGCAGAGGCCGTAGACTGCTATAAAGCAGATATTGCCGCCATTCAGGAAGTGCGATGGGATGGGCCGGGCAAAATGAGGATGAAAAACTGTGACATCTACTACGGTGATTGCTCCAGAGGCAACAGGCAACGCTTATTCGGATGCGGATTTGTCATACACGGCAAACTTAGGCAAGAAGTCTTAAGCTTCCGACACGTTAGCGAGCGTATTATAACTATCCGGATCAAGGCTAAATTCGCTAACATAAGCCTAATATGTGTTCATGCCCCCACGGAAGAAAAGGACCCTGCCACCAAAGAGTGTTTCTTATGTGAACAATGTCCTAAATACGACGTTAAAATCGTATATTACCTTGTTGTAGCCAAGGTACGAATGCGGATATCCCAATCTGAGCAACAAAGAAGAATCACTGTGAGAAAATTTAACGTCGAAAAGCTACAATCGCAACAGACCGCCAGACTTTTCGCTGAACGCGTATCCCGAAATCTCTCAATCACCCCTATGCCGCCAGTATCAAGTGCCGAAGACCAGTGGCAACGCGCCAACATGCCATCAGAAATGTCGCTCGCCCACCACCGCGAAACCCCTGGTTTGACGAATAATGCCGGCGAGTGTATGCAGCAAAATAAGAGGCATACAAAGCGGCGCTGCAAGGGAAGACGAGAGCTGCTCGTGAGCTCTACGAGCAAAAGAGACGGGAAGAACATCGGCTTCTCCAAAAGAAGAAGAAAGAGCATGAGAAGCGCGCGTTTGAGAATATTGAGGAACAATGCACGGAAGTTTTACCAAAAGGTAAAAAGAACGTGTCAGAGGAGCAATACCCGTACAGAAACCTGTAGAGATGAAAATGGAAACCTCGTAGTAGAATCACAGTCGGTGCTGAGAATATGGAAAAACTACTTCTGCAGACTGTATAACGGCGACGAAGACCAACATCCCGCTGTCAGGCAGAATGAACCATTCAGCATAGACGATGATAGTCAAAATTTCCGTCGGATAGCAATATCCAAGCTTAAATCCAACAAGGCTGCTGGACCTGGGATGAATTGGTAGCTGGCAGCTGGGGATGAATTGGTAGAGTGCATACACCAACTCATCTCTAAGATTTGGTCAGACGAGTGTATGCCTGATGAATGGAACCTCAGCATCGTTTGCCCGATCCACAAGAAAGGAGACCCCCTCAACTGCGCCAATTATAGAGGCATCAGTCTCCTCAACATCGCATACAAGATCTTTTCTGCGATTTTTTTTTTTTTTTTTTATAATTTGCGCGCACTCAAAGGGTTATGGATACCTTTAACATGCTTACACACAGTGCGGACGTTTGGAAGGAAGAATAGAGAGAGAGAGAAAGATTTTTGGTGTAGTGGTTTTTGAAGCTCAGTTGTTTATGCTTCAGCTATTCTCCGGGGGTGGCGTCCAGGTAACGGGGGAGATTGTTTTGTTATTATTGTCATTGCTTCTGATTCACAGTACTTTTTTCCCGATAATCGATGTCAAGGCCAAATCATCATCAACAGAGCGAACAATTTTTCCAGCCACATGACCAAGCTACTGCCAGTGTTATGCCTTCGCAGTAGTGTTCACAGAAGCTTTTGCAAATGATCGGACTGACTTTATATATTTCATGAGAAATAAATAAATGCTTGCTGACATCAGGATTTGAACCATGAACCATAAGCGTGGCAATTGACGATGTTACACTACACTACGCCTGAATCCTTTTATCATCAGCCTGATTCGACCCTATCAGTGCGGTTTCGGGCCAGGAAAGTCCACCATTGATCAAATCTTCACACTTCGGCAGATCCTGGAGAAACCCCAAGAATTCCAAATCTATACTCACCACCTCTTTATCGATTTCAAGGCCGCCTATGACAGCATCTATAGAGAAGAGCTTTATAGAGCCATGTCTAGTTTTGACATCCCTTCCAAACTTGTCCGTCTGTGCAGGCTGACGATGGAGAACGCTCGCTGCTCCATCAAGGTCGGTAATGACCTCGCCGAGACCTTTGATGTCAAAAAAAAAGCTTTAGACAAGGTGATGCGCTGTCATGTGACTTCTTTAATATTGTACTTGAACGGATTGTGCGGAACTCACAAGCCAACACCAGAGGCACAATCTATTACAAGTCTGTATAACTGCTTGCATACGCCGACGATATAGACATTATCGGAAGAACTCAGCGGGCTGTCACCGGTGCGTTTGTAAGCATTGAGGCGGAAGCGGCCAAAATGGGTTTAGCGATAAACGAGGGCAAAACGAAGTATATGCTGTCAACAAGAAGGGACAGCCAACACCGACGAATTGGACAGAACGTCACAGTGGGCAGCTATAACTTCGAGGTAGAAAGGGACTTTGTCTACCTTGGCTCTGCTATAAATTCTACAAACAAGATCAGCGCAGAAATCAATCGAAGAATAACTCTTGTCAATCGCTGTTTTTTTGGGCTTATAAGGCAATTCAACAGTAAAGCACTATCTCGCACAACTAAGGAGACTCTATATAAGACCTTGATCATCCCAGTCCTGCTTTATGGCGCTGAAACATGGACTTTATTAAAAGCGGATGAAGATAGCCTTGGTCGCATCGAGAGAAAAAGAGGAGAGGCTTGTTGGTTGAGGCCCAGGTTCACCCCAAACTGTAGCGCCACCTAAGTAAGTAAATAGGCAAATGTGGCGCAGAACAGTTGAGGAGGAATCGAATCGAATGAGTTGGAGGCAGTTCAAAAGCGTTGCAGAACTTCGAATAAGATGGCGCGCAGGCGTGGTTTACGCCCTATGTGCCCCGATTGGTTAAAGGATCTAAGTAAGTAAGTAATTCGTACTCCATCTCGTGGATTATTGTGAAGGTCGTCTAATTAAACAATGCAAACATGATTAGACTCAGCAAACATTCCTGCGGTATGACGTACGATGTTACAAAATACTCTGATGGTACAGAGAAAGTACGCGAAAATAGTTAGAAATGGATTTCCAAGTCTTACAGCAATATTGTAAACCCAGTATGACACCAAAAGCAATTTAAAGAAAATCTGGGATAATTGCCATTTTAGAATCGGCAAACCAGTTAACAGAGCGAAGAGTTATCACCCAATCGCACATTTTTTTCATTTCTTAGGAGGTACTAGAGCGGCTTATAACAGAATTGAATTCGTCATAGATCAAGTCGTTTAGGTGGGATTGATGGGCTGGATTTCGCTCAGGACGAAACTTCATATATCCTCAATGACCCACATTGAGGAGGGTTTAAGAAAAAGTTAAAACAAGTGCAGCATAAGTGGACCTTACCATAGCATGCCACACAATTTGGCGCTCAGGCTACTTATAAAAGTAGCTCCTTGCAGTATAATATGCCGATCCGTTGACAGTATGTTAAGTAATAGATCTTTCCAAGTTTCGAAGAATCACTCCAAAAGCCAGTATATACAAGCAACTAAACAATGGCTAACTTCCTGAATCCGTACTCGCCCCAATGCTTTTCAGTGGGTGCATTTACGACATTAATATACAGACGACCTAGCTTAAACCACTCAATATGAAAACATGAACACTGCCTAACATGTTTTCACCCGATATGTTAAAGTCCTAAGCATGTACAGTACATATTTAACAAATTGGGGACTTCCTACTGGTCTTAGTTAAAAATCTAAATTATGGAAAATGCTGCTCTAATTCGGCTAAACAGCGCAAATACGTACTATGCGAATGATATCGGGTACTCTTCGAACAACACAGATTCTATGTCTTCCTGTGTCTCGCAACATCGCCCCATCAGCACTATTTTCTCAAATACCACGACCTAATTTATAGGAACCAACGGATTCAAGGAAACAGCCTTACTCTTTTGACAATCAGTCAAGCCACGAGGCCCAAACTTCGATATTATGGAAGTGTGGAAAAATATGTGGCATAATTTCCCAGCCGTCACCTAGCAATAACCTGCTCATCTATCTTTGGACTCGATTTAACCGAATAAGGACTAGTCATGGCCGCTGTGCTGGTTTTTTGTTAACGTAGTGGCTAGGTCATTGCTCATACGTCTTGTCCAAGAGCTGGTAGAAGTCATCCTTTGACGCGTCGTCCTTCTCCTCGTGAGGGGCGTGAACGCATATTAGGCTTATGTTGGCAAATTTAGCCTTGATACGGATAGTCATGAGGCGCTCGTTCACATGCCGGAAACTCAAGATTTCTTGCCTAAGTCTGCCTCCAATGACAAATCCGCACCAGAATAGACGCTGTCCTTGTTGTCTGTAGTAGTCGCCGTAGTAGATGTCGCAGTTTTTCATACTCCTTTTGCCCGGCCCATCCCATCGCACTTCTTGGATGGCGGTAATGTCTGTTTTGAAACACTCTAGGGCCTCCGCAAGTTGTTCGGCTGCACGTGGTTTGTAGAGGGACCTAACATTCCATGTGCAGACACGAAGATCGTTGTCCTTTTTACGTTTGCATGGGTCGTCAACAGTAAGATCATCCGTATCCAAGGCTGTTAGTTACCAAAGTTTTTTTACGTGGTACGGAAGTTAACCCGACGGCACAACCCCCAACCTGGAGGGCCAGATCCTTTTTTTTGTACCCCTAGGACAAGAAGCCGGATACACCGATGTCAGTAACCCACTTCGGGGATATGAGCGCTGCCGTTGGCCCATTAAGAGTTCATCCGCCACCATCTCTTTTTCAATACCCTGACGTAGTATTGAAAATCCTTACAGACCTCAGCTCCAAATACGTCGAAGTAGCTCCGGTAAGGTATCCGCTGGTCTGTAGACGTCACCGTTGATTCCATTGAGAAAATTCATCCGCCGCACGTCCTCCTTCTGAGGACCTCTTGCTAGACTTCTGAGACGCATATTTCAGCCGATCAGGTCAGCAAGAGATGCCTCGTCCGAGAAGAAAGCAAACGTTGGTATTTACCCTTTCGGGGTTGCAACGCGTGTAAGCCGAGGGTGAATGTATATCTAAGGGAAGAACTTAACGTCGAATTTCTGAACCGATCATACCTGCAATTTATAGAAACTACATAGAGCGCCAGAGCAAAAGAATCTCCAGCATGCCACTGCCAACTACATATAAACACAATCAATTAGTCCTGCATACTGTTGATGTTGTATGTGAATGTTTCTTTAGCTCTATAGGACCCTGGCTGATCTGGAGAACCCTGGAGAGTAGACCAATCAAGTATAAATAAAATTCTCTGCTTTACTCCTTAAATTATTGCTGCAAAATTGGAGAACAAAAAATCAATGATATTCCTCTTCTTTAAAACCAAATGCCTTCCTGATCAGTATCAATAACATATTCCCAACGTCTTCAAATATCTACAACAACCATATTCTCCAAGTCATAAATTCCAATTAACGACACATATTTCTTCTCTGTTCAAACAACCAAATTATCAGCATCTACGAAAATACGTTTACTCCTACTCCCACCCACATTATCCAGCTAAAGATACATCCCAAAGGAGCATCTCCCAGGCAAGTCTTTCTCATAACTTCCTTCGCTGCTGGCTCCTTACAGAAACCATAAAAGTTAAAATATTTTAATAACGGTCGATTTTCCCCTGTTCTCATCCCAGCCCCAGTGTGCATTCATTTTACAATGCACAAAGGTATGCTAAAGCGATTTCCAACCCGCCCACCCAGCGTAGCTCCTGAGCGAATAATATCAATATCCTGAGGATAAAATGCTTTCAAGATGCGGTAGTTGTTTGTACATCACCAATAAACATTTTTATCCGCAATAGCTATGCGCTGTAAAATTCAACGAAACAACAACGCATCAAGTCGAAGGAATGGTTCTTTCCCATTCGGAAGGAAGGTATTCTATTTGCCTCCAGGAATCCGCCGGAGCTTCAAGATATAGAGATTATATTTTGATTAAATTATTTGAGCGAATTTAATAGTCCTTTCCCCCGTGCGCTTATTTGTATGCAAATATTATCTTATTTGGCAAGGATACACCCCACCTACTTTCGATTGATTTAATTCGATTGTATTTTGTATACCCACCCCCAAACCAACCACCCGAACGCAATTTAAGTACACCCAACGCCCGAAGTGAGAAATTTCACATGTATCCTTTTCGGAAGGTACAAAGGATAAGGGCGAACAAGAATAAAATCAAATCAAACGTCGTGTAATATATGTTTCGATTTCAATCAATTCGAACTTAAACACTTTGCATACTGCTTTCCGGGGGAGCCTGTGTCTCATTTTATTACCCACCGTTGTGTTGTAGCCTGGGAGTTCCAGGGACATACACATTTTAAAGAAATCAGCAATTTTGTCAAACAAATCCGAATGTGTAAGTATTTTGTAGAATTTTAATTTGGCTAGGATTTGTGTACGGTGTTTTGGAAAACGTCCGAAATAGCTCTCCTTTCGGCAAAAGTCAACGATTTATACTACGGTTGGATGGTGATTGACTTTCAATGCCGTGAATGCAGAGGTTTTGTTCATGGGAAGGAGGTGATGATTGTAGCACATTTTAGAAAATTTGTTAAGAATGTGAGAAGGCATTTGAGACGTAATATGTGGAATATATATTTTGAATTTAGAAAATAAGTTTTGCCAAGAATGTCCTTCTGAGGAATGATGAACTTTCTTATACCAGCAGCCGGTGTTGTTAGAGACGAAGCCAGGCGTGCTTTAAATTCAGTATATAATAATGCCATCCAGCGGATCGTTAAGGGGCAATCAGAGGAAGAAAAATAGCATAGCTTTCAGTCTCTTCAAAATAACCTAAAAACAGTGAGGAGGCCATCATCTTCTACTTTGTCCAGAGAAACCTTATGGTACAAAATTTCCAGAAAACTAACTAGCTATAAATCGGGGTCGATAAGTACGTATATTTCGGATATGAATCTACTGTCAAGCGAGGGGAAGCTTTAACCCTTCGACCAATACAGGACAATACGTTGCGTATTCACTGCATACGTTCGGAATGCTAGAAAAAATGTTGATTACAAATTTTTCAGCTGCTCCAGGCACTGCTCAGGTGAGCGCCGTGGCGCAGTTGTTAGTGTGTCGGATGACTGATCCTGAGGTCCAATGCTCGAATCCCAAAAAACACCAAACGTTTTTCAAGGTTCCACCTCTCGCTTACGTCTGACAAAATTTGAAGAAACGCCATGTGAAATCATTCAAAGGGGTTTAAGAATCACACAGAAGTGGTGTAAAACGGTAGGACTTGTGAGAGTAAACCCTATCAAAACCACTGTGATAGCCATTACCAAGAAAAGACAGCTAAAGCATATGCAACTATCCTGTTGGAAGGGATCGGGGTCGACCCATAGAAACAGGTCAAGTATCTAGGTCGAACACAAGACAGCAAACTCCTTTGGAGAGAACATGTAGAAGCTGTGGTAACCAAAGCCACCAGAGCACATATGGTGTGCAGGAACATTTCAGGAAAAACCTGGGGTTGCAGCCCAGCCATACTGAGATGGATGTACCTGATGATAGTAAGACCCATCATCACTTACGGGGCAGTGGCATGGGTTAACAGGACCAGGCTTACCACGACAAGGACATCCTTCAACAAAGTGCAAAGATTAGCCGGCATATGCATCACAGGAGCCATGCAAACCTGTTCCACAGCAGCACTAGAAGTGATCGTAGGTATACATCCACTACACATAGTGCTAGAGCGCATATCACCAAGGAGACCATATTGAGAATCAGCAAAGAGGGCATCGGGAAAGGAACATGCATCGCAAACAAAGCGCGAGTAACCCTATCCACATCGGTGCCGCTTCTAGACTGGCCCAGAGATGATATGGTCAAAAAAAAAACTGCTTTGGAAGGAAATTTAACTCAAAGCTGAGCAATAAAAGAGACTGAATTCGATAAATACCAACTCAAATAATACACAATTAAATGGTACACAGACGGATCAAAAACATCTACTGGCACTGGGGCAGGAGTGTACGGGCCCAGCACTAGATACTCAGAATCACTGGGAGTATTCCCCAGTATGTTTCAAGTAGAAGTTCACGCGATCAAAAGATGCGCGCAATTCAAACTAGACAGGAAATATCGCGGGCAGGACATCGCAATACTGTCAACCAGCCGAGCCTCTATTGACCTCGCACGAGATCAGATCCAAACTAGTATGGGATCAACAAACTGGGAGAAACAAACAAAGTAGGAGTGAAGGAGAACGAAGCAGCTGATGAACTAGCTAGAAACGGAACAGCCATTCCCTAAGACCGTCCATACGTGGTGAAGAGCCTCATCCTACTCGAGGTGTCCCTGTTGTATACTGAATATGGCGGATCTAAAGAGGAAAACTTGAAAAAACCAGTAATTCCAGGTGTATAACTACCGTACCCATGGGATGAATGGCACTACATTAGTGAGTCTTCTAACGGTGAACTCCAGTTTATTGCGCACCTCTGGTTTCAATGTAAGTCCCCGCCGCTGGCTTGCGGGGCTCTGCCTTCGGTGTATTTCTTTCCCTAGCTTCTCGTGGGAACAAAATCTCAAACTTTAATAAAAGAACCTAAGAGCAAGATGTTGCTCTAAACGCATCCAGACCCATGGACATTGGTCTCCATAAGACCTCTCCTCAATCGCTAGGGCGGAATAGGACTATCTAGCTATCGGTCCAATTGAAGAAGCGGCCCTGCTACTCAAATCCGCCCCACCCTTGTCGGCTGATCCTCAGCCCTCCACCTCAAAAACTGCACTAGAATGACTTAGCGGAGCGGGTCGCAAACGTTTGAAATGGCTCCTTTCCAAAGGCGTATCTCCTGAGGAAGCCAGAGAGAAAGCGAAAATCCCCTGCGGCCACAAAAGAGACCGCTCTAATTCTTCTCCTGTGGCCTCGGAGCCAAAAAAGACAAAAACTGCACCCCATGCAAGAGCAACTGATGTGGCTCCCACATCTATCAAGCCTATAGTGCCACTTACCACCTTTAAACAAGCTCTGGAGGTTTTCAAGATAGGGATCATCGACTCCAACTTTCCAGAAACCCTGCTTAACAACGAGTAAATGACATCCATCCAGGACTCCATCTTTGAGCGCATTATCAGCCCCACGGACGAGAAATCGAAACCCAAATTCCGCGGTACATTTTTCCGTCCAGAATGGCTAGTCCTAAATTGCAAAGACCGGTCTATGGCAGAATGGGTCAAAGGCATTGTCCCTAGTTTCACTCCATGGGAGGGTGCCTCACTGAAAGCTCTTGATGAGGATAACATCCTCGGGAACAAATTTTAGTGGGACACTTTCCAGCAAACCCTTCTTCGGAAACAAGAAGATCCTGAGGGCTGTTTCTGCCCAAAATTCAGATCTTCTCGCTTCTGAATGGCGGGTCTTAAAACGTGAGGACAAGGGCAACTTTGCCATACTGACCTTCTCCATAGACCACAAATCCATGGCTTGCCTGAAAAGGCTACATTTCAAAATAGACTTTCGTTTCGGAGAAGTTACTCTTCGAGCAAAGCAATTCACCAGCAAAGACTCTGCCCCTCCCCTCCCTATCCCTTCTCCCAAAGAATGTGATTCAGAGTTGACTTTAATCGACTCCAAGGCAATCGCTTCCTCCCCCAACCTTCCCCCCACCGCAACAGAAACAAACCTCATTTCCCTCAAAAGCAACGTTCCAAGGCCTGTCCAGTCACTCTGGGACTCCACGTTCAACGTCTGAGGCTGCTCGACTACCCAATAAGGCCCGACCAACTATTGGTCCAATCTCCACTAGCTCCTCCAGCGGCTCTGTAGCAGCACCTAGAGCTACCCAACATAAGGACCGAGAAGTCAAAGGCAAAGCCCGGCAAAAACTCATAAGAACTCGCCCAGTCTTCACCTCTTCCCCGAAGTCCCAATGACCAGCACACTCAAACTCTTGCAAATAAACCTGCACCATGCAAAAGTGGCTTCTGCGGCCGCCTGCCGCAGGTTTACAAAAAAACAACCCGGACCTTGTCCTAATTCAGGAGCCATAGGTCCGAGATGGCAGAATATGTGGGCTCCCCAGTAATTCATGTAAGCTAATATATGACAACAGGCAATCTCTTCCCAGGGCTGCCTTTTTAATAAGTATCACTGCCAAGCTTGGACAAATCTCAATCTCCGTAAGAACTACTAACGGTTGTCCCCAAGGGGTGTCCTATCTCCTCTTTTATGGTCCATTGTAGTAGACAGTATCATAAATGACCTCAATAGTTCTGAATTTCTCACCCAGGGCTACGCTGACGACGTAGTCATTATAGCTAAGGGCAAAGATGAATCCAGCATTTCTGAACAAATGCAACATGCCCTAAATAAAGTAAATAACTGGTGCCAGTCAGAAGGTCTAACGGTTAACCCTGCAAAAACCGTAATCATTCCTTTCACCAGGAGGAGAAACAAAAGCCTTCAAGCACTGTCACTAAACAATACTCAAATTGAGTTCTCAAAAGAAACAAAATATCTTGGGATTACTCTAGATCAGAAATTAAACTGGAAACCTCATATAAGCAAAACCACTGAGAAGGCGACTAAAGCCTTCTGGGCCTGTTCTAGGTTTTTCGGTAAAAAATGGGGATTAAATCCAAAAATGATCCACTGGACCTATACCACAATCATCGTTCCGATAATAACTTATGCTTCGCTATTATGGTGGGATAAAGTTGAATAAAGGCGTTACATCACCTTCTGACGTCACCTCTTCTTCAGCTCGAACTATTCTTACCTTCATTAAAGAACTTGATTTCAGCTAGTTGACAAATTCAAAACAATTAACCAGGGGATAGCACAAAAGATCTCTTTAGGTCGCAGTGCTCCAGGGGTCATTCTCTGCCTTCCTCCCCTTTTAGCTCAAAAAAAAAAAAAAATGACGAAACATCCACAGAACATTTTCCCGCTGGGCAACTGTTGCCCACACTCTGCTACGTCTATCTTGTGAGCATAGACAAAATCTGGACTCATCAGTTAAAAGGGCTCTACCCCAGTCGGCATCTGTCCAATCCTGGTGAAGACGAACAAATTCAATTCAACGTCTCTTATAGTGTACCGTGAGTCTCAGTACGCGAGCAGGTCTTCTTACTCTCAGGCCACTTTCCACTAATCGCCGCCTCACCGTTTAAGCTTTCACAGCTGTCCCTCTAACGATTCAAAGTCTGTGAGACAGCTCAACCGCTGTTTGGTGACCATTGCGAAGGCTTTCAAAAACCAAATATCGGCCAGCTCTGCAGAAGTAACTCTGGGAAGATCTGAGCCTTGACGCGGGGTGTAGGGGGTGTAGGAGTTAGTTTCCCTGTATCTTTTAATGGCCCTTCTTAACGTCGTTTTTAGTTTTCTAATCATAATAGCGGCATACCGCATACTTCAGCCATACTCAACCAAAGCCAGAACCCTAGCGACTCCTTCTGCCGTTATTTGCATATTTTCTCACAAAAACCACTAACAACTAATTAATAATCAAATTAAACTTATTAAAACACTTACGGGATTACAGAAGCCAAAATTGGTATATCTAACTTCTAGTATGAAAAAACGAATACAATGCGGCTTTCCTCAATATGATGCACATATCACGAGGAAAATGGAAAGATATTATGCAAACAGGCACACAAATAAACCATTGAACCAGTAATCCACTGAAAACAAGTAGAACATAGAGACATAGTATGACTGCGCCACTTTTTTGTAACTCAGTGTATTTTTTATTATAGTTTGCGCGCGCCGAAGGAATTATTAATACCATTTTACTAATGCTCCGAGCAGGTGTATGTAGCCTTGCTACCGCAACTTGAAACCAGTAAAGAAATGCAATAGTGAATAGTTTCAAAAGTTCTCCAAGTCTATCACAAGGGGAATATTTATTTGAAACGAACTGTAATAAATTTGTCTGTCGTGTTTTTATTCGACTTGCATAGGTTTGATTCGATCTTTATGATCATTTGATCACTCTTTTGTCATTTATCTTTCTTTCAGAATCATTACTACCACAAACTTCTCATATATCACTTAGAATGTGCTCAGAAATTCTCCCTTCATTCGAGCTGAACTATGAAATCTTTCGCCCTTTTAATGTTGAAATTCCTTTGAGCATTTAGCATTTAAAGTACATTTTCACACATCGATGTTATGCAGAAAAGGCCCCACGATTTCAATCGCCGAAAATAGAAAAACAATAAAAATCCGTTTTAAAAGGAAAACTATTCACAGGACGATACCAGGATCACACAACCCAATAGCAATAGCAGCACCAATTCGAAGAGGTGGGAGACAAAATTTATTGTTTTAGATATTGTCTTTTATGTTGCCATCAAATGACCAACTTTACTTGGCTCCGGAGATTTGTGTGTAAAGAGAAGGAATTGTTTCAGAAAAAATAAAGGAATTCCTACTTTCTTTTTTTTGCTGAGGTGTTTATGACGATGTGTGATCCTCTTTTTGTCACAAATCGACAAATTTTCAAAATCCTTTTGATTTCAGTAGAATGATATGCAAATAATAGTCGTTTAGATACTAAATGGTAGACGAGAAGTTTTACTGTCCTTTCGATGTCTATATAGGTAAGCTTTATGGAATGGAAAGAGGAATTTTAAAGAAGTGGAATTTGCAACAGTGGATAGGTTCCGTTGGAAAGATTAACTAATTACATTATTTTGCTTCATAGACCGGCACAGAAATAGTGTTAATAGTAAGCTACAACCTTTAAGGAATAAGTACAACTTTCAAGTAGTGCTGGGTGCATTGATCTATTGTGATAATAACCAACATTTGTTGGTGTGAACTTTTAAGGTACCTTGTACTAAGATGGTAAACGGCTAAAAAATACCTCGTAGGAGCAGCATCTTCCGACAGGTGTTGGTCCGCTAAATAACGAGAAAGAGCCTCTGCAGTCGAACAACTTCAGCTCTGTTAGTAACTCCTACTTCTACCTCCTCATGGTGGGAATTTCTTTGGAAACTTCGAACGGAAGAGGACGAATGGCGAGCCTCCCGCGCCATAAAATAGGATAAGTGTCGGTTGGTCTGTGGGAGTTCACGGCGTTGGAGATCGTAATGATAACGGTGAGCGGCTTGTGGACTTCTGCAATACCAACCGCTCAGTCATTGGACGCACGCTGTTTAAGGATAACACCTGCCACAAGATCACTTGGGTCTCTACTGATAGGCAGCGATCAATTCAATTTCAATTCGCTTTAGAAATTGTCTCCTGGACGTCCGAAACAGACGTGGCGCTAACATCGGACTAGAACGAAATCACCATCTTATGGTAGCTCATATACGCCTTCGTACTGCAACCGTCAATAACAACCGCTCAAACTTATTTAACATCACTAGATTTAATATCGATAGGGTCAAGGTTCCCCAAGTGCGCCAACAGTTCAGGGACCTCCTTGCCTTAGAAATAGAAGCAATCAGTAGCACAATGCAGAAGAGCATGGATGACCACTGGAATGCTGTGAAAAATACCTTTGCGGCTGGGGCGCGCACCTATGGCTATCTGCAGACCCCTGGAGACGGATCGATGAGCGCACAGCAATCAAGGCTCGGACTGCAGCACCCTCAGCAGTAGAGGTGCAGCGTAGTGTGAGACGTGACAAACGTCAGCATATCAACTCACTGGCTTCAAGGGCTGAAGGAGCAGCGAGCAGGTGCGACAGTAGGACTGTTATAGCATCACTAAGCAGCTCAATGGTGGTCGGAACTCCAAACAGCACCCAGTGAAGAGCCTAGACAGGAACCTTCTGATCTCGAATGAGGACCAGCTAAGATGGAAAGAACATTTTGCTACAGTTCTAAGCCACTTAGATGATGGCGGTATGATCTCGAATTCGAATGAGCAGTTCGAAGCAACAAATTCTCGAATTCGCACCATACGTCCCAGTAAAACCGAAATAATAACAGCAATCAAGTCCCTCCAGAAGAACAAGGCTGTGGGTATTAATGTCATCCCTGTCGAAATCTGTCAAATACATCAGCAGGTCTTCTGCACCATCTAATACGGAGAGCTTGAGATAATAAACAATTTCCGCAGGAGTGGATCATTAAACTTCCGAAAAAAGGAAACTTGACGGAATGGGGAGACTGGAGATGTATTTGCGTTCTTCCAACCGTAGCCAAATAACAGCTAGAAAAGCATCAAAGAGCATATAGATTCAACTCTCGACGTCGCACAGGCAGACTTTCGCACTGCATCTTCCTGCATCGACAACACATAAAAACCTTACGGATCATAATCGAACAATGCGTTGAGTACAGATCTCCGCTACATTTGCTGTTTATCGACTTCGAGAAGGCTTTCGACAGCTTGAATCGAGATTCTATCTGGTTGGCCTTGCGCAGGAAAGGCATCCCAGAAAAATGTATAGCTATTATCAAGACTACGTACGAGAGCCGTTAGTGTCATGTCGTACACAATCGTAAGGTGTCCGAGGATTTTGAAGTCCAAAGTGGAGTACTTCAAGGGTGCATACTGTCGCCACCATTATTTTTGGTGGTTATCAGCGATGTACTCCGTGCAGCATTGACGGAAGGTAATTATGGAATTCGCTGGACTATAACACCTTACCTTAAGCTCATAGATTACGCTGACGATGTTTGTCTACTTTCACATCGGATAATGGATCTTCATCTGATGGCCCAAAATCTAGAAGCTGAGGCCCAGCCCCAGCAGTCGAAAATGTTGATAACTTTTTTATCTAGGAAGTGTTTGTTTTTTTTCTTTTTTTTTAAGTTGCGCCAAGGATGTGTAATCTTCATAGATACTAATAGCCCGAGTGCTACTAGCATGCATGATTCGCAAACCTGAGTAATCGATTCCAGGAATACGCCTACGTACTATAAACACACACTCTACACACTTCAACCACTCTCCCCGCGGTACTGCCGTTAGGTATTTCTTCGCGGGGCTGGTTAGCAATTAATGCTATGCTTCTTGTATTGCTGCTTCAGCTCTCCTTGCTCTCTCAATTATTCGGAGCTCTTTTTGCACATTCGTTATAAGGGTACAAATTTCCAGCCAATTCTCCTCTGACCGCAGTATTTGGTCTATAAGTAATGGTGGACTTGGCAGGTTATTTCTCCATTCCGTAAAGCGATTGCAATGGAATATTGCGTGCTCTGTATCTTCCTCCTGGTCTGGACAATGTGGGCAGAGAGGTGAGTTATCATGTTCAAATCTGTGTAAATATTTGCGATAGCCACCGTGACCCGATAGGAACTGCGTACGGTGATAGTTGCAGTCCCCAAACACTCGTTTCGTCCAGACCCCAATGGTGGGGATCAGCTTGTAGGTCCATCTACCTTTTGTACTGTTATCCCACCTGACTTGCCACATAGCTAGTGATGTTACCTTCGCCTCCGCCTTTATCCTCTTACCGATTTTTGCTGACAATATCTCCTGATGACTTGAGGTTCTTACCATCTCATTTGCGAGAATGTCGATGGGGATCATTCCGGCTATGACACAGGCTGCTTCGTCCGATATTGCTCGGAAACCGCTGATTGTTCTTATCGCGCATAGCCTGTATGTTGACGATAGTTTTCTCCGTGTTTCTATCGTCGCTAACGCCGCCGCCCAAACCGGTGCAGCATATAGGAGAACCCAGCTAACCACTCTGGATAGTAGAATCCGTCTAGCATACCCAGGGCCACCGATGTTTGGCAGTATTCGAGAAAGGGCTGCCTGCAGTAGTGAAGCCTTCTTGCTCGAGTATTCCACGTGTGTTTTAAAACTTAATTTTAACTGCTTCCTTGGTTCTTATAGTCTGAGTTCCGACTTGAATATTCGCATATTCAACCGCTTTTCGACTTGTTATAAGAACAGCTTCAGTTTTGTGGTCTGCTAATTCTAAGCCGGCGGATCGTAGCCAGTCTTTAATTTTTCCGATTGCTTCGTTTGTCGCTGATTCTATTTCTTGAGGATTTTTGGCCGAACAGCATCTCCAGCGAACAACTTTATATGAGAACGGGCCAAGAACCTATAAGCACTAGCATTACTATACGAAGGATAAAGTGGCAGTGGATTGGACACACCCTACGGCGCGAAGATGGTTCCATTGCGAAATATCCCATGTAGTGGAATCCGCTCACCCAGGCAGGCAGAACAGTCGGCAAGGAGGTACGGCAGTTGGAGAGAGCTGAGACACATTGCCAGAAACCGTACAAGATGTGTCATCATAATAATAGATGCACTAGGATCCACAAGGGGTTACAGGACATTAGAGAAGAGAATAAATACAGAATAAATACAGGAAGACACTTAATACCTACTTTTGAAAAACCGGACTTATGTCTTTATCCTTTTAACGGAATTTTCCAAAATATTGGTAATTTAACGGTTTACTTTGTACGAATGTTTTGCGAAATAAAACACCATCAGTACAGACAGGTGCAAGTGCATGCGACCCAGTCGAGCCCTTTATTTGCATTCCAATGTTCCGCTTAAAGATCATTGCAACGAAATGCCTAACAACCATTCACTTATTCACTGCACAATAGCAACCATTCAATATTGAATCTATTTCAAAACACCCCGAAAGCCGTTTAGTTCTATAAACTGTTCGACCACACAGCACACCCGGCCTAAAGACTCGATTCATAGCAATGGACACACATATGTACATTTATGCCACAAATCATCCCCATTAAAATGCAATTTCTTCACCATTTCAATATCTCTAATTAATTTATTATCGCTTATCGCGTTCAATATCTCCCCAAAAGCGTTGGCGACGGGTACAGCACTTCTCTGCTTGTTGCACTACCCAGCCGACCGTAAGTGCGGGCCAATAACAGCCTGCGACTGTTAAAAATCAGTACATTAAGAGCACCATTACGCTCGTAAAATAGATACGCAGATAAAATGTTTCTCGTTTTTGGAAATTTCCCATTCGCACATGTTCCACATACATTTTAGCCGATAATCCTATCGTTTGTATTCCAGTGTGAAACCGTTAGACAGCGGCACACAACCATGAGGAAGGTCCATCGTAAATTTAGTGAGTGGCCCCACCATAAACAGAGAAAAACTTGGAAATACCAGTCTCGGGGATAGTCAACTCTCAAAATTCGCAGTGTGTGACTTTTATATCATGTTTTTGGTCGATGAGGATGACGCGGGGGCTGGGATATGTAATGTAACCGTTATGCATTTTTGAAAGGAACGAATCCTGTTTGCGAAACAACACAGGAGCATTTCTATGGAGATTTTTGGGCAAATGTTGGCCAGATAACACACATTGAACTAAATCAATACCAGAAACGAAGTGTAGCACTATCACTGGTCGCAAATCTAAATGAATGCCACAGGACACAAATACCCCGAGATTTTTGGGAAAAGGGGTTCCGAACTAAATTGAGAGTTTTTGAGATAAAGACACTTTGGGGTGCGTAACGAATTGACGAGGCAATTTAGAGACTTGTGCATGATGTTCAAATTGATGCGGCGATGGAGATTTGATTTGTCTGAGTAAAGGAGATATCCTTCTTCAGTTGGGTTACTATAGTTTTGAGTATTTTTTTAAGATTTCGTAAAACTGATAAAAAGACTTGGGAAGGTGCTGATTTTGCATGAATTTGTGAAAGGATGACGTTAAGACTTTAAATTGGATGATAAGAAAAAGTTGATTAGAACTTTAGGAACAAATATGTTTAGTAAAGCCTTGGATATAAAATTAATTCTATAGCGATAGGGAGCTGAAATTTACTGGACAAAACCATGAAAAGTGTGTAGTTGAAATTATAGTTGACTTGCGTTTAAAATGATTCGAAATAATACATAAAACTTTTAATTACTTTCAGCAATAAGTTTAAATTTATCTTTTTTCATCGCGAGGAGATTTGTTTTCCGAGTAATCCTTAGCACAACTGACAAGACTAGAAAGACTCGAATGCATTTGCTTGCATAGCATCCATTGGCGCCATCATAACCACTCCGACCGCAGCCCTGGAAACAATCCTCGCACTGCTCCCACTAGACCTATTCGCTAAGAAATCAGCAGCGATGAGTGCCCTGTGTCTTAAAGAATCGAACTTATGGATAAAGGACCACATGGGCCACGGTACTATTGCAAGATGGGCTTACCTAGACGCCACCACAGACTACCTTCCGCCATCCCCCGATTTCAGCCTTAACATCAGAACGGTCATGCCTTCAAGGGACTACTGGGCAGACGGTGGGGCTATCAACCCGCATAGTATTTCAGTCTTCACTAACTGGTCGAAAACAAATGAAGGAGTGAATTCGGGTATCTACTCAGCAGAACCGGATATTGCAAAATCACTAGACTTCCGAACCATGGCAGTGTATTCCAAGTTGAAGTCCTGACGATAGCCGAGGCGGCACGAGAACTATCCACGGAACTTGTTACGGGAGAGAGATTGACATTTGCATAGATAGTCAAGCTGCTATAAAAGCCATTTCATCGGCGGCTGTAAAATCAAGACTAATAAAACGCTGCCGCGAGGAGCTTAAAACATGGATCCCGGGACACAAAGGTATCACAGGGAATAAAATGGTGGATGAACTGGCAAGAAAAGGATCAGAATAAGACCTGTCAATGGTCTGAAACGTAATCTCCCTCCCCTAGAACTTATTAATGCACAAATAGCACTTGACTTCAAACAGCAAGCACGTGAAAGAAATATCTGGACAAAACACGGCAAGATGAAAACCAAGCTCATGCTCACTCAAAAGCTACCCCCTTAAGGTAGGGGTTAGAATATACCCGAGGTAGGCATGCCTGTCGTAAGAGGCGACTAAAATCCACCCTCCGTATACCGAGTATGGCATATACAAAAATATGCAATGAACAAAACAAAAGATTTTAATTCCCCCGGTAGCAGTCCAGGTACACTGGAAAATCCACTCTCTTTGGAGGTCGGCTCTACGGATTCTGCGGAGAGCCATTTATTGCGTTCATCTGACCCTTTTAAAAAAGGTACTAGGGTAGTTAGATCTCCACCATCAAGATCTACCATAAAAACGTGCGGAACTAGAAGTCCGGCAACATCGATAGTGTCGGCGCACGATCAATGGACTTCAGCGAAAATTCAAAGCCTTACGGACGAAAATATCGAACTTCGGACCAGGCTAAGTAAAATGGGACTTCTCTGCGAAGAACAAAGAAAAGAATTAAATGTACTTAAAACAGAAAATAAAACCTTTAGTGATATACCGAAACCTCGAAATGAGTCTGCTGCGAGTTCAAACAATAACAATGATTATCAAACGGATGAAGAAGAACTAAGTCGGGAAACCAACTGGATTCTAAAAAAATTACCAGTTAAAAAACGAAAAGCTGGTTCTTCGTACGAAATGGTAACGAGGCAAGAAAACACGCAAAATAAGCGAGAAGATAAAGAACAGCGTGACAAAATAAACACATGTGCCGAAGAAAATCCACGAACTAAAGTACGACCCCGCCACCAATAAATGTAATCGGAATTGCAGACTATAATAAACTGCATTCTATTCTCAAACATCTGTTGCTATCCGATTTTGAAGTAACATCATCAACAAACACAAATGGGAAGTAAACGTAAAGGACTCAGACAGTTACCGCTTAGTATCTAATAAACTGAATACTGAAAAAATTCAGTGGTATACTTACGAAAATAAATCTGAAAGACCGATACGAGTCGTAGCTAGAGGACTTCATGCCTCATGCTTAAAGGAAGATGTTGTTCAGTATTTGAAGAACAAAAACTTTCAAATCGTCGACGCGGTAAATTTAATTAAACGGGAAAAACAAAAATTGGAAGGCGAGGAAACAACGATAAAGCACGAGCTTCCTCTTTTTATGTTAACTTTTGAAATAAGAACAATTCTGAATGTCGTAGTCAAAATCAAACCCATGCGCAAGAATGCAAGGTTGATACCTCAGTGCAAACGGTGCCAAGGAATCAATCATACACCAACGTATTGCCGAAAAGAACCGCGATGTGTGAAATGCGCCGGAAATCACCCATCCCCACGTAAAAAACGAATCGCATTTAAAAAAAAAAGGCTATAATGATTACCACACTTGCCACCCTTCAGGAAAAGCAAGAGGGGGATCACCCTTGTTTATTAAAGACTGCATCGAACAATCCGAAGACCTAAAGGTAGAGCTTGAAACTTTGCAATTGTGCACGATTCGAGTTAAAAGTATTCAGCGTACTCTTAAAATCTCATCTATCTACTGTCCACCGCGTTCCGCGCTTGGAAAAAGTCGTTTTACTAACTTGTTTGAATGGCTGAAACCTAATTTTATTACTGGCGGCAATTTTAATGCGAAACACACGATCTGGGGCTCAAGATACAGCTCGGAAAAGGGTAGAATGCTCTATGGGGTAGGTATGGAGTACAGTTGTGATTTTCATTCGACGGGTAAACCGACTTACTAGCCTGACCTGATCGATTTTTTCGTTGTGAAAGGAATATCTACCATCCACATAAAAGTTAATGAGAGTTTTGATCTGTCGTCTGATCATTCCCCGGTTATTTTAGCAATCAGCGAAAATCTAGTCTATAACCTAGAGCCAGTGAGATTAACTGGTAGAACAACTAACTGGGAAAGCTTTAGGAACGAAATTCAGGACAATATAGAACTGAGCGTTCCACTTACGACACCCTATGAACTTGAGGTTGAAGTTGACCGCTTCGTTGAGATCGTACAGCTCGCCTCTTGGAATAATACCACAACCGAACGAAACCGCCGGACAGATACGGTATTTCCTCCGGAAATAAAAGAATTGGTCAAGGAAACAAGAAAAGCGCGTAAAAAATGGTAACAGAGTCGTGCTACGCGGCATAAAGCAAACTTGAATCGTCTGTGCAATTTGTTGAAGAAGACTAAAAAAAAAGAAATATTTGACGCAACAGCTCTTTAAGTGCCAGGGCCTTCTCGCAACCACTCATGTTGCGTGCGTTATATTTTTCCCACGAATTGAAGGGACCTACAGTTTAGTGCTGAGTCCGAACGGCGATTGGAGAAGCTTTTTTGTGACAACAATACTCTCGGGTGGTTGTCAGACGCTAGCGAGAGGTGAAACCGTGAAAAAACTTTTTGGTGTTTTCGGCACACTAACCACTTACGCCACGGCGCCCACAGACTAGACTAGTTGAAGAAGACTATTAAGGATTTTAAGAATCGTGCAATAGGCTCTTACCTTGAAAGTTAAACAGCGAAAAAACAATCCAATTATTCACTTTGGAAAGCTGTAAAATGCACCAAAAACCCAAAGTCCCCGCGCCACCAATTAAATGAAATCAAAATGAATGGGCAAGGGAAGATAAAGAAACCTCGGGCGTCTTTGCGGCCCACCTGGAAGAAACCTTTAAACCGTACTATGGTCAATTGGTTTACGACAACATCAATAGGCTGGATTTAACATCTGACGATTTAACACTCACAAGTGCAACGCTAAGGGAACTTAAACATGAAATCGAGAATCTAAAACCTAAGAAACCTTTTGGTTATGATTTGATTACCGGAGAAATTCTAAAAGTTTTACCTTTTTTTGATTAAGCTTCTCCATATTGTAAATGCTGCGCTTAGATTAAAACACGTGCCGAGCCAATGGAAAGTTGCGGAAGGCATAATGGTTTTAAAACCAGGAAAACCGCCAAATGAGGTAAAATCGTATAAACCAAGTTCGCTTCTTCCAGTCATATCGGAAATTTTCGAGAAGATCCTTAGCCTTAGCCAATAAGGCGCCTCCAAGCGGTAATATGTAAAAGAAAATAATCTTATCCCTGACCACCAGTTTGGGTTCAGAAGTAAGCATTCGACGATTGACCAGGTGCATAGAATTACTGACGTAATCGAGCAAGCACTTGAAGAAAAAAAGGTTTGCTCAAGCGTATTTCTTGACGTCTCGCAAGCCTTTGATAAGGTGTGGCATGATGGCTTGAAATTCAAACAACGACAAGTTCTCCCTGTATGCTTATTCGATATTCTAGAATCATATCTCGGGAATAGACTCTTTCGTGTTAGACATGGAGTGGAATACTCCGAGCTCAAAGAAATTTCGGCCGGCGTACCGCAAGGAAGCGTTCTTGGGCCGCTTCTCTATTTGGTATATACTCGTGATATACCGAACGAAGATGGCACTATCCTTGCTACATTTGCCGATGACACCGCTATACTAGCAGTAGGCAAAACAATCGAAGAAACGACTGCAATACTGCAAAACTCACTGAATAATCTAAATGAATGGACGAGGGACTGGCGGATCGCTCTCAACGAATCTAAATGTGTTCACGTAAATTTCACTTACAAGAAAACTTATAAGTTGCCAATTTTCCTTAAACTCGACCCGAATACCTTTTGCAAACGAGGCCAAATACCGGCGAATGACACTCGACGCAATGCTGAAATGGAATTCGCACGTGAAAATGAAACATAAAGAACTCGAAGTCAAATATAGAGAAGTGTACTAGTTACTCGGGAAACATTCCCAGCTCAGTTCGGAGAACAAACTGCTTTTATACAAGCAAGTGATAAAGCCGGTGTGGACCTACAGTATACAACTTTGGGGTGTACCAAGAAAACAAATGCTAATATTTTACAAACTTTCAAAATAAAGTGCTTAGAGAAATTGTGCAAGCACCGTGGTACATTAGAAACGACGATATCCACAGGGATCTCGGAATTCCGACAATCGAAGCTGAAACTAGAAGCTTCGCGAGAAACATAAAAGCCGACTATTCGGACATGTCAACAATACAGTCCAACACCAACCGCGTCTAGATTGCGAAACAAGCAGGATCTTTCAGTGGAAAGTAACCTGCCAAACGTTTTTATTTCGTGATAGAAAAATTGCTCGATAAGTTATTACTTAGTTGCGATATCTAACAAATTTATATCGAAGGGTGGTGTTTTTTTAGTCAGTAAGAATCTGACACTACTATGAACACGCGCTTGCTATTCTCATAGTGTCTATGGAAGATTTTTCACCTAGCCTCGGAAAAAAAAAAATAGAGAAATCTTGCCGTCCTTCACAGGAATTATTACTGGCCACAACCTTTTGGTGACCCACCGGAAAAATATAGGGCTAAGTACAGACGAACTTTATAGAGACTGCGGCAACACAGACGCATATGAGGACACGGACGACTACCTATGCAAATGCCCTAGTCTCTGCATTACCAGAAAGACGGCCCTCGGAGCATATTTCTTCAATCATCTGGGCGACCTTTCTGAAAAGCCACCAACCGCCAATCTGAAATTCATAGCATCTTCAGGATGGTTTTGAGGAGGCCGCCCCTACTCTTCAGAACTGTAATCACTATTTCTTTTTCCTACTTTTTCTTCTCCTTCTGCCTTTTCAGTGTTCCAGCCAGGTAAATCCACGTTAGGGGAGCACAATGGATCCTTTCAAAATCCGAGTGCAGGCTGCATCCATTCGTTACAACTAACCCCTTAAACCCAATTTAACCTAATTTAACCTAACCTAAAGCATACACAGAGCGGGAAATAACCTAGCGCTATTGCTTCATCGCTCGAATTTGAGTAAAAACTCTCAAGGGTGTAGTGCGAACTCTGATCATCTGTGAAAAGTTAACTCATGCAAGATGAATGCTTAGTTGGTTACACTAATCGGTTTACATTTATATGAACATACACATATACATCCAGAAATCCCAGACTCCATGTATTTAGAAGAATCTCACGCACATCATTTTTCTTATCATTCTTGTTTTCACAATCAGGAAATGTGAGATAGGTGGACAGAAAATGTGAGATTGGTGGCCTGTCCGGCAAAAAACGGTATTTCCTGAGGCTAGAAGAAAATCCTGACGTCATGGAGCAATTTGGATACCGGATTCGGTTTCAACACCTTGAAATACATTCAAACAGTCTCGAATCTCGTTACTTCTGAATATAAAGGCTATTTTAATGTTGGTTATCTGGATTTTCAAAATGACCAAACCATGCAAGTATACATATAACCAAGCGTAGTGATCTTAAAGAAGTTAAGGAGACTATTATTACACCGCAGTAAGCAAAATGAAAAGAAATTCCTAAACTTTGCCAGACTGCTATCATGGTAATGTTTCTGGCCATTAGTAAGTTGAGACTGAACTTCCTGAACAAGAAAGGAGAGTTTTACAAATAAAAAAAAAACGGTTTTGGAAAACCCTTGGTATGAGCCCGCTAAAAAGGATCTGGAAAAGAAAATAGTGCTAGCTTGACACAGGAGGACAGCGGAAACACAGGTGGCCTTATATAGTTACCCCTGATGTGAATTGTATTGACTGTATTGTTATGCCGTTGTATTTTTCCTAAAAGCCAGTGACAAATCCTTATTGGAAGTTTTAATAGCAATCATATGAAAAGAGAAATACTTTTCTAATTGGTATTTAGGACTTATATTCGAGTATATAAAGATAGTTAGTCCTCGGCAGCAAGCTCTTCAAGAGCAATTCCAAAGGTAAAATGCTTTTTTAAAGAAAAGCCGAAGCAATTTTGCGGCAATATGTAAACATATTATCTACACGTGTATCTAAGCACATGCTACTCATAATTGCGTGAGAAGTATGTCCACAAATAGTTAAATGAAATTTAGACATTTAATTGAGAAGCACTTTGTAGCCAGGAAAAAGCTAACAACTCTATCCCCACTTACATGAATTCATAACGCTAAAACATAGCGGTGGCTTTTGTTATAAAGGAATAAATCATCCCTCTCATTTCTACTATGCACACGCATGTGGTCTTATAAGGGCTCGTATCTCTTATATCGAAAATTACCTCTACTGTAACGTCATTCAATTCACATCAATTTAACTTGATGATCACCTTAATTGATTCCGTCGCTGGGCGTACTGTGATCGACAAAGGAATAAACTTCCCAATAAGGTTTACGATTCTTGTTTTACACTGCTGCTGTTGCTGCTGCTGCTGCTGCTGCTGATGGTGGTGGTGGTGGTGGTAGTGGTGGTGGTGAGTCTTTTGAATTTTCATGACTTCTTCTTTGTTGATGGGATGAATTCGCTATCATTATTCTCAATTAAGCGGGTTTACGTTTCGAGGAATTCTTTATATATAAAAATTAATTCCGAAACCTGCCACCGTTCTCCACGTTTCCAGATGAAACAAACAACCAATTGTTGCTGATGAAATCTTTCACGCTGCACGGCAATGCTACCGGTCGCCGGTCATTACGTTGATGCAGTGGCTCAACCAACCGTTCCCGTCAGTCGGATGGTTCATCAAATTCAATTAAAATCAATTAAAAGAGCTGAATGGAGTTTGGAAGTATTTGTGCTTCGATTCGGTTTCTGGCTTCGCTTTTAGGGAAAAGGCAAACCTGAACTTGGACTCTCCACATGGGAGCGTTATATGGTGGATTTTTAGGGAGTGTATTTATTTTGTTCTCGGTTATAACTGTTGCTCTTGAATTAATATCCCAATTTACCTTAATTGCAGTTGTGCAGTTATGCCTGCGGAAACAGGGGTCCCCATGCGGGTGCACTAATGTATTTCAAAGAAGGTGACTCAGAACATTCGGTGCCTTTAATAATTGAGATGTAGGGAGTCGATATTAATGCTGATCTACATAAATATCAGTGAGGGCTCAGCAGTTGAAGTAAATTACGATTTCAATGCAGATCGAGACGGCCCTATGTAAACTAGTGTACTGTGCAAAGCGATATGACATTTTGATAAGCGTTTAAAACTGAGCTTATACTTCTTGGACAGTGCAAGACCAAATTTGAATTTATTGTGTAGAAGTTTAGGGGTTAGATTTCCATAAAGAGTACATACCTATAGGGAAGGGTCGAATAACGTAAAGATCTTAATGCTCCTCACATAGCAGGTTCCGCAGCAACATCAACGCGTGTGCTACATATGCTAAGGAAGCAGTACATAAGTTATTGTTACAGCAGAACCATTTACAGAATTACCAACCAATGCCTGGTGACAGATATAAGTAGATAAATATTTGCTAATTTCTCAGCTTATGTAAAAGAAGAAGCGTTTCCCTGCAATTTCAAAAAGTGTATTTGCAGGAGATGAGACTTCTGATCAGATTGAGCTCTTATCCGCAACGCTTTTCTAAATACCCACCATAGCTCTCAATTAGGATAAGATCATTATCGTGATTAGAGCCTTAATAGCAACATATTTGTAGAACTTTAGATATTCCAGCAAATCTTCTCGAACCGCGCAAACACATCGAGTGTGCATTGATGTGTGGAAGATCGCCAAGCTCCCTAAGAGAAGTACTTTACTGCAGTGCAAAAACTGCTGAGCTATTTGTGTCCGCTCTGCAATTGCTAAGAAAATATAAGGTTTTAGCTTTGGATCCTCCAGTGTCCACCTTATTTACACCCCATTGGACATAATCGAGCAATGGCGTCAGCACTTCATCTGCGGTGATTTCCGTTATTATGAAAAGGTGCAAGCATCTATAAATTAATTTCTGTGAAATATTTTAAGAATTTTCGGGACGAATTGTATTTCACACTAGCACCTTTAGGAACCTAAAAGGTATGCCAAAATGTATCACCCTTTCGGAAGATGCTATAACTTTCGTAAATGGCGGCAACTGTCAGTTCTGTTTTGATATTTGTGAAGTAAACAGTTGCAGAATACAAGTCCACAAGCCACGGAATGCTATACTCCTCAAGATCGCGGGATACTCTTGACTCGTGATTTTCAGTCAAATTCATCATGAGCGACAAGACCCATTTCCATCAAAACGGTTACATAAACAAACAAAATTTGCACTTCTGACGCACTGAGAATCCACGTATCATTCACGAAGAGCCATTATATCTACTCAAAGCCGCTGTATGGTGCACCATTTACGCTAGAGGTGTCATCTGGCTCCATTTTTTCGAGGACCCCCAATGGGTAACACGGTTACTGTTACTGGTAAGCGATACAGAACCATGATCAACGAGTTTTTATTGCCGCAAATTGATGAATTGGGACTGGAGGAAATGTGCTTCCAACAGGACGATGCAACCGATTTCCGGGTCGGCTAATGGCTCGTTTTGGCGATTTGCACTGGCCAGCAAGACCGCCCGATTTGACCACTCCAGACGTCTTCCTTTGGGATCTTTGAAGTCACGGGTCTATGAGAACAAGCCGCAGACTCTGGAAGCTCTCAAAGGGCATATCCGACATGAGTGCGAGAACTTATCGCTCGAAGTTCTAGCCAAAACGATTGCAAATGCGGTCAAAAGAGCCCAAATGGTCATCAACAATGGCGGCGCCCACTTGACCGATATCATCTTCAAAAAAAAAAATGGAAATTAAAGGTCCAAATAAAAATAAAAATAAAAAAATTATGAAATTATGACGTTTCATTTTAAAGATATAGCAAAACAACATCGAGTGAGCGTTTTTGGGCCACCCATATAGGCACAACCGTTTGGGTCGGTAGCAAAATGGCAGAAAAGCAGGCCGACGCAGAAATAAATGGCGCAAAGCAATGAAGGAAGTGTCACGACAGCGGGAGAACAATTGGGAAGATCAAGCGTGGAGACAGTTGAGGCTCATAAATCTACGGAGAGAAAAAGCGGAGCCCGTTTAGTAAAGTAAGTATTATCTGCTATTAGCCAATGGTATTAGGACAAAAATAATCACTCAAGCGTGATTTCTTTAGGCTAAGAATACAATTAAGTACTATCATCCACACTAAATCAACAGAAACTATGGAAATATAATAGAAGAGTCGTTTTATTAAAATCACAATTCGAGTAAAAGAGCGTAGTTGTATTCCTCTATATTGAGGAAGCTTTTAACAACATCGGACCGAGAGCAATCACGCGTGCATTGTCGAGTGGCAATGCATCCGCAGAAAGTCACTGTTTGGTGTGGATTGTGGGCCAGTGGCATCATCGATCCGTACTTCTTCGAAAACGACGACGGCATTGTCATCACCATCAACGAAGAGTTGATTATCGTTGATATCTCACATACAACTAGTTTTATTCAATTTTAACATCTACTCGTCCCTATTGGAAAACCCTTTAGGTTGTCAGGATCCCAATCAACCTAGCGGATACATCAATTTAATCAAATAAATTCCGTTCAGTGTAAAGACACCAATATCTTATCGTACATTTGCTCCTCCTAATTAATATTGCCTTACATGTTCTTTGCAAATGTTACTTTCGCCTAATAGAATCCCGAGCATTTTTCGCACAGTTGTTATTTATGTACATGGCTCAAATTTTATTTATTCACCCGAGTTAAAGCCCTTTAGCCGAGCTGAGGGGATTTCTAGTCTGCAATGCATATTGGGTGACATTACATTACATTAGCGAATTAAATTGGCATCATTAGATGTGGTGGCTAGAGCATTCAACAACAACAACCAAACAAAAAAGTAAAAGACTTGTCAACCCACGGCTGAAGGGAGAGAGATCCCTTTGAAAAGCGGGACGAAGTTTTGTAGATGGTGCTGATGATTTATGACAAGCACTTATATTTTTCACTTTGATGAATCCTGTTACACTATTTCTACCCTCGTCACATTCATTCAATTTGTGTGATGAAAAATGCACTTGTTTTTATGTTTGTTATTCTATTGTCACCCTCTATGAACGTTTAGCGCAGTGCTAAAGGGATGAAAAGTAAATAAAAATAAATGCAATAGATCCTTGAAATATCGCAGTGCGTTACTCGTTTTAACTCAACCGAGTGTTACAAATTTTGAATGTGGCAACCACTTTAGAGGTTAATGTTGCTGTTTGACAATTGTTTTAACCCTACTCATAAAAACTGTTTTTATTTTTTTATTTTTCCAATATATACGTATTGGAGTGTTTGGGTATTTTGAGTGGAGCTCTGAGAGAGTTGACATCTGAAATAACGCCGAATAACGCACAACGATCTTATACTTTCTAGGAATGGATATTGGTTATACTTGTATATAAGAAACGATTTTATTCGGATTGCTCATATATAGGATTTTTTTGGTAACATAGAGTTGACGATAGCGATGACTGTCAAGCTGTGCTGTCATTCTACCCGCTCTTTGATATTTATGTTAAGTATAGCCTAGCAAATCATCTTAAAGAGACTTACACTTGGCACAACCTTACCAAATTATCGAAATTTACTTTGAAAATCAATCTTCGATTTACGAAACGTTTAGACGCATTCGTGATTTTCATCGCTCTCATAATCGTCTAACTGAGCAAGCAGAGATTTCACACCAAATACTAACACGAACACATCGAAGAAGTGTGTGCACTGAAGAAAATATCTCCTGTATAAGCGAAAGTGTGCAAGAAGATTCAAATTTATAGATCTTTCGTTAATTAGGCTCTAGAGTAGCTACAAGCCGAATCATTGGGTCTGTTTTTTTTTTTTTTTGAGTTCGAGGCGCTCGGCCTTCGCTCTACAGCGCTCTGATGCGTTTTTTTAAACCTGGGGTCACTCCAAATCACAGCTCTGGGTTTTTGATAAACCTGGGGTAGCTCTGAAATCGCTCTGAAGTCAACCCAGGTTTCTTAGGTAAGGAAAACCATATGTGCCATTTGTGGTTCATTATTTATTCTACATACCGCGGAAATAATATACCATATAAAGACCTATTGTCTTTATCACAGAATTGTGTTCAACAGCTAGACTCATTTTTGGTTTAACGGATTCGTTAATAAGCAAAATTGTCACATATGGTTTGAGAAAAGGTACTACAGACCGCATTATGCATATAAAAAAAATGCATCGTTTGTTGCAGTTTCCATGCAGATAGCATCACCGGACCTTATTTCTTCAACAATGTGGCAGGAACTAGCATTGAGAATGGTCAATGAACATATCTTCGAAAATATGGATCACATTGGTCTAAGTCTAAGAAGTCTGCTATACGCGGCAGACTTGGGCAAGAAGTCTTAAGCTTCTAACATGTTAACGAAAAAACACGAGGACCCTCTTACCATAGATTGTTTCTACGAGTTCCTCGACAAAATATATGAACAAAGACCCAGATACGTACTGGCCGATTTTAATGCCAAAATAGGAGAGATAGGCATTATAAAGAAAAACCACTGTGAGGAAATTTTAAGTCGAAAAGCTATAATTGCAAGCCAGGGTCCTCGCCAAACGGTTATACCGAAATCTCTTAACCACCAGTATGCCACCAGCATCAAGTGCCAAAGACCTCAAAACCACTGGTTTGGCGGAGAATGCCGACGAGTACATGCAGCAAAACAGGATGCATATAAAGCGAAGGGAGGATAGCAGTATCCATGCTAAAATCGTACAAGGCTGCTGTACCTCATGGGCTTATCAACCGAACTTTTCAAGGCAGCTGGCGATGAATTGGTAAAGAGCATACAACAACTCATATCTAAGATTTGATCAGACGAGTGCATGCCTCATGAATGGAATCCGATTATCGTTTGCCCGATTCACATGAAAGGATACCTCCTCAACTGCGCTAATCACAGAGGCATCAGTCTCCTCAACATCGCATACAAGGTCATTCCTGCAATATTGTGTGAAAGCCTTAAACCAAAGCCTGATTGGGCCCGTGCGTTTTCAGGCCAGGAAAGTCCATCATCGATCAATTTTTCACACTTGGGCACATCCTGGATAATACCCAAAAAGTCCAAATCGATACTAAATAAATAAATATTTGGCGCAACAGCTTTTTAAGTGCCAGGGCCTTGCTTCTCGCAACCACTTATGTTGTGTGGGTTATATTTTCCACACGAATGGAAGAGACCTACAGTTTAGTGCCGTATCCGAAGGGCAATTTGTTTTGAGAAGGTTTCTCGAGACAACAATACTCTCGGATGTTTGTAAGACGTCCGCGAGAGGTGGGACCGTGAAAAAACGTTTTGGTGTTTTCTGGGATTTGAACTTGGAACCTCAGGCGCAGTAGTCCAAAACACTAACCACTTACGACACGCCGCCCACTATCGCCTCAAATCGATACTGGCCATCTCTTTACCGATTAGAAGGCCGTCTATGACAGCATCCATAGAGAAGTGCAATATAGAACCATCTGCCAAACTTGTCCGTCTATGAAGGATGACGAACCCTTTGACATTAAAAAATGTTTTACACTCAGCGGGCTATCGCCGGTGGGTTTTCAAGCAATGAAGCAGAAGCGGCCGAAAAGGGAAGCGGTAAACGAGGGTAATACCAAGTACATGTTGTCAACAAGAAGGAACAATCACCACCGACGAACTGGACAGAACGTCGCAGTGGGTAGCTTTGTCTAATTCTAAAAGCGACGTCAAACGCTGTTTTTTAAAGGCTATTAAGGCAATTCAACAGTATAGCCCTATCTCGAACAACTAATGAGACTATAAGACCCTGATCATCCCAGTCCTGCTTTAAGGCGCTAAAACATGGACTTTATTGAAAGCGTATGAGATTCGCTTCGAGAGAAAATATTTTCATAAGTTTGCGTTAACGGATTTCGAATGAGAAGATTCAATGATGAATTATACGAGGATAGAGCTCGTCGCGATATCGACCTAGTCAATAAACTGCGTATTGGACGTTTGAGAACAGATAGAGCGAATGTACACCAATGATCCAACCCGCAGAGTTTTCGATTTTAACCCAGAGAGACGACGCGGCAGAAGCTCTTCTCGCCATAGGTGGCGCGTAGAAGTTCAAGGGGAACTTGGAGTACGCAACTGAAGGCAATTAGTTAAAGACCGAGTTAAATGAAGAGGATTGTCGGTTGAGGCCCAGATCTACCCCAAATTGTAGCGCCACTTTAGTATGTAAGTAATAGTCCAGATGAGATGTGGTTTCAGCAAGAATGTACCATACTGCGATCGACTAGTCAGCGGTGAGGTTAGTTGTTGATATATTAATCTCTTCTCTACATCTATAAAAAAGCGATATCCATAGAGATCTTGGCATTAAATCTATAGAAGACGAAATTCAAACCTACGCGAGAAAGCATAGAAGTCGACTAGAAAGTCACGTAAATATTACAGTCCTCCAAGTTTCGGAAGAAAGAAATTTACTGCGCCGTCTACAAAGAACCAAACCTTTAGACTTAGCGCGATAAGTAACCGCGTCTAAACTGCGGAGCTGGCAGGAACTTCTAATGGGAAGGTCCCTGCAAAACGTCCTTATTACGTAAAATGAAAACTACTTGATAAGTCGTATACTTAGTTGTAGTAAAAATGAAAGCAAGTCTGTTTTGAAGGGAGGTTTTTTAGTGGGTAAGAATCCCACACTACTATGAGCACGCGCTGTCGATCCTCATAGTGTCTTGTTGAAGATTTTCACCTACCCTCGGTAAAAAAAAAAAAAAAAAATCTATAAAAGAGAACATATTTTTTCTCTTTGTCCGCAAATAGGGAGTAGGTACGTAATGATACCTCAACAATATAATATATATCAATCGATTTGTCGTAAGAAGGGGAATAATTTAGAATTAGTTTTACTATCCTGAATCCGTTATTGGGCTTTTAAACCCCTTTTATATTTGTTCATGTTAGTGGAGTCCCACTGAAGCAGGTGGATAAGTTAATGTAACATTCCTCTGTGTCTTAACATATTCATGAATGATGGAAAGAGCAATGCCGAGTTGTTCTGTAGAATGGGCTTGATCGATTTTGAGAGAGCTTGGTCAATCTGTCCCTAAACTGGCTTCCAAGAGGTGTCATGATTGGCCTGCAATCAAGTTAGCGACCCCTTAGTAGGCTTAGAAATATATGGGTGGATCAAGTCCGACATGTCTCCTGGAGCCGTCTAGGGATTCCTCCTCATGAGTTGGAGCCAACGGGGGAGGATCAAGAATGATGGAGAGTGCACCAAATCATCCTACCACCGCGATCCTCATAAAGAATTAGCGGGCAAAATATTTCAATGACAAGACTGAGAGTGCTCTACAGAAGTGTACTTGAAATCGCATATAAAAACCCAGCGAAGCAGGTACAATCAGCTAACATAGTATATAAAAATGTATATCTTATCATAGTTCCTCGTCACTTTTGCATTGTCAAAATAAATAAAAATTTGCATAATACCAACCGAGTACTATGTATGTTAATCTCGAACGAGCTGTGATGTGGTCTTATATTTAATTTTTTTTGTAGATATAGAAAACTAGAAACTTAAAAATAGAAATACAATCGCATCGCATAGCCTTATCAGGTAGGCTTTTTGTATTAAAGTCTGAGAATTTTTGGTGAAAATTCAGTCTGAGAAGCAAATTTGAATCCGAAGTACATACTAGTATATACCTATAATTAAAATTCATACAGTCCGAAATGTACCGTTTTACTTTAGTGGCTTTAGTAGTTTTCATATATATTTCTTATTCAGCTGGTGAGTCGAAAATTACTAAATCAATTTTATTACTGAGCACCTTCACCCGGCAAATATAAAAAAAAAACATTTATTGCAAGCTACATGTAATATAGGTAGATACTCGTAAACATGTGCTCTCACCGACATTTTTGTAGACATTTTGTCGATTTGTGTCCTTTACAGTTTAGCTAGCCTGATTCTCTATTATCATCACTATTCATCCCCCACCTGATATGACTTCACGATTATTAGCTTATGTTTTTTTTTAAATATGGCACCTAAGATATCAGAAAAAGTTGCATCTCAATCGAATAATTCTTCCCTGTAAAAGTAACATAAACTATATGGACAAATTTAGGTTGCACTTAAATTCTTATTTATTAATCGCGCCTAAACAGATTTTCTTGATATTTGGATGACAATTTTGAGCGAAATAGGAATACAGAGAACGGTCAAAAAAATATTTGCGAAACACAAACATTTACAATAACTAGATCACATTTTGTGGTGGATATTAGTGGGTGCTGCTAACGGAAATGCAAAAGTCTCACACGGGGGAAAGCCATCTTTTTACTCTGATTTTTCTGTTCTTTAATTTGAACACACACACTTTTTGCTCATGGAAGCATTAATTTAACCCGGAGGGACGACGCAATAGAGGGTCTATTCTTAAAACCAAAGTAAATATTGCCCTTCAGATATGGCACAAAACTGTAGGTCTCTTCCATTCGTGCGAAAAATATAACGCACACAATACGAGTGGTTGCGAAGACTAGGCCTAGGCACTCGATGAGCTGTTCCGCCAAATATATGTGCACATATATATTGATTAAATATATCTCTAAAGAATTTCATCAGTCTGTAGTCCTTGACTTGTTTTGTATAGTCCATGGGTCCCATCCCGAAAGTTTTTGAAAAAATGATCTCTAAACAGATACAAAATTATTTAACTGTGAACAATATGATATCTGATTGGCAGTCTGGTTTTCGGAATAAACATAGCTGCGAATCAGCCGTGTTAAAGGTAACTTCTGACCTTTGTTTTGCACTCGATGCTGATAAGTTTGGGCTTATGGTCCTTTTGGACTTTTCTAAAGCATTTGATAGCATTGACCATTCAATTCTGCTCTCTAAACTAAGGAACAACTTTAATTTCTCTTCTACTGCTCTTAAGCTGCTGAGTGAATACCTCACAAATAGGGTGCAGGTCGTAAAAACGGAAAGCGGAACCTCCACACCAACTTTTGTTAATTCCGGGGTACCACAGGGTTCAGTTTTGGGACCCTTGTTGTTTTGTTTGTTGATTAGGAAAATGTACTGCGGTCTGCGTACCTTAAGATGTTCATCTCATCTGCTGATTTCCAGCTTGAAAATGCGCCTAGTGAAAAGCCTCATCGTCCCGTTTTTCATGTTCAATTGTAATGTGTATCCTTGCATGGATTTTGAATGTAGTCGTAAACTAAATGTTGCTTTTAATGACTGTGGGCGATTTATATACAATGTCCGAAGGTTCACCAGTGTTTCGCATCTAAATTCTAATCTCCTGGGAATCAAGTTGGATAGATACTACTATTTCAGAAACCTTTTAAAGCTTCATAGTATTATTCAGAACAATTGCCCTGAATACTTGAGTGAAATGTTACTCTTTGCTCAGTCCCACACGATAGCAGAACGCTCCTTCATCGTCTCAGCTATTCGACTCTGGAATAGTCTTCCAGTTGAATTGCAGACGATTACTTCACTACCCATGTTCAAGAGAAAGATATTTCAACATTTATCAACTTAATTAAATTTCGACTTTTATCAACTTAATTTAAATCAAAAATAGAATAATTCATTTGCTACTACTACTTAACTCTTATTACTACTTAAATATTATCTTTAATGAATTCTGGTTTTGCTTTTGTGTTCTAAGTGGTTGCCTTAAATTTAGATACTTAATTTTAAGATTTAAAATCTTGTAGTATCATGTATTAACTCATTTAATAATAATAATAATCATAATAATAAATTGAAAAAAGCTGCATTGAAGTGAATTACTCTATGGCATTCATTTAATATTTAAGTAATGTCCTTAGCGGCCAAGATGTCTTAAAAGTATCTGCATGCATCTCATTGGGTGATTCCTAAACTTTTGTAATGTTTTCGCAGAAGGCAGCACCCTGCCAGGATTCTGATTGACATACTTAATTATATTCTATTTTGTCCTAAGATTGCTCTCATTCCTTATTAGTTAAAAGCTCGCCAGATACTCTGCGTCCCCTTATAATAGGTCAGATATGTTCCGTTTTTTCCGACTTTATTCTGGATTAGAGACGTTGTACTCACAAAAGAAATTTTACTTCTACTTGGCCGGCAACCTGCAGTTTTTTCCTCCATACTATGCTAGCTCAATTACAATACCAGGAATCCAATATGTTCTTATGTGGTTCTGTATCTATACTTACTTACTTAGGTAGCGTTACAGTTCGGGGCGAACCTGGGCCTCAACCAACCAGCCTTTTCATTTAACTGGGTCTTTAGCTAATTGCCTCCAAGCGCGCACTCCAAGCTGGTCGAGGTCCTCTTGAACTTGTGCACGCCAACTATGGCGGGGAGGCCCTCTATAGCGTCGTCCCTCCGAGTTAGATTCGAAGACTCTGCGGGCCGGAGCGTTGGCGTCCATTCGCTCTACAGGTCGTAGCTATCTCAAACGTCCAATACGCAGTTCTTTGACTAGGTCGATGTCGCTGTACAGCTCGTATAGTTCGTCGTTTAATCTTCGCCTCCAAGACCCGTCAACACACACGGGACCAAATATCCTACAGAAAATTTTTCTCTCGAGGCGACCAAGGATATCTTTATCAGCTTTCAATAAAGTCCATGTTTCAGCCCCACAAAGCAAGACTGTGATGATCAGGGTCTTATACAGCTTATAGCTTATAGCTGCCCACTGTGACGCTCTGTCCAATTCGTCGGTGTTTACTGTCCCTTCTTGTCGACAGCATATACTTGGTTTGCCGTCGTTTATCGCTAAACCCATATTGGCTGCTTCTGGCTCAATGATTGCAAATGCACCGGTGATAGTCCGCTAAGTTCTTCCAATTATGTTAGTAACGGCGGCGTAAGCAAGCAGTTGTACGGACTTTTGATAGATTGTGCCTCTGGTGTTGGCTTGTGAGCTCCGCACAATCCGTTCAAATACAATATTAAAGAAATCATATGACAGGGCGTCACCTTGTCTAAAACCTTTTTTGACATCAAAGTCATTATCGACCTTAATGAAGCAGCGAGCGTTCTCCATCGTCATCCTGCACAGACGGACAAGTTTGGCAGGGATGTCAAAATTAGACATTGCTCTTCTCTATAGATGCTGTCATCAGGCATACATTCGTCTGACCAAATCTTAGAGATGAGTTGGTGTGTGCACTCTACCAATTCATCACCAGATGCCTTGAAAAGTTCGGCCGGTAAGTCGTCAGGTCCAGCAGCCTTGTTAAATGTCAGTTTGGATATTACTATCCTCACTTCGCTTTGGTCAGGTGAACGGAAATCTTATCTATCATCCTCTATGTTGAATAGTGCAGTCTGCCTGACAGCAGGATGTTGGTCCTTGTCGCCGTTATACAGTCTGCAGAAGTAGTTTTTCCATATTCTCAGCACTGGTTGTGATTCTATTTCATCTCTACAGGTTTCAGTACGGGTTTTGCTTCTCTGACACGTTCTTTTCACCTTTTGGTAAAACTTCCATACATTGTTCCTAGAGTACAAGCCCTCAATATTCTCGATCGCACGCTCTCTCTTCTTCTTTTGGAGAAGCCGATGTTCTTCCAATTTATTTTGCTCGTAGAGGCACATATGCCTCTTTTTTTGCAGCATGCACTCGCCGGCATTCTTTGTCAAACCAGGAGTTTCGCGGTGTTGGTTGGGTGATACCCAGCAAATCGCCCAATACGATTTTAACGTCGTATTTAGGACATTGCTCGTATGTTTTGTCGAGGAACTCGTTGAAACAATATTTGGTGGCATAGTCCTTTTGTTCCGTGGGGGCATGAGTACATATCAGGCTTATGTTAGCGAATTTAGCCTTGATCCGAATTGTCATAAAACGCTCGCTCACGTGTCGGAAGCTTAAGGCTTCTTGCCTAAGTCTGCTGCGTACAGCAAATCCGCATCTGTACCTATAATACTTGTAAATCAGAGGCAGTTCATGACAATATCATATTGTATTTGATTTATTGCGGGAGTATTTCAACTAGATACCATATAACCGTATAACTAGAACCTTTGAGATACACTGTGCATAAAACGCTCTTTAGTCATTGAATCCACGCAGTGTACCCTAGAGCTTGTTCAGTAGCGTATGTTGTTTTAAGACCGTCTGTGCAACCTCATTTCTTCAACCTACTCTTTAAAACATCCCTTTGCGACTTACTTTTCCAGATAAGCTGCGGTGTTTAGGAATGGGTTGGCCAATTGAGACTTAATTCAGGGTCAGCAAATGAATAGCGCCTTCCAATTCATAGCGAAAAGAGCAGGAGTTGAAGAGTCTAAGACCTACATATGTATGTATGTTAGTATGCACGTTCTTGAAAGGAGGAATTTAATGTTAGGATATGCTATCACAATCTAGCCATAGTTTTACCACTTATTTCTAGCATCCAATTTTTTCTTTTAAAATATATTAACCTTTCTTATTGTATTGTAGCCTATAAATGGATATCTTTAAAGCCCGATGACCCAATACCACAACATGCTGTCAGCTTAGACTCTGTTGAGGCATATGTCGGACGAGCTATACACTACAATTTAGTACTACCTGCCGAAGTTTATAATAGCACGTACTCAGTCATTTGTTTCGACTACAAACAAATAGTTAAACATCAATTTGAGATTCTTGTGGCCACTGAGAATTGCGAATGGACTTACCTGGATGATGACGCTACAAATGTACCGGAGAATGTTGTTCGCGCAGGAACTGCTTGGGACGGGGAACCGATTTATATCGGTAAATCCAATAGACTGGCGTCAATGTTTCTGACTTCGGGTAGAATAAAAATGTGTCAAGCCTACGATGAACGCTACACCTTAATTTGCCAGGACGACGATGGTAAGTGGATCGACTCCACATCTGGAAATACGAGTATACCAAGCCACGCGGTATATGGTGGACAAACGGAAGATAATAATGATATTTTTGTTGCCCGATTGTTGGGTCCTTTTTCATTTGTTCCTGGACAGGTCATACCTAAGCTAAACATGACTACAGCAGTATATAATGGTTATGAAATGCGTTCTTCATTTTGTCAAGTTCTAGTTGGAGACTCAAAGAAATACAAATGGAGATTTGCAAAAAATGGGAAAATTCCAGACTATGCCGTGGCAGCGAGCAAAAATATAAATGGAGAGTTGATGTACCCGGCGAGAATAAATAGAAGCTTGGGATATATCACACACTCGGAGGCACTTGCTAAAAGGATGGCTTATAGTATTTTGACGAAAAATGTAGATTAGGTAATGTTTCGCATAAATACAGACATTTATTCTATTCCTTTTAATGTTCTCCATTAAAGTTGATTGCTTTCTAAGAAACTGGGTAAGTGCTACAGGTGAATAAAGTGGAGAGGCGTTGCGTTTTTCTAAGCTATACTCTTTTCAACATGTTGATGTGGACTAAATTTTGATCTGGTTAGATTCCCCTCAAATGATATAATCAAGGTAAGTATATAAGGGTGTTATTTCTGCTTAGCTAGAAATTCCGATAGGGATACATATCAAACCGATTTGTCATTCTACCCGCTTTTTGACGTTTATATTCAGTATAGTCGGGCAAATCATCAAGTATAGACTCACGCTTTATGCAAATGCATACATTGTCCATCTAAGCAAGCCGATTATCGAACCGTGGATGAATTTCTTACCACATACTCACTACATGATGTAATGTTGTTTTACAGCCATTTCCTTGTAACCAATAAATCTAAAATCTAAATCTAATAACACCAACATGTCAGCAAAATTTACGAATATCGCCCATGTAAATGAAAATCAGCAAGAAGAACGATATCTGCCGATTCGCCTTCGATCGCAGCAATTGGGGATCTATCCACTACGTGCAAAATTGTGCACAATGATCTTGCCATACATCCGTATTACTCGTAAATCCAGATGGTGCGAAAATTAAGCCCACGAGACCATCATGTGCGCCGCTCTTTTGCATATTGGGCTGTATAGCAGTTGCCTTATCACAGTGTCCATTTCCTCCGTGGTCTTAAATGCCCTCGTCCGGCTATAAGGCATCAAACCCTGTAACAGATGCCTACTACCTCAAGGTGGGACTTTTGTCGTTCCTCAACTTCCTAGTTTTTCGAAGCAAGTTGGTTCATACAGGAACGCAGAGTTTTGGTTGTGTGACCCTATCCGACTCACAAGAAGAAGTTATTTTTTTTTCCTTAAAATCTTAGCGTATATTCAATTTGTATTCATACGCTCTATCACTACTTCGATTCTTGAACCCAAATAAATTTACGAATTTATTCCTGCGGTAGAGGAAGTAACTTTGGCGATCAAAGCGCTAAAAGTTGGCAAATCTGCTGGTGTGGACGAAATTCGACCAGAAATGCTCAAGGCTTTAGGTAAAGAGGGAGTGCAATGGCTCTCGCGTGTCATTAAAGTGGCCTGGGAATGCGGTGAAACACCTGGTGATTGGCAAATGGGGGTGATAGTTCCTCTTTTTAAAAAAGGGGACAAAACAGATTGCGCCAACTACAGGGGTATATCTCTTTTAAGTCTCCCTGGAAAAGTCTTCGCTAAGGTGTTAGAAAAGCGTTCCAAAGCTGTGGTTGAGGACAGTTTGGGGGATGAGCAGTGCGGTTTTCGTCCCGGTAGAAGCACAACCGACCAGTTGTACACTCTCAGAATGGTTCTTGAGAAGGCCTGGGAATATGCCAAACCTGTCTACACTTGTTTTGTGGATTTGGAAAAAGCATATGATAGGGTTCCTCGAGGCAAACTCTGGAGTGTTCTGCAGGAGTATGGGATTGATGGTTCCTTGTTAAGGGCGATTCAGTCTTTATATACAAACTGTAAAAGCTGTGTTCGGATAAACGGTGTTAAATCAATACCTTTCACTGTGGGCGTTGGACTCCGCCAGGGGTGCGTTTTGTCACCTCTCCTCTTCATTGTATATATGGATTGGATGTTGCAGCGCAGCCGTGGCGGGGAATGTTTCAAAGTGGGAGACCTAAGGATTAGTCATCTGCTCTTTGCGGATGATTTGGTCATCCTTGGGTCCTCTCAAACCGAACTTCAGCGTGCACTCGAAAGGTTTGTAGCCGTTTGTGATGATGCTGGAATGAAGATCAATGTGAACAAATCGGAGTAATGGTCGTTTCCAAAAAACCCATTCAGTCCACTTTGCATGTTAGTGGAGTCCCACTGAAGCAGGTGGATAAGTTTAAGTACCTCGGGGTTTTATTCACGAGTGATGGGAGGAGCAATGCCGAGTTATCCTGTAAAATTGGTCAGGCTGGATCAATTTTGAGAGAGCTTGGCCAATCTGTTATAAGGAAGGCCGAACTTAGTATTCAAGCTAAGCTATCGGTTTTTAACTTGGTGTATGTTCCAACTCTCACCTGTGGTCATGAAATTTGGGTAGTGACCGAAAGAATAAGATCGCGGATACAAGCTGCCGAAATGAGGTTTCTTCGCGGTGTTGTTGGAATAACTCGTAGGGATCGAGTGCGCAACACCAGAGTACGCGAGGCGCTCAACGTTGAGCAGCTACTTCTCCGAACGGAACGATCTATGCTTCGATGGTTTGGTCACGTAGTGCGTATGCCCCCAGACCGGCTTCCAAGACGCACCATGGTTGCCGTGCCATCAGGTAGACGACTTCGCGGAAGGCCTAGAAATAGATGGTTGGATCAAGTCCGACATCTCTCTTGGAGCCGCTTAGGGATTCTCCCTGATGAATCGGAGTCAATGGCGGAGGATCGAGAAGGATGGAGAGTCCACCTGAGCATCCTACCCCCGCGACCCTCATGAAGGATTAGCGGGCCATTGAAAATGAATGAATGAATGAATTCCTGAATCGGCATAGGCGTGCGGCCGATTATTATCATTTAATTTTAATGCATTTGCAATAAATTCTGTTTATGCATAGAGTATACAATACATAAGCATACGGTCAATAGAAGTCATTACCGGACCATGGACAGTGAATATTTCCTTGAACGAATGTATGCCATTCATCCGGACTAGATGTGGTTTGAACAGTTTGATGATAAGTTGTTTCCGTAAGGTGGACCTGAACTAGCCTCCAAATGGTGCGACTTAACACTTCTTGATTATTTCCAATGCGGTTACGCTAAGTCACTGGTTTATACTGACATTTGAACCCTGTTAAAAAGGAAATGTCAGTGAACATTCCAAATACATCGCGAGGCAGGAGAGGTAGGCCTATAAACGCCTGGATCACACAAATTCGGCGACATTGGCATTTCATTGGCCTCAGTAACCGAGTGATCCAAAATCGGCAGGCCTACCGACATTTTCTGAGGTCAAATAGGCGGACACCACAGGCGGATCAGTAGAAATGCGGTGAAGTGGGGGGGTTATAATCCCCCGAACTGGGTCGACAAGGCTCCTCTGGTGCAACGTTAGGTTAGGTTAGGTTAGGTTGGCTGTCCACACGAGAGTGCAGACACACTTAGACCAGTGAAGGTCCTTTGTGATACCATGGATCAACCATTAGGCCACTCAGGGACTAACAAAACCAAACCGGAGCTTTTGACAAAGCGATGGATGCTCATGACGTCGAAGGACGCCAGATCGCCGAGGTCCTCAAGGAAGGGGGTCCCTAGGTGGAGCATTCTTTTATGCGACAGGGCTGGACATGTGCATAGGAGGGGAAGGATGGTTTCATTCAGGGGCATACCCAGGGCTTGAATGTCAGGCAAAATCCTTAGAGTGGTACCCTGTCTGGCGAGGTCGTCAGCCCTGCAGTTACCTAAAATGTCCCTGTGGCCCGGCACACATCATAGGTGAATGTTGAACTGCTCTGTCATCTCCATAAGAGATAGACGACAGTTTAAGGCAGCCTTTGAAGTGAAGAAGAACGATTCCAGGGACTTGATTGCCGCTTGGCTGTCAGTGAAAATGCTAATATCCCTGACAGATAATACATTACATTTCAGCCAGGACAGGGCTTCCCTAATCGCCACGATCTCCGCCTGGAAAACGCTACAATGATCAGGGAGGCGGAAAGAGTTGCTCAGATTGAGCTGTTCGGAGAAAACACTTCAACCCACCCCACTCTCCGTCTTAGATCCATCTGTAAAGAAGTAAACCGAACTACCATCGACAGGGGGGGGGGGGGGGGGGGGGAAGTGTCCCATACATCCCGGTTAGGGATGCTCGTATGGAAGTTACGGTCAAATCTCAGTTTCGGCGGGGTGTAGTCCGTGTTTTCGTGTTTGAAGTTGACAAGATCAAGGATCGAGGAGTGGACAAAGCGATAGCTGGACCACTGAGAGGAGGCTTTCAGGCGGATAGCCGCACATGCCGAAAATATCTAAAGGTAGCCACGGAGGGAGTAGTTCTCAGTGCACCACTGATGCAGATACATGCAGATCTTTGCACCTTAGCTAGTTGAGTGAGGTGGACAGCCCTGTCAAGAGCAGGCCACCATACGATCACGCCATATAGTAGTATAGGCCTGATAACGGACACGTATAGCCAATGAGTGATTTGAGGTTTAATACCTCAGCTCCTACCTATAGCCTTTTTACAGGAATAGAGAGCTACATTAGCTTTCTTGATGCGCTCTAGTAGATTGGCCTTCCAGTTTAATTTCCTATCCAAAATAAGACCCAGCGTTTTCAGAGAAGGTGAGACTGGTGCCATTTATCATAGGAGGGTCTATGAGGGGAACTTTATATTTCCTCGTGAAGAGAACGAGTTCTGCTTTATGGGGGTTAACCCCCAGTCCACATTTGGAGGCCCATTTGGTGAGCCGAAGGAGAGCATATTGGAAGATTTCCCAGAGAGTGTCCGGGAATTTACCGGAGGCAGCAATAGCAATGTCATCAGCATAGGCGATCACTCTACAACCTGACGTATCCCGGTCCATCAGTAGCTCATTTACTACCAGGTTCCACAGAAGACGTGACAAGACTTCACCTTGAGGTGTACCGCAGCGAGCAATTCTCTGGCCGTTACTCCGAACAGCTGTGTGTTAATAATCCTGCATGTAAGCAACTGATTGATCAACACTCCGAGCGAAGTATCCACTTTCAGATTTGCAAGTGCGTCGGTAATCGCCTTTGGTTTGACATTGTTAAAAGCTCCCTCAATGTCAAGGAAAGCCACCATTGTGTATTCTTTGATGCTCAATGATTTTTCGATGGTGCGCACAAGAGAATGTAAGGCTGTCTCAACCGATTTACCTTTGCAGTACGCATGTTGGGACGACGAGAGTAAAGTTGGGCTAATACTTTGCCGAAGATGGATATCAATTAACCTTTCTAAAGTTTTAAGCAGAAAGGACGATAGGCTGATAGGTCGGAGATCCTTTGGTTCCACGTGCGAGCTCTTTCCTGCCCTAGGCATGAATATGACTTCAACCTCGGTCCAAAGTTTGGGAATATAGACCAGAGTTAGACAGCCCGACAAGATGACTTTGAGCCATGGAAGCACAATGTCCTCGCATTGCTGAATTTCAGCTGGAATAACACCGTCAGGTATGGGGACTTGAAGGGTTTGAAACTGCGCATGACCCATCGGATCTTTTCTGTAGTTATCAAAACTAAGGAGTTGCTACAAGGTTGAGAGGGGGATTTTCCCACTTGCGATACAGCAACAGGGGAGCTCCTCTGGTGCAAACAGCAAGCCAGACAACTTTAACCTACACTTAACAAATATATGTCCATCAGACTCTTGAAAAACAAGAGCGTAACCCTCTCCAAAAAAGCAAACGTTCTCACCGAACATTGCGTCATAGGAGATATGCCCAAGACTAGGCATCCCCTACAACAATTTCTGCAGAAGCTGTAGGGATGAAGAGGAGGAAGAGATCATTAGCCACTTCTTATGCCCTTGTTCCGCGCTCGCCAACTCGCTCGCCTAGATGATCGCCTACACGGCTAAAATGAACGCGTTCATACAACGGAGCAAATGGTTCCTAGAACAAGAGAGTGACCCTCCCTCTTTACACATCGGCAGTACAATGGACCTACTTCTGGTCTAAGTGCATATTCATCGAGGGCCGATCTTAACCAACCAACCAACCATCAAATGAGATGAATTGAAGGGGTCCGCATTTCGAATTACCGAAAAGTTCCTCTGGTTATGCATTTGCAGGTATTTATGTGCGCATTGAAATTATTTCTCAAGAAAAATTGCATCAGGTTTTCCTCAACATCATATTATTCACCAACCATAACCTGGACTCAAGAAAATAGTATCAGTTGAGCATCATATTTGCAACCACAGCGATATGCTTATTCTGTGTTTAGAGTCAATAACCTCCGAGACAATATCAGATGGGCATCTTCATTGACATTGAGGCTTCCTTTGGCAAAGCTACGTTTGGCCCAGACGTACTTTCTGTCGGGACATATCTAGCGATTGTCTGTACGCACGCGTCGTTGGCCCTAGACACGATCAACACTAGAAATGGGATTTCAATTAATCCCGTCAAAACTGATTTTGATCTTTTTACCAGCAGGGGTATTTTGACCGGACTGACTCAACCAGTGCTAAAGGGCGCCACTAACTAATTTTCCAATGAAGCCAAATATCTAGGAGTGATTCGGGATAAAAAACTTTTTGGTCTAAACATATCGAGTCCCTTTCCTCGATCCCTCCCTTGTCGCGGTGGAGAGGCTTAATCTCTTTCCTGTGAACTGGATGACGAACCGAGGAGAATAACCAAATCTAGTCTGCTTCCAGCTGGATGTTTTCCCACATATCGGTTTAACTGAAAGGGAGGATTAAGAAACCAAAAGGCGATCACCAAATGAATGGAAAGAAACATCACTATACCAATCCACAAGAAATGGTAAAACTTATGACTACATCAACTACAGACCAGTTAATCTCTCCTCAACAATGTATAAGCTGTACACGAAAGTGTTTTAAAAGCGGCTCAGAAGAGTCATGGAAGTAAATTTAGAGGAAGAACAGGCAGCATTCAGGCCCGAGCGACAAACACAGGCCCATATCTTTACATTAAGAGCCACTATGGAGAAGTGGATCACTAAAAGCAAAGGCCTCTTTATTCGTTCGTGAATTTAAAAGCTGCGTACGATAGTGTCCCAAGACAGCATGTGTGGGAGGCATTACCACCTGTGAGACTTATAAATGGTATTAAAAGCGTATACGACAATCTGACCCCCAGAATAAGAATAAAAGGGCGAAGTTCAGAAGCGTTCAAGATGGGAAACGGATAAAAGCTAGGGGTTAGTCTTAGCTGACTATTGTTCAATATATTTCTCGCTGAAGTAACCAAATCAAAATCGAAATGTGGAGATTATAACCTATCTATCTTCAATTCTTACTATTTGCAGATGACATTATCATATTTGCAAACAATCCAGTCAGATTATATCAAACGGTGGATGTATAGTTTGCTGAACTTAAAAGAAAAGGTATGACGGTGAATGTCGATAAGACTAAAGTTATATGGGTCTCTAAAGAGGATAGATTGGAGGAGAATTTCACAATAACGTGCGAAGGAAAATCCCTGGAAAGAGTGAAAGCCTTTGAATACGTGTGGACGATAGTACTCGTAACTTGCGATGGAAGAATTGATCAGGATGTGATGAACCAAACCAATATCGGCCTACTACCAAATTAGCAGACCATAGTAAGTAAGCGGGAGATAAGCAAACAAACAAAACTGAGCTTGTACAATGCAGTACTTGCTCCAATAGCTCTATATGGGACCGAAAGCTTACCTCAGAAGTGAAATACTTAAGAAAGTTGCAAGGAAAGCTAGAAGATACAGAATAAGATATGAACGAATAAGAGCAGAAGTTGATCAGAAAAAACGCATCATAGATATAATAGAGGAAAGACAACTATAATGGTTTGGATACGTGCAACACATGGACGAGAGAAGAAAAACTAAACAAAGAGCTGATGTGTAAGCAACTCTTGGAATGACGGGATCCAAGTGGTAAGTGGTAAGAAGAAAGAAGGGCGAGACCCTCACGTATATGAGGAGAGATTGCCGTGACCGGAACCAGTGAAAGAAATGGTTACTCTGAGGTTACTTCGACGCCTAACAGCAAATAGAGAATGAAAAAGTGGAAGAAGAAGAAGGTGATTATCCAAGGAACGGCGAGTCCTGCATGGCTGCATGCGGGAGGCTCAGTCGCGAGCGCAAACTCTGAATACCTGAGGACTTTCAGTATTATCCGAATATATCTTACGTGCATACAACGGATGAATGCAGGCAGACATTTTCCCCCCTTACTCGTGGGGTCCATAGTCAAATTCATTAAATACAAATTCTAAAGCGAAGAGCGCCATGGCGTAAGTGGTTAGTGTGTCGGACCACAGCGCCTGAGGTTCCAAGTTCGAATCCCAGAAAACACGAATAAGTTTTTTCATGGTCTCTCTCGCTAGCGTCTGACAAACATCCGAGCGTATTATTGCCTCGAGAAAGCTTCTGAAAACAAATTGCTCTTCGGATAGGGCACTTAACTGTAGGTCCATTCCATACGTGTAAAAAATATAACGCACACAACATGAGTGGTTGCAGAAAGCTAGGGCCTGGCACTTAAAGAGCTGTTGCGCCAAGTATTTATTTTTATAAAGCGAAGAGTGTTAATCGACAGGGTACTCTCAACTCTATAAAAACCATTCAAGTTGTAGGAGTGGATGAAGAAGCTTTTCTTCTACATACTTCAGATGAAGAAAGCGTTGGGGGGATTGACGCTAATCTTGAAAACCTCTTTTTAGAATCAACCGACGTCTGTTCTATCGCCAGCTCACCTTTCTCCAACATGCCAACATCTTCCAAGTGGTCTAGAAGCTGCAAGTTGAGAGTCCGAAGATTAGAGACAACGAAATGGGAAGTTCTAACGGAATGTGAGCTGAAGGGGCTCTATAACGCACGAGCCTTACGGCAGGAACAGTCCTCAGTAGAGCGTAAGCCTATTGCTAGCCCTCCAAAAAGAAGAGTCTCGGCGAAGTCAAAGCGAGGAAGGATTGATGGGACCAAATAAGTCCGCGACAAGTCACTGAGGTTCAGAAGGTCACTACCCAATTTCTTTGCCACTGCACAGGCCTCTGTTCCTTGGACAATACTTCTTTAAGGATTCAGAAGACCGGTAAACGACATCGCAACCATCCTCTGGATGGTTTGTATCTCGGGCACAGTAAGTATTAAATACTTTCTACTAGGCGATGTACATAATGTTTATTTTTTAAGAGGAAGGGATTCGTTCTACCTTCCTTTCCCCCCATGGATATCACAATGGGTCTATATTGACCTATTTTTAAAATAAATAATACATAGATGTGGTAGTTATTTACCTTTCTTATGAAAAACATATAAGATGAATGCAAGCGAAATAAATAGATAGATAGGTAGTTGAATGGAGAAGTTACTTAAAACCTTCATTCAAAAAATATCACGGTAGTGGAGTGTTGCATGCTTAACATACAAAAGATAAGGGTACTTTCGATAAAACATGGGGCTTATCTCATGTACATACATATGTGCTGTCTGACGAACCTCGGCTGTTGCACAAATTCTTTGTGATCAGGACTGGCTCCGGCAACAGTCTGGTTCTTAGGCCTCACATAACTTCAGAAATGAGGGCTTATGAGATAAAACAGTATATATTCGTACATACATCTATGGTTTGAACTTTTTTCGAATTTCTTTCTCATACATTTTACACAGAATACGTGCTTAAACTCCTTATTAGCTCATTTTGTATATAATGATCTTTGATACCCTTCATATGTTTTTTAAAACGCTGTCGCAGATCTACCTTAGATATATAAGTTTTGAAACATTTTTAAATTCAAACTTCCAATTAGAGTAAAAAATAATTAATTTTGAACCTAAAATACAAACCACTCATATACCCATACTTCAGGAAACTAAATGATCAAACATCCTTTCTACAACTATCCCCTACTAGTGTGTTAACAGAATTTAAATTGCTTGCTACTGAAACTGGACAATTTATTCAGATTATTTACTTGACCAGCATTCGGTAGCACTCGAGGGTGGTTATTGTAAGTAAAGTATCCTTGAGTTGATTTCCCGGATAAGATCTTTATAGCATGGTAAGAAATTTCTTTTTTGGGACCGTATTTGATACGTGGGGGATGCTTATCCTGTTTTATTAATTAATGAAGAAAATTCGAGAGGTCCAGTGCCAATTAAAGGCATTCCTCTTGTATCTTGCAGCCCTCCTTCGAACTTAATTGTTATCCTGCTTTACATATTCAGATCGAGTGTCTTTGACAACGAATTTTCGGCTTTTTAAATTTATGTGAGGGATACCAGCAATTACTACGGTTATGAGTATGTTAATATGCGACTCATGTGGTAATATCTTGAAATTGGAGCTCAAATTGATCCAGTGGTCAAGTTTTCCAGGCACGTGAATAGGGGGTTGGGTTCAAAAGTGAAGTTCAGAAGCTCATTATTTATGTAAAGTTGGTAAAAGTGAATGGATTTTCTTTTGGGTGGTCTTCTTTAAGAGGATTGTTAATTAATATGCCCAAGACATTGGCAAGAATAAAGTTCTTTTGGAAAATGTATCGCAATTTGCAAGCAAATTGTAGGACATATATTCTCAATTAATAGTTTGAACACGAAGTCAGTGTTGATATGAAATGTTCAGTTAATTGAAATGTAAAATTACTAGTCAATTCTATATGATAGAGGACAAAATGTTTACAGATGAATTCACAAAATGCAAATGATGAAGTCACAGCAATTTTCAGTCTAATATTACAATGATTCGTAATGAAAGATGTCCTTGTGCATGTTAAATTTTTATTTATTTTTGTCGAAACAAAAAACCTTTTTTTGGATCACTTGGACACAACTATTCCATTGTACTACCACGAAGCAAAATTCCAAGCATGTGCTTCAGTAATGAGGAGTATGCTGTACCAGCCCTCCGATTGGTCGGACTGCATCCTGGAGAGTTATGCCACATGTTCGGGAGAAACCCCGTCCTTACCGAGGACGCAAGAAGACCTAACGCAGGTTCAGGTCTTAAGAAGTTTTCTTCTAAGCCTTGTCTAGCAATCTCATCGGAGATCTCGTTTCGCAAGATCTTAGTGTGACCAGGGACCGAGACAAAAGTCAGATAATTCAGCCTTGCGACCAAGTTCCATCCGTGAAGATTTGACTACATTCCATTCCTGGCTCAAACTGTGGACGGAACAAGTCCAAAACGCTGTGAAAGTCGAGTTTAAATTCACGCAACAGCTGAAGTTCTGGCGTCATTATGTCAGACATCATATTCATGTGACCGGAGTCATAGTATAAGTGTCGCCCAGGATCATCAAAACTGTAGTATGGATTATTTCGAAAACTACCCCGCTTAAGACGAGTGATGGCTTTGATAGCTCTGATGACTATCAGACCATTTCCGTCATACTCTCAACTAAAGATCTATAATCACCAGTGTGCTTAAGCAACTCTGAAAAGTGATCTGTGTACGATGCCCTTTCATTACAAAGAAGTGTGCCATCTTCGGATTTAACTTCTTCGACGATATTCAACTTTCTTCCTCAGTCATGGAAGGGAATAGTCTGCCAGAACATCTTGCTTACAGATTTGTGATCGCGTTCTAATACTCCTAACTACTCAAACGAATAATTTTAAAAATTCCTTACGGTGGGGTCGGTTGGGTTTTCTTCTAACTATTCAGACCTGACCGTGCGTTATTAAATGCGAGTAAATCTCTAAGAGGATAAAGGTCCTAAGCAATTAAGTATACGAGGAGCAAATGCGAAAAGCGCTGGTAATCTAGTACTGTTACAACATTCATAGGGAAACAAGTTTTAGTCGGGTTGAAAGAAAGATTGGTGGCTTTGAGTGACATAATTTTAAAAATAGAAGCTTCGGAGAAGTAAATGGAAATTTTATATTCTAATACGTGAACACGAAATTTATCGTACGCTTTTTTAGTATTTATTATAAAAGAAGGGGGGTGAAACTTATATCATTCGAAAGGTACTGCATCATAGATTTGCACAAATGAAAAATCATATGTGTGTGCTGCCGTAAAATAAAGTAAAAATACACACATAATTTCCCCATAAAAATTCTTTAACCAATTAAATGAAAGCATTTTGATGACGTTCATGGTCAAATTTGGACCACATGCGATACTAAAATCTATAAAATGGTACCTTCTCTGATGGTTCCTTAAAATCACACGTCAAGTATAGAACATCTGTTACTGGAAAAATACCAGCTCATTGGAACTCATGCACTTACCCTCCCTTGTGGTGCATTTGGCGGCTTTTGCAGTATTTCAATAAAAAATAAAAGCAAACCCCCGCCTCAACTGCGTGGCTCGTTAAACCATAATCAAATTAGATTTTAATGCATCCCCAATGGCTAATCAAAGAAATGAAAACCATTAAAAATTATCCAAAACGTTAAAAAGAAATCACGTCTCTCAGTATACATCCCCCGCCAACATCTCGATTTTCTAAATTCCAAGTAAAACAATCAACTTCAACGGAACAAATTTAAATATCAAAGTCAGTACATTAACCTGCTGTTTCGCTTCACTCAATAAACGACAAATAAACATGTTGAGCTAATTTTCCAGCAGAAATAATTTTCTATTAAAAAAGGAAAAGAAATATACCCTCAGTATGGCCAACAGAAAATTATTAACCATTTGGGAAAAATAAAAAATTATCCCCGCACCCAAGATGTGGTGCAACCACATAGCATCTATCTATCGACATCGTAGCCTTGTCGTCGAATAATTAAAATTCTAATTTAAATGGTGGTCATAAAAAAGTATATGCCCTCCATCTCATCCCGCGGTGTTCCTATTGGCTTTGTTTTTCTCGTCCGTCTCGGTTGTGCCATCGTTCGTCGGGTGGAAAGGACATAGATGAAGCCATTAAAACATAAAAAAATCACAATCACAATTTGTGGTGTTTACAAAGTGCTAGGAAAATTTGAAAATCTGACTTTTTTTTGTGTCGAATTTTGTTTGTCTATCTGAGAACAGAACAGGGATCCTGCTTGTCAATGAAAATTGACCCAAGCCTTCAGGGGTAGATGATGGGTTGGACGAAAATGTCCTTCTGCCAGTATCATGTTACCGAAAATGTTATTAGGACTTTCGTGCTTGATTCAGAGGTTGGGGTGTGTGTGTGTTTCTTTTTTTCAGTCGTTTTATTTTTTAATTATTTTACTGCTCTTTTGACAGTTGTCCTTATGAGTCGAACGATTGACTGACGCTGGGATAAATACCGGTGCCATCGAAATAAATATTACTTCACGAAGGGTCGCAGAGTGGAACAATAACGTTTCAAGTGAGATTCAGTTTTTTTCTTTTTTGGTTTGTTTTAAGGTTTCTCTAGATTTTTATTGCTATCCTTAGAATGGTTTGTTAAAGTGGTGAGTGATTGCGCGACAGATATAAGTTCATAGTCTTTTTATGGGCCCTACTTCTTCCGTTCGAAAGATGTTAATGGGTGACAAGACAAAATTGGAGTTGGAAACAGCTGATGGTAGGTTGGAAGATGTAGAATTACGATTAGATAACTGTTACATTAGAAACGCAGACTTCTAAAGTTCAAATCACAGTGAACATTTATTGAGTGTGATATGTTAATGCAAAATATAGCAGAAAAGTAGTTGGCCTAAATGTGCGTTCAATGCACAATGTTCGAAGAAGTAACATTGTTAAGTAATTTTGTATTCAGCTAACAAAATAAATACAATGTACTCCTCCCTTATGGACACCCCTCATATGAGGACAGATTTCATACACATACATATATACATTTTCAATGGACCGCTAATCCTTTATGAGGGTCGCGGGGGTAGGATGCTCAGGAGGACTCTCCATCCTTCTCGATCCTCCGCCATTAACTCCAATTCATCAGGAGGAATCCCTAGGCCGCTCCAGGAGAGATGTCGGACTTGGTCCAACCATCTATTTCTAGGCCTTCCGCGGAGTCGCCTACCTGATGGCACGGCAACCATGGCACGTCTTGGAAGCCGGTCTGGGGGAATACGCACTACGTGACCAAACCATCGAAGCATAGATCGTTCCGTTCGGAGAAGTAGTTGCTCAACATTGAGCGCCTTGCGTACTCTGGTGTTGCGCACTCGATCCCTACGAGTTAGTCCAACAACATCGCGAAGAAACCTCATTTCGGCAGCTTGTATCCGCGATCTTATTCTTTCGGTCACTACTCAAATTTCATGATCATAGGTGAGAGTTGGAACATACACAGAGTTAAAAACCGATAGCTTAGCTTGAACACTAAGTTCGGCCTTCCTTATAACAGATTGGCCCAGCTCTCTCAAAATTGATCCAGCCTGACCAATTCTACAGGATAACTCGGCATTGCTCCTCCCATCACTCGTGAATAAAACCCCGAGGTACTTAAACTTATTCACCTGCTTCAGCGGGACTCCATTAACATGCAGAGTGCACTGAATGGGTTTTTTTTGGATACGACCATTACTTCCGATTTGTTCACATTGATCTTCATTCCAGCATCATCACAAACGGCTACAAACCTTTCGAGTGCAAGTTGAAGTTCGGTTTGAGAGGACCCAAGGATGACCAAATTATCCGCAAAGAGCAGATGACTAATCCTTAGGTCTCCCACTGTGAAACATTCCCCGCCACGGCTGCGCTGCAACATACAATCCATATATACAATGAAGAGGAGAGGTGAATCGCCCTCAACAGGGAACCATCAATCTCATACTCCTGCAGAACACTCCAGAGTTTGCCTCGAGGAACCCTATCATGTGATGTTCGCGTATTGAGAGGGGCCGAACTGGCAACTGATCATCACTTAGTGCTGTGCAAATTGTATTTTAGCAAGAGAGTGCCTCCCTTACCAAGGCTTAAACCAAGGATGGTTACACACATACGATGGGAGAGGTTACAGGACGATGAGATACGGGAGACATTTGCGCGGCAAATATCTGAGAGGTTTGAACGAATTCCAACTGTTCCATCAAATGTAGAGGAAGAATGGCAACTGTTTTCAACAGCGGTTATTGCCTCTGCGGGAGATGTTTGTGGAGTGAAGCGGCTTGGTGTGGCGGCTGGTGGTGAGAAAAGAACTGCTTGGTTTAAAACGCCCGGAGTTCAAGAAGCCATCAGAGAGAAGAAGAGAGCCTTTAAGGTGTGGATTCACTTGGGGAACTCCGATACTCGAAATCTGTATCCTGAGGCGCGAAGAACTTGCAAATTAGCTGTGAAAACAGCGAAAGAACAGTCTTGGAAGGAGTTTGGCGAGAAATTGGAACGTGACCACAGATCTGCAAATAAAATCTTCCGACTCACAGGAAAAAAGTTGAATATCGTTGAAGGAGTCAAACCCAAAGACGATATATTCTTTCCAATGAGGAGGACATCTTACGCAGATGGAGCGAGCACTTTTCAGAATTGCTCAATCCCGAACAGGGCACCGAAGATGACAGACCTATGGTCGAGAGTAGGGCGGAAAATAGTCCTACGGTAGAGGAAGTAACTTTGGCGATCAAAGTGCTAAAAGTTGGCAAATCTGCTGGTGTGGATGAAATTCGGCCAGAAATGCTCAAGGCTTTAGGTAAAGAGATACTTGGCATCACAATGGACCTTTACTGGTCTAAGTGTGTCTGCATCGTGGTGCAGACAGCCAATCTAACCTAACCTAACCTAACCTAAGGAAGGCCTCTTTGATGATACAGTGGAAAAACATACCGTAGAACAACAAGACATGCGGCAATGAATTTAGGCTAATCAACTTTGCGGCTGGTCGAAAAGTTGTAGTCGGAAGTAAGCGATTCTTTTGTCTAGAAATACGCAAGCGAGCATCGTTATCTTACGATCATGGAACCGTCAACCAAATCAATTATATTGAGAGAGTATTGTTGTCACGAAAAAGCTTCTCAAATCGCCGTTCGGATTCGGCATTAAACTGTAGGTCACTTCCATTCGTGTGAAAAATATATCGCACACAACATGAGTGGTTGCGAGAAGCTAGGCCCTGGCACTTTAAAGAGCTGTTGCGCCAAATATTTGTATTTGGCTTTCAAAGTGTATCTGCTTGGAGTATAGTGAAACTGATCGAATATGAGTGCCCTGGACTTAGACTTTCAACTTCTAGAAAAAAACTTCTGGGAATAGTAATGACAAAAATCTCTTTCTTTCCTTCCATACCCATCTGTTTTAATTGGATTTTTAAACGTTTAGTTAACCTTTAACTTAACCTCCATAGAAGCATCTACAAATAATATGACATTATGCACCCTTTCATTTAAATTTTACTAACCCATTCAACTATTTCAAATCAATTCAATAAATCATGGAAATTGAATCATAACTCCTTGAAGTTTTTACTATAAATCCGTTACAACTCATTGCTTTCATAGGGCATAAAGAGAATCTCTATGAAATGTTCATTCCTTCACTAACCCGAATGGTGAAAATTAGGAGTAGGAAAAAAAAGTAATAAAGCAAGAAAAACCTCAGCGCCTTATAGATCTCTCGAACTCCTTAGATGTACTGCTGACACTGAAATTGCTATTTTACGTTTTTATGGCATTCAGGAGCTTCGCAAAGCATAATTTACAACTGCAATTTTTCTATGCGCAGAGTACCTCCTGTGAGGATAGCAAATTACACACCGGTTGGAGATTGCAAAAACCTGAATAAAAGAAGAGCGTTATAACGCTCTGACATTTATATTAATTTTGACAGTTGGCCAGAGCATGGAATGCCTTTGCATTTTCGATACTGTTGAACTTGAGATTAACAGCCCAGACAAAATAAAATGCCTGGGGAAAGGCATGGAATGGGTGATGTTAACAGTGTGGTATTCCTGATGGATTTCGGATAAACATTACTTCGCCTCATTATATCTTGCTTAGAATCTGTCAGGTTTTGATGAAGTTTAGATGGATCCATCTTCATAAGCATTTTAAATTAGACAACATTTCTTAAATCATATCTCTCAACAAGAAATCAAAACTAAAGTACCCCAGGAAGCATATTGGGTCAAACTTTGTACTTACTTTTTACAAATGATTTACCAGTTCCTTAAAATATTACAGAAGTCCAATTTGTGGGCGATACAATGATACGTTTAGTTGAGAAAAGTGAAGCAGAATCGACCCGAACTCTCCAAAATGCTGTTCTTTTTTATCAGTTAACTGAATCCTTGACCTCAGAAAATATCGGCAGGCCTGCCGATTTTGGATCACTCGGTTACTGAGGCCAATGAAATACCGATGTCGTCGCATTTGTGTGATCCAGGCGTTTATAGGCCTGCCTTTTCTACATCGCGATGTCTTTGGAAGGTGCATAGATATTGCCTTTTTAACAGGGTTCAAATGATCTCTTCTTTGAACGTGGCAATACCAGCTGAGCCGGTCGCGCTCTATTTTCGTACGATGGTTTCCTTGATGTGAAAGCTTCCATGGATCTTCGAACTTCTTATTCGATCAGGCTTTGTCAATCCTGCTGTCATGCGAAGCATCTTCATCTCAGCTGCCGTTAATTTACTCTCATACATTTTGTACATCGTCCAACATTGTGAACCGTATGTGAGCGCTGGACGCACAACTGTGGTGTAGAGCCTTCCTTTCAACTTAGGGGGCATTTTTCTGTCACAAAAGATAGCGGAATTTTCTCGCCACTTCATCCACCTTACGCTTATGCGATGATTGATGTCGTCATCACAAGTTACTTTGTTATTGATCATAGATCCCAGATATGTGAACTTTTCGCACTTGCGAAGCACTGTTCTATTCAAACAAATATCTGGAACAGGCCTGAGTGGATCAGAGAACAGGCAGCAGAAGTACTCTGTCTTTTTTGAACCAATGCGATACCCATTCCTTCCACCCACACATCAAATGCTCGTTGCAGGGATGTCGGATCCTGACTTATGATGGCTCCATCGTCAGCAAAGAATAACTGATGTACCTTGGGGTCCATCACTTTACCTTCAAGCAGATAATCAAGGACCGTAATAAAGAGCAAAGGACTTAAAACGCTTCTCTGGTGTACCCCGACTTTGATTGGGAACTCTTCGGTTACTCCAGCGGGGCATCTTACTTTTGTCTTTGCTCCTTCGTACATGTCCATAATCATCTGTACATAGGTTTCTGGAACCCCTCGATGTCTTAGCGCCACCCATATCAGATCTCGTGGTTGTCTGTCGAATGCCTTTTCAAAGTCAGCCAATACAATATGCAAATCCCTTAAGGAATCACGGAATCCATTATGATCCTTATACTTTGGATTGCATCTGTGGTTGATTTACCCGAGACAAACCCGCACTGATCATCAGATAGCCGTATTATTTTTCGCAGTCGGCCACCTAATACCCGCTCAACGATCTTCATGGTGTGTGACATCAGCTTGATCGAACGGTAACTATCACAGTTTCGCGTATCACCCTTCCCTTTGTACACAGGGAGAAGGTAACTTTCCCTCCATTTATTCGTCATTGGATTACCTCTCACAAATTTGGAGATGAGAATTCTGAGCCATCTGAACCCGACGTCTCCCATCTTTTTCCAGAACTCAGAGGGCATCTCGTCTGGCCCAACCGCTTTTCGTTTTTTGGAGTATTTGACCGCCTCACTAACTTCTTCGACTGTAATGTCGGGTATTTCTTCACAGTTAGGGGTGGGGCTTGGAAAGTATAGCCGGGGAAACTGTTCATTTAAAAGCTCTTCACAATACTGCCTCTGCAGAATTTTGTTGTCATCCACAAGAAGCTGGCCATGAGCATTGCTAATGAAGTTTGGCGAACGAATCTCCTAAACATTCGTCCTTCTTTGTGCGGCTATTTTGAAGATAGTGGCACTCTTGTTCATATTGTGTCTTCGCAGCTCCTGGATAGCCTGGTTTGCATCAGCAACCGGGGAAGATATTTTCTCCAGCTCCCGATACAGGCCATCCGTACTCTCTGCTTGAAGCTGGGCGCACTTCTTCTTCGCTTTTTTCTTGCAGCATCTGTATTCCATTTCGAGGCGAGCTTTTTCGTCACTATTATTAGAGAGGAACTCTGACCAAGCTTTGAAAGCCACTTTCTTCTCATTTATCACTTTCTTAGCTTTATCACTCCACCACCATGTTTCTTTGGCGTGTTGATGGCGGCCTTTTGAAGCTCCTAGCAGAGATTTGGCCTTCTTTAAGCAAGTTCGCTCTAGAGAATTCCACATATTTTATGCTCTGCACTCTTCATCCTCAGCTCCGTTGATGGTATGAGAGAGGTAATTTTTCATTACGAAAACAAAGCCTCGCATTTTTCGCATCGGCAAATGATCGAAGCTATCAAAACATAATAAATGTTTACTTTACAAATACCTATAAGTAATGAGACTTATGTGGACATATGATATTCGCCTATGGCGATGTGCTAGTCAAAATAACATAAAAATAATCCAACGGTTTCAAAAGTTGTAGGAGGCATAGTAAACATACCATGGTATATAAGAAATGAAGACCTGCACCGTGATCTTAAACTGAAGATTGTTAAGAAAACAATAACTCAATACGTAAAAGTACACCAACAACGATTAAGATAACATATACCACCTTGATCAAAGAGTTCCCGGAATTTATTCAGAAAATTAAAAATACAAGTTTATTCATCTAAATCTCTATTGTCCCCTTCAAAGTAATCCCCATCGACTGCAACACACTTATGCCAGCGCTTGATCCAATCTTCAAAACATTTTTTTATATTCGGTTTTCGGTATGTCCGTCAGTGCTTCCTACAATTTTTCCATTACTTCCTCTCGGCTGCTGAAACGCGTTCCCCGTAATGGTTTTTTAACTCGATTGAACAGAAAGAAGTCACGGGGAGCCAAATCAGGTGAATTCGGTGGCTGTTGGATGGTATTTGTTGCATTTCTCGTCAAAAAATTAGGAATAATGGTGGCACTATGCGACGGTGCGTTATCATGGTGCAAAATCCACGAGTTTTCTGCCCACAATTCTAGTCTGGTAAAAAATCGCCAACAGAACTCAAATCGGAACGATGGGAGTGCCACACGGTTCTTATTCCGGGAACTTTTTGATCAAGGTGGTAAGTCAGGAAGTACCAAATCTCGCAGAAACGAGTCAACTAAATCGAAGGCTGGAAACTACTGAACCGCATGATTTAATTCGAGACAACTATAACTACTTAATTGTATGTGTATCGTTTGTTTCCTTGCAATTATAACGCCACAAGCTACGCTGTACTTCCGTCGTTTCAATGCGATATGTGATCCTTACGATCTTCGATCTGCCTTCACGTATCTACGTAAACCCACCTAGTATGGCTTCCTTGTTCACTGCCGATTAAAGTGGAATGGAAAGGTCTTGCATGCTGCTGATTGCTTGTAAAACTTGTGCAAGATAATCAGTAGGAGTTGGCACACTAATTTTTCCTTTAATTTGTTCATGTTATGCCTATGCTGTAAAATATGAAGGTGTAGTCGAACGAATGCACTCTGAAATTCAATAAATCACTACGACAATACGTATATAGGGATCATATTGGAGATGTGCACAAATCGGAACCTGCTAATCATTCACTGCTGATGAAAATTCGCATTAGCAACCTGTTAACAACTTATAAATAAACTGCTAATACTAATGATAATAATTTGTCTTGCTTCTATTCACGAGTCACAATTTCATTTTCCATGCACTACACACAAATATGTGTTTGTCTCATACAAAAAACGTGAAGAAGAAGAGGTACTATGATATGGTATATAATAAAATTATAAAACTAAACTAGCCTTTTTGCACATTATCAGCTGAACGCCTCATCCAAATTTCCTCTCGAACATGTGCCATTGTGTGTGCGAAGCTTTTTATGATACGCCTACAGGAACCAAACCAATTCATAAGGTTGCATATTACAATCGCAGCCGGTTTAAAGGTTTGGTTGGTGGGTATATAGCAGCACAGGCTATCCTTGCTTAGTTGCTATTGGTGCTATTGCAGTCGCAACTTTCCGGGAGCCTTTCCGTGTACGCCTGGCTCTGCTCTGAATGCTATATTGGACTTACCATCTTTTGATACTTATATCATGGGCTGCACTATCAAAGCCACCCAACGCCTTCAGCAGGGTGGTTTTTGGTGTAATCCACAGTGGAATGTTGATACTTACTTAGATGGCGCTACAGTCCGGGGTGGACCTGGGCCTCAACCAACAAACCTCTCCAGCCAGCACGGTCACGAGCCAGCTGCCTCCAGTTGCGCACGCCAAGTTGGTTGAGGTCCCCCTCCACTTGTTTGCGCCACCTACCGCGAGGTCGTCCTCTACTGCGCCGTCCGTCGGGGTGGATTCGAAGACTTTCTTAGCGGGAAGGTTAGGCTCCATCCGCTCTAAATGACCCAGCCATCTTAGTCGCTGTATGTGAACTCTTCTGGCTAAGTCGATGTCCTTGTACATGCCGTATAGCTCAGCATTGTACCTTCTCCTCCACTCACCGTCTATGCAGACGGGACCAAAGATCGCTCGAAGAACTTTTCTCTCGAAATAACCAAGGGCATCCTCATCCGGTTTAGTCAAAGCCCATGCCTCTGCGCCATACAGCAGGACTGGAATGATTAGTGTCTTATAAAGAGTTACCTCAGTATTTCGAGACAGGGCTTTGCTACTCGATTGCCGTTTTAGCCCATAGAAACAAGGATTGGCAAGAGTAATTCTTCGTGTGATCTCCCTACTGATGTCATTTGCGGAGTTCACCATAGAGCCTAAGTAGACAAAATCCTTTACTACCTCAAAATTATATCTGTCTATTGTGGCGTTCTGTCCAAGACGCCGATGTTGGGTGTCCTTTTTTGTAGACAGCATATATTTTGTTTTGCTTTCATTGACCGCTAGACCCATCTTTGCTGCCTCGATCTCAATACTCGTAAATGCCCCATTGACGGCCCGCTGAGTTCTTCCGATTATGTCAATGTCATCGGCATAAGCGAGTAGTTATACAGACTTGTAAAAGATTGTACCTCCGGTTTTGGCTTGTGAGTTTCGTACAATTCTCTCAAGTACTATATTAAAGAGATCGCATGACAGCGCGTCACCTTGTCTAAGACCTTTCCTGACATCGAACGGTTCGGTGATGTTCTTACCGACTTTGATGGAGCAGCGAGAGTTCTCCATCGTCATTCTGCACAAACGGACGAGCTTGGCAGGGATGCCAAGACTAGACATGGCTCTGTATAACTCGTCCCTATACACGCTATCATAGGCAACTTTGAAATCGATAAAGAGGTGGTGCGTATCGATTTTGTATTCATGGGTTTTTTCCAAGATCTGCCGTAGTGTGAATATTTGGTCAATGGTGGACTTTCCCGGCCTGAAACCGCACTGATAAGGACCTATCAGGTTGTTGACGATCGGTTTTAGGGGTTCACATAATACGGCAGACAGGATTTTATATGCGATGTTGAGGAGACTTATACATCTGTAATTGGCGTAGTTCAGAGGGTCTCCTTTCTTCAGGATCGGGCAAACGATGCTGACGTTCCATTCATTGGGCATACTTTCGTTCGAACAGATTTTACAGATGAGCTGGTGCATGCTCCTTACCAACTCATCTCTTCCTGCCTTGAAAAGTTCAGCGGCAAGGCCGTCGGCTCCAGCAGCTTTGTTGGATTTGAGTTCAGATATCGCTATCCTCACTTTATTCTGATCGAGTTGACGAGAATCTTGACTGTCATCGTCACTGTTGAATGGCTCATTCTGCCTGACAGCGGAATATTGATCGTCATCGCCGTTTAACAGTCTGCAGAAGTGTTCCTTCCATATCCTCAGCACCGACTGCGATTCTACATACATATATATATATATTGCCATTTTCATCCATGCAGGCTTCTTCCCTGGCTTTGAAACCCTGGCATGTTGTTTTTACCTTTTGGTAAGATTTTCGAACATCATTCCTAGAATAAAGTCCCTCAATCTCCTCGATCAAGCGCTTCTCATGCTCTTTTTTCTTCTTTCTGAGAAGTCGATGTTCCTCTTTTCTTCTGCTTACGTAAAGCTCGTAAGCAGCTCTAGTCCTTCTATGCAGCGCCGCTTTGTACGCCTCTTGTTTAGCTGCATGTGCTTGCCGGCATTCCTCATCAAACCAGGGGTTTCATTGTGGTGGCCGAGAAAACCCCAGTACATCAGAGGCGGCATCTCTGATAGCTTGTTGGCAACGCTACCACTGGTCTTCCGCATTTGCTGCTGTCGGCATAGGACTTAGATTAAGATTAGAAAAAACTCGATCGGCAAAGGTTCTGGCGGTCTCTTGCGATTGTAGCCGCCCGACGTCAAATTTCCTCACAGTATTTCGTTGATTTCGCTCCATTGTGGATATCCGCATCCATACCTTGGCTACAACTAGGTAGTGATCCGAGTCCACGTTGGCTCCTCGGAAAGTCCGGACACCCAGAATACTGGAAGAGTGCCTTGCGTCGATCGCAATGTGATCGATTTGGTTGAAGATTTTTCGATCAAAGGAGAGCTATGTTCCTTTGTGAATATCGAGACATGGGAACCGCGTACTAGCTACGACAGAGTTTCGCCCAGCCGCAAAGTTGATTAGCCTGAGTCCGTTGTCGGATGTGATGTCGTGCAGGCTGTGCTTTCCGACCACGCTACTAAAGACTTCCTCTCTTCTTAGCTTTGCGTTAAAGTCGCCTAGCATAATTTTATCGTCGCGGCTAGGGCATTGCTCATACGTCTTTTCCAAGAGCTGGTAGAAGTCATCCTTTGACGCGTCGTCCTTCTCCTCATGAGGGGCGTGAACGCATATTAGACTAATGTTGGCAAATTTAGCCTTAATACGGATAGTCATGAGGCGCTCGTTCACATACCGGAAACTGAAGGCTTCTTGCCTAAGTCTGCCTCTAATGACAAATCCGCACCCGAATAGACGCTGTTCTTGTTGTCTGTAGCTGTCGCCGTAGTAGATGCCGCAGTTTTGGCGGTAATGTCCGAGGCTGTTGGTTGCTTCATAACCAAAGGTTTTTTACGTAGTAGGGAAGTTAAACCGACGGCACAACCCCCAACCTGGAGGGCCAGATCCATTTTTTGTACCGCTAGGACAAGAAGCCGGATACACCGATGTCAGTAACCCACTTCGGGGATATGAGCGCTGCCGTTGGCCCATTAAGGGTTCATCCGGCACCATCTCTTTTTCAATACCCCGACGTAGTATTGAAAATCCTTACAGACCTCAGCTCCAAATATGTCGAAGTAGCTCCGGTAAGGTATCCATTGGTCTGTAGACGTCACCGTTGATTCCATCGAGAGAATTCATCCACCGCACGTCCTCCTTCTGAGGAGCTTTTGCTAGACTTCTGAGACGCATATTTCAGCCGATCAGGTCAACAAGAGATGCCTCGTCCGGTTAAACATATGCGCGCTGAAGTTCACCCAGATGTGCTTACGCAGGTCTGAGTGTTCAGCTGCACATATATCGTCAGACTCAGCATACGCTCATCGTTAGTTCACTATCAGATAGCTATCCAGCGGGCACCGCGAGGAGATGATGATGCGATTTTGCCCACCAAAAACGCACCTTAAATCATTCAAATTGAATGAAATTGAATAGAAAAACTCTTTTCAGCGCCCTCTGAAATTGAGTGTTCCAAACTATACATCGCAGCTGGCTTTTGACTAAAGATAAATGCTGAAGTAGTTCCCAGTAAAAAATTGTTGATGTTCTGTGTTCTAAATTTTACTTCATTAGCAACCACTGAGTTGTGATGTCTCACCAAAACGCGCCTAAGGTAGGCACTTGATCATGAAATTGGTTGTTGCGCTACTAGTCCAATAAATACTGTGAGCAGCCAGTAGTTGCAGTAGTTGACCAATAGCACTCCATGTGAGAAGACCTTAGACTAGACTATATACACACCTTCCTCTTTATTTTGTGGACTTTGAAGCCTTGGCTTATTCCACTTTAGTTTTATTTGTATTAGATTTAATTTTTAGTTTTTTTCATTTCCCTGATTTCAGAACGGCTTCCGGACTTTTTAAATAGTTAGGCAGCAACAATTGTAGGAGGCCGATATACTACATAACGAATATAGCTAAGTGAGAATTTAGTTAGTTCCAGAAAAATTGCTTATTTAGAATCGGAACAGACAATTGCGAAAACAAACGAAGAACAGCTCTGACCAAGCGCTGTTTTCTTTTGGTTAATCAGGCAATTCAACAGGGGAGGGACGACGCAATAGAGGGACTCCTCGCAGTAGGCGGGGCGTATAAGTTCAAGGACACCTCAACCAACTTAGAGCGCACAACTAGAGGCAATTAGATAAATACCAAACTAGATGGTGAGGCTTGTTGGTTTAGGGTTACTTAAGAAGAAGAAGAAGACGATTGCAAAGGACTTCATTAGTAGCACTGTTAAATAAAACCAAATATGTATAACACATGTGTTGAGTGCAACGTTAAAATGCAAAATTCGAGATACTTCTTAAATGCGTTTGCGAGTATAGTCAACATCATTCAAGAGTAACAACGAAAAGGCTAGATCTGATTCAACAGAGGACAGCAGACTTTTAAACGCATTAAATTTACCGAAATCGGCACCATTGCCCTTAGCACCGACAATTTACTTTCATTGTGATAGACCTTCCACTCCGCCAGTCATCGACCAACAAAATAAAACCATAAACCAACACAACGTCTTAACCGAATGCACGAGGGTACTTATTACGCTAAATAAAATTTTGAGTCAACCATTCCCTTCGACTGAGACAACTGAAAAAGTATTCTAATGAAATGAAATCAAGGAATAAGTGAGATTAGCCGGATATTTGTGATGTACCCATCGTACACCCAAACCCACGTACACAGGGGTTGGATGAAATTTCACAAGTCAGCTACCTATAACTTTGGCACCACCGTGTATAAGCTTCGTATCCTTGGTTCTCATTTACTCGCAATTACTTCCAGCGAATCAAATCCCCAATTGAAGGTTTGTCCTTGCCAACACCCCGTGTAGCAAATAAAAAGGATATCATTGTAGTCTCAGCGAGTTCCCTCCTTTTGCTCATTTCGCAATCTCCTAGGTAGAAGGAATAAAAGAAGAAAATGAAAAAAAAAGAAGAAGACTAAATCACACGTTTCATTACGGAACGGGATTAATTTTATTTCTCTTTTTCCGTTTTTATTGGTCCTGGCACCCGCCATTGGTCTCATCTAATTTTCGGGGAGACCCATGAAAAGAAATCTGGATAAGGGGGTCCAACACACAGAAGATAGTTGTTGTCGTGCCACCCACGCCCAAGGAGCCAATGAAGATGCTATTTTAAATTGTCGCTTAGAAGATGCTTGTTGGTGGTGCGACGTACTCTCCGAAGGTACTCACGCGAAGGAGCGAATAAAATCTAGATTATCTTTGTGTGGAAATGATTAGGTCCTGGAGTGTGACTGGGTCATTGATTCCTTCTTCTTTATTTTCATCCCGGGGATTATTTCTTCATCTGCGCGTCCTTATGCTACGTTATTTGGGTTAATTGAAATAAAATTCGTTTCTTTATCTTTTTTTGTTTATTTTTTCGCTTATTTGGTTTATGGGTGAGATTTACCTTACTGGTATACTGACTGAGAGGGTGTGCGTTGTTCTGGGTGGGAAACGTAATTAGTTAACGCTTCATAAGCAGCGAGTTAGAGATAGCATTTTTTTTTTCATAGGAGTCTTCTTAATTGAAGATAAATAAGAAGAATACTGCTACTCGTTTAGGGAGAACTGAGCCCCGATAAATTAAGAAAGGTTTCGTTTCTTTTGCAATTACCGCTAAAAGTTGATTTCCTTTTCGGCATTTGTTCAAAATGTCTGTATATGTATAAAATGCAAATAAAATAACCTGCCACAGACTGTAATTCTTACATACCCTACCCACATATTTATTTATTTAGTCACCCTGTTCCTAAGGCAGGAAGTCATGCGATCCGTGTTGAGGCCTGAAGTGTGGTGGGGACGTATAATCAATACAGGAACACTAAGGGAGCACTCCAGATATGTGGCACTCTCTGATTATAATGCAGCTGTAAGCCTTACCTCATTACAGGGGTCTCGTATGTAGTGGACGACCCTACTTGTGGGATCCAGAAAAAGAAAAAGAGGTTCTCATTGATTGCAAAGACTTAGGTTAAATCATGGCCGCTAGCGCTAGTAAACTAGAGTTGTCGACACACCCATGGTCCGCAAGACAAATAGCCGGCCACCAGTACACTGGTGGAACCGTAACATCCGTAGCAGAGCTACGCTACATGTACCAACCTGTATATATCCCTTATGAATAATTTGCAGTTAAAATGCAAAAATAGGCATAGAAACCTGAAACTAACCACTCAAAGCAAGAATAACCGCTCTAAGGAACTCTGGGAGCAAGCATACGTAAGTCCTTGGGGCACCGCCCACAAAATAGTCATAGCAAAAGTCAAAGGAACTAAGGCACCCTCATGCCCTATTTTTATGCAAAAAGCAGTGTCGGGATTATTTCCACCTCAAGGACTACCAGAGCCTATAGACCACCTTAGCAAACACAAGAAATCCTAACTGTCACGGAGCTTATAGATACATGCAGACGGTTCGGCTATAGCAAAGCAAAGCGCCTGGAGTGGATGCCACTTCAAACTTAAGCTTGAGCTAGACATCAAAGCAAATACAGACCTTTTTGTGGAATTCTGTAGTAAGAGAAGGGGTTGTTTTCCAGATCAATGGATTAAACAACTGCTAGTACTACTCCCTAAACGGAATAATCTACTAGATACACTTTCGTCGTAACGCCCCATATGCTTGTTGGAAACAATGGGTAAAATACTGGAAAGAATTATATGCAACCGAGTGGGGGTACCAGCAGATGAAGCCGACGGACTCTCAAGCCAACAAAATGAATTCAGAAAGCTTCCCTCTACAGAACTTGCTATAAGGAGGCCAACTGCACCCGTGGAAGATGCTATTTGGGGCAGAAGATAGAGAGAGTATGCAAAAGAAATTGGTGCGGTTAAAGCATTGGATGTCGAAAATCCCTTCAGCTGCAAACTGGAGACATATAGTGAATTTCCTTAGGTCAATAATGTTGCCATGGGAGGCGAGCACTATATAAGCCTTATCCGGAATAATGCTAAAGATTGGAAGACAAAGACAATAATAAAATAAATAAATATTTGGCGCAACAGCTCTTTAAGTGCCAGGGCCTAACTCCTCGCAACAACTCATGTTGTGTGCGATATATTTTTCACACGAATGGAAGGGACCTACAGTTTAGTGCCGTATCCGAAGGGCGATTTGGTTTAAGTAGCTTTTTCGAGACAACAATACTCTCGGATGTTTGTCAGACGCTCGCGAGAGGTGGGACCGTGGAAAAACCGTTTGGTGTTTTCTGGGATTCGAACTTAGAACGTCACTACGCGATCCGACACACTAACCACTTACGCCACGGTGCCCACTAGACCCACACAATACATGGGCTTATTTCTATCAACCGATTTTGCGCGCTGAAGGTGTATTGTGCGTTTCGAAGGGTATCAGTTGACATATCATCACGAAAACGGTACCAGCAGAGATCTTGGAACTACAGAGAACCTAAATACCAAAATCCAGGAACAACGAGTTTCAGTCAAAGATATCAAGCTGGTGGGATGGATACAAAAAAATGGACCAGTGTCACGGTGATATCCATTTTTACTTCAGCATATTCTTGACTGGGCACAGCTGATTTCGAGGATATTCATACAGGTTTGGGCATGATGAGTCTCTCAACTGTCTAAATTGCGGAGAGGCTAAAGGAAGTATTCTGTATAGAGAGCAGACTTCTAGAGGGAAAAAATGAGGTACGCCAATTCCTGCAAATATTTTAAACCATACGATGGTATCAAGCGCAATATGGGATATGGTGAAACAGGTTGCAGCAATAATCATGAAGGAACTTCGGCGGTTGGAGAAAGCCAGTAAGGGTAACCAACAAAACCAAACCCGATGCTGAAGCAAAACATACAGAAACGGAAGCAAATATTTATAACTAAACCGCAAAGTGATACCTCACAGTGTAGGGCTTAGGGTATAGGGTGTAGGTTCGATCGCGCAAAAAGATAGCTATGACACTGTCTGGGTTAGTACGTAGGCAAATTACCGCCTGCGAATCATGAAGCCACTAGCCCGTTCTACATTAGCACCACCAAAAACAAAAAAGGACGAGGCGGGGGAGGGTACATAATGCCCTTTATATATACGTCCTATCCACAAGGGAAGTTATGAACGACCCGTGCCGACGCCGAAATAGTTCTGGGGACATAAAAGCACTACAGCATCCAAATGGAGCCCTACAGGTACCCGGACGTGGCCTTATCTCAATTCTCTTTACTCGTACGAATCAAAACCAATAAAATAGTAAACAAAAACCAAAACATAAAAGAATTAAAACGAATAAAAAATGTAAAAGCAAAAACACAGAAGAAAGAAGAGCATGAACTCCACGTCTCAGAAGACCCCCTTAAGTCAAACTCCTTGTTTTTCCAGCTGGCGAAAGAAAGGAAGCAGCAACAAAATCATCATAGAAAAAAAAAAACTGCTCGCAATTGTGTAGGATTGGTCAACCCAAGTCTTATAGAGCAACGAAATTCCCTAACACCAAGTGGAGTGAAGACTGATGACATTGCAGTCCTGGTAAAAGGATAGACAAATAGATGAAGTTTTTTTTTCGGAATAGGAAAGTATGTGCTCGACTGGAGCTCTCAGATGCAACTGGTCCATTGTACTACCAGAAAGCAAACCCTGATTTACCCATTTTATTGGAATTTGCTTGACTTTCTAAGAAAGCCAAGCAAGCACTTCAGTGCTGAAGAGCTTACAGTACCAGCATTCACCACATCAGCACCGAGGATCTGCCACCTGATACGAGCAAAGGCCGGAAACTCGCAGACATAATATTCCGCGGTGTCGTCGCTCTCTCCACAAGCGTCGCAGATTGATTGATTACACCAACACGTTAAGGTGCTTGGCAAAAGCAAAGTGGCCTGTCAAGGCGCCAATAACTTGTCTACAGTCTTTTCTGTTGAGAGACAGCAAGAATGCCGCTGATTTCTTACAGACGTCCGAGAACATCCGCTTAGTCGACTTGCATCCTGGAGAGTCATGCCACACACAATTGTGCTCGTGAGAGACTCAATCGTCAATGGAAGCCCTAACCGAAGATGCAGGGAGACCCAACGCAGGTTCGGTACCTGAGAAAGTCTCCTCTGAGCCTTGTCTAGCAATCGCATCGGAGATCTCGTTCCCCAAGATCCCAGTGTGACCTGGGACCCAGATAAGAGACAGAGAATTCAGCCTTGCGACCGAGTTCAAAGAGTTTTTGGTTTCACGAACTATTTTGGAAGTAGTTAAAGGGTTAAGCAAGGCCTTAAGTGCAGCCTGACTGTCACTACAGACGCAAATACTACGGCACTTCCATCTGTTCTTCACAACATAGTTATGGCCATTAGGATTGCATAAATTTCCGCTTGGAAAACTCACGCATATTTGCCTAACGAGAAAAGAAGTCTAATGTTGTCAACTTCCACGAAGACATCAGCACCAGACCCTTGACTGGTTTTGGAACCGTCCGTGAAAATACGACTGCATTCCATTCCCGGCTTAGACTCTGACCGAAACCAGTCCTGAATACATGGAAAGTCGACTCTGAATTTGCGCATCAGCTGAAGTTCTATCATACTCGTAGCCGTATAGATCCAGAGAGTCTTATTCGGTGACTAGCCCCATCTTCTTCTTCTTCTTCTTCCTTTATCAGCGAGGTTATGATCCGAAAATAAGGGATCATAACCCTCCCACTTCACCGCATTTCTACTGATCCAGATATTTGGCTTCATTGGAAATGCGGATAGTGGCGCCTTGTACCGCTGGCTGAGTCAGACCGGTCAACATTCTCCTTCTCGTAAAGAGAACAACCTCAGTTTTAAGAGGATTCCTTGATACACCATTCATCGATCATGTCTAGCGCCGCCTGCGCGTTACACAGACCTTCGCCAAGCATGGCCCGACAGAAAGTACAGCGACATCATCCACATATGCCTGAGCGTTAGACGTAAGAACTATTTAGAGTGTTCAACAGAGAGTCGACCACCATGTGCCATAACAATGCAGACAGAACGCCACCTTGCGGACTACCCCTGTCATAACATAAATCCACTGCCAAAGTTCTATTCATTAGCATTGCTTTAATCCACTACACTAATGTTTCATCTACCCCGTGTTGTCTGGCCAAGTGGCACATATAGTCAAAAGCCGCATTGTCAAAATACGAACGGAACAGATGGAGTTTATTAAAGGGAAAATGAACGTGTATCGTGCAATCATTAGGCTTACGAACTCCACTCTATCGTCCTACGATAAGATACTAGATAGACGACCACGCGAACGGACGAGAAAAGAAAAGGGTCTACGTCTGCGAAAGAGACACAAATGGAACAGCCCCGAAGTTTATATACTGTGCAGTAGTCAAACAGCACATAGTAATACAATCGACCGACTGAGATGCTAACAAAGTCGACAATGTTTGCAGCATCAGCTAAAACTTAATATGCCATTTCTGAATGGTAGCAGAAATAGAGACAGTAAATCACGAAATTCTCAGCGAAGTAAGAGACCCAGGCGCTGCTTAGTACTAGCATAGCAGTTTTAAAATAGACTTGAGCGCTGTTAAGTCCATACGACCAACATATTTAACCAGCAACACTAGCCTGTCAGATGAAACAGTTGAGACGATAATCTCAGTCGGTAACTGGAACGATATTATATCTCCTATAAGCATATGGACTTCTTAATATACAGAATCCTACTATACAACACAGAGAGCAGCCCCAAGTAATACAAGGTAACCGGCCACACATGACAGTGTTCCGTTTTCGTGGAATAGAACAGAAAAGATACAAATTACGGGCTGCGCTGACGACATCACTATCATTGTCACTGCTAAACTGTTACAAGCGCTGGAACGGATTACCAAATCGACAATAAAAAATGTGTGCCAATGAGTTGCATCGACAAGCTTGATACTGGCAAAACACAAAACTGAAAAGGTTAGAAACAGTAACAACTACAGTAAGCTGTCAAACAAGAAACGAGACTTCCATTTAAAGAGCACTTCAAATAGGTCAGTGGTAAAACTGCAAAGGTGATTTCTACCCAACATACATAGGATGGGTAGGACATAGTCAAAAACTGCTTATAGCAAGAGAAGTTACATCAATAACCCTATACGCTGTGCTAAACTGAGTCGGTGTCTTGGGGATTAATTCATACATCTACAGACAAATAATTATGGCAGTACACCGAATTACTCGTACATATGTGCGTCGAGAGTAAGCTGTGCATTTCTCATTACCTCAAGCATATATGTATGTACATTTTGGCAGATGAAAAATATCGCAGGAGTCCACTATTTTGCGTGGCGAAAATCGGCAGATATTAGAGACAATGCTGAACATAAGAGAATGTCAAGATCGCTGGAATGTCTCTGAGAAAGGCAGGTGGACATAGAGTTATATTGTTAGTTCGTCCAATGTTAGAAAGACGTCGGGGTGAATCGGTGTATCACCCAGTTCTTGACAGATTATTGATATTTTTTTATTCGTTCCTGTGCAAGCAAGATAGTAGCACATATTTTACACGAAGAGTGGATTGCATAGAGGACGCCAATCACGTGTTTTTCCCATGCGGATGGTTTCTCAATTAGGTTTCTCTTTGGCGAGTCACAAGCCCCTGAAAACACAGTTAGTTAAAAAATCAAAAGCTAAGAGACATGGGATACAATGGTTGAAAATGCAATGAATATCAAAGCTAAACTTTTTTTTTAGAAAAGGAGTGGAAAAGGGAGCTAATTCAAATGAATGACGGTTAAGTTGCGATGAAATGCTTAACCTAACGGAACGGAAGTGATATAAGGAGACGGGTTTAGTTGAAAGAAATCCCAAAGTTTTACTGGGCACGGAATTCATTTCGTCCCTTACAGATACCTTTCCAAAGCAAAAGAAAAAAATCACTTCCTTCCGCCGAAATCAGCTATGCTCTTCTGAAAATCGGATGAATATGTACAATTCTTAATTTATAGAAATTACTGTAATGGTTCTCCCTTTCCTACAACTAAGTATGCAAGCGAACATGCATCCTAGTAAAAAATATAATTCTTTAAGTTGCATTGGTAAGTCTGATCCATCTGATATGGATAGTGCATTAAATCTCAGTTCGTAACCAATCCCTTATTCCAAGTAAGCATGGCGTTAAAACAATGGGAAGATGTACGTCATGCAGAGTACTAAGCCAAATTCAAGCGCCTAAGACAGGTAAAAAAGTTAATCAACCTCAACCTTCGTAAGGCTAGGAAGCTACTTGATCTCAGCAAAGTAGACTTAAGGACCTTAACAGGCTACTTAACTGGTCATTGCCCACTCAGGTATCATCTGCACAAAATAGGAGTAGCAGCTACAGACGTATGCCGGCTATCTGGAGAGCAAAATGAGACGGCATAACATATTCTTGTGAACGCCCCATAGCCGCAAGAAAAATACTTCTCCATTTCGGAAGTGCTTTATTGAGCCCCTCTGACTTATGGAACATTGAGTCTAAAGCGTTGTTGAGGTTTAACAATAGCCTTAACCCAGTTCTCCGCTAAACACCGGGCTGGCACAATAGATCTTTGAGGTCACAGTGCGTACAAGGCTCTAGTATAGTAAAGTAGTATAGCATGACATTGTAAAGATCCTGATTGGAAAGTACTGGTATGACTACTCAGACGGTATCCCTTCTTCTTCTTCTTCCTTTTATCAGCGAGGTTATGATCCGAAAATAAGGGATCACAACCCTCCCACTTCACCGCATTTCTACTGATCCGCCTGTGGGGTTCGCCTGACCAGACGGTATCCCTTCAATAAGAGAAGATATTATTAGTTGTTGTTGTTAAGATAGATAGCTTAGAAGAAAATAGATATACAGTCCGTTTGACAACAGCGTGTACGGCAGTTAGACGGGTGGTTGAGAAATGAGCAGGGAGCTATCCCCTTCCCCTGAGATGCTTTGTATATAGTGTCGTTCGATCTTTGTCAGAGAAGGACGATTTTCGTCATGGGTGCCACGTTCGCATCGCGTTACGAAGCCGCATTTTTGTGTTTGCATGAAAAAGGACCGAAAATGTCATTCTTCATGTATGGCTGCAAAATACATGAAGAAGTAAAAGACATTTGTCAGTAAGTGGGTGAAACGCTATTCTGAAGTAAAAAATGTCGATGATCTGCCGAATCGTGGCTCTACGCAAAAAACAACGAAAAATGAGGACAGGATGATTTTACGACCATTCGAGAAGAATTCTCGCCTATCATTACATGATGGGCAAGTGGTTTTGCTTAAAAAGGGTCTTAATGTGTCATATGATACTATAAGAAGACGTTTATTGGCTCATAATGTAATTCCGTAGCACAATAAAGAAACCGCTACTGTACTGATTCATTTGGGCTGAGGAAAATGTTGACCCCGATTGGGACAAGGTAATTTTTTCAGACGAAACTTCTTTTTGGGCACGTTCTTCTGTCACTTATACCTGGTGTACCCACATCAATAAATGCATCCAGCGGACCGTCAAACATCCGGTAAAGTTGCACGTTTGGGGCTGTTTTTCAAGACAGGGATTTGGTAGCAATTAAATTAGTAGAAAGCATGCCTCGGAGACTCCAGTCAATTATTGCTAATGGAGACGACTGGACAAGTTATTAATAATAAAGCACCATAGTCTACATCATGTATAATGTGTGAATTTTTGAATTTTTCTCCCAAATCATTTCCGAGTTTTGCCGTACACGTTTGTTATGAGATCAATGCAAACGGTTGCCTGCAATTTTTTAATTCCTCGAGAACAGTGCCATCGTATATGAATAAATTATGTAAGTATACAATACATAAGTAAAAATGAATAATCAAATGCTACCCTACAATGTAATGGCATTGCATTCTTTTCCACTTGTGCAATCCCATGCTCTTCTATTGTTTTCCAACAACTCACACTCATTCGTTGATATGTTATCGCAAACCGCAACTGATTTCTTCGAATGAATGTCGACAGTCATTTCAATGGACATGGTACCTAAATTTGAAAGCGATTAAGTAAAAATTCTGATTATGTTTTGTGACAATTGCTCTAAAAGATATTTGTGTTTAACCTAGAAGCGGAAATCCCAGTTTACATCTGTGTTTACCATTGGTCACTATATGTATGTCCACCAGTATTGGTGTTCTTATTTTCCAAATGTAATTTCGAAAGCAAAAACATATTTCAATTAGTGTTTTTTTCTCAGCAAAAGACCAACGATCGCCCTAATTCCTTTCAAAACAATGAATTCTTTGTCATTAATTAAAAAAATATCCCCTTTGTACGGTTAACAAAGTTAAGCAAAATGAAATTAAAAACGAAAAAATGCAACAAAAAATGGAGCAAATGTAAATTACAATTTCATATTTCACTTTGTCGTGTATACTCCTCGTTGTTATCAACTGTTCCAGGGAAACTACTCCGACGATGAGATATCTGTCTTTCTTACAAAAAAAATACAAAATAAACAACCACTGTGAATATATCCATCTGCATGTATGTATGTACGAGTACTTTGAGATTCCTTGGACCGCCTTTCGGGAAGAGGAATAAAAGTTTCATATCTGCGTCGCATTAATTCATCATCACTTCACAAAGATGATAAAAAAAAACACGAAACAAAACTCGAAATGAAAGTACAAAAATGTCCTTTCCCTGTGCAGATAGCGGATGAGACGCGTACCACTATCGCACTCTACAAAACCCCAAAACGAGAAAAAAAAAGAAACGCAGCAAGACCGCCTCAAAGATACAGATGCGGAGATTTTTTAGTCCATCTCGATCTGGCCGCTGTGTCCGGGGCTCTTGAATGCGTGGTTTAATTAACTTTTTATCAGTTCCAAGAGGAAGCCAACTTCGCCGTTAGCTCGGTTCATAGTCCGTTTTGCCTTTGCCGGTCAGTGTAATCAACCCTTGCACCGCCGCGTGCAGCACCCTTTTGTGTCTTCAGTGAAATATCGTCAGAATGAAAGACGAAGCCCATCAGTTGGATGCTGACTGGTATGCCGAGTCTTATCAGTGCGACGTGAACTAAAGAGCGGCTTCAATGTTCTTTGTGCGCTGCATCTGAGAAACGAGAAAAAGTGCAGTATCAATCGGTAGAGGGTTGGTATCAAGACGCCTGAGGCGATAAGACGCCTTCCGTAATTGCCTTTGTTTAATGTTTTCTTCTTTTCCATGCTGAATTAGTGCTAGGCATGGGAAACGCATGAATTCCTCATGCGCTGAGGCAAGCGCGATCTGCTTTATCAGAAAAGTGAGTTAATCCAATTGCGCCACAACGTTGTTTTGTTATACATTATCCCATAGGGTATATTATTATGATATTTTGACACAAAAATATCGAATAAAAACCATGAGATATAGGTAATATTCATGTCCGTGTCACAAGTTTTTTAATCCTGAAATCCGACGCAGTAAGCGTTTAATTTTTATAAATTCACCCAACTACACAATCAACCAAAGCATTTTCAGAAAATTTCTTTATTCAATAGTTTTACTAGATACAGCAAAAAAATTCTATAGAAGCATATGAAAGAACTTTATTTTCTTACAATTCACCCACACACGCCTACATTTTATGGGCGTTCGAATTAGAGATTTCATCAAAAATGTAATTAAATTCGTATTATATATGTATGTACTTGTAGTGAAACTCGAAAAAGAGGGACCCGCTATTCTGTCTGTCCGTCTGCCCATCTATACATCGCTTTGTAGCCTAGACGACAGTAACGATTTCGTTCTCATTTCATCTTCTTCTTCTTCCTTTTATCAGCGAGGCTATGATCCGAACACAAGGGATCACAACCCTCCCACTTCACCGCATTTCTACTGATCCGCCTGTGGGGTTCGTTGTCATTTCATATTCGCTTATAATGTTGTTAGATGGCGCAACTGTTTTTTTTTACATTTGGCTGCTTTCAGCCATTTCTTAACATATTTGATTAAAAATTTATATCTGATCAACATTAGGGTTTGTAAGCAAATTAAAAAAAAAATTATAATTTTTACTTACAAAGATATAAAATCAATTTACCAACAAACAACATACAGGTGCAAGCTCCTACGACCCAGTTGTGCCCTTTATTTATTTTTACAGTATCTCATTCAATAAAAACTGTCAAAATTTGAGGTATATGGCGTGAATCAGCATTAGAAAAACTGAATGAGATGATGAAGTTTCGAGACGATATGTTTTTATTTTTTTTTTTTAATGTGGAGGGGGAAGAAGGGCACAGAATAGCCCCCCGAGCACTGTGACCTAAAAAGAGCTTTTGTGCTATCCCCTGGTTGGTTGATTGAGTATTAGTTGTCAATTAGCTGGAATCTAGTTCATTAATGAGGCTAACGATAGTTGGAGCTCAGGAAGAGGTGACATCAGAAGGTGATGTGAAGCCTTTGTTAAAGTGTTTTAGCCTTAGTCTGGCTATGGCCGGGCAATCACAGAGTATGTGATGGGTTGTTTCGGTGTCTTCAAGACAGAGACGGCACGTTACCGGCTAAACACGGCCCATTTTCTTGAGATGGTAATTATGAGAGCAGTGTGCAGTTGGGAAGTCAGTTAGGATCTTAACATTCTGTTTGCTCATTGATAGAATGTCTCTAGTTCTATTTTTTGACAAATTACAATAATAGATTTCTTGGAATGCCCTAGGCCAGGTTGTGCATTCCAAAGTGAGAGCATTTGCTCGCATTCACAACGAAATAGCTATATTTTTATGGCAAGTAGGTAAACCGCAGAAGGGTTCAGGTCCAATGTAAGGAGATTGTGCCCCTAGTCTGGCAAGCTTCGTTACCAGGAATACCTTTGTGGCCGGGGACCCACACTAATGTGACTTTATTGTGTGAAGCGAGCTGCAAAGGAGTCTGGAGACACTTCCAAATCAGCTTAGAGTAAAAGTCAAAGGACGTGAGAGCTTTGAGTGCTGCTTCGCTATCTGACATTCGAAAGTTTCCTCTGGTGCAGAGTTCAATAGCATACAAACCAGCTTGGAAGATAGTTATGGATTGACCTAGGGGTGTAAAAAGTTTGTAGTTGGGGCCAAAGATACCAGCTCCTACCCCATTTGACATTTTTGAACAATCAGTGTACCAGTTGAGTTAGTTGAGGTGTTGTTTAAGGGATTTGAGGATAATCCCAATAGCTGCGATCAGGGATGGTAACTGTGAAGGGGTGGTTGAAATGGCTTCTTTTAGGCATATAATCTGAGATGCATACTGCTGGTGAAGATAATAGCGGAATTTTGTCAAGGATCTTCATATGGTCATCTAAATTGGAATTTGCCTGTTGCTTAACAGGTGTATCTTCCAGCGCAGCTGTTGGGTAGGTGCGCATTACGCGCGTAATACCTACGAATACACAGGCTAGTCTTTCCACCTTCTGAAGTGCAAAGCGAGTGATGGTTTGATTAACTGTATCCCACCATACTAGCGAAGCCCAATGTTATTATTGGGATGATGATTGTGGTATAGGTCCAGTGGTTTATTTTTGGATTTCATCCCCATTTTTTGCCGAAAAACCTAGAACAGGGCCAGACGACTTTAGTCGCCTTCTCAGTGGTTCTGCCTATACATATGTGGTTTCCAGTTTAATTTGTGGTCTAGAATAATCCCAAGATATTTTGTTCCTTTTAAGAAATCAATTTGTACATTGTTTAGTGATAGTGGTTGAGGGCTTAAATTTCTCTTATTAGTGAAAGGTTTTTGCTGGGTTAACCATTTGCTTTTTAACGTTTTCATTAATGACCTCCCGACTATAGTTCAGCACTCATCATTGCACATGTATGCAGACGATGTTCAACTCTATATTTGCTGTAAACCTGACCTTTTAGAAGATGTGGTTCATGAACTCAACGACGACCTTGGTAAAATTCTAACATTTCATCATATGTCAAAAATTTACTCGGTTGTACGCTAGGCAAGTATTTCGAGTTTTGTGTACTCAAGTATCTACATAAGGCTATTATCAGCTAAAATACTCCATATTTATTTGAAGAACTTAAGATCTCACGCTCGCATTGGGCCCTTAGTTTGATACAGCCGCGCGTATCCTATCAAAACTCAGAGCGACAATTTTTCATTCATGCCACTAGTCTTTGGAATTACCTTCCTCTTGGGGTGGGAAGGCTTTATAATAGCAATAGTTTTGGAGAATTTCTCTCCTAATATGACCGCTGCTGTGGAAGTCGAAATCTCTGATGCTGAAACCGAGAGAATGGATGTGCATTTTGATGAAGACTCTACAGTGAATGGAAAAAGGGTTGTTACTTCTATCAATGCTGTTAAGGATCACCATCGTTCTGCTGTTTCTGGTGTTGGAGCTGGTGCTGGGACCATGGGGTCTAGTGTAGTGGGTGCCAATAATAGGGTAAACAATCGTCCCAAGGTTATCTCTGGAACAAATGTGCAGTCCAATGATTTGCATGTCATTCAAAAGCTAAAATGGTTCCACATCTCCAGTTTTCATCCTGACACTACTACTGACAACATCATTTCATACATTTCATCGAAACTAGAGGCTGATTCCAAATGTATATCCTGTTTTAAATTAACCAAGCTTAATGATAATCAACAATCACTAAAATTCGTGAATTTTAAAATTGGAATACCTATTCACTATTCAAGTTTGGTTTATGATGGCAATTTTTGGCCTAGTGGAGTAAAAATTCGTTCGTTTATGCACAACCCATTAAAAAACTAATTGATGTTAATGCTAATAGGAGTGATTTACACCATCAATCCCTAAATGTCTATTACCACAATGCGAGTGGTTGCAGATCGAAGACCTCGGATTTATTTATTGCGTCCAGCTGCAAAGACTATGGTGTGATCATTATTACTGAAACTTGGCTTTATGAAGGAATCTTGTCGTCTGAAATCTTCGATTGCTCTATGTATGATGTGTTTCGCCGTGATCGTTGCAAATCAGCTGAGGAACGTGGTGGTGGAGTTCTTATTGCCGTTCTGTCAATGTTCTCCTGTAAAGAAATTTCATTGCCGGTATCTGATGTTGAACAAGTCTGCTTATCAGTTGATGCTGGGAGTTATTGCGTAGTATTTATTGCGACGTATATACCTTCAGGTAGTAAATTAGATATTTATGAAAAATGTATAGTAAATATTGAATTCATAAGCAATCATTGTTCTGATTCCGATATTATCTTTGCTATTGGTGACTTTAACATTGGTGATGTAAATTGGGTATGGTCGGGGGAAGATAATTTGATTATCCCTCATAACGTAAAAAAAGATTATGAATTAGCTCTTATAGACTGTTTGTTTTCTATTGGCTTATCACAAGTTAGTTCAATTGTAAATTTTCAAAATAAATTATTAGATCTTGCTTTTATAAACTTAAATGATGTCAAAACAAATGTTTCTGAAGCACCGTTTCCACTTTTAAATGATTCGATCTTTCATAAACAGATTTTGATAGAAATTGAGTTTTATAGTTATTTGAAGGATAATCGCCCTTCATTAAACTCTTTTAATTTTCTCAAAAGTAACTTTGCGGGTTTAAACTCGTATTTCAATTCATTTGACTGGGATACGGAATTTGAAAATTTATGTCTACATGATATGTATAATCGTTCCATTGCTATTGTTAATCGCGGAGTTACCATGTTTGTTCCTTATTCTCTGAAGAAAAATAGATCGAAGCCTCCATGGTATAATAAGCGCCTTCTTCACTTAAGAAATTTGAAAACTAAAGCTCACAAACGATATAAAAATTCGGGGAACAATTTGGATAAAGAAGTTTTCTGTAAGCTTCGAAAGGATTTTACAATCCTAAGTAAATTTCTGCATACTTAATTACTGTTGAAAATAAAATTAAACACGATTCTAAGTCTTTTTGGTCATTCATAAATCATAAACGATGTTCTTTTGCGTTTCCGAAAAAAATGGTTTATAAAAATTCTGTTTCTAGCGATGTTGAAAAAACTGTTGAATTATTTGCACAGTTTTTTGAATCTGTTTTCTCTCCATCGATGCCCGCTAATTTTGTACCGTCTACAGTGCCCAAAATTGATGTTGGTCAATTAGTCTTAGAGCTTCATGATATTGAGTCTGCTATTTCCTGCATTAAGCCTACTGCAAAGCCAGGTGTTGATGGTATTCCCGCAATAATATTAAAAAACTGTTGCAGCTCTATCTGTAAACCACTACTTAAAGTATTTAACTCATCACTATTATCTGGTATTTTTCTGGATGACTGGAAGATCTCATTTTTAGTGCCTATTTTTAAATCTGGTTCCAAAAATAATGTCGAAAACTATAGAGGAATCAGTAAGTTATCTGCTATACCAAAGCTTTTCGAAAGCATTGTAAAAAACAAATTAGGCTTCCATGCTAAGGAACATATATCAGAATTTCAACATGGGTTTGTATCTGGTCGCTCAACAACCTCTAATCTAACATTTTTTACATCTTTTGTAATTAATGCTGTTGAAAGCGGATGCCAGGTTGATGCTTTATACACAGACTTCAGTAAAGCTTTTGATTCAGTAAATCATGTGTTGCTGATTAAGAAGCTTGCGAACTTTGGATTCCATGGAGCAATGCTTAAGTGGATTTCATCGTTTTTAGTTGGAAGGGCGCTGAAAGTGAATCTAGATAATTGTTGCTCCAGATTATTCTACTGGACATCTGGTGTGCCTCAAGGCAGTCATCTAAGTCCGCTACTGTTTATTCTTTTTATTGCATGAAGCTCCAAAAGGACCTTAACCATTTATCTGATTGGTGTGTTGTTAACGATTTAAGATTAAATGTTAAAAAATGCATGGCTATTTCTTTTTCAAGATCACTAACGCATTACTGTTTCAACTACTCTCTTAATTTTATATCTTTAGTAAGAGTTGACAAAATTAAAGATCTTGGTATCTTCATTGACTCTCAACTAACCTTTATTCCCCATATTGAGTATGTAGTCGCTAAATCCAATTCACTTGTTGGGTTCATTAAAAGGAACTCTAAAGATTTTTCAGATCCCCATACATTTGTCTCACTCTTTATCGCACTGGTCAGATCTGTACTAGAATACGCTGATGTTATTTGGAATCCGTTCTATCAGATCCACTCGGACCGTGTTGAAAGAGTGCAGAGGAAATTCTCAAAATATATTTTTTTTAAAATGCATTGGGATTTCGAACCTTCGTATAATGCTAGATGTAAACTATTAGCTATAATGACCCTTGAGTCTAGAAGGCAGTCCCATGATATTATGTTTGTAAGAGACGTTCTGTGTTCCCACATTAATAGTCCGGTTCTTTTATCTATGTTCCCAATTTATGTTCCCGAACGAGCGTTAAGAGAGCGGAATATTTTCTTCCAAAGGGCGCATAGAACAAACTATGGTCAAAATGAGCCGATTTCTAGAGCTCTAAAATCTTTTAATGAAACATGGCGACATGTAGATTTTCACATTTCGAGAGAGCGCTTCGGAAATATTTTATTTAGCTTACTAGTAAATTAATCTTTTTAATATTTATGTCATCTATTATCATATATGTATTTATATCTATTATATTTTTTCTTCCTTCATATCTGTTTACTCTTTTTTGTACCCTACATTAATTTGAATTTTATTTTACGTGTAATCTGTTAAGCTAAGCTTGTTGATGAAATAAAAAATAAAAAAAAAAAAAAATAAAAATTTAATGTTTAAAGATACAATCCCACTTCACCGCATTTCCACTGATCCGCCTGTGGGGTTCGCCTATTTGACCTCAGAAAATATCGGCAGGCCTGCCGATTTTGGATCACTCGGTTACTGAGGCCAATGAAATGCCGATGTCGTCGCATTTGTGTGATCCAGGCGTTTATAGGCATGCCTTTCCTACATCGCGATGTCTTTGGATCGTGCATTGATATTGCCTTTTTATCAGGGTTCAAATGATCTCTTCTTTGAACGTGGCAATACCAGCTGAGCCGTTCGCGCTCTATTTTTTGTACGATGGTTTCCTTGATGTGAAAGCTTCCACGGATCTTCGAACTTCTTATTCGATCAAGCTTTGTCACTCCTGCTGTCATGCGAAGCATCTTCATCTCAGCTGCCGTTAATTTACTCTCATACGTTTTGCACATCGTCCAACATTGTGAACCGTATGTGAGCGCTGGACGCACAACTGCGGTGTAGAGCCTTCCTTTCAACTTAGGGGGCATTTTTCTGTCACAAAAGATAGCGGAATTTTCTCGCCACTTCATCCACCTTACGCTTATGCGATGATTGATGTCGTCATCACAAGTTGCTTTGCTACTGATCATAGATCCCAGATATTTGAACTTTTCGCACTTGGGAAGCACTGTTCCATTCAAATAAATGTCCGGAATAGGTCTGAGTGGATCAGAGAACGGGCAGCACAAGTACTCTGTCTTTTTTGAACTAATGCGATACCCATTTCCCTCCAGAGCGTCCACCCACACATCAAGTGCTCGTTGCAGGGATGTAGGATCCTCACTTATGATGGCTCCATCGTCAGCAAAGAATAACTGATGTACCTTGGGGTCCGTCACTTTACCTTCAAGCAGATAATCAAGGACTGTAATAAAGAGCAAAGGACTTAAAACGCTTCCCTGGTGCACCCCGACTTTGATTGGGAACTCTTCGGTTACTCCAGCGGCGCACCTTACTCTTGTCTTTGCTCCTTCGTACATGTCCATGATCATCTGTACATAGGTTTCTAGAACCCCTCGATGTCTTAGCGCCACCCATATCAGATCTCGTGGTTGTCGGTCGAATGCCTTTCTAAAGTCAACCAATACAATATGCAAATCCCTTAAGGAATCACGATGTTTTTCCATTATGATCCTTATACTTTGGATTGCATCTGTGGTTGATTTACCCGAGACAAACAAAAACATTTTAAATTATATTCGAAATAATTGTTCATTATAGCAAATATAACTTTCCCAAACATATGTATATACCTACATGAATTTAAATTAGAATTTTATTGTATATTTTGCATATAAATTTCTCATTTATAGCTTAAAGGTTAAGTCGCATTTATAGCTTAAATAGGGCATGTTGCATTTCTTTAGAAATGCTGGATTCATCTTTGCCCCTAGCTATTATGACAGCGTGATCTGGGTAGCCTTGTGTAAGAAATCCAAAACTATTGAGGTCGTTTAGGATATCTTCCACAACAATGGACCATAAAAGAGGAGATAGGGCACCTCCTTGAGGACAACTCTTAGTAGTTCTAACGGAGATCGAGATTTGTCAAAGCTTGGCAGTAATTAATCTGCTACTAAGCATGGAGCATATCCATTTGGTAGTTTGCAGATCAATACATTTGGCATCAGCAGAAGACTTAATTGATTGAAACGATGTGTTATCGAAGGCGCCAGAGACGAAATATTAAAAACGTAAAAAAAACAAGCAGGTATTTTAGAAACTCTTCTCATCAGAAGATGAAACATTCACCCATTGAACGACGAATGCAGTCATGTAGGTCTAAGATGAAGATTAAGAAAGTTTGCATTCATTTCTTAACCCGCATAAAAAAAGTACATGCGCTTTATGAAAATTGTGTGAGAACTAAGCGCAGTTAACTGTCGGAAGTGTCCTTATCAGATCATAGATACATCGTTTTCCAAATCGAATGGGAAGCCATAACTTTGCAGGAGAGGAGGAATCCGAGGAAAACTAACTGGGTGCGGCTTAGGAAAGAGCTAAACAGATCTGTTAAAACTCCAACTGAACTCAGAACGAAACGAAAGGTTGAGAATGCTGTTCAAAACCTGACCAGTGTCTTTACCAACTGTTTTGAACTGGCGTGTCCAATGACAAAAAACTCCTGCAGAACGCCGGTTCCCTGGTGGAGCCCGGAACTGCAGCGGCTTAGGAAAGAATTCAGAAAACTTTTGAATAGGTCTCTTAAGACAAATTTAGAAGGTGACTGGGATCTCTTTAGATCGAAGCAAAAAGACTATAAGAAGTTAATTCGGTTGTCGAAAAGTGCTTCTAATAGAGATTTTTGTGAAAAGATCGAGACACTCGGTAAAATCAGTAGGTTGGTTAAAGTCCTCAAAAGAGGTAAGCCGACCAAACCGGAGTCACTCAGACGGTCTGATGGCAAGTTTACTGAGACAAAAGCGGAAACTTTTTGTCTTCTGCTGGAGACTCACTTTCCTGGCAATCGGATAATCACTAGGTCGCAGCTTGGCCCGCTTACCCAGGCTGAGCTTGATCTAAGTCAGAAAACTCGGCGCAGCTGGTATATTGCATCAGCCGTGGTAACAGATGAGGCCATCAAATATGCTGTTGCATCTTTTGATGGTTTCAAATCGCCTGGCACCGATGGAATATATCGAGCTATGCTGCAACAGGGTATAGATCAGCTATTGCCAACTCTGAAAAGAATTTTCACCGCTGGCTTGGCGCTGGCATATATTCCTACACCTTGGCGGACAGTCAGAGTAGCTTTCATACCGAAAATTGGTAAGGAAGACTATTCGCTCCCCAAGAGTTTCAGACCTATAAGTTTGACATCCTTCTTACTTAAAAGTATGGAGAGACTGGTAGAATTTCACGTGCGCAAAGTTGCTTTGAGGCTGCATCCACTATCGGGGATGCAGCATGCCTATCAGCGTGGGAAATCCTGCGAGACCGCACTTCAAAATCTAGTGGCCAGAATTGAATGCGCGCTTGATAGGAGAGAATACGCGATGGGTATCTTCATCGACATTGAGGGTGCTTTTGACAATGCGACTTTTGACTGCATGTGCGAATCTGCCCGACAACACGGGGTAGATGAAACATTAGTGCTGCGGATTAAAGCAATGCTAATGAATAGAACTTTGGTAGTGGATGCGGATTGTGGCCAATATGTTATGACAGGGGTAAACAGGGGCTTTCCGTAAGGTGGCGTTCTGTCTCCATTGTTATGGTGCATGGTGGTCGACTCTCTGTTGAACACTTTAAATAGTTCTAACGTCTACGCTCAGGCATATGCGGATGATGTCGCCGTACTTTCTGTCGGGCCATGCCTGGCGACGGTCTGTGCTAACGCGCAGGCGGCGCTGGACATGATCGATGAATGGTGTACTAGGAGTGGGCTTTCGGTGAATCCTCTTAAAACTGAGGTTTTTCTTTTTACGAGAAGGAGGATTTTGACCAGTCTGACTCAGCCAGTACTAAAAGGCGTCGCCATTCGCATTTCCAATGAAGCCAAATATCTGAGAGTGATTTTAGATAAGAAACTTCATTAGTCTAAACACGTCGAGTCGAAGACATCTAAGGCACTCTCAGTCTTCTGGCAGTGTAAGGGTGCTTTTGGCAAGACTTGGGGCTTATCACCAAATAAGGTTCTCTGGATCTACACGGCTATGATAAGACCATTCCTCGCATATGCGTCGGTTGTTTGGTGGAAGGGGCTCTCGCGTAAATATGTGGTTGCCTTTTGTGCGAAACTCCAAAGAACGGCTTGTCTCGGCTGCTCGGGAGCTTTCCCGAGTACGCCTGGCTCTGCTCTAGACGCTTTGCTGAACTTACCTCCCCTTGATACTTATATCATGGGTTGCACTATCAAAGCCATCTATCGTCTTAGGCAAGGCGGTTTTTGGCATACTCCACACTGGAACTTTGATGAACTTGCGCGACACTTATCTTACGACACCTGTCTCATGGATACGCCGTCTGATGCAATGACACGAGAACTCCAGCTGATGCGCAAATTCAGATTCGACTTTCCTTGTGTCCAGGACTGGCTTCGGTCCGAGTGGGCCGGGAATGGAATGTAGTCGTATTTTCACGGATGGTTCCAAAACCAGTCAAGGGTCTGGCGCTGGGGTCTTCGTGGAAGTCGACAACATTAGACTTCTTTTCTCGTTAGGCAAATATGCGTCTGTTTTCCAAGCGGAAACTTATGCAATCCTAATGGCCATGAACTATGTTGTGAAGAACAGGTGGAAGGGACGTAGCATTTGTGTCTATAGTGACAGTCAGGCTGCGCTTAAGGCCTTGCTTAACCCTTTAACCACTTCGTGAAACCAAAAACTCTTTGAACTCTGCGACCGAGTTGGCTGAATTCTTTGTCTCTTATCTGGGTCCCAGGTCACACTGGGATCTTGGGAAACGAGATCCCCAATGAGATTGTTAGACAAGGCTCATAGGAGGCTTTCTCAGGTCCCGAACCTGCGTTGGCTCTTCCAGCGTCCTCGGTTAGGGCTTCCATTGACGATTGGGTCTCTCACGAGCACAATTGTGTGTGGCATGACTCTCCAGGTTGCAGGTTGACTAAACGCATGCTCCCGGACGTCTGTAAGAAATCAGCGGCATTCTTGCTGTCTCTCAGCAGAAAGGACTGTAGACAACTTATCGGCGTCTTGACAGGCCACTTCGCTTTCGCCAAGCACCTTAACGGGTTAGGCTTAAGTGACACTATAATCTGCGACGCTTGTGGAGAGAGCGACGACACCGCGGAACATTATCTCTGTGAGTGTCCGGCCTTTGCTCGTATCAGGTGGCAAATCTTCGGTGCGGATGTGGTGAGTGCTGTAAGCTTCCATCACTGAAGTACTTGCTTGGCTTTCTTTCAAAGTCAAGGAAATTCCAAGAAAATGGGTGAATCAGGGTGGTTTGCTCTCTGGCAGTACAATGGACCAATTGTGTCTGAGTGCTCCTGTCGAGTGTTTCCTATCCCGACAAAAAAAAAAAAAAGCGTAGTTAAGACTAAAAATTGTTTTTTTTACGGTCTCACCTCTCTCGAATGTTTACTAAACATCCGAGAGTATTGCTGTCACGAAAAAGCTTCTCAAAATAAAAATTGCCTTTGGACGATGAACAAAACTGCAGCTCCTCTTCTTTTTTTATTTGAAAGATCAATTCATGACATTAATATCTAAAAATGATTTCAGACATATTGCCACCGGGCTGTTCTTAACAAAGCGGAATTTGTCCGTCCAATTTTGATCTCTTTTTCGAACAATGGTGGACGTACATATGTACGAATAACACGAACACAGGAAATAATCCAGAGGTGTCAAACCGCACCATATTGAGGGCCAATTGACACGTTTCAAAACCGACTTATCACGAAATTTTGATTTCAATATGGTAGTGGTTTTCCACAACCGATTATCAAAGTTGTTCGTATATTTGGTAGCATAGTTAAAGCGTGAGTCTGTTTGTGATGATTTGCCAGACTATACTGAACGCAAATGTCAAAGAGCGGGTAGAATGACAGTGCAGTTTAACATTTACCCCTACCATAACTTCTACCGAAAAAAACAATGTCCCTCACATAATATAATACTTTCAAACTATGTACAGAAGTAAAACGTCTGCTTATTACGACCTTCTCGAGAGGTGGAACTGTGAAGTCCGGCAAACTAATCACTGTGCCAAGGCACACTTTCAAGCAAATTGCTATCGTAATAAAGCAGCGCTGCATTACCCATATCTAGTTTGTATGGCAGTGAAATCACGGGAATGATGAAGCCATACGAGTAGTACAGTCCCTTAGGTGATATGATTGCTGATAACAAGTGCATAATTGTGACTTGTTTCCGGGAAGGAAGAAAAATGTTGACCACAATGAAGAAAGTGACTAATTACCTAGCTCTTATTTAGAAAAAAATTGTTTTTAAGTTTTTATTAAATTAAACAAAGAATGTAATTGTTTCTTGGTTTTGTTTCTTTCACAGCAGAGTCGAAAGTCGAAATATAAATAGCCTCCCAAAATTATGAGTAACCTAAGATGAATAGATGATTCTGCATAATTCTTCCAGAATCGTAATTTGAAAGTCTCACTTCTATTTCGAATCTTATTTTTTGTTGGATATGAGAAGAAGTCACTTTCGCTTGCAAAGAAGTTTGGTCATCATCGTTAGTTAACCCTGGATGGTTATGCTTCGTCGAATCGACGAACACCTCTTTTATTTTGTACAATTTCTCAATTACTATTCATCGTCCAATTTTTATTTTAAGTGAAGTAAAAATATCAAGATTTTTAATAAATCCAATTTATTCTATTAAAAATACGTTTAAGAGTTTTGTTTACCAATTTCAGGTTCCAGGTTACCATAGCTTAGGGAGTATGTAGGCTTCAATGTGGACTTCGTCGATTTGACGAAACTTAACTTTAGTGTGCGTAAAATATGCATAACCATCCAGGGTTAATACCCCTTAGTAACGCTGCCACTTCAGCACTCGTCCGAAAATCCAAAGAGCTAGATGGTTTAAAAACAGTTTTACAATTTCTGTACTTGAACGACTTACTTAAAATCATTACATCCGCAGCGCCAAGGTAGTCACTTACAGCATATACAAAGTCCAATTTCAAAGAATATTACTTCGATAAGGATTTCGTGACGGCTAGAAAAAGGATGTTCATAGTGCTGTTTCGCAATCACAACAACAATTTCAAAAACTGTTATACGGCTGCGAATAATAAATATAGAACGTTATTATTGAAGTAAGAGCACTGAAAACTATAAGGGAATTGCTTCCGAAACACTGCGATGAAGCCATTTGAGAGTATGTTTTGCCGCAGATTAACATCAGTAACAGTTCAAGGCTACATACTGCACAATTAATTAGGTATTGCTTCTTAATAACATTGCGGAGACGCATTTACAGCGTGGATGGAAGCTCTTTTTATTTTCTTTGTAGATTTTAAAGTAGCCTTCAAAAGAAGCACTCTTTTACAAGCTCTACAACTCTGGTATCTAGACAATCCTAGAAGTCTTAAAAGTAAAATATCGTTTCTATAAATTTTTTAAAGAGGTGAAATACATAACAAAAGAATCCACACAAGTGTGAAGAATTCCACAGGGACGTTGATAATAATCCTACCTATCTAAAGCTTTTTGCAGATTACTACTCGTAGGTTCAATCACACTAGACTAGACCGTTCTATTATAGATAGAACATGTTAGATAGATATAGAATTCAACCTGTTCCCAGTTACGATTGTGAGCAGCTCTCTCGATATTCATGTTCGATAAAGCTCCTATCCAGCTAGAATCCATTTTACTCGCTACTACAAGCAAACTGAAAACGAGGAGGTGGACATGCTAACACATATCCAGACGGACGTCTTGTTAAGTAGCCATATAAAGAAAAAAATTGAAAAATTGGGCGCCGTGACGTAAGTGGTTAGTGTGTCGGATCAATACGCATGAGGTTCCAAGTTCGAATCCCAGAAAACACCGAAAAGTTTTTCGCGGTCCCACCTCTCGCGAACGCCTGACAAATATCCGAGAGTATTGTTGTCACGAAAAAGCTTCTCAAATCACCGTTCGGAGTCGGCATTAAACTGTAGGTCCCTTCCATTCGTGTGAAAAATATAACGCACATAACATGAGTGGTTGCGAGAAGCTAGGCACTGGCACTTTAACGAGCTGTTGCGCCAAATATTTGTATTTTTTTGTTGGTCGACCCAACTTAAACACAAGTCGAACAGTTTATAATTACACTCAAGAACAGAACTCTAAACCAAAGTCAGACCATAAATACCTTACATCTTTGCATTTGAACTTCCCCCTACTATGTGTTTGTGTGGTTAAATTTACCGAAAACACAGACAGAGAAGTAATAAAAAATTAATCTTAGCACAACCTTCTGCCAAAAACAAACAACCTTCTTACGGAAATACTTATTACTTATTACCACCCCACACCGCCCGCCAGCGATCTAACAAAAAATCGTTTCCGCTTGAAATTGCAACATTATTACCTTCGGATTTAAGTATATTTTTTTTATTCCTTTCTTCCACTCGACAAAAGGACGAGAAGGAGACCCCATCTCCATGAGTAAAAAGAAATTCAAACAGAATCAAGGTGGAAAGCAACACTAAGCTCCTTTCGTTTAACATTCCATCTTTGAATTAATGGCAAACATCTTGAAATCGCATTTAAATACATTTGTATACATTGCATTGAAAGGACACCCTTCACTCCTACGAGTAGAAATCAAATCCAAAAGCCACACGCGCAACATTTCTCCACAAGAGTGAAATCAAGAAGCTCGAAATTAAATTAAATACGCTCAGTTTACTTTTCGCTATCAAGGATACTGTTCCATCAGTCTCACACCATCAGCCTCAGTGCAGTCAGCATCCTTGAAATGACTCAGGAGAATTAACAACGGTAGCAGAGATGCCACGTAAGTGGCAACGCAAGAGGATGAAATAAAAATAGACTTACAAGATGGCACATGATATAAGTAGGTAGCAGTGTACCTTCTTAAGGTTGGGTAATTTATACGACTGATGGAGTAGGAGTTCTGTGAGCAGTACAGACTTGATTTCGAAATGAAATGAATTCGAATGGAAATAAAGGACGACGAAAATATAATATCATGTCTTAAGTTTGGTCACCCAAACCAAGGAAGAAACGTCGCGGTTCTTCTTTGCTGCGACATAACACAGACAACCAAGGTGAAAGATGTTTTTATTCGTGGCTTGCCCCCGGTGTCCTTGACGGTGGAATTTTATGAACTTTTGATTATGTTGGCTCTGGCGGAATGTCTGAATCAGATAACAGGGAAAAAAGACGCGACAAGGCACTTATAAAGTTGAGGAATTACTTATTTCCGTTTGTGAGTGCCATTTGGATGCACGATTTGCGCAATGGGAATTATATCAATTAAGGTGGTGTTGCAAGAGGAATAATTTATATCGATGCAGTGCACAAGATTGCCTATAAGAGTTTTTATAAAAAAAATTAATACAAAATTAGCATCATATATTCATGAAATCAAGAAATGAAATCAGTAAAAATGGGCTGAAGAACTTTTGTCACACTGATAAGTAATAATAAAAGGATAAAGATAAGAAACATAAATTACCTTAGTAAAGGAAAAAAAAATGTTATTAGTCTAGATACAGCAAGAGAGACTGAAACAGCGAACGATTCGAGATGTCTGTGACCATGTCTCTTACAATATCCTTAGCTCACCCGTCTCCATTACACTTTGAGGCAGTCATAGATTAAGTCAGATCGGTTGTGAGCTGTGCAAATGCGTACCATCGACAGCAGCGCCAAGTTACAATATAATACCTCCAAATCTTGCTATAGGATCCTCGTCCATATCCTACTCAAACAGGGAATACAATATACAATAATTGGAGCATTCTACCTATACTATACTAGAAGCGCCACATGGGAAATTTCGAGCTTATACAGTTAATCACATCCTTACAGAATTGGATTGCAAAAAGGCAACTGGACCAGATAAAATGCAAGCGATAGTCATAGACAATCTTTAACTAATTCTCCATAGGATCACACACAAATATCCTTCACATGAAGCTGGAAAACCATCCGCATTCAGCCGATCTCCAAGAAAGAAACAAAATCATTACTTCCGCGAAAATCATGCAGTGAGAAACGATTACGAACGACAAATTCACTGCCTTTTCACAGGAGAACCCAACTTTTGAACTTTAGAGCATGAAATAAAGGACAACAAGAAAAAGTAATCAAACAATGCACCCCATGCATCTTCTTGGCGTCACAGTCAACTCTAATGTAACGTGACACTATCATACGAGTACATCCTTCTTCTTCCTTTTATCAGCGAGGTTATGATCCGAAAATAAGGGATAATAACCCTCCCACTTCACCGCATTTCTACTGATCCACCTGTGGGGTTCATAAATAAAGATACTATCATGAGAAATGTTTCGAAGAACTTAATTGAATAATCCCTAGAATCAAGTCGATATTTGGGCGTAAAAACAGCCAAATACCAATTCCACCGGGAAACCGCACTAACAAATGCTGCTTTAAACTAAATTGTGTTACACAATAAGTTGTCTTTGGAACACATTCTCAGGAGATACACTTTCGGCAGCATATAATATCCACCTATTCATGTTGCCCCTTATGGGTCTTAAGGCATCTAACACGCTAACGCGCAATCGTTTTCGGTCGCTGGCAATGTACGAGTAATTTATAGATATTTTACTCCAGCTGACGTGCCTCCTTCTCGACTGTCTTTCGCCACGTGTTTCTTAGACTACACCCTCGTCTTTCGGCGGATTCCATTGCGCAGTTTGACTTACGTATACTATGCAGTTACCCTTGCCACCCTTTCCGCTTCTGTTTAATAGCATTTATGTGTTTCTGGACCGTTTTTCTCATAGTTGATCATTTGAAATACGGTTTGGTCAGAACAATGGCGATGTTTCTGAGACCGCGATTAACAAAACCTTGCAACTCTCTTGCGACAATGGTGATCACTTTACAAGTATTGCGCCCATAAAGCGATACTGATTCCCCATTTGAACGGAATAGTCGCAGCTTGGTGTTCAAGCCTATGGCTTTACTTCTCTATACATTACTTACTTTACTTTACTAGGGCCTGTACGCACTGCGACCTATAAGATCTATTGTGCCAGCCCGGTGTTTAGCTGAGAACTTGGTTAGGCTCTTGATAAACCTCAACAAAGCTCCAGGCTCAATATTCCGGAAGTCAGAGGGGCTCAATAAAGCCCTTCCGATATGGAGAAGTCTTTTTCTTGCGGCCATAGGGGATTCACAAAGAATATATTCTGCCGTCTCTTTTTGCTCTCCACAGAGCTGGAATTCGTCTATATCTGCTACTCCTATCTTGTGCAGATGGTACCTGAGTGGGCAATGACCAGTCAAGTAGCCTGTTAAGGTTCTTAGGTCTGCTTTCCTAAGCTCGAGTAGCTTTTTAGCCTTGCAGCGTTTGAGATTAATGAACTTCTTTGCCAGTTTTAGGCCCTTGAGTTTGGCTCAGTACTCTGCATGATGATCATCTTCCCATTTCTTTATTTTTATGTTTGCGCTACTCCGTGCGACTCCAAAATAGGGTTCAGGACCAACTAGTGGGCGACTAGCGCCTCTTCTCGCTAAGCAGTCCGCCCGTTCGTTGCCCTCGAAGCCTTCGTGTCCTGGTACCCAGGCCACAGTGACTGTGTTTTTCGATGCGTGGTCTTCCAGTAGGTTTAGACAGTTCCATACAAGTTTTGATTTTACCGTGTACGATTTCAGAGCCATAAGTGCTGCTTGTCATCAGCGTCAGAGGAAACTTGACAGTTTGGTAAGATTATCCATGTGTAGCGGTCACCTATGACCACATTGAATTTCCTGGAGAACCGGTATTTCTTGATCATAGTATCTGGGATTTTGAGAATAGGGTCATTTTGAATCTAGAATCTTCAAATGGCCTGTAAAGTTGCCGATTTTAAGGTCCGAGATCTTGGGTAGCCTAAGAGCATTCAGAATAGCTTCTTTTTGTGCTGCAAGGTGCAACGGTGTGAAGCTGTGATACTCAGACAGGCTAGACGATGTATTTTCTTCAACTGTTCCTGAGTCTTGGCATGTAAGGTTTTTGCCCACCAAGCCAACGATGTATAAGTGACCATGGGTTTGATAATGGCGCTGTACGTTCAATGTATTATCTTGGGTTTTAGCCCCCAAGTTTTACCATGTAGGCGCTGGCACATAAACATTGCTCTTGTCGCTTTCTCGGTAACCTTGTTCAGGTGTGAATTCCAGGTGAGCGTCTTGTCAAGTATAACACCTAAGTATTTCGCTTCCTTGGATATGTCGATTGGGACGTTTTCCAGTGTTATTTCTTTGAGAGTGTGGTTTCTTTTCCTGGAAAAGGGTACAAGTACAGTTTTTCCGGGGTTGATGGTAAGTCCCTTTGTCCTGCACCAATGGGAAGTTAAATTGAGGGCACCTTGCATTAGTTGAGCAATTATGTCCTCAAATTTTCCTCTGACGCTGATGACAATGTCGTCTGCATATCCTTGTACTTTTAAGATCAGCTTAATGCAATTAAAAATTTATTTTATTTTAATAAACGAACAAAGAGTAAATGTTTAATGGACCGCGTGGTAACAGGTTGAAGTTAGGATGACAATTCGAATGAATAATTAGGAAAATGGTAGACTCGTCGCAGATGGATTGGTGTCGCTCTCTTGCGGTGGATCTGTGATGCAGTGTATTATTTATTTGTATTTTTAATTTGAATATTTGGCGGGCGATGTTTGTTGGCTCCTACATACCTTGTAACCCGATTTTCCAAGTAGCTCTAAGAGTTCGTCAATAAGACCTTCGAAAGCATACTTAAAGCGTCCTAGGTTTCCCGATTCACGTACCGCCATACTCACGAGGTATCGGAGTCTTGTACTCTTTCTACCTCTTGTCCACCAATGTCTACTTTTGATGTTATTTAGGCTGAGAGTCTTAGTTTTGGTGGAGTTTTTAGCACCACCTTGTTGCTTAACTCACAACATTTGAACACATTTATCGGTGGTTATATGGTGTATGTCCATTTTTCTGTGCATTAGTAAGCAAACATCATCTGAGAAGTGTTTGGGATGGTTAAGACTCAATCGGATTCAAACTGAGAAGCAAGTCACTGATAACCACCGGAATTAGTAGTGGAGACAGCATACAGGCTTGTCAAAGTCTGCTTTGAAATTCAATTTGCTATGAAAACCTACTCCTACGCAGTACATTTTATGACATTGCTAGATGTGCTAAGAGAGGAATTTTAACTGAATACTTGAACTTGAAAACTTGACTCTTTTTAGTCAGCGAGTCGAAACTGGATCCTACTTTGGTCTTTGATCTATTATGAATCTTCTAGACATAACATGATGCCCATCACGATAGTCCTCAACTTGTTGATTGTCACCTAAAATATATACAACGGACTTCTACGGCGATTGCGGCAAAGATGCAGAAGACAGCTTTGTCTTTACTTTCTCTCGGAAGACTTAAGCCAAATTGGAAAAGCGACCGTCCGACAATAGAATGGTTTCTCAATAATCGTTTGAAATCCTCAGTAAAACAACCAAAAGCATTTTTGATGACCATTCTAAACTCAGTTCAAGGATTATCTCAGCACCAACGATTAACCTTCACTAATTTCTTTTCTGTTCCTTACTTTCTGTCAGGGATCTCTTCATATGAAGATATAGTATAAGTGAGGAGGTATGATACGCCAAACAGTACAACAACCTAACTTATATCAACTTATAGCCACACAATTGTATTCAAAAACCGTTCTATAATCTGCTGCATTTCCTATGCCCAAAGACTGAGATAGCCGAACTGTCGGCAACTCAGTGAAATGCAATCTGTTTCCGAGGGCATTTCTCAAAGGAGTCACCGGATATTTACCATCACACTGCATGTCAAACATCTACGAACGACGGAAGTCGATAAGCAGAAAATTAATCAAAACAAACTGCATTGAGGTCTCATGGGTTGTAGGCTGATTGTTTCAACTTTCAGTGTACAACCATGCGCACACATTCTGGCCTTGCAAATTGCATACACACATCTAGGGACGGGAACACTATCCCATGTACAATTGAATGTCACAATTGCCCCGAGGGAATTAAGTCATCATAAATATCCTGCAGCATGCCGCACATAGGATAAACATACGAATGCCGAAGCAAACATCATCAAATGGCATCAATGCACGAAATGAAGGAATCTTGTCAACTGAAACTTTCGGCTTGTCAACCGAAACGACGACACAGTGCGTCATCATCCTCCAGGGATCACAGATACGAGTAGATTCTCCTGAAGAGAACCTCCGCGTGCTTGTCACAATGCGACGCACATGCCTCAAAATGATTTCTTAGACATCAGAGGAAAAAAACGAAACCCAGGTCAATCATGATTATTTTTGGAAATCACCAAAGGACATGATTAATATGCAGAAACGATCTCTCGCTAATGCCAATCCTCAGACCACTAATGAAAATTTTTTTTAGATTTACCTCCCTATTCCCTGGGCAAGAAGCCATTATTATTGTTTAACACTAATTGAACTGTGAGTAATTATTCCCTTCGACGCTGCTGCAAGTGACGATGACGAAGATGTCCTTTTACTCGAGATGATGACATTTTTTGAATATTAATATAATTTCATTTTCATTGGTATTCAGATTTGTTTTTTTTTTCGCTGCTGTTCCCGTGCAAGGAAAAAAATTACTTGGCGGTTAAGCGGGTTATCAGAGACCTCCATCCCTCCGTGGAGTGTTTTTAATTTTTTCACAGTTTCTTAAATTTGATGGGGGGGATGAGATGGAAGAGTAGCCGCAAAAGTTCATTAGGGCGGTGTTTTTTTTTTAAGCAAGGAATACAAAAATGTAATTTGTGTTAGAAGCCAGTATGGTAAAAGAACAGAGGCGGTATTTTTATTTTATTTTTTGAAGAAGGACGACGTCGGTGATGTTTTAATTTGTTTCTCTTGTCAAAAGGAGATTTTTTTATACTTACGGGAAGGGGTTGTGGTTGAGGGAAATTACTGAAATGTTTTAATTGCATTTTAAAAATTCGCCATCAAAGCCTCTGCAATAGCTTTGTATAGTGAGTAAATATTAAATGGGAGTTGAAATTGTTGTGGCAAACCCTAATAGCCGCGCACATTTGAATTCGAAAGATCCTGCGCGCTGTATACAGTTCATGCGAAAAAACCGTCTACTCTATTGCAGGACCTTTACCTAGTCGGTAAGCGTTAGGTTTCTAAAAGAGTAGATAAGGTTTGCGAAAAAAGAATCGCGATGTAACTTCGTCAATTGAGTCATTGGAGATGACGTCTTCTATTTGGAAAGTCGAGTTGGTAGCAGTTGGACTAACTTACATATCTATAGAAAGATTCGAGTACAGCACATATTCTGATGGACTCCTTTTTGGATGATTCTACGAAGGTATGTAAAAACTGTCTATGATACCATACGCACGCAATCGATGAATATGCAATTGAAGAGGAGAAGAGAGTTTGCTTCATATGGTGAAATCGCCTCAAGATAGTGTTCTTGCACCACTATTGAGTTTCTTACAACTTTAGAATTGAATGGTTTAAACGTGAGAGCAAACCAAGATCCATAGGACAAACATAAGTATTGGGATCAGTTTGATCATGGGATCTAAGATCTAAGATCAATGGAACCCTTTAACTCAGGATGGCAGAAGACCTGGTTACCCGAACACAACATGGAGGAGAACAGTCGAGAAGGAGGCACGGCAGTTGGGGAAAAGCTGGGGAGGACTCAGACACATTGCCAGAAACCGTACATGATGGCGCGTAGGCGTAGTAGATGCCCTAGGACCCATAAGGGGATACAGGACATAAGTATGGGACCTAAGAGAAAAGCACCCACAACGGTAATGGAGACCATACTATGTAGGTCTCATTCCACTGGATGTTTACTGTAGAAGCATGGCGGCTAAAGCTGCCCTCAGGCTGAGAAAAGCAGGGTTGTAGTTATCAACACTATGGCCATGCCTCCATGATGCAAACAAGCAGGCAGAGACGCTGCTAAAGTTTAACAGGAGCTTTACTATCAGAAGATCTAACAGAAATGACTGAACAAGTCAAAAAGAGGAGTTGGGCTTCTATACAGAGAGTTCCAAAATGGATGTATGTGCAGGAGCTGGAGTTTACTGTCAAATCCTAGAAATCAACCACTCGTTTAGATTAAATAATGATTACAGTGTCTTCCAAGCCAAAATCACAGCTATCGTATCATTATCGAAGAGAATATTGACGAAAAAGTGGTTACTGTATACATTGACAATCAGGCAGCCGTTGAGGGTCTGGATTCTACAGTAGATCAAAGCTAATAAGAGTCTGCAAACTGACGTCTAAATGAAATATCTGGAGCCAGTACGGTGACCCTATGTTGGTATGTTAGGTACAAGTGTATATGGATATCTTAGATAAAAGACTAACTTGCAAGGAATGGGTCGACGTTGCGTACTTCGCAAGCTCGTCCCTTTATGAACGTTTATATTAGCTCTCTTAAAAAGATAATTAAAGACGTAGCCATTAGTGAACCAGTGGGCGCCGTGGCGTAAGTGGTTAGTGTGTCGGATCACTACGCATGAGATTCCAAGTTCGAATCCCAGAAAATACCAAAAAGTTTTTTCACGGTCCCACCTCTCGCGAGCGTCTGACAAACATCCGAGAGTATTATTGTCACGAAAAAGCTTCTCAAATCGCCGTTTGGATTCGGCATTAAACTGTAGATCCCTTCCATTCGTGTGAAAAAATATAACGCACACAACATGAGTGGTTGCGAGAAGCTAGGCAGGCACTTTAAAGAGCTGTTGCGCCAAATAGAGTGTTATGGCCGATCTATGACAAGGCAAAATTCCTTTCTCTGGTTCGGCTTAGTCTCAGTAACAAGTGGGTAATCAATGGCGTAATTACTGGGGACTATGACATGCTATTCACTCACCCTACAATACAACGGAGGGACTACGCAGGAAGATAATCACCAATGGAGCAGCGCAGGGCTCAATTTTGGGTCCCGACCAATAGAACATCTCCCACGACGGTTACGCAGAAGATATTGCTGAAGTTATAACTGCACGGGACACCGAGAATGCCCAAAGAAAGTTGAATAAAGTTATGAGGCGGGTGCATCCCTGGATGAAAAACCACAGATTAAGCCTAGCGACTGGAAAAACGAAGACACTATTGCTGACAAAGAGACAAATTTCCACAAGTGTTGAGTTCCAAGTGAGATCAGAAGCTGTACTAGCAAAAGAAACAGTGATGTGTTTGGGAATAACACTTGACACCAAACTCACTTTCTAGCAGCAGATTAAGTTCGCATCTGACAGGGCGACAGAGATCACTGCAGCACTAAGCAGACTTATGGCGAACGTAGGAGGCCCAAAAATGAGGAAACATAAGCTTCTGATGTCGACTACTGCTGTATGGTCGTGAGATTTCGGCTGACGCTTTCAGTCAGGAAAAATACAGGAAGCGAATAGCAGCATTACAGAGAAGAGGAGCTGTCCAAGTATCTAGCTCTTACCTCACCGTGTCTGAACCGGCCCTCCTTGTAGTTGCAGGAGTGGCACCCATTGATCTTCTAGCAGTAGAAAGGAAGTACGTCCACGACAAGAACACGGAAATAGGAGCAGAAACAGCAGCTACAGAAGCGAAGCACTCACGAAGCACAAATGGCAAAACAGGCAAAACGCTGAAACGAAGGGATGATGGACCTACCGGTTGATCAGAGACGTTACTGCATGGGCGGAGTGGGAGCACGGTGAAGTGAATTCTTATATCACCCAGTTCCTTGCCGAACATGTTTACTTCAACGGGTACCTGCACAAGATGGGAAAAATGGAGAGTGCAGTCTGCCAATACGAAGACTCTTTAGAAGACGATGTGCATCACAATTGTTTCGCCTGCTACAGGTGGGCAGCAGAAAGGAATAGCTCGGAGTCGGAGATAGGCAACTTTTCCCCAGAAAATGCCGTAAACAAGATGGTCTCGAGTATCGACATGTGGAATAAAATGTCCTAGATCACTCAAATCGAAAAAAGAGAGGAGGAAGTAAACATACCCTCCGTAAGTTTACCAAATTGATAAAAGCCTTACCGGCAAGGTACTGTAAGCTCACATCAAGAGATAAATGAAAAAGCCGGTCCGCAGAGCGGAACAAACATGACACCACTCGACACCAAGTAATGCCAACGCGATTCCGGAGTGGATGGTGTTAGTTTGAAAAGGGGTTAAAGGTACTCTTTCAGTGAGTAGGAGTCTAACACTGCTTGAAACAGAGCAGGCCTGTTCCTCGTGCGCCTTAACCTTTTCTCTATTATCCCTTAAGCAAAAAAAAAAATATTCACTCGTGTCGTATTGGGATGCCTCACAACAAATACTGTAGAACTTTCAGGGACAAAAAAGAAAGTGAATCTGTCTATCACTAACTCCTAGCACGAGGATGGACTTTAAAATTTCAGGATTGGTAGGGTTAAACGAAAAACCTCCTTTAGCCAGAATCTATACGGCATTTGTAATAAAAATAATTGCAGCATTTTTCAAGCTGACTGCTTACGGTCAAACAGCGTTAAGGCTATTGACGCATCAAGGTGGCTTCATCTTCACCTTGGTTGGTCTTGTTAGTCACATCAAGGGCTACAAAATCAACATAATCTAAACGAAATATCAACAATCCAAATGGTGACATTATGTTGGGCCCCGAGAAGTATGGATATCATCTCATTTAGTAGCAAATATTGTAAAATTGATGACTAAAATAATGAAAATGCTTAAATACCGTGGATTATCGTGGACACATACGTACTATCAACATAAATCCGCTTAGCCATGCATAAGGAGAGATTTTTTACTCTGGTAGACTCAGTCGTTGAGATGCTCGAGTCCTTTTACACATCCAGACTGGGCAATATGTCATTTATATTCATGTGGAGTTTCCCAGCGCAGCTTAAAGCGACTACTGCAGGACTACTTAAAGCAAACAATAAATAGGATATAATCTGGAAGATTAAAAACTCGTAGCATTATTTAACTGCGGCACTTCCTAGAGTGCATGCCTCCAAACGGATGGCACTTCCAAACTGTGGTTGAATTATGAATACAGTTGTTAGTTGCGTTGCATACTTTTCGCATTTGTCAAGGAGAACTCTGTTGAGAAAGGTTGATCAAGGCATCAAATACCGAAATTAATCCACAATATCCTTATAATTTGCCGATTTTTATTTGTTTCATGGCCTTTTTTTGTGCGAGAATAAAATGCATAGTAGTTAGAAATTACAATTTACATTATAGAAATTTGTTCATTCAGAAGTGATATCTAGGGACGGGTAGATTTTGACAGTTTGTGGCGGCCATGTGAGAGTGTGCAGGAGAACCCGAAGCAGTCAATTCCGCGCCGCGCACAAGAACTCAGCCTTTCGCAGATACCAACTTGGCCAATTTCGCGTCGGGACTTGGGCCTACATCCGTACAAAATCCAACTAACCCTGGAGCTGAAGGAAAATGACCATGGGCAACGCCGTGTGCTCGCTGACTGGGTTCTGGAGCAGTTGAAAGCAGACCCCGATTTCAGCAAAAAAAAATTATCTTCAGCGACGAGGCCCATTTTTGGATGAACGGGTACGTCGCCAAGCAAAATTGCCGGATTTGAGACGATGCCAATCCACAAGAGGTCCACCAAGTGGCAATGTATCCGCAGAAAGTCGCTGTTTGGTGTGGATTGTGGGCCGGCGGCATCGCCATCACCATCAACGGAGAGCGCTCCCAATCGATGATAATCAATTTTTTTGGCCCAAAGTTAAACATTATTTTCACCTATTTTCCTGGAGCAATTGGGAATAGAAATAAAAAAATGATACAATTTAAACGAGATTTACCGAAACTTTTTAGGCATAATAATACATTTCTATTAGGAGGCGATTTAAATTGCAGGCACCAATCATGGGGGTGTATAAGGGCAGACTGTTGGGGCAATATTTTTCACGGTATTATAGCATCAAGCAGATTCCTTGCGCTTTTACATACACCTGATCCGACATACGTACCAAATAGTTCCTGGAAAAACCCCTCCGCACTTGATTATTTTATTACAAACACAGAAAGCATACATATGCTCCAATCCTATAACTCATCAGTTCAGCTTCTAGGAGTTCCGCGAAAAGTTTTTATAACTACACATCAGCTTATTGGAATCGATACAGTACCTATATAACAGAGAACCTTAACTGTAACGACCCATTGCCGGCCAACATAAGTTCTTCTAAACAAATTGATTCTCTAATAGAATTTTTGTGCAAACAGTTGATTCAGCAGCTAATATTTCAATCCCAAAAAGAAGAACTTCAATGATATACAAATCTTCCCTTCCCAGACATATCCTACGAGTAGATCAAATTCGTTTTCGCAATTCTAAGAGAAGAAAATGGCTACGCTATAGGCTAGACACACATTTAACGAACGTTGAGCTGTTGAAGATCCAAATAAAAAACGAAATTTCTAGCCACAGAAACAAGCGTTTGGATTCTCTTCTTTCCGGTTTTCAAAAAGGAAGTAAACCCTATTGGAAGATGACAAAGGTTATTGAAAAAACTGTTCCAATATTCCACTACTTAAGGTAGAGAACGATTTGTTCCTCACCCAGGAAGAAAAAGCTAATATTTTGCTTCAACATTCAGTAATAACCACATAGTCTCTGCTCATTTAAGTAACACGGTCACTGAAAACGAGGTGCGAGATACTTTATCTGACTTACCTAATAGATCACTCGAACTGAATGTAAATTATTATACGAGCTATGCTAAACTTAGGGAATTAATTAAATCAGCCAAAGTCAAAAAATCCCCTGGCCCTGATAACATTAACAATACACTCTTGAAAGCGCTTTCTAAGAAAGGTATACAATTTCTTACCAATCTTTTCAACTCTTGCCTTAAACAGTGCTAATTTTCAAATGCCTGGAAAATAGGCAAAGTTCTTCCCATCGCTAAGCCTGGTAAGCCCAAAGATAGCCCTCTCAGTTATAGGCCCATAAGCCTGCTAAGTTGTCTAAGCAAACTCCTTAAAAATGTTATTAAGGAAAAAATTGATAATCATATTATCGATCTTGAACTTTTCCCCAATTATCAGTTGTGTTTCAGGCCTGGGCACACAACTTGTCACCAAATTGTAAGAATTAAAAAACATATAAAAGATAAACTTCAATTGAAGGAATCCCCTGGAATGGTCTTTCTAGATATCGAAAAGGCTTTCGGCACCGTTTGGCATGATGCGCTGATAGATAAACATACAAAACTAAACTTTCCAGTTTCAGTCGTCAGAATGGTACAGAGCTTTTTAAAAGACAGAAAGTTTCCAGTTCATATAGGGAAAATAAAATTGACTTGCCATAGTGTCTTATTTGGTGTACCTTAAGGTTCAGTGCTGGGTCCAACCCTATTTAATTGATTTGTCTCCGATATACCTTTTATCGATACCCATCTAGCCATGTTCGCCGATGATACTGCTCTTTTCGCATCCGGTATTATTTTCCGTGATGTTTTTTTTAGTCCTGCAAAATTCACCCAATCTGATTGAAAAGTTTTTTATCAAGTGGAAAATTAAAGTTAATGCAGCTGAAACCCAAGCGATATGGTTTACTCGTCGCAAAAAACTCTGCTTCCTTCCAAATGGTAAGCTCCACATATGTTCAGAGGACATTGAGTGGTCCAACGATTGCAAATACCTTGGCGTAGTCCTAGATAACAAACTGACTTTTCAAAAACACATCACTAATACGATAAATAAAGTTAATTTAACAACAAGGATCCTATATACTTTCATAAATCGAAAATCTCGCCTGAGCATGCAAAACAAAATTCTAATGTTTAAAACTATTGTATATTTCAGCCCATACTTATTTATGGTGCACCCGCATGGTTTTATTGCGCCAAAACGCATGTTAAAAAGTTGCGGATATGTCAAAATAAGATCCTGAAAATGATGCTTAGATTGCCATGGTATTACTCTACCAATAGGCTTCATGATAAGGCTAACGTCAATACAATTGCATTTCTTACGAACCGATCCCAACAATTTGTTTTCCTAAAATGTTCTTTTTCTGTTAACGAACTAATATTGCAACTCTCGAATAATGCTAACTAAAAAATGTAGATATGGGGTAGGAGCAATACCAGTCCTTAAGATTTATGTGAAGGTTTTTTTCTCGCAGTATTTTTCTTTAAATCAACCTATACTATAAATATATTTATGATCATTGTATATAAGCTATGTGTTAAAGATGTAAAGAATCCTAATATTCTAAATCTCTTAACTAATATCAAAAATGTATATATCTAAATATAATGCTGCGAATAAATAAATAATAATAATAATAATCATTAATAGGTCTTTTAAAGAAAAAAAAAATTAGTTGATATCTCACACACAACTTGTTTTATTCAATTTTAACATCTATCCGTCCTTATTAGAAAACCCTTTATATACATTATGTACGTGAAAGATTTTAGCACACGCTCCGTTAGATCGACGCTGTGAATGATTGACACTGTAGTGAATTTGACATAATTCACAAGGTACATAAGTAGTGACCAACGTACTATGACGTACACTTTAGGCACCAAAAGTCTTGTATCTATACAATTTTGGCAGCTATTTCGAAACGCATTCTTCTGAAGTACACCTCCAATTACCTTCGAAATGTCAAATATATACTCCTGCTGCAGATATAGATTTTGGTGTACCACATAGCTTCCACATTGCTTCAAGACTTCAAGAGTAGTAATGCAGTCCCTCGTGACTGTTTTTGGCGCATAGACAAAGCTAATACGAGTATTGTCTTAAGCCAAGCAACTGACCTTGGAGTTGCTTCTTACCTTACATCCCCTTGTTAGCCTTACTTTGCCGCTTTGAAGCCGTGGATTTTCACTTGAACTGTACTCATAGAAGTTTTGCGAGGAGAAAAGTTGTGAGATTGGCACTTCTTTCCTCAGTGTTGATGTTTCTTTTTAGCTCAGTGACAGAGGTCCCACAAAAACTGTAGTGGATCGTACTGCTGCACTTTGACGTGACTTTAAGCGGGCGATCATAAACACTTGACCACTTGAAGTTGTGTGATAGTGGTGTTTCCTAGACAGACGCTATCCAAGTACTGTCTTTTCACCAATTTCTTACTTCTAAAATATGGCGCGGCCCTGGTTTATATGCACCCGGATGTAGTAGTAGTAGATATCTTCAGGGTTGTGCTCTCCAAGTATTCATTTTACTACCATTTCCTCCCTCTGAGCTAAAAATCTAAATGTAATTTTTAGTCCTTAATTCATCTGCTGGCGGAAGCTTGTAGATAAAGTAAGTATAGCCTGCTGAGTCCTAAAGGTAATATCCATACAATAAATACACCTAAAACCCATAACCCATAACCTCGCTGATAAAAGGAAGAAGAAGAAGAATAGATACACCTAAAATCTTGAAGTGCATAAAAAAAGGAGCTTACACAAGGGTAAGTTAGGAGGCGATATACTGATTCTGCTTGGTTGAAGGTTTTTGTTGTCTTAAGACAAAACTTCAACTCTTTTATCTGGAATGGATTACTTCTACTTGCATTTTGAAATCAAAAGGAATAAATTGTTCATTAAGCTATTAAGTCCTACGGATTTGTTCCAAAAAGGAGAAACAAAACTAAAAAAAAAAATCAAACACCGTCGCCCAAATGTTACCACCGCTCATTTAAAAAGGTTAAAGTCAACGTCTTGGTCCTTTTTCTTTTAATCTCAGTAATCAATTTCTACCCGGCTGCCAAATACCTACCAACTGCCATCCGCCAAAAGTATTTAGCATTTAAAAATCACGCCAATTAAAAGTTTTCTCTTTCTTCCCTTCGTTTTTTTTTTTTTTTTTTCTTATCCGCGGAATGCTGAGGTTTATTCAACCCTTTAAGGTGCAATCTGGAGATAACGTCGAAGAGCCCTATCGAATTTAATTGCATTCAAAAATAAGGTTTTGAAAGGGATGACTTAAGGTAAGGATTAAAAAGAAAGTACCCGTCTGGAGAAATTAAGGTTAATTGGGGAAATTTTTTTCAAGGATTAAGAAGGTGTCAAGAATGATTTGGACATTTGTCGAGCGTTTTTTCTCGTCAGTGTCAATGAGAAACGTCATTATGACAGCTTATGCACCCCTGTAAGATGTCAGCTAATTTACGTTTTTTACTCATAATACTTAAGTGAAGTTGTTAAAGTTTTTATTATTTCAGATTCCTATGAGTCACTCACACCGTTTACAACTACAGGCTGCCATGATGGAGACAGATCGAAACAATGCAAAATCTAATGAACATTACACCATCAGTATAATGACAACCGAATTTCATTGGTTCACTAGAGCGCAAAGGCTTCCCCCACTCCACTCTCTTGACGCGACAGTCTATCCGGGAATGTGACGCACTTTTAGTCCTGGCGCGCGCATTTATTGGTGTTCTTAATGGATTTTTCCTATTTGGCCTATGATACGAAAGTTTTGTGGGGTTTTTCAAACGCATTCAGACTATAAGCATTTGTGTTCCATGCCGGGGGTGGAGTAAAGATTCTTTTTTGTTTTATTGTTGATGAAATGTATCAGGATGACATTGGACAACCTGAATAAAAGTTTACCACGCAGAAGATTCCTTTGAGGAAAGTTTTCTGCTTTCTTTCCCCGGGGGAGTGGATTACAATGTCAGTTGTTAAACAATAGACAATTATGTGCACACACTAATTCTGTTCTTATTTTTTGTGTCAAAGTTTTGTTCGTCGATTGTTATGTTGGCTATTCCGCTAATAAAGCGTGACTTTGCGCGATTTCGCGCTAGGGAGAGAATGATCGCATTTGGGGGGTGGCAGTAATGCCATTGGAGGGGGAAGTTAATGTAAAGTATTATGGGAGATTGTTTTGAAGAAACTAATGAAAGTTGGATGTTCCTATTGTTATTTCAATTGTTATTGAGGCTTATCTGAGGCAATCATTTTTTTATAGGTGGTTTGTATAGCCATGGAAATACAACAGATTTGCTTTGCTAACGCGTGAATAGCGAAAAAAAAATAAACGAAAACGTTATTAAATAGCCGATTGAAACAGTTTCACAAAATGAGAATTTTTGCATTCAGCAAGTACGTAGTAACACATGGTATAATGGTATAGGTGACTAGGGATAGTAAGAACGCAAATCCAGTTAAATCAATGTTGTCAATGTTTCAATAGCCATAGTACAGCTTCACTCGAATTACTTTGGATCACTGCCGCCAGATTCGCGGTTTTTTCTCCAAACCGGGGAACAATTTTGAATTTGTCGGAATTTTGGGGAACATTTTGGAGAAAGGTTTTTTTGCAACATAAAAGAAATAATTCGAAAATCGCATCCAACCTCCAAATTATTTTCTGCAATCAAAAATCATATCACAAAAAAAAAAAGACAATCAAAACATCGCATCGTTGCAAAAAAAAATAGCTGTCTCTCGACGAAAAATCCATTTATGTATTACCATATTGTATACCTTGGTAATATATTAAATATAGCAGTCGCGAACGATATGACAGAATGAACCATTCAACAGTAAAGATGATAGTCAAGATTCCCGTAAACCTGATCAGAATAAAGTGAGGATAGCGATAACTAAACTTAAATCCAACAAAACTGCTGAAGCTAACGGCCTTGCCGCCGAACTTTTCAAGGCAGGAGGAGATGAGTTGGTAAGGAGCATGCACCAGCTTAAAATCTGATTGGACGAAAGTATGCCCGATGAATGGAACCTCAACATCGTTTGGCCGATCCTGAAGAAAGAAGACCCTCTGAACTGCACCAACTACAGAGGTATAAGTGCTCTTAACATCGCATATAAAATCCTATCTGGCGTATTATGTGAACGCCTAAACCCAATCGTCAACAGGACGGAAAAGTCCTCCATTGACCAAATATTTACACTACGACAGATCTTGGAAAAAACCCGGGAGTGTATAATATAGAGACGAGTTATACAGGAGCCATGTCGAATCTCGGCATCACTGTCAAGCTCGTCCGTCTGTGCAGGATGACGATGAAGAACTTTCGTTGCTCCATCAAAGTCGGAAAGAACACCACCGAACCGTTCGGTGTCAGAAAATTTCTTAGACAAGGTGGCGCGCTATCATGCGATCTCTTTCACATAATAATACTTGAACAAATTGTACGAAACCCACAAGCCAACACTGAAGGTACATTCTTTAACAAGTCTGTACAACTACTCGCTTACGCCGATGACATTGACATAGTCGGAAGAACTCACCGGGCCGTCAGTGGGGCACTTGCGAGTATTGAGATCGAGGCAGCGAAGATGGGTTTAGCGGTCAATGAAAGCAAAACAAAATGTATGCTGCCTATAAAAAAGGACACCCAACATTGCCGTCTTGGACAGAATGCCACAATAGACAGATATCATTTTGAGGTAGCAAAGGACTTTATCTACCTAGGCTCTATGGTGAGCTCCACAAATGACATCAGTAGGGAGATCAAACGAAGAATTTCTCTTGCCAATCGGCTAAGAAGACAATTAAGTAACAAAGCTATATCTCGAACTACTGCGCATAGCTTAATATGACTAATGCATACATACATACATACATTTTCAAATGGCTAATCCTTCATGAGGGTCGCGGGGGTAGGATGCTCAGGTGGACTCTCCATCGTTCTCGATCTTCCGCCATTGACTCCAACTCATCAGGAGAAATCCCTAGCCGACTCCAGGAGAGATGTCGGACTTGGTCCAACCAACAGGAGGAATCCCTAGACGGCTCCAGGAGAGATGTCGGACTTGGTCCAACCATCTATTTCTAGGCCTACCGCGGGGTCGCCTACCTGATGGCACGGCCACGATAGCACGTCTTGGGAGCCGGTCTGGGGGCATACGCACTACGTGACCAAACCATCGAAGCATAGATCGTTCCGTTCGGAGAAGTAGCTGCTCAATATTGAGCGCCTCGCGTACTCTGGTGATGCGCACTCGATCCCTACGAGTTATTCCAGCAACGCCGCGAAGGAACCTCATTTCGGCAGCTTGTATCCGCGATCTTATTCTTTCGGTCACTACCCAAATTTCATGACTAATGCAATGATACTTTAATTTATTGTAATGTTTAGTATGCATACTTTGTTTTAATTGACCTAACAGCTATTGAGTGAACATACGAAAAATAAGAAGAAAAATATTCATTCTTTGTTGCCTCCGACGAAGGAACACCATACTCTCAAGTATGAAGTGTTTAGGTCATTTAGAAATATTAGGATTCAAAGTCAAATGTTTTCAAAAGTTTAAACATTAGGGTCAAATTTTGTATACTTGTTGAAATAGAATAGAATTTTTGTGAATTTAGCATCACCCCTAAAAAGTACCTCTTATGTATTTTATTACACATACTAATAAAACTACTTCCTTTTGTATACTCTTAACGAAGTGGACGTGCTTTCTTCCCTCTGGTTTTTCCTGCGCAACTTAAGAAGTTATTTCAACAATACTAAACGCCTTTAGCTAAGCTTTCGTAATCAGCTATTGTTTTTACATCGTGTACATATTTTCGTAGATTCTTCGTCGGAGGCATTTAAAATGCCCCCTTCGCACAATGCACTTTCACGCACTCTGCCGAGGTGTTGTACCCACCCTATTGTTCTGCCAATTACACGAAATAACATATTTTTTAATAGAGATTCATAGTGCAAAGATTCAGATTGGACACTATAATTTATTTATTTTTGGATTCTTAACAAGTTTGATGTCCTTTAGCCCCTTAACCGCCCGGACCATGTTCGCCAGAATTCCACACCTGTGATATGTCCGACCACGACACCCAAAATTATTATTATTTCGCTGACGAAATAATCAAGAAAAAATGTCACTAGTAGTCCGAATTCTTTCAATTTTTTTATAAAAGAGCTTTGACAAGTCCAGGAACGAGAAAATTCTATGGGTAGAATGTCCACTTGGTACACAAATCTGTAGTTTCGAGGCCTTATTTATACTGCGATAGCAGACTTCCTAAATAAATTCCAGGAATCCATTCTATTTCAAAGATCCTTAAAGACAGGTACTTAATGTTATTCAACCGTATAACCCTTCCTTTCGTCCAACTCGGCAAGTTAATTGAGAAGGTTGCGACAAAGTCGTAAGATAAGCTATCAGTTAATCTAACCATCTTGCTTTAACGGGGGCTCTTATCCTTGGTGTGAAACTTAATCGGTGCTAGCGCAAGTTGTACCTTTCAGCTGTGGCTGTTTATGCAGCTAATCCGCAGGCAAGGTACATGTATGTCAGAATAGACGTACCGAAGTTCATAATCATTCGTTAAATAATGGCTAGTTTGGCTACTGCACTGGTTTGTGCTAAGTCACTGAATCAATCCGATGCTACGGGGTGATCAATGTAAAACTTGGCGGCTGCAAATCAATAAGTTCAGTTCAATGCGGTACACCGCAAAAAGGGATACTATTACCACAATTATGGCTAATGCTCCTCAGCTTAGAAAATGGTGCTGATGACATTGCTTTAGCAATAAATGGTAAACGCCCTACTACTCTACGGGATCTAATGGAATCAACTATTTTAAAGTTGGTCGCGTGGACTGCCAGAGGTGGCCTTAGTGCTAACCGAGCAAAAGCAGAGCTAGTATATTTTACAAAAAGACGGGAAATTCCGGAGACCACTCCACCAAAAAATTAGATTAATACATTCTAGCTTTTCTAGCCATGCCAAATACATAAGTCTTGATAAAGACAGGAAGTTGACCTGCAAATTGTCGACCTGTAAGCCCGATACTCATGTACTGAATCTCAGTCTGGTGGATACCCCTAGATAAAATAACCTACACCTCTCACGTTACTACGATACATAGGTTGGCATGTGTATGCGATGTAGCACTATCATTCAACAGAATTGGGCTGAGAAAAAATACCCTAAAAAATTCTGCCCTGGAAATATGGACTGATAAGTCTGAGATAGGTTATGGTTTAGGGGCCGGAGTGTTCTGGGTGCCACTTGAAACACGAACTAGTCGTTTTAACTACCGGATTATTGCAGAGTATTGCGCAGGTTATGGCTATTCTACCGATAGAAACAGCAAGATATATAGTCTCTGCACTAGCACTGTAACAGACGAATAAACAATGGCTTGACCTTGATACGTGTAACCATTCAAGATGTGGGCTAAAGCGAAACCAAAAAATTGCTACGGTTTAACAGAACACGTAATGGCATCCTAATGGAGGTACTAATAGGCCATTGCGCACTAGGTATGCACGCAAGACTAGGGATTCCGGCCAATGACTTCTATCGTAGCTGCATTGGTAAAGAAGTAAAGAAGCACTACATCACCTCCTACGCAGTTGCCCAGCACTATCTTCAGCAAGAAAGCAGATTTTTTGTGAATACTTTTTTGGGAGAACTTACAGGTTCCAAATGTATCTCAAATTACAGCCAAATGTGGTAGCACATGAGTAAAAATTCAACAAAACTTCCGTCCGCAATTAAGATCCATAGCAGTAATTACGTTTTGTCTTATAGCATCAACTTCAGTATTATTGAGGGCCCCATTAATGCAGAAGAAGACGATGAGATTGAGTTCCTTCTGGTAAAACGAGTTTAGAGTAACGAAAAATATAGCTCCGTTTTCTGATGAGCGTTGCAACGACTATTGGACGCCACCAAACTTTTTTTATGCAACCCGTGTAGTATGTAAATGTTGTAATATCTCTTTAAGCCTTGCCACGCAACGAGGATGTTAAAGACTTTTTCTTTCTGTCAGATGACATAAATTGGCTCATCACTAGGATTAAGATCTAAAATTGGAACATAGTGATGTAAGTGTTCACAATAAATGTTAGGTTAGGTTAGGTGGCTATACTCCGCAATCGTTAGGATTCACTTAGACCAAATGAGATCCATTGTTACTCCTGGAACCATTTTGATTTTTGGATTAATTTCCAGATGCTGTTGATATCCGAGTCTGCGATATCTGTGAGTTCTATGAAGGAATATTTCCCAAGGTCTTGTTTTCTAGCTGAGGATAGTGCTGGGCAGTCACAGAGCAAATGAAAGGAGTTCCTCTTCTTCTTCGTCCATACAGCTGCTACAAAACTCATTGGCCGAAATTCCAAGCCTCGTAGCCTGCCTGCCTAGTGCTCAATTACCAGAAAACGGTCCAACTATAATAGGATACTTATGTGTAGTCTGCTGATCAGTAGCAGGCGATTTGTTTTTATTTTATTCAATTGTGGCCATGTTTGTCTCGCATGGTTACATGTGTCAAGATTGCGCCATCTCTCATTGGCCTGATTTAGTGCTGCTATAGAGATTTTGTATTTTGCAGTTTCTGTGGGTAGATGCAACCCCCCTTCCGAAGTAGAGAGCTCCTTTTTTGAGACATTTTAGCTAATTCATCTGCTCTGCAGTTACCTGCAATGTCGGAATGACCAGGAACCCAGCACAGAGTGAGATTGCAATAATTCTATATTATTCGATATTATTTAGAGATGCGCGACATTGCTTTACCGATTTGGGTCTTATTATTGGTGATTCGAGTGCTTTTAAAGTTGGCTGGCTGTCGGTGTAAATGACGATGTCCGTGTTCCGATCTCATCGACAGCCATTCAACTGCTTCACCAATAGCATTAACCTCCGCTTGGAATACACTGCAGTAATCTGGTAGTCTTAAAGACTTCTACATATCCAGGGGTGCCGAGAACATGCCTGCCCCTACGCCATCCTCTGTCTTAGTCCCATCGATGTATATCTCCAAAGCAGAATTGTTTAAAATAACATTCTCCGCCCAATTCTGTCGACTGCAAATGTTTGTGTTGTATTTAACATTGAAGTCTAAGGTCGGTGTTACGTAATCTGTGACTTCTACTACGTTGTTGAATAAGCTTAGGATTTTCGCATGCGGTGTATTATTGCTGATCAACTGTGATGATTCTTTCAGTCACAAAGCCAATTTTATTGCTACCTTACTTACTTACTTACTTAGGTGGCGCTACAGTTTGGGGTGAACCTGGGTCTCAACCAACAAGCCTCTCCATTTAGCTCGGTCTTTAGCTTATTGCCTCCAGCTGCGCACTCCAAGTTGGTCGAGGTCCCCTTGAACTTGTGCGCGCCACCTACGGCGAGGAGGTCCACTACTGTGTCGTCCCTCGGGGTTAGATTTGAAGACTCTGCGGGCCGGAGCGTTAGTGTCCATTCACTCTACATGTCCTAGCCATCTCAGACGTCCAATACGCAGTTTTTTGACTAGGTCGATGTCGCTGTACAGCTCATATAGTTCGTGATTGAATCTTCTCCTCCAAAACCCGTCAACGCAAACTGGACCGAAAATCTTACGAAGAAGTTTTCTCTCAAAGCGACCAAGGATATCTTCAACCTCTTTTAATAAAGTCCATGTTTCAGCGCCGTAAAGCAGGACTGGGATGAACAGGGTCTTATACAGGGTCTCCTTAGTTGATCGAGATAGGGCTTTACTGTTGAATTGCCTTATAATCCCAAAAAAACAACGATTGGCAAGAGTTATTCTTCGCTTGATTTCTACGCTGATGTTGTTTTTCGAGTTTATAGCAGAGCCAAGGTAGATAAAGTCCCTTACTACCTCGAAGTTATAGCTGCCCACTGTGACGTTCTGTCCAATTCGTCGGTATTGGCTGTCCCTTCTTGTTGACAACATATACTTGGTTTTGCCCTGGTTTATCGCTAAACCCATTTTGGCCGCATCCGCCTCAATGCTTGCAAACGCACCGGTGACAGCCCCTGAGTTCTTCCGATAATGTCTATATCGTCGGCGTATGCAAGCAGTTGTACAGACTTGTGTTGATTGTGCCTCCGGTGTTGGTTTGTGAGTTTCGCACAATCCGTTCAAGTACAATATTAAAGAAGTCACATGACAGCGCGTCACCTTGTCTAAAACCTTTTTTGACATCAAAGGTCTCGGTGAGGTCATTACCGACCTTGATGGAGCAGCGAGCGTTCTCCATCGTCAGCCTGCACAGACGGACAAGTTTGGCAGGGATGTCAAAACTAGACATAACTTCATAAAGCTCGTCTCTATAGATGCTGTCATAGGCGGCCTTGAAAACGATAAAGAGGTGGTGAGTATCGATTTGGAATTCTTGGGTTTTCTCCAGGATCTGCCGAAGTGTGAAGATTTGATCGATGGTGGACTTTCCTGGCCTGAAACCGCACTAATAGGGTCCAATCAGGCTGTTGATAAAAGGTTTCAGGCGTTCACACAATATCGCAGAAAGATCTTGTATGCGATGTTGAGGAGACTGATGCCTCTATAATTGGCGCAGTTGAGGGGGTCTCCTTTCTTGTGGATCGGGCAAACGATACTGAGATTCCATTCATCGGGCATACACTCGTCTGACCAAATCTTAGAGATGAGTTTGTGTATGCACTCTACGAATTCATCACCACCTGCCTTGAAAAGTTCGGCCGGTAAGCCGTCAGGTCAAGCAGCCTTGTTGGATTTTAGCTTGTATATTGCTATCCTCATTTCGTTTTGGTCAGGTGGACGGAAATTTTGACTATCATCGTCTATGTTTAATGGTTCATTCTGCCTGACAGTGGGATGTTGGTCTTCGTCGCCATTATACAGTCTGCAGAAGTAGTTTTTCCATATTCTCAGCACCAACTGTGATTCTACTACGAGGTTTCCATTTTCATCTCAATTTATAATATAATTGCCACCTAATCATATGTAACATTGTTTCCAGCGCCGCCGTAGGAGTCGTGCGGAGAGCACCAGTAACGCAGACACATGCTGATCTCTGAACCGTACTTATGGGAGTAAGGTAGCTGACTTTCCTGTGCAGTCCACCAGACTAAAATTCCGTACATGAGTATTGGTCTTACTACCGCTGTATACAGCCAGACGAACACCCCATTTATAGCCCACTGCTCTTTTACATACGTATAGTGCCGTCGCGGCCTTCTTAATTCATGTACGTTCATTTTCCAACTTAATTTCCTGTCCAGTATCTGGCCTAGGTTTTGGCACACTCAGAGAAGCTAAGGTGTATTTCTTTAATTTTAGGTTGTGTGATCTCCGGAATTCTGTGCCTGTTTGTAAATAGCACTAGCACCGCATTTGTAAGTCCGCTTAACTAATTTTGCCGAGGCTGATTCCATGAGATCTCGTAAGGTCGTGGGATGTTTATCACCGACTGCTATAGAAATGTCGTCCGCATAGCTATAACTTTTTATCCTTCATTTTCTAAGATGAGGAGTATTTCGTTCACGGTAAGAAGCCATAACTGTGGAGATAACACTCCTCCTTGTGGTTTTCCGCGTTGAACTTTTCTTCTTGATTTACAGCAGCCAAGTTCTGAATTGATCACCCTGCTTAACAGCATTTGGTTGATCCAGTGATTTAGCCTAGCATTAATATTTAGTTTACTGAGGGCATCCATAATGGCCACCGGTTTGATTTTACTATATCGATACTTCTTTGTTGGCCAGCGATTTCTCAACAGTACCAACGAGAGAGTGCAGGGCGGACTCTACGGACTTACCCTTACTGTAAGCGTGCTGCGACAGCGAAAGCATTTTTACGTTAATCTTGCCACGTATTTGCAGATATATATCCACTAACCTTTCCAGAGTTTTAAGTAGATACGAGGATAGGCTAATGGGTCTAAAAACGTACAATAAATGTAACTAATATACAAATGGGGATAAAGATACGCCGGCCGTTAGTGAGCATACAATGACGTCACTCCCTTGGAGAATATGATATTAATGCTTCCAAAGACTTTCGTTATTATTCACAAACAATTTGATATAAACAGAACCAGTGCCCTTAGTTTCATTTTAATTTCGAATGCTATACGATTAAAATCATAAAAACTTACAGCCAACATTTAACCAAACATTTGTAGCATCACATCCTAATTTATAAAATATGCCGTATCAAAAGAACACAAACATCATCCCTTTTCATTTCAACATTAGTATACTTTTTTCATTTTGTTAAAACGCGTTGGGGCGACTAACGCGAAAAAATAACATTTTTATTCGCGCAATGGGTTTTTTTCTCACTTCTTGAGTCTTTAACCACAGAAACTTCATATCCTGTATCCTGGTTGGCTGACTCGTTTGCTCCTTTTGGGTCTAGGGATGAGTTCTAATTAAAATTTCACTCCTTTCGCGTCATTAAAATACACACAGACATTTTTGTATAATTAGCATCGCACCCGGAACACAATTTGGCTGCGATTTTATTGTTGTTATCCCTTTTTGGGAACTTCCGACGCCGCCAACTGCTTAGGAGTTTAATGGTCATGATGGTGGGCCACTGCCGACACAATGGTAGAGTTGTCGCAACTAACACACCCAAGTGAAACTATAGGTGGATGGATTTTTTTCCTTATAAATTATTATTTATCTATTTTTTTTTTTTTTTTTATGATTATTATGACTCTTTAGGATGGAATTTTTTTTCGGGTTAGAGCTTTGGCCGGAAACGGGAAAATTATGATTTTTAACAATAACAATTTTCTCAGACCTTTTTTGAGAGCTTCATTTCGAATTAAGTGAAAGGTTTGAGGGAAAATTATATCTTTCTTATAACTATGCGAGATCTTATATGTGCTTCATTCGGTTTTAAAAATCGATTTTCCAAACCGGCGTTTGAGAGCATCTTCCAGGAACTTTAGGTTTTCACCTCAGCAAAAATAATGATTTTTGAACAAAAGTACTGCAAGTTACCATACACGCGTCATGATTTTTTTCTTTACAACAATAAAAATAAGTGAGGAGCTGAAACCTTGCACATTTATTGTTTAAACGATTAAGAAGTAAAGGGTGAGCCAACAGATGGTGTGGATGTTGGCTGTCAATTACTGTCATTTACTGAATTCAATGTGGTTAATCTTTTTGACAGATGTCAAGCACAATCTTTGAAAATTTTAGTCATGGAGTCCTTTCCCACACAATAATGCATTTTTGTTATTCAATATTATTACGAAAATGGGCGATCTGTTAAAGTAACATTTCCACATAAGCCATATCGGCCAATCAATTTATTGAGTACGAAATTTGAATATCGCATTATTTCGGTTAGAGGAGAAGTTGAATGGCCTCCAAGGTCATGCGATTTGACACCTTTAGACTTCTTCCTGTGGAGTTATTTGAAGAGTAAAGTCTATACCAATAACCCGGCAAAAATTCAGGATCTCAAATGTAACATCCAAACTAAAATTGCGGCCATTGACTCACTAATTCTTCAAAAAGTCATCGATGATTTTGACCTCCGGATAGTCGCTTGCAACAGCAGCCGTGTTGGTTATATGAACAATGTTGTATTTTATTCATAATTGCCACGGATTGAGCTTCATTATTAAATTAGATCTATATTGATTTCACAATAAATATGTACTTAATTTAATAAAAACTTCCACACCAGCTGTTGGGCAAGCCTTAACATACTATGTTGAAATAAGTACATATTTAGGCAAGGGAATGTGTTAAGTACATATAATGTATTTGAATGTGAAAAACTGTGTACAAGTTGGATTCCACGCGAATTGATAGCTGCTCAAAAAGTTACCCCCAGCGACCACGTACCTGTTGCTCCTGAAGGCTCCACATGTGGCACCTCCAGAAGAGTCAACAGCTTGTCTGGAAATCTGTTCAGTCAAAAAAAATTTAATGGGCAATCGGTTCATTTAAACCCTTTAAGGCACCTGGCAGTGATGGTATATTTCCAGCTCTCATACAGAAAGGTCTGAATTACATCTTGCCTGCCTTGGTAGCTCTATTTAGAACAAGCTTCAACCTGGGATACATTCCACTAACTTGGCGGGAGGTAAATGTGGTTTTTATCCCTAAGCTAGGTAATAAACCCAGCGAGCTACCCAAATCCTACCGTCGAATCAGCTTGACATCGTTTTTCTTGAAAACCATGGAAAGACTGCTAGACTTACACATCTGAGGCATTCTTGAAAAGATTATACCTCTGCACTCTAGTCAATTTGCAAACAGGAAAGGTCGATCTACGGAAGGCGCCCTTCACTATCTCGTCACAGAGATTAAAGCTGCCTACCGCTCCAAAGAAATCGCTCTTTGTGCATTGATTGACATAGAAGGTGCTTTTGATAACACTGGTTATGAATCCATCACTAGTGCTATGAGACGCAGGGAAATAGACGAACCTACTACCAGATGGGTTGGGAACATGCTCGATAGCCGCATAATAACATCTTCGTCTGGAGAGGTATCTGTGACGGTCTCCGCGGCCAAAGGCTGTCCCCAAGGCGGTGTCCTCTCACCTCTCTTATGGTCACTCGAGGTGGATGACTTACTGAACACACTTAATAGTTCAGGTTTCACAACCATAGGCTATGCAGATGATCTGGTGATCATCATTAAGGGCTAATATGAAGACAATGTATGTCAACTCATGTATAATACACTCCTTGTAGTCTCGGACTGGTGTGCTGTGGAGGGCCTATCGATTAACCCCAGCAAAGCAGTCGTTGTACCGTTTACAAGAAGAAGAACGCTGAATATCGGCTCAGTGACTTTAAACGGCACAACAATCAATTTTTCCGATGAGGTCAAATACCTAGGAATTGTCCTGGATAAGAAGCTTAACTGGAACTCCCATATAAAGCATAAAATTGCCAAGGCGACTACTGCCTTGTGGACCTGTCGCCGTATGTACGGCAAGACCTGGGGCCTGTCTCCAAAGGTCATTTTCTGATTGTACACCATGGTTGTAAGAGCCATTCTGACATACGCGTCCGTAGTCTGGTGGACGAAAACCAAAGAGGTCACAACCATTAATAAACTCACAAAACTACAAAGACTAGCTTGCCTCGGCATCACAGGTACACTTGTCCCACAACAGCCATTGAAGCCATAATCGGACTTACTCCTTTACATATATTTATAAAAAAAAGGCAATCTGCAGTGCAGTTAGTCTTAGAAAATCAGATGCTAATAGTACACGGGATCACGTGGATCTCATGGAGCTATTGTCCGACTTCCCCGAGCTAGACATGCTCAGCACGGTCTCCGACTTTACGCCTAAATCACTCTACTTTGGTAGAAGGTTTGAGATTGTGATCCCAAGCCGTGATATATGGAATAATGGCGGACCGTCGCTTGATCCAAAAGGTATAGTGTGGTACACCGATGGATCAAAAATGGATTCAGGAGTTGGCGCCGGTGTGTATGGACCCAACCATCAAATTTCGAAATCACTCGGAAAGAGTCCTAGTGTTTTCCAGGCCGAGCTTTACGCTATTGAAACTTGTGCTAATATTAACCTGCACTCAGGCATCAAAGGTGCCTCTATCCATATACTCACCGATAGCCAAGCGGCGCTCAAAGCACTGATCTCCCATTTGATCAGTTCAAAATCAGTTCTAAGCTGCTTCGACAGCTTACAAAATCTGTGCCGACACAATAAAGTAAAATTGTGGTGGGTATCGGGTCATCTAGGCGTTGAAGGCAACGAAACTGCAGACCTGCTAGCTAGGAAAGGCTCCTCTGAGTTGTTCACTGGACCTGAACCCTTCTGCGGAATATCCGATTCCGCCTTTAAACTTACCTTAAACGTTTGGGAACGCAACATGTGCATCTCCCACTGGAATAACTCCCAAGGTCTCAGGCAGGCTAAAAGAGCTGTCCAACCCTTCCAGAGACGGGCAGTTGATATCTTAAAATACGGCAGAAATGACATAAGAAGGCTTGTGAGCTTCCTTACCGGTCACTGTCAACTTCTCTACCACCATAACAAAATGAGAATTTCGGAGAATATATATCACCTGCCGCCTCTGCCTAGAAGAGGACGAAACCGTGAGTGTGTAGCTCTGTGTAGCTCTGTGTATATCTCCAAAAGATCTAAGGAACTCCTCCGCAGCGGTAACGATAGCTTTCATAAGGAGAGTAAAAGTACTGCTGCCCTAAAAGTGGCCTATGGCACAATAGATCTCCTTGGTCGCAGTGCCTACACGCCATTTGGGCGTGGCTACACGCCAAAAAAAAAACCTCAAAGATTGTACTTAAGGTTGAAATAAAAATTTCAAAATTTCACCACTTTTCATAAAAATGTTGCGTTTTTCTATTGATTTAAAATGACACCTCTTGTTGGATGACCCTTTATATAGGTTGTGACAAATATAGTGATAAATAGGCATATTTATATTTTTTCGAAGCGATTAGGGTCGGTTTTTAGTACCCCAGCGGAATTAACAATTATCAATTTTTATTAGATAAAGAGGAACCTACAAAATGATATAAACAAAAGGTTGTTTAAGAATTTCATCCTTTTGTGACTTATACGCCATCCAGTATGTATAATCATTTTTGGCAGATACAATCAATCTTCCACAATAATGTTGGCATCAGTTTTGCTTATTATCCAAATCGTCATATTTCTGGTCATCCAATTCTTTTTCCAGCAACATTGTGTAGTAATGATTGTACAAGCCAAGCATTTAATTTCCTTGTAAGAAAATTGCTGTCATTTGTTCGGCCACATATATCACATCCCACTAGATGGGCAAATGTGAAGCCCACAACAATATCAAATAGAAAATAACTTTCCTAATTACCCCGAAAAACAACTCGAAACATTCTCATATATGATTCCATAAAGAACAATTTATTGTTCCGTTATGCCAAAAAGGACAACTATCGCCTTCCGTCTGAGCTATACACTTTACGATATGGCCAAGATATTCCCGTATCCGTTTTAATATTTGCCAAGGAAAAGAAAAATTATTATTCAAAGACGAAAATGATACTAATAACGCCAGTAAACTGTGTAATATATGCAGTGAAAAATATGACAAGTCCTTCGAAAGGATGTGCCAAATGAATACAAAATGGTACAGGGAGTAGGCATGACTCTAAGTTGCATGCACTATAGTCCACTAGCCATCGCATGTTGTCTTAAGATTTTATCCCTTTCACCACTTTTTTTATTTTTTTTTTATAATTTCTTTGCAAGGATAATAGATGATTATGTTTATTATTTTCCGCCCATATTCATTAAAATATGAAACATTATTATCTTCATCATGTGGACGGGCGATGCTGCTTATCGTCCATACATTTGAAAAGAAACAATGAAGAGGAATAAAAAGAATAGAGCAAACAAAATGTTCACATGTACTCGTATTCTGAAACAGGACGATGTGTTTTTTAGTAGACAACCGTTTTTATGATAATAGACCACGATTATGTTTACAAAGTATAGCAATAGGATGTATAGGATTATATTTTGAATTTACAACAGCTTCCGAATGGTTATATGCTAAGCTGTAGCACTGAAATAGCAAATGTCATTAAGGGCGATTAATATGTCTTGAATAGAAGGGATATTAGCATGAATAGGGTGCAGAAGACGGGCAAGGAGTTTTTTTTTATGCTGATGTACTATTGCATAGAGAGGATTATTCCCAGACCTGCAGGTTTGTATAATGAAATGTAAACAGTCAACACTGCCTTTCAGAACGGTATAAGACTACATTTCAAGATATTCCACGGAATGAAAAAAAAAAGATCGTTATAAAAATTGCGGCAGATATTATACATGATGATAGATATCTAGATTGTTTAGGTTGATCAATTTTAAGCTTTCGCTCACTCTATAAGACAAGTGGCTTGTGCAGTAATCTACCAGCAAGGCCAATGTGCAACAAATTTCCTCCTCTTATAATAAATTTTAAGTCTCCTTAGTCGAAGTAAAGTCTCCTCATTTCCTTCAGAACCACACGTTTTCCAATGATGTGGCCGATATCCTTATCCTCCTGTAAATTACAAAAGCTACAACCATCGCCTAACTCGCTCTTATTCGGCATAAAGCTTTGATTAATTTGCTTCTTATAGATATATCACGACATACCTCACTTCCGTTCGTTAAGATTAAAATAAGCTTTCACATAAAACTTTGTCTCGTTCTATGAATATGTATCTCCCATTATTATCGATGACTTTTATGATTTCATAAAGCGAATTTCTCCAAACTGTTGCATTTGCTCCACCCAGGTTCACTGGCTTAAACTACCTTCATCAACGGTTAGTTTAAGCCAGTTCTTTTAACAGAGAGTTTTGTAATGCTCTGCATACTGTAAGAAGCCTTGAGTTATTCACATCCATAACCCCTACTAGGCAGTCTGCGTTTAGTTTTAATGCACCAATAAATAGAGTTGAGTTTTTAAGTGGTATACCTACATATGCACCCATACCTTGGTGTACTCCATGAAAGATTGAATATTCTCCTTCAAACTATACGTAGCATATTGTCGACCAGTTCGTATCTTTATACTCCTGAAAACTTAGCTTCGTAAGGGCGGGATGGACTAACATTTCACATTGATAGGTGTTCATACCTTTTCAATCTTTAGGTTCCTACTTACGTATTACTTTGACGACTTCCAAAACATTATCCTCGAATTTCCAGTTTCACTTCTTCCTAATATTCCACTTCTGTTCTTGGAAATCAATAGTCTAAGTCTTTCTGTGCTAACTTCCAAGTTCTACATTTCACGGTACTCTGAAAGCCAGTTAATTTTCAAATTTAGCGAAGAAAGAGACTCAGCGAAGATCGCAATATCATCCCCCATCCATCAAGTTCTGAATCTCTAAAGATCCCATCTCTACTGCCCACTTAAGCCAATCCACCAATTTGTTCAAATACAATACTGTACAATAAGTGGTATGTTGGTTTATTACGCCATAGTGTGCAATTTTCGCTTTACCCCTTGAACGTCAAACTAGGGTCCCAGTGGCTTATTATATATTTCCGCCTGTAAATCTGTGTACCGTCATCCTTTATGCAAACTACATAGACAGATTGATGGATTCAACTGTAGTGAGGTTCCCGAATAGGTCAATCAAGGCGGCTGTTAAAACGAGACCGGACATCTTTCTAACAACGATGCAAAGGTGCATAGAGAAAGGGGTATCCCCTTCGCCATGGAAATTGCAACATTTAGTGCTGCTTCCAAAGGGCAATAAGCCGCCCGGACAACCATCATCGTATCGTCTAATATGCCTGCTCGATACGCTGGGGAAGATCCTAGAGCGTATCATCTATGACAGACTGCTTGCGGTGGCGGAGGAAAACGGAGCCTTGTCAGACTGTCAGTACGGCTTCAGAAAATCACGCTCTACCGTCGATGCCATAAAGGCGGTAGTAAATATAGCAACTGAAGCAATACAAGAGAAAAGGTGGAAATGGGGGACGAAGAAATACTGCGCAGTAGTAACGCTCGACGTCAAAAATGCGTTCAACTCGGCAAGCTGGTCATTCATTAGGAGATCCCTGGCCAGGATGGATACACCATACTACCTGCTGAGGATAGTCACGGACTACTTCAGAAATAGGAAGCTAAGATACCATATTGACGATGGTGTTAAGCACTACAGTGTTTCCGCGGTAGTCCCGCAAGGGTCGGTTCTAGGACCTCTCCTATGGAACATTATGTAAGACGGAGTTCTGAGACTAATATTGCCCAAGGGAGTCAAAATAATTGGCTTCGCTGACGATATCGCAGTGGTTACACTAGCCAAGCACGTACACGAGGTGGAGTCTGCCACGGATGAGGCAGTTATAAGAATGAAGGAATGGCTGGAGTCTACCGGTCTGGAACTAGCTGCCCACAAGACTGAAGCTGTCCTAATAACCAGCCGCAAAATGGTGGAATATGACATCTTCCGGGTCGGAAACCAGACAATCAGGTCCAAAGAATCCTTGAAGTACCTTGGAGTCGTGCTCGGCAACAGGCTGCGCTTCAAAGCCCACGTCGAGTATTCTAGTAAGAAAGCATCGCTAATGCAGGCAGCACTCTCCCGAATTCTCCCGAACATCGGCGGGCCTGGATACGCCCGCAGGATCCTGCTGTCCAGAGTGATCAGCTCGGTACTTCTATACGCTGCCCCGATTTGGGCAGGTGCACTGGCGACAAATGAGTGCAGGAAGAAGCTATCATCAGCTCACAGGCTCTGCGCAATCAGAGTGATCAGCGGCTTCCGAACTATCTCCGACGATGCAGCCTGAGTTTTAGCTGGGATGGTCCCGATCAACATCCTCGCTGATGAGATGCAGTGGGTATACCTTAGACGTCCCTCGAACGGGCAAGACGCAAAAAGGAAGCTTCACGTATATGAAGCTTTTAGATGAAAAACTTATAGCCAAGCAAGAATTAAATCTTGAAGGAATAGAAGATAGTATTAAGAACTCTTACCCATGTTCCATTAGAAGCAACAAGCAGAAGACGCAAGGCATAAAACCATGGTTTGATGATGAGTGCGAAAGAGCCAGACAGATTTCATTCGCCTGGCTTAAACTATTTAGAATCTGTAATAAAAGTGTGATCCGTGACTCTTATATCAAAGCCAACATTAAGTACAAGACCCTGTGTATGCAGAAGAGGAAAAACCACTGCCAGCTAGAGGCACATAAATTGGCGCATTGTAGGAATGCAGCTGACTTTTGGAAGCGAATAAGGAATGTCAATGGCAGAAGGTACACTATTGCTAGGGAGCTTCACCCTAACATTCTCCGACAGCACTTCGAATGTGTACTGAACCCGGTTGCCTACAGTGAAAGCTTCCAATATGCTACACCTGGCTTCGCGAATGAAATTTTGGACAATGCGATAACACATGCTGAGGTTACAGAAGCACTGTGTAATCTGAAAGATGGCAAAGCAGCAGGCTCGGATGGGATCCCTTCGGAGTTTTACAAGTACGGCACCAATGAGCTTCACGGTAGACTGACCTGCTTGTTTAATAATATTTTGGAGTTCGGATGTGTCCAGCAGCGATTTAAGGAGGCATTAATTTTTCCTATCCACAAAAAGGGTTGTACATTGGATCCAGGCAATTATCGGGGTATTTCCTTTCTGAATGCATCCTACAAAATTTTTACGGCGATACTTCAAAAATGATTAAATGCGTGGATAGGAGCCAATAACCTACTGAATGAGTTCCAGGCGGGTTTTAGATCAGGGTACTCTACAGTCGACCATATATTTGTACTAAGCAGCATTGCAAAGTCATTTCTTTCGCAAGGCAAGAAGCTCTACGCCTTCTTTATTGATTTTAAGGCAGCCTTCGACTCGGTGGACAGAACTGCCCTATTATATAAGCTCTACTCTTTGGGAATGTCACTGAAATTTGGAAGGCTAATAGGAAATCTATATGCTGATACGAAAGCTGCGGTTTGGGATGGAGATGTTCTATCGGCATGGTTCCAAACGCATTCAGGAGTACGACAGGGATGTGCGCTGAGCCCAAATTTATTTGCTCTGTTCATTCATGACCTGACTGACTGTTTACCAGGAGGTGTGGAATACGCGGGTGTGCTCGTCAAAGCCCTTTTGTTTGCGGACGATGTTGTTCTGTTGGCATACTCCCCGGATTCCTTACAACTCATGATCAATCGTTTGCATGAGTACACCAAATTATGGAAGCTAGTGGTCAACCTCAACAAGTCCAAAATTATGATTTTCAAGGAAGGTGGTGGCCGAAATTGTTCCAACGAAAAGTGGCACTTTGATGAGGGAGCAAGCGAAATTGTTAAGGAGTACAAGTATCTCGGGGTTTACATAACTAAAAATATGAGCATGGAACGGCATCTCAAGGAAAAATTAATAAAATCTAAAACGGCCATCAATGTAGCTTGGAAAAATTGTTTCAACAGCAAATATATTAATCATAGCAGCAAATTCAGGGTTTTTGAAGCGGTGTCCGAGTCGATCCTGTTCTATGCGGCGCAAGTATGGGGCGGAAAGCAGTACGAAACGGTGGAGAAGCTATTAAGATTTTATGTGAAAAGAATATTCCGCCTTCCACCGAATACACCTAACTACATGCTTATGCTCGAAACAGGCTTATCGCCTTTATTTATTAAGGCATTCAAGCTACAGGTAGATTATATACTAAAAACTCTAAATATGCCAGCCCACCGTCTCCCAAGAAAAGTAGTTCTGAATGCTGTGCAAACAAAAACCGGTTGGTACAGGGAATGGCTGGATCTGGCTGATGGATCTGGGATCGAACTGAGAGAGGACAACATGCGAAACTGGGATACCAAATTGTACGAGCTCATTATAAAGTTAGACGAGCAGGCTAGAGCGAGATATGCTGAAGAGGCAACTGGATCAGTACATAGGGCAATCTACAGTAAGCTCAACCATAACTTGCAGAGTAACAATTATTTTCATGATAATTACAAAATAGAAGAAATAGCTATGATACTGAGACTGCGTGGTGAACTCCTGAACCTGAACTACGTACCCCACAGGGAGAACTTGCCTATTTTATGCAACATGTGTAACTTAGTGGAGAGAGAAGGTGTATTCCATTTTATGGGAAGATGCCCAATCCTACGAGAAACAAGAAGGCATGTATTCGGATATGACGTCTTGACGGAAATGCAAGTGGTTTCCCTCCTTAATGAAGCGGATGTAAGCACACTTTACCGGTATTGCAAAATTGCTCTAACGTATCGACAGCAAATTATAAACGAAAGCTATTAACAAACTATTCCCTTTATTTTGTGTAGTTTACTATAGAAGTTAAAATTACTATTTTATTTTTACTTGTGAATATTAATAAATCAACCAGGCAGACGGCAAAGCCATGCTAAATTTTGATTTTGATTTTGTATTGCATTAGAAAAAATTATATGAATAAATAAAATCTTATGAAATTGAATTGATTAAGGAGGAGGAAAGGGCAGCATCAGCAACGCTGTGGCAAACCAGGTGGGACAGCTCTACAAAAGGCAGGTGGACCACAAGCTACCACCTCGCACAGTTCCTGTCCGGACACGGTGGCTACCGGAAATACCTCCATAGATTTGAACACGATAGTTCGCCCCTGTGTTCAATACGTCCAAACGAATAGGGAGGACGCGGAGCATGCAGCGTTCTACTGCAGACGCTTTGCAGAAGATAGAGCAAACCTGCCAGGTCCAGAAAATCTTGTAAGTCACATGACACGATCAGAGGGCGAGTGGATGGAGATCTGCTCATTCATAGTATGTGTGCAGAATGCGCTCCGAAGAACAGAAGCCCTAAGAAGAGCCCAAGAGGCGGCCTCGGAGACTAGAGCATAATTGCTAACCAGCCCCGCGAAGAAATACCTAACGGCAGTACCGCGGGGAGAGTGGTTGAAGTGTGTAGGGTGTGTGTTTAGTACGTAGGCGTATTCCTTGAATCGATTACTCAGGTTTGCGAATCGTGCATGCTAGTAGCACTCGGGCTATTAGTATCTATGAAGATTATACATTCTTGGCGCTAGTCGATAATATACTCGGTCTAAAGCACCTCCTCCAGTTGAGCTACTACTATGAACCGGAGTATCTTCAGTGGATCGAAAGAAGGTAGGAGTAGAGGTGATATCTTCTTTTGAGGATCAGTCCTTTGCATTCCATAAGAAGGGCGCTGGTGTTTCCATTTCGTATCTTGGACACCCAAGATATCCACCCGCCTTCTATTCTTCATCTCTTCCAGCTCGTAACTTCGACCGGTCATGCTTCCAACGTTCCAACTCGTGACGCTCAAATTTCGATTATTTTGCCAGCCCCCGGAATCCGTATAGCTCTGACCCGAACATTTCTGCTCGGTCCAGGATCAGTACCATATTGCGATGGTGTTTGTTGTTTGACACGTGCATGCTCCTGTTTTATTTTTGTTTGTTTGTTTGGTCTTTCTTCTATGACACCGGTGATCTCCAGAATCTCCCACGGACTCGTTGCACACTTGTGGGAGGGTTTTTAAAGTAGTATATGTGTCGCTAGGCTCATTTGGGTGTTATATTGTCTAAATCTGATTTGTCCCCTTAGTCGCCTTTTACGACAAGCGCTAGTTGTTGGGGGGCGCTGAAGTGATATTCTTAACCCGTCCCTGCACGGGGAGTATCTCTGAGAAACTTGTAACTATTATTAAGGCAACGTATGAGGGTGCTAAGTGTCACGTCTTGCATAATGAAAAGGTGTCTGACGACTTTGAAGTCGAAAGTGGGATGCGACAAAGATGCATACTTTCACCGCTGTTATTTTTGATCAGTGATGTTCTTCATGCAGCCCTGACAGTTAATAACAGCGGAATAAATTGGACAATGACATCTTTTCTTAAACATCTGGACTACGCTGACGACATTTGCTTGATATCGCATAGTCTTGGTCCATAGTCTGGAAGTCAAGGCAAAGACAACAGGGCTAAGGCCAAGACAAAAGCACTTAGCCTTACAACTTTCACCGCTCAAGTAATCATTGCTGGACAGCAGGTCGAGACAGTTGATAACTTTCTATACTTGGGAGGTATAGTCTCGGCTGACTACACTGAGCTCAATGTAGACAGCAGAATTGGGAAACCAAAGCTGCGTTCGACATGCTATCGAAAATCTAGAAGAATAATGTTTATAGCACCAAGACCAAGCTGCGACTGTTCCGCTCCAATATCGAGTCGATACTATTATATGAATGAAGTAAATCAATGTCATTGTCGTTCGTAAGCTGCAGACTTTCGTTAATAGATGTCTACGCATCATCCTTAAGAATTTCTGGCCGAATGCGATTACATCTCGAACGAACATTTCCACTCTAGAACAGGTCAGGAACCTATTGACATTACTATGTGACGAAAGAAATGGCAAAGGAATGGTCATACCTTGCGGCGCAAGAAAGATTCCGTTGCCAAACATGCAAACATGCAATGGAATCTCCTTACTCAGTCTGGCATAACTGGGGTCGCCCAAGGCATAGGTGGCGCAGAACGGTTTGAAAAGGAATGTAGAGCTCTAGGAATGAGCTGGAGAGAGTTGAAGCGTGTTGCAGAAGTCCGAACACGATGGCGTGCAGGCGTTGTTGACGCCCTATATCCCCGAGGGGACAGAATTTAATTGAAGTGAAGTATTATGTTGGTTATTGTTTTAGATGTTACAAGAGTTTCCAGTTCCCACACTCTGTTAAATTGTTTTTCTTTGGGATCTTATGCATTTCTTTTGTACATTCTTCAAGGAATGTTTCACTGTTTTAAATCTTCATCACTGATGGAGTAGAAGGTCTACAGTTACAGTGGCCCATGCCTTGTAGAGCTCCGCTGGAAGGCCGCCAAGTCTAATTTTACCTAATTAAATTTTTTTTTAAGTCTAGTGTGCACTATAAAGAAAAAGTGATAGAGTTAGAGAAAAAAAGAGTAAGGAGCTCTACAGCGACTCTACGCTACAGTTCTAAGGCGAGATTTTTCCCTAGAGTAGTTCCGGAGCGCTCGCTAACCTAGAGGTTTATTGCTGCTTACACATCTGGATAGAGCGAATGCTGAACAGCAGACAAGTTCTATCCGAGCTTGGGTACTGCTCAACCAAAAGGTTAGCGCACAGAGGCACTCCCCAGGGTGGTGTTCTCTCTCCGATACTTTGGATACTAGTAGTAAATAAGCTACTCACTTCACTAGAAAATAAAGGCTACAAGATCGTAGCATATGCTCCCGATATCGCTATAGCCATTTCAGGTAAATTCCCCCAAATCCTAAGAGATCTAATGAATTCGGCTCTAAATTTAGTAGCGAAATGGACGGACAGTGTTAAGCTTAACGTAAATCCGTCCAAAACTCAACTAGTACTTTTTACTAGGAAATATAAAATCCCGATCATAACTCCCCCTAAGCTTAGAAACACGGAACTCAGCTTTACAAACACAGCAAAATACTTAGGGTTAACCCTTGAAAGTAAACTTAACTGGAAACAGAATATTCTAGACCGTACCAAGAAAGCAGAAATCGCCATCTACACCTGTAAAAATGCTATAGGTCCAAAATGGGGTCTTCAACCTAATATAGTCCACTAGTTGTACCTGGCGGTGGTCAGACCAATTCTGCTTTATGGTGTTCTCGTCTGGTGGCCTGCACTCGAAACAAGGTGCAACACAAACTCTATAGAAAGAGTCGGGGATTAGCATGTAGGTGCATCACAGGGGCTCTAAGGTCCACTCCCACAGCCGCCTTAGAAACCCTACTCAATATCTTTCCCATTGATATCTTTGGGAAATTGGTAGCATCTAAAGCAGCCCTAAGACTTAAAGAATCTCTCCAGTGGTCAAGTTCATGAATCGGCCACATGAAAATTCTACAAAACTCCAATCTCAGAGAAACAGATTATATATCTCCATTTATTGATTTCAACATCAAATACAACACCACCATGCCTGACAGATCCGCATGGGATGACGGTACCATTCTAAATGACGCCGCAATCGAAATCTATACAAATGGTTCCAAAACATCGGAGGGCACTGGCTTGGGTATTTTTTTCGGAAGTACTTCTGATAAACAGAGCTCTCCGTATTCCGGACCACTGCAGCATTTTTCAAGCGGAAATATCGGCTATTCCTGAAGCAGCGCGCAGACTCTCTTTGTACCAGATAGATGGTAGGTTTATCGTCCTTTACATAGACAGTCAGTCAGCGATTAAAGCTCTGGAAACGCCAACAATAAGATCTAAGTTGGTCAAACATTGCCGCGAATCTCTTAACGAGATTGCGGACAGATGCAATATCACTCTGTGCTGGGTCCCGGGACACAGAGACATTCCAGGCGATTGTAAAGCAGATGAACTAGCTAAACAAGGCACCGTACTACCTCTAGCTGTCAACAGAGAGGTAACGGCACCCCCAATACAAACGATGAAACTTCATATGTTAAACGAAGCGCAAGCTACTGTAAAGGACAGATGGAATAAGCTGTCTACGTGCGTATCGACCAGAAAGATCTGGCCTGTCTTAAACCCAAAAAACTCATTTCATTAAATAGAAGGAACATAAGCCTCACAGTAGGAATAATCACAGGACACTGTTTGTTAGGTAGACACGCCACTAGAATGGGAGTCCCAGCAAATGATTACTGTAGAAGCTGCAGAGAAGAAGAGGAAGAGGAGAACAATCGCCACCTCGTCGGCACATGTTTTTTTTTTGTGTCGAACACTCATTTTTATTTCATTCAATTTGGGTAGAGTTCCGAAAAGCGGAACCCTCTGATTGTCTTGAAATTTTGTAGGAACCTTTCAATATGCTTAAAAAAAAAACTGCGCGAAAGGTTTTTTGGCTACTTCAACCGGAAGGTCGATAGCCGTCGTAATAAATATAAGGGTAATTATTTCGAAGGGTTTTTTCCCTTCGATTTCAATGATTTTGAAACATGCAAAAAAGTGGATTTTTTCTGAATATTTATATATACATAGGTGGGGAAAACGCTTAGTTTTCGAGATATCGAAGTTCTAAAGTATAGTCGGCTTTAGCTCTTTGTAAGAGATACACAAAACGAAACTTGAATCATGCAAGTATAGTTCTATAGTTATAAATAAGTGAAATGCAGATGTCTTACATGCAAATTTTTGAGTCTGTGTTTATATTTTGTACAAATAATTTTGTTCTAACTGATTATATTATATTAAATGTTCTATAAATGCTGGAACTGAGAAATAATTAGAAATCAAACATGGAATGCAATTCAGTTGCAATGCCTGGCCTGCAAAACATAAGGTTCATGAAAGCCAAACTTACTAACTGGACATCAAAGACAGCTATTGGAGAAGCTAAATCCTGTGCATTTTTTGAACACAGCCGGCAATCAATAGGATTAGAAAAAAATTTAGTACATAATCCTAATTTAAAACAAATTAAGTACAGGCGTCAGTAACTGTTGGTTTCTTGACAAACACCGCTCTCTACGATATCACTAAATATTTCGAAAAACATTTCCCAACCTAAACGGGAAGATAACCTTGGAAACAAAAGTCACAAGAAAAACAACGTTTCACAGTTATTATATTTTTTTTTTAATTTAATACTAAACCATTTATTCGTATACATGTGTATTTTTGATAAAAATGCATTAACACAGTTATAATAATTTGTTCGCCCTAACGAACAACCTTGATGAAGGTGGTGAAACAGCACTCCTCTCCGCTTCCGTTTAACCTCCACTTGATCTCGTACTCGTTTGTTGGGAATTTCTTACTGATTGGCAATTCAAAATCATAGGTGTTCTTCTGATCACGCTTATATGGACAGGTAGAGAACTTGCACGCATCGCTATCCATGTCCTGGAGTTCTAGATCTTCGTTTTCTCTTGCCCAAAAGACTGAGGCAACCGCGGTGTCAGAGTCAAATCCTGGGGTGAAATCAAACGATATTCTTGCTTGTCGGCGACGTTTAATCCTACATGCCTTGTTTTCACTAGCCTGTGGGCATGGATCGATGCGCACTTCATGAACTACACAATTGCCAGTGTAGTCCCTGCATGGCTTAAACTGAACCACTTCGCTAACGGCAAGACCGATCACAATCAAAAGGACCAAACTACGAACGAGGAACATCGTTGCTGCTGCTGACAAACAAACTTCAAGCTACGAGGATCAGTAAAGACGACGAACAAACGATGCCGAGCGCTCAAATGGAACTGATTGACCATTGAATGTACAGTGTTAGGCCGTTCAAAGTGGGAGTTTATCGATGAACTTTAACCCTCTGGCGCTGATAACGCTGATAAGATACTGGCTTTAGACGGTTCTTGTCTATCAAAACAAACAGTAGCAGCAGTTTCTAAATGAATGCAAATCTTATATGGTACTCCGCAGTGGATGCAAATAATATTGATAAGGGAATGTTTCATCGGCATAATGTACTGCGACGTTTGCCCTTATCTTTCCACCAGAAACTTCAGGAGAAAAATTACACTGAATTATATATGGATTCTGTTTACAGTTAATTTGATAAAACGTTCTTATCAAGCCTGAAAAATACACAAGTCCCGTGCAAAACAGGAGTCTGAAGCGCTGACGTCATTTAGGTTAGTTTAAAAATTTCTTATTTTTATAGGTTTCTTATTTCGGCGAAACTTGTGCGTCAATGCAAATCTGAACAGATCTGAAAATAGCCTTTTGTCCTAAACATAGCCTCTAGCTTATCAGTGGTTTATACTCTTGTTAATCGACATGTGCTGGTACGTAAGGTATGTACTCGTCATCGTCTTAAATTTGAATCAAAACAAACAATTACGCAAGAAAATTTGATTTAGTAAATTTATGGTTTTTAATGATGTAGCTGTAGGCTCTATTTAAATATTGTGTAGTATTTTAAATAAATATCTATAAAAAATTTAATATTCTGCAATATGTATAGGCAGATTTAAAGTTCAACGCGCTTTATAGATAACCTCAAGTCATGCAACGTGCACGATCAGAGATAGGCTGACGGATTCAGTTTCATGCTTTAAGAAGAAAATACAAAAAAGCTACTAAGCACCTCTGATAGAAGTCGTACAAATACATTAACTATTAAATGAAACTGCAGTCCATTTCGCCTTTACAGCTTCTTTCCTATCAAGAATCTGACGCATTCGGATTTTCTTAGTTAAATTCGTAGAACTCTTATCTCAGTTTAACAAGAAAAGTGTAATATCGGATTAACCAACGGCTGCTAATATTGCATCCATCAAATTTGGACTCAAACATTAATAATATACATAAATAACGCATAGTGAAAAGTTCAGAAAATTTGCTATAAATGCAATGTACTAGGAATATACGAGTAAATACTCGTAATGCGCGTAGATTTAAGTTTACTAATTCACGGTTACGCGGCCAAATGACGCATCATCACCTTCACGCGGTGCCCCCTAGTAGTGAACTAACGAAGAGCGTATGTCAAATCCGTCCATGCATTTGTAGCTGAACACTCGGAGCTACGCGAGCACGGCCGGGTGAACTTAAGCACACTTGTGTTCCGGATGAGGCACCTCTTTTTGATCTGAATGGCCAAAATGCATCTCAGATGTCTAGCAAGAGCCCTCAGAAGGAGGAAGGATGGCGGAAGAATTCTCTCGACGGAATCAACGACGGAATCCATAGACGGATTTGACAGACACCTTACTCGAGCTACTTCGACATATTCGAAGCTCAGGTCTGTAAGGATTTCCATAGCTTCATTAGGGTTATCGAATAGAGATGGAGGCAGATGAGCCCCTGGGCCAACGGCAGCGCTCATATCCCCGAAACGGAATGCTGATCTCGGTTCTCAAACCGGCCCCTGATCCAAGACTCTAAAACTCATGGATCTGGCCCTCCAGGTTGGGGGTTGTGCCGTCGGGGTAGCTGCCTTACCACGTAAAAACAAAAGCTACTTATGAGAGAAACACAAGCCTAGAATAATAACAATAATCGCCCTCAATTAGCAAATCGACCCGGAACGTCCACGGACTACAATCTACGGGTATGCACCTGGAATGTACAATCTCTGTACACCCCAAGTACCGCCCAAAAACTTGAATCTGTCCTCACGCAGTACAAGGCAGATATTACTGCGATTCAGGAAATACGATAGATAGGATCGGTTATGCAAAAAAGACCCAGCTGTAAATGTAGCAGAAGGCTGCACAGGCTGGGGTGCATATTCGTCGTGGGAAATCGGCTTCGATCAAAGGTTATCGATTTCAAGCCTAAAAATGATCGCCTGGCTGTAATCCGCATCACAGCTTCATTATATGATATCAGCCTAATATGTGCACACGCCCCTATCGATGACGCTGAAGCCTCTGTCAAGGAGGAATTCTATGACCTCCTGGATGGTGCCTACGGAGCCTGTCCGGAGTATGATGTGAAAATTGTACTCGGGGACTTCAATGCGAAAATCGGTAAGGAAACCATCTTTGCGGGAGTAGTCGGTAAGCACAGCCTCCATGACAAGACAACAGACAACGGTTTCCGACTAATTGATTTTGCAGCGGCTCGTAATACGGTGATAAGTAGCACTAGGTTTCCCAGACTAAGAATCCACACAGCAACCTGGCTTTCCTTTGATGGTAGAACACGCAACCAAATCGACCACGTGCCAATCGACGCAAGACACGCGTCTAACATCTTGGATGTGCTCACTTTCCGAGGGGCCAACGTCGACCCTGATAATGTTCTTGTTGCCAGAAAATTCAGAGCCAGACTGTCCAAAGAGAAAAAGCCGCCCAGAAGAAGAAGATTAACGTTGGACACCTTAGCACGCCAGAAGGAGCCAAAGCCTACAAAGAGCACCTGTCCGAGAAATTCTCTGCAGTGCATTCCCAAACCACAAACGCAAGCAATCAGTCGACAGAATACCGCAACATTATGAAGGAGGTGGCCGTGACTACCCTTGGCTACCAGCCACCACCTAAAAGGAGCCCCCGGTATGATGATGAGTTCAACGGAAAAAGGTGACAGAAGACACACATAAGAAAGCGCTGCTGCGCAAGACAAGAGCAGCGAGAGAAGTGCCGGATCAGAAGAAGGAAAGAGAAGAAAACTCTGCGTAAAAAGAAAAGGAACCACACAGCCTCCCAGCTCCAGGATATCGAAAAGTCTCGTGAGTGCAACACCATCCGGAATTTCTATCGAAAGCCAAGCAGCTGGCAGCTGGCTTCAAACCCGGAACACAGGCTCTTCACAACAGCGAAGGTAACCTAGTCACCGAAACGCCGGGAATTCTTGATGTATTTAAGTAACACTTCCACTAGTTGCTTAAAGCGGGGTTCACATTATACGACTTGATTGAAGACCAAATATTGCTTAGCGTTCGAATTGTACTACATGCTTGATAGACTTCATTTGTGATATAGATTTCGAAGTGTGAACATGGCGGCGGATGTTTTAATTGCGGCTCTTGTTATCGACGAGATATGGGGAAATCCGTAAACCTGTTGAGTGCATTAAAAGAAAATTCGGAATTACTTAAGAATGGATGCGGTGACGTATGAGGAGCTATTAATAAAAATAACAATTCGTATAAAAAGACAAAATACATAATTCTGGAAATTGTCGGTATAGTTAAAAAATGACATTGCTACTGCTTCTGGCAAACACCCAGAAAATCTCAAGTTAATCCTCCAATATGTTTTCTATCGACTAACCAGATGGTCCTTTAAATGTGGATTGGGGATAACTCTTATAAAACCGAACTCGTTCCCTTTACTAGGAAATATAAAGTTCCCCTCATAGACCCTCCTACGATTAATGGCACCAGTTTCACCTTCACTGAAAGCGCAAAATACTTGGGTCTTATTTTGGACAGAAAATTAAACTGGAAAGCTAATTTAATAGAACGCGTAAGGAAAGCCAATGCAGCTCTCTATTCCTGTAAAAAGGTTATATGTAGGAGTTGGGGTATGAAACATCAAAACACTCGTTGGCTGTACGTGTCCGTTATCAGGCCTATACTGCTCGATGGCGTGATAGTATGGCGGCCTGCTCTCGATAGGGCTGTCCACCTCAATCAACTAGCTAAGATACAAAGATCTGCATGCATGTGCATCAGTGGTGCACTGATAAATACTCCCTCTACGGCACTGGACACTTTGTTCCTTCTGCTGCCCTTAGAAATTGTTGGCAAACAGACTGCTGCCAGTGCGGCCATCCGTTTAAAAGCCTCATCGCAGTGGTGTAGTTATCACACTGGCCTTGGTCTTCTCAACTTCACCCATGAAAATACGGACTACACCCCACAGAAACTGAGTTATGACTATAACTTCCGTAAGAGTATCCCTGAATGGGATGAATGGGACAACTCTCCCCCAGCTGATGGCTCTAAGATCGGATTGTGGTATTTTCTCCTATACGCATGTCCAGCTCTATCGCGCAGAAGAATACTCCATCTATACTCCATACGCCCCCTTCCTTGATGTCCTCGGCGATTTGGGGTCCTAAGGCGTCATGAGCATCCATCGCTTCATCAAAAGCTCTGGTTGGTTTGATCAGTCCCTGAGTGGTCTAATGGTATATCCATGGCATCAAAAAGGACCTTTACTGGTCAAAGTATATCTGCACGAGAGTGCCAACGTAGCCTAACCTAGTTCAAAAAACTCCTGCCAAAAGTATTTGTCTGCTCTCTACACCGTACTTTTATATTAAGCTTCGATGTTTTCTCATCGAAATCAGAAACAAAAATAAAAAAGCTCTGAAGTTGTACGACAAGCGTTCACATTGAACGATATGTTTGTCAAGCAAAGCAAAAGTTTGAAAAATTTGAAAAACCGTACTACAAATTGGATGACTTGCTTGATGAGTGTTCAAATTGTACGATTTGGTCGGTCATCAAGCAAATCGTATAATGTGAACCCCGCTTAAAGGGCAGCAAACAGAGAGAGTGATAGGGCAAGAAGAGAACCCGCTTCCAGTCAATGACGAACCAATACCACCACCCAGTATTGAAGAAGTTGGCGCAGCCATCAGAAAACTAAAAAACAACAAAGCCGCTGGCTCTGATGCCCTCCCAGCTGATCTTTTTAAATACGGAGACGATATCTTGGTAGGGTGAATGCAGCAAGTTATCAGCCAAGTATGGATAGAGGAAAGCATGCCCGACGACTGGAGTATCAGCTCTATATGACCTTCAAACAGGCGAGGCATATCCCTGCTTAATGCCGCATATAAGATCCTATCCAACGTATTGTGTGAACGTCTAAGGCCTTTCTGCAACACACTAATAAGCACGTACCAGTATGGCTTCCGGCCCGGCAGATCGATAATAGACAAAACTTTCACACTACAGCGAATATCAAGTAGGAACCCACCACCTTTTCATCGACTTTAAAGCCGCTTAACAGCATTCATCATTCATCATCATCGTCTTGAACTCTACTAAGCGATAGCCCAATTCAAAACTTATCCAGATGTATCGCGTAACGCTGGAAAACACGCGATGTTCTGTGCAACTTGGAAACAGGTCTTTTGAACTTTTCCAAACATGCACCGCGTTCGCCAAGGAGATGCGCTGTCATGTGACTTCTTCGATATTGTGCTGGAGCAGATAGTGCGTATGGCAGGAGTTAACACAGAAGGCACTATCTCTCACAAATCCATCCAACTGCTGGGATACGCGGACGATATTGACATCATCGGAAGATCCCGGCAAGCCGTTGTAGAGGCATTTACGGCAATTGAAGAGCAGGCGAAACGAGTAGGTCTTGAAGTAAATGAGGACAAGACTAAGTACATGTTTTCAACAAACAAAAAATGATCTGCTCGAAACCTTGGACAGAACGTCACTGTTGATGACTACAACTTCGTGGTAGTTAAGGAGTTTACCTACTTTGGAGCAAATATAAATCCCACAAATGACACCTTCGTGGAGATCCGGCAAAGAATAACCTAAGCAAACCGTTGCTACTTCGGTTTGGCAAAACAACTGGGTTCAAAACTCCTAACTCGCCGGACCAAATTAATGCTCTATAGAACGCTCATCTTACCAGTTTTGTTTTATGGCGCCGAGTGCTGGACGATAAGTAGGAAAGCAGAGCAAATATTGGGTACCTTTGAGGGAAAAATACTTCGCCGGATATTAGGTCCCACATTCGATATTAGATCCCACGGGCGAATGGAGGAGAAGATACAACCGCGAACTCTATAAGTTTTACCAGCATGTAGATGTAGTCCAGAAAGCCAAGACACGTCGACTACATTGATTCAGCCACATCGAGCGAATGGACAACAACGCTCCAGCCAAGAGAATCTTCGAATCTCAACCCTTAGGTTCGAGACTGCAAAAAAGGCCAGACCGCCGGTATAAAGACCAAGCTGTCGCGGATCCCAGAAAACTTGGTCTTCACAACTGGAAGCAGCGTGCCCGGGATCGCAGAAGATGGAAGGCAGCCGTGTCTCAGGCAGAGACTATCCAAAGGTCGGGAGCCCTTTAAGTAAGTAAGCAAGTAATTCACGGTTACACATTCAACCTTAGAGCAGTCTTAGCGGGCTTTCGATGTTCTACATCCTCTTGTCTACTATTTTGGGAACCAAATCTTGTGGAATACTCGTATCCACTACCTCTCCCACAGCATAATAGAAACCAAGAATATACTGACACGCATATACTGAGAAAATCAAGTGGTACAATCTGGACAAAGAAAAAGGCGAGGCTTTTGTTTTCGTGATGAAAAATCAATCACAGGTTGCCTCGCTGTTAATCATAGATTCTATATATTTGATCTTTTTGCACTTCGGAAGTATTATTGTGGGCGCCGTGGCGTAAGTGATTAGTGTGTCAGATCACTACGCATGAGGTTCCAAGTTCGAATCCCAGAAAACACCAAAAAGTTTTTTGACGGTCCCACCTCTCGCGAGCGTCTGACAAACATCCGAGAGTATTGTTGTCACGAAAAAGCTTCTCAAATCGCCGTTCGAAGTCGGCACTAAACTGTAGGTCCCTTCCATTCGTGTGAAAAATATAACGCACACAACATGAGTGGTTGCGAGAAGCTAGGCCCTGGCACTTTAAAGAGCTGTTGCGCCAAATATTTGTATTTGTAAGTATTGTTGCATTGAAATAAATATCTGGAATAGGCCTGAGTGGATCAGAGAACAGGCAGCACAAGTACTCTGTCTTTTTTTAACTAATGCGATACCCATTTCCACCCACACATAAGTGCGCGTTGCAGGGATGTAGGATGGTTCCATCGTCAGCAAAGAATAACTGATGTACCTTGAGGTCCGTCACTTTGCCTCCAAGCAGATAGTCAAGGACTGTAATAAAGAGCAAAGGACTTAAAACGCTTCCCTGGTGCACCCCGACTTTGATTGGGAACCCTTCAGTTACTCCAGTGGGACTCCTTTGCTCTTTCATACATATCCATGATCATCTGTATATAGGTTTCTGGAACCCCTCGACCTCGATGTCTTAGCGCCACCCATATCAGATCTCGTGGTTGTCTGTCGAATGCCCTTTCAAAGTCAACCAATACAATATACAAATCCTTTAAGGAATCACGATGTTTTTCCATTATGATACTTATACGAGTACTTTGGACTACATCTGTGGTTGATTAACTTGCGACAAACCCGCACTGATCATCAAATTATTATTCACAGTCAGTGACCTACTCGTAATACCCGCTCAACTATCTTCATGGTGTGTGACATCAGCTTGATCGAACGGTAGTTATCACAGTTTCGTGTCTCACCCTTCCCTTTGTATACAGGGAGAAGGTGGCTCCCCTTCATTGATTCGGCATTGGATCACCTCTCATAAATTTGGAGATAAGAATTCGGAGCCATCTGGGGAATGGGACTGAATGCGAAACTAACCCACTAGATCGATAACACTCTATAACTCAAAACAATAGCCCTGATATTCATTCTTTCATTCATTCATTTTCAATGGCCAGCTTATTGTTCTAGGGTCGCCGTGGTAGGATGCTCAGGTGGAGTCTCCATCCTTCTCGATCCTCCGCCATTGACTCCAACTCATCAGGAGGAATCCCCAGACGTCTCCAAGAGAGATGTCAGACTTGATTTAACCATCTAGTTCTAGGCCTACCGGGGAGTCGCCTACCTGATGGCACATCTTGGAAGCATACGCACTACGTGACCAAACCATCGAAGCATAGATCGTTCCCTTCTGAGATGTAGGTGCTCAACATTGAACGCCTCGTGTACTCTAGTGTTGTGCACTCGATTCCTACGATTTATTTCAGCAATACCGCGAAGAAACCTCATTTCATCAGCTTTTTATCCGCGATCTTATTCTTTCGGTCACTACCCAAATTTCATGACCGTAGGTGAGAGTTGGAATAGCCCTGATATTTGTTAGGAAATTTTATACAAACCTTTCAAGTATGATACAAAGAAGCGTGCATTCTCATTAACCACCAAGTTATAGTATACCCAGCGAACGTGATTACTGCTACAACTCTCTATTGCTTTGATCGAGTGCTTCTCATGCATTAATCGCAATGCTATCAATCAGGTTGACATATGATTGATGCACAGCGCGCCAAATCCCCTTACAAGGTAAAGGATGCATATAGGTACACCAGTGCAGTGGTATATCAATTCGCCGAAAAGTCTGCGTTTGTTTTTCCAGACAATCGCGTGCAAGCTGGACTTTCCGAAAAAGTTCGTAAAGACGGAAGATCGCCAAACATATCTCTACCGCCATGGAATGGATTTTGTTCGAATGTCTTGCTAATGAACTCATCAAATCAATTTTTGTTCATTTCATCATTATCACCTGTGGAGGCAAGAGGCAATATCCATACTTAAACTTACCATCTTTTTTTGGCCGAAAAAAAGGAAAACTCCACTAAATTGGGCAATTTCGCGGGATATCGAAATTTGGAGGGGTGAATCTGGAATCGTTTTCTAAAAGTGGTAGAACTCTACGCATGAATATGTCAAATTACATTTGACCGTGAGAATCGCTTTCAATGTGTCGACTCTCGGGGACTTTGGCGTTGAAGATTCGCCTGCTGTCATCGTACAGTCCAACAGTCTAATGTTGGCCACATATCAAATTCAAAATATTATCTACGTTAGGAATTTTGCATGAAAAAGAGGATTTAGAAAATTTTCGCGGGATATGTTTTTGGGAGCTGAAAAAAAGGGCAATCCCGCAAAAAAAAGGGTATATGGCAACATTATCCATACTCCATACTAGCTCACCATGGAGGCAGGTCTATAAACATCTTCCATTCTTCGCCATCATTTAAAGAGATCACAAATTTATACAACACAAAAACAGTTCTACTTTCAATCGTTTCACGAACCTACAGCCACAAAAAGTTCTTCAAAAACTATTGAGTTTCAAAGCTACTACACGCCACTCTCAATATCCTGTTGATTTGCATTTCAATAGCAAACAAATCACAAGATTCTCAACAAAGCATAACTCCACACTCCGACCTAATGTGCGGTATTTTCAAAGAGCTATTTATCTTGATTCGCAAACTTTTGCATATTTCTTTGGAAAACAAAGCGCTCCACACATGCAATCCCTTTCAACGGTGCCGAAAATCCCCATCCGATATTCACAAATCGTTAAGTCCCTTAATCGTAAATCGATCTTCCTTGGAAGGATATATTACCTGCGAAAATTCCTCCAGCAAATCATGGCATGTCGTACCGTTCAAGTAAAGGAAGTGCTTCTACATTCCCCGGAAGTACTACGGAGTCAATATTTGAAATAAGCTCACGACTAAGGTGCATCCACCCAAATGGAATGTGCGTTTCCTATTTATACGTCTTTGTAAGGACAAAGTTTCTGTCGAATAAAATTTCTTCCGGAGTAGATTTTCTACCATTTGTTTAAGTACATCCTTGGGCATACCCTGCACTCTCGAGGTATGTAGATAGATAGAAGCTCTTAAGGTAGACGGGGTAAAAATGCTACAGATGCGAAGATACACATATCAACTGATGTTTGCGTATCCTTTACTCAGTCTGACAAACAAGTGCAAACTTACAATTGAAATTAATGTAAAGTTAAACTAAGGAGTTTGGCTAAAAAGTCTCCCGGGAATTTACCAGGGGGTTGGAAGGTTGTATAGAAACTTCAAGTTGCCTGTCGATAGTTCGAAACGGTGTATTCAGAAGCAGATGTACCCAGGGATTTATGAATTCATAGAGATACTTGAGAATTTTTGAATGAGAAGTTTAGGTATGGGATTGAGATACATTTACAGAGATGAGATTTATCTATTTACTTTGAATGAATATGAAATTGATGAAGTGCTCTTCAGTTTTATTGAATTTAATTAAGTCGGCAACAGGATGATGATGTGCACACAGGGGTGCGCAAGGATGATATTTTTTATTTAGTTTTCGAAATTTTATTGTCTGCCAAGTAGGATTTCACGCACGAAGAGGTTCAGTACTTTTAGTGGGAGTCTTACTTTAAGAAAAACGAAGGGGAACGTAAATGTTTATTGCACCGCCCAGCATAAAATCTAGAGTAAACTAGGTATTTATCATAAACCTTTTAACTTAAATGATTTAAAGATAAGATTAACTGAAAAAAATAAAACAGGATAGGCATACTTAAGAAGAATAATACGAATAGGTATGTATTCGGTTGCAGCGTATTCATTGCCAATTTATTAGAGACGGTTTCAGAGCTCTGAACCATTTATAAGTTCATCTAGATTAATGTATAAAAAAAAATCTTACAACTTATGCTATGATTTTGTCTGTACTCTTTCTTATGCTTCGATAGTCTTTTTAAGCTTAAATCAAGAGCACGATCTTGGTTTAATACAATGACACCCACAGTCTTTTCAAAGAATTGTTCTTTGAATTGTCACCGGATGATGCAACATGATTGACACAGCTTCGTTAAAAGTTTCTGTCTTGATTGTTTCTTAGAATGTCAGTGGTATTGATCCTTTGGAGAGCATTATTGTCATTCTGTGATATGCAAAGAAACGATTACTCCATCTAACGCGGGTCTCGATGGAGCCAGCAGACACCTGGAGCATGGAACCCAAGACATTATTGAGGTTTATCAAACGCCTTAATGTTACACCTGTGTGGGCGCCGTGGCGCAAGTGGTTAGTGTGTCGGACCACTACGCGTGACGCTCCAAGTTCGAATCCCAGAAAACACCAAACAAGTTTTTTCGCGAGCGTCTGACAAACATCGGAGAGTATTATTGTCACGAGAAAGCTTCTCAAAACAAATTGCCCTTCGGATACCAGTGATTGCGAGAAGCTAGGCCCAGGCACTTAAAGAGCTGTTGCGCCAATTTTTTTTTTTAACCATTGGGCCAGCGCACTAGATTTTATAGGTCGCAATGCACTTGGGCCCAAAATATCGTATCGCATAGTATGGCATGATTCCTGCTCAAAGTGGATTGTCCAATGAAAGAATTGAAAGGAGGAGCAGCAAAATATTTCGTGAATTAATTCAATAAACTTCCACATGTATTAGATTGTTCAAAGAATAATGTCGGTTTTTATAATACTCATTTATTTGCTGTTGTTTTGAAACAATTTCTTTATTATTTATATACATATTATATATCATTTTAAAGTGCATTTTGCTCTATATTCCTATGACTATACTTTATTATTTAACTTCACATAACGTTTTTAATGTTCACAGGTATTAATATGTAAAAGAAGCAATTGCGCGCTATTTTTTTATATGAGTTCGGACTGGGCCACAGAGCAGTGGAGGCCAGCCGTAACATTAATAGCGCCTTCGGCGATGGAACGACTAACGAACGTATGCTGCAACGCTGGTTCAAAAAATCTCGAAATGAGTCGCTCGAAGATGAGGAAGGGCGTGGGTGTAAGACACTCATCGACAATGATCAATTAAAGGTTCTGGTGGAGGCAAATCCACGTACAACAGTAAGAGAACTTGCAGGAGAACTAGGCGTGGCAATTGGAACGGTTTCTATCCACTTGCGAGAAATTGGAAAATCAAGTGGGTTCCGCACGAATTGAACGAGACCCAAAAAAATCGTCGTTTTGATTTTGCGCCTTCGCTCATTTTGCGCAACAACAATGTTCCTTTTCTCGATCGGATTGTGACGTGCGATGAAAAATGGATCCTGTACGACAACCGGCGTCGCTCAGCTCAATGGTTGGATCAAGATGAAGCACCACGACATTTCCCAAAGCCGGCATTGCACCAAAAGAAAACAATGGTGACTGTTTGGTGGTCTGCAGCTGGTGTGATCCATCACAGCTTTCTGGATCCTGGCGAAAACATCACGGCTGGGAAATATTGTCAGCAAATCGATGAAATGCATGAAAAACTTGAGCGCATGCGCCCGGCTTTGGTCAACAGAAAAGGACCAATCCTTTTCCATGACCACGCCCGACCACACGTCGCATAGCCGACCTTACAGAAGTTGAACGAGCTGGGCTACGAAGCCTTGTCCCATCCACATGTCCGCCGGACCTTTCTCCAACCGACTACCACTTGTTCAAGCATCTCGACAACTTCTTGCGTGAAAAATTCTTCAAGAGCTAAGACGACGCCAAAACTGCCTTCAACGAGTTCATAGCCTCCAGACCTCCAGAGTTTTATGCTGAAGGAATAAATAAACTTCCTTCCCGTTGGCAAAAGTGTGTTGATCTCAACGGTTGCTATTTTGATTAATAAAGTTTTGTTTCGCTTAAGATCTATGCTTTTAAAGTTAAAGGTTAAAAACCGACATTATTTTTTGAACAACCAATACATAACGAAACATCATGACATGTTTTTCATAGTCGTTGGCTTCGCTGTATATCTAATAGCGTCAGCCGACAAATCCATGGTTTTGCAAAAATTTATTATTCGCCTTGTGTATTTCTATTTTGTCTACTTTCAGAGCAATAATTTTCTTTTCCGCCAGAGTGTCTGATGTAGTATAGCCTGTTAAATGATCTTCCTTAATCCGACTCAGATTGGAGCACCGCCAAGGTAATAGATTTAACTACATCCGTCATATCTCTGACATATTGTTTTACATGTAATCCTTAATAGCGCAGGAAACTATTCCTTTGAATTAAGCCAGAGATCCAATATCACTCCAAAGGAATAACCAATCGCCAGTTCTCTTAATTTTTTTCAGTTTACCGTATTACCAGCGGGATTTTAGAACTGATATCTTTGGTAGTCCTGTACAGTGTGTCTGATGAAAATTCTGAAATTCCCAACAAGTAGCCTTGTGACATACTCGGGGAAACCAAGGCTGACTATGGGCATTATGAAGAAAGCCGAAGGAATACCTTTGGTCTATCTATTGAAAGTCGTGAAATGTTGCTTTTCCAATAGCAATATCCTCTTATATGATTTAGACGTTCCAATAGCAGACATGCTGATGTCGATTATTATAAATTTGGCGTCCAAATCCACCACCGAATTAAACATTTTCGGCTCCAGCTCCGACACTGTCAGCTTTTCTGTGGTACGTTTGTATACAGACCGATCTTCGCAAATCTTTGTGGAGTCACCACGAGAACCAGACACAGTTGGTCGTGGATGAGCAGTCTTCAACTTGGTTGAACGTTTTAGCGTAGCTGGTACGATCTCAGAGGGCATGTGCCAGTATGTCATCGGGTACTTAATACTTTCGTTGGCCAGATGCCAATATGCCTTTCAGGCGAACTATTCCCTTACCAAACCGCGAGAGAGCAACAACTTCAGGATTCTGATGACATGTTTGTATATTAGGAATGGTCTCCAGTTTCGAATACTTTGGGGCGCACAAATCATTTTTGGCCACAATTACACCCTCTTCGCTCGCAATTTTCGTTGCAGCTCCATTTGAGTTTTAATAAAATTATAAAAGCCGAAGCACGTATGTAAATTCTGAATTGATTTTCACAGTTAAAATAACTTTCAGCATTGATATCTGGAGAGCAGAGATCTCCTTTTTCCAAACATTCTTTGCTTGCGAAAACACACGTTCAACCGGAGCTGAAGAACCAGGGAAACAAACGACCAACTCAATAATTTGAGAAAATTCGACGAAAGGCAGATGTTGAGCGTTCATATATTGGAAGACTTCCACCCAGCGTTCAACAATAGATAAATTTTCCGAATTCCACTTGGTGAATTTTCCTTCAGTGCAGTGATTTTTATTGTAGTTGTACTGATCAAGAATACCATATTCGAGGAATGTTCGTACTCGTCAAACGAAATTTTTTCCGACACTTTTTTCATGGAGAGTCTTATTTCCGACCAGCTAGGAAAATTTCACGTGACCAGAAGTCGTTTACAGTGAATGGATGCGTTTGATGTAGACAATACGTACGGCTGGCTTTGCGTTTTTTATATACTTTTTGTTCGTCCATTTCGGGCCGAAAAAAAGGACAGAAAAAGTGTAAAATAAAGGAGTAAAATCAAAAAGCATCTGGATCCGAAAAAAAGGAGTATCCTTTATAATAAAGTATAGTTGGCAGGATTGCCTATGCCTCACTAATATGGTGAGAAAAATCGAACAGGTTCATGCTCGAACTACCATTCAAAAGGTACAAAGACTCGCCTGCGTAGGTGTCACGGGTTCGATGCGCATATGTCCGACAGCGGCACTCACACCTACTGGACCTCACACCTTTATACATAAAAGTAGAGAAGACAGCTGCCGCCAACGCTCTGAAACTTTATCTCCTCAATAATGTGAAGAACTCTGATTGAACAGGGCATATGAAGATTCTAAAAAAATTCCGCTGCTTACCTCACCAGCAGTATGTGTATCTGACTACATGTTCAGAAAAATAAACCTGAATCACCACTTCAAAACCTACATTCCAAATCCAACCTATTGGGAAAACTCCCAGCTATCTCAGATGGATCGACGAATCAATTGTTACGCAGATCGCTGAAAAATGGCAAATGATGTGGGTGCTGAAATTGTTGGTCCCAATTTTAAGTCTGCTATACCATTAGGTCAAAACACTTCTATCCTTCAAGCAGAGGTATATGCTATAGAGCTATACGCCAGAGAATTTTTTTTTTGCCGAGAGCAGTTGAAAAATCTTCCAAAGACACCATAAGGCCCGGCCGCGCGTGCTTATGGTAGTGTGAGATTTTTACTCACTAAAAAAACACCTCTCTTCAAAATGAATACTACAACTAAGCCAGTGCTTATCCAGCAGTTTTATTTTCGCTTACGAGAATCGTGATTATAGTAAGCGAAAATAAAACTGCTGGATGCTGGATGCGCCGGAGAATGCATCAGAAAAGGCCTCCGAAGATCACTCATAAACATTCTATCAGAAGCCGAGCAGCTCTAAAAGCTCTCAAATCTTTCAGCTTTGAATCGAAATTAGTTTGAAACTGTCTCATTACCCTCAAGCAACTTGCTGCACACAACAACATCTCCTTACTTAGGACCCTGGCCACAAAAGCATGGCCGAAAATTCATTAGTCCGAAACCTTTTTGGGGCCTACCTACAAGCCAAATAAGAATTGAGCTATATCGTTGGGAACAATGCTAAAAGCGCTTATACTGGGACTCACAACCCAGTCTAAGGCACGCAAAGATATTTATTGGTCTCCCCAGTAAAAGATCGAGAGAAATTGTGGCAATGAACAAACAAAATACAAAGTTTTTAACAGACTTCTTTACTGGTCATTGCTCTTTCAAACACCGCCTTAAGAAAATTGGCATTATTCAATCAGAAACTTGCAGACTATGTCTTGAGGACACTGAAACTGCTGAGCACATCATGTGTAAATGTCCCGCCATCGCTCGCAGCAAACGAAAAAATATTTATAAAGGGTTTATCACCTCATCTGATACAATCTCTTCCTCAGCCCAAACCATCTTAAGTTTCCTTCGAGAGCGTGATTTCAGCTAAAACACCATCACAACATGCTTTCCTTCAGGGGTTAGTACAAAAGATCACTTTGTATGTTTTTTTTTTTTTTTTTTTTTTTGGTTGCGCCTGGAGGTGCAGGAATCTTCAAAAGATACCAATGGTCCGTACCATTGGTTATGCCCGATTCATATATCTGACAATGCCATCAGTGCTAGTCAGTATATGCCTACGGGCTAAACCTCACCCCCTCAGAGAGGCACTATGAGAACCGGCTGCGCGTACTCATAGTAGTAGGAAATTCGTTCCTCTCATTTTTTCATTTTTTGTGATGACTACGACTAAGTTGCCTTAACGAGTAGTTTACGCTTCTGTAGTGTTAATCGCGTTAGGTAGGTAGCTTTCCAGTGAAGGCACCTACTAATACCGTCATTACATGCGGTTTTTCCTTACGGCGCTAGGTCGAAAGGTCTTGTTCTTTGTAGTCGGCGCTCAAGGCTTGTCACGTCCATAGTACGGATTATTTCATTATTGCAATGAACATGAAGACGGGTACGAAGTTTGCGAGCAAAGTTTGTTACTTCGTCCCTCACGGTAGCAATTCCTAGATCTCTGTGAATATCACTATTCCTTATATACCAAGGAGCATTCACGATTGCTCTTAGCATTTTATTTTGAAATGCTTGCAGTAGAGCCATATTGCTTGGTTTGGTACAACCCCAAAGTTGTATACCATAGGTCCAAGACGGTTTTAGCACTTGCTTATACAGAAGCAGTTTGTTGTATACGCTTAACTTCGAGTATCTTCCGAGTAGCCAATACATTTCTCTAAATCTGATTTCGAGCTCTTCGCGCTTCTTTTTAACGTGTGGTTTCCACTTAAGTTTTGCGTCTAGGGTCATTCCTAAATATTTTGCTTCGTTTGCGTAAGGTATTTGTACCGAGTTAATGGATATAGGTAAGTTGTTTATCTTTCTCAACGTAAAATTGACATGCGTTGATTTTGTCTCATTGAGGACTATTCGCCAGGTTTTTGTCCATTCGCATACATTGTTCAAAGCTCGTTGGAGTTTTCCCGTTGATGATTCGACTGACTCATCCGTTACGAGGATAGCCGTGTCGTCTGCGAACGTTGCTACAACGGTCCCTTCATCTTGTGGTATATCTCTTGTGTAGAGCAAGAACAGGATTGGACCGAGAACACTTCCTTGTGGAACACCGGCGTAGATATCTTTGAAATCCGAATATTCACTCCCGTGTCTAACACGGAAAAGTCTGTTTTCAAGATAAGATTCCAATATTCTGTACAACTTTTCCGGTAAGATTACCCTTAGCTTATACCTTAGGCCTTCGTGCCATACCTTGTCGAAGGCTTGCGATACGTCGAGAAAAGCGCTAGAGCATATTTTTTTCCCTTCTAGAGCTCTTTCAATCTCGTTCGTTATTCGATACACCTGATCGATTGTGGAATGTTTGACCCGAAACCCGAATTGATGATCCGGGATCAAGTGTCTTTCTTCAATTACTGGTTGCAATCGTTTCAGCAGAAGTTTCTCGAAGACCTTAGATATTATTGGCAGAAGTGAAATGGGTCTATATGATTTCTTGTCATTTGCACATTTCCCCGGTTTCGGAACCATAATAACTTCGGCGACTTTCCATTGCCTTGGGACATATAATAGTCTTAAGGAAGCATTTATAATGTAGAGCAACTTAACCAGCACTTTTTTCGGTAGCTCTTTCAAAATTTCGCCAGTGATTAAATCATATCCCGGAGCCTTGTTATTTTTCAATTTTTGTATTGTCATTCGAAGTTCGGACAGGGATACGGTTTTTACTCTAAAGTTGTCGGGTGCCATATTATCATTCGGATCTTCGATCAACGGATGTCCATCGAACGGCTTGAACGTTTCCTCTAAGTGATCGGCAAATAATTCTGCTTTCTCTTTATCTTCTTTTGCCCATTCCCCGTTAGCTTTCCTAATTGGCGGCGAGTGCATTACAGGTTTCCTTATGGACTTCAAGGCTTTCCATAGAGAGTAGTTTGAATACTTATCAGCGGTCAAACCCTCGAGGTAAGTAGAAGTCTCGTGATTTTTTAGGTCCTGCAGCACTTTTTTAAGCTTGTTACAAAGATGGTTCAGATAAGTTTTATCCGGTGGCGCGCGGGATTGTTGCCATCTCTTGCGCGCTCTCCTCTTTTCTCGTATGAGGTCTTCGATTTCAGGCTGGTATTTGACTTTATTGTTCCGCGCTTCTGTCTTTCGCAAAGGAGTGTTTTTCCACGCTGAGCTCTGAATGGCTTCGACGAGTTTGTCGATTTCTTCTTCTATTTCGAACGGTGTCTTTAGCGGTACATTTAAAGCAACATTTTCCTTGCAGTCTCTTCTGAAAGCGTCCCAGTTAGTTTTGTTACTAGTTAACCTAGGCGGTCCTTCTTTTTTTACTAGACTTCCACCTATTTTCAGAGTGACTGCCGAGTGATCTGAGCATAGATCATAGCATTCTTCGATTTCCGTCAAATTTTTAGTTAACCCTTTTACGATAAAGAAGTCGACGAGGTCAGGGATTTTATTTTTGTCAGTTGGCCAATAAGTTGGCTTTCCTGTCGAAAAAAAGTTCACCCCACGTATGTAGGTCGAAGTATTTTGTTTGGGTAGGTCGAAGTATTTTGTTTGGGTCTTAGAGAACCCTCCCATCACCCCATTCTTCGCCTTAAAAAAAATATATAAATGTCCGCACATATTTGGACTTCGATTTCTTAAAAAAAAAAAAGAAGTCAAAATGGCCATCAACTTCTGCTTGTATGAAGCCCACATCTGAAGTGTCTGTTCTTTTGAATCGAATTTTTTCCAAAAGCTCAACCAGCCGCTTTTTTACGCTGCCTTATATTATCTTACGTATAAGACTCGTTCTACTGCAAAAACCAATTTCAATTCGCGTGAAAAGTTTTCCACTTAACTCGCAAAGCACATACGAGAAAACCCAAACCTCCGCTTAACAGCTTGATTGGCATTACCTCTTTGCACGCATCCTTTTAAATCTTTGTTATTCCTTCATGACATTATTACGGCCTTAGATCGCCTGGCATTCCTTCGATATTTTTTCCTGTGCTGACCCGAAAATATTGCCTCGATTTCACTGCATTAAATGAGCACTACATAGCCAAGAGTCGTAAAACTAAAATATAAGTTCAAGGCATAGAGTGTTAAGAGTCTATGTTCGAAGACTGAAGACCTTACCTAGAGGACGGAATTCGAAAACAAAATTTTTACTAATAATATCGGTTCCATCATTCGTCTCTAAGTACCCAACCATGACAACTCCCACTACGATGGAAGACCAATTAGTATACGTGGGTGATTTGTCATCTTGGCAGTCTGTGTGGTTGCCAAAAATAATCTTAACTCAAAAAGTCATTAAAATGAAAATCCGAAACCACCTTCTGACAGCTTCCTTGTGTTTCCATAGAATTTGAGCTCAATTTCTCTTTTCCTTGTTTATTGTTGACACTGTAAATCGCCATCGCTGCTCTGCGGACTGCAACAATGTTTCGAACTCAAGATGTGCCATGTTAACAAAAAGGAAACTTAAATGCATCTGCAGTGTTTGGCTCATGCACAATGTGCCTCCAAAAATATCCACGGCACACCCGGGGAATGACGACAATCGAAAGTCATAATGGCTGCTCCAGCGATTACCTTAGATCGGCTGGCGGTCACCTCCGGATTCGCAGAAATCGATTTGGGTGGCAGTGGTTCCAACTTTTCACTGCGCAATTTGACACGTTCCATTGTTGGTTTTGGATACAGCCAGTGGGTTGAATGTGATCAGCAGATTTTAGTTTGTTTTTGAGGTGCAGATGTGTTTATACTTCAACCTTAATATCAGCTTAATTCAAAACAAGAGAGAAGTCTTCTGTCCCGGTGCAGAGGTCAAGTGAAACAGCGTTGATCATAATTAACGTGCTACAGATAACGCGGCGTAGACGTGAGAGAGAATTGAACTCTGATAAGGCCATGGAACGTTCCATCATTTCTCAATCGTCGGTAGATAAGACCACCGTAACGAGTTGATTTTCCTTTCTCGTGTCTCAAATTTCAGTCTTAAAAGGCGCGTGAGGATCACTTATCGAAAAGCGATAAGCCAATAGCTGATGCTGTGTGAGCGGTTGTGTATTATTTTATATACATTTTGAGATCCGTGAACTCGTCTGGAACGGACGTCGATAATTGCGTTGGTGCCGTCAAATGTGGTTTGGTTTAATTGGGGATGATTTTGAAATTTACGTTATGGGCAATAAAATCTGCTTAGCTACGGTACAAATACGGGTGGAGGTGTCGCTGGTACCAAAAAAAGGAGAGATAACGACGAGATAAGAAAACTGTTGAAAATATGAACGACAGCTAGGTAATCATATTTTTTGAGAGGAATTAATAGTTACGGATGCTTGGCCTTCATAAGTTTAATGATACGGCATTGAAAGCCAGCACAATCTTACGACACACCATTTAATTTGGAAATACATACATATGCCCAAATACCATGAAGCATTCTTCTACATGTGCTAGCAAGTCCGAGCCTCCCAACTCTGCTGATAACAACTCTTCTGACACCCAAAAGAGTTCTAATAGTAAATTCTCATTTCTAGCATTCAGTTCCACACATTCGGTCCGGAACGGGACCTACATACATACATTAGGTGGCGCTACAGTTCGGGCTGAACTTGGACCTCAAACAACAAGCATCTCTATTTAGCTCGGTCTTTAGCTAATTACCTCCAATTGAGCACTCCAAGTTGGTCGAGGTCCCCTTGAGCTTGTGCGCGCCATCTACGGCGAAGAGCCCCCTTACTGCGTCGTCTCTCTGGGTTAGATTTGAAGAATCTGCGGGCCGACGTGTTGGTGTTCATCTACTCTATATATTCTTCCCATCTCAAACGTCCAATACGCCGTTTTTTAATTAGGTCGATGTCGCTGTACTGCTTATATACATAGTTCGTCATTGAATCTTCTCATCCAAAACCCGTCAACGCAAACGGGACTGAATATCTTAGCAATAACTTTTCTCTCGAAGCGAACAAGGATATCTTTATCCGCTTTCAATAAAGTCCATATTTCAGCACCGTTAAGCAGGACTGGGTTGATCAGGGTCTTATATTAATAGAGTCTCCTTAGTTGTTCGAGATAGGGCTTTCCTTAATAAAGTAAATGGACTAAATAGCATGTAAATTGCTTTGTCTTATTTTAGCGCTTCAATTGCAGTAAATTTCTCAGATCTGCACACATTATGTCATAGTTTACCTAAGTCAATCAGTCTACCTATCGTCTTTAAGGGACAAAAGGATAGCCCGACTGCCTCAAAGATTTAGGGGAATAGACGAATGTTCGTTCCAGATTTCGGCATAGTCAGTGCGACTCTTCTTTAAGATCTTGAAACGCAGTCAAAATCTCCACGCTATGTTACATATTAAGGATTTATGTATTTAAATTATAAGAATCTGTTAAAGATTTTAAAAACCGATAGTGGAGATTCGATGCAAATACCGAACTATATACAGCAATTGCCCGCATGGTTTTTCTCAATACTATTTAGTTTTAACTGATGATGATCTTTGGAATGATGTATCAATCCAAGCATGAGTGATATGTCGTACTACTCGGAAACAAAGAAATGACATCCAGAGTCTCACTTCTCGTTAAGTTTTGATCGGAATGAGAGATCGTTTGATTTCTAAGTCATCCTTTAGCTAAGATGGCCCCTACTATGATCTAAAAGTCTTCCTGCTGCAGGCAACATCTTTAATGATACTTCTCCCTTATGGGTACAAATCCCCGAGAAGTACATACTTCATCTCGTTGAAACCTAGAGATATCCACTGGCTTCAAGCCAGACCAGAAATTCTCCCTCTACTTCCTTGTATTGGGTATTCAGCCAAAGATTTCTAATATTAAATACGGTAGATATAGATGTCAGTAGTCACAAAAACGAGCTGAGCTCCATTTTTAATTTTTTTTTTTTTTCATTTTTAACGCACTTTTATTTATCCAATTCAGTAAACCTTACATGCAAACAAAAACGCTTAAAACTAACTTAATTACCTTATCTATCTTATTCAAGCCTACTGGCCACATGCGGGGGCCCTAAGCTAAGCCTATCGCTTGATCTATGTCTTTCGACGTAACCTAAGTTAAATCTATTTATTAATTATACGGCATAACAAATTGTAAAACTAAGAAAAAGATTTTTGTTTTAAGAAAACTTGACGAGCTGCGCTTCGGATAATGAAAGCAATCACTATCCGAAAAGTTTGGTGATACTGCCTTACGTTTTACCACTGTTTATAGATAGTCGGAAACATACATGACATACGATGGGGGTTTTTAAGTTCGCGGAATGGGGGGTCAGAAGTGAATATAAAAATGTAAATTTATGTTTCTTTTTCAATATATTCAGCTGCTACCCTAATACATTTTTCTGATCTTTCAATTAGTTGTATACCTTCTAAAAAAAAATGTTTTGTTTTTGTCAGAAAAGTAAGCCGAAACTGGCTCCTTCATTTCTTCCATGAAGTTCCTTTTTCAATTTTAAGAAAAGATAATAATCGCTGAAAGCTAGGTCAGGGCTGTATGGTGGGTGATCCAAAATATCAAGGCCCACGTTATGCAGGGCAGCCAACGCAACACAACTCTTGTGAAGAGGCACGTTGTCGTGCAGAAGGAGGACACCTTTAGTTAATTTTCCCCTTCTTTTTCTTTGATGGCTTCTTTCAACCACTCTAGGATTGAAGCGTTGTATTCTTCAGTTATAGAGAGGGCTTTTATCTTTATAATCTATTAATGTATCCCTTCTGAATCCCAAAAAACGATCGCCATAATTTTTCCAACAGACTGTGCCACCTTAACATTCTTGGGTGGTGGTGTGCCTCGTGCATAGAGTCTTGTTTGGACACAGGCTCATAATGAGGAACCCAAGTTTCGTCCCCAGTAACAATTCAACTCAGTACACTATCTTGTCTTCACTACAGAGGTCCAAAAATGCGCGAGAATTTACTCGATTTTCTCATATTTCTCATATACTCATATTCTACACTTTCTTCCCGACTGAGTTGCTTGGTTGACGATAGTTCAAAAACGAATAGCTAGATTAAAATAAAATTTGTTATTTATACTAATAATAAGTCAGTGAACTCGTTATGTCTGAGTAAACTACTATCACTAATGACCTACCTACTCATTCCGTGAGATTAAAAACCGCCCTCCGTAGCTCTACTCATTTATTATGTCTTCCTTGTCAAAGGTACCAAGGACAAAACCCCATTCTTTTAGTGGTAGTAAATTCCTGGATCTACTATTACATTAGTACGGGGTTTTTCAGATTTCCCTATTCCGATATATTCTTCCTATCAAATTGAGTTTTTTTTTATCCCATTTTTTTCAAATATGTCTTATAGCGTATTTCCTTCGATGCAGCCACCTAATCTGTCGATTAGTTATCACCTGCCCAAAGACGTAGTTAAAATTTTATTATAAGTATAGATCAGCAGAAACACGTGACCTATCCTGTGTGGTCCACAATAATATTTACTATATACGAGTATGCATGTATTTGAACCCTGTTAAAAAGGCAATATCTATGCACGTTCCAAAGACATCGCGATGTAGGAAAGGCAGGCCTATAAACGCCTGGATCAGACAAATGCGACGACTTCGGCATTTCATTGACCTCAGTAACCGAGTGATCCAAAATCGGCGGGCCTGCCGATATTTTCTGAGGTCAAATAGGCGAACCCCACAGGCGGATCAGTAGAAATGCGGTGAAGTGGGAGGGCTGTGATCCCTTTCGGATCATAGCCTCGCTGATAAAAGGAAGAAGAAGACGAGTATGCATGTATTTAGCTAACAGAAGGAATACATCAAACGGCATCGTTATCGCCTGCGTCAAAATACGCATGTAGCTATAAATTTGCGCCTCAAGGGTAGGGAAGGAAATAAATCCATGCATTTATTTATTTTATACTGCGCCCAAAAGCCCACAAAAAAACCAGTACTTCTCAAACTTTTCGGAAATATAGTTTTATAATGCCTGATTTTGCATTTTTTTTTTTAAATCTCTGTGTATATTTATTTTAATATCTTAATCCCCTTAAAGAACATCATTCATTCATTCATTCATTTTCAATGGCCCGCTAATCCTTCATGAGGGTCGCGGGGGTAGGATGCTCAGGTGGACTTTCCATCCTTCTCGATCCTCCGCCATTGACTCCAATTCATCAGGGAGAATCCCTAAGCGGCTCCAAGAGAGATGTCGGACTTGATCCAACCACCTATTTCTGGGCCTTCCGCGAAGTCGTCTACCTGATGGCACGGCAACCATGGCGCGTCTTGGAAGCCGGTCTGGGGGCATACGCACTACGTGACCAAACCATCGAAGCATAGATCGTTCCGTTCGGAGAAGTAGCTGCTCAACGTTGAGCGCCTCGCGTACTCTGGTGTTGCGCACTCGATCCCTACGAGTTATTCCAACAACACCGCGAAGGAACCTCATTTCGGCAGCTTGTATCCGCGATCTTATTCTTTCGGTCACTACCCAAATTTCATGACCATAGGTGAGAGTTGGAACATACACCAAGTTAAAAACCGATAGCTTAACTTGAATACTAAGTTCGGCCTTCCTTATAACAGATTGGCCAAGCTCTCTCAAAATTGATCCAGCCTGACCAATTCTACAGGATAACTCGGCATTGCTGCTCCCATCACTCGTGAATAAAACCCCGAGGTACTTAAACTTCTCCACCTGCTTCAGTGGGACTCCACTAACATGCAGAGTGCACTGAATGGGTTTTTTGGAAACGACCATTACTTCCGATTTGTTCACGTTGATCTTCATTCCAGCATCATCACAAACGGCTACAAACCTTTCGAGTGCGCGCTGAAGTTCGGTTTGAGAGGACCCAAGGATGACCAAATCATCCGCAAAGAGCAGATGACTAATCCTTAGGTCTCCCACTTTGAAACATTCTCCGCCACGGCTGCGCTGCAACATCCAATCCATATATACAATGAAGAGGAGAGGTGACAAAACGCACCCCTGGCGGAGTCCAACGCCCACAGTGAAAGGTATTGATTTAACAGCGTTTATCCGAACACAGCTTTTACAGTTTGTATATAAAGACTGAATCGCCCTTAACAGGGAACCATCAATCCCATACTCCTGCACAACACTCCAGAGTTTGCCTCGAGGAACCCTATCATACGCTTTTTCCAAATCCACAAAACAAGTGTAGACAGGTTTGGCATATTCCCAGGCTTTCTCAAGAACCATTCTGAGAGTGAACAACTGGTCGGTTGTGCTTCTACCGGGACGAAAACCGCACTGCTCATCCCCCAAACTGTCCTCAACCACAGCTCTGGAACGCGTTTCAAGCACCTTAGCGAAGACTTTTCCAGGGAGACTTAAAAGAGATATACCCCTGTAGTTGGCGCAATCTCTTTTGTCCCCTTTTTTAAAAAGAGGAACTATCACCCCCATTTGCCAATCACCAGGTGTTTCACCGCATTCCCAGGCCACTTTAATGACACGCGAGAGCCACTGCACTCCCTCTTTACCTAAAGCCTTGAGCATTTCTGGCCGAATTTCGTCCACACCAGCATATTTGCCAACTTTTAGCGCTTTGATCGCCAAAGTTACTTCCTCTACCGTAGGACTACTTTCCGCCCAACTCTCGACCATAGGTCTGTCATCTTCGGTGCCCTGTTCGGGATTGAGCAATTCTGAAAAGTGCTCGCTCCATCTGCGTAAGATGTCCTCCTCATTGGAAAGAAGTCTACCGTCTTTGGATTTGACTCCTTCAACGATATTCAACTTTTTTCCTCTGAGTCGGCGGACGGTCTGCCAGAACATCTTATTTGCAGATCTGTGGTCGCGTTGCAATTTCTCGCCAAACTCCTTCCAAGACTGTTCTTTCGCTGTTTTCACAGCTAATTTGCAAGTTCTTCGCGCCTCAGTGTACCGATTTCGAGAATCGGAGTTCCCCAAGTGAATCCACACTTTAAAGGCTCTCTTCTTCTCTCTGATGGCTTCTTGAACCCCGGGCGTTTTAAACCAAGCAGTTCTTTTCTCACCACCAGCCGCCACACCAAGCCGCTTCACTCCACAAACATCTCCCGCAGAGGCAATAACCGCTGTTGAAAACAGTTGCCATTCTTCCTCTACATTTGATGGAACAGTTGGAATTCGTTCAAACCTTTCAGATATTTGCCGTGCAAATGTCTCCCGTATCTCATCGTCCTGTAACCTCTCCCATCGTATGCGTGTAACCATCCTTGGTTTACGCTTTGGTAGGGGAGGCACTCTCTCGCTAAGATACAATTTGCACAGCACTAAGTGATGATCAGTTGACAGTTCGGCCCCTCTCAACATCATACTAATTCTAATTGGAGATAAAGACCAAGCTTCTAAGGTATAGATCGCCAAAGTTTTGTTAAAATCGGTAAAGTAGTTTCTGCGTGATACCTGCCCAAAGACGACCTTAGTTATCATTTTATTATATTGTTACGCGAGCCCAGGAACATAAACCGCACAACCGAGAAACATCGCGAAAGTCGTAGAACTTGTCAACGAGAAGGCCGCCTGGAAAGCGGCAGCCAAGTATAAAAGAAAGTAGGCAGAAACCAAGAAAAGAGTTCTTTGTTGGCAGCAGTGAGAATGATCACTAGAGACGTGCAGTTCTCAAGCAAAGATAAATTGTACTAGATTTTTTGTGGAAAATTTAATTCGTTTGTAAAATCATTTATTTGAATAAAAAGGGAAGTTCACCCTCTCGGGAACCAGAGTACTTGTGTTTTTCCTCCAGCTTCCGTCCAAACCTTGGAAGTTCTCGGCGTAATCGGCGATTTTTGCTACAATATGTATGTAGCTAGATTTAACAAATCCTGAACCCATAAAACAGCTTTGAAGTTTTCCTCGTACTCATAGCTTTGTAAGCTCTTTCATTTTTCTTAAGTTTTGTTTATACATTTGTATGTACACTGCATCAAGCAAATACCACAGAGTAGGGTTTATGATAACCAATTTTGCAGTTCTTAAAGTACAAGGCATCCTAGAGAGTAGTTTCATATGTTTCCAGTTCACTTTTCCAATGAATACGCATAACTTCCTGGAACGTCCGGACGACCTTACAAATACAAATATTTGTCGCAACAGCTCTTTAAAGTGCCATGGCCTAGCTTCTCGCAACCACTCATGTTGTGTGCGTTATATTTTTCACACGAATGAAAGGGACCTACAGTTTTTAATGCCGATTCCGAACGGCGATTTGAGAAGCTTTTTCGTGACAACAATACTTTCGGATGTTTGTCAGACACTCGCGAGAGGTGGGACCGTGAAAAAACTTTTTGGTATTTTCTTGGATTCGAACTTGGAACCTCATGCGTAGTGATCCGACACACTAACCACTTACGCCACGGCGCCCACGACACTCGAACGACCTTGAAAACCTAATAAAAAAAAATCTTTATAGACCTTCTTAAAAAATTATTTTTTTTCCTTAAAATGACTCGAAAATAAGTGGAATGCTTGATTAAATTTGATGACTTAAACAATGAATAGTTATGGTTGGGACTCTAACCACATATGTACGCTATATAGACGCCAGTTAATTTAGTTTTAGCTAACTAAATTGCCATTTTTTGTTAAAAAATAATAGTGCGCGTTATGCCGTTTTATCAACTAATACGCTTTGTTTCGACCACACCTAATAACTTGGGGACGAAATCAGTTAAGCAATCCTGCTGCTTCTCTACCAGACATCTGAAACAAGTCTGAAAATTCCTCAGCGATCTGTTACTCCAAAAATTAAGAGGTAAATCAGACTGGACTTTTCTTTGCAGATTATCTAATGGATTATGCCTAGCTCCTCTACCAATCGATCTTATGTGGCCTTTATATTCAGCTCAGTTCTCAGTTTCATTGAACCACTTATTTAAGACCATAATATTGGCGAGACTTACCCTGTACAGAATAACACTCCTGTCTTCACTGAATTTCTTAGAAGCTCCTCTTGTTGGTACGCTAGGGTGGAACTAATTTTCAACTGATTTTAACTAATTTGTGCAAATTTTGGGTTAGAGCTAAATCCGAAGTGTACCCATAGCACCACCATGCACTAGCAAGCTCATTATTATTTTTGTTTTATTCTGGAAATTTTAAAAAGTTTTTTTGATATCCATATTACCTCCTTTAAGGGTCTCTCCACTAAGCTCAAAGGTCAAATAATTAGTCTTTCAAATCATTTTCCACTCTGTTTGTTATGGTAAGCACTAATTTTGGCACCTCTTTCCACATCCTAGGTCACTGTTGCTGAAGTGGGTTGTAATGACAACGTTTTAAGTATCTTTTGAGTGTGTTTGCCAATCACAATAATCAGCAATATTACCAAGGTGTATGCTGCACAAAGGCCCTACCACATGCTATTAAAACTTCCCAAACATAGCTAAAGAAAATCAAACATTTTCTCAATTGCAAGTCCTGCGGTCTACAAATTTACACTGAATAACACTCTCGGTCAGTCATCGTATCCGTGGTGCCAAGAAAAATGTTCAATTTTTCAACCTGTCAAATAGGCAAACATCACAAATTCATCCATTTGTTTGAGGTATCTGAATGCCACCTCGTCGATCTTTTTGCAACACTATTTTCGTCAAACGGTAGAGAGACGGATGTACTACGTACTGCGCGCCGGACCACCCACTGTGTGGGTGCGTTACGGTGGCTAGGCCACCAACTACAGCCGACTAGCCCCACTAGGTATACTGTATTGCATTAACATTTCACCGTTTTGTTATTGTTTCGTTTTCATTCGGCTTCGGCCGGTGGTGGTGCTGCGGGCCGGCCCGAAATGCCTCTTCTACCTCACGGATTCCGATGCCAAATAGAATTTAAATTCACAACACCATTGGTGGCGGTGTACATTAGCGGTGGCTGTTTTCGGTCGCATTTCGTGGATTATTTCACTCGAAATCACTTTCGAAGCAATTGACTTTTATCGAGCGGCAACCGTCGAAATGTCATTGGCAATCGCCATTACACAAAAGCCATTTCCGCTAAGCGAACAGCAGGAAGTTCGAAATTAGCCACTTGACAGTTTGAAATAATTACCTCGGGAGGAAAACGGCCCAGTAGTGTACCCGTACGGTGCTGAAAAATTGCTCTTCCTTTGGGTTTGACTGGGGGTAGGGGGATGGTTGCTTTAAGATACCCGAAGTCCTTTTTTACAAACACAGTAGCATGGGGTTATTGTGCTGGTGTAGCTTTATGCGATTCATTTAACTCCTAGGCCACTTAATACCTTCATCATTTTAATTCCGAAAGGACGAAGGCGCTCACCCCCACACGGGTTTTACCAAAAGGGTTACTCTTGCTCACCAAGAAAGTGTACTCAAGGAGATACAAGGATCTTTTACTCTGTTGTACACCTCAAGCTATTCCACTTGGATTGTCCTTTTCATGAGTGGGGAGTGGAGGGGGAGGCGGTCGGCGAAGCGGTTGGCAAAATGGTGAAGAAAATTTACATTCTCCGAAAAGGCAACACATGGGGATGATAAATTTTCATAAAATGCCGCCAACGACGAACTCGCCCACCACCCAAAAAGGAACACGACAACAACACGTCGTGTTAAACTCTTGGAAACCACATAATAATTCTTAAGACCGACAGGACAACAAATTTAATTTAAAGTTATTCGAATGAAGTGAAGGCGGCAGTGGTGATATGGCGGTGGTAGTGGTAGTGGTGGTGGTGGTGATTGTGGACAACTATGCTTGCTCAAGGTATTCCAACACTGGCCGTGGAAAGAAAGCATGCAGTGGAGAAATTAATAAGATCCATAGAGTTGAATGAGCGGAAGGACTTTCTTGCAATTTCTTTTCAAAGCATTTCGTACCGAGAAGTTAGCGTCAGGCGTCTCGCTGAAAATCTCTGCCCAGCCGCATTATTCTGAAACAATTTATGTATGTACTATTCTAGTTCATGCCCCATGGACTGGGTTTGAATTGTCGCAGTCATCGATTGCTTACTGAGTATTCCACTTGAAACAGTACATTAAAATCGTATCGTCCAATTGACAACATTTCTTCCTAGCATTTAAAACTCACCGGTTGGGGATGCCTCTAAAACCACGAAACTCGTCCTTTACGGATGCTTCTTCCTTGTCTCGATAATGGCAAAACTTTTCAGCTTAATCTACCTATCCAAAGTAACACTTCTTCATTGAGAGTGTCTTGGAAATTTGGAAATATGCTTTTACAAACTGTCCTGAAAAGAATTGTATGTTGACTGCTTTCCGAAATACAACCTCATTTTTCTTTTTCAATCTGGTTACCCGGGGTTATGCTGAGCTTGGCAGATTGGTTGAATCTATCCTGGAATCCCTTACATGTGTTACATATTGAGCACAACAGCCTATAAAGGGCTTAGACCTAGCTTCTCGCAAGCATTGTGTTGTCTACGTTATATTTTTCGCACGAATGGAAGGACCCACAGTTTTGTGCCGTAACCGAAGGCTAATTTCTATTTTGTTTTTGAGAAACTTTCTCATGACAATAATGCTGTTGGATGTTTGTCAAATGTTCGCGAGAGTTGGGTCCGCGGAAAAATTGTTCGTGTTTTCTAGTATTCGAATATTGAACCTCACGCGCAGTTGTTGGACACACTAACCACTGTGCCGCGGTGCCCACTTCTTAGCTCTACGCCAATCTGGGACTATATCGAACCATAGATTATTAAGAAATACCTGGGGTCGAATCGCGTCCTCCATGAACGGATAAATCGTCACGTAATTTGTATGTATGTTGTTGCTAGATCTACCAACAACAGAATACAAATTATGTTACCAGTCAGGCGATTCGACCCCTGGTTTGGATGGCATGTACATACAATTAAGATACAGCTTGTCAGTTGGTGGAAAGTGATATGGTCAACAAATTAGCTGGATGCTGATAGAAATGGTTCTATCCCTGTCTGCATTATCCTATAATTCCTTTTGAACATTACAGTAATTTTTTTCTTTAAAAAAATTGTGAAATAGTAGTTCCCTCTATTGCAAGCCCCACTGTATAGCTGGGTTATTCAACCCTTCAAACACTCTACAGAGAGAAAGTTTTCTCTTTGCGATGACGTCTTTTGACCTGAAGCAAAATGTTCCTTCTTTACAATGAATACCTCCTCAAGGCATCATGGTTGTGCTCACACATGTGTACAAGAGTATATGTATCCATTTAAGTTGAAGTATACTTTGGAGCAATTTGGTCGGTGTCGATGTAAAATTATCTCACAGTTCCCATGGAGTGGGTTACTTGCCGGGTTCATCCCTCGAAGAAATCCCCTTTTCGTTAGGTGAGGTGTCTTAACCAACATCTTGGGAACATCATGTTATCTAATGAAATAAATTTCTTGGGTCTGGACTTTTCCTTCGTTTTAAGTTGAACTAATTAATAAATATTAGCCTCTTAAGTTGGATTAATTGGCATGCGTTAGTTATATGGGATAAGTTTTGTAAAGGACGCCCAAAAGATACACTCATATTGTAAATAGTATTGTACAGGAGCTGTTGTGGAAATTATTTCTTGGGGACTGGGTAAGTCAGTTCTACTGAAAGGAGTGTGTTGGCGAACTAAACTGGGTTATCAGCGGTGGGCAGTTGACAATTTGTGCTGGAGGAAAAGTTCAGAAAGGTATTGCGGTGGCGGTAGCGTGTGTGGGCTATTTGATGATGATGCTCAATTAACGTTGACATTTAACTGGGAGGTTTATTTGCGTCAATAAATATTAAGGATGGGTAAGGCTGTAAAGTGCTTGGAAATAGGTCTGAGTTTACTTCGGCTCTTACGCTTTTAAAGTAAGTTTAATCATAAACTAGCGTCAGTACTTTTTCTTCATAAAGTATCGTTACATTGTGACAAGAATGGAATAAAACAATTTCTGTGTAAAATCAAAGCTCTCTAGGTTAAAATGTATGGGCCACTGTATGTAGATACAGTTGAAGATTTAACCAAAAGGTGTCATTTGCTTCTCCTAACTATGAATAAACACAGTCGTCGTTATTATAGTTATAGCACGGTCAATGACAAATAGCTGGAGTTCACGAGTCCTAGAGCCTGAATCGGCCTCGAACAGTGAAGAGGTTATTTTATCCTGCAAATACATTACAATGACTTAAGATCAACCTATAGATTTGAAATTCGGAACCTGAAAAGAATACAAATCCCATATCAACTTACGCGCTGCAAGAAATTTCTCCACCTCTAATTCAAAGCCTAGTACAAAACGAAGCAGTAATTCGGGCCAAAACCAGAGTACTACAAAAATGCAAAAACTTGTCAGGAATAATACAAAGGAATGCGGAGTGCTTTTATTCTTTGCGGACGATATAGAATCTCATGTTATAGCTTTCATGTTCCCTGATCAATTTTGTTTGTATTTTTGCAACTTTTACAAGTTCTTCTGCCACAACCCTAGTATAGACGTTCGATTTCAAAATGAAGCAAATGCGAAACAGTCACAAACAAACCTCATGTATCGAAATGAACAAATGAATCTCTTTTCGTATACTCTCTTCCCGCAGAAGGTTTGCATCTCTATGGACTTATCTTTTTGGCTGTAATAACGATGGTTTCCAAAAGAGTTAATTTGAGATCAAATCTTCATCTGAAAAATGCTGGTAAATTTACTCATTATTTCTGATTAAGTATATGCTCGTCTACACTCATCACATATCTGCTTTTTATCCACATGTGCACCATTTCATATCATGAATTCTTTGACGATGTAGGTTATGTATGTGTATTATAGTCTACATACCCCGTGATTGCCCGGCCATAGCCAGACTTAGGCTAAAACACTTTAATAAAGGCGTTACATCACCTTCTGACGTCACCTCTTCTTCAGCTCGAACTATTCTTAGCTTCATTAATGAATTTGATTTCAGCTAGTTGACAATTAACCAGAGGAAAGCACAAAAGATCTTTTTAGGTCGCAGTGCTCCAGGGGTCATTCTCTGCCTTCCTCCCCTTTTACCTCAAAAAAAAAAAAAAAGTCTATTCTCTCTATTGTGGGCTACGCAACTACATAAGGTTATAGTTTCCTATATACGAGTAAGACAATTTATGAACTTTCTTCTACTAGATTTATTGCTGGCAATTTCGACATACTCCGCTTGAACCCCATCTGCCTTGTTGAAGCTCCAGACCTAAATATGCGGTTGCTAAGCCAGCCTCAGTCATAGCTAAAATAGTTTAATTACCAGCAGGCCAACTAAATTTAACGTTATTGTAACCAACTAGAAATAGCAAGACATCAAAGGGTGGGCGCCGTGGTACATGTGGTTAGTGTGTCGGATCACTGCGCGTGAGGTTCCATGTTCGAATTCCAGAAAACACCAAAACGTTTTCCACGGTCCCACCTCTCGCGAATGTCTGACAAACATCCGAGAGTATTGTTGTCACGAGAAAGCGTCAGAAAAACAAATTGCTCTTCGGATACGCCACTAAACTGTAGATCCCTTCTATTCGTGTGAAAAAATATAACGCACACAACACGAGTGGCCTGCTTATAATATAACCAAACTTAATAAAGTACAAAGAACGGCATGCATAGGCACCACAGGCGCTCTACGCTCAACCCCGACCGACACTCTAACAGTCTTCTTGCATCTCCTACCTTTAGATCTACAGGTAATAAACATCACAGCACATAGTGCGGTCAGACTCAGGGAGTCTGGGTGCTGGTTTATGAAACCCTATGGGCATAGTAACATTTTAAACTCTCTACCAACAGAACTCGCTTTGCCCACAACAGATTACATGATGCCCAAATTGAATTTTACAAAACGCTTCGACGTTCAATTCCCCACAAGGTCAGAATGGCAAGATGGACAGGTGATTAAGGATTTCGACGTAACAATCTACACAGATGGCTCAAAGATGGACTGTGGAGTAGGTGCGGGTGTGTTCTCCGAATCCTTAAACATCTCTAAATCATTTAGGCTCCCGGATTCTGCCAGTGTGTTCCAGGCAGAACTACTCGCTGTCCGGGAAGCTTGCCGTCAGATCAAAACACACACCAATATAACGCCGAGGCAAAAGATCGCTATTTTCATTGATAGCCAAGCAGCCATCAAAGCCATTGCATCGGTTACTACAACCTCCAAGCTGGTGCTTGAATGCCAAAATGAGCTAGCTTCGCTAGATAGCCAATCCATGGTAACCCTGATTTGGGTGCAACTTGCAGATGAACTGGCTAGGCAAGGCTCAGCCCTCCACAGCTCTCTTGTGGAATCAGTTCAGATTCCGCTTGGAGCAGTCAAAGCAGAAATATCGTCAAAATTCTTTGCCCAAGCCAACCTCAGATGGTCTAGGCAAACAAACTGTGTCATATCCAGAAAGATGTGGCCAAACTACAACAAATCGAAAACAACCGACTTCTTAAACAGAACGCGTAGGGACATCGCCAGGATAACAGCAACCACTACGGGTCATTGGCCTATAGGAGACCATGCGGTCAAACTAGGTATCCCGTACAACACACATTGTCGCAGTTGCAATGTCGCAACTGAAAAAGAAACCCTTATCCACTTTTATGCACCTGTCCGGCACTAGCTAGGGCCAGACAACGAGCTTTAGAAAAACCCTTTTTCGACTCCCTTGAGGAAGTATCAGAGAAAAACAAAAAAGATCTAATAATCTTTTTAAACTCCACAGGCTGGATCTAGAGACTCCACACCAACACACCTTTTTTATCCAGGTACATGAGTTTTGTGGTATCAAAAAGGCACCTAGTGCTAATTGGGTTCTTTTCTTAAGAAGAACCACCACACCTACCTACCTACCAACACGAGTGGTTGCGAGAAGCTAGACCCAGGCACTTGAAAAGCTGATGCGCCAAATATTTATTTATTTTAAGGTATCAAAGGAACACTTGACCAACCTGCAGTCTATTATTTAAGAAGCCAGTACTTCAAGTGCTGCCGGAATATCTTTAGAAATATGATTTCTAACGCCGTTAATGGCCTTATCGAATTCTATTCTAGATCACTTAGTAAACAAGACTACGGGGGCCCAGTCACGGTCCACCACCAGATCATACACGATCTAATTAATATGACTGACCCACAAGGACAGTGAGACAAATTCTGCATACAAATTTCAATTGAACTTTTTTCTCGAACAACCCCAAGGAAATCTTCTTCTTCCTATTTCGGCCAGGTTATGATCTGAACTCAAGGGATCATAGTCCTCCCTCTTCACTGCATTTCTATTGATCCACCTGTGGTGTTCGCCTGTTTGACTTCAGGTTATATCGGCAGACCTCCCGATTTTTGATCACGTCGTTACAAATGTCGTCGTAAACCAAATGCTGGTGTTAATGCATTTGTGTGTTCAAAGAGTCTTTAGGCCTCTCCTTCACGATATCACAAAACACCAAGGAATAAACTAGTGTGTGATTCAATCGTGATTAATCCAAGATGATGATAGGTCCAAGATTGATAGGTTCAAGATTTCCAGATTGGTTTGTTATTAGTTTATGAAAATTTATGCCCTTATGTCGCTTATTTAGTAACCCTGAATCTGGAGCGACTCTGCAAATAGCCTACCAGGACCATAATTAAGACTGACAGAACTTCTTCTTGAAGATAGATTCTGACTGATAGATGTTGACTCCTTTCCATTTTGAAGTACCCAAATGCCTTTCTGATACCATCTAAAAAGTATCTGGTGCAGCTTGATTTTCGGTTTTAATTTCGACAAAAATCGGGAAAGGTACCACTAGCATTTATAAATTTTAAAGGCTGGGCCCTGGCACTTAAAGAGCTGTTGCGCCAAATACTTCTTTTTTTGTTTACACCCAAACACTTTTCATACATACAATGCAAATAGGATTGCTCCAGAAATTTTCTTCAACAAGTAACGAGACATTTGATTTGATTGCTTAGTCTCATTAATTGAGAGAATTTTAGTGTAGGGAGTACTAGAAATTAAAAGATATGACTGGGCTAACAATCTAACGGTGAAAATGTCTAATCTGTTACGAAGAACTTTCTAAAGGAAATAATCGTTTATAAATATAATTTGAGCAGCAAAAGGCATCTAGTGTTGCACCCTATCAACCACCAGTTCCAGGCACACATAAGGACACACTGTATTCGGGATTCTGTTTAGGTGAAGTTTGATAACGGAATAATCATAAGGCATTTAAAGGATACAAAAAAAAAAAAGAAAAAAACGAGTACAAATACATCCTTTCCAACTGATTACTGTCCCAAAGGAAGTCATAATTCCCTTCCTAACAACAGATGCATCAATTGCGTCTTTCGAATTTCAAAACTATTTAAAATCCTTTCGTCCTAATCAAATAAGCGCACACCAAACAGAGTAGTATCCCAAAAAACAATACGTACACATTCGAAAAACAGTAAAACACATTGTTACCACATTGACCAATTTCACCTACCTCCCGCACACGTGTGAGCATGTGCATGCAGCACACGAGCTAATCAAATAAGTAGCAACTATAATCCTGTTGCTCTGGAGTTATCCTTTGCTGCCTGCAACAGCATGTCCGGCAAACCGAGAATTCGTCTTTAATTAACTTACCAGCTTTCACTCTGCGGGCTACCCTAATACCCAAACAACACTGAGCACCTCTATTAGTCCAGGGACTTTGGTGTTGATTTGCATAAAAAGGTCCTTTCGCTGCCAATTGGTTTTGTATTTGTGTACAACAAATCGGAAAACGAAAAAAGAGAGGGCTATTCGAATGCTTTCCTGGAAAAGATCACTTCTCAAGTTGTTTACTCAAACCCAATCGGACTGTTAGCATTCTCCTGTGTAGCGATCATAAAAGATGACGAGAGTCTTTTATGCGTCTTTATGTGAAGATAAAGTGTCATTGCGTTTATCGTATAAACACAAAATGCCACGGAGATATGCATTGAAAAGATGACAGGCAGGCAATTGAACGAACGATATGATAAAGGGTTTAAGCGCAACATCTGGTGACTGTATGGTGAGATATTTCTTCTTTATTTTTTTTTTAAGGCCGGCTTTCGAAATTTTCTTGTTTAGATAACATGAATGAGTTGAGGGTCAATTTAATGGTGGATGGAGCTAACTACCTTCAGTTCTTGTTGGATGTTCCCTGCATTTGACAGAAGTGTTTCTTTTTTTAGTTTTATTTCATATCGTGTTGCACAAGAGAAGCCAATCGGAACGGCATGCACATGCATTTGCATATATTTTTTTGTAGCAGTGCAATGAGTCATCCTTGTTGTGATCGCATTCTAACCTATGGAAACTCTTATAACCTACATACCGTCAGTACAAGTCAATTATTCAATAAAGGCATATGATGTGCCAAAGCCTGCCATTATAGAGAACCCTTAGAAAACGTTTGCCCTGTACATTGATAGCCAGGCAGCCATTGAGGCTCTGGAATCAACAGTCATTAGATCAAGGCTTGTAATAATCTGCAAACAGCAGTATCAAGAGCCAATGAGGTAAAAAAATGCTGGGTACCAGGACATATGTACACATAGATATTCTTTTTTTATATTTAAAATGAAACCTTTCGATGTTATTCGTTTTACTGTTTATACTCGGGTGTCGGGGCATGAGGTTCCAAGTTCGAATCCCAGAAAACACCAAAAAGTTTTTTTTCGCGGTCCCACCTATCGCGAACGTCTTACAAACATCCGATAGTATTATTGTCACGCAAAAGCACTTAAAGAGCTATTGCACCAAATATGTACACCTATGTATATATGTACCTAAACTTTGACCATTGTTTACTATTTGAAATGAATTATGGTCAAGGATGCCAAGGCAATGAAACTATACTAAATGTACAATACGTAATAAACAATTAATTTGCATTTATTTCAGATCAACCGAGACAGAATGCAACGACATTCAAATGATTCGAAGGAACAAGGAAGCTTGATATTCAGTTAAGGAGGTATGATATGGTGCTATATACAATGGGAATATTGATAATATAAATAAGCAATGCACCAGAATAAGGACGTCAGCAAAGAAAGCAGCAGCGGTAAACATTGTCGTCCTTTCCATCACTGACCCGGCAGATGCACTGACCCAACCAATGATTGCCAAAGATCTGGAGGAAAATACAATATTAATCAAAAGAGGCACAATTATTGTTTCCTCAAACATCGCATGTAACCTGCCTCTATGAACTCCATTGCCGCCAGTTCAAACGACATCACAATCCCAACCATCGTTGATTTATCGCTGCTGTCGCTAGTAAATACGAGTGACCATTTCAGTTTCTCTAAAATTGCTCTAAATAGCTTCAAATCTTTAAATATTGCAGAATCGCGTTCTTATGGAAACATTTTTACACGCATTTTCTTTAAAGATGACAACGGACGTCCACCCACACATCAAGTGCTCGTTGTAGGGATGCAGAATCCTCACTTATGATGGCTCCTCGTCAGCAAAGAATAATAGATGTACCTTGGGGTCCGTCAGTTTACCTTCAAGCTGATAGTCAAGTACTGTAATAAAGAACAAAGCACTTAAAACGCTTCCCTGGTGCACTCCGACTTTGATTGGGAACTCTTCGGTTACTCCAGCCGGGCATCTTACTCTTGTCTCTGCTCCTTCGTTCATGTCCATGATCATCTGTACATAGGTTTCTGGAACCCGTCAATGTCTTAGCGTCATATCAGATCTCGTGGTTGTCTTTCGAATGCCTTTTCAAAATCAACCAATACAATATGCAAATCCCTTAAGGAATCACGATGTTTTTCCATTATGATCCTTATTCTTTGGATTGTATCTGTGGTTAATTTACTAGCGAAAAACCCGCACTGATCATCAGCTAGCCGTATTATTTTTCGCAGTCTGTCACCTAATACCCGCTCAGCGATCTCAATGGTGTGTGACATCAGCTTAATCGAACGGTAGTTATCACAGTTTCGCGTATCACCCTTCCCTTGTATACAGGGAGAGGATAGCTTTTCATCCATTGATTGGGCATTGGATCACCTCTCATAAATTAAGAGAGAAGAATTCTGAGCCATCTGAACCAGACTCAGATGGCATCTCACTTTTCATTTTTTGGAGTGTGTGACCGCCTCACTAACTTCTTCGATTGTAATTTCGGGTATTTCCGCACAGTTAGGGATGACTCCTGGAAAGTATAGCCGGGGAAACTGCTCATTCAAAAGTCATTCACAATACTGCCGCCACCTCTGCAAAATTTTGTCGTCATCCACAAGAAGCTGGCCATCAGAATTGTTAATGAACTTAGGTGAACGAATCTCCTGAGCATACCTCATACTTTGGGCGGTTATTTTGAAGATCGTTGTGCTGCTGTTTATATTGTGTCATCGCAGCTCCTGGATAGCCTGGTTTGTATCAGCAACCGGGGAAGATATTTTCTCCAGCTCTCGATACAGCTCTACGCTTTTTTCTTGCAACATCTGTATTCCACTTCCAGTCCACATGCTCTTGCACAATTATTAAAGGTGCTTAGGGTGTACTGTAGCATTTCATTGATAGTGGGCAGGAATTTGCTTTATTCGACTTTGTCTTAGTTTCATTAGAATTCTTTTCACTCCTTCTTTTAGATTGCATATAGAATTCACAGCTTGTGCTTAGCTCCCTGCCTCCGTGCTTACTCGCCTTGTTTTGATCATGCATTCCATCCAACCTTAAAGGGAAAACATCTACGTTTGGGCTCTCTAAAGCTTGTCTGATAGCTTCCACTTCCACATCATTCAATCTAGGAAGCCGCTCTGGTGAATTCCTTGTGATCACTGAACTGCAAGGTGTAAAGTGTTCACTTTGGAGCGAATTTTAATGAGACTTTCTATGGCTTTGCAGAAGGAAAGAAGGAAGACTTATTGTCCTGAAATTCTTCGGAGTTGTGTGGCTGGACTTTCTCAATTTCACCATTACTTCACATCATGCTCGTGTTACAAAAATGCAGTTAAGGCCCTCCATTTGCTTTAATATGCTCCCTTGAATAAATAGATTCAAAAGTATTTTGAAGCGTGTAAGCCTTCAGCAGAGGACGGCTATGAATAAAAAAATGAAACTTGTGAATAAGTTGCATTAGTAATGTTTTGAAACAAGATAACTTACTTTTACTGAATGATTCAATATTTTAAAACACAAAGCACCATTAAAAATAGCCCTCAACTTCTATAAATTTATTTTTTATCAAATCGCTTTTAGTTACTCATTCCAACCTTGAGCGTATTGAAAACCACCGACTCGGCATTTTATCATCAAAAGAAGTCCCTCAATTTCTTCTGTAAACTCACTTCAGCTGATAAAATTTTATTTTAAGGTCTTTAAAAAGTCCATTCCATACATGACGCAAAGTTCTCAACCGAATGATGGTCCCTAAATGAGTACCAACTCCTCAGAGCTGATCTTTCAAATAAATGTGTCACCGCGTCAACAGTACTCGACAAATCAACATGCCTACTTGTATGTCAAATTTTATTATAAACATGCGTTGCAATGACATCACATCTTCTCATTTTAATTTTCATAACAAATACGAAAAAAAAGTTATATTACCATTCGAGATCGTTGACGCCAACCAGCCGAGAACGGGTTCAGTAAAAAAGTATATCTGCCTGGTATCACTTCTTTCCCTGAGATTACCCAAGCTAGCGAGGTCTTCTGTTTCCCAGGCACTTTAATAACACTTTGCACTCGGCTTGGCCGTTTCACTTAACCCCGTGAACGCTTCAAATGAAATTGATATGCTGCTGGCGTATAGATTAGTAAGCGAGCAACGTGGCTTATTCGGAAAAAAAATTATGCGGAGCGATATTTTTATACACTTGTAGCCAGGAATATTGCATCGCGGAAATTACTCGCAATTGGATGGTACCGCGCATCGGGGTCCTTAAGGGTGTTAATTAGTCCCTCCCGGTTGTATTGCATGGGAATCAACGGTGTTATATGCCGAGGAATGCACAGAGCGGGTTGAACAAACTCGAGCTTGTAACGATGACGAGCTGGTTATTTTTAGAACTGAGCTGTCATGCAAATTCTCAGTAGAATAATTTAAAAAGGGAATAAAATAATAAAAAATATGTGCGAATTAATTGCTTATCTGTTGCATTGTAGCGTGAGAGTAACATTTTAGGGGGAAGGGGGTGTCGTTTTAATTACTCGTAGTTTGATATGAAATTGTGGCGAATTGAAGTTTTACGTGATGAAGTTTACGCCAACTGTGGTTGGGGCAATTAATTTTGATCTACTTTAAGCTGGGTACACATAGGTTTGAACACCACAGAATAGTTTTCTCAGGATTACACCCAGTGACTGGGAAGTATAGTCAGTGGAAGCTTTGCGCAGAGGCGATATCGTAACCAATGAGGTCCTACCGAGGTGCGATTATTGCTAGTTGAAACTTAGTGGAATGGTAATCCAGTGAGAAGAGGAATTAGGTGAGTGGCAAATTTTACATTGAAGCAGAATACAGATATTGTAGCTCACCTAAAGACATAATTGGGTTTATCACCAACTCCGACATCATAACCGTGCTCTGATTTAGAGGAAATTACAATAGGCCCACATACAGCCGCAATGATTACGTGACCAATTCCCACCTTAGAAAGCAATCTGCTATCTAACGTTTTACACATTTTTTTTTTTTTCTCATATAACTTGGTAGGGACGCCATCTATTAGCAAACATATACATATATATCTAAACTAGCCCAAATATAAAATTGAAAGAAGTTCGTTAAAGCCGTTGGGGGAAACTACTTTTTTTCGAAAATCGTGTTAAATAATATACCGTTAATTTTTAGGTTGAACATAGCATTTCGAACCTGCCTCGAGGTATAAGTCCACAGAACTCAGACATAAAGTTTAAAGTAAATCCGTCACGCTTTTGCCAAGGACCTTAACGTGTTAGGCTTAAGTGACACTACAATCTGCGACTCTTGTGAAGAGAGCGACGACACCGCGAAATATTATCTCTCTGCCTTTGCTCGTATCAGGTGGCAGATCTTCGGTGCGGATGTGGTGAGTGCTGGTACTGTAAGCTCCTCATCACTGAAGTGCTTGCTTGGCTTTCTTCGAAAGTCAAGGAAATTCCAATAAAATGGGTAAATCAGGGTTTGCTCTCTGGCGGTACAATGGACTAGTTGTGACTGAGTGCTCCAGTCAAATGTTTCCTATCCCGACAAAAAAAAAAAGTCCGTCAAGCCGTAGGCTATGTTCTTTCCTGTGTTGGGCGCCAAAACAACAACAAAAGAGCTCATTACTGTCATACCTATACTTCTGTCTGTACTTGATGGGAAAATTACTCTAAGGCTATAAGAATTCCTCTGGCGTACGCGAATTACAAACACAAAGGGCAAAACGAAAGACAATGTCACGACATCCTGTCTTGACCCGTCTAGACATTATTCTGATTTATTCTAGACAAACATAATATAATTACAAGACAGACTAAGCCCAAACCCTCCTCGGCAAAGAAAGGATGGAGTTTATAGTGAACACACTCTTCCCAACGCATCGTGTTGGGCCTCCTGATACCTCTCCGGTCCAACTACCAGAAACCCCGATGTTCAGTGAAGAAGAGTTGATCCTCGCGTCGAAAACACTACAAAACCGAAAGGCCCCTGGACCCGACGGAATACCAGCAGAGGTGCTCAAGACTATTGCCAAGACATGTCCTCAGCTGCTGCTGAACATGTATTGTACAATACCTGTCTCCAGGAAGGGGTTTTCCCTAGGAGCTGGAAGTTACAGCGCTTGGTACTGATCAGCAAAGGAAAAATAGATCCGGATACCCCATCAGCGTACAGGCCTCTGTGTATGCTGGACAACCAAGCTTACAGCAGCCGTGCAGGGAGCAGGAGATTTGTCCGAAAGACAGCACAGATTCAGAAAGGGCCACTCTACGATTAGGGCAATTGAAAAAGTGGTAAGGACCGTCCAATTGGCTCAACAGGGCAACCACTATTCCTGGAAAATCGTATTGTTAGCAACTTTGGGGTGGCAATGGTCAAGTGGTAACGTCGTCAATTGCCACGCTTATGGTTCATGGTTCAAATCCGGATGTCAGCAAGCATTTATTTATTTTTCATAATATATAAAGTCAGTCCGATCAATTGCGAAAGCTGGTGTGAACACTACTGCGAAGGCATAACACTGGCAGTAGCTTGCTCATGTGGCTGGAAAATTTGTTCGCTCTGTTGATGGTGATTTGCCCTTGACATCGGTTAGCGGGAAAAGAGTACTGTGAATCAGAAGCAAAGACAAAAAAAATAACAGAAGTCCCCGCAGTTATCTGGACGCCACCCCCGGAGAATCTCTGAAGCATAAAACAACTGAGCTTCAAGAACCACTACATCAAAACCTTTTTCTCTCACTCTATCTATCCTTTCCAACGCCCGCACTATGTGTTAACATTTTTAAGGTATTCATAACCCTTTGGGTGCGCACAAATTATTACAAAAAAAAAAAAAAAAAACTCTGGACGTGCGAAATGCCTTCAATTCAGCCAGATGGAGCGATATGCTGAACGCCCTCGAAAGCATTTTTGATATTCCCGAATATCTCTTGCGGATGGTGAAGGACTATCTCAAGGACCGGAAGCTGTTATACAACACGGCAGAAGGACCACGAATAAAGGAAATTACTGCTGGAGCAGTGCAGGGGTTAATCTCGGGATCCGATGTCTGGAACATCTCCTACGATAGCATCCTTCGTATGGAAATGCCCGAAGACACCTTCCTGGTAGGGTATGCAGATGATATCGCCGCGGTGATTACGGCAAGAGACACCGAGAGCGCGCAAACGAAACTCAACCAGGTAATGAGGCGGGTGCACCTCTGGATGGAAGAACATGGCTTAGGTTTGGCCACAGAAAAGACATTCCTTTTGACAAAGAAGAGGATTCCAACTATTGTCGACTTCCAAGTCGGGTCTGAGGTAAAACCAGCAAGGACGCGGTGAAGTACCTAGGAATGGCCCTAAACATGAAACAGTTTCTGGCACCAAATAAGATCTGCTTTAGAACGAGCTACGAGGCCCAACAGCCAGCAAGAGAAAGCTCCTGATGACAGTCACCCACGCCATTCTCCTGTATGGGGCGAGATATGGGCCGACGCACTACGTCAAGACAAATACAGGAAACAAATGGCAGCAGTACAAAGGCGAGCGGCACTACGGGTTGCAAGTTCGTACCGAACGGTGTCGGAACCAGCCGTCCTTATAGTCGCGGGAGCGACCCCTATTGATCTCCTTGCAGCAGAGAGGAAGTACGTCTACGACAAAAAAGCGGAAATTGGAGTGGAAGCGGCAACCGAGGAGGCGAAGGTGCTCACCAAGCAGAAATGGCAGGAGAGATGGAGCTCAGAAAGCAGAGGACGATGGACCGCGAGGCTGATTAGCAACATCGCTGAATGGAAGAGACGGAAACACGGGGAAGTAAATTATTACGTCACCCAATTTCTTACCAGACGCGGTTATTTCAACGCCTACCTCCACGGAATGGGCAAAACAGGGAGCCCGGCTTGCCAATATGGCGACTCAGAACTGGACGACTCAAACCACACGTTCTTCTAGTGCAACAGATGGGAAGCTGACAGGGAGGCGCTAGAATCTATAATCGGCATCATTGCCCCGGAAAACATAATGACAAAAATATCAATGAGTGACCAGAGCTGGAATCAAGTACGTTCAAACAAAAAAGAGAGAGGAAGACCTAATAATCACCTTCATGAAATTTATGTAAGCCTGATGTAAGCCTTACCGGCAAAAAAGAATTAACCCGCAAGCAAGAGACAAATATGAAAAAGCCGGCTCCGAAAGAGGAAAGAAAACGACACCACTCTGAAGTAATGCAAAAGCGGTTCCGGAGTGGATGGTGTCAAGTTGAAAAAAGGCTAAAGGTGGTTTTTTTACTAAGTAGAAAGTCCCACACTACTTGGAACAGAGCGGGCCTGTTTCTTGTGAGCAGTAGCGTTTTCCACCACCCCTTAGGCAAAAAAAGAAGAAAACCAAGCCGTATGTCATCAAGATCTGACAGGCTTGTGGGAATAGCGACCATAAGATTTTTAAAAAATAGTTCAATATCCATAACAGTTCTTCAAACTGATACCAATCAATTGTCTGTCAGTTCAATCACTTGTGAAAGCTTATGTCAACACGATTGCAAAGGCATAACACTGGCAGTAGATTGATTGGCATACCTATGCCATCAGGAGGTCGGGAAAAAAATTACTGTGAATCAGAAACAAAGACAAAATAACAAAACAAATCTCGCCAGTTATCTGGACACGACCCCTGAAGTTTTTCTGAACCTTCCTCTCTCTGTATATCCTTTCCAACGCCCGTACTCTATGAAACATTTTATGGGTATTCATAACCCCTTCAGTGAGCGCAATTTATAAAAAACAATGCCTCGGAGCTAAGAATTTCCTGCTTAGTTACTGGACTTAAACATGCATAAAATATAGAGCTTTAATCGAGTAAATGGTGTTTATTTTTATTTAAATACGATAGGGATAACTGTCAAACCTAGTTGTCTTTTCTTTTTGACATTTATAATATGTGCTGTATAGTTTGGCAAATCATCACGAAGAGGCTCACACTTGAACAATGCTACCAAATTATGCAAATTTGGACTGAAAATAGGTCGTCGATTCGCGATACTTATAAACCACTTCATAATATTTTTTAATTTGGCCCACATAATCGTCCATATGAGCAGTCCATCCATCAAACTGTGGGTAGAGTTCGTAAAAGAACTTGGCCTACACACGGATAAGATCCAGCTTATGCAGAAATTAAAGCCACGAGACGAGATTAGCATCGTTTTTTCACTTATTGGGCTCTACAGCAGTTGCAAGCTGGCCCGTTGTTTTGTTGCAAAACTGAGTTCAGCTATAAGGCTAATTTTTGACTTAATGAATTTATTCATAATTGTCGCATATGGGCATCCCATGAGGCCGGATCTCTCTTTACGGTCAATGAAGGTCGTAACTGGACCCTGATCAATCAATATTTCCAGACGAGATGTGGTTTCAACAGACCGAAGCCATCGACCTATTGAAATCACTATTTTATGGCAAGTTCATTTCAAGAAATGGATCTGCAAAATCACTAATAAACCAGCAACAATTGGCGCCTTGGAAGCTAACAGTGTTCGTGTGATTCGTGACACTGCTCGAAAAAGTGACCACAAAATGAACGGACAGAATGCGTTCGGTCAAAATAGCCGCGGTGGACGCATGCCCGAAATCATTTTCAACTATGCATTAGTGCCAAGAAGGATCAATTCAATAAAAGAAAAAAACACCCTTAGTAAATGAATGCTATAAAGGAATTAGGGTACATAATACCGTCGTGTAAGATTCGAAAAGTCCGGAGTAATTATTCTTCGGGTTTTTGACCAGATCCTTAGCAGCACTGGACTACTAGATTCCGAAACCTCTTGCTTTTGAACCAGACAATAATACTGTGAATCAGAAGCAAAGGCAGAAAGTAACAAAAATTTCCTCAGCTATCTGGACGCTACTCCCGGAGTTTTTCTGAGACATATCTTAGTTTCTGACTATTACACCAATCTGTCTTTCTCTTTATCTATCCACTCCAACGCCCTTACTATAAAGAAACATTTAAATGCGATAACAAGAGACTCTAAGACGTACTAATTGTTCCCATTGTACAAATTGTGCAAAGAACAGTACCCTCATGTAAAAACATAAAATATCTATAAACTCCATTCATAGCTTCCAGGTACCATTTAACCCTTAAAACCACAAACAAAGTCAGACGCTAAAGGTAGGCGCCTGCAGGAAGATAATCGAAAAAATGTGCACAAATCGTCACACCTCTTCCTCACCTTCATGATATGAAAAACACTCCCAACGCATGTATTTATGAAAGAAATCCTAGCGCCTCCTGGCGTTATCCTCAAAAGAAAAAATTGAAAACCAACATCAGCCAAATGCAAGCATTTGCCAAAAAAGTAATTACACTAAGGACAACACAACTTTCCAATTCCATGCACCATCAATCCAACGTGTGGACAAATCCTACACAAACCAATTGTAGAAAAAAAAGGACGACACTCATCCCATAAGCAAAAAGGATCAATGAATGAGTGATGGCTGAGAAAAATCAATTCACACCTTCTGGGCACACATTTGGCCAACACATGTTGAATGAAAGGTCCTTGCACAGATACACCGCGCCCAAGCATCATGTGGGTTCATGTCCATAGTTAAGATGATGACACTGATTTATGATGGCAAGGATTCTATTGTAGGTAAGTGTACACAACCTACAACACACCGTAGGTAAATGAACCCCTACTACGATGAGTGATTTGAATTTTATTTTTCAGAAAGAATTCTTATTGCAACCAGGACACCATAGAGCTCTACCAAAACGGAAGAGGATAACAAAGTCATTTATTAAATCCTCAAATTTGACACCCTTCCTCGAGATATTAAGGGAACACATTTGGCTACCGCGTAGCGCATCTGTGAGTAAATGGCAGACTAAGTGAATATGTAATCGGTTTACCATATTCATCCTGTTTTACAGCTATGTGCGTCCATTCACTTGCAGTGGCTTACAATCCTGTGCACGGAAGGACGAAATCTCATTAGGACGTTCGACGCGCGCAGAAGCCGCTATTCAATCAATTAATCTACTTCTTGTATATTTTAAAATTTAACGAAACGGGGTTGCAGCTCTAATAGTCCTTCACCACCCCATGGAATTCAAATCCGTGTGCAAGGACTTAGGACTAAGCTATGTGCACATAAAGGTAAAAAAAGATTTTCTCCAACACACCCATATAGAGTACGGAACCCCTTTTCCCATTTCCCTGCGAAGAACTGGAAATTAAAACCACATCCTCATGAGTCCTGTTTGAATCACAGGAACTACCTTAATATCGACTTTTATTACCGTCGAATTCAGCAGTCCCCTTTGCAATCAAAGGCAACAAAAAAAAATTGAACGTGTGCCAAATGCAGCCCGCGAGACATGCCATCTGTCATCCAGGGGTAGGTTTTTCACCTCCACACGGGGACATAAGATCCTTTTCCAAGCAAATAATCAACGAACAATGCGATACGATGAATTTGATATACGAGAGGATTCGAATCAAGCAGAAGGATTAATGCTGGTTCGTACGCGCGTCTGGCAAGGACCGCACACTCTGACAGAGGGATTCTGAGAGACAATTTTCTCCTGAATTCCTGATGGCAGGTATGAAATTCACCGCTAGCTCGTGTCATGAAAAGGGGGAATGATGACATACGGGCGAGCAAGGGTTCAGGTTTATTTTAGTTTTTTTTTTTTTTATTCTTTCAAGCTCGTCCTTTCCTTTTTTTTATCGTTTTATGTAAATTCAATTGTGATCAAGTGCATCAATTACATCATCAGGATAATGTTGTTGGGTAAGTTTCGGGTTCATTGTGGCGGTGGTGAAAGGACTGAAACGAGTGTGTGTGTGTGTATGTGTGTGTCGTTTGGATGTAAATGGAATAATTTATGTCAGACAAATATTTGATTTGAAGAGAAACTGAAAGGAAATTTGCCAGTGAACTAGAATGATGAGGCAACAGCAAGCTGGTATTGCCAGTAGAATAGTGGACAACTTCTATTTAAGCACATTTGTGATATAATGCCTAAGGCAAAACGATGAGCTCAACGTTGAGCATCTGCTCTGAGCGACCTTAGCTAGTTTAAGGATGTCGTGATCGTTGAAACAGCCACAAATTGTGCTTAATTTGTTAGTAAATTTCAATAAAATCACAAAGCAATATCATTTTTCATGTTATTCTCTTACTGGGTCATAAGAAATTCTTTGCATCATGTTTAAGAATTGGAAGCCATTTTCATTGATGTACAATTGAGCCTTTTATTGTATTTTTTTTTTTTTTTTTTTAACTTTTCGGGCAATATATATATATATATATTGTCCTTCAGCTACTCTAGAGTCTAGGGGTTCACATTACACCACAAATTAGGCGAACCCCACAGGCGGATCAGTAGAAATGCGGTGAAGTGGGAGGGTAATGATCCCTTATTTTCGGATCATAACCTCGCTGATAAAAGGAAGAAGAAGAAGATTACACCACAAATGTAATCTGGTGACATCAAACCCGGCCGTTTCACAGACTATATCACATCACCCAAACAAAAGCTAAGAGAACCCGAGAACATGCGGTTAAGAATATCTCGGTCCTCCTAAACCTTTCTGAAGCGCTGGAGTGGCAGTGAAGGCGTCCTCGTAGAAGCACGATCCAACCACCCTTCCTGGACTAATTCCGTACAAAACTCTTTTAATGACGCAAAGGCTTCTCGTGTATCAAATGTGGGTTCTCATTTACCCAAAAGCGGGTGTTCTGTTTGTTTTTTCATGATGAGTTTCTCGCCAGAATCAGTAATTTCATTATTGAAGCTTGGGTATACTGCTGTCCCTGTTGGTGATCTCTGGACTGTACTTGATGTGCCACCTGTACTTTCAATAGCAAGCAATTGTCAATATGCGTGGCGTATCATCTTGTTGGTGTTCCTGGTTGTTGTTCCGCACTTTCGAGCGCACAGGGCTTGCTCGCGATCAGTCACGATGTAGAAATGCACCAAAAATACCTGTATATCGAAAATGCGATTTTTTGTTCGATTTGCAGATATTCAATCCTATATTTCAAAATAAGATCTACCGATATGACGCATAATGCATTAAGCGAGTACCAAGCAGGGTTTCGGCAAGGATATTCAACCGTAAATCAAATATTCACATTGAGCACCATCGTCGATATCTACCGCACGAAGGGAAAAAAGGTCTATGCTTATTTTGTTGATTTTAAGGCAGCATTAGACTGTGTGGATAGAAGACTACTCTTCTTTAAATTATCAACGCTAGGAATTCCTACTAAACGCCTTACAACCTTGAAAACATTATATGGTAACAACATATCATCGATATGGAACGGATGAACGATGTCTGAAGAGTTTTCAGTCACCACGGGTCTACGACAGGGATCTATGCTGAGTACAATGCTTTTTATTCTACATATATATTGATGATATTGTGAATTTCTTAAATGGAGGAATTACGGTTGGAAACTAGGTCATTAAAATATTGATGTATGCCGATGATATTGTGATTTTAGCGGATGCACCTCATAAATTTCAAATGATGATGACAAAGTTAGAAGGCAATTGCGAAATCTGGAGTCTCACAGTGATCAAAAGCAAATCGCAAGTTATAGTTTTTGAAAGCGGAATAAAAAGGCAGTTATCAACAGATAAATGGAGATACCAAGGGGAGCCAGTAGAAGTTTTTCGAATCCCAGAAAATACCAAAAAGTTTTTTCACGATCCCACCTCTCGGGAGCGTCTGACAAACATCCGAGAGTATTGTTGTCACGAAAAAGCTTCTCAAATCGCCGTTCGGATTCAGCATTAAACTGTAGATCATTTCCATTCGTGTGAAAAATATAACGCACACAACATGAGTGGTTGCGCGAAGCTAGGCCCTGGCACTTCAAAGAGCTGTTGCGCCAAATATTTGTATTTTTTTGTAGAAGTTGTTAAGATGTATAGGTTAGGCTAGGTTAGGTAGGGTTATGAGGTTATCATAAAACACTAGGCACCAAAGTGGGGCCCATTGCGATCCCTAGGAAACCTTCACGGCAAAAGACCTAAACCCACTCCTCCAGGCAATTAATCTCCCTACAAAATTTGAAGAGATACTTGTTATGGTTTAAGGACCTCACCTCCTCCAACTTATCGAAGAAGTATCTACCCAGGTACTTTAGCCTTATCCTGGCAATTCCTTGACATTCACAGAGTATATGAGTTATATCCTTTGAGACATGTAGGTCATCGCAGTACCTACAAACATCCGTATCGGATGTCTAGTCTCATGGCATGCCTCCTTAGGAGACAGTGGCCAGAGAGTATTCCTATCGCTGTTCTTAGCCTCGATCTATCTAACTTAATTATCTCCCCAGATTTTCTGCGATCTAACACAGGCCGCAAGGCCTTAGACACCCTGTGACCATCTAAGTTTGACAATCTTAGATTAGCCGTGTCAATGATTTTATCCCGGATAATTCCTTTAGCCACGCACCCTGGTGGTTTAATACTACCAATTATATCGCTACGTGGGAGCCCCGCTCCTATTTTAACCAGCGCGTCGGCTTGCTCGTTGCCTTCGATATCGCAGTGTCCAGGTACCCAACATAATCTGACTCGGTTCTGCGTACATAATGCACTAAGCATTGTGCGGCAATTCCTAATTATCTCAGATTTGGTGACGTAAGATTCTAGCGCCTTTAGCGCAGCCTGACTGTCAATGTAGATGGCGATATTCTTATCGGATATTGATCCCATCTCAAGTAATTCCGCAGCTTTAAGTACATGTTGAACCTCTGCTTGGAACACACTGCATGTGTCCGGAAGTCTCAGGGCCACGTGTTGGTTCGTATCTTTCGAGTAAATACCTGACCCCGTGCCCTCACTAGTCTTAGAACCATCTGTGTATATTGCAATCTCGTTATGGACAGAGACTGTCTTCCTTTGCCAGTCCTCTCTAATTGGATACAGTACTTCGTAAGGTGTGTCGAAGTCTAAGGTGTCAAGTATATCATCCGATTCGTCAGGGATTCCGGGAAAAGATTCCTTGAGAATGGAGCTGTGTCCTATGTTATTAGTCCTGAAGAGACCAACGTTAGTAAGCCGAAGCGCACTGTTGCCCGCTTGAAATTTGATTTGTAGGACTAATGGTAAAAGATACAGGAAGATCTCGAGTGCAGCCGTAGGTGTTGTGCATAGAGCACATGTGATGGCAATGCAGGCTGATCTTTGTACCATGGCTAACATATCCCGTGTGTTTTTCCCTACTAAGTACAAACTCATTAGATCACAATTGGATTACTTGTGGTGCTTTAATAGTAATTAACTTAATCTTGGGCCTGCAAGGCGGCTATACAAAATATTGTTACTTTTTCTGTTTGTGGGGTTCGAGAGCTAGAAAATATCATTACAAAAAGAGAGATTGGCCAGTCAGAAACAGATATATCCCTGGTAAATTGAACATAAAGCATAAATATCTCATTGATCCGAAAGAGTTATTTTACCACCCCTTTAGGTTAGCGAAAAATATTGTCAAAGCTTTAGACAAAACTAGTGCCGTCTTCTAACATTTATGCAGTGCTTTTCCAGGTCTTTCTGAGGCAAAACTTAAAGAAGGTATTGTTATCGGAGCGCAAATAAAAAAAATGTTAAGGGAGGACAAGTATTGCCACGTTCAAAGAAGAGATCATTTGAACCCTGTTAAAAAGGCAATATCAATGAACGTTTCAAAGACACCGCGAGGCAGGAGAGGCAGACCTATAAAAGCCTGGATCACACAAATTCAACGACACCAGCCTTTGATTGGCCTCAGTAACCCAGTGATCCAAAATCGGGATCACAGGCGGATCAGTAGAAATGCAGTGAAGTGGGAGGGTTATGATCTCTTGTTTTTGGATCATAGCCTTGCCGAAATAGGAAGAAGAAGAAGTTAAAGGATGACAAGTTTGAAAATTGTCTTTCAAATATGGAAAAAGCTGCTTGGAAATCTTTGCGACTTGTCATCCAAGAGTTTCTAGCCAAAAAAATAAAACATTATTACCAACAATTAGTTGCTGATTTATTACATAATTTTCACCAGATGGGTGTGAACATGTCCCTGAAAATTAATTTTTTGCACTCGCGCCTTGACTTCTTCTCTGAAAGCCTCGAAAAAGTGAGCGACGAGCACGGTGAGCGTTTTAACTAGGACTTGAAGAGATTTGAGCAAAATTATCAGGGATATCTTCTGGGATTAAAATATATTAGGTGACAATTGCTGGTCTGTTGTAAGAGACACAGATACTAAAAGTTATAAGAAAAGTTCTAAAACAGATCACTTTTAATTTTTATACTTATTTTTGTACCTTTTTTTCTCATTTTAATTTTTTGTATTGCATTTTTGAAACTCTGCTCTGAGCTCAATCACTAAGACAAATCACTTTTTCTTTCAAGGGCAAAACCTTTGTTAACTATTGAATTCTTACTATAGCCACAAGTTCTTTAGGTAACTTTTAACAAATGAATCTATTTACAAAACTGAAAGCCAATTCACTTTTTTTTGTTCCTATGTACGAGTATATGTCCTGTCTCGCTTCGTGGGGCAACGTTTACACGCCATCATGTTCGAAGCTTTGAAACGCGCTTCAACTATCTCCAAATCATCTGCAATGTTGTAGATTCCTTCTCAATTGTTCTGCGCCAAGGATCTCTTGGGTGCCTCGCTGTTCTATTATACCTAACTGGGTAAGCGGATTCCTTTGCATGGCAAGTTTGGCCAAGGAACTTTCTTCGCGTCGCAAGGTGTCATTTTCTTCATCGAATGATGATGTCAAAAGGTTCCTAGCACATTCTCAAATAAAGCTATTAGCCAATTAGGTCTGCGATGAGTAGACATCTATTCACGAAAGACTGCAGCTTAGGAATGACAATGGAGCACATCTTCCACGCACTACCTATATAGTAATTCTGACTCGACATTGATGCAGTCGCAAATTAGCTTTGGTGCTCTAAAACTTTACATCTTACGCAGATGGAGCGAGCACTTCTCAGAATTGCTCAATCCCGAACAGGGCAGAGGAAGTAACTTTGGCGATCAAAGCGCTAAAAGATGGTAAATCTGCTGGTATGGATGACATCCGACCAAATATGCTCAAGGATTTATGTAAAGAGGGAGTGCAATGGCTCTCTCGTGTCAGTAAAGTGGCCTGAGAATGCGGTGAAACACCTGGTGATTGGCAAATGGGGGTGATTGTTCCTCTTTCTAAAAAAGCGACAAAAAAGATTGCGCCGACTACAGGGGTATACCTCATTTAAGTCTCCCTAGAAAAGTCTTCGCTAAGATGCTAGAAAAGCGTTCCAGAGCTGTGGTTGAGGACAGTTTGGGGGATGAGCAGTGTGGTTTTCGTCCGATAGAAGCACAACCGACCAGTTATTCACTCTCAGAATGGCTCTTGAGAAGGCCTGGGAGTACGCCAAACCAGCCTACACTTGTTTTGTGGATTTGGAAAAAGCATATGATAGGGTTCCTCGAGGCAAACTCTGGAGTGCTCTGCAGAAGTATGGGATTGATGGTTCCCTGTTAAGACCGATTCTGTCTTTATATTCAAACTGTAGAAGCTGTGTTCGGATAAACGGTGTTAAATCAATACTTTTCACTGTGGGCGTGGGACTCCGCAAATGGTGCGTTTTCTCACCTCTCCTCTTCATTGTATATATGGATTGGATGTTGCAGCGCAGCCGTGGCGGAGAATGTTTCAAAGTGGGAGACCTAAGAGTTAGTCATCTGCTCTTTGCGGATGATTTGGTCATCCTTGAATCCTCTCAAACCGAACTTCAGCGCGCACTCAAAAGGTTTGTAGCCATTTGTGATGATGCTGAAATGAAGATCAACGTGAACAAATCGGAAGTAATGGCCGTTTCCAAAAAACCCATTCAGTACACTCTGCATATTAGTGGAGTCCCACTGAAGCAGCTGGATAAGTTTAAGTACATCGGGGTCTTATTCACGAATGATGGGAAGAGTAATGCCGAGTTATCCTGTAGAATTGGTCAGGCTGGACCAATTTTGAGAGAGCTTGGCCAATCTGTTATAAGGAAGGGCGAACTTAGTGTTGAAGCTAAGCTATCGGTTTTTAACTCAGTGTATGTTCCAACTCTCACCTATGATCATGAAATTTGGGTAGTGACCGAAAGAATAAAATCGCGGATACAAGCTGCCGAAATGAGGTTCCTTCGCGGTGGGTGTTGCTGGAAAAACTCGTAGGGATCGAGTGCGCAACAGCAGAGTACGCGAGTCGCTCTATGTTAAGCACCTAGTTCTCAGAACGGAACGATCTACGCTTCGATGGTTTGGTCACGTAGTGCGTATGCCTCCAGATCGGCTTCCAAGACATGCCATGGTTGCCGTGCCATCAGGTAGGCGACTCTCCGCTAGGCCTAGAAATAGATGGTTAGACCAAGTCCGACATCTCTCCTGGAGCCGTCTAGGGATTCCTCCTGATGAGTTGGATTCAATGGCGGAAGATCGAGAAGGTTGGAAGGTCTGTCTGAGCATCCTACCCCCGCGACCCACATAAAGGATAAGCGGGCCATTGAAAATGTATATATGTAAAACTTTACTGCTTTAGATTACTTGATAGCATTCCGAACGCAGCTTCCACTTTGCTAATTCTGTTGTTTACGTCTTTGTTTAGTGACACCTTTGATCGAGATAATGCTTAAAAAGTTGTTAACTTTCTCGACCAGTTGTGCGACAGTGTTTACTTGAACGGTGGCAAGGTCCAAGACTGACAGATTTTTTTTGGACTTGTTTATCTTTAGCCCCACTTTCTTTGCTTCAGTTTCTAGATTATGAAACATTTGATGCAGATCCATTATTCTGTACGAGAGCAAGCAAACCTAGTCAGCGTAGTCTAAGTATTAAAGATGTCGGCTGTCTGCCTCTGTTGTTTGTCGTCAGGACTGCACGGAGAACATCACTGATAAAAGTATGCAGTATCCCACTTTGGACTTTCACTAGATACATGACCGTTATCCAAGACGTAACACCTAGCATTCTCACAGATTGCATTGAGAACATCTATGATTTTACAGGAATGCCTCTCCTGCCTAAGGCATACTAAGGGAACTCCCGATTTATACTGTGGAAGGCGTTCTCGAATTCAAAAAACAACAGATGAGATGAGCGGAGATCTATTCTTGATGCATTATTTATAATAATCTGCAAAATGTCCATCTGATCGATGCAGGTTTCCCGAGCGATGATCATTCTCATTCTCCATTGCTTTAGGAAGCTTTACGGCTATGGTCTCAGTCTTTCTGGGAGGACCGATGCGAATGTGAGTATTTGTTGCCGCAGATAACTCGTTTGGGTAGTGACACTATGGTCTAAATCGCTTCGTCCACATCTTAAAACGATTGCCGTCCAAAGTCAGCAAGGAACCGTTTAGACTCTTAGACAGACCCATAAGTTATACGTTTTTTTCTTTTTTCTATTACGTCAGGAACGCTAAAAACGGCAGAAAAACTAAAAACTAAATTCATCCTACGCATTTATCCTTCAAGATGTTTTAAAGGAGAAATATATGACAGCAAGGTTTCATGCGGATCGAACATGTCCTGCCTCAAAGACTAACAGCAAATAAAAATAAAAAAGTCAAAATTGAAAACTGAAAATCGCCTTCCTTCGAAGTGCACTCCCGATTGCATCCAACAGCGTGATAGCAATAAAATTGGTTCTGATGGTTTGCACGGCCATTACCGTCACTTACAAAAAATGAAAATTACACAAAAAAATCGATTAAAACCCCGAAATAAAAGCCAGTTGCATTGTATTGCGAAAAAAACAAGTATTCACCCGTTGCAATCTAAGCAAGCAAAGCACCTCATCCACCCCTAGGTACAAAAGAACAAAACAAAAAAAAGGAATCTCATTCACCTTTAATCACCCAGCAGCCAGCATTAAAATCTTCCATCCCACCCTGCAACAGTAGTCGTCGCCCTAATCCGCCCCGAATAACAATGCGGATTGGGGTGACTCCGTCCGTCGAAATCAAACCTGCACAACAATAAAAACTCACACACAGAAAGCTAGCGCGAAGCAAAAAGGACACCGAGCGGCTTACCTTACAATCAGAAACCCCTGATCGCTGGGATCAGCTGTTCTCACGTCGGTTTCCACATTTAAATGCCATTTACTGCGGCCTTCAATTGTGTGTCTAAAAGTCTCGCACATGGGGTTCCATCCGGCAATTGCCAAAGCAGCAGCAGTAACCCTCATTGATGAAAAACAAAATATTCGTTAGATTCGCACCCCGTGCCAAAAAATCCTCTTGCACAGGTTACAACGAGGGAATCCGCATCCCTTCACCCATAGGTGAGTGTGTGAGTTGTGAAAGCAATCAAAATCACTACACCGACACGATATTAGAGAGTAATCAACTTGAAGTATCCGTTTTTTGTGCAACCAAAGCAATCAGGATCAGGACTTCGTAGTCGTATCCGTAGTCGTTGCCAAAAGGTAGATATGCTCGATATAGGGGTAGATGCGTAGCGTACCCTCTTATTAAAGGTGGAAGGAACAGTGGTGCGTCCCTTTTGTGTTTGTGGAAGCTGTGCCACGACATATAAGGTAGGTCGTGTGTCGCGTGCCGCATATAGTTTTGATTGAGCACACGGTGTGTGCGCTGGATCAGCAATACTGTTATTTTACACATGCAGGCAGGAATATTTTTATTTTATCGCTAGATCAAGGTGTGTGTGCACAAGAACGTGCGTTTGTTTTGCTTAGAGCGAAGGACAGTTATTGTTTTTCTTTTCTTTTTTTTCGTGCTATTTGGTACAGTTCCCTAGATTTGAGTGATGGAAACGAGTCTAATGAAAACACTTTGGATCGCAATAATTGCCTCTGTCCAAGGGGAGGAGGTAAACGAATTTAAATACACAAAGGATGATGATGAAGGGGTAATTGAACCAAAAATGGCATCAGTTGGCATTGTAATGAGTCATAATTATTATTTTAAATAATCACGTACGATGCACAGTGGTAACCCGCATGATGCCGTCTTGTATCCTTCATCGCATTGCTAACTGGCAGCATGGTATACTCGTACGAGTATGTATCGCGCGCTACAAACAAAAATAAATATCTAAACGCCAGCCATACAGATATGTATGTAGGTACCTAATGGATTTTCCGAAAGAGAGTTACAACACCTGTTTCGTTTAGCTTTGACATCTTCCATCAAGTTTTGCGGTAATCAAAGGAATGGACTGTATTCTTCGTCCATTTAGACTTAAAATGGTATTCTTTAAAGTAATTGTGTAACCTAGGGTAGGTCCAGCATAGGTCGCTTAACGTCTGTATCAATCAACAAAAAATACACGATTGGCGAGAAAAATATAGATTTCTGGCGGTAATGACCCACAGTAATGTACTTCTTAGGTGGCGCTACAGTTCGGGGTGAACCGCGCCACTTGCGGCGATGATTCCCTCTACTGCGTCGTCCCTCGGGATTAGATTCGAAGACTCTGCGGGCCGGAGCGTTGGTGTCCATTTGCTCTACATGTCCTAGCTATCTCAGACGTCCAATACGCAGTTTTTTGACTAGGTCGATGTCGCTGTACAGCTCGTATAGTTCGTAATTGAATCTTCTCCTCCAAAACCCGTCAACGCAAACGGGACCGAATATCTTACGAAGAATTTTTCTCTCGAAGCGACCGAGGATATCTTCATCCTCTTTTAATAAAGTCCATGTTTCAGCGCCGTAAAGCAGGACTGGGATGATCAAGGTCTTATATAGAGTCTCCTTAGTTGTTCGAGATAGGGCTTTACTGTTGAATTGCCTTATAAGCCCAAAAAACAGCGATTGGCAAGAGTTATTCTTCGCTTGATTTCTGCGCTGATCTTGTTTGTAGAATTTATAGCAGGGCCAAGGTAGACAAAGTCCCTTACTACCTCGAAGTTATAGCTGCCCACTGTGTGTTTTGTCCAATTCGTCGGTGTTGGTTGTCCCTTCTTGTTGACAGCATGTACTTGGTTTTGCCCTCGTTTATCGCTAAACCCATTTTGGCCACTTCCGCCTCAATGCTTGCAAACGCACCGGTGACAGCCCGCTGAGTTCTTCCGATAATGTCCATATCGTCGGCGTATGCAAGCAGTTGTACAGACTTGTAATAGATTGTGCATCCGGTGTTGGCTTGTAAGTTTCGCACAATCCGTTCAACTACAATATTGAAGAAGTCACATGACAGCGCGTCACCTTGTCTAAAACCTTTTTTGACATCAAAGGTCTCGGTGAGGTCATATCCGACCTTGATGGAGCAGCGAGCGTTCTCCATCGTCAGCCTGCACAGACGGACAAGTTTGGCAGGGATGCCAAAACTAGACATGGCTCTATAAAGCTCTTCTCTATAGATGCTGTCATAGGCGGCCTTGAAATCGATAAAGAGGTGGTGAGTGTCGATTTGGAATTCTTGGGTTTTCTCCAGGATCTGCCGAAGTGTGGGCTTTCCTGGCCTGAAACCGCACTGATAGGGTCCAATCAGGCTGTTGATAAAAGGTTTCAGGCGTTCACACAATATTGCAGAAAAGATCTTGTATGCGATGTTGAGGAGAGCGATGCCTCTATAATTGGCGCAGTTGAGGGGGTCTCCTTTCTTGTGGATCGGACAAACGATGCTGAGGTTCCATTCATCAGGCATACACTCGTCTGACCAAATCTTAGAGATGAGTTGGTATATGCTCTCTACCAATTCATCACCAGCTGCCTTGAAAAGTTCGGCCGGTAAGCCGTCAGGTCCAGCATATTGCTATCCTCACTTCGTTTTGGTCAGGTGGACGGGAATTTTGACTATCATCGTCTATGTTGAATGGTTCATTTTGCCTGACAGCGGGATGTTGGTCTTCGTCGCCGTTATACAGTCTGCAGAAGTAGTTTTTCCATATTCTCAGCACCGACTGTGAATTCCACAGTAATATGCTCAAAACAATAATACGATGCGATACAAGGATCCTTCGAAGAAAAACCACGATCACATGATGATGATGAAGAAGAAAAGGGGCAGAAATGCTGGTGAAATCATCCTACAAACCCTGCCATGGCTTAGCTAAAGAGCACCAGATTGTTACCGTAAGCAACCACAACAAAAATAATTGCAAAATAGGCTCCGATAAGTTTAATAGAACCGTAGTTGATCAAAACTTGAAAGAATCTGGCTTGGTTCCAAGCTGCACTTGTGAAATGTCGACTCACACCAATCAGTCTAAAGCATATTTCGGAGTTCATTCAGATTTATTTCATTGGAACGTTAGAGCATACTCGTAGAATTCACTGTGCTGTAAATAATTTCCAGCGATTCAAAACACCTGGATCTGATCTTTCACTCATGTGATATTGCGTGATATAGAAGGCTTTAACTGAAAAAAATCACCCGAAAATTGGTTCTTGCTTTATCGAAAATAGTAAGAGGATCAAGTAAGGCCTTAAATGCATCTTGGGTTTCACTCCAAATGATTATGCTCGGAATGCTTGAGCATTTTTACAGTCAATCCGATTTCAATCTACTACCCACCTATCGGTAATCACATACAGAAACATGAGCGCTTTGTAAGAAAGTGCTGCCAGACAGGATACGCTTGTGTTAGACCTTTTGAGATTATTGATAGTAAGGAAGGTGAGGACCAGGGTTAATCATAGCAGTGAAGGCAGAAGGCTTTCGTGTCGTTTCTCCTACACCAAGTGTACAAACTGTTTAGTCACACAGAAGAGGTTCCTCATCAGTACAATAATATCACAGGACGCTGCATCATTGGCAGACACGCCAATAGGCTAGACCTCCTCTTAAACGATTTCTGCAGAAGTTGCATGGATAAAGAGGAGGAAACAATTCTGCACTCCCTCTGCACGTGTTCGACTTTCTTTAATAGAAAAAAAATCAACTTCTCGATAGCATCGGCGAACTGGCAAGCATAAATATCAGGTGCCTCCAGTGCTTTATGACTAGCTCCGGTTTGTTTTTTTTTTATTTTTTGATCGGGAGGGGTTATCTTTAAAAGACGAAACTCAGCACATCCTGAGTAACAGTATGGGACTCTTACCCACTAAACGCCCCTCCCACGGCCGCCCCATTCCCCGCGGCCTTTCATCGCGGAGGGGCTTTAGTCTAATGTATTTAACTACCGCATGTTTGCATTTTTCTGATCTGCATTTATTGTATTTCGCCTGTCTGATTCTTTCCTTTCTCTTTCTAAGTTTCTAAGAATCTTCATTACGCGCATTGTACTCCCAGCGACCGCGTCCCATGCCTCCTGGCTGTTTAGCATTTCGCCAACGATGTTTTCTGGCGTCAGTAGCTGGCCGAGTTCACTCCGTAGTGTATTTCTTTCGTCGAGGAATCTTGGGCATTGGAAAAACACGTGTTTTGCGTTTTCTATGCAGTCAGTGCAATGCGAGCGGTAGGGACTATTGTCGTGTTTATACGTAAATAAGTACGAACGAAAACATCCATGACCCGGTAAGAATTGCATTAAGTAAAAATCAAGTTCTACATGGCGTCTATCAATCCATGGCTGAATTTGGTGTTTGAGCCTATGAGTCCACCTGCCTTTCTCAGAAGCATACCAGCGTTCTTCCCATTCTCTTAGGCGTTCTGTTCTATTTAGCCGGTTTTCGCTGCCTCATTTCCTTCTCTTCTTGCACAGTACTGACGTTGCTGTTCTACTGTTAGAATATCTATTGGGACCATCCTCTGCATCTCTAGAAGTAGTGCGAAATGCACAGCTAACTCTCAATCCACATATTCGATACACAGATGTGATATGTGATCTGTATGTTTCAATTGCCATGGCCCCAGTCCAAATCGGTGCGGCATATAGGATTATGGACGTAACCACTCTAGCCAGAAGTAACCTACGGCTATGTCCTGGACCTCCTCTGTTGGCATGATACGCGCTAGTGCAGCACTTGCTATTGCACCTTTCCGGCATACGTACTTAAGGCGATCTTTAAAAAAGAGTCTTTAGATCTGATTTCATGGCCGCCGACTGTAATGGTGACAGTTTCTATTTCTACCTTTTTCCTACTGCTTATCAAGACCGCTTCAGTTTTATGCTCCGGCAGTGTTAGACCAACTGCGGTAAGCCATTTTCGTATTATCCTTATTGTCGCATTGCTTATCTGTTCCACCTCCTCCAACAGTTTAGTAGTGACAATAATGGCGATGTCGTCAGCAAATCCCACTATTTTTGTTTCATCGGGTATAGGGTACAGTATGCCGTCATACAAACGTACCGGAACAGTGGGCCAAAGACTGAGCTCTGTGGTAATTCGCCGATGATCTTGTATTCCTTGGGCAGCGATCTGTGTTGTATTCTAAGATTCTGCACCTGAACGTCTATGAGGTATTTTGGTACTCGCATCTTTTTGAGCGCTTGTAAGATCTGCCTCCAATTTGCAGTATTGAAGGCGTTTTTTATGTCGAGAGGCGGTTCTAAAAAGTACTGCTTGGTTATACTTTATGGAACCGCCTCTACATCTTCTTCCTTGTATAGCCTCTTATGCTGCTTTAACTACCACATTGATTGCATCTGTTGTTGAACGTCTTTTTCTAAAGGCCTTACTGCTGTTCTGAAAGACCTCCAGATTCTTCAATTGCTGCATCTAGCCTGTTACAGATGATTCGCTCCAATATTTTGCCAGCCGTATCTAACATACAGAGCGAGCGGTATGATGATGGTTCATCTGGTGGTTTGTTACCTTTGGAAAGAATCACTAGGTTTTGCCGTTTTCACTGGTCCGGGAACACTCTTTCATTCAGGCTCGAAATGTAGAAGTTAATGAACATGTCTGGGCTTACTCTCATTGCTGTCTTGAGTGCTATATTTCGGATACCATCTGGTCCAGGTGCTTTTTTATTTCCAATTTCATTGCAGATCTCGATTATTTCCTCTGTGGTGACCTCTCGGATTGTTGGTGCTTCTACTGTGGGGTCATCCGAGACTTCGTTCTCTTCTTGATAAGGGAATGTTCCAAATAAGGGGCCCTTCCAGAATCACAATGGACATATACTGGTCTGAGTGGGCCTGCATCTAAGCCAGACTGTCACTCGAACCTAACCTGATAAGCACGGGTGCAAGGGTGGACAAGAATCGTAAAGTTATTAATGAAAGGAGCAATTGAGTTGAGACTAATACTGCTTTTGGCTACGTTGTTAAGATGGTAGTTAAGAGAGGAAGGTGTAGCGAGGAAGTTCGTTCGGAGGATTACCTAGCAGTTTCAAGCGTATCCTTTGGTCATGGAAGTTAATAAACCCTTTACTTTGACCATGTCATTAGAAAGAGAAAGATTGTCTTTTTAATGATGTCAGAACATTCTATCCAGTAAGCATTGGGTTATGAATGATGTTAAGTTTACCAGATGAAACAAGAGATTTCGTAGTTTCTAAACCCAAAAAGTGGGTGCAGGACAAAACTAAGGGTCTCGTTGGAATTTTGTGTGGAATTGCAACAAACCTTCTTTAGGAGTCCAGTGATTTTGCTCTGATCTTTTGAGTGATCCTTCTGTACCCTGGAAGAGATGCGTAGGTCTTAAATTGGTAAATAATTTCGATATCCCTTATTTAGAACGCTCACCTCTCTCTTTTACTAGGGGAAGTCTCAGTTAAAAGATTTCGGATCTCGCAGCTAGATTCATGGGCAGAAGCTATGTGAACATTTAGCTGAGGAGATGCCTCACATAGTTTACTACAAGAGTGTATTACTGCCGGTTTGGGATCCACCAAACATCAGAGTAGAGGATTATGGCAATGTGATTACTTACTTACTTAGGTGGCGCTACGGTTCGGAATGAACCTGGGCCTCCACCAACAAGCCTCTCCATTTAGCTCGGTTTTTAGCAAATTGCCTCCAGTTGCGCATTCCAAGTTGGTCGAGATCCCTTTGAACTTGTGCGCGCCACCTACGGCGATGATCCCCTTTACTGCGTCGTCCCTCGGGGTAAGACTCGAAGACTCCGCGGGCCGGAGCGTTGGTGTTCATTCGCTCTACATGTCCTAGCCATCTCAGACGTCCAATACGCAGATTTCTGACCAAGTCGATGTCGCTGTACAGCTCGTATAGTTCGTGATTGAATCTTCTCCTCCAAAACCCGTCAACACAAACGGGACCGTAAAGCAGGATTGGGATGATCAAGGGCTTATACAGAGTCTCCTTAGTTGTTCGAGATAGGGCTTTACTGTTGAATTGCATTACAAGCCCATAAAAACAGCGATTGGCAAGAGTTATTCTTCGCCTGATTTCTACGCTGATCTTGTTTTTCGAGTTTATAGCAGAGCCAAGGTAGACAACGTCCCTTACTACCTCGAAGTTATAGCTACCCACTGTGACGTTCTGTCCAATTTGTCGGTGTTGGTTCTCCCTTCTCTTTGACAACATATACTTGGTTTTGCCCTCGTTTATCGCTAAACCCATTTTGACCACTTCCGCCTCAATCCTTGCAAACGCACCGGTGACAGCCCGCTGAGTTCTTCCGATAATGTCAATAAAGTCGGCGTATGCAAGCAGTTGTACAGACTTTTGATAGATTGTGCCTCCGGTATTGGCTTTTGAGTTTCGCACAATCCGTTCAAGTACAATATTAAAGAAGTCACATGACAGCGCGTCACCTTGTCTTAAACCTTTTTTGGCATCAAAGGTCTCGGTGAGGTCATTACCGACCTTGATGGAGCAGCGAGCGTTCTCCATCGTCAGCCTGCACAGACGGACAAGTTTGGCAGGGATGCCAAAACTAGACATGGCTCTATAAAGCTCTTCTCTATAGATGCTGTCATAGGCGGCCTTGAAATCGATAAAGAGGTGGTGAGTATCGATTTGTAATTTGGATTTTCTCCAGGATCTGTCGAAGTGTGAAGATTTGATCGATTGTGGGCTTTCCTGGCCTGAAACCGCACTGATAGGGTCCAATCAGGCTGTTGATAAAAGACTTCAGGCGTTCACACAATATCGCAGAAAAGATCTTGTATGCAATGTTGAGGAGACTTATGCCTCTATAATTGGCGGAGTTGAGGGCGTCTCCTTTCTTGTGGATTGGGAAATGATGCTGAGATTCCATTCATCAGGCATACAGTCGTCTGGCCAAATCTTAGAGATGAGTTGGTGTATACACTCTACCAATTCATCACCAGCTGCCTTGAAAAGTTCGGCCGGCAAGCCGTCAGGTCCAGCAGCCTTGTTGGATTTCAGCTTGGATATTGCTATCCTCACTTCGTTTTGGTCAGGTGGACGGAAATTTTGGTTATCATTGCCTATGTTGAATGTGTCTTTCTGCATGACAGCGGGATGTTGGTCTTCGTCGCCGGTATACAGTCTGCAGTAGTAGTTTTTCCATATTCTCAGCACCGACTGTGATTCTACTACGAGGTTTCCATTTTCATCTCTACAGGTTTCTGTACGGGCATTGCTTCTCTGACACGTTCTTTTTATCTAACTTCCGTATATTGTTCCTGGTGTATAAACTCTCGATATTCTCAAACGCGCGCTTCTCATGCTCTTCCTTCTTCTTTTGGAGAAGCCGATGTTCTCCCCGTCTCTTTATCTTCTAGAGCTCACGAGCAGCTACCTTCTTCCTTTGCAGCGCCGCTTTGTATGCCTCTTGCTTGTCTGCATGCACTCGCCGGCATTTCTGGTCAAACCAGGGGTTTCGTGGTGGTGGGCGAGCGAGACCCAACACATCAGTCGCGGCGTTTCTGATGGTATGTTGATAGCGTTGCCACTGGTCATCGGATATCCGCATTCGTACCTTGGCTACAACAAAGCAATGATCCGAGTCTATGTTGGCCGCTCGGAAGGTCCGGACATCCAGAATACTGGAGGCATGCCTTGCGTCGATCGCAATATGATCAATTTGGTTGATCGTTACATGATCAGTGGACCGCCATGTCTGCTTATGAATATTGAGATGAGGAAACCATGTGCTTGCTATGCTGACATTTCGCTCCACAGCGAAATCAATTAGCCTTAGTCCGTTATCAGACGTGGTGTCGTGTAGACTATGCTCACCAACTGTCAAACCAAAGACGTCCTCTTTTCCTATTTTGGCGTTGAAATCGCCCAATACGATTTTAACGTCGTATTAAGGCAATGTGATTGGGTATCCTATTACTGTTTGGTTGGCAAAGTCGAACCTCCATATTGTACCTGGTGTACCGATGATAGAACAATAAGGCTTCGTTGTAAAAGTGCACATTGGAAATTTTGTAACAGATGGCTGAGCTAAGTCCGAACTTACTAAGATGTGTCCACAAGGGACTTATCGTTAATTCACTCACACTAATTCATGTGATCAGTGGCCAGCCAATACTTTTTGAAAAACATGCACAGGATCGTATCTCCTCAGGCCATAAGGCTGGCAACTATCTTGTTGGACGCAGGAATTACAATCAAATGCAAGGAATGTTCAGTGGTTGATGAACAACAGCGGTTGATGAAGGACAAAAATCCCATGGAATGGAACGTACCGGCACCACGAATGAATAATATATCCTCCCTACAAAGCTTTACTTTTATACCCAAACGGACTAAAATACTGAAAAAGGTCTGCAACTTGCTTCGCCCTATACGTATAATGTACGTATGCACGTACTCTTTATAACTATACATCTATTGATTAACCAAAATGCACATTAATGAGAAGGGGGTTTATTAGCTTTCATTTTATTGTTAAAACCAGCTATACCCCGTCTGTATTGCAATATATTTCGAAAAACAGAAACGAGTTTGTTTCTCCAACCAAAAATACAAAATAAAAGAATCCACTCGATCAAACAAAATGTCACTTGCACGACACAACGACACCCTAATATTCTAAGCGACAACATTCCACGTAAACTTCGCCATCGCCGTCATCCCCAGAACCGTTGCTCATATTCTGCGTCGAATAACAGCAAAAACCGAAAAATGTGCGACAGACACCTTGTCCTCCTCATACGACACGTTTCCCTGCCACCACCAAACACCTTTTCAAAACCCAGAGTCGCCCTCCCTCATCTAGGATTCTCTGATTTTCGCTGTTACATTTTACATCCCCTGGAACAGCTAGCAGTTTTATGATATTTTATGTCCTTGCCTTACCATTACCTGGTGACGGCAAAAACGACAATCGCAACGAAAGGATTTTCCGATTTCGAATTGTGATTCAAAATTCGATATTGAAATCTCGTTCAACGTAGTTTTTGCTCTTATGCGTGACTTTTGCTACAGTGGTCCTTTTCATCCCTTAAAATGCATGCATTTGATCCTGTTATGCCGTTTCCCTTTTCGATGGTTAACTGAGGAGGGCATTAGCGTAGAGGGGTCCGTTTTGGAAATACGATATTATGATATATTATTACTTCTTTCCATCTCACAGCTGATCAAACAAAACCCGATGATGATGGATATGTCGGCATAAGCGGTAGCTCGTGCCCGCATACCTTCTAAACCACCTACCCAGGATTCACGTTGTATGTACATCCCATATGCACTTAAACAGTTGAAATTCTTTGCGAAATATTTCTCACAGTAATTACGAAAATGCAACTATTTTCGGAGCGAATTAGAGCATTTTCATGTTCCAACTGCTGGTACCGGCATAAATATCGAAAGGATCCCTTCAATAAATCGAATTTCAAAAAAGAAAAAAGAAACCTAAAAGTCTCAATTTTAATGGAAATCTAATGTGTGACCGAGAACATGGGGCATGTCCGCAACTCCATGACTGTTTAAAATGTATCGTGTGAACAAAAAGAGTTCTAAAACGAATCCTTGGTTTAATTAAAAGGACAACTAAATAGTGGTTATTTATAGATGACTCAAAGATTTAGAAGAGCACAATACAAAAGGAGGAAGAGGAAATCTGGAAGAGAAGGATTATTTCTAGAAAATTGGGGTCCGCCTTTTTTCCCAAACATAGTTCTGCTGTGTTAGGAACTCTTTCGGTTTTGAGAAAAAAAGAATTGAATTGCGAGGGTTGCATTGGATTTTAATTAGCAGTAAATAAGTTGAACAAGTAAAGGGGAAGAAAAACTGTTACTTTGGTTAGGAAACAGTAAGTTATTGGATTCTGTGGTTCTGTAATTGATTTGAAGTGCACTGAAGGACTTGTTGGGGCTTATGCTGAGTGGACATTCACACGCATCCTGTGGGAATTTAATTAGTACCGAATGGGAATCACGCTTGTAGGTTAACATGTCTAATCAGAGTCGGATAGATAGACTTATAGTTTTCGAAAATGTTTTTTTTTTTTTTTTCTTCAGTGGCATCGACCACTTGGTTTAATACAAGCTACTCTCTCGCCAAATTGATTTGATTTACTTGACTGCAAAGCATATCTTACATTGAGCCCTAGTTCATGAAGTACAATGTGGTAAATTGAACGCGTTGCTGATTAAAACTGATCCAGATGTGTCGCATAGCGCTGGAAAATACGCGGTGCTCTTTGCAATTGGGAAACAGCTCATCTGTGCTATTCCAAATTTGCACTAAATTTTGGCAAGAAGACGCGCTGTGATGAAATTTGCTCAACTAGTGCTGGAATAGATAGTACGTATACACGCAGCAGGTGTTAACATGGAAGGCACTACCTTCCACAAGTCCAACCAACTGCTGAGGTACCTACGCAGATGATAAAGACATCTTTGGGGGATCTCAGCATGCCCTGCGTTACCGAAACAAATTTTGCTTTTAAAATAGCTACAATGCCTCGGATATTGTGGGCGCCGTGCCGTGGCGTAAGTGGTTAGTGTGTCGGACCACTGCGCGTGAGGTTCTAATATGCCTCGGATATTAGGCATATATGAACTCAGATATAAAGGCATTTACGGCGAGACGCGTTGGTCTTGAGGTGAATGAAAACAAAACCAAGTTCATATTATCAACAAACAAAAATCTGCCTATCCGAAACGCACGACAGAGCGTCACTGTTAATGACTTTAACCACGAGGTGGTTAAGAAGTTCGTCTCCTTTCGAGTAAATATCAGTCCGACAAATGACACTTTCGTAAAGATTCGGCGAAGTATAGCCCTAGAAAACCGCTGCTACTTCGCTTTGGCAAAACAACTGGGCCCAAAACTCCTAACTCTACTGACTAATTTAATGCTTTTCAGAAAACTAATCTTACTAGTCCTGCTATATGGTACCGAGTTCTGGACGATAAGTAAGAGAGCAAAGCTAACATTAAACTCTTTCGAGAGACAAATACTTCCTCGGATATTAGATCCCGTATGCGAGGATGGCAAATGGAGAAGAAAATTTAACTGCGAACTCTATGAGTTGTACCAAGTTGTGAATGTAGTCCATAAAGCTGATTACATTGCCTCGACCACGTTGAGCGAATGAAAAACAATGCTCCAGCCAAGAAAATCTTCGAATAACCCCCGCGGGTTAAAGATGACGAAAACCACCGAGAAGTAATTACCAAAAGTCCTCATTCTTCTGACGGATAGGATAGGACAATCACACAGCAGGTGACGAACGGATTCAATTTCTTCTTTGTCCCTGCAACTTCTACAATAGCCGTAGTGCAGTATACCGAGTCGTTTGGCATGATTGTTAAGTGACCAGTAATTATGCCGGAAATGGCCCGTGCATTATAACTAAGTTTCACCATAGCATCGTGCCCGTTGCACATTTGTCCAGTGCTTTCATCTTCTATTTTCTTTCGTAAGGAACTAATTGGGATCACTACAAAAGACAGATCCCGCGATACACGCAGCGTCGATCCCTTCCTAGCAAGCTCATCAGGGGTAGAATCGGCTAATGTGATTTGTGATAAGTGATATTTTGTAGGTTTTGCTCCATGTAAGGTGATAGTTGTTTTGATAATCACATTTTAGTGATCGTTTTCTTGTGACAGCTGAAGAGGTGTCACTTTCATACATTCTCTTAGGTCCAGAGACTAACAAAATGTTTACCTCGATGGAATTATTTTTGAGTTCAAGCAGTGATGACGATGACAAAGAAAGGTATAGGAGTGTGCGTCTTCTAAGGACCCAACTAAGAAATAAATCAGATACCATTGGGCTACCAAATGCAATGTAAGTGTGAATATTTTCTAATTTGCATAAAACAACAAGCACTTCGCTGATTCTTATCATGTTTAGATTCTTAAAAAATGTTCGACTTTCAGAACAAACATTTTTGTATGTTTTGGAATAAGGTCTTTGCACATTCCACACATTCTTCAGCTGGCCTTTACACTAAACCTTCTTGAAAGTGGTGGCTACTAACGACAAATTGTCGCTGAATGAGTGACGCCAATGGGACAAAGCACCATAGCTAAAATCACGCCTAAAGTCCTAAAAACAATTCAGTCAAAATGATGTCCCTAGCATATAAAGTTCCTACTATCCCAAACAGTTTTTCTTCGAAATGGCAGCATTTTGACGTTTTGAGGAGTCAATTGCTGCTAGCTCCTCGAAATTTTTTGGTGATCACTATACGCAGAGCAACAGATTTTCCTGATCGCTTTTAATTATCACAAATCACACTATCACCTTAGCCGATTCCACCTCAGCCCTTTCGTCTCCTTCGATATCCATATGCCCTGGTACCCAGCAGAGGGTCACCGCATTGGCTCTAGATATATGTATCTCGTTTAAAAGTGAATAGCAGATCTTCACAAGCCTCGACCTAATTACAGCAGAATCCAGAGCCTTAACGGCTACCTACTTTCGCTTTCAATTTCAGCAGGCTGTATAAACGAGTGGTTTATTCCTAGGGATTTACAATAAACTCCGGCTCCTATGCTAAGGAACCATCTTAGAACCGTCGGTGTAGAAGATCAATTCCTTTTACTTCATGGTTTCATTTCTAGTACATTCTGTCAGGAATTCTTGTAGCAGATCTCATTTCAAATGCCGCTGTTGGTGTTATTCTCATTGATCCCATGACTTCGATGCACTCTGCCCTCTGTATTTTGGTTAGGTTTGAAAGCTGGTATTGCTTCTTAAGTACTATCCACCATACTAGCGTACCATATGTAAGAATGGGTCTTGCAACCGCCGTGTATGTCCAGTACACCACAGCTGTTTTTTTTTTTTTGCCAAATAAGATTGAAACCATTTTAGCAGATGTTAATGGAAATCATTTTTCTCAATTACGATAAAGTAGATAGTTAGCCTTGTCATAGGCTTCGGAAAAGTAAATTGTATCTCAGTGGAAGTTAATGCACTGAATCTTTCTCTTATAAATTTTCTGTGATCTATCGTTACTGTAATAAATAATAATAGCAAAATTATGTAGAATTTTAGACGTTCCCATCGTGTAAGTTAAATGCAATTTTAAAGTAAATACGAATTCATTTATTGCTAACTGCCAATGACTTTATTTCCACTTCTTACTGTAGGTCATTGATTACATGTGCACCTTAAAAATTATTAAGCCCTTCCCAAGCAGGAATTTTTTCTTTAACCCCCATTTTCCCATAAATAAATTCACACCCCTACGCCAATGTGTTACTTGCTTACTTATTTCCCCCATTAATGTTTCTTCTCTTTCCACCTTACAACAAATTGAGGCACAAAAAATGTCAGGTGCGCACACTTTGTCACCGAAAAAAGAAAGTAGGGAAAAAAAAACGTCCAGAGGTAATACAGAGCAAGAGAGACAGCACAAGACATGTGTCTCACATTCACGTGGACGGAGCTCTCACGAACATGGCGCATAAAAGAGAAAAACAGAATAACCTGCTGCTGTTCGGAGAGAAGTCAACATAAGCTCCACCTACTTTGTAAAATGGTAACTTGTGGTGGTGGTGGGAAAATTCCTCAAGAAAGCTTTCATCAAAGAGAGAGAAAATTAGATGCACACAAATATTAGACTTAGGCACAGATACAAATAAGTGGGTGAAATGGACCAAGGGAAAGCTTTCTAAAGCAAAGAAAATTGTGTATGAATTGCAAATGTGTATGTGACTTCAAAAAGTGATTCGTGCGATATTTATGTAGCTGTAAGCTGATCATGTAATTATAAAATATCCTGGGGCACGTGAGCAGCGATGTCACCTCACTTCAATACCTATATCCACAGCGAATCGTAAAAGTATCTGTAATTTGCTCTTGTCCACTATCGAAGTGCTATAGAACAATAACCATATTCATAGAAAAAACTACATACTTATTTATGTACATTATACATAGTAGTGATTTATACACTGACTCAAAAGATGCGACTCTCCTACCTGCTTTCTTTTGAACGCTCATCGTGAAAGCTACGTTGACACTTTTTGAGTTGCCATCTTGACACTTAATTTTTTTCTTTTACTTTTATTTACTATCCACATCCTGTTCTCAACAAAATACTAACAGCATATTATATTGGTTGACTTTGAAAAGGCATTCGACCGACAACCACGAGTTCTGATATGGGTGGCGCTAAGACATCGCTGGGTCCCAGAAACCTATGTACAGATGATCATGGACATGTACGAAGGAGCAAAGACAAGAATAAGATGCCCCGCTGGAGTAACCGAAGAGTTCCCAATCAAAGTCGGGGTGCACCAGGGAAGCGTGTTAAGCCCTTTGCTCTTTATTGCAGTCCTCGATTATCTGCTTGAAGGTTGATGGACCCCAAGGTACATCAGTTATTCTTTGCTGGCGATGGAGCCATCATAAGTGAGGATCCTACATCCCTGCAACGAGCACTTGATGTGTGGGTGGACGTTCTGGAGGGAAATGGATATCGCATTAGTTCAAAAAGACAGAGTACTTGTGCTGCTCGTTCTCTGATCCACTCAGGCCTATTCCAGACATTTATTTGAATGGAACAGTGCTTCCGAAGGGCGAAAAGTTTAAATATCTGGGATCTATGATCAATAGTAAAGCAACTTGTGATGACGACATCAATCATCGCGTAAGCGTAGGGTGGTTGAAGTGGCGAGAAAATTCCGCTATCTTCTGTGACAGAAAAATGCCACCTAAGTTGGAAGGAAGGCTCTACACCGCAGTTGTGCGTCCAGCGCTCACATACGGTTCACAATGTTGGACGATGTACAAAACGTATGGGAGTAAATTAACGGCAGCTGAGATGAAGATGCTTCGCATTACAGCAGGAGTGACATAGCTTGGTCGAATAATGAGTTCGAAGACCCGTGGAAGCTTTCACATCAAGGAAGCCATCGTTCAAAAAATAGAGCGCGACCGGCTCAACTGGTATTGCCACGTTCAAAGAAGAGATCGTTTGAACCCCGTTAAAAAGTCAATATCAATGCACGTTCCAAAGACATCGCGATGTAGGAAAGGCAGGGCCATAGACGCCTGGATCGCACAAATGTTATGACATCGGCATTTCATTGGCCTCAGTAACCGAGTGATCCAAAATCGGCGGGCCTGCCGATATTTTCTGAGGTCAAATAGGCGAACCCCACAGGCGGATCAGTAGAAATGCGGTGAAGTGGGAGGGTTGTGATCCCTTATTTTCGGATCATAACCTCGCTGATAAAAGGAAGAAGAAGAAGATGACTGATAGAGCCAAAAATAAATTAAAAATCTAAATTTACGAGTAAGGATATTAGAAATGTCAAAAAGAATCAAGGGACACTCTACCGACAACTCCTTTTTCTGTTCTTAAATTTAATTTCCAATTTTATTTCCACTTACTCAATTTGAAGAGTTACTTTCAGGAATCTAGAGACTAGCATTTTAGTCATGTCTTAGCTCTCTGAACGGTAAAATTGACTATAGGTCACAAATGTCTTAATTAAAATTTCACTTCCTGTTCTCACTTCGGATTATTTGTGGAATGTGATAACTTGCAAAACCCAGAGCTAAAAAATATTTTTGCCGATCATGAAAACGGCGACGAAATTTTTCAAGAGGAAGGTAGTCTAGATGGCCAACAGTTACCAGCCTGAAAACGAGAATTCGAGCACGATATGGGCCGCCCAGTAGTAGGAAGAGAAACTTTTTCTTACTCTGTTTTAAAATAAAAACAAAGCCTCCAAGTTGTCCAGGGCACTCATTCCGTAAGATGATTATCGTCGGACGATATCGTTTTAACGATAGTTTTGCTTCACGTAGCATTAAAAATGTCAAAAATGTAGTTCTGGCAATTCCACTTTTGCTTCACATAACCCCAAAAACTGTCAAACACTGTCGTCAAGACGACATCGTTTGCACGATAGCTAAAGAGGTATCATCTTGCATTGGTTTGTATATTTTGCAAACAAATTATTTTTTTTGGTGAATTTTAAAGTGAACAACTGACTTTAGATTAATTTTTTTTAAATATAAAAGAATATGCATACATACAACAATATAAATTGATTTTCTATTTAATGAATATGGTTGAGTTTGTAAGCGACTGTAATTTGAAAATTCCGTGAGCGTACCCCACTGTCATTTTTTCGTATGGCTTGTGTCAGCTTTCAGTCAGTTGCACCTACTGAAGACTCTCAAACTTTAGACGATAGGCGAGACGATATTGATACAGTTATGTGAAGCAAAATAATGACGATAGCGTTTGCAAGTATCGTTCAGACGATAATCATTCTAAAAGTAACGGAATGAGTGCCCTAATCTCATTTATTTTTAAAATTATTTTTATTTTAATGGCCTGTTGCCTATAGGCAACATTGTATGTTTTAGCTTCTAAGTCGCGTAATTTTAATTTATTCTCTAATGACTTTTTTTTTAGAATAGGTTGATATGTTGTGCAAGTTTTTTTTTCGAATATTTTATTGAAAATATTGCTAGTGATCACTTTCTAGCTGATCGTCGGTGAGTGCACATGTACAATTTTTTTTATGTGAAATATGAGTTTGCAAATTATTTAAAAAAATATATAAAGAAATTTAAGTGTACAAAACCAAGTACGTAAAATAATTAAACACATGTAAGAAAATTAGGAAAAACAAAAAAAAAATCGAAAAAAACTTTTAGTTTATGGTCAGAAATTTTTTTAAACTTTTTAGGCAACATTTCATAACTTCTAAACCAGGGTATATAGGACTTTGAAATTGATATCATTTCATATTTACGTCTAGACTAACAACTCCATATCCTTGAAAAAGTATTAGCCACTCCCAAATTAATTCTGGCATGAAAGGGTTAAAGACATTAACGTGGATGACAGACTTGATGAGGAATTTAAAAGCCTTAAAATTGCGGTATATGGATAATTTGTATTTGTATTTGTATTTATTGTGGAAAAACAGATTTTGACAGTATACTACAAGATAATAGAATCTTTTAGAAATATTATTCTTTTAAATTACGTAATTATTTCACAAAATAACAAAAAAAAACAAAAATAAAATAAATAAATAAGTAAATAACAGACGGATTGCAGTCACAAAGAAAGAGTGTTCCCCAATGCAGTGCGTAAATCGTGGGATAATTAATTTCAAGCCTCTAGTTGAACGGGCAAAAGTGAGCAATTCAAACAGATAAGCAGGACTCTTGAAGTGGATGATATAAAATAATTTTACAATAACACGATACCTACAATATACGTCAAAACTTAAACCAACAACACGAGATTTTAGATGTGAAACGCTACAAGATCTGCAAATGTTATAGATAAAACGAATACAGTCATTAAAGGCAACATTTAACTTACGTTTACATTCATAATCAATACAAGTATACACAGAACAGTTATATGTAAGAAGAGGCATAATTAGAGTCTTGATTAGGCGTGTTTTAAGACTTACTTGGACTAAGTTAGCAGAGTGCCTCAAGTAGCGCAACCCAGCATAAACATTCCTAATTGTATTAGAGGTTGCATCACAGCAGGTGAGAGAGGAGTTAATATAATATCCTAGATATTTGACGACGTCCACCACGGGAATTACGTTACTCTTTAGAACAATAGGTGGAAAATCGAAGGGATGGAATGTCTTTCTAGAGCAAATCATACTTAATGTTTTAGCAGGGTTCAGTTTAAGTTTGTTAAGACTTGACCATTTTAAAATTCTTTCTAGGTCTTCATTTAACCAACGCAGTCTTCGCTTAAACTAACTGGGCGAGAAATGTAAACCAGGACGTCATCAGCATACATGTGAATTTTCCAGCTTTCAACTATTGTAGGGAGATCATTGTTAAATAGAGAGAATAGAAGAGGTCCCATAACAGAACCCTGCGGAACGACATAAGGGTCCGAAATGCCCTTATCCGTGACCACAGTTTGAACTCGATAGCGCAGGTATGTTTGTAGATGTTGGTGAAAAATTAAAATTGTTTTTTAGTTTAAAAAGCAGTATGGAGTGATCAAAGCTGTCAAATGCTTTCGAGAAGTCTAGCAAAACTAAAATCCCAATTTCATTGGAATCCAAAGCTGACCGAAGATCACTAGTGACTTTGAGAACAGCTGATTCACAGCTATGTTTGCTACGAAAACCAGATTGCCATTTCGACAATTTGTTGTCGATATTTAGATAAATTTGCATCTGTTTGGAAAGTATCTTTTCAAAAACTTTTGACAGAAAACAAAGAATACTTAGTGGACAGAAATCTGAGGGGTTTTGAGGGTTGTTTTTTTTTTTTGGGAACAGGGATAATATTAGCAGCTTTCCATTGGTCAGGAAACTGACAACTATAAATACAGAAATTGAAAATATGACGTATGTACGCAAGAAGGTGGGAAGAAGTAATTTCAGGAATCTAGGCGATATACCATCCGGTCCTATAGCATTTTATTTTACAGAGACAATTGCCTTAATAACATCAAGTTCTTCAACACATTCGAATGAGAAGGTTGGAGTCACATGGTGATCCTGATTAGAAATAGTTTCAACTTAATCATAATCGGAAGAATCTGGAGCATAATTAATTGGTAATTTTTGGAGATTCCGCAGCTTTTTATCGGGCGAGTTCTCCCTAAAATGATACCCCTTTCCCTGCATTCCCCGTAAAAAAATGTTCTGCATATGCAACCAATTCGACCAATAGAGTAGGTATGTCATATATTTTTAAATTTATTGGAGTACCGTGCTATAAATCGATTTGTTGAACCGTCTCAATTGGAGGACAGACCAAGAAATGATCGTCCGTGCGTTGCCCATACGAGCGCAGTTGTAAAAGCTGTACGCTTGCGAATTCGAACAAGTCCCTTTCGAAAACAGAAAACAATGTCGCGTGAGCTAGATATGTCCACCAGATGCATGTCAAGGCTCATTCGGGATGATCCCAACATGAAAGCCTTTCGTCAATCGACTGGATATCAATTGACAAACAATTTAAGCCAAATTAGGCTTGAAAGATGCACAGCGCAGCCATCATCCTGCTCTGGTAATGAGTTTATTGGGGTATCCCATCAAGGAGTTACTGCTCTCCATTTTTGTGAAAAAGGACTTAAAACTGCAACAAATGTGTACCGAGAAGATGTCCTAGAAAGCGTCGTTAAAAGCTTGACGAATTCGAACTTATGGCAGTACTAGGTACAGGACTAGGACACATATGTACGTATCTACTATAAAACTGTTGTTATTCGATATTTTAAGTGCGTGAAAAATGCTTAGGCATTTATAAAATAAACTTTTTTTAATGCCTTTCGTATTAACCCTGGATGGTTATGCAATTTTACGTCCACCTTAAAGCCTACCTACTCTAAACTCTGGTAACCTGGAACCGGAAATTGGTAAAAAAAAAACTCTTAAACGTATTTTTAATGGAATAAATTAGATTTATTATAAATCCTGATATTTTTTACTTTACTTAAAATAAAAATTGGACGTTGGATAGTTTAAGAGAAATTGTACAAATTAAAAGAGGTGATCGTCGATTCGACGAAGCATAACCATCCAGGGATAAGCTTGTAGTTCTATTTGTATCTTTCTTATCGAGATCTCTTTGTCGTTCTGCAAAGTTATTTATCATATTCTTTTAATAATACCATTAAACAGAGTAGATATCCATTTTTCTTTCTGTCGCGCATTTATGTCTCTGAAATTTGATGAAACAGGACTTATATTCTGTCGTTTTACAAATTCGACTGTCCCGCTTTTTGAGAAATAACAATGTTAGTTTCTAAAACACCACCAGAAAGCCCATTAACCCGGAGCGACCTAACCCAGTTGTGCTTTAACCAATATGATTTGCTATTGCAATCCCTTTTATGCTTCTGTATCCATAAAGGATAGAAAATATGATCAGCCGATAGCTATTGATTTGCAATGGGCCTCAAATCTAAAGAAACAAGCATTGCTTAATATGCATGAGAATGGCAGCAAATTTATTTACACTGCAAACATTATTAAATGGATTGTATCCACAATGAAGATTAATCAAAATGTATCAAAGAGATCCATGATAAAAAACTAACAAAGGAAATGACGACATGGAAGACTTACGCTTACCGCATTCCAATTTTTTTCATTGCAGATCATACGGCTAACTTTGTCGGCCATTCGCCGAATTTGTTTCGCAGCGTCATTCTGCCGTTTTCATAGCGTAAACATTGGAAGAATACGTGTTCCTCATTCTCTAAAACATTATCGCAGCAAGAACAATAAGAGGTCTGTTCGCGTACTTTCTACACCAAAATTCGCAGTTTGTCAAATTTCCACGAGTGGGGGTAAAATTCTCTCAGAGAGAGGTAAAATTACGAAAAAGTAAACGAACGCGTTGAACCACTTAAACGTCAAACCTCAAACCCAATTGTAATGAATGAAAAATCCAACATATACATTACATATACAACAAATTGACAGATTTGACAGTTTTCACAAACCAGCCCAAAGAAATTTCTTGCACTAAAATTAGCAGCGTGGGGAAATTTCTTACTTTCTCGAGAGCACTCTCTTCTGTCAAAAACTACGAAAATTCTGAGCTCGAACAGGTTTTCGTAAAAATTCGTAACTTTTCGTAAAAATTCGCTGTTTTGTGAGGGTACGCGAACAGACCTAAGGAGTAGTCTCATGCTTATGTTTACAAAAGCATTCCCTCTAGCGGTTATGACTCGTTAAAAATTATGTCATGTACAAGTTTGTTTCTCCAAGTCTTCTGATAATCCAGGTGGCGACCCTTGGTATCAACCGATGCATCCATATCCCTTTGTGGCTTTCCCACTGCTATTGCCAGTCCACTGTACTTGCTCAGTGTACAGCTTCTTCATTTCTTCAGCAAGCATGTATATGGGCAACATTGAAGATGCGATAAGTATGACGTCGTGAGAAACCCGGCGAATCTCATTCCGCGAGCGTATGACTTTACTTTCGCTGCGTTTGAGCATATTTGAGCGCCATCCCTAGGTATTTAATGGACGGCTGAGATATGAGACCATACTCTTCTATTCGCGTGCTTTATGCAAGTTGCAAGTTGCAACCGCGGTTCTACTTACTTACTAACTTATGTCCTGTATCCCCTTGTGGGTCCTAGGGCCTCTACTACGCTAACGCGCCATCGTGTAGGGTTTCTGGTAATGTGTCTGAGCTCTCCCCAATTTTTCCCCAACTGCCGTGCATCCTTCTCGACTATTATGCGCCATGTTCTCCTCGAACCGCCAGATTTTCTGTCATCCTGAGTTAAAGGGTGGGTGTGGGGGCCGTGGCGTAAGTTGTTATTGTGTCGGATTACTACGCATGAGGTTCCAAGTTCGAATCCCAGAAAACACCAAAAAGTTTTTCCACGGTCCCACCTCTCGCGAGCGTCTGACAAACATCCGAGAGTATTGTTGTCATGAAAAAGTTTCTCAAATCGCCGTTCGGAGTCGGCATTAAACTGTAGGTCCCTTCCATTCGTGTGAAAAATATAACGCACACAACATGAGAAGCTAGGCCCTGGCACTTTAAAGAGCTGCTGCGCCAAATATTTGTTTATTTGTTTATTTGAGTTAAAGGGTTCCATTCCATATCATTCAGTTCACTATGGAACTACCACCCTTTCGGAACGTATGACCAATCCATTGCCACTTCCGCCGTTGGATGGTTGTGCCTATTGGCTCCTAACCCGTTCTCTCGTAAAGGTGTTCGTAAGAGATACGATTGGGCCTGAAAATCGTTAAGATATTTCGCAGGCACCTATTAACAAACGTTTGCAGCTTTCTGGCGATAGTAGTGGTCTCTCTACACGAGCTGCATAACAGCACGGATTCAACATTGGAGCGGAACAGTCTTAGCTTGGTGTTCAAACTGATTGCATTCCTTCGTTATATTTTGGACAACATCCCGAACGCGGACTTTGCTTTGGCAATCCTGTTAGCTATATCCAGTTCAGTTCGACCATCGGTCGAGACAATACTCCCAAGATACTGGAAATCATTTACTCTCTCTGCCGGTTGTCCAGCAATGTATATTTGAGCCGATGAGTTTGTTCCAAGGCTGATAATATTTTTGTTTTTGCCGTATTAATTTCCAGACCGACGACGCCTGCTTCTCTCTCCACATCTGCTGTCATTTGGTGGAGGTCCACAATTCTGTGAGAGAGTAAGCATACATCGTCAGCGTATTCAAGATGATTCAGTTGGGATGTAAGAGTCCATCGAATTCCTCCGTTTCCTGTCCACAACGCTGTACGAAGCACATCGCTAATCACCGCGGTTCTAAGGACCCAATTTATTATTCTCCTATCTCATTACAGAAGAATTGTACTTCTCCTAGCAATTTGGCGACGACCGCGACTGCGATGTCATCCGCGAAGCCAATGATTGAACTTTCCGTGGGATTGATAGATGTAGGATATCGTCGTACATCACGTTCTGTAGCAGAGGGTCTAAGACATATCCTTGTGGAAAACCGCCGGTTATTTTATACTTCTTGATTCCATAGTCGAAATTATAGAAGAGGACCCAGCCGGTGAAATAGTTTGACATAATTTGTATATGCCGGTGCATCCATTCCACGAAGGCAATGCATAATTCAATTGAATCGATTTGAATGCGTGTTGCACATCTAGTGTTACTACTGCAAAGTATTTTTTTATTGTCTCCTCTCCAACGTTAGTCCTCTATAGCGTCTTGGGCTCTATTTGTTACCGCGTTGATGGCATCTATTGTTGATCGTGACTTTTATGTGGTAATATGGTATGTAACGTTGCAGAGAGAGAAGATGTAATTCATTTCATAAGCAGGTGTCCTACCCCACGAGAAATAAGAAGACAAATCTTTGGAGCTGATTTTTTGCCAAATTATCGGGTGTTTGAACTCCTTGATGAGCTGCATATCTACAAGCTTTATCCATACTGTAAAACAGCAATTGCGTATAGGGACCGAATACTAAACGAAAATTTCTAATAAATCTAAATGTAAAAAAATATAAAAATAAATTCGAGTATGTCTCGTATTGATCATGCAGAGGAGACATGTAAGACGAGGGATCACTCAGTGGTTTCTTTCTTTTTGTTAGCAGTAGGTGCTAGTCGTTGACGCTTTCAGGATTCTAGAAAAATGACTTCTTGAAGGCACGCGTTGTACATTTCTACAAATACATACATATGTCGGGCTGAGTTCGCACCTCGATCTTTTTGCGTTTCCACCAATATACCTACCTACCGAAGGTCTCTCTCTCTACACAATTCCATTAGTTTTAGGTATCTATGTAGGTACACATCAACAAAAAGTTTAGAAAATTACCTCTTCAACATCATCACTGTAAACACAGAAACGCAATATAAAATGCTACAATCTTACTCCCCTTCTCGAACACCAACCTGATCTGGGTTTTCTGATCAAAAGAACACTGAACCAGTCAATAGTGTAGACATTTTGCTGTTCAAAGAGCGGAGTCCATTCACCACCACTCTACTGTGGTAGATATTGGCTTGACTTCCACGCGTCTCGCTCTTGTTCTTATCTATCTTCACCAACACAAGTGAAATATTGCACGCGCACATTGTGAATTACAAATGACTCCTTCATCAACAGACTGCGCTGAGAAGGTATGTACAAAGCAACAGTAAAGAGCAAAATCTGCTAACAACATCTGCTAACGCAATATTGATGAGAACAGAGTACCTACAAAACGAGAATGATACCCGAATGGAGAAATCTATGAGAAGCTTGTGTGGCATACCATACTCATCAAAATACAGACAGCGTAACTCAACTGAGAGAAATAAGCAACTTATGCACAACTCCCCCAACTGACAAATAAGAGATACAGTTTGATAGTTGATTCCCCTTCTGTTAAACATGGTCCCCAGCTCCAATAAGATACAATTCATTCAAAAATGAACCCTGACTTGCTCCATCTCTGTGCTAAGGCTACAGATACTATTCTCATTCAGTAGTGAACTCAGTCTATTTAACTAAACTCCAACTAAAACCCGCTGTATCTCTCATATACCCGCAGAGCGGAGCTTTTCCCCTTCAAATACTCACGAACACACTCACAGTACTTCCCCTCAGAAGCACCTTATCACTCGGTGAAAAGGTATTTTCAATTTAATTTCAATTCGAACAAGACACAATCTGCCTGCCACACAAGAGGGTGCGACGAACCCGCTACTCAGGAAAAAAAAAGCTTCCCCTGTCAATGAAGGGGAATCACTTTCATTCACTCAATCCGTCCCACATGCATCTATGCACATTGCCATCCCTCGCAATCGTATATAACCACAACTACATGAATGTATCTAACCACCCCTGTGATAAAACTCAGGAAAAGTTTCCTTCTTCAGGTCGTAGATACGAAAAAACCGACGACTCTCAGAAACACGAATACGCAGTTCATAAGGAGGAGTGTACTGTAAGTACATAACCTACCTACGTAAACATACACACACTTGTACACACGCATCTCCTCATCATCCCCCATCGTACCGTGCTCGTCGTCGTCGTCATCAGCATCGTCGTTGTCGTTGTCGTCCGATCAGAATAGCACACACAAGCGTAGTCGTTGTTGTCAGTCCGTGAAGTGTACAGAAACCCTGGAGCGCGTACTATCCGAGACCGAAGAAGAGATGCGATGTTTGTTGTGAATCTGAAGTATCTGCGCTAGGTATTCTCAGTACGTACGTGGTACATAACGTAAGAGGTACACACCGTTATACCAATGAGAAGACTTCTTTCCACATCTATCTTCTCCATCGTTTTACGGGAGTTTTTCTGTTTGTTATTTTTTTTTTTTTTTTGGTTCATCATGTGTACGAAATAGAATCATCCACTCTGTGAGTAGTGGAGGGTAGAAAGCGTTTTTTTGTGTGTCCTCCTGCTGCTGTTCTATTGTGTTTATTCAGAGATACTCAGACACTTTCGGGGAAAACACACGGTGTCGTCGACGGAGACGGCGGGCGCTTTTTTCCACAATACAATTACCAAACGAATAGTAGCGACCAGAACGTCGCGGCATCAACAACGTGTTATAAGCGGGTTTTCAACATAAAAAAAACCGTTCTTAAGCGATTTTCCCCAACAACAAAAAAAAAAGAAACGATACATACAAACAAAAAGATTATATGAATGAAATTTTTATTTAATAAAATATAAATAAATATTACTAAGGGATTTTTTTGTTTTATAAATTTTATCGCGCGGTAATTGAACAGTGAATAACCATGAGAGTGAAGTGAGTTTTTCCCCCAAAACAAATAAAAAGATTCTTTGTATGTATATTGTGCGCGCACCTGTCGGATACGAGAATGTGGTTCAAGATTCCTTTCAAAATCTGAATCAAGGATAAGACATGCATTCACAGGATTGGATCACAAGTTTAAATCAAAAATTCCTGTTGGATATATTAACGAAACCGATTAAGAACGATTAGTGATCGCATCTCACACACATATTTCACAACCCCCTTGCTGCACCCCACACACTCAACAAGCACACACTCTCTCTCAGTTTAGATTCAAAACGCACTTCCCTTTCGAATACAAAACGCACTACATCATCGTCTGATACGCACAAGTGTTTGTTCGTGAAGCGAAGGTGGGGAAAAATAAATATAAGTGGATACAAAAGTGGTAACGTACCTGGATGAGAGCAAATTGAAAGTGAAATGTGGGAATACAAATTTTGAAAAAATTAATTCGAGTGAAGTTTAAAAAAATTAAAAAAAAAAATAAAAAATTAAATTAAAAAGCAATTTAAGTGGAAAAATTAATTTTGATCATTCCAATGTTGTCTTGTTTGGTACCACCCCGTTTTGGACAAGAGGATAAAATCACTAGTATGCCATCGTCACCAGCGTTCTCAATGCAGTGTAAGTGAAGTTTCGAACTGTTTTTCTGTATAATTTTCAAGTGAATTGAGGAAGTTTTTATCAAAGTCAGAGAGACTGAAATTATCGTTTCACCTGTGTCCTATATCGTCACAGGCTGTTCAGTTTAATCAACCGTTGGACCCTTCTTGCAATGCAATTTCAACATTCTGCGTAACAATTATGACACATGTTAGTATCGTCAGCTGTAGATCATCGATTTTCAAATTGTATCTGCGATATGAATGACATAATAAGTTTTTTCACTTCCGTAAAAAAAAAATACATTTTTACCTTATCCGCCTAATGAAAGATTGGTTCAAAGTAACTATTGTTACTTTGAATCCCAATCTTAATTTCAAAATTATTCTGTTCGATTGCCTTTAGAACGATCTGACACACAATTTTCCGTGACATCTTTTTATCGAAGTCCATTTCATAATCCATTTTCATAATTTTTTCAATGTAAAAGAGTTGTAATAGTATTCTACACGACAAATTAATTGCTTACTAAAGTTTAACGGTCAGCAGGTCGTAGCTATGAATCAAACGACAATCGTCGAAAAGCGACGCCAACGACAATCAGGGTGATTATTGCCTAAGAATATATTCGCATTGGAACAGTAGTAATCGTTTGTAAATTTACTAATTTCTCATGCGAAGTGAACAACTTCTTGGTTACCAGTCTACTTAGTCTCCAAGAAAGAAACAAAAGAGATATAACCAAAATAAGGGACTTTTTTAAAGTGATTATTCGAATTCCAACCTCCATATCTTACCACAAGATCATACAACGATTTTCGACATGTCATTGTCTAACCAAAAAATTATCTATTCAAGGTGTTATGATTTGTTAAAGTTCATCAAGTGGTTGAAATTTATCGCAGAGAAAGACTTCTATCAAAAATGTAGTCACTTGATACGTGATGAATATAGCCATAAAGATATTCTCTATAAAATCGTTAAGCCAGATCCAAATCTACTCAGGTGCCTTGAAGCACTTCTCCACAAACCTACAGATTCAAAACCTAATTTCCTACGTTTCAGTGTTCATCGAAGAAAATGTGCGTACCTCCTGCATCAACAAGTTCGTATTTCTAAGCTTCACGGCAGTTGTCTAAAGATAACAATTGTCTTTTGTTGACTATAATGTCTTCAGGTAGTTTTTTTTGGAATATATTTGCAATCTTCCTCTCTTTGTCTATAAATGATTCATAAGACTACCTGCCTTTACTTTATACCTGCTTCGTTGCATTTTTATCTTATTTACGTCACCCTGCATTCCAGATACAGATTAAAGGGTGAATCGCTGCCGTCTATAATAACTTAAAAAATAAATAGGTTGGTACTCAGTTTTCGGCAGTCAATGGATCTCTTTGAATTCCCACAGCAACAATTTTGCAGATTCATGTCCCGAAAGTTCGAATATCTACACAACTCATATTCTCGCATATGGCTATTTTTTAACTACTTCATAGTGTATTGCATCTTTTGTTACTTCCTTTTGACTCGTTCTGAAACTCCATGTAAGCACAAAATCTGAATATTTGTCAATTAATGACACTACCCTTTAATCACGGTAAATTTTTTAAAAGTCAATTGAATGATTTTTATTTTTTCTAACAAATCTAAATTTTAATAGAAGTAGGTTTTTAAATGGTTTTGTTTCCTAAACTCTGCATCCATTTCAATATTTATGACTTTTAGCAGGAATTTCGTACACACCTAGTCAATTCAAAAAGCTATCTTCTGTCATAGGTATAGCATTATGGGAAGTACAATTTTTGAAACTTATGAAATTATTAAACAAAATTTGATCAAGACCTATTTAGATGTTCTTGTGCTAAGCGAACTAGAAGGACCATTTTAAGGTTTTATACTAATTCTATTCCTTCAACCAAAATCGTCAAAAATTCGGTCTAACCAATATGTCAAAATTTGCTAAAATTCTTCAGGTGGCTCTTAAGAAATCCGTGAGAAAACACCTATAGCCAATCGTAACTTACCCCCCTGTTAGTTTTAATTCGTTTTAAGATCAAGTCATCAGCCTCTTCAATCGAATTTAGAAAAATCCATTCACCGCTTTTTATTAGGAGTGTGACTGTCACACAAACGGACAGACGCCTAAAAAGTGTTTGCCTTAACATGAAATAGAAAATGTACGTAAAAATTTAGAAATGGAAGACTAACAGTCTTTTAGATCTCAGAAATGATCATGCATGTCTACTCTTCTACCGCTTTATTGGATAGTCTCTTGTATATTTGTTTATACGTAATCAGCAATTTACCATTTTTCCATGTAATAAATAATAAATAAAAGGCGAATATTTTGTGGAAAAAAATGAAACTTCATGGTTCCGCATCCTTCTGACGAGAGTACACATTCGAAAGAATAGTTTGGTTGATTTAGTTTCTTGGAACCAGCCCGATTTCCTTAAAATCCCACCAAACCGACAGCTGACCTTCTTCTGATGAATATTTACTTTGGAAGTGAGTTGTGCTGGTTTGTTTCGCTTGCATGGCCTTTTCTGCTTGATGTTATGCAGACGGTCCAGAACCTATTTATCCACTCGTTTGAAGTTGAAGAATGGATTTCCTCACGTTTGGTGGGTGAATCGTAGATGTTTAAGTTTCCAGTAAGATAAATTTTTTTAAGTACAAATGTCGAGCTTATGGCGGTAGCCAAGTTGTTTTAAGTAGATCTTAACGCACTTACCCATGTGATTCGAATGTGTGCAGTCTCTCGTGTCGTACAACGACGATTTACTCCAATTATGACCTTCGTCTTTTCGTCATCCGCTTTGGATGGGCTTCCTTCCTGGTGCACCTTATACATTAAGATCTCCACAACGAAATATAGCTTTTCAATCTTTTAAAAATCTATTCAGGCATCCTCAACATTCGTATTACATAGCTTTTACATTTTTAAAAAATGTTTTAAGGCATCCTCGACATATGCATTACACAGTTTTTTTTATAAGCTTGCTTGTTTTGATTATCCTTTTTCGACTCAATGCTAAACAGACCCATCGCTATTCTTCCATTTTTGTCTAAAGTCTTCGAATTTTTAGTAAGTCGTGAAATAAAGGAACATGTCGAAAATAAAAAGCTACTAACCCCTATGCAATCGGGTGTCTGATCAGGACATAGCTGTATAACAGCAGTATGAAAAGTATCTGATGACATTCGCCAAGCCTTTGATGAAAATAAAACGACATTGTTGGCATTACTTGACTTCTCAAAGGCATTCGACTGTCTAAATCCGTCAATTCTTTGTAATAAACTGTTAAAACAATTTAATTTCTCTAGTACCACTAACAAGCTAATATTGTCGTATCTCACTAATCGTGTCCACGCTGTTTCGCATAATTCCCAACTGCCTAGTTTTCGTCCTGTTAATAGTGGTGTCCCACAAGGCTCCATACGTGGTCCATTACTGTTTTCTATGTTCATCAACGACCTTCCAACTGTGTTTTGCCATTGTAATTTTCATATATACGCGGACGATGTTCAGCTCTATTCAAGCTTTCCAATTGGAATGGTGGATGACTCAGTAGCAAGATTGAATAAGGATCTCCGTTCTGTGATTAGGTGGTCCACTCAGAATGACCTCATGATTTATCCAGACAAAACCAAAGTTATCACTTTTTTTAAAACACAAACCCAACCTTCTTGATTTTCCTAAAGTAGAATTTCTCTCTACGTGTATTGAATATGTCACGCATGTAAAGAACCTTGGGATTATTTTTGATAGTGAGCTTACTTCGAACGACCACATAAACAGTATAGTATCTAAAGTGTATGCATCCCTCAGAGGTCTTTCAATTAGTAGATCCATATTACCTATTGACATGAAGTTAAAACTTGTAAAGGCACTTATGCCAATTATTACTTACGGGTGTGAGCTTTTCGTTGACTGTGACAGCACTTCTTTTCGAAAATTAAAAAGAGCGCTAAATTCGGCTGCTAGGTATGTGTTTAATCTTCGTAGGTACGACCATGTTTGAACGGAACGCCGCAAACTTATTGGTTGCGATTTGGAACATTTTTTAAAATATCGATCCTGCGTTCTACTCTTCAAAGTAATTCACAAGAAGCAACCTGCATATCTGTACAATAAGCTTGTCCTATCCCGGTCTAGTCGCTATATAACATTAAGGCCGTCTACATATACTTGCTTGACATCACGTTAGACAGTTCTTCGTTCATGCTGTAAATCTTTTGAACCACCTGCCATACCAGGTGAAGTCTGAAGTCGAATACAGACAGTTTCAATCGGCATGTTTTTCGTATTTCTCCAACTTAAACTGAAATTACTCGCATTTGTTATATTAATCTTCTTAGTCTACATGGTTGCAACTATTTACTATTTAATTTAATTTTTTTTTCTGTTTTTAAGGTTCTTTTTTATTATTGTATTTCTTTCTTTTTTTTAAATGTATCATTTTCATATTGTATTTTTAACACACTATTTCATCTTGTATACATAAAAGTTTGCCTTTTCCTACCTGTACTCATCTTAAGTGTACTCTTACATGTACAGCGATTACATAATATATAAATAAGTAAATAAATAAATAAATAAATAAAAAAAAAGTATTAATCAGATCGTGCACTATTTCTTCACGATTAGGCTTTAGCAGTCAATTACTAAGTAACTAATAATCTTTCAGTTTGAAACGAAACTATAAAACTACTCTCTTTCACACATAAAGCCATTTGCTGGGGAGATCGGAAATGACTTTTTTGCTAGCCTAATAATGATAGTGATGTCAAAGCCTATATGTTTTCTTGTCTCACAATACATAAATGTTGTTTTATTATTTGTCCAGAAGACCCTTTCTTCATTTGACACTATTTTTGTAAAACATTTATGCGGAGAACTACTTATAGCCTGGATGACATATCTGACGTACTTCCAGCAGGTATACAGGTCGAGCAAATAAAAGTTAAGGCGCTGCTTTATGCGGACGATAATGTTATTCTAACAGAGACACTTAATGCGTTGCAACGTACTCGTATCATTAACAATATAAACTGCCTCCAAATAAACATCACGAAATCTAAAGTGCTGCTTGTTATTCGATACAATAGATCTTTCAGGTCGCAGTGTCGTTGCCACGCGAGCATGGATTGTACAAGAGGAAAAAAAAAGTGTCGGTTTTTCGAAAAGGAACAGGACGCTTCGCGAGTAACGAACAGTGGAAGTACAGTAGAGAACCGCTAGAAGTAGTAAGAACCTATAAGTATCTTGGTGTAACCCTTACCCATTACCTCTCCATGAAACGACATTTCGAACTTAAGCTTGTAGAAGCAAAAAAAAAGCCATAAATGCAACATGGAGAAATCTAATTTCTAACAATAAAGTCGACATTCATGCAAAGGTGTAAGTGTTCAAGGCTTTTATGCGTTCGGTAATGTGTTACGGAGCCCAAGTATAGGAAGGCAAACCGTATGTCCAAGTTGAAAAATTGCGTAGGTTTTTCCTGAAGAAACTGTTCCACCTTCCATCAAACACACCTAACTATATATTGCATATCGAGAGTGGAATACCACCATTATTCTTATTTACATTAAAGTTAAACATGCAGTATGTGGTTAAAGTTATGAGTGGAGAAGGCGAGATGAAGCTTACCAAAATGCTGGCAAAAAATCGTTGAGAAATCATTCGCAATTTTACAGAAACTGGGAGGATTTAGCTTCTAAGCATAGCATAAGCTTTAGGATGTTAGAATGAAACCTTTCAGAGTGGAGAAGATCTGCACAGGAGTTTATATATAATGTCGGCCAGGCAATAAAAAGGGACCACACAAGAGCAGCAAAAAACTCAAGTGCATGATTGATTTATAATAGACTTATACATGATGACATCAACTATCTGAATGCCAACCTCAGCATCTGACAAATTTCACTGATACGGCGAGCGAGAGAAGAACTACTTAGGCCGAAATTCATGCCACATCGCACTGACCTTTATTCAATTTGTAGCCTATGCAACACAGCGGGACCAGAAGATACCGCAACATTAATCGGTACCTGTCCAATTCTGAGGAAAATCAGATGATTACATCTAGGAGTTGAGCGCCTTGAAATCAATGACATTAAGAATCTTCTGAATGGTAGTGACTGGAGTTCCCTAGTAGCACACCGTCAGGCAGCATATACTTATCGAAACAGAATTATGGAAAAAGGCTTGTAATTTTAATCAAAATAATAAATTTTTAATGTTTATATTAATAATGTTTTCTAAATGTGTAGTAAAATTATACAATTGCCAATCTACGGCAGACCGGGAAGCCATTGCTTAAATTGTACTATTTTTTTATTGTATGTAATTTGGAAAACTGAGTTGGAAAATAAAGTACCTTTAACTAACTAGCTACTTATAGTCTTCTATGCTCCAAAATAATTTCGGAATATTCCATATAGTTTTTTTACAACACTCTAATGCCCTGGTTCACAGTGGGAGCTTAAGTCGCAGCTTAGTTTCGGCTTACTCGTAAGTTTTTCGGGTTTCACAGTCATTTGAAAAGTGTGGCTTAGCTAAGCCAAGCATAAGAAGTGATTGTGAACAGTTTGTGGGTAATTAACTACTGTGAATAGATCGGAGATGTCAAATAGAAAAATGTCTTGTTAGTGATGTAAATAATTTGTTTTTCTTTTCAATAAAAGAAGAGTAGAACATGTGTGACGACAAAAAAGAAGTGCCAATTTTAGCTCAGCTGAAACAAAAATGAGAAAAATGTCATCCGAATAATGAATAAAAAAAGAAAATATCGCTGCATTTAGCTGCTCTCAAGCAATGGGTATTGCCAGAGAACATTTCTACGTGTCTATATACAATGCATACGTACATATAACCATAAAACACAAGGGGCGCAGGTCTTTAACAAGATTAATAAGTGAATTCCACTCAGGTATGCCTTGCTAATTTGCCTCCAGTGTAAGAGAGTAGATATTTATTGAGTAAAGCAATATTCCCACAAATAGAACAAAAAAAAAAAAAAATATTTTGCAGGGTTCATGTCCATAAATAAAGTAGTTACATTAAGCAAAGGTAATGTGTTAATGCTGGTAACATCGAATAGTGAATTTTGCTCTCACAGTAGTTAAGCCAATACTTAAGCCACCAAAATCGGCGGCTTAAGTTATAACAACACCTAAGTGGAGTTTAGCTCTTAAGCCGGCACTGTGAAACACAAAGATGGGCTTAAGCTCTCACTGTGAAACCGAGCATAAGTGTTATTCTCTTAAATGCATTCGAAAACTTGATGACACAAAATATAAGACTGGTCTTTTTCCACCAAAGTGCTTCGCAACTTTTCACTTGTCACTTACAATTCACTTGAAAACTATGCTGCATTTCATAGTCTAGTAGTATTAGGTCTATTCTTAATTGTGCAGAGCTCTTACGAGTGTAATGAAAACAAGTTTTAAGTATTTGTCACAAAGTTCTGTGGTAGAATGATAATCATTTTGCTCTAATTTAAGATCTACATTGACAAACAGGCTGCGCTAAAGGCGCTAGAGTCTTACGTCACAAATCTAAGATTTATTTTCTTTAAATAAAAGGAAACCCATATCCCAGAGCACTCAGACTCTCCGGTCCATTGTACTGCCAGGCAGGAACCTTTCTTTGGCGCAGTGGTTGGAAAAACTTCGGTGTAATTCGTTTTTCTTTATACTCCGGGGTGGCTGATGGTTGCTGTTCCGCGCTGGGGCTTGAACCTACACAAATCTGAGATAGTCAGCAATTGCCGCACAATGCTTATGGCATCATGCACACAGAACCGAGTCAGACTATGTAGGGTACCTGGACACTGAGATATTGAAGGCATCGAGAAAGCCAACGCACTGGCCAAAAGAGGAGCGGAGCTCCCACATAGTGAAATAATTGGTAGCATTAAACCACCAAGGTGCGTGCCCAAGGGAATTATTCGTGATAGAATCATCAACATGGCTAATCTAAGATGGTCATAAGGTGTCCAAGGCCTGTGTTAGACCGGCGAAAATCTGGGGAGGTCATAAAATAAGAAATATCACGGCTAAGAAAAGCGATAGGAATACTCTCTGGCCATTGTCTTGTAAGGAAGCATGGTATGAAACTAGGATTATCTAACGCGGATGCTTGTAGGTACTACAATGACCTACATGCCGTAGAGGACATAACACATGTAGGCTGAATTCCTAAATGCAGTACTGCCGCAGTACTGCAAAGTCAAGCCTTAGTATACCTTTCCAAAACGCATTGTGAATGTATCCACTGCGCAAACAAAAGCAAACAGCGCATCATGAACTAATGTGATGCAAATTTCATTTGACATTTTATTGTTTTTTTATTTCGCCAAAATGGAAGCGTTTGATAATAGTAGTTGCTTTAGTTCATATCGTTCCAAAACGTCAAAGATTGCAACGCATCGTCAAAGCATCGCATAACGAAAGCATCATAACATCGCATCACAACGGCAGTGATGCATTCACGATGCGCATTATGTTGACGTTTAGGAATTCAGCCGTTCTCTGTTAGTGGCAAGGCATTGGCAGGAAAAGGCTAAAGCACCTTGGAAGATACTTCTTCGATAACTTAGAAGAAATAAAGCTCTTGAACCACAACATGGACTTTTTCAAATTCTGTAAGAAAATAAAGTGTATGGGAGGATTGGTTTAGGTCTTTTTGCCGTGAAGGTTCCCTAGTGTTTTTATGATAACCTCATAACCCCATTCAACCTAACCTAACCTAAGATTTAAGTTTACAAAAAAAAATAAAGATGAGCAATTCGGTTTGAAATCGCATACATTTTGATTTCTTTCTTTTTTATTTTGCAATTTTTTTTTTTAAAAATCTAAAATTAAATTCCGGAAACAATAACGAATAATATTTGTCCATCTTCAGATTAGAGCTCTTACTTAATTATTTATATAAATAAATGCTTAGTCAAACATCACATTCAGCATATCAAAGTGCACTTAGCACATCAAAAGATCAGATCGGCATTGCGAGACGTTTAGCTCACCTAGTAATTTTTTTTGCTATTTCAGAGCTTCATAAGTGTCGAGAGAAAAGAATGATTTTCTTATCAAAACTAAAATGATGAATAATTAATTCTTAGTTCTGACTTGCCTATTTCTTAGATTCTGCTTGCATTTATGAAATTATTTTCTAACCGCAAAACATTCTCCACTAACCATCTAGTGCTATCAAATTTTACAAAGAAGCCAACAACCAGCTGCGAAAAAAATCTCAGCCCTATTTAAAGTGTTACTCATTACAGTATACACACGTCGATGCTCTTCTTCTGGTTAAAGGTTATCACAAGTTCTAAAGAATTTCATTAAGAAAATATATTTCGTTATCATCAAATAAGCAGAATCGTATCTTTGTCTGTTGTAGTAATTTTTATAGTTGTCTCATATTTTATCTGTATGTCAGGTCTGTGGTAGTTAGTTTGATATTAATTCGAAATATAATTGATTGATTTCGATGAACCATTCACAATAAACTAGATTGTCGCTGGTTCTCTCTAAGTGGTATCGTGAATTTGTTGAAATTATAGTTTATCAAAAATGAGTTTTTCGGCCAAGTTCAAGGTTATTTTTGAGGGTTGGAACGACAGGTCTTAGTTAGCTTTTTTGGTCATTGGTTGATTAGCAACGAAACGTATTATAAGTTGCATAAACTTTCCCGACGTTTCGACAAGAGTTGCTCATTTCCAAGGGATCGTAACTATAAATAACAAATATGATATGAGGAAACATGGGTAAAAAAGAATTTCTCTGATTAACTGAACTTACTTTGACAAGTTAAAAAATTGCACTGATAAAGAGTGTTTTTTGTGTTTACATAAATAATAAACTTAACTGCCAAATCGGACTGTCATTCTATCCGCTATTTGAAATGTGTGTTCAGTATAGTCTAGAAAATCATCATGAAGAAACTACCTATACAGTGAGCGAGTATAGCGGTCTGACAAAAGCAGTGGGAAAGCCACAAAGGAAGATGGACGTATCCGTTGATATCAAGTTTCGACACCTGGATAACCCGAAAACTTGTAGAAACAAACTTTTAGATAACGCAATTATGGGTTATGGTCGCTAGAGGGAATACCTCTGTAAACATAAGCATTGTGCTTATTGTGCTCGATGCGATTATGTTTCGGAGAATGAGGAACACGTGTTCTTCCAAAGTTCACGTTACGAAAACGAGAGAATGATACTGCAGAAGAAATTCGGCGAATGGCCGAATGCAGAAAACATAGTTAGCCATATGATCTCCATAGATGAAAACTAGAATGTGGCGAGCGACGCTGCGGACAGAATTATCCACAATCTTAAACACCTAAAACTGGTCAACATACTCGGTTTGCGAATGGCAAAGGGGTATTTTTTTAGCCGGTAAGAATCCGGCGATGGACTCCGGGATCACCAATACCTATTTCCACATTATCGTGGACACAGGGAAAAAGTTTTTTTTTTTTTTGCTTAGATAGAACCTATGATAGGGATCACTGTCAAACCGAGCTGTCATTCTGCCTGCTCTTTTCGACATTTATGTTCAGTATAGTCTGGCAAATCATCATGAACAGCCTCACGCTTCAAATGTGCTTTAATGATCGGTCGCCGATTCCAGAAACTTATAGTCAACTTCATGATTTTCATTGTGCATATCTGAGAAAGCCATCCTTCGAACTGTGGATAGACTTAATATCACATTCTAAATTATACATACAACCAACATGTCAAAGGAATGTGCGTACAAAAAAAAAAATTTAAATTGTATTCTGGTAAAGTTCTGTCTGTTTTGTACCATTAACGTACGTCCTCTTGGTGACGAGTGAGCAATATACCGCTGGGATGTTTTTCTGCATATCCTACTTGGGGTTCATATTTCTGTTGTTGAGTATACGTATGTGAAGCGTCTCTAGGGAGTACCGCTTCAAATAATGCCTCTGAGTTTGTAGAACTTTTGGATCATAGAATTTCGGTTGGTGGTCATATTCTATGAAATGGTTGGCCAGTATTTTTTTTATCTTAAGTTCGAATTGTGGTTCGAAATCTTCTGCCTGAGAAACTGCCTACTGACCCATTCCGTCCTCGCCTTTAGATTGCTGAATAGTGATGCTACCGTTGTGCTTGATTTGTACGACATTTTGATTTATTTTGACGTTTTTCGAATAACTTTCTTGAAATCTTTATTCCATTTGGGGTCGTAAACTATACTCCTAAGCATAGGAGCTTCCTTGTCCCGAAGCACATAGGCATATTCTGTTTGTGGTACTAGGCTACGCATCAGTTCCCTGGTTCAGTAAGTACTCCAGTGACCTACCTCTCGTTGGCTGAGTAAAATTTCGTATCGCTCAACGCAATTTCGTTATGTACTGGGATGGATGCTGTATTGACGATGTTTCTGGGCTGGTTTGACCGAAAATTGAATGTCTTCTCGGTGTCTCCTGGTGCCAGTTGAGCGAAAGCCCGTCTTAATCGCAATGGATTCTGCAGTCCAAAAACTCGATGGGTTACCGAATGTCAGACTTGCACCTGGATTTCTTTACCTATAGAATATGAAAAATTTTACGAAACTTTCCGTTGTGTTTTGAAGATTTCCTGAATAAAAACGAATTCGAACTCTGACAGTTTTCGAATGAAAAAAGTTCACAATACCGAAGCTCTACCGTGTTACGTTATAAAATTGTGAAATCATGACAAGCTCTATGCAATGAAAAGTCAGCAACTCTAGCCTTTTAGATCTAGCGGACTAGCAAGGGATATGGCAAGTTGACGCAGTGTGCGAGTCCTATATCCTATTTCACAAAGAGCTCCTAACCTAAAACGGTGCAATTATACCTGAGAACCTATGTGTAATAAGGATTTTTTTTAAACGTGTGATATCGAGTGAGTTTACCAGTAGTGTCTCAAGCACTTTGTAAGATATGCTATTAACTTACGAGTATGTAAGATATGCAAGTAACTTACGAGTATGAAAATTGCCAGAGGAATAATCTTTATATTGAGTTCATGGCCTTTCGTTATCTAAGAATCCACTTCTTTCTGTAGCAAAAACCTTGTCATAAATCCTCAAAAGACTCGCTGTATCTCCATCACCACTTTCAGTTAAAACAAATCGCCTTCGTCAGTTTATATCTTCAGGTGCACATTATCATTATCCTCCCCCATGTCGATGACAGTCTGTTTTCTTTTCCTGTCATCAAATTAAAGATTTTGTTTAGACCACACAAGGACTGGTACAAACAAAAGCCCACCATCAATACAGGGCCAGTCATCTACCGTATCGACACACACGTTGCTGCGACGATAAACGCTCGGATTTCTTTCGGTGGAAATTTTGCGCGTCGCTTTCGTAAAACGAAATCAAATCACCGCAATAGCAACAACAGCAGCAGTATTCACCTTCATCCAGCTAACAGAGGCACAGAGAAGCCGCAGCGGCACAGTATACCGCCTGCATGCATATGTTGCCTCATTTATGACACAAAGGATGACGATGATGATGATGATAATGCATCTTCTTTGCGTCTTTGTTCTCACCTTGTTCCTTTTGTTTTTTTAATTGCTCCAATAAAAAAGTGAAAATCAATAAAAAAAAATGCTGGCGTCTGAAATGCGTGTTTATATATTGTTAATCTCTTTGTATCCCCTCACGATTCCATTAGCAAGAACCACAAACGATTCTAAATATTTGAAAAAAGCTGTCTTTATTCCCACCCCTCGGGTGGTTACATAAAACTATTTAAAAATCAATACAATTGTTCATTTCTGCAAATGCAAAGGAATACCGATTGTATCTGGCACGACGTACTATGTATCTTTTCTGCTATTTTTAAAGCAAAAGCTATCGTTTGATTGGCCAAAATCCGTATGCACGTGTATTTCATTCACGAAAGATATAAGATATATACTAGAATATAAATTCTTCAATTCGACCGCTAATTATAAGAAGAAAAAAAAAAAAAGAGAGATACGCGCTACAACTAAACTAAAATCGGCCGTCATGTTGTCACATAACAAATCACATTAAACAAAAAGATTGATAACATTATGCTGTCGGTGGTGCTGGTGGTGGTGGTATGGTATTTTTCTGTCCCATTTCCGCCCCACAAATGAAAAAAGATTCTTTTTTTTTGTTTTCTAAAATAATTTATTTCAAAAGTCTACGTTGAGTTGAAGTTCGTTTTTCGCGCCTCGACGATCTACACTGTTATAAATTTGAACGAAAAGAAGATACGCAGTTTAATGTTAACAGTTATTGCTGATAAAAATAAATAAATCAGTGCGCTATTAATTGGAGGTGTCCACGGTTTAATAAATTCTTCACAGCAATAAGCAGCCTATATCTATACGATGGGTGGATTCTACCATGGGACTTGTTATTGTTGAAAAAAAAAAAAAAACGAGATGTAAACTGTTTGGAAATATCTATTGGAAATAGGTGATAGAGAGATGGGTATGTGATGGGAGTTTGGCTTCACACCTTTGAATGGATCAATGGATGGATGGAGATGAAAATGAGGACTGTTTACTGATAGGTTTTATAGTTTGTTTATAGTCGTTTGGAGTTTGTTTGTTAGCTGGGGGTAAGTTTTTATTGATGGTAAAATCATTTTGTGGTATCACAGCGGAATTTCGACAGCGTGGGATAGTAGGATGAGCAGGTAATCTGTGTGTAAAAATTTAAAGCTTGGGTGGCTTCAGCCTTTTTAAAAAAGAATCTGCCCGATAGTACAATGTGATACATCGTATACTGCACTGAATGCCTCTTAAAAGCAAATTATAGGACGATCAATTTAGCTTTACGTTTGGCTCAAACTTTGCATTGCATAAATACAGACTCGTATTCCTCGCAATACAGACTTTTCTGTCAAATGAAGGAGGCAAATTTTGCTAAAAAAAATCAATAACTCATTACATCTTCGAGCTAAACGAGCCTTCTGTTAGGTAGGACAGGCTACTGTGGACTTGTGGTAAACCCACAGAAAATAGAAATGGTCTTCACTAACAAAAGAATAACACCGGAATTCAAAACCGCTCTGAAACTCCCTTACATGGCTTAATATCTAGGACTAATGTTGGATAACAAGCTCAACTGGAGACATAACATAAGAGAGCGAGCAGGAAAGGCTATGATACCTCATTACACTTGCAGCAGGTTGTTTGGGAAAACCGAGGCACCTAAACTTACAATCATCCCTTGGCACAACACAGAAGCCGTAAGACTCATATTGGCATGCGGTAATTAAGTTTGGTGGCAGGCTGCTAGTAAAGCCATCAACTTGAGGATATTGACCAGAGTACAAAAAATGATATGCATAGGTGTTACCGTAGCAATAAAAATCACACCGACAGCAAGAAAAGCAGAGATAAACAGGGTTATCGTAAATAAATTTTCCCTCGAAATTTATTCACAATAACCCTGAAAGTCAATGCCACACGATGATATACCTTTATCGTTCAGTAAGGATGCAAGAACTGCAAATCCCAGCAGCTGAGCTTAATAAAAGAAAGTGATCTGTCCTTATAGCTATAAGTTATCGCTACCAGGAATTTACAGTCAAGGAAGTAATGTGAGCAAAACGAATTTAGGAGGCAACTCTACGAGACCTCTGAATTTATCCTTATGGCCTTCCTCTCCACTGCAAGGTGTAAATATGCAACTTTTTTTTTTGTATACAGTGGTAGACATTCGTTTATACGCATACCAATTTTTGCTATTATTTTTATAATAAAAACAAAATTGTTGCTTGAAGTAACTTCAAATTGTTTATTTATTTTTCAATTATCAAAAAAAATATGTTAGTTCCTAAATAATAATAATAAATTAATATTTTTTAACAAAAACATAGAAATTGGGTTGGACATTCGTTTATACGCACTTAAGCAAATGTTATCAAAAAATTCGCAAAAAAAAAATATGGAAATTTTTTTAATATTTTGTGTGACTCCCATCCTTTATTATGACCGAAAAAATGCGAGTTGGCATAGATTCGATTAAGTTATGTATAATATCGGAGCTGATTTCAAGCCAAGCACGACGAATTCCATTTTTCAGCTCCAACACAGTGTTGTACTGCTTCCCGTTTTAATATACCTTACCAGCAAGTATGCCGCAAATGTTCTCGATAGGGTTGCAATCGGGACTACATGCTGGCCATTGAAGGAGTTCAATGTTTTTCGAGGAAAACCATTCTTTAGATTCCTTAGAAACGTGGATGGAAGCGTTGTCTTGCTGGAAAATGTAGTTTCTGTCCGGGTCGCGTTCGTAGTGAGACACTAAAACGTCTTCCAACCACTCTGTATACATTCTTGAATTCATTTTTGTAGTAATAAAGCAAATTGGTGAAGTCTCGTAGTAAGAAAAGGCTCCCCATACCATAACAGTTCCACCCCCGAAATTGCGTTTCGATCGTACCACATTATGCTAATTTAAATTATGCCAATAACAGCTGTAGCAGTCAGGCCCGTCCAAATTAAATTTTTTTTCGTCAGAAAAAATTATATTTCGCCATTCGTGGGTCCAGGACATGTACGTACGGGCAAACTCCATTCTTTTGATTTTGTGGTACTTAGTCAAACGCGGTTTTCTTTTAAGTTTCGTCCATTTGATGTTGTGTGTAGCATTTAAAACTCGTGCAACATGCCGAACAGTGATGGGAAGATCTAATTTGTCCTTAATTTGCCTGGATGATAAGCGATTTTTGGTTGCTTCGTCACGAATTTGACCTTTTTGGCGCAAAGTTAGCTTCGTATTTCCTCCGGTTGGAGCTTTGACGCCGTACTTACTTACTTAGGTGGCGCTACACTTCGGGGTGAACCTGGGCCTCAACCAACAAGCCTCTCCATTTAGCTCGGTCTTTAGCTAATTGCCTCCAGTTGCGCACTCCAAGTTGGTCGAGGTCCCCTTGAACTTGTGCGCGCCACCTACGGCGATGATTCCCTCTACTGCGTCGTCCGTCGGGATTAGATTCGAAGACTGCGGGCCGGAGCGTTGGTGTCCATTCGCTCTACATGTCCTAGCCATCTCAGACGTCCAATACGCAGTTTTTTGACTAGGTCGATGTCGCTGTACAGCTCGTATAGTTCGTGATTGAATCTTCTCCTCCAAAACCCGTCAACGCAAACGGGACCGAAATTCTTACGAAGAATTTTTCTCTCGAAGCGACCAAGGATATCTTCATCCTCTTTTAATAAAGTCCATGTTTCAGCGCCGTAAAGCAGGACTGGGATGATCAAGGTCTTATATAGAGTCTCATTAGTTGTTCGAGATAGGGCTTTACTGTTGCTTTGACGCCGTAGCCTTCGCCTTTTTAAAAGAAATTTCTTATTACGCCTTCTTTCTGCAATACGTCGGTTAGAATAGTGCTCTTCCTTCAGAATTTTTGTTTTTTCTTGCTCGGAATCAGTTAACTGTTTGCCTTTACCCATGGCTACGAAAACTTTTAATAATCAAGAAACCTTGACGCATATTTCAAAAAATCTGCTCGACTTACCTTCGAAAACTTAAATCTTCTGTATTTCTTATCTTTTACGCAGAAAATCTTTATTTTTACAGCAAAAACACAGATGCGTATAAACGAATGTCTCAGTAGAATTTGACATGATCTAAATTCGCTGCGCAGTACAACACAGAAAGTCCCGTTACAAAAAAAATATCTGTTGGTACACATTACTCACACTGCTGGTAGTAAGAACATGGATGTAGAAAATTTAAATTTTTTAAAATAATCCTATACTGCTCAATTTGCTAATAAAAATTAAATGTATAAACGAATGTCTACCACTGTACCTCACCTCTTCTCCATTGACCTACAGTGCGTGACAAAATTAAAGCAAATTTAAATATTCTACCATTTTTCCTTTGCTTACTGAATGAAATACGTTGAAAAGATTTTTCTATATACAAATTATGGTCATAAAACACTTACAAAATTATTTATTGAAAAAATATAAATTTTTTACTTACTTTAAAATGTTTTACATTTCCAATATGTATAATGATAAAACAAATGCCTTTGTATAACGCGAGGTGGACAAAACTAAAGCAACTAGGACTAAACTTGAACATCTGGCAAAAACAAAAAAAATTTCGTACACATTTGGGTACTGTTAGGTCTCATGTCGTTAAACAATACTTGCTGTTTTCTGTTTGTATCCATCATTCATGTTTTTCATAACTCATTGTAGAGTAATAGCAAAAAGAAGTAACGTTTAAATTTGGTTATTTTTCTTAAAGAAAATGGTTAGAAACAAGTTTGGAAATGAACTTCAAAATAGAAGGATTAAAGATTTCTTTAGTGGAATGAAACAAAAAGATATTTGTTCTAAATATTCCATGGAGAAATCAGTTGTTTCTCGTTTAATAAACAGATGTCAGCAGAGAGGGACAGTGCAAACATTTCATCTTGGCGGTAGACCCCGAAAACAACTGCAAGACAGGAACATCTAATAGTACGGGAGTTCAAAAAAGATCCTAGAACATCTTCCCAGAAGGTTGTCAATGACTTGGGGCTTCACATTCATCCAAGAACTGCAAGCAGAAGGTGTGACGAGGTGGGAATCAAGTGTTTTAGGGCTGCAAAGAAACAATTTGTATCGAAGAAAAAGAGATTAACGCGCTTAAAGTTTGCGAAAGATCACATTAACTGGTCGGTACAGAAATGGAGAACAGTTCTATGGTCAGATGAATCTAAATATATCATCAAGGGATCACATGGAAGAGCACACGTTAGAAGGCCAAAAGGAAAACGCTTAGACCCAAAATATTGCCAGGACACTGTAAAACATGGTGGGGGGAATGTCATGGTGTGGGGTTGTTTTTCCGGAAAAGAAATGGGCCCTATTCACCAAATCACGAATATTTTAAATGGTGAAGGGTATACAAATATAATGAAGGACATTAGGTACCCATACGCGGATGACAACATGACCTTACTCTGGCGATTCCAACATGACAACGACTCGGGTTAAGCTCGTGACTAAGTGGTTAAATGTGGCAGGAGTTTGTGTTTTAGAATGGCCAGCACAATCATCCGATCTCAATCCCATAGAGAATCTATGGAAAATTCTAGATCGCAAAATCCGGACACAAGATTACTCCTCGAAGAGATCTCTTTTTGCAGCTGTAGAACAAGAATGGTGGAACATCCCAATGGATACAATCAACAATTTAATTCAGTCCATGCCCCGCCGATGCCATGCAATCCTCCAAAATAATGGATATCCTACAAAATATTAATTAATAAAATCAATATCTATTCTCAATGTAAAATTTGTTAAATTGCTTTAGTTTTGTCAATGACTTGCAAGAAGGTGGTTTTGTTCTTCATTGATTTTGTTATTATACATTAGGGTAAAATAAAACAAAATAATATTTTTCAAGAAAGGATATTTGAAGTGTCTTAATGTTTTAAAGTTTCAAGTTATACTCCCTTCGCATAACTTTTTGGTCATATGCAAAGTAGAAAGACAGGTAGATTACTAAAAGTTGCTTTTGTTTTGTCACACACTGTACATATAAGTATCTTTTTCCACCTTTTCAATCACTGCAGCTTTTTGGTGGCGGAGATTATGGCAATAGAGAAATCCTTGACGGATCTAAGGCAATGAGATGGCTAAACAATTCAGTGTTCATCTCATTTTCGTGCCAGCACACAGAGACATTCCAAAGAATTACATGGCCAACTAACTCGCCAGGCAGGGCACTAGCCTATCGATTTCACCGAACAATGTGCATGTCGGCATACCTTTCGCTAAGTTAAACTGCTGCTTACTATCAATGTAACCAACCGCAGATGAATAGACGATATTACGTAACTTATTACTAGACAGATCCGGCCTAAGCTGGATCAAAAGTGCTCGAATTGCCTTATTAGACAGAAAATAGCCTTATTTATTATGCTACTTATTTATTATACTATTATGTAATGAATTATTTCAAGAAATTCGCGGTCTCAATTGGAAATTTCAATTGCTTGACATATTTCTTGCAATGAATTATTGCCAGTGGAGACTAGGGGTAATGGAGCAGCGTTGGGCGCCAATTGTCACTCCCTCGATTGAGGTGTTTGCCTTCTGTTTCCTCAAGTGTACTAGCATTGGCTAATTAACCAAGGCTTCAAAATTGTTTTTGTGACCTTGCTGTTTTTTTTGCCTCACTCTTAACTAAATAAACCATTGATCCGATTTTTTTTTATCATCCACTCCGCAAACAAATCAACTACTTCCATTCCCCCACAACCTATTAAAGGTAAAATAATCTAATCGATGAATCAACATTCAAACATTATCTCAACGACGTAAACAAGATAATAATTGTAATCTTCCAAATTACTACCTATCCCTGGCTTAGGTACATCCACATTGAAGTGATAAAACTCATCAAACCAGACATACAAATGACTCTTTCAACAAAACAAAACTATCTCAGAAAAACAGGTAGGGATCTCCTCAACCAGAGATTTGTCACTGTATCAACAAACAAGTGTGCGCCTACACCAAACCAGTTTCCACACCGCAATTACCAACACTAAGTGATTCAGCCCACCTATCACAATTCAAAACAGTGGCAAATGGCATGCGCCATCACAAGCCAGATGAGACGACAGGTATCCTACTAAATAACAGGTAGATCCCTCCTCAAGTATAACAATAAAGACAGAACGCCCTTTTCTCTCGCTCTCCTTATGGCACACAACCTGTTTAGACATGCTGCCGGCTTTTTCAAAATGATTTGTTGTCGCGTCCTGTTTTGCCGGTGTGTATATTGTGGTTTCACCTGAATGACTGTGTATCCATGATGGTGTTACCTTTATCTGGCAAACGTGATGTAGAAGAATGATTCATGTTTGTTTTGACTGGTAACTGGTGACTTGTTTTTATGGTAAATAAAAAACCCGAGAGAAACGTGATGTTTGGGCTTACGGCGACGATGATGATGATGAATGGAAGTCGGTAGCAGGTAAAGATACGTACAGGTGATAAGTAACTTGTTTGTTGATTTATGACTGCGTTACGATTGGTTGGGTTTCCTTTTGTTTGGTGCATAAAAGCGGATAAGGTTTGATTTTATTACTTTTTTAGTGACGGAGATACGGAAGTTTGTTTTGCTTAAATTGTGAGACATACATACCTAGGTATTGGAAGTTCATTTACCCACCTTAGTTAGCTAACTGTTTCAACAAACTGTGAAATGATCCGATTAGAAATTATTTTAATATATTCCTAAAATTTTGTTGGCGAAATGATCACATAAATGACGGAGCATAAAATGAACTTCAATGACTTTAATGAATTCAATTACTTTAATAACTTCAGTGACTTTAATGACTTCATTGACTTCAAATCCATTTAGCTTTAAATGGAATTCTCGTTCTTGTTGTAATTTTTTTAGGGTTGTACCATATGTACGAGTACTAAACGTTTTCTTCCCAAAAATGATAAAAATTAAGTTAAATGTTACAAAATACAACACTTTGTGTACACATAACTTTGCGAGCCGTAGAAATACCCGAGAGTAAAATGAAAATAGCTCATTCGATCAATTTTCTAGACTGAAGAGGAAGAGAATTGTTTTTTGAACCGCGGGTGGGTCTTTTCGTACTCTGTCTAAAACTTTTGAACAAGTTCGAGGACTTCAATGGATTCAAAGTGATTGAGTTATTTCAAAGCCTTCGTTGAATGTTACTGACAAGGGGCAATGTCAGGAATTCCTTTCCTTTTGAATCTGAGTAGAAAGTGATTATTCCAGGCATGACTTCAGAAGGAATAGGCTAGGTTAGGTATGTGTGGCTCCTTACCCATTAAGGCCTAGTGAAAACCGGCAAAAAAGTATTCAAACTCAATCACTTACTTCGTTTCTGCATACAAACCACACTGATTGTTTGATGAAGTTCAGCATCTTTCCTGTCGAAACGCCGGAGAGCTCATCGAGATCCTGGAAGAAATATTTACCAAGGAACTTTTCCCTGGAGTGTTGAAGACCCAGACAGTGGCACAGGAAGTGGGTAGTGTCCTCAAAAACCCCCTCGTCACCATAGCCTCAACAGAGTTCCTCCTCCGTCAGGCGTAGTTTCTTTAAGCGCTATCGCAGAGTATTGTGCCCCGTGATAATGCCCACGAGGGTGGAAAGGGATTTCATGGCTTTCCGAGTAATTCTCTAAGTCCTTGCTTCGTCGAAGGATGGCCATAGCTTCCTAGTGGTGCCACAAGTTTCCATGGAGGTCCATCTTGTGTTCGCCTGTCTAATGGTTTTATTCCCTGCAACGAGCTTGAGTGTGCAAGGCGGGATACACACTGGGGGGTCAACTTGTTCTAGTAAGGCTGCTGAGCGAGTTCTTGCTAGCTCGTCGGCTTTCTCATTGCCTGGCATATCTTTGTGACCCAGCAGAGCGATACCTTGTGCTGTGCTCCAAGAAACTTGAGCTCTTCTCGACAACACTTCACAAGCTTCGATTTAATTTCTATGGCAGTAATCGCTTTTACGTATATAGCTGCCTGACTGTCGATAAAGATGGTGATACCTTCTGGCGGTAGTCCCCTTACCGCAGACTCACGGGTGACTGTTGTCACTGCTAAGACCTCTGCTTGGAAAATGCTATTGTAGTCTGAAAGTCGTATGGATTACGATATACCTAGGGGGTCGGGAAAGATGCCTGATCCTACGCCAGTGCTCATTTTTGAACCATCTGTGTAGATGGCTATAGATTCGGCGTTAGGTATGTGACCGCTTTTCCATTCTTCCCTTATAGGGAAGGCGGTAGAAAAAGGGCTAAATATGGCGTCATGTAGTCCGTTATGGACACGAGGCCAAAGTAATCAAGTAGGATCATCGAGTGACCTATTTTATTTGGTTTCCAGTTTGCTGATTGGTTAATTCTCATAGCATTAATGGCTGCTGACGTGCGTATAAATATGTCTAGCGGTAGCAGGTTGAGAATAGCCTCGAGTCCTGCGGTTGGGGTTGTCCTCATTGCATTGGTAGTGCCAATGCACGCTAGTCTTTGGACTTTGGTGATTGTCCTTAAGTTAGTGGTTTTGGTGACAAGATTGCCGTAAGTCAGTATATGTCTAACTATAGCCGTATACATACATCCATAGTATGATTTTGAGGGGGTATTTTGCGCTATCAAACAGTCTGTGTGGGGTACCATCAACAGAAGGTGTTCCAACCTCTGGTATTTTCCTTTTGTTCGTAAAAAGTACTAGTTCGATTTTTTGGGGATTAACCTTCTGACCGCAGTTTCTGGCCCATATGTCGAGAGTATTTAGGACTCCGTCAAGTTGTTGTTTCAGGAGGAATGTTGGACTAGTTTGCTGATATTGAAGTCCCACACTGAATACATAAATAAAAAAATAAACCATCAGAGAGCACCACTAAACTGTCAAACTTCGACCCAAAATAACTCCAAAAATGTTCCACAAACCACTGTACAGTTCGAGTACTTACTCTTAATCTTCTTAATATTTTCATTGTATTATTTATATACATATACATCGATATAATAGAATGTTTTGTGTTGTCAGCGATAGGTGGCACTACTTGAAATACTACATTTTTGTGTTTATAAAAGTAAGATACGTTTTGGAATATGTTTGCAGGCAAGACAGTTATTAATATTCTTATACATTCATGTTTATCATATACTAGTGTTTACCCGGTGTACGTTGCTGCGCCAAAAAAAAAAAAAAAATCAAGTGTGTCAAGGGCAACAACTCTCAGGCAGGCGCCGTCTAAGTCTTTTAGAGAACAGTTTTTTTTTTTAGTACTACAGTACAGCACCGATTTTGACCAAAATTCACAGGAACACTTTTGGTCCAATCAATGCTGAAGATTGCATGAAAATTTGAGCTCAATCGGTTGGGTGGTTTCAAAGTCCATAGTATGCAAACAAACAGGTATATAGGCAGGTACATACATACATTGAATTTTATATAAAGTAATAAGTATTCATAGCTTTTCTTTAAGGAATAGATTCTCCATGTAGTAAAATTGAAATATCCTGTCGAAGTACAAAGGTGGAATGCAAAAGAAGGCTAAGTGAAATTTATTTGATTGAAAAATATTCACATCTGTGTTCTTACCAACCTCAAACAACTCCCATTTATATTCGTATCTGGAAACTTTTTTTTTTCAATTTAATTTACCAAACAATGTGAAATCACAAAATCTTCATTCTTCAGTCATTGCTCACTCTATTTTTCTCTCGCTCTCTCTACATCCTCAGGACAATAAATCAATTGCAATGCCAGTATTTGCAAGAGTAGAGAAAAAACCGTGAAAATCCCATACCATGCTATTCCATAACATCCCATCTGGTAGACAGATATCCCAGGAAAAAAAAATTAAACGAACAAATTGGAAGAAAAAAAGGCGCCTCTTCTTTGACTTGTATCTACAACCACAATATGTATCTTAAAGTCCTTATTTAAGTCTCCACATCACAGACCGATTTTTTATTTTTTTTTTTTTTAAGGCGAGAAAACCATTTTTTTTTTTACAAAAGTGCAAATATCTTTGTTCTCCTTTAATTTTAGACTACAAGGAGAAATTGTGTGAACAGAAAACAATTACGAAAAATAAAATTCATTAAAATAGGTGTTGCATGTTCAACAAAAGTATCTCTGCTTCTCTTGTAAACCCGTACAAAGGAATTGGAGTATTTTTGCCAAAAATTTCACAAATAATTGAAAAAAAATGTACACCTACTGAATCGAATCCCGTTCTCATCACTCGGTAATGTATCTCTCCATCTGCAACTCTTTTGTGTGTGTTTTAATTTTTCAACTGTTCTGATAGTGAAACAAAGGAATTCCGGAATTATTTTGCTATTTGTTTTTTTCCTTTCTTTCCTTTCTTTCCTTCTCTCCTTTTTATTTATTGTATATTTCGTTTTGCTTATCTCCCTCGAAGCCTTTTTTTCCAGATACAGATACAGATATACTGCCAGATGAGTTCAGATACTAGAGGTGGTTACATGTAACAAATATCCAAAAATCCATGGAACAAAAAAGGAATGCATTTGGTTGGGGAATGTTTAATCGGACGTTGTGGGCTTAAACATTTTTACACATATTCTATGTACATGCAGAGGTGCCTCTCCAATGTTTCATTCACTGATAGTGAGTTAAAGGAATTGAGAGGAAGAAAAAACATTTGCACTTTATAAGAGTAATTCGAAAATACAATATACCTTCATATATAGATACATATATATTTTTTTTTTTGTTGCGAAATTTATTGGGTTTTGTTATTTACGAAAAAGAACAAATTTTATTTAACCAATGCTAATTTCTGGTATCTAGTACTATTTTAGGTAAAGAAACTGTGGCTTAAACTATCTGAAGTCTGTCGTGCCACCTACATACATACATACATTTTTACTTTTCGATTCGAAATAATAGTTTTGTTCTTAGCCTTGCACGCGTTGTTCGATCATTGAATTCTAGCGTTAAGCGTCGTCTAAATGCATAAGTGAATGAATAAAGAATTTGGACGGTCTGATATCTCACACCTCATAGGTTAACCGCATTCCTTAATTGTGTGGCCGATACAAGTGCAAACCCCTAAAAAGCGAGGTACAGCAAAAGTTAAGTAGCAACCAAAAAATGCTTACAAAACAAACCAATAAATCGTAATCGTAATTTATAAAGAATGCCTATTTATAGAACAGTATTCGAAAATTGTGTTTGTTAATGCAGATAGGGCTTTTCTCCCGTGTTTCAGCAGTCCGTTAAAATCAGATCTAGTACTGCCCATTGTAGCCTACATGGTAGTAGGTGCTGGAACGAGTCAGATGCATTTATCTTTGATTCATTAAGCTCGGTCGCAAAGCTGAATTCTCTGTCTCTTATCTGTGTTACAGGTCACACTGCTATCCTGGGGAACGAGATCTCTGATGAGACAAGGCTCAGACGAGGCTTTCGCTGGTCCCGAACCCACGTTCGGCCTCCCTGCATCCTGGGTTAGGGCTTTCATTGGCGATTGGGTCTCCCACGAACTCAAAAGTGTGTGACATGGCTCTCCAGGATGTAGGTTGATTAAACGAATGCTCCCGGACGTCTGTAAGAAATCAGCGGCATTCTTGCTATCTCTAAGTTAAAAAAAAAAATGCAGACAACTTATTGGGGTCTTAACAGGCCACGTGCTGGGCTTAAGTAAGACTACAATCTACGACGTTTGTGGGGAGAGCGATGACACTGTGGAACATTATCTCTGCGAGTGTCCGGCCTTTGCTCGTATCAGGTTGCAGATCCTAGGTGCTGATGTGGTGATTACTGGTACTGTAAGATCCTCATCACTGAAGTGATTGCTTGGCTTTCTTAAAAAGACAAGGAAGTTCCAATAAAATCGGTAAACCCGGGTTTGCTCTCTGATAGTACAATGGACCAGTTGCGTCTGAGTGCTCCAGTCGAGCGTTTCCTATCTCGACAAAAAAAAAGTTAATTGACGCCTCGAAGTATCAAACTGACCCGATACCAACCAAAACATAAAATGAACTCTCCGGCTATCTCCTTAAAAGACAGCCGGCTATAATTAATTGCCTAAGATCTTAACGTGATAGATGTGAGAGATTTAATGGCCCGATTGTCGATGTGCAGGCCCTGGCACTTTAAAGAGCTGTTGCGCCAAATATTTTTTTTTTTTTGTCGATGTGCATATCAGAAGATATCAATCCGCAATACTATAGTAATCACTAACCTCACCAGCAGTGCATCTGACTTAATGCCCAGAAAAATAAACCTGAATCATCCCTTCAAAATCAGAATTCCAAATTCAACCTATTGGGAAAACCCCCAGCTCCCTCAGATGGATCGACAAATCAATTGGTACACCGATGGCTCAAAAATGGTAAATGGTGTGGGTGGCGGAATTGTTGGTCCCAATTTCAAATCTGCTGTACTTTTAGTTCGTAACACTTTTATCTTTTAAGCAGAGGTCTATGCTATAGATCTATGTGCCAGAGAATGCATCAGAAGAGGCCTCCGAAGATTACATATAAACATTCAGATAGCCAAGCAGCTCTGAAAGCTCTCAAATCTTTCTGCTTTGAGTCGAAATCAGTTTGGAACTGTCTAATAACCTTCAGGCAGCTCGCTGCATACAACACTCTCTCACTCCCTTGGGTCCCTATCCAGAAGGACATCGCTAGCAATGAGACTGCTGATAACCTGGCCAGATCTGGCTCCCAACTCAAATTCATTGGTCCGGAACTTTTTTTCGTCCTATCTATAAGCCAAATCAAAATTGAGCTAGATCGTTGGGAACAACGCGAAAAGCGCTCATACTAGGACTCACAAATAGGTCTAAGACACGCAAAGATCGAAGTAAAAGATCCAGTATAAAATCGAAAGATGAACAAACATAATAAAACGTTTTTAACAGACTTCCTTTCTGGTCATTGATCTCTCAATCTGGCACTTGCAGACTATGTCTTGAGAACACTGAGACTGCTGAGCACATCATGTGTGAATGTCCCGCCATCGCTCGTAACAGACAAAAAATTTTTCATAAAGGGTTCATCACCCCGTCTGACATAATCTCTTCCTCAACCCAAACTATCCTTCCGTCGAGAACTTGATTTCAGCTAGGACACCATTGCAACCATGCCTTCCTTCAGGGGTTAGTAGAAAAGATCACATTGCAGGTCGAAGTACTTCATTGCATCTTAGAACACCTTCCTGTCACCCACTTAAAAAATAAATAAATATTTGGCGCAACAGCTCTTCAAGTGCTAGGGCCTAGCTTCTCGCAAGCATTCGTGTTGTGTGCGTTATATTTCTTCACACAAAATGGAAGGGACCTACAGTTTTGTGCCCTATCCGAACGGCGATTTGAGAAGCTTTTTCGTGACAACAATACTCTCGGGTGTTTGTCAGACTCTCGCGAGAGGTGGGGCCGAACTGTTTGGTGTTTCCTGGGATTCGAACATGGAACCTCACGCGCAGTGATCCGGCACACTAACCACTTGCGCCACGCCACCCACCCACTTGCTCCCCACTTAAAAAAAAAAGTACTAACAAGTCAGCGCCTTGGTGAATACTGCTAACTTCTGCCTGAACAGCATATGAATGGCTGGGAAGATTAAAGGAGAAATGACTGTCAAGTTCCTTGCAGGGAATCCTGACACCGCCCACATCCTCTCTTTTGAGCTTATCCGTAGATATTCACAGTGATTCATTATCTTCACTCTGTTTTTTTTTTTTCTAGTATTCAGTGTGTAAGAATAATCTCATGCGGATTCTACCGTCCATTTACATGACTAGAAGGGAGTCACTGGTATTCTGGCACTTTTAAATAGATACAACATAGTCAAGCAATTTTTGAAAAAAAAATTTCCTAATCTTGAGTTCCTGGGCGCCGTGGCATAAGTGGTTAGTGTGTCGGATCACTACGCATGAGGTTCCAAGCTCGAATCCCAGAAAACACCAAAAAGTTTTTTCACGGTCCCACCTCTCGCGAGCGTCTGACAAACATCCGAGAGTATTGTTGTCACGAAAAAACTTCTCAAATCGCCGTTCGGATTCGGCACTAAACTGTAGGTCCCTTCCATTCGTGTGAAAAATATAACGCACACAACATGAGTGGTTGCGAGAAGCTAGGCCCTGGCACTTAAAGAGCTGTTGCGCCAAATATATATATATATATATATTTTTTTTAATCTTGAGTTCAGAATGGTTAAATAAAAATTTCATATGTTTTGTAAAAAGTCCAGTGGAGTTTGTCTGCATCAACATGCACATAACGTCCAAGAATACCTTGAAACTTCATTCGTGTCGCTTATTACTTTTGAATTTGAATAAAGCTGACCATTTAGTTTCAAATACAAATTATTTTGCAAACTACATAGTTAGAATAGTCAAACAATTCTAATAAGATGCAAATTTATTCTGCCGTCAACCCAACTTCTTTGATAACCTGTAAAAGTCATTGTACAATAGATACGTTCCACAAATACCTACAGCTGGATACATGTGCACTATGCGCATCAATCATTTATTCAGGAATGACAAGTAGTTGTACATTCTTAATTTTTCATTATGAAAATCACTCATTACACGGTGCACTTTTCCTTCCTTGAACACAGACTATGACACAAGGCATTGGATGATTAATTATACCCACCCTATTCTGAAGGAGTAATGAATCATATGCGCTGACTGCATTAGTTTACGCTTCATTTTCTTAACTAGGATACTAAAATTGATTGTGAATATTATTTTTACTTTGCATAATTATCCTCTAAAAAATAAATACAACATTTTTTTAATCACCCAATACAAGGATTATACATTAGCTACCAATGCGGAACTGCTTTTCTTTAATCAAATGAACCAGAAAAAAATATATGATTAATCATCGGGAAAAGTTTACAATCCACACGCCATTTTCTCCCACAAATATTGTTCTTTTTTTTTTTTTTTGTTTCTTAAGAAAACATTTTTTTTTACGAGTATGTATATTAAATTCTAAATAAACAGTCTGACAAATAACCGAAAATCTTTTTTAAATTCAATACAAAATTTATACATGTTATACGTGTGTATTATTTACTTTTTTTTTTTTCTTCTTCTGTTGATTAAGATAATAAAACAACCGCACACAGATAAATCATAAAACGCTATAAATGAAAATCAAAAAAATCAGCATAAATTAAACAAAAACGGATGTTTGGGTGTGCGAATTCGAAATAGAATCAAACCGACATATAAGAAAATATTATAGAACAAATTATTTAAAACTTACGTCATTTATTCATATTTATTAACATACGTATGTTGGGCGCCAGTTAATAGCAAAAAGAAAAAAAAAAAGAAGACTTAATTTATTTTTCAAGTGTCACCAAATGCATAGACCGTGTAATTTTATTTGCAAACAATATATTTTACTTTTAATTATTAAAAACAATAAAAATCCAGGCACCACACTGTGACAAATGAACGTACGTAAACTTTCTGATTGTGGAATTTAGATTTGATTGATTGGACCACTTGCACTGAAGGAGAGACGCAAGCAAACACACGATGCCGACGATGTCGTCGGGCGTCGTAAAAACATTTATTTCTGAGGTGATATTTGTTAAAATTCTCATTCTGTCAACATTTTTTTTTTTTTTTTTTGAAAATAGTGCGTAAGCTAATCGATGACATTGTTTCTGTTGGAGTTTCATTGGAGAGAACAAGGGAACAAAAATGTATCTTTTGACATTAGACGCGGAACAAATTAATCTGTTTCAATTTTTTCCTTTTTTTTTGGATTTAGGTTATTTGTGGAATGTTTGTAGCATTAATTTGTTAAAAAAAAAAAATTATTTTATATTTTCGTTTTGGAGGTTGTCTGGGATGATGGTGGTATGGTGAATGTTTTTGCATGTTGGGTGGGCGACTGAAGCTCGTGTAATCCCTTGAATATTGAGAAAGAACACAAGAAGTCCATTTAGCAACTTTGTAAGGATTAGCTGCTAAGGCGTGACCTAGTTTTGTTTCTTGACTTCCCATAGATATATGGCTATGGACGGCGAAAAATGAATCTTATTTCAAAATTGCTAAATGCGCTGCTAGCCTAAAACAATATTGAATCTTCTTCCTCTTCGTATTTCGGCGAGACTATGGTCTGAAAACAACGGATCATAACCCTCCCATTTCACTGCATTTATTCTGATCCGCTTGTGGGGTTATTTACTAATAATTAAACTAAATTTTTTAACGCACTTCCTATCAAAGTCTTGATCGATTGAAGTTGCCGTAAACAAACATTACCCACATTACCTTAGACCTGGGGTCGAATCGCGTCTTCCGTGAACGGATAACTCGTCACGTAATTTGTATGTATGTTGTTGCTAGATCTACCAACAACACAATACAAATTACGTTACCAGTCATCCGTTGACGGAGGACGCGATTCGACCCCCGATTTTTCTTAGAGATTTTTAGAACTTAATGAAGAAGAGAGAGAAACTATTCCTCACCTTCTTTATTTCTGCCCAGCTCCCTACCGTAGAAGGAAGCTTTACTTGGGAGCCCCCTATTACAACGATATAGGCGACCTGATAGATATTGGCATTAAGAGCATCATATGCTTCATAAGAAGCTAAAAATGGTTTAACGAGTAGTAGTAGAGAGAAACTTTCTCCCATGATCCACGTGGTATCACAATGGACCTATTATTGGTCTAAGTGTTTTGGCGATTCTTAGCTGGCAGTCACTTAAACTTAACCTAACCTTGGAAACTTACACGACCTACCTAAAAGTGAAAATTGACTTTAAGATGTTCCTGTGGACTGAAACTAGAGAAATTGGTATTGGTATTGGCGAAAAAACTGTCAGTAGTAAGTTTACATGTCTGCAAAGACTAATATGCAGACAATGCATATAAAAATCTTAAATCCACTAAAATACGACATTAAAATGCTAAAACTTATACAAACAATAAAATTCAACACCCCTCATCCAACTCGGATCATATATTCTTTATTCGACTTAATTCAAATATACCCACCTACTAGATATTCCAATTAATGTAAATTGATTCGCAAACAAAATTGTTCAATGCCTGTCAATTCTATTTTTACCATAAAAAGATACGACTTTTTCAAACGGGTACAAAGGTTCATTGAACACACCAGGGCTGGCAGCATCAACACCCGATCTCAATTTAATAATACACACATCCAATTGCCCAAAGAATGTGTGTGAAAAATCATATCGTTTTTTTTAACTACTTATAGGCAATTTTTAATTAAGATTAATGAACACTATTTAAGCTCTCAATAACAATTTATATATAACGCATATTCCAGAGTAGGGTATTTAGAGCAACAGCCAAAGAACTCTACACAGTTCATAAGTAAAAGTGTAAGAATTGAAAATGTTGCCTGAGTTTGTTGATTCAGCTTTATGAGGGTGTATGCATAAATTGCGATTAAATTAATTAAAGCCATGGAAATAACACTAAAGATACAAATTTTATGTGAATTATATAAGCGTTCTCTTTTTTTAAGTTTTATCACTTTTTCGTTTCATCTGTCTTTTACTTTGCGTAAATGTATGTTTTATTGTTTATGATTCTTGTGGATAAATAATAATACACCTATTACACACTACATAGGAAATACACCTCAGTAAAGCGAAACTAGTTCGAAGGACCATATTAAAAACAAAAATTGTTTGGTATTACGATGACGTTTAGTTCTCAGAAAACTTCTTGAAACAGATTCCTTAAAATATACAATAAAACACCATCTTTTACGTTATAATACATTGACTTTAATTTATTCGGTTGAGCAAATAGCTCCGAACGCTTGTGTGTCTAATTAACGAATATTTGAACATTTCTATTTGAATTTAACGGAAAGGTAGACTGCGGGATTGTGGTGAATATGGGAATGGTTAACAAATGAGTGGGACAGTGGACATATTTATTGTTTGGGAGAAATTCAAATGTTTGGCGCCAACACTTTTTATTTACATCGGTACCCCCACACCTCTTGGATCATACAGTCCCAAGTTTGGTATTATGTATCATACATATACAAGCTTATGATAAGAAGACAGTCATCTAAAAGGAGAATGGGGAGAAAATAATATGAAGTTCAAATGTAATGAATGGATTTTTAATAAACTGTAAGGAGGCGTTTTCACTTTGAATATAGACTATTTATCCTAATTTAAATAAATCCTATCGTTTTTATTCTCCAAGTATTCTATATAATAGGCATGAAATGATTTAAAACATCTAACTCAAAGCGTCAATTACATACAAGTATATTTTATATAAAATGATTACATTTGAGACAAAAAAGTAAATCCTTTCAGCGACTTACATTTATTCCAAATGGGGATACAAAACACTTACGAAATATGTGTCAACAATTAAGTGAGTCAAAAAAATAAAAATGAGAGCTTCAGCTCTAAAATCCTTAACCTTTGATTATATAACTAAAATTAATGCTGCAATAATTTGGATGAAAATTTAAAACAAATATCATAATGCATTTTCTAGGTGAAACTTCGAAACTGTGTCAACTTTCCCTTAAGTCGTCATCATCTCCGCTGTCATATTTATAAATACAATAACCAACTTGTTGCTGCTGCATCCCACCTTCATTTTGATTGCACATCTCTATTTAAATGATTAAAAAAACCCGACCTCACTTTTGCAAAACCATCTCCTTACCCCATGCAAAGCATTTGTTTTTTTTTTTTTTTTTTTTACTTACTTCACAATTTCAATGCGACACATGTTTGACACTCGGTCGCACAGATCTTGTAGCCTTTTTGTGTTCAAAAGACGTGTGTTTTCACCTAAAAGGCGTGAAAATTTATTTCATTTACATCCTCCACCTTCATCGCTCTCTGTCTGTCTGTCTGGTGGATTTTTCAGTTAAAGTTGCCAAGATTTTCATTTTCATACCTGAGTATAATAAATTTACGCAATTAAAATTAATATTCGCCGTTTAATTTCGCGACAAAGCGAGAAATTTTTTTGAAAATTTCTCTTGTCTTTTGAGGTTTTTCAATGAAAATTTCACCTGACACACTAAATTATTTTTTTGTCATAATTATTCGTGTAAACAAACTGCGTAAAATTTTAGAATCTTTGTATATTTACATTTTGCAAATGAGGCGAAGAAAAATAGTTTGCTTCTGTAGATACATTTTTATACGTGTGGGAATTTCCATACGTTCCATAGTCTCTCATGGGACCGATCAAGAGCGTCTAAATAGCAAACGATAAAATTTGTCTTCTCGCTTAAAAATTCATAAAGTAGAAGCTACCTTTTCGTGATGTTATTGCAACGGTATTAGAGGATAGTATCCAGTGAGGATTTCTGAATATTTAGAACCAATCCATGGTGTAATAGATTTCCAGATACTTTATTTGACAGAGGGGGGATTATAGTGCTCGTGGTATGCATGTTACTGCAATTGGCAATGTGTGGTGTAGTTTTTCGCAGCTGGAGCACAAAAGACAGAAAGGGTCGAGTGTGTATATTTATAGATACTTTGCACCTTTTTCCAACTAAATACCATACTATTCCAGAGAACTCCATATAGAGCCCATATGCTGCTGCTGCTGCTGCATTCAATATGCTTCAGCTAAAGGGAAAAGGTGCACTTTTCTGTATTTTTAGATTTTTCTGCAGCCGAGTCGGCGTGGCATTTAAAGGATGTGCATTTATAGACGACTGACGCACCACTCAATGTGGAGAATTTTATAGCCTGTTTCCCTCCAGAATAGAGTAAAACTGCATTCAACAATAACTTCTCTGTCACATGAGATACTTTTTGATGATGATTACCTTGAAAATTTCAGTTTTGAAGTTTATTTTTGAACTAGCATGCATCCCGTAAAACAGAGCAAAAAATAAATAAAAAATAAAAATCTATAAAAAATGCATAAATCAAATTGTTCCCAATTAATGATCAAGGTATAAACAAAATACCGGTAGAAAAAAAAAAACCGGCGGAACACAAAATAGTTCTTCGACACTGATGTTCGGAGGGGCAATTAATTAGATTGGATAGAAGCATAACACACAAATATTTTCCCAAGTAAACAGGCGCTTGGAACTTCGACGCAGAATACTAGGCGAGATATACGCGACAATCGCGCTGACGTTTAGTTTTATTAAATGATCTATTGAAGGGGGATGTTGAATTGTGTGGGATGGATGAAGATATATGTATCGTGGCGCATCATCTCAACTACAATGTGTTGCAGTCGTAAAAATGCGATTGATTAGATAGTCAAATGAGGGGGGCTACCCAAGGGGATTTGCTTTATAAATCTCAGGTGAATTTGATGGTTTTCAAATTACTAAATAGTTGAGAGAAAAGTTATTTTCAGATAGAATTTCTTAATCGATTTTTGAGGAGCCTACAGAAATTTTAATAAAATATGTGTGCATTAGAGGATTTTAATGATTATCTGAAATTAGTATCTATAGGAACATTTATAAGTTTTTTGAAGAAAAAAATGAAAGAGGAACTTCGTACTGATTTGTTGTTGTTAATAATTCATTGTCAGTAATATTTTCAATCTTCGTTACGCCGTACTCTGTATCACCAGACGTACGCATATAGTTGCTAAGTGGAGAAAAAGCAACTACCTTAAAGCTTCAGTCCTGGATTTTTATTTTTTTTTTATAATTTGCGCGCACTCAAAGGGTTATGAATACCTTTAACATGTTTACACACAGTGTGGGCGTTGGAAAGGATAGAAAGAGAGAGAGAGAGAGAGAGAGCGTAAGATTTTGGTGTAGTGGTTCTTGAAGCTTAGTTGTTTATGCTTCAGACATTCTCCGGGGGGGGGCGTCCAGATAACTGGGGAGATTTTTTTTTTTTTTGTCTTTGCTTCTGATTCACAGTATTTTTTCCCGATAGCCGATGTCAAGGGCAAATCACCATCAACAGAGCGAACAATTTTTCCAGCCATATGACCAAGCTACTGCCAGTGTTATGCCTTCGCAGTAGTGTTCACACAAGCTAACGCTCTCAACATATCCATAAATAAGTCAGTTGGCGATATAAATACGCACACTTATCAGGAACCGTTGCATGGTACTATGAACGTTCGACAAAATCGAAGATTATTTATTCTTTAACAACTTCACGACTTGGGGCCCAAGTTGTAGAGCCCCAGCGACAACGAATGTCAACCGCACTTAACTTTGATATTGATGCAATCGTCAATTGGAGTGTTAAAAACCGAGTTGAGTTCAACGCGTCAGAAACTGAGTGTTGTCTCCTGTCTCTCAAGAGTGACACCAACGTTGCCAAACTAAAAATGGATGGAGTTGATCTAGAGGAATCTAATGGCCTGTCAGTGCTCGGGATCCATATTAATCCAGACCTACGTTGGAACCAGCAGATTACTGATGCTGCAAAAGGTGGTGCTAGATGCCTTGGTTTCCTCGAAAGATGCAAACGGTTTTTCACTCCAACTGATTTGGCCACGAGCTATAAAGCATACATTCGCCCGAACCTTGAATATAGCTCATATGTTTGGGCGGGAGCTCCCGCCACTTGCTTGATTTTGCTTAATCGTGTTCAGCGACAAGCTTTTAGATTGATTGGTGATCAGTCTATCTGCAACAAAATTCCTTTGCTAGAATACCGCCGGAATGTAGGATGTTTAGCGCTCCTATATCGGTACTTCCATCACAAATGTTCGGATGAAATATATATTTGTATCCCTCCTGTCCGTCTGTTCAATCGTAGTACACGTGCAGCTTCTTCCGCACATCCGTATATACTAAGCCTATCTTCGGGCGCACAGTGAAATATAGAAGATCGTTTTTAACTACTCCACACGAATGTAGAATAACTTGCCTTCATCAGTGTTTCCTGATATGTACATATAATCTACAGAGATTCAAAGTTAACACGCATCATCACCCCACTCTTTTTCCTTCCCTATCCAGTCTCTAATTCTCCCTTATACCCTTTCCTTTCACTCCATTTTTGGGTTTATAACTTAAAAAGACATAGTCTTAAGTGATTCAGCACATTTAAAAAAAAATTAAAAATCAAAGATCGCAATAAAGAATGTACCTTTAAATACATTTGTTAGACTATACAGGGTGGACCAACTACAAGTTTCTTTTTAAAAATGCAGTAAAATGAACAAAAAGAAAATTGTTCCATGTATTATGGCTTTATTAGTAAGAGCAAACATTCCCATTAATTATGGAACACAACGTCGTTCAAGTGGCTGCCTCGGCTGGCTTCGCAGTAGCGCATTCTATTACTCCAATTTTCCAAGACCTTGTTGATGGTTTCGGGCTGTAGCTCACGGATTGCTTGGATGATATAAGTGCTTAAGTGCTTGAATCGTTTCCGGATTGTTGGCATAACATCGGTCCTTCACGGTTCCTCACAAAAAAAAATCCAAAGGGGTCAAATCGCAGCTCCGAGGCGGCCAATTGACATCGCCAAGACGAATGATAACACGATTTGGGAATTTGGTGCGCAAAAGACCGATTGTGGCATGGGCTGTGTGGCATGGCGCGCCATCCTGCATGAACCAGAGGTCGTCCAAATCCATGTCTTCAATTTCAGTAAAAAAAAAAGTCGTTAACACGACTCTGTAACGCTCACCGTTGACCGAAACGTTGTTCCCAGCCTTATTTTCGAAGAAAAATGGTCCAATGATACCACCACTCCACAATCCGCACCAAACTGTCACTCTCTGTGGATGCATTGGCTTCTCGACAATAACATGCGGGTTTTCCGAGCCCCAGATGTGGCAATTTTGTTTGTTAACGTAGCCGCCGAGTTGAAAATGTGCCTCGTCGGAAAAGATGATTTTTCGCCCAAAATCGTTGTCCAATTCAAGGTGCTCTAAGGCCCAAACTGCGAAGCGATAATGAAGCGGATGGTCGTGCGCTTTCAATTGCTGAATCAATTGAACCTTGTAAGCGAATAATCCCAGATCTTTGTGCAGAATTCTCCTCAGGCTAGTGCGTGAAATGTTGAGCTGTTGAGATCGATGACGAGTTGATGTTCGTGAATTGAGTCTCACACTCTCGGCTACAGCAGCCACATTCTCGTCTGTGCGCACCGTACGACGACGGGGACCATGAGTGTTGTCCACTAGCATACCAGTCTCACGAACTTTTTGCACAAACTTGCGTACAGCAGGCGCGGTGTGTGCTTCATTTCGGCCAAAACTTGTTTTCAAAAAACGCACTGTTTGGGCTACACAGCACTCACTTTGGAAATAAGTTTTCAATATTTCCCAATGTTGTTCAAGCGTGAAGCGACTCATTTCATTCCGCGGAGATATGATACTGACTTTCTGTTAAGATTTCGAGCGGGAAACAGCTGTCAGTGTCAAAATAACCTATGATTTAAAAAGAAATCACTAGATGGCCCACCCGTTATATGACTAGAATTTCGCACGCACAAAGTTTGAAAATTGTTGACATGAAAATTGAGCCTTCTAACCCGATAATCTCTTCTCCTTAAAACGGCAGATTTGCTAATATCGGGCCAAACAATAGTTTTCTTATTTAAGAACATTACTTCGAAGAATGTTGATCACGCTTTACAAATTTGGGAATTTTTTTTTCATAAATATTGTTCATTATAAGGGAATAATCTAATGAACACAGTAGATCCTTTCTTATCTGTTCGCATTAATTGATTAACGAAGGTGTTTAATATAAGTACAAGATCTTAATTGGATTTGGGAAAATATAACTCTGTGTTCTATTTGTGGCTTTTACTCAGTACTGTTTAGTCCACAGTAGTCATGATTGATTGAATAATTTGATAGTAATCATTCATCTCTGATATTTGCTTCTTATACTCATATCTGTGGCGTTATTCGCGATTGGCACTTAGTCATCATTGCCTATGATACTATTTAATTTAGGGTAGTCAGTCGTTAAAAGTTAATTCTCATGACCTACTGGTAGTCTCAAATCTTTGATGCCATTTGTAGTCTTTTCTTATTAGTCACTGGTCAGTAGGGCTTTATCTCAGTTGGTCATTCATGATTAGAACACTCCGTCGTAACTAATGGATCTCAGGCAGTTATTGGAACTTTATGTAAAATATTACAATAGATGAAATATTTGAGACAATCGATCTTAGGCAAAAAAGCTTCAACAAAATTTGAAGGATTCATTCAAATTAATCTTATTCATAAGAACTTTCAGATGCCAAATCGCTCTGCAAATCTGAATCAACATCGCATTTCGGCTCAAAGCATATAGTGGGTGTTACCTCTGTTTCTACCCGTTCTAATTTAAAATTGGCCCCTCGAGCCTGGAATGGAATGTTAAAAGACGGAAATCCAATCACATAATATGCTCATTAAATGTTTGTTTTTAATTTATAAACAGCACACATCCTGAGTTTCTCATGTTCTCATATCTTAAGAATGCTTCAAAATTTTTCATTCATAGAATTTCCTTACCCCTTCCAAATACAAATAATCAACAACCTTACGCATGTCTCAGACTATATAATAAATCAAATGTCAGTTGAAATAATAAAAATGCCAGTTTAACAGCCAAATAAAAGTCGTTAAGAATGACAATGAAAAAGCATTGTTACATATAAAAAAATTTATTTATTTCTTCTCACTTATAAAAAATAAAAATAAAAAATAAATGGACAACTAATACCGACTTTTTATTTATTTATTTTTCTTTTGCTGTTTACTTATCAAATCCAAAATATGTTTTTCTTCATGTTCACCTGTTGTGTGTGGGCGTGAAATTTTGACTGTCCCCCTGATGCTAAATAAAAAAATATACTCAACTGAACCGGAAATCTTTTTTTTTTATTCAAAAAATTATTGAGGAATAATAATTTTAGATACACACGAACGCTATAAAAACTTCAAGGAGGTAATTTTTCTTGCGAATAAAAAAAATAATGATAATCAAAAATGTGTGTCATGACATTGGTCTAGGAGTTAACATAATAATTAAATTCATTATAAAAAAAATGTAAAGTGGATTTACCCTATAGATTGTACATCATACATTTTTCAATAAAAAAAAAAAACTTAAAACGTAAAAATTTGAAACAATTTACTCTCATCTAACGTTAATGCAAAGTGACAACATTAAAGAAGATAAAAGCAAAAACATTCCTTTCAGTTCTTTATTTATTTTCTTAATATTTATGTTTTTGGCATAATTTAGCAAATACAAAATTTTTAGTTAAAACAAAAAAATAAAAAATTATTGTCAGGGAAGAGAATTAGTTCGAAATTAATTTGAAGAGGCAACAAACACCTTTTGGACGTGTCTTTGTAAAAATGTATTTTTAGTTGTCAAATTTGACAAAAGTTTGATGTGTTCTTCTTTTCGGTTTTCATTGTCAAATTTATTAGTTACTAGCAGACTTTTACGGCTTCACACTATTTAAGAATGGACTAGTGAGGAAGGTGGATTGCTAGCAACATGTGTTAGCAATCAAATAAAACACAGTGAAAGACGGGACATTTTATTGCCTTTGGAAATAGTTCTGAACTTTGAAAATATGATTATTTAGTGTGTTCATACTTGTATATAGAGATGCAGTCATGCCTAAGTGGATCTGAATAAGTAAATTACTTATATGACTTTTAACCTTTGTTTTGTGTTTGAAGAGATTCTTATATTCAAGCTAGATTTAGTAATTTTTCTAAATTAATTGTCCCCACTTATGACGGCTTAATAATATTCCTTCTATGGATCCAATATGTGGATATGTATTTGGTATCCTCCACTCTTGTATAATTATACTTTCCCTTTCTTGATTGGTTATTCGTTACAACTTTCTGTCAGTAATTCGTGGATGATATGTTCTCATAGCAACACGTTAAGTAGTCATCTTTTTATTTGTAATTATGAATGAGTAGTCATGATTTGTAAATCAACATTCATCCCTGATTACCACAGTCGTGAATACTACTCCTCTGTCATAACATAATTAATTGGTCATCATTTGTGGAGCCATTTTTTCATTCGTCTGTGGATAGTAACAGCTGGGCTCTTATATTTATGTTTGTGATGTAATAGATAATATTAGAGATTGGTACTCAATTTCAACTGATTGGTAGTGTCTACCTTAGGGAAATAACTCTTGTTTTATTTGCGTTCTTTTTTTTTAAAGAAATCCATGTTATTTTTTTTTAAATCAGCATTCATTAAGAATAATAAAATTCAGTGGCTATTTGCTTGGTAATCTTTATTTTTTGGAAGCCAGATTTAAATCCCTGTATTACTTACGTTATTTGTTAAAAAAAAATTTGGCGCAACAGCTCTTTAAGTGCCTTTAATGCATATGTACGTACGAGTATGTATGGCTATGCTCCAACAATAAAAGAAAATATTCCCTTACCTGAAATGACAATACAATTGTATTAGTCGCTCTTATTTCGAGATCGCTTTAAAGTGGTTGATTTTTTTACCTGTGCTTCAAGCAAAGTGCCTCTTTATTCATCTCGATTCAAGTACATAACTAGCTCAAGTAACTGATTTATTGCCATTCACCTCCATTTCTGGTATGTATACATATGTTCATACATGTATATCAATAAACGAAAATACAATTTTACCAGAATTTCATATTACAATATAATAAGTGGAATTTCTTCAAAATTGGTCCCTCGAACCTGATATGAAAGTGAATATAGATCAGCAAAACGCCATTTATCGCACGCTGATCAAAATATAGTGAAAAAGATTAGTCGATACGTGATTTGCGAAGCTCAAAATTATAAAGTGGCAGAAAGACGTGCGTATAGTTGATTAAATGGCGCCCAGAGCGAGGCCCTTTTGTCGTTAGTATAAATTTATTCAGAAACTGTTGATGTCTAGTCTATCTTAAGTGTGCATCTTTTATAACAATTTGTAACAAATGTGTACACTTTCAACAATTATTCACGTGACGACAACAATATAAGGAGATGAACAACAAACAAACCACACCGCCATCATCAATTAAGCACACACAGATGTCATATGAGAAACATTTCAGTTAATTGAACAGAACTTTTTTTTTTAATACACATTTTTCTCTCTTTTTCTTTTCATGTCAGGCATTAATTAACCGAATGCCGGTAAAAGATATCCCCCAGGGTAACTCTATCCCTGACGGTATTATATTATTAAATGAGTCGAAATGCGTTCACCCGGAGAAGGGGTAAGAACTCATAAAAAGATACAAAGATACAATGATGATCTCATCCAGTACGATCACACAAGTCTGGCCTTAAAGTCTGAGAAGGAGCATACACCACACACTTGAGCAGACAAAAACTTTCATTTATATTTTGTGGGTTCGCTTATCTCGCGAAAGTATCTGTTAGATTTCAAAATGCCCTCGGATGGGCATCGGTTGTTGGGTTTTTTTTTTTTTTTTTTTTCGTCATTTCAAGAGGGCATTCTCATTTCATTTTCAATTTCGCTTTTTTTCTCAAGATCTTTCTGTGTTTGGTTTTATATATGGGCTGCCCCCCATACGACAAGCAGCCACCATACGCCATGGTGTGTACCTTAATTTACGTCAATTAATCGTTTATTGTTGTTTTCTTCTTGTCATGTGGTTGTATGGACCATACCTATGGAATAAAATTGCGCTTACTCGCACACATGTGTATAGACCTCTATTATATGCCATTCCAAGAGGGGTCATGATACGCGGACTCTTGTTTTCATTTCAGACGCGGGGGAATGATTTCAATTCATCCCAACTTTGTTGTTGTCATCGTCGACCGCCTGTATATTTCATTAATTTTTAACGGCTGACAGCGTGCGGGTATACAACACTACAGCATACCGTAGATACATTTATGTATATTTTCTATGATTTTTTTTTTTTTTTTATGCTGAAGATTATTAAGGTAAAAACTATGACATCGTCAACGATTTTAGTTCGTTGACAGTAGATACACAAACAATCATCCCTTCTATAAAATTCTTCGGTTTTTACGATATGTACTTGTGCTTCTTTTCCTTCACATTGGAGATGGAAAGAGAGATGAAAAGATATTAATTGAAGTCTATTAACTTGCGGTGAGTAGTTTTTGTTGCGATCTATGTGGTGTCAAGCGTGAATCTAGGAGCAGACTAGAAAAAAAAAATTAAGTTGTCTATCGTGGATATAGTACGTGGTGTGGAGCGAGATACATTTTGCACAACGACGATGATTTGATAGTGATTTTTTAAATTAATATCTGCGAACGATCGAGAGTAGCAGTGCATGCTTGGAGAGTAGATCAGTTGGATAGAAGCTAAGTAGGAATGTTAAGGGAAGAAGCATGTGATACTCAGATGGTAATACATCTGACGGCATCTTTGCGAAATTGTATGAGTGGATGGAACTTATAGTGAGAAGGGGTTAATTGGTTTTAACAGGAAACTTGAATTGGTTTTAGATGGAAGTTATTTGTTTCGCAGTAAGTAATGAGTAATCAGGTTCAAGGGACCAACATAGTGAAATTAGTTTATTTATAGGTTAAAATCGGAATTAGAATGACATCTTGAAATTGAACACTTGGTTTGGAATCAGTTTTTTATTTGATTGTAGCAAGTAATGACTAATCCGGCTGAGAAGACCAGCAAGTAGCAAGATAGTTGATAGTTGAAATTGCAGTCTTTGTCTGAAAAGTGTCATCAATCACGACACAGGTAATCAATTATTAAGAAAATGGCAGTTGTACGTACGTCAGTGTCCTAACTCAAAATTAACTATTATTGGTCAATCATTTCCAAGGTATGGAATTAATCCGACTGATTTTACAACAATTTAGACCCGAAATCAAAAGTTCAAGACTATTAACATGAAAGACTAAGCATGCGTAGGGATAATTATGAATTCGAATTCGAGTTAACTAACTCCCAGGCAACATGGAATTGAAGTTATGTTCTATTAAGAGGAAGATTTTTTTTGGATGAAGAGCTCCAAAGAACAGTCCATTCGACCAATGCTATTCACAATAGCTTTCAATTAAATTAGATTCAAGTTGAGATCAGCAAACACCTAATGGCTATATGATCAATTGAATTTGAAAATATTTAAAAAAGTAGCCATTGAATTCGCAAGACAAACTTATTAAAAAATATATATATTATGAAATTGTTTTTTTTTTTTTCTGTAAAACTGTACCGTAACAATATAATTATAATAACATGTAATACAATTGTAAATTGAATATGAATGGCTTTCAAAGCCAGTTAATAAAACTATCCATCTATCTATCTATTTATGGATTATACACTCGAACAGAACCTCGTTGGGCGCCAGTTAAATTCAAACTATAACTTATATCATACAGTTGTGCAGTTCAACATTCCATGATTAATTAAGATTTCTTTCTAGTTTGGCCTTAACTGCCTGATCTTTTATATTTACATATATAAGATGCCGATTGAAAATGATTATTTAATTTTTCAGTTTTTTCGTGAAAAGCATATTTCGAAATCTAATAAAGATCCAAAAGATAGAATCATATCTCCCCATTATAAGTGCATCTGAGATCAAAGATGTACCTGTGCGCTATTTGTTAATAGTAAGAACATTTGGGAGAACTTTAGTACTTCGTAAGCCTATCAATAAAATCTTTTCTTCATCAGAAAAGAATCATATAACGTAGATGATGTGAGTGGTACCTTATGGGCATATCTCAGACATAAACCGTAACATCCAAAAGTAAAAATTCTTTCCATAAGAAATAAATATTAAATCGAATAGATTGGACAACTTTTCAGCTTTTATGAAGCATATTTATCACATTCCTCTTCAACGCTTTTTATTTCTATTTTAACAAAAATTTAAATTATCTGCCATGGGTGGCACATCCCCCGGTCTTCTCTTAACACACGCGTATACTTCCCAATTAATATGCGCAAATTGTTTTGATGTGATTTTAATTTTATTGTTTTTTTGTGTTTACAGTTCCATCATTGGCATCGAGTCTACACCATCATAGCCAAAATAAAAACGATGATAGCAGCACAGCATCATCGGCGGCCACAACTGCCACAACAGCACAGCAGGGTGCCGGTGGAGGTATTGGTGACTACATAGTGAAGTGTCCACAATGTCATCAGCGGCTGTCTGGCTTTCAGGTTAGTACCCCAAAAAAGGTCTTCATCAATCTTTTCTACATCGTTTCGTATGTCCCTTTGCAATTAATTTCAGGCCCTCCATGAGCACATAGAACATGAGCATTCACATGAGAAATTCACCTTTGAGAACCATCCAAATGGCTATCACATAGATCGAGACATCGAATTTAGTAGTCGACAACATCAACATCAACAACAACAGCATAGCAAACAAATTCATAATAATAACAATTTAAGCAACAACAACAACAATAGTAGCAGCAGCAATAAAAATAATAACAATTTAAAAATCCATAGTATTAGCAACAATTGTCACTCATCCCCCTCGTCCTCGTCCATGTCGTCGTCAATGATTCCAAGTGGTGGTGGAAGAGCATCCCCAGTACCCTCATCGCATTCACCTTTGGCGGCAGCAAGTGCGCAACGTACCACACCACCGACCGATCTCAGTTCGCAGTATCACCATCATGCGATGGCAATGGCCGCTCTGGCTGTGGGTATGTCCACATCAGCCACAGCCGCGTCGAATGGTTATGATGCAAGTGCTGCTGCCATGGCCGCTGCTGAAGCAATGGCCATGGCTGGTAGTCGGTCAACTACGAGTCCATTGAATGGTCATAATGTTGGCGGTAATGGTGGTGGTAGTGGTGGTGTTGTCAGTGGTAGTGGCAATTGTGGTGCATCAACAGCGTCATCATCATCGTCGTCATCATCACTGTCGCTGGGATTATCATCGTCGGCGGGTCCGTATCAATGTTCTCAGTGTTCGGCTGCATTCCCAAATCGTGATCTCCTCGAGAAGCATGAACTGATGCATTCACCGAATTCGGCGGGCGTTAATCAGGTTAGTAAACAATTTTTTATTTTTTTTTTTATGTTTTTAGATGATGTAAGAGAAGCACTTTTCACATACGGATATGTCACCAGCGAAGCGCACCCCCAAAAAATATGTTGCTTATTAGACTAAGAGGCCTCACGTCTCAAATTTCTTTAATTACCGAGTTCTTTGTCCCATGGACACATGACATAAATCGAGCGTTAAATTGATTTTCTAAAGACCGTGGAAGAGTTTTGTTGTTTTTTTTTTGGGTCTCCGCCTCCATCATCCGTCATAAAGTGTAATTACCCCTCTTAAGTTGGGTCCACAATGAAGATGAATTACAAAGTAAATGCAAATGTGAGTGACTTCCAATGAATCATTTGAATCATTTTGTTTCAATTTTGTTCGGACACGGTTTATGGGTGAGGGCATATTTTTTGACTCATGGTCCTTAATTTGGGCCAAGAACAAAGTGGCATTAAAAATTACTTTTTGGGGATAATGAGTCATGACTTATTATAGCGTTTGATGAAATTTGATTTCTGTAAGTAGTTCTTGGGAACTAGTAAATGGTTATTCTGCACTGGTGTTTGTACCGAATTAACAATGATTGCAATTGTAGACTTAGTAAAAAAAATTTTATTACAATGCTCTCTACAGTGTAAAAGTGTATCTCTAGGTGCATATTTTTGCAATTTAAAAATTTCCGGTGCTACTAAAATGCATGCTGGGGGTGGCAATGGTGCAGTGAGTAGTGTGCTTGCTTGTTAACCGATGTGTGCAAGTTCACGCCCCAGCGGAGAACAGCAATCATCAACCACCCGAGTATAAAGGAAAACGAATTACATCGAAGTTTTTCCAACCACTGCACCAAAGAAAGGTTCCTGCCTGACAGTACAATGGACCGGAGAATCTGAGAAAAAAAAATGCATGCAAACATCTAAGCCTTCGTTCCTAAATTATTGTTTATCTTGGACATAAACCACCTATTCGCATTGGGCGCCATTTAGAAACATGTGAAGATACAGAGCTACTAGACTTCATTCCGTGTCCTTTTAATTTCAAATTTTATATCATATCATAGGCACACACCTTATGCTTCTGTTAGGCGCCACAAACATATGTACATAAGTGATCGGTTTGTTTTTGAAAGAAAATGTATTAAGATGAAATGCTATTAGAATTCAGGCAGTATTATCCAGATGAGATGATAATTTCTTCCTGAATAGATAACAGCCTTATATGACATATACGAACCTTATAGGAACTCTGTTGTACCAAATGAAGATTTACTTACTAAAGTTTAAGTTTGGATATTTGTAATGAGCTTGAGGTACTCCATCGTAAGCATTTCTGTCCATTCTGCTGTCGTGAGAGAAAAGATTTCATTTCGAACACATATAGAAACATTCACTTTCACTAGAACCATAACGTAAACATTTCTTAGGTGAGAAAGGATTGTATTTGGCTATGTGTGGCGAATCATTTCGCTCAGTTAATCTGTGAAGTCTTATCGATAGCACAGAAGACAATTTTTTGCTCGGAAAAGCGCCTACAATTTCCCAACAATATTTACAATATTTATGAGTTTCCGTTTAAGCATTAATCACCTATGTATATGGCGCCCTGACAAGCGCGTTTTTATACCTTAAGCGTAAGAAGACCAGTTGACACAGTCTCTATTCTTCCAACTGCATCGACACAATGTCAAGATAGGCATTCGCAACTTTGAGATAGTAAAGGACTTTGTCTACCTAGGCTCCGCTATAAACTCGAGCAATGACATCAGCGCGGAAATCAAATGAAGAATCAATCTTGCCAATCACTGTTTCGTTGGGCTAAGAAGGCAATTGAGTAGTAAAGTCCTCTCTTGAACGACTAAGGTAGCACTGTACAAGATCATAATCATTCCAGTTCTGCTATATGGCGCAGAGGCATGGACTCTATTGAAATTGGATGACGATGCCCTTGGCTACTTCGAGAGAAAAGTTCTTCGAGTGATTTATGGACCTGTCTGCATAAACGGCGAGTGGAGGAAAAGATATAACAAAGAACTGTATGGGTTATACAGAGATATCGACCTAGCCAGAAAAGTACGCAACCTGCAACTGAGATTGCTAGGACATCTAGAGCGAATGGAGATCGACGCCCCGGCCCGAAGTCTTCAAATCCTTTCCCGAGGCACGACGCAATAGAGAAAGGCTTCACCTTAGATGACACGGACAATTGGAAAGGGGCCTGAACCAACTGAAGGCAGCTGGCTAATGACCGTGCCGTTTGGAGAGGTTTATTGGTTGAGGCCCAGGTCCGACCCGGACTGTAGGTCCATCTAAGTAGGTAATTAAGTATCCTTAAGTAGGAAGAATTCGTCTGTGTAGTTTTTCTTTTTTTGGAAATATAACTTTCGCTTTGACTCATTTATATGAGACTGTTTTTGTTTTATAGAGTTCCCGATTTTCTGATCTCTCTTGGATGATATACTCGTAGTTTATTGTATTCTTTGTTCTAGTGTATTGCAGCCGCACTCCCATATCTTCTTTACCTACACTACACACAGGCAGTCATGAAATTGTTTCTGCTAAAGGTCTCAAAATATTTCGTATTTTGCCACATGTTCTTTTTTTTTCACTTTCATTATGCTTGAATTGCATGTGTAATTTGGAACTATCCCTCAATACCTTTGACATATAAATGAAATGATATAACAAAAGCGTGTCGCATTATAGTAAGAGAGCCTTGTGTTATTTGTCTTTCACATTGTATGTCTAGGGTCCACTAAAACTAATTTCATACTATAATGTTTGAAACCACAAGCTTTATTAAAAATATTTCCGTTACACAAATCAAAACCACAACGTTTAGCTAAAAAAAAAGCTGAATTCCAAAATTTTCTAATATTTATGCGCATATGTATAACACCGCAATTTTTCTAAACTAAAAAATAAAAGATATCCACAGCTTCCTCCAGGGTCTCTCGCGCCTCTTAATTCATGAATTTCTATCTGCAAAAACTAACCTCACATCGTACGCACCATCTGTGTGCACTTGGGCTGTTTGCTTTGCTTAGCCCGACCATAGATCACCATTCAACGTGTTGGGGGTACTTTGCGGTTTCTCTGAAAGCCGGACATTGTTAGTCGCGGTTTCTTTCTGGATGAAATAAAATCAAGGGGAAAAAATAAAAATCCAAAGTATATTTATCTGAATTGAATCCCAGGAAAAATTTATATTTTTAAATTCACTCACAAGTGGGCATAGTACGTGTACGAGTATGCATGTATAGGCTCTCTCCGCTATCATGTGGTGCCCTTTACTACCCTGCATTCATTTCTTCTTGGTTGATTTTGATTTCACTGGAAATCCCATACCAGAGTATGAGTGCGTGTTTAGGTGAACAAAGATTTTCCATTGTTTCACCATCAATTCCATTTCAAAGATAAAGTCCAGAGTCAGCAAAAAGAAACTATGTATGTACGAATAAATTAACATGTATCTCTTGAGATTATGATTGAAGTTTTGACACTTTTGACGAATGTGTTGTTTTTCCATCATGCCACGCTCGCAGTAGTTGCTGCTTATTAACAGATAAATGAAGGAATAAATAAATAAATAAATAGTATCTGCCTCACGTTTCCTGTTGGCATGGAAATAATTTTCGTTTCATTCTTTCTTAGGTTCATTCTTTTTCCCATCTTTTTTTTTTTCGCTATCAACCAAAATCTACCTAACACAACTTTCGTACATTTTATGTCATATTTCTAAAAAAAAAAAAAAATCATCATCCGGAAAAATAAACACACAAAAGATACAAAGTATCTGAAAAAGGAGACTACATACAGGAATATTCATTTCCTTTTTGGATACGTTCGTTCAGGCGTATCGAAAAAAAAAAAAAAATTTACCTATATATTAAACTACTCATATCATCCAAAAAAAATATGCAAGAGATAGTCTCGTGTATACCTATAGATACTCATGCATCTATATACCTCCGCTGTAGGTTTTTTGATTTGGTTTTTGTTTTTGTTATGCCTACGATTTAGTAGGCGTAGAGTAGTGCCTACGGGCCACCAGAATACAAAACAACACACATTCACCGATAAGAAGTCTCTGCCCCATCTACTGATAACATAAAAAAAACAGAACCTCAGTTTTTGTGTATTTTTTTTTACCTCCCGCCCCATATTTAGGTGGAATTTCTGATATCATAACTAAACAAACAGTGGCGACCTCCATTTTTTTCTGTGCTTAGACCTACATAGTCGTATATACTCGTATAATAAGGCACCACCCTTTTCTTATTACCGAGCCGAATTTTTTTTCTTGTGTGCTATTTTTTATCACCACAGGTTAAATAGAGGATAAAGTAAAAAAAGAAAGACCAAAGAGAGTAACGAATAAACACCCACCCTTGAGTGGTCATTTGGCTACGGCTGTTTAGAGGGTGTAATAATTTCATATCTCAAAATGTTGTCAGATATGTGCAGAAATATTACAGTTTTTTACCTTAGATAGGGAGTAGGAAATACCCCAAGGGGTTCGGAGAAATTTTCTAGTGTATATGAAGCGAAGAAAATCCCCAAGAGGTTGACTATATCATCAAACAGAAATTTTACCATTCAAGAGGGGGATTTTTTATTTCTTCCAAGATACTCATATTTTTCGTCAGTTTTTTTCTGATGAGGAAAAGAGATATGACCGTACTTTGTATTTGGTTTTTATTTGGAAATGGTCACTATTTTGTTAAGTTCCAAGCTTAGAGTCTTTGCAAGCTTCAGTAGAAATTTAAATAAAATTGGCCGCTGAATATATGCGCACTGAGGAACAGATATTTGAACATTTTTCTCGCATTTATTAAGTAGTTTGAACCAGCAAATATAGCAACAAAAATATGACTTCTACAATGGACGGTTTTAGAATTTAAACCTCACACGAGCCGAATCCGAACCGGCACAAGTGATTTAAAGAATTGGATTCACATAAAAGAATTCATATGATTGAACCATACTAAGAGCACATTCAGTCTGTGCAAAATTTTAAGTCTCTAGGATTAGTTGACATGAGCAGTTAATTTTGACGCCTTTTTTTTTTTTTTTTTTAATGAAGGTGAAAATCTCGAAAGACACTGTGGGGCTAGAAACCCAGAGTAGTGTGGGACTCTAAGTGCACTAAAAACACCTCCTAAAGCATGACCAATCAGAGAAATATCGACACATGATTTCAATTTCAACATTCAGTTGCGTTTGAGAAGGTATTATAAATTAAATGCGGGTTCTCATAATTGTCAAATTATAAGTTCGTGAGGTTTAGTTCTTCTTAATCTACGAATATTATATCGTACATTTAAGACGACTTCTATCTCAGAATTAATATGCATCTGCAGACGCTCATTGTGACGGATTGCGTTCTTTTTAATTGGTTCCATCACATGATCAATCTGCAAATCACGATGCAACTCATCATTTCTAATGTACCATGGGGCATTTACTATTCCCCGAAGGACTTTGTTTTGAAATGTTTGTATTATTTGTACATTTTTTTTCTTTGTACAACCCCATAATTGGATACCATACGTCCGAACAGGTTTTAGTATCTGATTAGTGATTATATATTAAGATTTTATTCTCAATAGACACTTCTGAATTATATCCTAACAACCAATAAAGTTTTCTATATCTGATATTTAGCTCTTCTACGTTCTTTTTCACATGTTCCTTCCATTTCAGTTTAGCATCCAGATTCATACCCAGGAGCCTTATTTTGTACTGCTTTCGGATTCGGATTGCCATTCGGAAATGTAATCCGATTCTAAAATGAATTGGTATTTTGTTTAGTTCTCGGATTGGGTGTAAGTGCTTCCAACTCAAATTCAAACATTTCCGAAAGTTAGATTGTCAGAACATCTATCGAACGTCACTTAAATTACTTGGAAATTGAGTTTGAATACATTTGCTATAGAAACGCAATACAAAATAAGACCCCAGATACTAAGCTGTGTTAGGATAAGGAACTACTTGATTATTAACAACAACAGGAAGATTTGTTATTTATTTTGTTTGTAAAATTGATATGAGTGGACTTTGACTCATTAAGTTTAATTCGCCATCGTTGCGTCCAATCACATATCTCGTTAACTGAATTTTGAAGCTTTTCAGTTGCTTTAGCTACGCATCCATCAGACGATAGAAGAGCAGTGTCGTCTGCGAATGTGGCTATCGTCGTGTCATTCGCATGTGGCATATCCCTAGTTATAATAAAGATAAAGTGGGCCCTAGAACACTTCCCTGTGGAACACCTGCTTGTATTTCTTTAAGTTCAAAACACGCTGAACCAAAGCGAACTCTAAAGAATCTAAAAAGATTTAAGTATCTCATAATATTGTCTAGGTAAGTCCCTATGGAGTTTATACTGTAAACCCTTATGCCAAACTTTATCAAAAGCCTGTGCAACATCTAATAATATTGTAGAACAAACTTGTTTTTCTTCTAGTGTTTTCTCTATATTATTAGTTATACGATGCACTTGGTCTATTGTCGAATGTTTATTTCTAAACCCGAACTGAGTGGTGGGAATAAGCCTTCTTTGCTCTATGATTCTGTCTAGTCTTTTAAGAAGCAGTTTCTCGAAAAGTTTTGATAATACCGGTAAAAGTAAGATTGGCCTATATCAGGTAACTTCTGATAGAGGTTTACCTTGTTTAGGTATAACAATAATTTCTGCTATCTTCCAGTGAAGTGGGCTATATCTTTGTTTAAAACAACCATTAATAATAAGCTTGAGTTTTAACAACCTTTTAAGGGTAACTCTTTAAGGATTTGGGCAGTTATAAGATCATAATCTGGAGATTTTCTATTAGATAGTTTATGAATGCATGTACTGATCTCTCTTAGCGAAACATAAGCAATTACGTCTTCATCTACTCTATCAGAGAAATCAAGACGTTCGTTTGCCATGCTAGGTGGGAAAGGTTTAAAAACATTTGTCAGGTGCTCCGAAGAAAGTTTGACCTTTTTTTTGGGTCGCCGATCCATTTCTCATCAGATGTTTTTAATGGGGGATCTTGCGCTTGAGGCCTTCCAAAGGGAGTAGTCTGTGTCAGCTGTTAAGTTACAAAGGTATTTATTTAAAGATCTATTTTAAAATTCACCGATACTTTTTTTAAGTTTATTGTTTAGTCTATTAAATATGTTTAAATTTTGTCGCCAGGATATCTTGTCATTTGCCATTTCCATTTACTGAAGGTGCAAGCATCTCAGGGGGCGTTTTTCACTCCACTGAAACCAAGACAGCCAAAGACTGCCTGTCGAAGAAGATTTATTTTCTATGGTAGGCCACGTTTCCTTCCCAGGGTTAGGTTAGATTGGCTGTCTGCACAACGATGCAGACAAACTTAGACCAGTAAAATTCCATTGTGATGCCAAGGATCTACCATTAGACCACTCAGGGACTAATAAAACTAACCGGAGCTTTTGATGAAGCGATGGATGATCATGAAGTCGCCAAATTGCTGAGGTCGTCGAGGAAGGGAGCGCCTAGATGGAGCATTCTTTTACGTGATAGAGCAGGACATGTGCATAGGAAGTGAAGGATGGTTTCCTCCTCCTCGTCGTCTCTACAGCTCCTGCAGAAGTCATTGGAAAAGAGGTCAAGTCTTTTGGCATATTGGCCAATTAGACAGCTTCCGGTGATGACACCGATAATGCAGCTGATCTGTAATCGCTTTAGTTTAACCAACTCGGTTTCTGGTCCAGCTTAGGCCAGATCTGCCTCGAAATGTGACACGTTGAGCCAGTATTCCACCTGAGGTTGGTCTTGCTAATAGCGTTCAGCTTCAGTAGATGCTTACATGTAGCGAGGGGCACACCAAGGGCTTGCCTATCTGGCCAAATCCTTAGAGTAGTACCCTGTCTGGCGAGCTCGTCCGCCCTACAGTTTCCTGGAATGTCTCTGTGGCCTGGCACCCAGCATAGGTGAATGTTGAACTGCTCTGTCATCTCCGTAAGAGACAAACGGCAGTCTAAGGTGGCCTTTTAAGTGAGGCCAGGGTTGCCTAGAACCTATATTTGTCTAAGGAGTTCTTGTGAAAGCTATATTTGCAAGAAGTAGCCAATGGTTTTCTTATCTATTTCCAATAAATGTTAAGAGTGAAAAGGAACTATGGCCAATAGAGTTGACTCAAAGGCACCAGTAATGCACAAACAACCTCGATGATAGACCCATTCGAAAATAATTTTATGTGCAGTATATTTCGCGTACATTCAGCATTCTTGATTAAGACAGCGATCACGATCACTCTTCGTACATTTTTACCAAAGTTCAAAGCAAAAAGTAGATATGGTATGACACCACCATTCGGTATATGCTTGTTGGTATGGTATCGTAGAGCAAATGCTCGTGAACAAATTGTTACAAACAAAGCTTAGACCTTCAGTTTCGAAAATGCAACCTCAATCTTCCTCTTTTTTTCAAGACAACCGTGATACTATACTCTGTCTGCATCTACAGTAAAACTTCTTTATGACGCTCCCGGTTATAATGCTTTCTCGTATGTAGCGCTCCTTTTTCTCGATCCAGGTCCATTCTTATGAATTTCGATACTTTTGTTTTTTTTAGATATGACGCTTCGGTTCCCGGTTATAATGCTCTTTTAATCATTTTTTCTCTTATCAGTTCTAGTGTTAAGCACCATTCTAATAATTAGATTGTTTCAGATACTTGGTAAATGGGTGGGCGCCGTGGCGTAAGTGGTTAGTGTGTCGGATCACTACGCGTGAGGTTCCGAGTTCGAATCCTACAAAACACCAAAAAGTTTTTTCACGGTCCTACCTCTCGCGAGCGTCTGACAAACATCCGAGAGTATTGTTGTCTCGAAAAAGCTTCTCAAATCGCCGTTCGGATACGGCACTAAACTGTAGGTCCCTTCCATTCGTGTGAAAAATATAACGCACACAACATGAGTGGTTGCGAGAAGCTAGGCCCTGGCACTTAAAGAGCTGTTGCGCCAAATATTTATTTTTATTTTTTAAATGGTCGTCGAGTTGTATCCCCTTGTTTTGCATTTCACATCATAAGGCAAATTGTCGACCATTTTTGCCTTTCAAAACAAAAAAAAAACTTTAAAGGGACAACCTACTCGTATTAAGGTACTAAACACGTTTAAAATCACATAACAATACTAAAACGGAAAAATTTGTATCTGCCAGCCATACTATTCCACCAATCACTTGCCATCATGAAACCTGTTTCTAGACTCAGCATCTATCTACATTCACCTGTAGGTATTTGTGCCTATTCAATAGATAAACAGGTAGTTTCTCATTCCACACACCCTCAGACTTATACCAAAGAAACCTGTTTATATTCCCCGGTAAAAACAAAACAAATAAGAGCTAAGACCGATAAAAGATAACAAACCCGAATAACAATTGTTACCACACACAATCTTTTCGACGCACACGAAACCCAACAAAATGGACAGAGCAGCCATTGTGGTATTCAGCTTCATTTTTGATTAATTCCCCTCTCCTTCTTTTTTGTATATTTCATTATTATACATTCTCCACTTCTTTTCATTCGGTTATTCGTATGATTACTGCAATTATAGTTGTACCTACTCCACTCAGATAGTTTATCGGAATCAGAATACCATTACAATTTCTTTCTTTTTTTTCTGAAGAGGTATGAAAAAATGGAGGATAAAAGATAAAAAGTTGAAATTACAATAAAAAAAAAGAGGCGGACCACCGCACCGGATGTTACCAATTGAATTCCACCTTAATTCTTATTTCGTATGAAATTTCTTTTTGTGTGAAATATGAGAGTGAGACTGTTGTTTTGCGTGTAGTGTGACCAGACAATTTTTACAAAAATATTCCACTTTTACTATCTGCTTTAAAAGTGTAAAAATGGTCTGACAAAAAGTTGTTGATTGTACTTTAAGTCTTGAAGAATTGCCTAGTCAAACCGTTTCTACTTTAAACAAAGTGCAGAAGGGAAAATGGACTTCATTTAAGTCACATCGAAAGCTCCGTCATGCATCTGCTATGTTGGTCAGCCCGGTTTTTTTTTTTTTTTTTTCTTCTTACACTTTTTTGACCAGCTTTTACCAATTATAGATCCAGGATTTTTTTTTCTATTAAAAAATGTGGATCTACTCGTAGCACCTAGCAACAAACTCAGCAGAAGGGATTTATTTGTCTAGCGACTTTTAAATTTAATTTAATTTCAACGACATTTTGACTTTTTAAAGATCCATAGCGACTTATTCATTTAACACTGGCGACTTATATCATTTTTTCAATTTATTAATCTACACCACAACGTGTATTTTCGAATACTTCTTCTTCTTCTTCTTCTTCTTCTTCTTCCTTTTATCAGCGAGGCTATGATCCGAAAACTAGGGATCACAACCCTCCCACTTCACCGCATTTCTACTGATCCGCCTGTGGGGTTCGCCTATTTGACCTCAGAAAATATCGGCAGGCCTGCCGATTTTGGATCACTCGGTTACTGAGGCCAATGAAATGCCGATGTCGTCGCATTTGTCTGATCCAGGCGTTTATAGGCCTGCCTTTCCTACATCGCGATGTCTTTGAAACGTGCATTGATATTGCCTTTTTAACAGGGTTCAAATGATCTCTTCTTTGAACGTGGCAATACCAACTGAGCCGGTCACGCTCTATTTTTTGTACGATGGTTTCCTTGATGTGAATTTCGATTTTCGATTTTCGAATACCTCCAACGGGCAAAAGAAAATGGGCAGCGGAAAAGAGTTCAGATTTGCAAAACTAACTCATGTCGTCGATATGGTATTTTTATGAACGAATTTGTACACTGAAAAGTAGCTAGAACAAGTATAGCACTAGAAGAAGTAGCGACCCTGACGACTTCTTGTGAATTTTTTGAAACTTTCTGAATTCTGTCGCTTTTTAGTTCCGGCAACTATTTTAAAATCTATTATTTTTTCAATTTGTACGAAATATTCCACTAGTGGAATATTATATTCCACTTTGGCCACATTGATTATATGATGTTTTGCTTCTTGGTCATTTGTTTTTTTTTTTTTTTTTTTTACTCAGCTTTGTTGTTTATATTTTGCAATAGCACACAGAGAACTACAAAAAAAAAAAAACATACACACATGGGGAATGAAATTAATGAGGGTAATTAATTCAATTGAAATGAGAAGCAAAAACAAAAAAAGGCTTTTCATCACCAAAGTAAATCTCTCAAGTGCATATGTATCTCTCCCCGTCGCAGTACATGGTGTAGAGTCTCTCCAATGGAATGGCGTCAGTCTGCGGCTTTGTTTGTGCGATTATTATCTAAGGTAATTAATCTAAAAGCATAACACAGCGTTATTTTTCACTTCAGCTCAACTCGCTACCTATGTAAGCAGAAGATATGAATATTATATTTTATTGCAAATAACAAATAAACAATGATTGCTCCTCTTTCTCCTCTTTCGTCGCATCAGGTTATCGTTATCAGGTTTTAATATTTATTTGAATTTATTTTCTCTATCTGGACTTGAGTAAGGAAATCGAAATTGCTGATATTTCATCAATATTTACACCAGAAAAGTTTAAACGCACTGGCTGTGGTGGACGAGTGCTAAAGGTACATCCTGTGCGTATAGTGCATCCAAGATAAGGCATTAACATACATATTAAGTATATTTAAATTAGATTAATGACTTACGAAGAAATGTTATCACCTTTGTCAGTGTTTACCGCAGCACACGGACTACAAGCCACACTGCGTGTGGTCTTAAGAGTCGACAGAAAAATATTGTTAAATTAATTGCTAACGGATGTCATAGTCTGGAGTGGGATTCGTTTTATTCTTATAGGAAGTAAGGAAATTAAATCTATTTTGAATTTTTGTGCTAAAATAGTTTCTATTTATGTTGAAATGATAAGGTTTATGTTTTGAAAAAATAATAATAATAATGGCCAGTGTAAAGGCTCTTAATCTAATCGAACCACTATCACACGCGTTAGCAATGATTTTTTTTTTTTATATATTTACTTCCGAGAGTATTATGTATACCTGACGAATGAATGAACGTTATTTCATCATGCGCTGCGCATAGTTGGTATTGAAGTCAAAGTCGGAAGGCGCAGGTTTTATTTTGGGGTCATGGCTTTCGGCTGGACCAGTCTAGCACGATTGGAGATCACTTTTAATTCTGATAGCGAAATTCGTGAGATTCGCGCGTTTTTTTGATGATTTTGAAATATATTTTTACTGTATTCCTACGAAGAAATTTTTATTATTTTCTTATCACTTCTACTGTAAATGCATTAATTTCATAGTTTCTTACTTACTTTGATAGACCTGTTTACTAGTTTCAAGGTGTATATACTCGTATGACCCCTCTGTTTGCTTCTTTCTCTGTTTACATGGTTTCAATCCAATATAAAAAAATGTTGCGATCGGATCGAGTTAAAACTTTTTCAATTCAATCATTCATGTAACGCGATACATACTTTTGTAAAATCAGCGGGGTAAACGTAATCATTCAAACATTTTTCAGAAACTTACTTGCCGTAGACCTTAATCACCTTAGTTTAATCTGCACAATTTGTGCCTCCATAGACTTTCGTTCACTTCGATTTACCGTGTACTTTTTCTTTTTTTTTTAAATTAATGATAATTACCAAATGACACTTAAAATTTTTAAAGCAATATAAGTTTTTCACCATTAAGTCTGATTAATTACGCACTCAATTAAAAAAAAAAAAAAAACAAAGGACTCAAGAGGTCATATCCATTTGTCACCACTGATGATAATAATTAAAATATATAAATTTTTTAACACTCAAACCAACTAGAGGAACTTTTTCCATAATTTTTCCAGTATACACTTTGTATGCAGCAAAAGGAACAAAAGGACCCCGCAATGGTCAAAGTTGGTCAACAATAATAAATTCACAGATGAAAGCATTTTTCATGTCCATAGATTGCGATGCGATTTTTTTATAAGTTTTTTTTTATATTTTCCCTATAAGGTCCGTATTCAATTGTCACCGCACATTGTTGGACTGTTAAACCATTAAATGACCCACATATACGCACGTAGGTACACTCCTGTGCAGCAGTCCATCCCTTTTTTTTACTTTTTTTTTTCTCAACAATCATTTCATTGGTGGTGTGCAGAGAGGAAGCTTTTAGACGAAAGCCGGAAACGATTTCGCATTTCCAGGAGTTGGTAAATTGCAATATCCATCGGATAGATACCTAGATAGATGGACTCCATTTCCACATACACACACACTCTTACAAATAGGCAGTCATCTTTGTGGCACGTGATGCACGGCTTTTTTGTGGTAAAATAAAGTGCATTTGAATTGTTTGGGGGGGTCGATGCGACAGTCCTAAAGGTTGGCAGGTTGGATGACTTTTTTCAACAGGCCCATTATGTAAATAGCAAATAAACTGAATAAACAACTGGGAGAGGTATGATAGAAGAAAATAAAATAAAACCTGCCCCAGACAATACCACCAGAAAAAAATACAAGAACAAAAGTTCAACGTAAACATTCGGCTGGCCATAAATTATTGGTCAACTTGGTGTTGGCTTTTTATTTATTCGATTTTTGTTTATTCTCTCGAATATTTGCTTAATTTTATGATCAATTTAAATGAACAAAAAACAGATATACACGTATGTATAAAGTCAGTTGTTGATGAAAAATGGGAATTCCACCTGTTAGTTCTGTCTCGTCGTTCTCCGTGTATGCCCTTCAACTGGGCGAGTAAAAATAATATAAACAGATACATTGACACTAGTCTTCACCCTTTTGTCCTCTCATTGAGATACCCGCTTTCCCTTGAATAAATTTATTTCACATGGAATCTGTTACAAAAATTTCACCCACGGATGATGTTGACTTCCATTCGTATCAGATACATTCACATTCACTTGCTGTTGCCTGAGTTTTGAGTATCTTGTATCAATTAACTTTGAAAGAAATGATTTCGATAGTCACATGCTCACAAAAAATACAATAATATATGTATCTACAGGAGTGTGTCCCCCCGTTTCATTGTCTGTTGATGTGAATAAATTATTTAATGGTGTATAAGAATTAACTGATTGATTTAGCTGTTAAATTAACTAATAAATCACAAAAAACCGCCAACGAAAAGAAATCTAAAAATGAGATATTTAATTTTTTTTTTCGAAATTTATGATTTATTTTCGAAAAAAGCAGGTTTTTTGGTAGTCAAATCAATTTTTTTTTTTTTCTAAAATTAAATTTATGATTTTATTTTATGTCGACCTGTAAGTGGTGCGACAAGTTCAAATGTCTAGATTGTATAAAAAGAATAATGTTAGCCGCAGACTAAAGTATTTAAAAAATATGATTTTAACATTTTTCAAATTTCCGTTTTGAAAATGAAAATATTATTTTTGAAAATGAGTTGACCTTGTGGGTGTGAATTAGACTTGTAGCTAGTCAAAGGAACCTTAAAGATTGTTTTTTTTATTTCCTGTTACGCCTAATTTAATTTAATTACTGAAAATATGTTATTTTTAATTAAATTGAAAACCTGGTATTTCGTTTTTAATAAAAAAAAAAAAGCAGGCGTAATTAAACCGGGCATTTGAAGGTCGAAAATTCCATCAGCTCACTCATAACCCTGTAGATCTGAGATTTCTTCTAAAATATAATAGATCAATTCCACAGATGTCTTTATTGCTCTGAATGAAGGTCAGATTTATATGGTAATTCTATGCTAAGTATTGTAGTACTAAGGTCCGGCTCGTTTTTATTTTTTTTGTAAAAAAGAGATTGGGAAAGCGTGACTTGTTCTTCCGCTATTTCCAGGACCTTGGTGTAGTTACTCCACTATTTCAATATTAATGAAGTCCGTGCGGGCTTCGTAGGGAATACAAAATAAATTTTGGTATTTGAGTTTTAGAATTATTTTCAGAAATTTATTCTTGGCCTAGGTTAGGTTATTTTTAATTTTTTTTTTAAGGTAAATGGGGAGGAAAGGCAGAGAATGACGCCGGAGCACTGCGACCTAAAAAGATCTGTTGTGCTATCCCCTGGTTGATTATTTTGAATTAGTCTTCTTCTTCCTTTTATCAGTGAGGTTATGATCCGAAAATAAGGGATCATAACCCTCCCACTTCACTGCATTTCTACTGATCTGTTCGCCTCTATTATTTTGAATTAGTGAACTAGCTCAAGTTCATTAATGAAACTAAGAATAGTTCGAACTGAGGAAGAGGTGACATCAGAAGCTGTTGTATCGCCTTTATTAAAGTGCTTTAACGTCAGCCTGGCTATGGCCGGGCAATCACAGAGTATATGATGGGCTGTTTCGGTATCTTCAAGGCAGACACGGCACGTTTCCGATTGAACACGCCCCATTTTATTGAGATGGTAGTTTAGAGAGCAGTGTCCAGTTAGGAAGTCAGTAAGGATCTTAGCATTCTGTTTACTCATTGATAGAATGTCTCTAGTTCTATTTTTTGAGAAGTTAATAGATTTCTTGGATTGCCTTAGGCCGGGTTGAGCATTCCAGTGAGAGAGCATTTGCTCGCGTTCCCAGCGAAGTAGCTCTATTTTAATCTAGCTAGTGGATAAACCGCAGAAGTGTTCAGGTCCAATGTAAGGAGATTGGGCACCTAGTCTGGCAAGCTTATCAGCCGCTTCATTACCAGGGATGCCTTTATGTCCGGGGACCCACATAAGTGTGATTTTATTGTGTGCAGCAAGCTGCAAAAGAGTCTGGAGACAATTCCAAACCAACTTAGACTTATAGTCAAAGGACGTGAAAGCCTTGACTGCTGCTTAGCTATCTGACATTATATTAATATGTAATCTTCGGAGGTTTCGTCTAATGCATTCTCTGGCGCAGAGCTCGATAGCATAGACCTCTGCTTGTAAGATAGTAGTGGATTGACCTAATGGTGTAAAGAGTTTGTAGTTGGGGCAAAAGATACCAGCTCCAGCCCCATTTGACATTTTTGAACAGTCAGTGTACCAATTGGTTTGAGATGTTGATTGAGGGATTTGAAAATAGGTCCTGCGGTCAGGTGTGTTAACTGTGAAGGGGTGATTGAGGTGGATTCTTTTAGGCATGAAGTCTGAGATGCATACTGCTGAAGAAGTAAGTAGTGCAATTTCCTCAAAGATCTTCATGTGGCTTACTAATTCGGAATTTGTGTTGTTGCATAAAAGGTGAAGCTTTAGAGCACTGATAGCCGCAGTCTTCATAACATTTATGTGTAGGGGAGGAAGGTTTAAGAGAACTTTGAGCGCAGCTGTTGGGCAGGTTAGGTTGGATTAGGTTGAAGTTGCTGCCAGCTTAGAAACGCCAACACACTTAGATCAACAATAGGTCCATTGTGATACCTACTACGTGATTCATAGGAGAAACTTTCTCTATACCTTCTTATTAAACCATTTTATGCTTCCTATGAAACGAAAGAGGCTCTTAATATTTCGTATGTTTATCAGAACGCCTATATCCAGTGATGGATTAATAATAAGGCACACAAGGCACCAGCCTAGGGCATCACCACAGAGGGGACACCACAAAAAGAGATAACTCTTTTTTTTTTAACTATTTCGGTTATTAGACTTCTGATTAAAAATGGTATGTTTGCACAGGACTCTCCTCCTCATTTTGTTTCTTTATGAATAAATGATTACATCTAAGTGGATATACATATCTAACAACGAAAAGAACAAAACTAGGGCAAAAAGTTAAATCCGGCGCTGCCTATATCGTTGTAATAGAAGACTCCCAAGTGAAGCTTCCTTCTACAGGAAAGAAACAAAGGAGGTGAGGAATAGTTTCTTCATTTTCTTTATCCACGCAGCTTCTACAATGTCGTTCGCAAAAAGGCCCAGCCTTGTAGCATTCTTTCCTATTAGACAGTGCCCAGTGATGACACCTATTGTAGTGCTGATATGCAATCCATTGAGAGAAATCAAACTCTCAGAGCATTTTAGATCCAGATTTGGCCAAATCTATTTTGTCGCTAGACATGTTGGTCTACTTATCCACCTAAGATTTGTACTCTCGAAAGCATCCAGCTTAAATTTGAGTCCACAAGTAGCAATTGGTATACCTAAGGAGCATTTGTCCGTCAGGATGGGTATAGTTGTTCCTATTCTGCCGAGTTCATCGGACTTACAATTCCCCGGAATGTCTCTATGCCCTGGCATCCAACACAGGTGAATATTGAACTGCTCAGCCATCTCCGTAAGAGACGATCGGCAGTCTAAAGCTACTAAAGAATTCATGGAGGTCGATTCCAAGGACTTAATTGCTGCTTGGCTATCTGAAAACATGCGGATATCTCTAACGGATATCACGTGTTTCTTTAGCCAAGATAAGACTTCTTTAATCGCCATTATTTCCGCCTGAAACACGCTACAATGATTTGGTAGACGGAAGGAGAGCTTAAGATTAAACCTGTCAGAGAAGCACCTCCACCAACTCCTTCCTTGGTTGGACTCCTCACCTAGATTTTTTCAAAAAGTTTGTATTGAAAACAATTGTTAATTTACTCATTTCTAAAATCTTATCTGAAATATTTCTACTTCGGCACTTGGTTACAATCAGAGTTATGCCTTGACCTCCACTGTAAAGTTCTATTGCAACTAATCTAAGACGCTGAAAGCCAAACAAAAAATGAACTAGAAGTTGAGTGAAATTTTGTTCGTAATTTTCCTAGCAATTCCACACACATTAAAATGTTTATCACTGTAAGACCTTCGGATCCAAGTTTTATTTAATCCTATACTAAATATTACCTAATGTTATCTAATTGTTTGTGTACGACTCGCTGACGATGGATTAAAGTATAGAGTATAGAGAATATTTCTCCAGAGGTCCTTGCGATCTCTCAACATTCTCTGTGAATCAAAAACTATAAATATTTTAGTTCATCATTACTGAAATGGTCGCAAAGAACAGAGCACATGTTCATTGCTTGACTATGAATAGAAAACCAACATTTTCTAGGTACATTACTTTAGTTTATCAAGGCATGCCTTTCGATCTCCTATCCTCTTTCATACCTTCAATCTGGCATTTATTTCCATTTTCACGCACTACCAGGTACCTATTTCTAAAAATAAAACTAAACCCCAAAATGTCTGCTGCGTAAACCGAAAATATCTAGTAAATACCTCAACTATTTCCAACAAAGGTACAAGGATACAGGATATCATCTGTCACATTTTTTTCACGTTTCTCCAAACATTTTCTCTGATTTTGTTACACTTGATTTGTAAAACAAAAAACAAGACCTTTAAAAAACACATAAAACACTGTCTACTGAAATACCTCATTTTATGCAAAAACAAAGACCAAGACTAGTGGACACAAAGGACCATGTTATGTGTTCTAAAAATATTATTATGTTGTCCTAGATTCCAATTTTTTTTTTCTTTGTGTGCTGTGTGTAATTTTTATATCGAATCTCCTTGTAAGCATGTAGAACCCATGCCAAGTACATACTCGTAGGTGTCCTTTTAGTCACACATGTGTATCGACATGAAAAGGTGATTTTTCCTTCTCCGTTCACGTCATGTGTTCCTACGAGTCCCCTTTTATTTTTCATCTGTGAACACATGCAGTTTCATGACCTGAGTGCATTATGTGATCACATTCATTCTGGGGGGTATAGAAGGTTGTTAGGTCCTTTCAAAGATTAAGTTGTGAGTCATCATGAGTTTTATTTTCAATCTAAATTCCATCTAATCATCCCAAATGCAATAAGCTCTTCTAGAATCGCAAGAATCTTGTCATAACAAATGATGGAAAAATTCAATTCACTACGAAATTTTGAGAAAACTTTAAATTTATATGCAATTTAATTCGTGTTGTCACATTAGCGTTCTGCTCAATTTGTATCTAGATACAAGAATTGTCTTGTTATAAATTTTCGATTTAATTATAAAGCCTCTTCCCATTCGAGAGGGTGGCGAAAAAAGAATGAAATACAACCGCTTAATTGCCCTGTGGGAATATTATTATAATATATTTATGAATGTGAGTTATTTTATGCATTAATTTTGGTTTTTTTTTTTTTTTTGGGTACGAGTGCGAGTTCACAATTTAATTCGGTGACAATCGTAATGAGTTTGATTATTTATTGCGTTTCTCAATTTCCGTCGTTATGTCTTTTTTTTTTGTTGCCTTGTACTGAGCCAATAAAATTCTTGTGATGTGAGAAAAACAAACCCTAGGTATTTGACCTCAGAGCTCTCACCGCGTTCCTCTTAAAAACTCAGCACTCAAGTTGACCGCAAGCTGATAACCTTTTGGTTCAAAAAAAAAAAAAAAACCCACACATTCCTGAGTTTTCTTCGCACAACGAGAACTAGACCGACTTCAACTTCATTCAAGTAAATTTTACTATCACCACTTGATGACTATATAAAATAATATAGGTATATACATAAATACATTTATAAAAAATAAAATAAAAAATCCCTCGTGCACGAGATTGATAATGATTTAGGTCGGTTGGAAAGTGTTAGTTAGGTGCGCGTAATTTTTTGAACGTAAACAGATTTTTTTATTTTTTATTTTTTGAGCTGATAAGCTCTTTGATGATTGAGAAATAAGAAGGAAGGCAGGTTTTTCCCATACAACATCTGAAAATACGTAAAAATATTCGAAGAAAACAATTCTAATGACAGGTGCGTTCAAGTTTGACAGTCAGCCAGGAAAAAAGAAAATAGAAACACAGACAAATACCTTTTGATGATTTTTTTTAAAGAAAATCCTCAACGTTGTCACAATGCTTTTTGTCAAAATTCCAAAAGCGTGTGTGAAATCGAAACGTAAAAAGCCAAATGCCTGCGACTGTTACTGTGACTGACTGTGTGTCTTTAAGATTCTATTATACACCTAATTATTATTAATACCTTTCGTTCTTTAGTGTCAGACGGAGGTATTTTCGGTGGTGTGTCGAGTAAAGCATTTTTCTATATGGATGTTACCACCTACGTGTGAGACTCTGGAACACCACTGAATGTGTCAAAAGTCTTTTAGGGACACCTAAATATGCCCCAAAAGAATTTTCCGCCTATATTCGTCATTAGTGTTTCCCTTGACGAGGCCGGAAGATAAATTAAATCTAAGCGCCAGAGTAATTTGTCTGTGAGTTTAGAAAAAAATAAATGATTGAAATTTGACAGAGGACGGGGTATCTGTTGGCGTTATGGCAGAATTAAATATTGTGATTGGCGTTGACATGACGATTTTTTTTTAAGTCAACGGAAGATATGAATTTGTAATGTCAGCGAATATATGACGATTTCTTAAACTTTGTAAGCTAATTTATTTCGTTATTTACTTATTTTTTTTCGTTATCTTATTCTTTTAAGACAAGTACGAGGATTCACCTTGGAGGAAAAATTAGGCGACCGTCAGATAGCTCGCGATGTATGGCAAGTGTGCTGGTACCTTTGTGATACTCTCTTCATTCTCTCAATTCTGTTCTAAAAGTGAACTGCGGTGGGCAAAAGCTCCATAACCACACTTTCGATTAAGAGGCCCGGCCCATACACGATACACAAGTGTTGACATCAAAAATCTATTCCGCCACACACACGACACAAGTGTACACTTGACTTCAACGAAGAAAGTACATCGTTCTGAATAGTTATAGTGACTCAAGTTCATAGTTGAGGCTCACTCAATTTGACATTGTTAGTCTTTTACGAAAACTTGTTCATTAAAGTAGCACAGTGTTGGTAAATACATAGAATCTACCCCAGTCCCCGAACGCTCACGTTCTTTAATTTTATTGATTGTACGTCGGTGGGACGATCATAAATTTCCTTCTTACAACTTATAATGTTCTTATTAGTCTATTTTTTTATATTTATTCAACAGAATTTTTCACGCTTTATATATTTTTTCCGATTTTTATTAGTCCTCTCACATTGCTTTCCAGATTTCTGGATGATCCCGGTAGAGATCTATCATGGATTTCCAGAAATCTCAATCCCACAGACATGACACTGATGGTTTTGGCTTTCGCGACACGTGCCGTGTTGACACCGAGAAATCGGTACAAACGCTTGATCACACATACCACGTATTTACCGACACCGACACAAGTGAAGGCACTTGTGTTATGTGTATGGGTCCCTTTAAGGTTATGTTGAGCATAACTTCCCATCGCGTGAATTTTTGTCTGGGTCCCGTAAGAATGTTCGGAAAATTTAAGGAAGCCCAAAATCTCCCTTATCTGTTGATTCTCAACCAAAAGTCAAACCAATCCAACATCTGATCGAAGGTACCATTACCTACTACAAAGCAGATTAGTTCTTTTCTCCTAAGAAAAGGCAAATTGATAATTTTTACAATCTTCTCTCAGAAAAGAAAGAGAGATTTAATTCTGAGACATTCGTGCTGAAATTTTTTTTTTTTTTTTTTTTTTTTTTTTTTTTTTTTTTTTTTCGTGGGTAGGTGAAAATCTTCATGAGACACTATGAGACCGTGTACTCATAGTAGTGTCAGATTTCTACTGACTAAAAACACCCTTCCCTTCGTTTTGTTTACTACGACTAAGTTTGACCTTATCAAGTAGTTTAAGCTTCAGATTTATATTCGCGTGAGGCAGGTAGATTTTCAATAAAAGCACCTGCTGAAACCGTCATGACATGCGGCTTTTTGTCTTATAGCGCTAATTCGAACGGTTTCGTTCTTTGAAGTCGGCGCGTAAGATTTGTCACATCCAAAGTTTGGAGTATGGCACAGTTGCAATGGCCATGAAGACGAATACGAAGCTTGCGAGCGAAGTTTTTTATTTCGTCCTCCACGGTAGCTATCCCTAAGTCTCTGTGGATATCATTGTTTCTGATATACCAGGGAGCGTTCACGATTATTCTTATAATTTTATTTTGCAATGATTGTATGAGATTCCTATTGCTTGGTTTGGTACAACCCCAGAGTTGTATACCGTACGTCCACACGGGTTTAAGCACTTGCTTATACAGAAGCAGTTTGTTATATACGCTTAGTTTGGAATATCTTCCAATTAGCCAATACATTTCTCTAAGTCGATTTTCGACTTCGTCACGTTTCTTTTTAACGTGAGGTTTCCATTTAAGTTTCGCGTCTAGTGTCATTCCCAGATATTTAGCTTCGTTTGCATGCGGTATTTGTACCGAGTTAATGAAAACGGGAAGGTTGATTATTTCCTTGTAAGTGAAGTTAACATGCGTCGATTTGGTCTCGTTAAGAACAATGCGCCAAGTTTTTGTCCACTCACAGATTTTATCCAAGGCTCGTTGGAGTTTTATGGTTGCTGACTCGATTGAACTTTCCGTTGCCAAAATAGCCGTATCGTCCGCGAACGTAGCTACAATAGTGCCTTCAGTTTGAGGTATGTCCCGAGTGTACAGCAAGAATAAGATAGGCCCAAGGACACTTCCTTGCGGAACTCCGGCGGCGATTTCTTTAAAATCAGAATATTCAGTTCCGTGCTTAACACGAAAAAGTCTGTTTTTAAGGTACGATTCTAAAATCTTATGAAGTTGCTCCGGAAGGATTCGTCTTAGCTTATAATTCAATCCATCGTGCCAAACCCTGTCGAAGGCTTGAGATACGTCAAGAAAAGCGCTAGAACAAATCTTTTTCTCCTCAAGGGCTTTTTCAATTTCGTCGGTTATTCTATAAACCTGGTCAATTGTGGAATGCTTGATTCTGAACCCGAATTGGTGGTCAGGTATTAGGCGTCTCTCTTCAATGACCGGAAGAATCCGTTTCAGAAGGAGTTTTTCAAATACCTTCGATATTATTGGTAGTAGCGATATCGGTCTGTACGATTTTTTGTCATTTGGAGATTTTCCCGGTTTCGGAACCATTATGACTTCTGCGACTTTCCATTGATTTGGAACGTATAATAATCTAATGGAAGCATTTATTAAATAAAGCAATTTTAATAGTGCCTTTTTTGGTAATTCCTTGAGGATTTGTCCGGTTATTAAATCATAGCCAGGAGCTTTATTGTTCTTCAGGTTTTTTATTGCCTGGCAAAGTTCTATAAGTGACACACTTTTTATTCTAAGGTTGTCAGATGTCGTAGTCGTACCGGTAAAATCGTCTACCAATGTTTCTCCATCAAATGGCTTAAAAGTTTCTTCTAAGTGCTCGGCAAATAGATCCGCTTTTTCTTTGTCACCTTTTGCCCATTCGTCGTTGTTTTTTCTTATCGGTGGCGAATGTATTTGCGGTTTTTTAATTCTTTTGACAGCTTTCCAGAGCGAGTAATTAGTAGTTTTTTCGGCGGTTAAACCTTCAAGATAAGCTGAAGTCTCTCGGTTTTTTAGGTCTTGGATCGCTTTTTTAAGCTTATTGCATTATTCGTGCTGAAATGCTTATTTAATTCCTGATCGTAAGAAGGTAGTGTTCTGCTGGAAGTATGCTCCAAGGACAACTTTGTTAAGTAACCAAACGATTTTAAAAAGAGCTAGACATGATGGCTTAACGTTGGAGGCCCTGCGGATTGCCTAATTGCACTCCTAAATAGGATTTCTATTGATCATTCCATTATCTTAGGATCCTCTTAATCAAAAACCGAAAGATGTGGAAGAACCCAACCGCGTTAATTAGAGGCTGCAACAAATTGTCTAAAAAGTAAAAAAAAAAAACTTATATCTTCTAAATGGTATTTCATGCAGGATTTCAATAACATATAAGGTGCGCATCTAAGTTATCGCTGTTTTTTTTTTTTTTTTTTTTTGATGAAAATGCAACTTTATTGTGAAAAAATGGTTACAAATGAATCATTCAAAGTATTTCCCATCGCTAGCTATAACTTTTTCCATCTTTCTGGCAGAGCTCGAATACCGTTACGGTAATAGTGTTCATCTTTTGAGGCTATCCACGAATCAAGCCATTTTTTGATGTCTTCATATGAGTGGAACTGCTGATCAGCCAGACCATGTGCCATCGAACAGAACAAGTAATAATCGGACGGCGCAATATCTGGGGAATATGGCGGGTGGGGTAGGACTTCCAGATAAGTTTTAACGGGTTTGGCAACGTGAGGTCGAGCGTTGTCATTCTGTAGAATCACTTTTTCGTGTCTCTGCTCGTATTGTGGCCGTTTTTCACGCAGTGCTCGGCTCAATCGCATCAATTGACGTCGATACTGTTCCCCAGTGATGGTTTCGTTGGGTTTCAACAGTTCATGATAAATAATACCGACCTGGTCCCACCAAATACACAGCATAACCTTCGCAGCGTGAATATTCGGCCGAGCCGACGACGTAAAAGCATGACCGGGCAGTCCCCATAACTTTCTTCTCTTTGGGTTGCTGTAATGAATTCACTTTTCATCACCCGTCATGATGCGATGAAGAAAACCCTCCCTTTTTTGCCACTGGAGCAGTTGTTCACAGGCGAAAACCAACACTTCCCGCAAATGACGATTATTTTTCACAAAATCAGACATTTTCACACAGCCAAAAGTATATGACGCCAAAACAAAATCACTAATGTGTCAAAACTGTTTGTTAACCATATGTCTAAGCTTGGTTCATTACGTTTTGGATATGTCAAAATCGACCACCACTTACTGCTGGAGCCATCTATTGACATACAGCGAGAACTTAGTTGCGCACCTAATATTTGAATTTAGCATAAAAGTTAGCTTTAGATACCCTTATAAATCTTAAAAAATATTAAATTATTTGACTATCCATGTAAAGATTATTTCTAGATAAAAAAAAGTAGGAAATTAGATTTTCTTCGAATCGACTAATTGTAAGTAAGTCTTTCCTACTGTAATATCTTTATTTTACGCCTGGATTTGGGTGCATTTCCAAAGATATGAGGTGTTATCATTAACAAAAATATGCTTCGAGCTCCGCCAAAACATAAAAATATCGACTCTAGCATGATAAAAAAATGGCGCGGAAACAAAGTTGGTGAAAGAATAGATCTCTCTGGCACTTCAGCATTTACGGCAAAAGCGTCAGAAACAGATTGTCATTCAATAAAATTTAATAATTGCTTAACAGTTGATCGGAGCTTTCTCGATTAGTACAATGTTAGGTACCTATATGTTTTTTTAACTATGACATTCAGATATATATGTATTGCATCATCAGACAGAGGAAATCTTAAAATATTTTCAAATTAACAAAACTAAATAATAGTCGTGTTCCATTGGAGAATCCCATAGTCATGTGATGCAATTAATCAGAGATATTTTGTAAATTAAAAAAAAAAAGCAATAAAATTTCCTCCACATAATTTTATACTCATTTATTTATTCGATCACCTTTCCCAAACAAAGTATACCTATACGAGTAGAATAAAAATCATCAAATTAAAATAAAGATGAGAACAATTCTGTGGCGCCCCGACATGATTCCCATTCACCATAATAACTCACTAATATATCGAAATTGTGTTCCCTCTATGCTCGAACATATAGAGAATAGTATATTTTAACCCAAATTACGAATAAACATTCTTTTCCATTGTCATTTATAATTTTCTATTTGAAAAATGTTCACCCTCCACTCTGGCGCGTACGTACTCTCACCGGACGAGCCACCCAACATTTTGGCAGGGATTTTTGTTCGGCGTACGTGTGCGCCTCTTGCTACTAAATTAAAATATTAAAACAATAAAAAAATAAGAAAAAATCATCATCATAGTCGGTTTCGGTTTTGTTTGTACACCTCCATCGTTGTGGTACTTTAAATCAACAGAAACAACGCCGTCGAGTTTTTTTTTTTTAAGATAAAATAAAAACTAAGAAAAAATCAATTTTAGAAGCAGAAAAATTTCTCCAACTTAATCTCTTTGTTTTGGGGGGCATTTAATTGTGCGTTCTCAGTGCGCGCTGGCTGTGGTTATGCGTGTCTCTGGTACAGTGGCGTAAGCCGACGCAAGTCGTCCGCCGCCGCCGTCTATTACCCTTGAGATTGTTTTTATGGTCCACATTTAGTCCCCCCTCTTTGTTGCTGCCACAGATTTTTTCACCTATTAGTGGCTGTATTGGTGCAGATCGTGTGTAACTCCCCGTGCATAAAGACGTGCGCTATTATAATTGTTATTCTTTCTGCTCATCATCATCACTGCCAGCTAGCCAAGCAGCCTAGCATCGTCGGCAAATCATCATCGTGTACGTGCCCACACTCTGAAACTATAATTTTGTATCTAAAATCGCAGACTAGAAAAAAAAATTATTAGAATACAGAGACATACAAAATTATTTATTGAACATCGAAGAGGAAAACATAAATAAATATTTCCTTGAGCGGAAGTTCCCCTCGCTGTTCCACCATTGAACAGGTAGAATAACAAAGTTCAACGGAAATTGAGACATTTTTAGATTTTTCTTTGTTTATTCACAATCTTGCTGACGAATATACTTTTGTTCATTATTTAATAAAGAAAATAAACTTTGTAATGATTACCGATAAGCCCTTCGCGCCCATTAATTCTTTTCCTCATTCCGAGTGTAGTAGTTGAATTATAGGTTTTGCACTATTTTGTTAGATTTTCCAATTCTTTATCATTTCTTAAGTCATTCGTAAGACACGGTATCTGTACCATTTCATAGTCATAGATACACGTTTTGCATTCAACCACTAACGAACTAGTGATGATGTCATTTCACTGTAATTGAGTATCTCTCTGTATCTGTGATCTTTTTTACCATATATAGAATATACACATATTTGTTTCTTTAAGGATGACACCTCAAGTGTCTTTTCCCATATGTGGGGATAAATTCTCGTATCCATCTACATATACAGTGCGCACAGTAGCAAACAAATCTTAGCTTGGGGTCTGGGTATCTTTCCCTCTAGTATGATGTGTGTGGATCTTAAGTGCCCTAACTGACAGTGTGACTAACAATCATTAATTTGCAGAAATATGTATCGTCGTCTTCTTTATGTGTAGAAAAATAAAAGAAATGAAAAACTAACAAACCAAGGATGTAGCACAGATATCATCAGTCCAATTTATATGTACACATGTGTATTTTATACGGAGTAAAAAAAAATGCATAGATGACGGCAGATATGTTTGTTGTTAACTGGCGCTGGATGTAGTTAGTTTTGTAGATGCTCGTGATTCATCCATCATACAATTAAATCTACGGAATAACTTCAATTAAGCTCAAGCCAGGGTGTGACTCGTCTCTGTCATATGAGAGACTGATGGGGTGAATTTGACTCGACGGTTAGTTTTTTTTTTTATATTATAATATGAAGTCGAATTGTTACAGGGAAGTCGTTAAAGCAATTAGGTCTAGTGAGAAACATGGAGACAAAATGTGTTCTAACTATTATACAAAGAGGTAAACAATACTTAAAAACAAATTACGTACATATATTTGGGTCTGAAAAAAAAAGTTAATAAATAGATAAAACTGTACAAATTAGATATATGTATTAACGTGTAGGTATATATAGATTATTTTCCAGTGTATTTGTTTCAAATTTAGAACTTAAGCGTAGTTACAGAGTGGTATTCAGAAAATGGAATGGGTTAAGATCCGAACAAATATTCGTCGAGTCTTTAGAAGGGAAGCGGGTGCGATTAAATTACAAACCACAAATTTCAACTCGTGCAGAATGAAAATAAATTTTCTTTACTACACTCTTAGGTCTGCTGCCTAAGGGTACGTCCATCCTTTCGTTTTCTCGGTTTCCAGCTGCTGGTTCACGCTGGTTAAAAATAAAGCCGGACATGAATGGGCGCGTGCATAGTAAACCCGTTTCCTGCATCAATAAGCTTTAACCAGCTTCTACTAGCTTTTACCGGAGTACATTTTTAATTCTTGTTGACGCCCGGCCGGTAACCAGCTTTCAAGCATGTTCTGTGTGTTTTCTTCGGGAAGAATTCTATTCTGATGGAAGTTCGATATACGATGTTCTGTTCCTTCAGAATTTAGAATTTTGGAAGTAAGGTGTAGTATTCACATTCTTTTCTATGAGACTTGTGAATTTAATGAACGTTTGACCGTAGTGGTTTAATTTTGGAGGTTATAGTATCAGCCGCAAAAATAACGCAAAGTATTGTAGTTCCTCACGTGAAGAAAAAACCGGCGCGATGTTCACTATGACCATCAGCTGCTAGAATCACACTGGCTCTGAGTACCGGCGTGAGTCTCGCCGGAAATCTGGTAAGCGATAAAGCGAGAAACTGGTTCACTATGGACGTACCCTAATGCATTCTATAACAAGCTTCAGATTGTATGGGGACTCCTGATCAGTGAGTTTTGCAATAATGAAGTAAGAAACAACGGTTACGCGAATGAACAGAGTTAGGGGACTTCTAGCAATTCTAACATCCCCATTCTTGGACACGCCATTTTATTGTTCATGTAACATCAACTTCTTCTTCCTTTTATCAGCGAGACTATGATCCGAAAACAAGGGACCACAACGCTCCCACTTCACCGCACCTCTACTGATCCGCCTGTGGGGTTCGCCTTCATGTTCATGTAACAGCAACATATTTTTAAATATATTGGCGCAAAGTTATAGTCGGATATAGTGCACTTTAAAATTATTTTAGTACGTACCAAAGTTAAAATTTGTGTTATCTTAATTATAGTCGATATAATACCCACTTTATCTTCATAACCCCGTACTAAAGTTAAAACCAACACGAGCCCATATTATCTTTTAATATGGACTTTGAACCTTCTGTCTTTTTTTTTAGGTTTGTTTGTCTCATAAAAGTTAGGACCTGGTTTTGAAGTTAACATGATACTACTTAGTATGCACTTAACCTCCTTAACATACGGTGACTATAATTTTGCGCCATTAATATATATTATGTTATATTATATTATAAAGGAGAAACGTTTGTGGGTCTGTTTGTTTACAGTTCCTTCACATAAAACTACTTATCCGATTGCGATGTAATTACAGGCATGTGATGCATTGTACCCAAAATATTATGGGCTATTACAACTCGCACCATAAGACCAACTCTCACTGCGACCCTCGAAAGAATACACGCGCTAAAACCAATTGATCTGCATGCAAAGGGATTAACTTCTATTAGTGTCCTGCGTATCCTCTATAACTATATACTCTAACGGGTTGGCCATGCAATCTCGCCCCACAAAATCCCGTTCACAAAATCCCGCACACAGAATCCCGCATCACAAAATCCTTCTGCACAAAATACTGCAGCACAAAGTCCTGCCGCACAGAATTTCGCATAATAATGATTGTGCGTGCGTACATAAGAATCTTAAAGCATCTAAGATTTTATACACACAGCGGGGAATGTTATTCATGTGTGTGTGTGAGTAGAACGCATGCCCACCCTTAATATTTTTATGTTTAAACAACGACGCAATTGTTGTTTGAGTGATTTCATTACACAATTTCTTGAAATGAAGAACTAAAATATGTAATGTGCAAAAGTTGAATAAATTTAAATTCGAGACGAATACACAGTACTTGGGGGGCCCGCTTTGCGGGTTAAGAGGATTTCATACGATTTCTTCGACGCATACACCGGACGGCTTCCGGCCTTACATGCAGGTGCTTAGGGCGACGTTACGCGACGTGTTGCAAATCCCGCGCCGACTTTTTTGTCAATGTGCTGCGCAGGCGGGATCCTGTGCTGCGGGATTCTTCAAATTTTTTTGATTTTTCCATTCGGAATTCCGTACAGCGAGAAAACGTGGCTGTAACTCCTGCTATCTAATGTCATACCCCAACTTCGACCTAAACGTCGAAAGGTGAAATGAAAGGTTATAAACCTAAACAACTTGTCGATTTTGAGTGCGGTTCGCAAAAACTCTGTGGTCTGATTAATAAGAATTTCAAACTACAAAAGTGTGTGTCAAGCAAAATTTGTATGCATTGTCGAGTGTTACCGAGATCTGTCCTCGCTGGTTCTACTGAGGTAGGATATCGACCTTTAACGGTTCCCTACAGCCTCTGGTATTACCCACACCCTTGTGTTGGCTTGCGTCGTTTGTGGTCTTATATTTGATCTGTTCGTACGCAAATTTAAATTAAGATTCGCTAAGTGTTTAACATGGAGTGGATCATTGGCCATCAGCAAGTCCGAATCTTATTCCTTTTGATTACAAGCTATGGTTCGTTTTGGAGGGCATGATTTGTACGAAAAGACACCCAAACCTGGAGTCGCTAAAAATTTCCTTAACAAAAGCAGTCGACACTTTTGCAATAGAAATCGTGCGTGCTACGATTGATGAAGGGCCAACTCGTTTCAAGGTATGTATAAGAGTAAATGGAGGTCATTTTGAATAAATTGTTTTATTTTTTATATTTAGGATAAACCAATAAACATTTTTGGAAATAATTTAATTAATGCATTCTGTCTTTATTTTTTGATACATACGAGTATTTACATCTGTAACAATGATAGTACTAGGTATAGTCAGAAAGGACCAATAATGGTCAATTACCTTATCCCCACGAACACAAGTGATGTTGTACTGTCCAATGAGCAGGCACCCCTACAACTGATCTTAGCCTTAAAGCTTTCGCACAAAAGTATTTATTTATTATATTTCCACCCCTACAGACTGGCCGAGCTCTACCATTTTCTATTAGTTATCTGCGCTTGAATGGCCTTGCTTAAAAAAACATTACTTATAGATTTATTAAAATAACTATCACATGCATGAAATATAATACTAAATATTGCCTTTTGCCTTCGCCTAAAAGTATGCTTATTTTTGTACATTCGACACGAAAAGTTTCATACCAAAGCCTCGTATTTTAAGGAATATTTACATTATGTTTACAGCACTTGGCTGAAGAATTAAAACATTTTCTAGAATCAACCTCACGATACACATGTAACCCATGATTGGACTTTGTTCATTCGAACATACATATTTCCGACACCTACTTCTCAAGCTTTGCCTTTTCTGATTGCGAAATAATACTAGTCACCTTATCCTGAATTTACATACGAATATGTATATAGAACGTCTTAATTTTGTAACCTCAACCTACGTATCGCATTTCCAAATTAATAAAAGTGCCCAAAGCAAACAAATCGAATATTGAGTATCTTAACTGAAGAAACTAGCACAACATTTTTTCAAATGACATAATGTTCTATCTTTACAAAAATTTTTATTTTCTGAAAGTAGAAAAATGCTCATCGACCTCTTAATAAATCATATGTCTTTTAATTAAAATCTAAAATGTTCCATCTACCGCTGAACTGAATGATTTAGTATTTTGCATTATGTCACTGATTCCTCTGATTATGAGTATACGTATTTGTATTTCTTTCCCCCTTCTATTATTCAAATGAAAAATCCTTCAACAGTTTTTGTGATTAAATTTCATATCAAAGAAATTTCAATTGAATCCACCTGGGTACAAAAGTGGATTCCATTGAATTTCAATGGAATTAAAAAAAATCCGCCTCATTCAACGCTCGTGCCCTAATGCATAATTGAATTAGCCTTCCGATGGTGTGGTGCTCCCTATTTTCTTGGTATTCCTCCATTAATGCCAAGGTGCAACAATGTTGGATCACTCATCTCTCGCTCTCCTACGCGAAGAAGAGAAAAAGAAACTGGATATATTGCAGTTGGTCGGTTGGTCCCCCACCCTCCTTTTGTTTTGATTTTTATTTTTTTATTTTTTTTTTTTTTTTTTCTCATTTTTACACATTACTCTTCGCCGACTTTGTTTACCAGCAGAGGTGTAAGAGGTAAACCTCTTGGTTGGTAATCTGAAGCTTGGCTCCCCAAAGACTACGTGATTGCAATGGTGAATGGTGATCATCATCATCATCATCATCAGCGGGCACCTTTAAGTGCTGCCGCTTATAAAACGAGGAGGACGACGAAGAAGGAAAGAAAAGAAAACTCAAGATCAAAACAACTTCTAACGGATCTCTAAAAAAAAAAAAATCCTAATCTGAATCAAGTGCTGACGTACAAACATATGTACGTAGCCGGTGTAGAGCACACCTCTCCAGAGAAGGTACCTCTCTCTTGCCGCATTGGGGGGGCCTCAAACTGTTTCTAGTGCTGAATCAACTATCTCTCCGAGGCATGGCGATCGTGTCGATCGAGTAAACGGGCGCGCATCTGCAACCACACCTCAGTTGATTAGTCTCAATGATTTAATGGCGGCGGATGTTTTATCACCGGGGTTTTTCTTATTTTGATTGGAAATTATATACACACACATACACCGTTCATGCAAGACTCACATACATATATCTACATGAATTTTTTATTTTACTTGGATGGCGTGCGCCGTGAATTATGTTTCAATAGTCGCAATTGAAATAAAGTGAATTTTTTTTTTATCTTGGTTTTATTTTAAAAGTTCGTTTATTTTTTTTTTTTTAACTTAATTATTCCTTGAAAGAAGAAAACATGGCAACATTAACAAGAGTTATCAATTTTATAATGGTAAATATCAAATGAATCATTACGTAGTAATTTTTTTCTTATTAACTTTATTTAGTTTTCCCAATTTTTATACAATATCTGATCAATAAAATATGAATAGTGGTGAAACTTAAAAGTTCAAAACAGCACTTAAATACATATACATATGTACTCGTATGTACTTCTTTTGTGCCCATTAAGGTCTGCTATTTTCCTGCTTTTTTTCCTCTTTTTTTTCAGTTACACCGCGAAAATAATGTGTTGTAGAGTCAAGTTCTTGTATAATAAATTTTACTGTTAAGACTGTTGCATTTGTATATCGTAGAATATTTATTCCAAATTATCGAATACAGCTTTGTGTCCCAGATATTCGTGAACACTGCAACATATATCTCTTTTTTTCCATGTCTGTCACATCTATGTATGTAGGTACCTGACATCGTATATTCGTTCTGATCGTAAGGCTCGGCCTAAACTGGCCTCATTAACTACCAATTCTGCCCTTTGAACGTTATGTTCCATGCTAGTCGTAGCTCGGCTGGAGTTCCGAAAACCAGAACCCTCCGATTTTCTTGAAATTTTTTTCCATACTCTCTATTACCGCAAATGAACATGCCTAAAAAAATAAATATTTGGCGCAACAGCCCTTTAAGTGTCGGGCCTAGCTTCTCGCAACCACTCATGTTGTGTGCGTTATATTTTTCACACCATTGGAAGGGACCTACAGTTTAGTGCCGTATCCGAACGGCGATTTGACAAGCTTTTTCGTGACAACAATACGCTCGGACGTTTGTCAGACGTTCGTGTTTTCTGGGATTTGAACTCGGAACCTCACGCGTAGTGATCCGACACACTAACCACTTACGCCGCAGCGCTCACATGCCTAAAAGAATATTTTTTTTAAATGGGAAGAGGATGACATTTTTTTTTTAATAAATAGAGGCCAACCGTGGTGAAGTTACGCGCGTTTTGTGCGATTAATTTAAAAAACTCCGTTTTCCATCCAAGGATATGTCAGCAACTGTCAGGCAGGCGCCTAGAGCTAAAGTCTATTAGAGAATTGTTATTAAGTGCTTAAGATTAGCTTTCCGCAACCACTCGTGTTGTGTGCGTTTTATTTTTTTCACGAATGGAAAGGACATGCAGTTTTGTGTCGTATCCGAAGGGAATTTTATTATTACTTTGAGAAGCTTTTTCGTGACAACAATACTCTCGGATGTGTGAAAAGCTTGCGAGAGGTGGGACTTTTTGGTGTTTTCTAGGATTCGAACATGGAACCTCACGATCAGTGGTCCGACGCACTAACCACTTTGCCGCGGCCTGCGCCCACAAGAAAAGTGTTAAGACCTACAAATATGCAACAATTATGTGCAAAAAATATATCAAATCTAATAGGAATTCTATAGGAAAAACTGTATCTTAAAACTTCGATATATCGACTCACCTATACTCGTATATAGGCAGGTATATAATAAAAAAGAAAAATCCGAAAAAAAGCCCCAATGTATTTCAAAATCATCGAAATCGGAAAGGAGCCTCTTTTTTGAAATAACATATGCATGTAGGTAATTAACCGTATATTTATTACGCCGAAAATAAAAAAAAACTTGTTCAACACCTTTCGGTCGGATTCCCCAAAAAACATTTTACGAACTTTCTTTTTAAGCATAATGGAATGTTCCTAGAAAATTTTAAGATATTCGGAGGGCTCCGGTTTTCGGAACTCCAGCCTTAGGCTCCCCACTTCCGTTTCATAAGTGTTAGTGGGTTCTAGATCTGCGAATATTACCATACTTTGGCTGAGGGTATGATTGACTCCTGATTTCGCTTCAGTGGAACTTTCCTTACTCAAATCTCTATGAGCAAGAAAAGATAAACGAGTTGTAGAAAATTTGAGTTCGGAAAGTTTCACTGCAATTTCATTTGGTTTCGGCCCTTTGCTACACGTGGTACTTGTGCCGCCCGTTCTCTGATCCACTCAGGCCTATTCCAGACATTTATTTGAATGGAACAGTGCTTCCCAAGTGCGAAAAGTTTAAATATCTGTGATCTATGATCAATAGCAAAGTAACTTGTGATGACGACATCAATCATCGCGTAAGCGTAGGGTGGATGAAGTGGCGAGAAAATTCCGCTATCTTCTGTGACAGAAAAATGCCTCCTAAGTTGAAAGGAAGGCTCTAGACCGCAGTTGTGCGTCCAGCGCTCACATACGGTTCACAATGTTGGACGATGTACAAAACGTATGAGAGTAAATTAACGGCAGCTGAGATGAAGATGCTTCGCATGACAGCAGGAGTGACAAAGCTTGATCGAATAAGAAGTTCGAAAATCCGTGGAAGCTTTCACATCAAGGAAACCATCGTACAAAAAATAGAGCGCGACCGGCTCAGCTGGTATTGCCACGTTCAAAGAAAAGATCATTTGAACCCTGATAAAAGGGCAATATCAATTAACGTTCCGAAGACATTGTGAGGCGGGAGAGGCAGGTCTATAAACGTCTGGAACACACAAATGCGACGAAATCAGCATTACATTGGCCTCAGTAACCGAGTGATCCAAAATCGACGGGCCTGCCGATATTTTCTGAGGTCAAATAGGCGAACCCCACAGGCGGATCAGTAGAAATGCGGTGAAGTGGGAGGGTTTTGATCCCTTATTTTCGGATCATAACCTCGCTGATAAAAGGAAGAAGAAGAAGGTACACGTGGTCTCCGGTGCTATGATCACTTATACATATTTTAATGATTCGAGAGTATTTAGCACACTTTTAGCGGTATTCCACTACTTGATATGGCATGATATGGTAGCTTGTATACGTCAAATATCAAATGTTCAATTGGGTTCTAATTCACGCTGTAGAAATTTAGTTCGATTGTCATCATGGATGAAAACAGAAACTTAAATATCCTTCTCCGTTGTAAACAATTTGGCTTTCTGATAATTCTTACATACATGTGTATGTATGTGTGTATGCATGGAGCTCTTTATTGTTGATACCTATTTTGACATTCTGAGCGTCTTTATCAATGTTGATATCTTCATTAGGTGCTTTTTGGTGAGAAGCACCCATATGTACTGTTTTTCTAATTCACTGATTTCATCAACAGTATAGGACAAACAACAAATTACGCACACTTCGGTGTAGATTCTAGTTGAAGGCAGTATTATTCCTTAGTAAATAAAACTCCCTGACTTCAACCAACCAAGATGCTTAACATAATGCATCATTCCTCAAGTTGAACAAATACGTAGTTTAAATTAGACTAGTTTCCATTTGTCATAAACAGAACTTATATGTATATCACGCCGATTATATTAGTTACGTAAACCAACAATCACATCTATTGTGCGCATAGTGAAAACGAAAGTACTTTTGCATCTACGAATAAGAATACGTATACACTGGATTTCACTCTCGAATTTACTGCATCATTTGCTAATCCAAAAACCCAATCACCTCAATTTTTCTCGAGAACTCTTCCATGATTTTTGAATTAGATGTTTTTTTTTTTTTAATAAAAACCATCAACAAAAACACTTAAAAAATTAATATTTTCCGTAATAATTCTTCACAAAATCCATTAAAACGGACTCAGCGAAATATCAATAAATAAATAAGAAAAAGTATATGTGCATGTTGTTTTCAGTATCTCTATGATGAGGGCGGTTTTTTCCCGTATTTTTTACATTTACTGATACGCGTATGGTATGTATGTATCTACACTTTCTTCTTCTACACCTGCATTGTTTTTTTTCTAAAACCAATTAAAGTTTCTATTGTTTATGAAATAAATCCCCACTCTAGGCGACAACGATTAAAAAAATATTAATAAAATAATTAAAATAATTTATTTGCTTTTTGTGGTGCCATCTGTATCTCTTGAGTGTGAAATCATATAGAACACGAAAGATTTATATGCCGGTCTTAGGCACAAAACGCTAGGCAAAAATAAAAGCAAAATCCCGTCGAAAGCACGTTTTGTTTGGGCTCTAAATTAAAAAAAAAAAAAAAAAGATTATGTAAATTTTTGTTTTTATTTTTATTTTTTTTTTTGATTTCGCATAAATTTTAATTATGTTCTCTGTGTAAATAAATCTGTTCCGTTGAAATATTTATGGATTTCGATTGGTTTTTTTTTTTTGACTAAGAAATAAAGTGTTTGCGTTATGCAAAAAAGGTGAATCCTTTCTGATGGTGTTGCGTGTGCGGTGGAGGTGTAACGCTTGAGTGGAGAGAACTTTGATTTCGTTTTATTATTTCTTTGAAATGTTTTTGGTTAATATTTGGGAATTTATGGGGCAACAAGTGCTTATTCAAACATGAAAGATGGAGTTTTTTTGTGTATTTTTTCCAGGAATATCGAATAGAGAGAAAACAAACTAAAGCTAGTGTTCATGATAGATAGTCAAAAGGGGAAATACCTATTTGTTGTGACACGAAGGCAGTAAATTACCTTATTTTATAACTACTGCTTGTTTGAATTAAAGCAAATATATTCCTCTGATCACAGTGAATTAAGTTTTCCATCTTGAAATCATCTTATATTCTTCCAAACCCTAACCAAGTCTGTAGAATCTAACAAGCTTTATCTCTTTTCTCATTCCAGAGCTGCAAAATCTGCCACAAAGCATTTGCCAATGTGTACCGTCTGCAGCGACACATGATCAGTCACGACGAATCGGCTTTGTTGCGAAAATTCAAGTGCACACAGTGCGATAAAGCCTTCAAATTTAAACATCACCTCAAGGAGCATGTACGCATCCATTCCGGCGAAAAACCTTTCGGCTGTGATAATTGCGGTAAGCGTTTCTCACATTCCGGTTCGTTTTCGAGTCACATGACCTCAAAAAAGTGCATCAGTATGGGCCTCAAGTTAAACAATAACCGAGCAATGTTGAAGAGTCTAGAAAAGAGCGGTGTGCTGGGTGGTAGTCCGAATGGAAAGCGATCTGGAGGAGCACAAGTACCGGGCGGAGCAAATCCTTTGAATTATTTTCCGCATGGATTAGGCGGTAGCCCGGATGGACCAGTGAATCCGCCAAACGGCAGTAATTCCTTCTATCAAATGTTGCCAAAGTATAGTGATTATGGTGCCATGAATGCTGCTTTGTTGGCTACATTCCAGAATCCATTCTATAACATGGCTGCGCTGAATCCAAACATACACCCTTATAGTATACATCGGCTTTTGGAACTTACCGCTGCCGGTAATCAGAGACTGCAATCTGATCCAGAGGATCTCATCGAAGAGGTGACTGAGGATGTAGCTGATGAGCCGAAACTAGTGATGGATTTGGATGATTGTGAGAAGGAAGCTGAGGGTGAAGATGAACATGCCCGTAATTACAATCGCAGTGATGATGATGAGGACGCCGATAGTCGAAATAGTAGTAGTAGCTCACCGCCGAAGCACAACTATGAGGATGCCAATGCAGGAAATGTGAAAATGGAGAGAAGTAAGAGTCCAAGCCCAACACTGGAAAACCGTCCGCAATCGCCAGAGATCAAAGTCGAGGAAGAAGATGAGGAGGAGAATCGTCAAGAAGAAGTTGAACCAGAAGAAGATAAGCCAATGAATGACTTACGCTGCAGTCGATGTGACAAGGCGTTCAACCACCCGACAGAGTTGGTCCAGCACGAGAAAGTACTTTGTGGACTAATCAAACAAGAGCTTGAACAGCAGCACCAGCAACAACTGCAACATCATTTTCGTTCGAATGTATCTGAAGCAGGAAACTCTTCGTACTTTCACTCGGGGAGTGAAGAAGAACTTGAAGATCGTGAATCGAAGAATGGTAGTGAAGCTGGTGAACGAAAAGTTCGCGTTCGTACTGCAATCACAGAGGAACAACAATCGGTGCTAAAACAACACTATGCCATTAATGCCCGACCAAGTCGTGATGAGTTCCGCGTGATTGCCAATCGATTATCGCTCGATGCACGAGTAGTTCAGGTATGGTTTCAAAATAACCGCTCCCGCGAAAGAAAGATGAACAATAGTTTCAATGGAATGAGCAAGGGCTACCCGCCAATAGTCCCAGAGCCTATGCAAGCCAATAGTCCACCGCCTGCAGTGGAACCTATGAAATTCTCCACTGGAGAAGATCAACCACTTGATTTATCGATCAAGAAAGAAAAAGCCAATAACCAGCAGCCGGCACATTCGCCTCTTTATGGAAGTGTTCCAATGCAGGCAGATGTCACCGAAGCAATTAATCTGAGCTGCAAACTCTCCCCCAGTCCGACTTCGTACAAGCAACCCCTATACTATGGCGCTTCATTGCCCAGTCAACGTCCTACAGACATTCCAGCGCCACATCACCACATTCGTCAGACACCGTCACCAAATGAAGCAATGAAACCGACACCTCGGTATCACACGACCACTAATCCTTACATGATGCCCAGTGCCGCTGGTGGTCGAGGGTTGGTCCCCATGGAATGTCTCTTTCAAATGACCCCCGAATACGCAAGGAGTCACATTATGGGAAGTATTAAAATTGATCGCGGAACAAGTTTGAGTCCTGGATCGGAAAAGAGATCATGGCGTGATGACGAATCCAGAATTTCCCATGAAGACGAATATGTAGCGACGGCAGCTGCAGCCGCAGCAGCCTCCAATCTAATGCCACCACAATTAAAGCGACCAAAAATCGAAACGCACGGACATGCCGGTGATCCTGACCTTCCGTTCATTTGTGATCAATGCGATAAGGCGTTCGCAAAACAAAGCTCGCTGGCGAGACACAAATACGAACATTCTGGTAAGTGTATATTGCTATCAAAATTAACATTATAATTGACGTAGTAGTTTATACATGTGAGCCTAGATAGATCGGAAGTTCGCTGAGTTCAAAAATCATTTATGTCCCTCAAAATTTAAGGCTTTTATATTCTCCAAAAAATATCAACATATCTCTCCGTCGAAAACACAGTGCCTCTTCTGTCCTATATCCTATTTTATAGGATCTATGGAGAGGACTTTTCATACCCAAAATGAAGTCAACTACGCTTAGAGCTAAATAAATGTGTTGATAGTATTAACATTTTTTTTATAATTTATAATTTGTCCGCACTCAAGGGGTTATGAATACAATAAAAATGTTTTACATAGTTCGGGCGTTGGAAAGGATAGACAGAGAGAAAGATTGGTGAAGTGGTTTGAAACTCAGATGGTCGATTTGGAAAAACTCCAGGGGTGGTGTCTAGATAACTGGGGAAATTTATTTTGCTATCTTGTCCATGCTTCTGATTCACATTATTAGTTTCCCGACCACCTGATGTCATAGGCATATCAATCATCCGACAGAGCGAAACAATTTTCCAGCCATATGCCCAACCTACTGCCAGTGTTATGCCTTCATAATAATGTTTGACATAAGCTTTCGCAATTTATCGGACTGACTCTTTTATATATGTATTTCATGAAAAATAAATAAATAAATGCTTGCTGACATCAGAATTTAAACCACGAACCATAAGCATGGCAATCGATGATGTTACTACTACACCATCGCCACCCCCAAATTAACTAAAATTCCGATCAGCGGGTGGTATAATCAGAGATGATTCACGCATACCTCGGCGGAACTATCCATCCTCAACTTTCAAACGTGACCCTAGTCCATTAGTTAGTTAGATCGTCAGTAATCCTCTGTTACTTCCTGATCCTCAAGGCATAGCTATCAAGAGAAAATTTTCAAGTAACTACGTAAAACAATTGTATGTATGTACATCTAAACATAAAAACATAAAATATAGCTTCTTCTTCTTCCTTTAATCAGCGAGGTTATGATCCGAAAATAAGGGATCACAACCCTCCCACTTCACCGCATTTCTACTGATCCGCCTGTGGGGTTCGGCTATTTGACCTCAGAAAGTATCGACAGGCCCGCCGATTTTGGATCACTCGGTTACTGAGGCCAATGAAATGCCGATGTCGTCGCATTTGTGTGATCCAGGCGTTTATAGGCCTGCCTTTCCTACATCGCGATGTCTTTGGAACGTGCATTGATATTGCCTTTTTAACAGGGTTCAAATGATGTCTTTTTTGAACGTGGCAATACCAGCTGAGCCGGTCGCGCTCTATTTTTTGTACGATGGTTTCCTTGATGTGAAAGCTTCCACGGATTTTCGAACTTCTTATTCGATCAAGCTTTGTCAATCCTGCTGTCATGCGAAGCATCTTCATTTCAGCTGCCGTATATTTACTCATACGTTTTGTACATCGTCCAACATTGTGAACCGTACGTGAGCGCTGGACGCACAACTGCGGTCTAGAGCCTTCCTTTCAACTTAGGTGGCATTTTTCTGTCAGCAGAATTTTCTCCCCACTTCATCCACCTTACGCTTACGCGATGATTGATGTCGTCATCACAAGTTGCTTTGCTATTGATCATAGATCACAGATATTTGAACTTTTCGCACTTGTGAAGCACTGTTCCATTCAAATAAATGTCTGGAATAGGCCTGAGTGGATCAGAGAACGAGCAGCACAAGTGCTCTGTCTTTTTTGAACTAATGAGATACCCATTTCCCTTCCAAACATCCACCCACACATCAAATGCTCGTTACAGGGATGTATGTTAGGATCCTCACTTTTATGGCTCCATCGTCAGCAAAGAATAGCTGATGTACCTTGGGGCCATCACTTTACCTTCAAGCAGATAATCGAGGACTGTAATAAAGAGCAAAGGACTTAAAACGCTTCCCTGGTGCACCCGGACTTTGATTGGGAACTCTTCGGTTACTCCAGTAGGGCATCTTACTATTGTCTTTGCTCCTTCGTACATGTCCATGATCATCTGTACATAGGTTTCTGGAACCCCTCGATGTCTTAGCGCCACCCATATCAGATCTCGTGGTTGTCTGTCGAATGCCTTTTCAAAGTCAGCCAATACAATATGCAAATCCTTTAAGGAATCACGATGTTTTTCCATGATGATCCGTATACTTTGGATTGCATCTGTGGTTGATTTACCCGAGACAAACCCGCATTGATCATCAGATAGCCGTATTATTTTCCGCAGTCGGCCACCTAATACCCGCTCAACGATCTTCATGGTGTGTGACATCAGCTTGATCGAACGATAGTTATCACAGTTTCGCGTATCACCCTTCCCTTTGTATACAGAAAGAAGGTAACTTTCCCTCCATTGATTCGGCATTGGATCACCTCTCACAAATTTGGAGATGAGAATTCTGAGCCATCTGAACCCGACGTCTCCCATCTTTTTCCAAAACTCAGAGGGCATCTCGTCTGGTCCAACCGCTATTTGTTTTTTGGAGTATTTGACCGCCTCACTAACTTCTTCGACTGTAAAGTCGGGTATTTCTTCACAGTTAGGGGTGGCTCTTGGAAAGTGTAGCCGGGAAAACTGTTCACTCAAAAGTTCTTTACAATACTGTCGCCACCTCTGCAAGATGGTTGCACTCTTGTTCATATTGTGTCATCGCAGCTCCTGAATAGCCTGGTTTGCATCAGCAACTGGGGAAGATATTTTCTCCAGCTCCCGATACAGGTCCTCCGTACTCTCTGCTTGAAGCTAGGCGCTTCTTCTTCGCTTTTTTCTTGCAACATCTGTATTCCATTTCGAGGCGAGCTTTTTCGTCACTATTATTAGAGGGGCACTTTGACCAAGCTTTGAAAGCCGCTTTCTTCTCATTTATCACATTCTTAGCTTCATCACTCCACCACCATGTTTCTTTGGCGTTTGAAGCTCCTAGCAGTGATTTGGCCTTCTTTAAGCAAGTTCGCTGTAGGGAATCCCACATATTTTGTGCTCTGCACTCTTCATCCTCAGCTCCGTTTATGGTGTGAGAGAGTTAATTTTTTATTACGAAAACAAAAGCCTCGTCTTTTTCTTTGTCCAGATTGTACCACATAAAATATACTAACGTTGCTTATTATATTATCGCATAGAAATAATGAAATGTGGCATCGTTTGAGTGTGTGCATATTGCAAAATAACTTGATTGATAATTAAGTTAAACACCAAAAAATACGAAAGGTACAGCCAGATATTCACATTTCACAAGCCAACAAGACCCGCACCTCTCAAAATAATACCCGCAGATATACGTACGAGTACATATGTACGTATGTATGTACACTACCTCAGAGAACATTTTTTTTTGTTAATTTTCTCGTCTTCTTTGTACTTTGTCCTTTCGGTTTCGATATACACTTTTCTGTGAGAATAAGGACGGTAAAAATAAATTTTGTTTGATGAGAATACTGTGTAGTACCTCGGGGTTTTATTCACGAGTGATGGAAGGAGCAATGCCGAGTTATCCTGTAGAATTGGTCAGGCTGGATCAATCTTGAGAGAGCTTGGCCAATCTGTTATACATAAGTGTTCAAGCTAAGCTATCGGTTTTTAACTCTGTGTAAGTTCCAACTCTCACCTATGGTCATGAAATTTGGGTAGTGACCGAAAGAATAAGATCGCGGATACAAGCTGCCGAAATGAATAACTCGTAGGGATCGAGTGCGCAACAACAGAGAACGTTGAGCAGCTACTTCTCCGAACGGAACGATCGTTGCTTCGATGGTTTGGTCACGTAGTGCGTATGCCCCCAGACCGGCTTCCAAGACGCGCCATGCTTGCCGTGCCATCAGGTAGGCGACCTCGCGGAAGGCCTAGAAATAGATAGCTGGATCAAGTCCGACATCTCTCCTGGAGCCGCTTAGGGATTCCTCCTGATGAATTGGAGTCAATGGCGGAGGATCGAGAATGATGGAGAGTCCACCTGAGCACCCTACCCCCGCGACCATCATGAAGGATTAGCGGGCCATTGAAAATGAATGAATGAATGAATGAGAATACTGTTAAATGTATATACAATGATAAAACTTAAGAAACAATTCTTTATCTTTAAGAATGCTACCCACCGTCTTCATATTAGATAAATCCAATAGTCGATCTATTAAATAGCAGTTTTTTAGCATTATAGTTTTTGAATTTAAAAACAAATACTAATTATATTACTTACAATTACTCTCTTCTTCTTGCAGGTCAAAGACCCTACAAATGTGTCGATTGTCCAAAAGCATTTAAGCACAAACACCATCTAACCGAACACAAACGACTTCATAGCGGTGAAAAACCCTTCCAGTGCTCCAAATGCCTGAAACGTTTCTCACATTCCGGCTCATACAGCCAGCACATGAACCATCGGTACTCCTATTGCAAACCATACAGGGAATAGGTAAGCGAGGCGTCCGCCCTGCTGAATCTCGATTTTCGCAAACAACATCCGCCACAATCAAGTCACCATCATCATCATCAGCAGCAGCTCGGCACATTTTACAATCGACATATAAATAGCAATACCGCTAGAAGAGTACCCCAACAAACGGTACCACCAACAATACCACCATCGTTCTGGCCAATGATGCAGCAGCAAACGCATCTAAACAATTTACACCCGCTCCAACAGTTGCAAATGCAACAACAGCAGCAACGTTTACAAGCGGAACACTTCGCAGCGCTAAGCGGTTTTCACCGCAAGTTCTAGTAGAGTGAGAATAGAAATCTAGAAAAACAAACTGAATGTGATTCAAATAAAAAAAATAAAAAATCGTTAAAAAACTAATAAATACGCGCATACATAGTGTATACTCGTCAATAAAAAAAAAAAAAAAAAAACTAAACTATTCGCCAAGGGCTTTTCGAAAGCGTACTTAAAGATAGAAAAACTTAATCCAAAAGCAAAAAAAAAAAAACTATCGAGAAATAGAGAAAGAAGTATTTTTGAATTTAAAAAACCAAATATGGAATGTGCAGGAAAACATTTTTTTATTTAAGTTATTTTGACGTTTTGAAATATAATTTATTTTATCAGGATATGAATTTATATTTTTTGTTTTTTAAATATGTTTAACGTATGTATTATTTTTTTTTATAATTTTCGAGGAAGTATTTGTACAAATGAATAAACAAATAAAAAAACCTTTCGTTGAAGAATTTATTACCTTAAATCTGTTATTATGTTTATTTTTATTTTATTTTTATAATTTTATTTCATTTAAGTTAAACTGAACCAAATTATCTTCCAGCATCTTTTGAGTACCTGTTAAAATACTCAAACTATGCGTTTACTTAGTGCCATAAAAAATTACGTAGAAATATAATCTTCTTTATTAATTTTAAAAATTAAACTTATCTTTTGTTTCAATGAAGTATTTCTTTTTTATGTTCTTCTTTGTATTGCAATATTTTTTAGTTCTTTGTCTTAGCAGCCGCTTTATATATTTTTGGTTTTCGCAAAGTATATGTTTTTTTTATCAAAATTTCGTGAGGAACAAAGTCAGGCTGGGTAATTTCGCAATTTGTTTCAGTAAGATTTTTCCATAACTTTAATTTTTTTATTTTAGTTTTTACTTTTTTATTTATGTAAATATATATTTTATTTAAAGCATCACATTCTCCAACATCACTTCTCGAATACGAAACAAATATTTAATACTCAAAAAGAGCACAGATTTTCTTGGACCACAAGGTGTTAACATGACAATACAAAAAAAAATAATCGAAAACTTAAAAATAAATTTAAGTAAATAAAATATACATATACTTATATAAAGCAAAGTCACATTTTTTCGTTCTCAATAGCAAAAATACCGGATGCAGGATTTTTTCTTAAATAAAATCTAATCACGCAAAAATAAATTCGAAAGAAAATGTAAAAAATTCATGTAAAAATGTATAGAAAAATAAAAACAAATTAAATATAAAAAAGTATATGTACGAGTATATATATTATATTTTTAATCAGGCAGTGTTGGGATAGATACAAAATTTAAACAAACTATGGATGGACAGAGTAAAGAGAAAAATAAGGACTTTAAAGAAATAGAAGTATTTTATATTTGTATTAATTTTTTTTTTTTAACGAAATATTTTTTTCGCACCAAAAAATATAATAGCTAAAACAGTATGAAAAAATGATATGCCAGTATAAAACTTTAAGTTGTATTTTATTGAAAGATTGATTTTTTAAAAAGCCTTCTTCCACCCACCGGTCCTTAGAAAAAAAAACAGCTCAAAAACTGTCCGCAAATTAAAGTTGAAAAGTAAATTCCAACCTGTGTTACAGTGTCTTTTTCGTATGGTTAATTAAAAATTATAGAAAATTAAATTTAAAACATTGTACATTTTCTTACAAAATTTAAGCTTCTACCCAAAGAAATTATTATTAAAAATAAAACAAAAAATTCCTTGCGTATAGTGTAAAAATAAGTAAATTCGCGTTGAAATAAATTCTTTCTTCAATATATTGTTACTGCTCCACTGGAAGAAAACATAAAAAAAATAAAAAATAATTATAAATAAATTATTTCTAGCTACTATGAAATTTATATATGATAATACTGATCATTCCACAACTAGAAAAAAAAATATTAAAAATAATTATGTATTAAAATTCATTTGGCCTTATTTTGCATATTTTTTTCTTACATTAAAAATTCATGTTGTATAAAGATATAATTAAAAAATAAATAAAACTTTAGCTGAGTTGTGTAAATTTTTTCCAGCAAAATTCTATCTCTATAGCATAAATGATCAAATCTAAAATTAAAACAAATTGATGTGTAAAAAGTATATAAATGAAATTAGTCATTATTGAATGGACAATAAATTAAAATTAAAATTTATAAAACAAATTAATGGTCGAAAAAGAAAAGAGTTCTCTCCAATCATGTTTATTTTGTCGTTCTTCAACTCCTAATTTGAATGGTCAAATTTAGAAAATCTAAACAACGAAAAATATACACTCAGCTTTTTCAGAAAATTAAATAGCACCACAATCTGTAATCAATAAAAAGAATAACTTACAGTTATAAAGTCAAAACAAAAATATATAAGGTTTCCTAAACAACGAAGAAAAATATATTTAAACTTAAAAAAAATTTCCTATAAAACGCATTTACTTGAAAATTCTTATTTTTTTCTTTCTTTAATTCTATATTATTTTTATATCTAAACATTTTTTTGTACATTTTTTTCGATATTAAAAAAAAAGAGAAAACTTAATACAAAAAGCTAGAAAATCCAAAGACATGTGTACTATAAAACTGAATAAATTTCAGATACAAGTATATAAGGAAAAGTATAATTTATTTATAAGAAATCCTTTTTTTATAAATATGAATTCGCAGAGTATATTAGGTTAAAGTTTTTTTTTATATACATATACATATATTAAAAGTGGTGTTACAAAAGAAAATAATAAGAGAGTTATGTTTAAATAAAGATGCATTAGGGCCTTACAAACAAATGTTAGTTATAAAAATGACATTTTTTTTTTAAATTAATTTCTTATAAGATACGAACACATTATCTCCCTTTCTCCTAAGCAATGCTACACATTTTTTATATCTTCATATACATACATACTTCTGTTTTTTTTCTTCTTAAGACTCATTGGAAATGTAAATATTAATTTGTTGCCATACATACTAAAATAATTGTTGTTGTGCAATAATTGCATACATACTTAGATTTAGTTTTATTTTTTTTGCAATTTAATTTTTAAGTTTTTTATGTATACCATAAAATGAAAATATTTTTTTATCTTGCCAAATAAATATGAAAAGAAAAAGTGAAGATAAATGTGGGAGATTTGTTTTTATATAAATATATTGTAAAATGTAAGATGCATTATTATTATTAATAAAAAAAAAAACAATATTGATATATAAATATTAAGGGACAAATATGAAGCAACAAGAAACAATGTTATATATATACATACATGTATTTTAATCAAAACAAAAAAAGTGAAATAAATAAACAATGTCTTAATTAAATTTACAAAACTTACAAAAATTTAAAAAAGATACAAAAATGATAAAAATAAAAATTTTATGAAAAATTTAACTTTCAAGCTGTTTTCTTCTCTCGTTATTTATTTGTTTATTTTCCTAAATCTACATTGGGAAATTAAAAAAGGGTAAGAGATATGAGCCGGAAAAAATAAATAAGCGGCAATCTTTTACATCCGTAGGATGCTGGATGTAAGGCATATAATGGCTGCCTGATTGTATATTCATATAGGGTGAATTAAAAAACGTTAAAAAACTGTAGTGTTGCAAACGAAACCAACAGCAAAACAAACTGTTGCGTAGGTTGCTCTGTTGACGTTTGGTTGCGCTACACTAATGTTGCAAAAAAAAAAAAACTTGATTTGAGCGGTACTGCCAAGATGTTGCTTTTTTTAAGTTCTTGCTTTAATGATGCCGCAACACTATCATCAGGGAAAGGCTCACGCTTCAACAACGCTTAAGTTCGTGTCGTGGAAATTTATTTCCAAAATGTATGTTCTGTTCGTCAAACTTATAAGGCACTTCGTCCATTTTTTTCGGTGCGTAAAATCGTCCGTCTGAACAAGCTATTCGTCAAACCAAACAGAATTGCCACGTTTGGGGTGAGCAGAATCTGAATACGTTTAGTGCGGTTTACACGCTGGGCATTGGCCCTTATTTTTTCAAAAATGATGCCAGAGCTCACGTTACAGTCAATGGAGGTCATTACCGGGCCGTGCGTAACGATTTTTTTTTTTTTCAAAATATGAATGACATTGATCCGGACGAGATGTATTTTCAATAGAATAGCGATACGTGGCAAACAGCGACCGACACCATTATGTGCCTATTATGAATCACAACTCAACTTCTTTGTGTTGGCTTTCACACAACTCAACTTCAATACAACCAAACTAATTTTTGGAATTATGGAACACAACCATTTTCAGTTGAGCTAATGCAGCCAACTTGAAATACGAAAATGGGAAATTAACACTGACATTTCGACGTAAATAAAAGAATATTGAAAAGTACCCGGTAATCTTTTTAATTGTAAACGGAATACAAAAATGGAAAGCAGTTTTGAGCTATTTTTTGATGATGGTCATGAATAGAAAGACGCTACTAATGTTGCGCGCATCCAAAAAAGGATTTGCGATCATTCCAATCCTTTGGAACTTCCAAATACCAAGCAAGTAAATATAATAACTCCCAAAGGTTTAATCCAAACATCCTATCCTTTATTAATAGATTCATTAGTTATTTCAGACCAAACGAATAATTTTTGTACATTTTGAATGAAATAAAGGATTTATTTAGAACTACTGTGCGCTCTTCGTCAATGCCGCCGATCTTGGAACTGGCTGCTGTTCGTTTTTTTTTTTTTTTTTTTTTTTCTGAAGGGATCTATCAACATTCAAATGTTTGTTTATAACTTTTAGACTGTAAAAATACTGTTAAATCATTTCCGTTTTTATTTATTTAAACTTCTCCATTATTTTTTAACAAAACCTACCCTATTTTTCCCCCAAACAACCAACTACAACTGCAAAATCGAGGTTGTGTGGTTTTCACAGTTCACGGAACCAAAACACAATTGAGTTGTGTATCCTAATACAACCAAAATGCGCAGACAACTACACAGTCAACCAAAAATTTGCAGTTGCCTCGGTTTGACAGATGACAGACAACTGATTGTCTCAAAGTTGAGATCGATAATACTAATTCTGTATTTACAACCAAACCACAACTGAAGTTGTGTTCCATAATAGGGGCATTAATTTATTGAACTCACAATTTGACGAGAAGGTGATTTTGCGAAATGGAACTGTCAATTAGCCTCCGAAATGACACCACTCGACCACTTTCGCTGGGACCACCTGAAGGCATTGGTTTATATGGATAAGCTAGCAATAATCGACCACTTCGGAACCGATATTCACGATGCACATCACTATTTACTCGAAAAGTGATCAAATTGGACTGACCTTTGTAAAACGTAGTCGAGGTGGTCATATGCTTGAAATTATATTTAAACATTAAGTGCCAAAAGTTGTTCAATCAAATAAAATAAAAACATGGCCATTTAATTGATTTTTGTGTTTCATTTCAATTTAAAGTTCTCACGCTAAAAAAAAAAACCTTTTACAAGAACAAAACAACATCAAACACATAGGCACACATATGTACATATTTGGCGCAAAAATCCATTTAGGGCCTAGGCCTAGCTTCTCGCAACCACTCGTGTTGTGTGCGGTATATTTTTCGAACGAATGGCCTTTTCACCTACTGTTTGGTGTCGTATCCGAAGGGCAATTTTTATTTTGTGTTTGAGAATTTTTCTTATGACAACAATACTCTCGGATGTTTGTCAAACGTTCGCGAGAGGTGGGACCGTGAAAAAACTATTTGGTGTTTTCTGGAATTCGAGCATTGAACCTCACGCGCTGTGGTCCGACGCACTAACCACTGCGCCCCCTACCGTCCATCCAGGGTGGATTCGAAGACTTTCTGGGCTGGAACGTTGGGCTCCAGCCGCTCTACATAACCCAGCCATCTTAGTCGCTGTATGTGAATTCTTCTGGCTAAGTCGATGTCCTTGTATAGGTCGTATAGTTGGACATTTTACCTTCTGATCCACTCGCCAACTATGCAGACGGGACCAAAGATCACTCGAAGAACTTTTCTCTCAAAGCAACCAAGGGCATCCTCATCCGATTTTGACAAAGTCAGTGCCTCTACGCCGTACAGCAGGACTGGGATGATTAGTGTCTTATAAGGAATTACCTTAGTAGTTCGAGATAGGGCTTTGTTACTCAATTGCCTTCTTATCCCATAGAAACACCGATTGGCAAGAGTAATTCTTCGTTTGATCTCCCCACTGGTGTCATTTGCAGAGCTCACCATAGAGCCTAGGTAGACAAAGTCCTTTACTACCACAAAATTAGAACTGTCTATTGTGGCGTTCTGTTAAAGACACCGATGTTGGGTGTCCTTTTATGTAGACCGTATATATTTTGTTTTGTTTTCATTGACCGCTAAACCCATCTTCGCTGCCTCGATTTCAATACTCGCAAATGCTCCACTGACGACCCGGTGAGTTTTTCCGACTACGTTAATGTCATCAGCGTAAGCGAGTAGTTGTACTGACTTGTAAAAGATTGTACCTCCGGTGTTGGCTTGTGAGTTTCGTACAATTCTCTCAAGTACTATATTAAAGAGATCGCATGATAGCGCGTCGCCTTGTCTAAGACATTTCCTGACATCGAACGGTTCGGTGATGTTCTTACCGACTTTGATGGAGCAGCGAGAGTTCTCCATCGTCATTCTGCACAAACGGACGAGCTTGGCAGGGATGCCAAGACTAGACATGGCTCTGTATAACTCGTCTCTATACACGCTATCATAGGCAACTTTGAAATCGATAAGGAGGTGGTGCGTATCGATTTTGTATTCATTGATTTTTTCCAAGATCTGCCGTAGTGTGAATATTTGGTCAATGGTGGACTTTCCCGGTCTGAAACCGCACTGATAAGGACCTATCAGGTTGTTGACGACCGGTTTTAGGCGTTCACATAATACGGCAGACAGGATTTTATATGCGATGTTGAGGAGACTTATACCTCTGTAATTGGCGCAGTTCAGAGGGTCTTCTTTCTTCAGGATCGGGAAAACGATGCTGAGGTACCATTCATCGGGCATACTTTCGTCCGACCAGATTTTACAGATGAGCTGGTGCATGCTCCTTACCAACTCATCTCCTCCTGCCTTGAAAAGTTCAGCGGCAAGGCCGTCGGCTCCAGCAGCTTTGTTGGATTTGAGTTTAGATATCGCTATCCTCACTTCATTCTGATCGGGTTGACGGGAAACTTGGTTGCCGTCGTCACTGTTGAATGGCTCATTCTGCCTGACAGCGGAATATTGATCATCATCGCCGTTTAACAGTCTGCAGAAGTGTCCCTTCCATATCCTCAGCACCGACTGCGATTCCACTACTATGTTGCCATTTTCGTCCCTGCAGGCTTCTGTTCTGGCTTTGAAACCCTGGCATGTTCTTTTTACCTTTTGGTAAAACTTTCGAACATCATTCCTGCAATAAAGTCTCTCAATCTCCTTGATCGAGCGCTTCTCATGCTCCTTTTTCTTCCTTCCACAAATTCCAGCGATGCAAAGAATATTTTACCTCAATCTATAAGGATTCACCTGCCCACATATGGTCTAGTGCACCCAAGACCATTTTGTACATTCTAGATAGGGTACAGAGCCGCACGTTAAAACTTTTGGGTGATAGAGACATTGTGAACTCCATAGTTCCACTCAAGCATCGTAGGCTTGTCTCATGTCTTTTCCTATTTTATCACTTTTTTTATAAAAAATGCTCCAGCGAAGTAGCCAGGATGCACATCAGTTCACCCTCAAGCCCAATTTCGGACGTACTGTCAAATACAGGGATCGTTTATAAGCCGAACAACACGTATATGGAATCATCTACTTGGCTCTGTATTACCTCATCTTTACAAGCTTCAAAAACGCAAACCGGCATATCCTGTGTTCCTCTCCCCCATTTCCCCTTCCCAGGGGAAACCTAGAACCCTACCCAGGGTACCTGAGCACCCTGTTTCTTTGAAAAATTCATTTTTTTTTTGACGTGAAAACGTCTGTAAGCACCATAGGTAGGAAGGTCGGGAAAGATATGTGTAGGGTTCTTGGATTAATAATCATTTGGCGCGCGCAAATTATAAAAGAAAAAAATTACAAAAAAAGTTGATAAGTAAATATGTACTTTAGCTTATAGCGATTTAATCAGGCTGTAAAATGCATAGAAAATAATAATAATAACAAAGACAAAACTATTGTGTTATATACTTTTCGAAATGAAATATGCCCATCTTTGATCGTGTATTTCGAATTTTTTTTTCAATAACTCCCCAGTTTTCGATTGCAAATTTTACATTTTGATACAAGACTTCGGATTTTTGGAACATGACAACCAAAATTGATTTGGTTTTTGGGTGGCAATTTCAACATATTAAATAATTTCACTTAGAAAAGTTATTTGTACATAAATATAATATAATGGCAATCAAAGGTTCGCATCCCAACATCTTTCGTGTGCAAGTTCGCAGTTTGTATTCAAACACAAATTGCAGCACATCTAAAGGCTTGTCTACATAAAGCGTCTCTCTTATTTTTCCTTTTACAGTTTTTCTTACGCTACCTCTTAAAAGTCCATCCTAAACCCATAAAGTAATTATGCTAATCGATTTCTCAAATAATTGTTGATTAAAAAGCCGTGGAAGTTTTATAATCTCATTATTTGATTATTTTCGTCAATGCAACTGGTATCTCTGTACACAGTTTTAGAGAGTTCACTGTATTACCGTCCTCTGTAGAAAACCAAATACGCAGAAATCGAGAAAATCGGTCCAATTCTGAATTAATTTTCTTAGAACCGAAAGTAGGTATCTTCGGGAAAAGGGACAAATTTAACCGGAAAACTAAGTATTGTGAACGACAATCCAAACAAAATCTTAGCAGACGTCATTTATTCACGATAGAGCTAAATTAATCTAGATAAAAATAAGAAAGTCAAATACTATCCGCTTCAGTAAATATTTCCGTTACATCGTACACACATACTGCACTTTTCATATACTTACATATACTAGTGTTGAAGTTGTTTATATATTATGATCGTTTTTACAACTTTTTTTTTTTTATTAAGAGTAAATAAGGGAAAATTCATTAACACTAATTAGTTATTATTACGAGGAGTCTAGTTTTAATTTTTCCTTAGTACTTTGTAGCACCGCCCGCCTGTAGCCTTTATAACCGCTTGGTACCCTTGTGGCATAGTCATAAAGTTTTTGGGTTTCCTTTTGTGCGGCTCATTGCCTCTCCTTCGCACTGTCTGCTTTTCGTCAGGTCCAATCAAATTCAATTTGGATTCGTCAGAAAATATGACTCTTTTCCAATCGTTGGTGGTCCATCCCCGGTGCTTTTTGGCCCACATCAATCTTTTTTTCTTCATTTTCGCAGAGAGAAGCGGCTTTTTTGCAGGTCTACGGGCTTGAAGACCCACTTCATTTAGCCGGCGTTGAACACTCCGCGTTCTAATGTTAATAAACATCTCTCGTTCAAGTCTTTTCTCAATTCCTTGGCAGTTGGGAACCGGTTTTTCAGAGACATGTGCTCCAAAATCCGATCTTGCCGTGTTGTGGTTTTTTTAGGCCTTCCACTCCCAGGTTTCCTTTCCGTACTGCCTTTCGAGCTTAATTTCTTCAAAAGCCGTCTTCACTGTGCTTTCGTGGGGTCCCACAACGTCTGCGATTTGCCTTTTTGAAAAATGTTCGCCATAAAGAGCGAGAATACGTTCTTTATCTGCTTCTTAACACAAAAAACTTTGTCATGGTCTAGAGCACTAATATATTATCGACTTAAGAGTTTTTTTTCTTTTATACTCTTACATAAAAAAGAATACGCATGTTACAAAAAAACTGCAATCGTACCTACATACATATGTGATAAAAATATAACAGGAACGCATCCGGAAGTCATAAAATGATAAAAAGTTCATAGTGTTGCGTTTCTTTTTTTTGCACGGGTTGTATACTATTTTTGTGCCGAAATATTGAGACAATGGACTTATGGCAAATCAAAACTTTTTCATTTGGTATTTGGTATTCCTATGATATGGCGGGAAGAAACAAATCATACTGATGATTGTTATTTTTGTTTGAGGAATGGGGAGGGATATAATTCTAAAAACCGCCCCAAAGCCCTGTATCCCGATGTCTCATACAACAAAGCCAATTCCGCATGGATCTGAATTTCTCTTACGGGTTCATACTATGAATTCGTTCGATCGTTCAAATAGTGGTGAAACTTGTAATCCCTTGAATTAGCGCTCACCCTTAAAACAAAAAGAACTAAATGACTTGGTAAAGGGATCTTGGATTACCTAAAGAACTTCTCGGTTCTCGTCTAAAGGTAAACAAGATCTGAAGGGTGTTGGGACGTCAGTATGATAGCAGATCACAGTTTTAAAATTAACATATTTTTACTTCATATTTTCTCTTTATTTCGTCGAGATCTTCAAAATGGCGTACTCAAACCTTGGCGCCCAGGAAACCGTAGAATCCCCTGTAGTTTAATCGCAGTACTAATATGGACAGATCTATACCTAGTATTTCCAGTTATACCTACATAGGTAAATTGTGTTTTTTTTTTTTACTGCTTTTGTAAACAAAATACCCGTTTCAATGCAAAATGATAAAACTGATGCGAAGTTCTTATTTTGTGCGCTAGAAACCAAGTAACGATACACAAAATGCAATAGCTGTATCTGTTAGATCAGCTGCACCCAATGGAAGGTTAACATTCAATAATACGCTAAAAAAAAAGTATTTGTATTAATTTATATTCCAAAAGCTATATGTCAAAAAACTTCAAGGCTAGTATATGTATGTATATGGAAAGTGCAGTATGTATGTAAGATGTAAAAGAAATCATTATTAAAGCGCGTCGTATCGACATCGGCCCAACTGTTGTATGCAGCATACACATTACACAATCTGCGTACGATTTATGTACAACCAGACATCTTTTCAGTAATTTTACACATACACACCATATATTTTCCATGCAATCTGTGCATGCGATAGCGGTTGTACAGCTAAGACCATGTGACCATTCGATATTGGCACAACGGTCGGTTGTGTGGATACACACGATACAATTATCGTATACAACACCAAAGCTGTCAAACCGTTTGTATAAATTTATTCACTTATCATGAATAAATGACTTGCAAATTGACATTTACGATACCTATTTTTTCGGCACGGTAAAATTTGTCCCTTTTTCCCAAAGATACCTACTTTTACTTACTTACTTAGGTGGCGCTACAGTTCGGGGTGAACCTGGGCCTCAACCAACAAGCCTCTCCATTTAGCTCGGTCTTTAGCTAATTGCCTCCAGTTGCGCACTCCAAGTTGGTCGAGGTCCCCTTGAACTTGTGCGCGCCACCTACGGCGATAATTCCCTCTACTGCGTCGTCCCTAGGGGTTAGATTCGAAGACTCTGCGGGCCGGAGCGTTGGTGTCCATTCGCTCTACATGTCCTAGCCATCTCAGACGTCCAATACGCAGTTTTTTGACTAGGTTGATGTCGCTGTACAGCTCGTATAGTTCGTGATTGAATCTTCTCCTCCAAAACCCGTCAACGCAAACGGGACCGAAAATCTTACGAAGAATTTTTCTCTCGAAGCGACCAAGGATATCTTCATCCTCTTTTTATAAAGTCCATGTTTCAGCGCCGTAAAGCAGGACTGGGATGATCAAGGTCTTATATAGAGTCTCCTTAGTTGTTCGAGAGAGGGCTTTACTGTTGAATTGCCTTATAAGCCCAAAAAAACAGCGATTGGCAAGAGTTATTCTTCGATTGATTTCTGCGCTGATTTTGTTTGCTGAATTTATAGCAGAGCCAAGGTAGACAAAGTCCCTTACTACCTCGAAGTTATAGCTGCCCACGGTGACGTTTTGTCCAATTCGTCGATGTTGGTTTTCCCTTCTAGTTGACAGCATATACTTGGTTTTGCCCTCGTTTATCGCCAAACCCATTTTGGCCGCTTCCGCCTCAATGCTTGCAAAAGCACCGGTGACAGCCCGCTGAGATCTTCCGATAATGTCTATATCGTCGGCGTATGCAAGCAGTTGTACAGACTTGTAATAGATTGTGCCTCCGGTGTTGGCTTGTGAGTTCCGCACAATCCGTTCAAGTACAATATTGAAGAAGTCACATGACAGCGCGTCACCTTGTCTAAAACCTTTTTTGACATCAAAGGTCTCGGTGAGGTCATTACCGACCTTGATGGAGCAGCGAGCGTTCTCCATCGTCAGCCTGCACAGGCGGACAAGTTTGGCAGGGATGTCAAAACTAGACATGGCTCTATAAAGCTCTTCTCTATAGATGCTGTCATAGGCGGCCTTGAAATCGATAAAGAGGTGGTGAGTATCGATTTGGAATTCTTGGGTTTTCTCCAGGATCTGCCGAAGTGTGAAGATTTGATCGATGGTGGACTTTCCTGGCCTGAACCCGCACTGATAGGGTCCAATCAGGCTGTTGATAAAAGGTTTCAGGCGTTCACACAATATCGGAGAAAAGATCTTGTACGCGATGTTGAGGAGACTGATGCCTCTATAATTGGCGCAGTTGAGGGGGTCTCCTTTCTTGTGGATCGGACAAACGATGCTGAGATTCCATTAATCAGGCATACACTCCTCTGACCAAATATTAGAAATGAGTTGGTGTATGCACTCTACCAATTCATCCCCAGCTGCCTTGAAAAGTTCGGCCGGTAAACCGTCAGGTCCAGCACCTACCTACTTTTGGTTCTAAGAAAATTAATTCAAAATTGGGCCGATTTTCTCTATTTCTGCGAATTTTGCTTTCCTACAGGACGGTAATACAGTGCATTCTCTAAAACTGTTTACAGAGATGCCAGTTGCATTGACGAAAATAATCAAATAATGAGATTATAAAACTTCCACGGCTTTTTAATCAACAATCATTTAAGAAATCGATTAGCATAATTACTTTATGGGTTTAGGATGGACTGTGCGAAAACCAAAAACCAAATCAATTTTGGTTTTCATGTTCCAAAAATCCGAAGTCCTATAGCAAAATGTAAAATTTGAATCGAAAACTGGTGAGTTATTGAAAAAAAAATTCGAAATACACGATCAAAGATGGGCATATTTTATTTTGAAAACTATAACATAATAGTTTTGTCCTTGTTATTAAAAATGAAATAGTGGACCCTGTGCATATAAGATAGGGTAGGCGTTATGCCTAAGACATAATGTTAAATTCCAATGCATACGAACTCAATTAAGAAGTAGAACGATTTAAAAAAAAAAATGAATAGCCTAATTCTCACACCTGTACTTCCGTCACTCTTAAAAGCGCGCGCTTAAAAAGTTATTAAGCAGTACACACCACATTTTAAGTTATAGCCCATCAAATTGGGTGATCTCTTATTTGGACGTGTAACCACTTTGAACGCTATAACTTCTAAACTATTATAGGTACAAAAATCGTTTTATACATTTTGGAAAGACAATTTAGTAGCGCATACAAGTTTCAAACCCAATGGGTACAGTTGTGCAGCTACAAAAATGTTATGGCGCCTTAAACTCAAAATAATGATAATTTGTTTGTACTTAATATTTTTTTTTTCTTTTATGAATTTTTTATCTTAATATTTTTTTTTTCTTTTATGAAATTTTTATCCCTAAAAAATTTCCTTAAAATTATGTTAAGCAACTTTTTTACGTACGATCAACAGAAGTTGTAGTAAAAGCCATTTTTTGTCAGACAAAAATGGTCAAAAAGAAGTGTTACTCCGCTGCTACTGTTACAAGGTGCTCCATCTTGTTGAAAGAACATGCTATATGTACAAAAAAAAAAAAACATTACGTGATAGGTAAAAATGGAGTTTTTAGTCTAGATCAGCAGACTAAAATCTAGATATATGTTTCATGTAAAATTGTTCAGAAAACTTTTCTATAGCACAACCATGCAATTAATGAGTGGAATTCAGTAACCATAAAAGTTTAATTACTTAATCTATGTATGTAGGTATAAAATAAATGTTATTTTTTATTATAAGAAAAATTGCACATGACAACTGTTGCCGCCAAATTTAGAATTGTGTCGCCAACTAAAAATTTAATCGCACGTTTGAAACTAATTTCTCATCATCTCATTTGAAAAACCCAACAAGGATGCGAATTAGTGCAGTACAAAATCTAAAAAATATCTGTATTTACGAAAAAATAAAATTTTTTTTTGGTAATTTAATTCCACTTACAAATTATTTGAATGCATCGTACCTACCACGTTCAATTTAAAAATTACAAATGTAAACCCTACAAATGTTGAGCAACGCATGTTTAGCAAATCCTCGAACCCCACTAATGATTCCTAATGACCACCGTAACGAGTAATAACATTACCGACCGTATATATAGCTGTCAACAGAAACGTCACTTTACAAACGTCAGTGAAACGTCGTCGTGTTGTGTTGTTTTTTCGCTTCGACGCAAAAAGATTTTTTTTTAATTTACAACAAATACCGTCAACATCTTCAGAAAGCGGAAATGTTAGGTTTAAAACATTACGGCGGTAGTTCGAGTGAAACCGAATCCGACCCTGACACAGCCGAGGAAACCACAATACATCTGAAACCAGTTGCTGATCCCGCGAACTCGGTGGCCAAGACGCTGGCCGTGTGTGCTGCACCAGATGTGATACCCCTGGGCGCAGTATCAGTTCCGCGTGTTGTGGATCCTCACCTCAAGGAAGTCCTGTACAATCCGAAGTACGAGGAGCTCTTCACGCCAGTACAGGGACCAGAAAAGCCAGATCTGACGAATCAAGAGCGCGCGCAGAGGAACACTCTCGCTGGATACCTGGAGAAGGCTCATATAAACGCCTTTCAGTTCGAGAACCAAAGAAGAACGTTTCACACATACGGGTACGCGCTTGATCCTTCGGTGGATGACACCGCCGACGGTCAGAGTTACGTCGGCGACCTGCAGGGCGCCTACGACACGGAAGGCAAAACAGTGTTCGAATCACCGAAGCCGAAAAAGAAACGGAAGCAAGAAAAAAACGACCATCCCGAGGACGTTGAAGGATTTGTCGGTCCATGGGGTAAATATGAGAATGAGCAGACGATAGCAAAGCCCTCGGACCAAGAGAAAGCGGAGCTCGACGAGATCCTCGCGAAGCGACACAAGCGCGGGCGCATTCCAGAGGATAAACCGCTCGAGGAGAAATCTATTTTACACAGTAAGTTCATCCGTCCTTGGAATATTCTTTTTTTTACAATTAGCTCGAACAGGTGGCTCTGAATATATGTAGGTACACAGCGTGGGCGGTATCAGATAAAATGAGCTTCCAATGTAAATGTAAACCTGCGGATCGCAGTGATGATAAAAGGTTGAGTTCGGCATAGTATTTCACGTACGTGTTGTACATTAAACGAGAGTTCGGTCTTCATTGTTGTCGTTGTTGACCTAACCACTTGTGCAATGCAAATCTGCAATGACTTGCCATCCTCAGTATTTCCGTATACCTATAATCTACACGATTCAGAACTAGCGCGCATCGTATCCGATCTTAATTTTTAACCTTCTCTACACTGAATAATTTCACTAAATGTACTGTATATTTACCCTCTCCCTTTTTCAGTCAAGGATGCGTTCGACTACCAAGGACGATCGTTCCTGCATGCCCCGCATGACGTTGGGGTCAATCTGCGCTCAAATGTACCACCGACAAAGTGTTTCCTGCCCAAGGCGCACATTCACACATGGCAAGGTCACACAAAGGGAATATCCTCGATCAGATGGTTTCCCAAGACAGCGCATCTGCTCCTCTCTGGTAGTATGGACTGTCGCGTGAAACTCTGGGAGGTGTACGGCGAGCGACGCTGTATACGCACTTACTTCGGTCACAGACAAGCGATCAAGGATGTCGCCTGGAACAACAAAGGAACAAACTTTCTATCTGCCTCATATGATCGTTACATCAAACTCTGGGATGCGGAGACAGGAGATGTCGTTTCACGTTTTACGGCGAGAAAAATGCCATTCTGCGTCAAATTCCACCCGGACAACAGTAAGCAGCACCTATTCGTCGCTGGTACATCAGACAAAAAGATCATTTGTGTAAGTTTTCAGCTCAATGCCCACTTTTATTCCTTTTCGCTAATGATGTTTTTTTTTTTTTTTTTTTTTCATTCTTCAGTGGGATACTCGAAGCGGTGATATTGTTCAGGAATACGATCGCCATCTGGGTGCGGTCAATACTATTACATTTGTCGACGAGAATCGTCGCTTTGTGACAACATCCGATGACAAGAGTATGCGTATCTGGGAATGGGACATTCCAGTGGACATGAAATACATTGCCGACCCAACGATGCACTCAATGCCTGCCGTAACTCTAGCACCGAATGGCAAGTGGTTGGCCTGCCAAAGCTTAGACAACAAGATCGTGATATTCTCAGCACTAAACCGGTTCAAGATGAATAGGAAGAAGTCCTTCTCGGGGCATATGGTGTCAGGATATGCATGCAATTTAGACTTCTCGCCCGACATGAGCTACCTAATATCGGGCGATGGCGATGGAAAGTGCTACATTTGGGACTGGAAGACGACGAAGATGTATAAGAAGTGGCAGGCGCATGAGGGTGTATGTATTAGTACACTCTGGCATCCACATGAGCCGAGCAAAGTGGTCACAGCTGGATGGGATGGATTGCTTAAGTTCTGGGACTAGTTGGTCCACCTCTTGCATTTGTATAACCTCACAGACGACTTTAAAATAAATGTTTCCATTATAAGAAAAAGTAATTTTTTTTTTAGTAACGCAATTTCTTGTGGTCAACAGTCAAGTTCATTATCTCAGGTTGAATCGCAGTGACTCTGTTTGATGAGAATAAAGTAGTCTCATCAAACGGAGTCATATGTACATATATAAAACGAACATATAGTACGTATAGTAAGGTCAAATAGGCGAACCCCTCAGCCGGATCAGTAGAAATGCAGTGAAATGGGAGGGTTATGATCCCTTATTTTCGGATCATAACCTCGCTGAAAAAGGAAGAAGAAGAAGAACATACAGTAAGTATTAATGGAACCACGGCATTGTTTGGTCTATTTACAAAACTTCCGCAATAGGCATTTAGTCTGTGGTATTATGTGAACACCCAGAAACCAGAACCCTATCAACAACCTTATTGGCTGCAACGGCTTTTACTGCGGTAGTAAACGTCAAGGCAGGTCCTCGCCACGGGCAGCAAGACGCTGTATTGTCCCGGTTCTGTAGAAACAAAAAAACAATCACCCTGATTACCGTTGGCTTCTTTAGCTTTTCTACGATTGTCCTTATATTAACAGCTATGACCTGCTGACCGCTGAATGTTAATAAGCAATTTTTCTGTCGTAGAGAATACTGTTACAACTCTTCCACGTTGAAATATGTTTGAAAATGGATTCATGGTACATCTGAGGAATAAAACGACAATTGTCGAAAAGCAAAAAACACCAACAGTAATCGGGGTGAATTTTGGAAACATTTTTGATGTCACTAATATTGGCGGATAATGGAGCAGTTAAGAGCAAAAACGACGGCCTATAAAGCGCCATAGATCATATCAGAAAGCCATAACTTTACAATCTAAGTTGATTAGCGCATCTAGGGCTAGATATCTTATTCAGGTCGGATTTCTACAAACTTTCAACATCTTAGGCATTATCTTTCATAAGAAAACGGGAACTGGGTTGATATAAAGTGGACTCATAGGTAGCACGTCGTTGCACATTATAGTCTTCCTTTACATCTGACTCCGATTTGAAATTTTAACAAAATCTTTAAAATTTTATTTTTCAAAATTAAATATTATTACACAGAGTCGAGGGATCAAGATTAAAACAAATTGAGATTTCGACCCATGTAGGTGCTCAGCGCACCGAGTCGAAAGGTTGAATAGTCAAAACTGAGTTCAAACGTAGTTGGAGTGACAGATGAACAACCGCTGCAACAGTGGAAAACATAAGGTCTGTTCGCGTAATTTCTGCACCAAAATTCGCAGTTTGTCAAATTTTCACGAGTGGGGGTAAAATTCTTTCAGAGATAGGTAAAATTACGAAAAAAGTAGACGAACGCGTTGAACCAAAAAAAGTTGCCCACTCTTTAAACGTCAAACCTCAAACCCAATTGTACGCGAAGGAAAAAAAGAGAAGGAACAATCTAACAAAAAATCACATATGTATACAGCTATTTGACAGTTTTTACAAACTAGCCTAAAGCTCTTGCACTAAAATTCGCAGCATGGGGAAATTTCTTATTCTCTCGAGAACGCTCTCTTCTGTCAAAAACTACGAAAATTCTCAGTACTCGAACAGGTTTTCGTAAAAATTCGTAACTTTTCGTAAGAATTCGCTGTTTTGGGAGGGTACGCGAACAGAGCTATAACCTAAATTCTTCAACAGGCACGTAAGTAGACGAATGAAGCTTATCTTCATAATAAAAAACCAAGCAAAGGGATACTGATGGCTCGGGAACTACATTGAAATCTTAAAATAAAAGGACGTTTCACCGCGACTTCCATATGGATAAGTTTAAACCGAGTTGAACCCAGTCGCAATCCTGCATATATGTAAAGTTGGTAATAGGCTGAAACATGGTATGCCATATCGTAGTATATGTCAATGGTATTACATATATTAGTTTAGTGGATGGATTTGAAAACCTGTTTTTTAACAATTTTACACGAACCTACCACAATTAGAGGATGGGGTCAACCTACGATTTGTGAGATACTTGAACACCATCGATCGATGCAAATGTAAAACCCCCTAAAGCGAGGTAACAACAAAAGTTAAGTAGCAACCAAAAAATGCTTACAAAACAAACCAATAAATCGTATATTAGTTAAAATCAGCCTTTTTTATGACTTTTTATAGATATCCGGGAGCATTCGTTTAGTCAACCTAGAGAATCATGCTACGCACAATTGTGTTCATGAGAGACCCAATCGTCAATGGAATCCCTAACCGAGGACGCAGGGAGACCCAACGCGAGTTCGGGACCTGAGAAAACCTTCTCTGAGCCTTTTTTAGCAATCTCATGAGAGATCTCATTCCCCAGAATCCCAGTGTGACCTGGGACCCAAATAAGAGACACATAATTCAGCCTTGCGAGTTCAAAGAGCTTTTGGTTTCACGAACTATTTTGGTAGTGGTTAAAGGGTTAAGCAAGGCCTTAAGCGCAGCCTGACTGTCACTACAGACACAAATACTACAGCCCTTCTAGCTGTTCTTCACAACATAATTCATGACCATTAGGATCGCATAACTTTCCGCTTGGAAAAGAGACGCATATTTGCCTAACAAGAAAAGAAGTCTAATTTTGTCGTCTTCCACGAAGACACTAGCGCCAGAACCTTGACTTGTTTTGGAGACATCCGTAAAAATACGACTACATTCCATTCCTGGCTCAGACTCTGGCCGAATGCAAGGAAAGTTGACTCTGAATTTGTGCGTCAGCTGAAGTCCTGGTGTCATTGCATCAGGCGGCATATCCATGAAAATCAGCCTTACAACCTTAAAAAGATGGGTTACATTTTTTATTAGAACTGTAATCATCCACGCGTGCGCAAAGTACGTTAAGGGATTGTGACTGTTTAATTTAACAATTTGCTTCAATTTAAAATGGAAGTAATAACATTCTTAAAGTCGGACGATTAAAATTAAATTTGTACTCTTTAATAACTAACAGACAATGATTGCTTCTAGACAAATAAGAATTCACGCACTCTCACGCAGAGATAAAAAAAGAACATAAACAGGTAGATACATACCATATAAAATTCATGTAATAAAAATAAATGCAACAACTCGCGTTGTGTGCGTTATATTTTTCGCAGGAATGGATGGGATCTGCAGTTTTGTGTCGTATCTGAAGGTAATTTTTATTTTGTTTTTGAGAAGCTATTTCATGACAACAATACTTTCGGATGTTTGTCAAACATTCGCGACAGGTGGGACCGTGAAAAAACGTTTGGCGTTTTCTGAGATTCGAACATTGAACCTCACGCGCAGTGGTCCAACACACTAACCACTGCCCTACGGGTCCCATCTGATAGTATAAATCAGAGCTTGAAAATAACTCTCAACCTTTTCAAAGGTTTTTAAATTACTCTCTACTGTTGAGATTATGAAATAAGATCACTAAATAACCGATTTGCATTACCGTACTTTTTTCGCTCTTGATCGGAGAGAAATCCTTACTTTACTTTTTTTTAGGTTCTGATCAATCAATGAGAGATATCAATGAGAGAAAAAAAATAAATCTCAATTACTCTTTTCGCTTAGTTAACAGTGCAAACGGCAGATTAGTGACTTAATTAGTTATTCTTTAATTTTTTACCAAATTAGAGCTAAAGTTTCCTTGCATTTTTGAAATAGCATTGGTTGTTCTTGCCATTTACATTTTATTTTAAGAGAGAAAAGGAATAGTTTAAATTCTAAAACCCTTGAGAGTTTACTTAATTCCTAAAATATTAAAATATTTCTAAATATCTCATTATAAAACGTTCTTTTTAGCTATAATACTCATTATATATGTGAAATAAAGACACTAGTTAATTTCTATATATCGAACACTTTTGATTTATATTCCACGATAAAGGTTTTAGGTTGATCATTTCCATCTGATTTTTATAAAGAAGTCAACAGAGGAGAATTATAATTGAAATGAAAAAATAAATCTCAAGCGAAGAGCGAAAAGGTGAGTGCTTATATGTATATTTCGGAACAAGACCTAAATGTCAATGCCCAATGCAATATCTCTCAGAGAGAACTCAAATGAAAATAAAGGTTGAGATTTATTTTCGAGCTATAATATAAATAGATAAAATAAGCCTAATCCAAATATAAAATTCAAACAAATTCACTGGAGCCGTTCTAGGGAAAATCAGTTTCTCCCAAAATCGAGCATAAGTACCATTAAATTTTAGGTTAAAATGAAAGACTAGTTTCACTTCTAATATTGACCGCATAGTCCTCAGATATAAAACCTGAAGCAAATCAAAACAGCCTTTCAGGCTATAGTTCATACACTGACGGACTTACAGACGAAATTTAGAGACCAGCATATATAAATATATACCAAAGTTTATCAAAATCTCGAGACCGAACATATTTATGAAACTAGCAGTTCCCCTATTTACAGCAACAGGTGCAAGTAATAATAAATTGGCTTCCTTTGAAAGATTTACCTATGACAATTTTCTCCAGTGTCGGACTCTACTTTCGCTCTGTCGCGGTATAATAACTTTTTATTCAATGCTATGCTGCTATTTCACAGCTTATTTAAATCATGGTAAATTATTTCATATACCACAAAAGAATCATAGTAAAATAATAAACGGATCTCAATGTGCTGAATGCACTCATCGGTAGGCCGCCATCTTATATTCACCGTGAACGATGTTACTATTGGAAAATGGGAAAAGTTCACGCACAAACCAGAATCCCTTAGTGGAAGGCCTCATTTCACATTGGAACTGTACACATCTAGGTGCACCTAGATGACACTGCGAGCTGAAAGAAGATGATGGCTAGAGTTCGAAAATGTGACAAAACTTTAATCATTTTAAATTCAATTACACATTTTTATAATAGTAAATTTTTCACGAGATTGGGTAAAGTTTGATTTTATATTTTTCGGAGTTTTAAATAAGAATAGTTCTTTTATTTGAAGTAAGTACCTACTGTACTAAAGGAACAAAAATAAAATGCACGATTTGTCCTACCGGTGCGTTTCAGTTTACGAATTTAACAATAATTTCTACAGCGACCTTTACACGATCAATAATAATGTCATTACCAGTATTGCCATTACAAACAATTTATATTTATCATTGCTCCATCATTGCTGATGAGCCTTACATGATCAATACTAATGTCATTAAGTATTTATTGACTGTTCGAGAAGAAGCAAAGTGATTTTTTTTTATCAATTTCGGTAATGGCTTCGCTTTGAAAGGCATGCCTTTCTATAATTTTAGCATTTCCCATCAAAAAAGGGTTAATCGACGACAAGGGAACAAATTTGGTTACATACATACATTAGATGGCGCTACGGTCCGGGGTGGACCTGGGCCTCAACCAACAAACCTCTCCAGCTAGCACGATTACGAGCCAGCTGCCTCCAGTTGCGCACGCCAAGTTGGTTGAGGTCCCCCTCCACTTGTTTGCGCCACCTACCGTGAGGTCGTCCTCTACTGCGTCGTCCATCCGGGGTGGATTCGAAAACTTTCTTAGCGGGAACGTTGGGCTCCATCCGCTCTAAATGACCCAGCCATCTTAGTCGATGTAAGTGAACTCTTTTGGCTAAGTCGATGTCCTTGTACATGCCGTATAGCTCGGCATTGTACCTTCTCCTCCACTCACCGTCTATGCAGACGGGACCAAAGATCGCTCGAAGAACTTTTCTCTCGAAATAACCAAGGGCATCCTCATCCGGTTTTCTCAAAGCCCATGCCTCTGCGCCATACAGCAGGACTGGGATGATTAGTGTCTTATAAAGAGTTACCTTAGTAGTTCGAGATAGGGCTTTGCTACTCAATTGCCGTTTTAGCCCATAGAAACAACGATTGGCAAGAGTAATTCTTCGTTTGATCTCCCCACTAATGTCATTTGCGGAGTTCACCATAGAGCCTAGGTAGACAAAATCCTTTACTACCTCAAAATTATATCTGTCTATTGTGGCGTTCTGTCCAAGACGGCGATGTTGGGTGTCCTTTTATGTAGACAGCATATATTTTGTTTTGCTTTCATTGACCGCTAGACCCATCTTTGCTGCCTCGATCTCAATACTCGTAAATGCCCCATTGACTGCCCGCTGAGTTCTTCCGATTATGTCAATGTCATCGGTATAAGCAAGTAGTTGTACAGACTTGTAAAAGATTGTACCTCCGGTGTTGGCTTGTGAGTTTCGAACAATTCTCTCAAGTACTATATTAAAGAGATCGCATGATAGCGCGTCACCTTGTCTAAGACATTTCCTGACATCGAACGGTTCGGTGATGTTCTTACCGACTTTGATGGAGCAGCGAGAGTTCTCCATCGTCATTTTGCACAAACGGACGAGCTTGGCAGGGATGCCAAGACTAGACATGGCTCTGTATAACTCGTCTCTATATACGCTATCATAGGCAACTTTGAAATCGATAAAGAGGTGGTGCGTATCGATTTTGTATTCATGGGTTTTTTCCAAGATCAGCCGTAGTGTGAATATTTGGTCAATGGTGGACTTTCCCGGCCTGAAACCGCACTGATAAGGACCTATCAGGTTGTTGACGATCGGTTTTAGGCGTTCACATAATACGGCAGACAGGATTTTATATGCGATGTTGAGGAGACTTATACCTCTGTAATTGGCGCAGTTCAGAGGGTCTCCTTTCTTCAGGATCGGGCAAACGATGCTGAGGTTCCATTCATCGGGCATACTTTCGTCCGACCAGATTTTACAGATGAGCTGGTGCATGCTCCTTACCAACTCATCTCCTCCTGCCTTGAAAAGTTCAGCGACAAGGCCGTCGGCTCCAGCAGCTTTGTTGGATTTGAGTTTAGATATCGCCATACTCACTTCATTCTGATCGGGTTGACGGGAATCTTGACTGCCATCGTCACTGTTGAATGGCTCATTCTGCCTGACAGCGGAATATTGATCATCATCGCCGTTTAGCAGTCTGCAGAAGTATTCCTTCCATAACCTCAGCACCGACTGCGATTCTTCTACTATGTTGCCATTTTCATCCCTGCAGGCTTCTGTTCTGGCTTTGAAACCCTGGCATGTTCTTTTTACCCTTTGGTAAAATTTTCGAACATTATTCCTGCAATAGAGTCTCTCAATCTCCTTGATCGAGCGCTTCTCATGCTCCTTTTTGTTCTTTCTGAGAAGTCGATGTTCCTCTTTTCTCCTGCGCACGTAGAGCTCGTAAGCAGCTCTAGTCCTTCTATGCAGCTCCACTTTGTACGCCTCTTGTTTTGCTGCATGTACTTGCCAGCATTCCTCATCAAACCAAGGGTTTCGTTGTGGTGGGCGAGAGAAACCCAGTACATCAGAGGCAGCATCTCTGATGGCTTGTTGGCAACGCTGCCACTGGTCTTCCGCATTTGCTGCGGCATAGGACTTAGATTGAGATTAGAAGAAACACGATCGGCAAAGGTTCTGGTGGTCTCTTGCGATTGTAGCTTTTCGATGTCAAATTTCCTCACAGTATTTCATTGATTTCGCTCCGTTGTGGATATCCGTATCCGTACCTTGGCTACAACTAGGTAGTGATCCGAGTCCACGTTGGCTCCTCGGAAAGTCTGGACACCCAGAATACTGGAAGAGTGCCTTGCGTCGATCGCAATGTGATCGATTTGGTTGACGATTTTTCGATCAAAGGAGAGCCATATTCCTTTGTGAATATCGAGACGTGGGAACCGCGTACTAGCTACGACAAAGTTTCGCCCCGCTGCAAAGTCGATTAGCCTGAGTCCGTTGTCGGATGTGTTGTCGTGCAGGCTGTGCTTTCCGACCACGCTACTAAAGACGTCCTCTCTTCCTAGCTTTGCGTTAAAATCACCTAGGATAATTTGAACGTCGTAGCTAGGGCATTGCTCATACGTCTTGTCCAAGAGCTGGTAGAAGTCGTCCTTTGTCGCGTCGTCCTTCTCCTCATGAGGGGCGTGAACGCATATTAGGCTAATGTTGGCAAATTTAGCCTTGATACGGATAGTCTTGAGGCGTTCGTTCACATGCCGGAAACTCAAGATTTCTTGCCTAGGTCTGCCTCCAATAGCAAATCCGCACCCGAATAGACGCTGTCCTTTTTGTCTGTAGCAATCGCCGTAGTAAATGTCACAGTTTTTCATACTCCTTTTGCCCGGCCCATCCCATCGCACTTCTTGGATGGCGGTAATGTCTGCTTTGAGACACTCTAGGGCCTCCGCAAGTTGTTCGGCTGCACGTGGTTTGTAGAGGGACCTAACATTCCACGTGCAGACACGAAGATCATTGTCCTTTTTACGTTTGCTTTGGTCGTCAACAGTAAATTCATCCGTATCCGAGGCTGTTGGTTGCTTCGTAACCGAAGGTCTTTTACGTGGTAGGGAAGTTAACCCGACGGCACAACCCCCAACCTGGAGGACCAGATCCTTTTTTAGCAACCCCTTTGACGAGGGGCCGGATACACCGATGTCAGTAACCCACTTCGGGGATATGAGCGCTGCCGTTGGCCCATTAAGGGTTCATCCGCCACCATCTCTTTTTCAATACCCTGACGTAGTATTGAAAATCCTTACAGACCTCAGCTTCAAATATGTCGAAGTAGCTCCGGTAAGGTTTCCGCTGGTCTGTAGACGTCACCGTTGATTCCATCGGGAGAATTCATCCGCCGCACGTCCTCCTTCTGAGGACCTCTTGTTAGACTTCTGAGACGCATATTTCAGCCGATCAGGTCAACAAGAAATGCCTCGTCCGGTTAAACATATGCGCGCTGAAGTTCACCCAGATGTGCTTACGCAGGTCCGAGTGTTCAGCTACCCATATATCGTCAGACTCAGCATACGCTCATCGTTAGTTCACTATCAGATAGCTATCCAGCGGGCACCACGGGGAGGTGATGGTGCGATTTTGCCCACCAACAAATTTGGTTACGAAATCTTAAAAAATATTCTGTGGAAGACTATGGTAACTAGTTCCGCTTCACTTTCTTCAACAGAAACACTTTGTGGCGACTCCGCGTTATCGCTTTACATTCTTTTAAGTACTTGTTTTATGCACTGGTTGCACAAAATCAAATGAATAATGCTGAAGAAATGATACAAGCACCTTACACGCCCATTATTAATGACAGTATTGCCAGTAATGATGATTTGAAATTAGAAAATCCAGATTTTCGGCACTATAGCTCATCATTCCAAGTAATTACATTCCTACTCACCTTTCACGATCGTTATTAATGTCATAAGGGCAGCTTTTAATGAATGCGCAAGCTATAAGGTAGTGTTTTAGTTAGCCAACACCGACATTAGGCAAAGAAAAGCTCAGATAATGACATACAGATAGTTCTTTTTTATTGTGAGTAGTTTAGTGTTTTCATTGTATCGAGTTATATGAATACTTTATTCATCTAACAGGCGTAATATTTCCATAACGTTATTTTTCGTTAATGAGTTATTAAGAGTTTAATTGTGGGCTTTGGGACCTTGCAGTCAGTGTGTTGGATTCTGTAAGGATTTAATGGATCCAAATTTGTGCTTGGCGAAAAAAAAATCCTTTGGAACAAAGGCAATATGGTTGGAGTTCGGAAAATCGGATTCCGGTGGAATTTTTCAGAGTAGCTTTTGAAGAATCCTAGAAATTTACTGAAAAGGAAACAAAACAAAGGTATAATTCGAAGGTTTACCCATATTAATTACCGGAAACTATTCCAAACAATAGTCCGCAATTAATTGATATAAATATGCAAAAATATTTGTAGGATTCTTTTCCTGACATATGAGTATATCGAACTTTAATAGTATTGTTTTTTGATTGGATTGTATGCTGGTCTGGCCTTGGATTTAGTTTGAAAATCTTCGTCTATTATTTGAATAAATGGAAGGGACCTTTGGCTTGCCGAGGAGCAATATAATTTTTTTATAAGCTTCCTCACGACAACAATGCTCTTGGATGTTTGTCAGAAGTTCGTGAGAAGTCGGATTGTGAAAAAACTTTTTTGGTGTTTTCTGGGATTCGAATATTCAACTTTACGGACGCACTAACCACTGCGCCATCTTTTAAAACACTTCTCAGAATGCACTCCTTCACTGCAAGTATACATGCATTTGAATCCGGCAAACGGGTTAAGTGCATGTGAGGACGATGCGTTAAAAATATCGCATTTCTATTTATGCTTTTTATACAGGAATGCTGTGCTCTAATCAAATTCAATTTTACTGTGTTTATTTGATGGAAAACAAAACTATTTTTTAACTTTTGAAAATGCGGAGTGAAGATATATAACGGGTGGTATTACCAAAAATTAGCAATTGCTCGATGATAAGTCTCAAAGAATGCATAAAGCAATTGCTCGAATTCGTATGAATAAGACTTTTCTTTACTATAAGACTTTTCTTTACTTAGGTCGAATATTCGAACAAAGCAATTGCTTGGAATTTGACTTCAAACAGCCTGTCAAAAACCATTTATTTCGTGCGCATATGTCAAGAAAAAAAAAACAAATGAAACGAAATGGAAGGACCCTACGCTGATGTGGAGTATCTGGATGGTAATTATTCTCACTTTTTGTGGTCTTATGGGCATGTTTTATATGTGTTTTATATGCGCAAATATATCTTCATCTCCAACTGCATCATAAACAGTACGTCACCGTGAAAAGGAAGAAATAAAAGCTTAAAATTTATTAAAATTCTGGAATTTATATATTCATCGGCTTGTGCGGTTGGCTTTTTTATTTAAAGGTATGTGCAATCGATAGCACCAATTGCACATGAAAATTTAATATTGTAAATGTAATTTAACCTAAAAACATAAATTTTGTACTCATTCAGTAATCCTCAACGCGTATAAAAAGTCCACATGCAATTATGTGTACCTACATACACACCTGCAAGCCTGGATCACCTACACAACGTAAAAATATCTAATTTTTTGTCAACAGTACGTATTAAACGCTTCTAGTCAACCAAATACCAGACTTAGATTTTCCTAGCAAATGCTTAGTTTTATATCTTTCATTCGTACCAATTTGAGCAATCGCCATCTTCGAACATTGCATTTGCTAAAGTTAGTTTTTTATCATACGAAAGTAAGGAAATGCTAAATGTGGTTACTTATTCTAGCAATTGCTTCATATTTTAGCAAAGTCAGTTTTTATTAATACTACCCAATAAAACTAAGAAACTTTAAAGTCGGAATTCGACATTTCGATCCCTTACTCCTCTTGTATGATAGACGCACTACAATATATTTTTTTTTACGCGGAGCATTAAAAATATATGAAGTATATTGATGTATTATATGACTGGCTTATGCAAAATTTCGGAATCATTTGTAAATAAATCTTTTTGTACATTTTTTTGGTACCTTTCATAATAGCCAGTGATTATGTACTATTAACATTATATTTATCACTCTTCTCGTGTCAACACCTAATACAGTGTAAGAATCAATTCAATCCAAGAGATAAAAGCAACGAGTACCAAGACTAGAACAGCGAGTGCAACTACATCACCGACGAAATCTTGAATAAGTCGTAGAGCGAAGCCATCTTGATTGCTTCTAATACTCGAGTGTAGATGTCAGGTAAAGTCGCGCGGTGCTCCTGTGGTGCTTCCTATATACATGCCTAATTTTTAATTCAAATAATAAAATGTTAAATACATAATTATTAAAATGTTAAGCTATTATTCCAAATAACCTATTATTTAATAACCTTGAAAAAGCAACTGTGCAAAACACTAAAGTATATCAAACATATAACTTGTACTGTATGTTTAATGTCCGGGGGCGTCAATAACTGAAATTGCAGACCGGAAGATCTTTCCGCAAATGTGGGAATCAATACTTTAAAAAATGGGGGAAAGCGGGAAAACTTCAAAACTTACCACTTTTGATCGAATGATAAAACAAAATAAAAATTGATGTGTGAACCAGTCCTCACACTTGGCTTTAGTTGTAAAATTTTTAGTGATTTGAGAGTTCATGGGCATGGATATTGCTGGCGAGCTAATAGTGGCTGAACTGGATCCGTTTCGATCTATTTATACAGCTTTCCGGAAAAGTGCTCAGAATGAAGGAAACAACAGATAGAATGGGATGTCTCAAGGTTGGAGAGCATATCCTATAAATTTCTTACTTCGCGAAAAATATATGTGCAGTACAAACTAAATGCAAATGAGCAAACCATCGATTATATTCTGCGATTTAGAACAATGAGACACAGGTTCCAGTCAATATGTCATCAATGTTAGACAAAGAATACAAGAAAGTCTCGAAAAATATGTTGAATAAATCATCCTTGTCTTCTTGCGAGAACGTGACCCGAGAAAAAACCTTTAAACTGATCAAAGACTAGCTTCAGACCAAACGTTTTTTGTACTGCATCGTAGTATTATATACCAATTTGTATCCCAAATCACAATAAATTATCGTTACCTACAAATAAAAATTTACAGTGCATATTTCTTTACTAATCACTCGATCAAAAAAGTTCAGTCACTTTCTCCGGTATACTCGCAAAGGGCTAACGACAAAATACCCTCTATAATAGGACGTCGATCAAATGCGGATATCGTGTGCTAGTGACAACATTGCTTCGCCCTATAGCAAAGTCGATTAGCTCGACTATAGATGTTCCCTTTTCCAATACTGACATTGAAACTACCAAGAATGGTTTTTAAGTCATACTTGGAAGAGTTTTCAAACTTTCTTTCGAGTAGCTCAGACAAACTTCCTCAGTGTATCGTAGTGACTCGGAATATTTCACACAGAACTTGTTTTCTCTGGTCGTCTTCCACATTCGATGTTATTGGCTGTCTCCAAACGAAGTTATTTTATTTAGTAGCACTGTTACCCCGAAGGCGGGGCTCCCAACCTAGTTGGCAACTTCCTTGCTTGCAATCCTATTGCATAATTATTTATTATACTTATTAATTATAAGTTAATGCTACATGTAAGCAACTACTAAAGCTGAACGCTATTAGCAAGACCAACCTCAGATGGGAAAACGACTCAACGTGTCACATTTCGAGACAGATCTGGCTTAGGCTGAACATTAATATAGTGCCGAGTTGGTCAAGCTAAAACGAACACAGATCAGCTGCGTTGTCGGTGTTCTCACTGAACCCTGTCTTATAGGCCAACATGCCAAAAGACTTGGCCTCTTCTCCAATAACTTCTTCAGGAGCTGTAGGGACGAGGATGAGGAGGAAACCATCCTTCACATCCTATGCATTTGTCCAGCCCTGGCGCATAAAAGAATGTTCCATCTAGGGTTCCCCTTACTTGAAGACCTCGACGACCTGGCGTACTTAGGCGTTATGTGCATTCATCGCTTTATCAAAAGCTCCGGTTGATTTTGTTGGTTCCTGAGTGGCCTAATGGTTGATCCATGGTATCACAAAGGATCTTCGCTGCTCTAAGTGTGTTTGCATTTTCGTGCGGAAAGCCAACATAACCTAATCCTAGGTTGAGGCGCTAAGTATTGATATACCAGTAACGCACTGGTGAGAAACATGGTCCTCCCATTCCAGAAGTGATAATTTATAACAGAGACCAGGTACATTCATTTCTTGGTTTTTACTTATGAATATTGAGTTTACAGTCTGTAAGAATAATTTGCATGAGTTGTTACTTAACTTTTGCTTTACATCGCTTATGGGGCTTACACTTATAATGATCCCACAAAGGGATTTTCCCAACCTAGGCGTGAGACATCAGAACGCTATAGTAGGGTAAGGCACGATTACGATATCCGTGGCGCCACGATGTTTTGATGTTTTCTAGTAGATCTAGAGTAGACCCACTGAGCAAAAAATAATAAGTAAAATTTGTTGATACCTCGCTTAGTTTTCGAGATATCGAGCTTTGAATATTGACTTTGGACAACCAATATTTCAGTAGAAACTACCTTCAGTGTTGCCAAAAGTGGGTAAGTGGCGCGATTCATTTATTTAAACTCCGCTTTCCGGAGGTGTTAGCCGCTCACGCGACTTCGTCGCTCCGCTAAGGGTATGTTAGCAACTGTCAGGCAGGCGCCTAGGGCTAAGTCTAAGTTTGTTATATCCCCCTTTTTTGTAACAGAGATCTATAAGAAATTATCGTCAATAGATGGCAGCACTGAAATTAGTTTTTTTTTTATGCACTTCATACTCGAAATACACCGCGGCTATTGAAATATCGGTTGTCAAAAGTCGATTTTCAAAGTTGAATATCTCGAAAACTAATTAAGATATCAAAAAATTGTACTTAATATTTCTTGTTCAGTGCCTCGAGATCTATTAGAAAACATCAAAATATCGTGGCGCCACGGATATCGTAATATCCCCTAGGGTAATAACTGAGGATTTTCTGCTGCAGAATTAGCGTTTTAAAATATATAACATGAAATACATAATATCCATAAAGGAAACACGGCTACCCTGAATCAGGTCTGAATAAAGAAGAAAGGACGAATTATTCAAAGAAAAAACATTTCAGTGATGCCAAAATGCATATACATTAGGTTGATAAGGAATTCATTATAGTATAACTAAAGTAATAGATTAATAAAAGCAGCAAAAATGATAATCTAATTTCAACATCTGCTATACATAATTATTTTTCTAAATCAGACCCAAAGATACCGCAAAATTGTTGTTTTTCAATGCTGCAAGAAGCTCCATAACGGCATCTGCAACCATCTCGTCGTTGGAATGTGCTCCAGTTATATTTTTCCATCGTTGTGAGTATTTCGCATGTAATGGTACTTCACGTCAATGTTCTTCCTTCTATTGTGGTAGTTATTCGACGGTGCCGAGTGTATGGAACTCTGGTTATCGGAAAAAATGTTCACATCACACGCGTGGTTTAACTGGAGTTCCTTTTGAAAGTTTTACAGCCATAGACCTTCCTGTGTGGCTGAGCTTAATACCATGTATTCGGCTTTATAATACTCAGTATTATAGTTTTCTTGATCCAGTCATATTTTTCTATGTCTACGATTTCTGTGCACGAGCAAGCCCAAAAATGTATGACCTGGTCCAATATCTTCCTTTTGAAAGATTTTCATTCGATTTGCTTTTGAATTGTTTTTCATGTCTTTATTAATTGATAAAATCAAAAAATCACTCACATGACCAGAAACAATTAAGATATTTTTATCTTCAATGATAAAGTATATGCAGAGATCAACCTTTGATTGTTGCATATTAAGACTCTTCAGTTCATCATCGAGTTTTTAAATCCATACGCGGGAAGATTGTTTTAGTTCATAAATATACTTTTTTAATCGAAGTGCCTTACTGCCCTTCTTGTAATCTTCAGACTGATCAATGTAAACGTCCTCTTCAATGTCACCTTGTAAAAAAGCGGAAAAGGCATTGCATTTGCATTGCTAATGCAAAAAGGAAAGGTGAGAAAGTCTCGGTGTAGTCAAAAAGAGAAAAGTTTATCCACATCACGACTATAGTGGGATACACGATACAACCATCGTAATGACTTGTGTTGTATCGACATCAGCCCAATTGTTGTATGCAGCACACATTATACAATCTGCATCCGATTTACGTACAACCGGACATTTTATTCAGCCATTTCACACATATAAACCATAGTAGTAGTTTATAACAATTTAAATGTTCTATTTTGTTCTTTTCTTGTTCTTGTTCATAAATATCAAAATTAATTGCGCAGGGTAACAGCAACTGTGCAGCAACAAGGCAGCAGCAACGATGCAGTAGCAGGGCAACAGCAACGCTGTGTAGTTATTTTTTATTTTTTTGACATTTTTAAATTTACCCTATCCTACCATAATACATTTGTCGGACTTTGGATCTCATTTCGTTCTCTTTTGTTTTGGTATGTGAACTATTGGTGCATTTTGGTGCGACGTCGCTTTTTAGTGAAGTAAGATTTAACGCGTTCATTGCTGACCAACTGACTAACTGACAGTACGTTTTCGCATAGTCCTGCCACAAACATATGTTTAAAACGTTCCTGATGTTAATACCGACACTTGAATTACTTTTTTTTTTTTTATAATTTGCGCGCACTCAAAGGGTTATGAATACCTTTAACATGTTTACACAGAGTGCGGGCGTTGGAAAGGATGGACAGAGAGAGAGAGAGAAAGATTTTTGGTGTAGTGGTTCTTGAAGCTCAGTTGTTTATGCTTCAGCTGATGCTGATATCACCATTTGATTCAACCCTTAAAGTTTTGCTTTTCACAATGGTAGCCACATCGGTTGGAAAAGGGATAATATTCTGCAACCAATCCTTACACATTGTCATGTGCGCAGATGCGTCGGAGTCGATGTACCACTCGTCCATATTTTCCACTTTGGTCAATGAGGCTAAGTGCGCACTTTCACTTCTTCTTTTATAGTAACAATGTTTATAAATATGTCCATATTGTTTAGTAAGCTGAACGTTATTATTGCATTTTCTGCAGAGTAGCTCAGTGGTAGAGCGTTGGTTGCTAAAACCATAACTATCGCAGGTTCGTCTCCTGCCTCTGGAAAAATGTTTTCTTCTTTGATCAATTCTCCAAAAAATAATCATTCACATATTGGTTAGTTTCATAACACCAAGGACCTAGTTTCTTTTTCCAACTCTTATACCACAACATCGTCCACATCCACTTCTCATCGACCGTCATATCAATACTAGTAAGTTTATATGCAGCCAATTTGACTTTATTAAGATACACTTCAATTCAAGAGCGATTGGGGGTGGTAATGGTGTAGTGGTAATGTCGTTAATTGCCAGGCTAATTGTTCATGGTTCAAACCCTGATGTCAGCAAGCATTCATTTATTTCTCATGAAATAGGTAAAGTCAGTCCGATCAATTGCGAAAGCTTGTGTGAACACTACTGCTAAGGTAGTATTTAAATTAGTTGTGACCAATACACGAAGTGTACCTCACTACGTGTGAGGTTCCAAGTTCGTATCCTACAAAACACCAAAAAGTTTTTTCACAGTCCCACCTCTCGCGCTGGTCTGACAAACATCCGAGAGTATTGTTGTCTCGAAAAAGCTTCTCAAGTCGCCGTTCGGATACGACACTAAACTGTAGGTACCTTCCATTCGTGTGAAAAATATAACGCACACAACATGAGTGGTTGCGAGAAGCTAGGCCCTGGCACTTAATGAGCTGTAGCGCCAAATATATATTTTTTTTTCTGTAATACACGAAGTAGACTGACTTTCCTCGTAAGACCAGAATCGTCGTATGCAGCTTTAAAGTTATTCCAAACTTACTTGGCGGTAGTGGCGTCTTGAACATGCACATAAGTAAGGGGTCAATCAGCATAATCAATTTCGTTTTTGCCTTCTACATTTTTGAAGCATTCGTCTCTGCTTCCGTAACGTAATTCCAAGCTGCTCATGTTCCAGGTAATTCTGCACCGCGAACTTCTCGGAATCGTTGGTTTCACTTCCTCTAGGGCGATCGATTGTAGGTAAAACGGATATCTTTTACACGATGTTATTGCCAACAGAATTAAAAAAAAAATCGATTGAATCCCTCCACTGAAAATAAAGGAAATAGTTTTTATTATGCCCCATTCTCGTTCTATTCCTCGGCTGTGGTTATCTAAGCCCATAACCTGTAAACTACGACTAATCTCATCGGGTCTGACGAAAGAAGAAAGGAATGGCCAGACAATTTACTCAAAGGAAAAACATTTCTTTGATGGCAAATGGCATGGAATTTGGATTGATAAGGAATCCAGGTCCAGGGTGGACCTGGGCCTCAACCAACAAACCTCTCCATTCTGTATGGTTACGAGCCAGCTGCCTCCAGTTGCGCACGCCAAGTTGGTTGAGGTCCCCCCTACTTGTGTGCGCCACCTACGGCGAGGTCAACCCCTACTGCGCCGTCCATCCGCGGTGGATTCGAAGACTTTCTTGGCGGGAACGTTGGGCTCCATCCGCTCTAAATGACCCAGCCATCTTAGTCGCTGTATGTGAACTCTTTTGGCTAAGTCGATGTCCTTATATAGGCCGTATAGTTCAGCATTGTACCTTCTCCTCCACTCACCGTCTATGCAGATGGGACCAAAGATAGCTCGAAGAACTTTTCTCTCAAAATAACCAAAGACAACCTCATCCGGTTTTGGCAAAGCCCATGCCTCTGCGCCATACAGCAGGACTGGGATGATTAGTGTCTTATAAAGAGTTACCTTAGTAGTTCGAGATAGGGCTTTGTTACTCAATTGCCTTCTTAGTCCATAAAAACAACGATTGGCAAGAGTAATTCTTCGTTTGATCTCCCCACTAATGTCATTTGCGGAGCTCACCATAGAGCCTAGGTAGACAAAGTCTTTTACTACCTCAAAATAATATCTCTATTGTGGCGTTCTGTCCAAGACGCCGATGTTGAGTGTCCTTTTTTGTAGACAGCATATATTTTGTTTTGCTTTCATTGACCGCTAAATCCATCTTTGCTGACTCGATCTTAATACACGCAAATGCTCCGTTGACGGCCCGCTGAGTTCTTCTGCAGACTTGTAAAAGATTGTACTTCCGGTGTTGGCTTGTGAGTTTTGTACAATTCTCTCAAGTACTATGGTATGTTAAAGAGATCGCATGAAAGCGCATCACCTTGTCTAAGACCTGTCCTTACATCGAACGGTTCGGTGATGTTCTTACCGGCTTTGATGGAGCAGCGAAAGTTCTCCATCGTCATTCTGCGCAACTGGACGGGCTTAGTAGGGATGTCAAGACTAGACATGGCTCTGTATAACTCGTATCTACACAGGCTATCATAGGCAACTTTGAAATCGACTATAGTATATCTAAAGTAATAGATTAATAAGAGTAGCAAAAATGATAATCTAATTTCAACATTTTCACTTTATACAACCAAGTTATGTATTAGGAATTCAATTTTTAATTTAGTAAGCAAGTAGTACATATCTTATGATCGCTGCATTCGCCACTAGTTTCTTTTAACTTCATAATGCTTCTTCATTAGAAGAAGAAGGCTTTCTTAAATCTATGTATGTTTCGATAACTTTCAACATTGTAATGACTTGTAAAACTTGAAATAAAATAAGATTGAATTGAATTAAAAAAAAAAAAAAAAAAAAAATTGTTGGGTTATATCAATTATATCTTCAATTGTTTTTAATAAATGTATCGCAGACACTCTACTAATCAATGATTTTATAACATTTTCCACGAGATGTACATTTAATGAATAAAGTATATACATTTTCAGAATTATAATAGAACAGATGCTGAAATTCTGAAAAAGTACAGAGTTTCACCACCACTTCCTGTGGTAACATTAAATTTTTAAAAAGAATTTCTGTTACATTTTTGTCGAAACCTATATATATGCAACGGCTGCGCAGTACCACCCCGTTTCAAAACAACTCCAAATCCACCACCATTCAACATATTCCACCACTCTGTTTATCACACTATACGACTTTTAAAATCGATTTTTTCATCTCCCATAACAGCAAAAATTGTAACTCCACAAACCAAGTGCAAATATTTTATTATTTTCTACGAATTATAATATTATTAAAATACATTAAAGTATCGCTAATTTGTAGTTTGTATAGTACGTAGCTATAGTGTTTTAAAAATACTTTAAGTTACTGTAAGAGCACAAAAAGTGTCCTATTAAAGTCGCACGTCCTCTTATCAAATTGTTTACATGCCTATCGTGTGTAATACACCACTATGTAATTTTTATTCTAATGGAACTCATAAACAGGATGGCGAAGGGCTCCACGAATTAGAAACAATCAAAATAAATAAGTAAATCTGCGAAAAGTTTCTTCGCACCATAGTCACCCCGATTAGATAGAGAATTGCCCATCCCGACAATATGTCAAAACCACCGACAGATACCTCTGGCCTTGGTTACTCATACCACATGCCATCTGGTGGACTGTTTCTACGCCTCAAGAGCTCTCTATCGCAATTTAGCGATCTCTTTAGTGAGTTCAACAGGTACATTGCTCCAGCTTATCACCATGACCGTTGTGAGCGGTCCGTCCACATGCGTTTGTATTCCATGCATAAGCGAGAGTTCGTAATGGTCTTCCTGGGCTTCTTTACGTGTTTCGGACTGGGGATTGTCATTGGATTGGCAGGACCTCCCATTACCAGCACTTCACAGATTACAGATAAGTCCATCTTAGCTAACACATCACTAGCCAACGATACTAATATTTTGGGGACAGGACCATTTGCTATGAAGACACCCTTAATGACAACATATTCACAACAGTTATGGCTAATAGCAAAACTGGTGACCGATAACAATGATGGTTGGTATATTAAATGGATAAGAAATTATATAACTATCAAATAAATCGTTCGTGTCCTTACAGATGAAACTTACGACAAAAGTTTTCAGGTCAGTGTGGGTGTAGAAGGAATCACTTCAAAGCATACGCCTCTAAGTATTCTTTCGGAGGAAAATGTGCGAAATCGAACGCGGCATCTGCACTGTGAAAGAAACGATTGTAAGGAGTTTACTGTGGTCCATTTGGGATTCATTGACTACGCGCACTACATTATTACCGTGAAATTTTTTGGACTAGAGTCATTCCACCAGAAGTATACCATCAAGCAAATTACTTTTTTTGTAAGTAGACTTGAGGAACTTTTTAAAATGTCTAATGGTTGATGATTCTCTCCTAGTTTAAGACGTATAGTCCAGAGTTTACGCAGATCGAGATCTGGTTCCGTTTTATATTCTTGTTGTTTACATTTATTGTTATAGTAAGTTGAAATAACATTCATTGGACTATGATTAACCATTTATTTATTTTAGATCTGGTATGCGCATACATTGCGAAGATATCCGATAATAGATTGGTCCATCGAACAGAAGTGGATGTCCATTTTGCTGCCTTTGCTGCTGTTATATGATAGTAAGTAGATATATGGCTGTTCGTCTGCGAGCAGTGCCTAAGAACTTTAGGTGGATATGATTTATACGTGAAGTTTTGGGCAATACGTCGTTAGTGAGTATGGTTTTTTTGTTGGCAGCATATCTTCGCTTCTACTTTTTTGATGCCAATTCGTTCTACATTTTTGATGCCAATTTCGTCCCCTCAGTCGAATAGTTACACTGACTTGATTAAGGTACTTCTTGAAGCGTAGGCTGATGAATTTATATTTAGCCTGTATAGTTAAACAAGACATGGTATATTACAGCCCAGTCCTAGTTAGGGACTAACCAGTACATCGTCATAGGATTTTATAGGCGATGTTCATGTGGCCTATTTCAGTTTCAATATATTTAACTAGTTGACCCCCGTCGTAAACGACGAATATTTTTACAGGATTTAATGAGCAGAAATACAATATAAAATAGTAAAGTAACTTTGTGAATTATATTTACCAATAAAATCTCAGTGTAGTTAAAAGATTAAATGTCTACTTCTGTAGATGAACAATTCGCTATTCATATACTCCCTTTAATCCCACTGTGAAGTAAATTGCTATAAAAAATGTTGCTACGAGTATAACTTTCAGTCAATAGTTTATTTTTTATTAGGAAATTAAGACTTCTAAATACACAACAATTTTTATTTTCTCATTTTTTCCTGAAACTATTTTTTAATTTTCGTTACGACGAACTCGAGACATTGCCACATACAGTTGCCCATGTGCAATGCTTGACTCTTAAGATTAAGACCAACTAAATTAAATGTTTGGCTTTTATTTATTGTCAAAGAAAAGGCCAATGTGATTGGAAATTTTCTTCGCTTGAACTCAAATGGTAGTTCAAAATCACCTGCCATAGTTAAGTCTCTTTTTGGCAGAATGACTTTGTGGTTAATGTTGCTGCCTGCTTCAATGGTTCATTCTATGGTGTGTCTACCAAGTTGTTCTACAATTAAATGTGTACCATTACGAATTCCTTTTTTAATATTTTTCAAGAAAATAGCTCCCATCCAAGCGAAAGCGTAATTTATTGGGCGGCATACCTTGAGGCGTCAACGAATTTAAAAACTATTCGGAAATTTTCATCGACGCTGATATATCTCTGGTGTCAGGTATTAAGGGATTAAGCCAAAAAATGGCAAAAGGGTTGAAGCCAGTTTGTTTTCTTTTCGGATTGGTATTACCCACTTAAGTCTAGCGCAACGGATTGCTATAGTATTATAATTAACCGACATTTCCTTCTGGTGCACATCATGTTTTCGTTGTATGCGCGGCTTTTTGTTTGACAGATCTTAAAGTTTAAAACAAAAAAATTTAATTCAATCAGAAGTCAATCAATCTTACTTTCAACCCTTTCAATTGTTGTGGCTAAATAAAATTTTTTGAAAACATCCAGCTTGCTCACATTTCGTTGCACTTCTGAGTAATTTTTTAATTTGTTTTTTAAATTTACTTACTTAAGTTGGATTGTTTTTTAATTCGTACGCATCCATTTTTGTACCGAAAATTAGCTGCGTAACTAATTCTCGATTTAGATGGCACTTAAAAACACGCGAAAATGTCAACTGTATTGCAAGAGAAGCAAAACTTGCGAGGGATATACAAACACCTTCACGGCTAGCTATTTCGCTGCAACTTTGTTGGCGTTCTTTTCACATTATATCACTTATAAACGGTTACTATAGTTACGCGAAAGGGAAAGTTAATCAAAATATGAGATGTGTGCCGAGAAAAGAATTACCTACATCAACCTATAATAACAGTAATTTTGCTTACTTAGTTGCAATACAACCGGATTCTAGTTTAAAAATGTATTTAGCAGTTGGTTCCTTGTACCTAATTGTTTCGAAAAAATAATCAATAATATAATGGACTCCATATAAAATATAAATGGTCGCACGTACTTGCACCTGTACATACAAATTTTTAATTTTCCCAAAACTTGGTATACTACGTTGTTCTATATGTCAGACGTTGCTCAGATATTAAATTTGAAATAGTCAATTAAAGTACCGTTGTACGACTTGATATCCCAACTGATAGCATGCGTCAAAGCTAATCCAAATATGAAATTTGAACAAATTTTCGTTTTTGAGAAAATCGGCTTTTAGCAAAATCGGCCCTAAGTAAAGTAAGTAAGTTTTTGCGGCTAGAATGCAAGTTCCAATTCTGTCTCGGGGTATAAGCCCACAGACTCCAGATATGAAGTTTTAAGCAAATCCGCTGAACCGTGTAGGCTCCAGTCCTAGGTACAGACGGACAGACAGGCCCTTATAGGTACAAGTAAAAATACAATAATAGTAAAACAACATAACAAACAAACAATTAAAAGTCTAAACAAACAAACAATTAAAAGTCTTGAAACCTTTCACTTGCCTACGAACAGCATATCAGCAATGGCTTCCAATATCTTTTTGAATTTGTAATAAGCGCTGTGTGTGAAAAGGATAAGCATATAAAGTATAGTCGCTCATACTCATACTCAGTGCAGTTGTTTACAATTTTTGATTTTGGGACATTGGGATTGGTATAGTGAATAAAAATGCAATTAGGTCCTGTTATGTTTTAGAAAGACGAGTGATATAAGATATGGACGTGAAAGGTTGGTATTGGTGGCCGAAAGTGTTCAATAGTAATCTTTTCGTTCGCTGCGCTATTAAATTGAATAGAATAAAGTAAGTAAAATTAACAGAATCTTATAAGGCTCGTAAGACTTTAACATCCTTTACACAAATAGAAAAACGGTAAAAGATAGTTAATAAAAAAAAGGAAGAAAATACATAAAAAAAATATAAATAAAGATAAATAAAGCTAAAAGTACATTCAAAGAAATTTAATCCTATGCAGAGTCCAAGTGTTTAAAAGAGAGTTTTTAAATTTTTTTGTATTTTCCATTCTTCTTAGGTTTGTAGGCAGAGATCCACAGTTGAGTAACCTGAGCAAAAATTGACTTTCCGATACAAGACACGATTACCTTGGTTGAACTAGCATAAGCGATCTGCGCGATTGGAAAAATTCTAGCTATTCTGGTTAGCTCTTCTTTATAACATGGTTTAAGAGTCATAATGATCTGTATTTTATGAAGCTATCGAAAGTACATCCTACAATTTGAAAATGCGGAAACATGATCACGTACTCATAGATTAAATATATAGCGAGCAGTATTTTTGTATGTAGCGTTAAGTTTCCTCCTACTCTTACAGCCTGTGTTGCAGAAATGTTCGTACTCGTATAACAAGACTGGCAGAAGAGGCGTTTTTGCTAACATGAAATCATTTGTTGGTGTGAAGTGCAGTGTAACCAGTAGGTAGGCAAGGTTATTTCTTTTCTCGCAGAGCATATGGTACTTGTATTCCAATTAATCAAAAACTGTTTCCATGTCTGTCACCATCTGAAAGTATAACTATTTTTAATTACATTTCTATACATCTGAGTTCTATGCTCTCGTTGCTTAGTTTGACATACAAATTCTCCATAAATTTCCAATAAAATAGTGCTCTCGCCGTCAAGATCTTGTGGCTAATGTGGGTCTAAGATTAAAAGTTTTGCATGTCGATAATGCCGCTTTTACAGATTTCTTAAGCTTGGCAGTTTTAAGACGTGCATTTGACATCGCATGAATATACATATAGCAATACCTGAATATATAGCAATACCTTTCATAATTTTTGTACTAATTCGTTTCATTTCCTCTTTTTCAGATCCCTTCTTCCCTTTGATATTTTTAGTAAGCTCATGGATCCCGGGAATGCTAGATGCAGTTCTGCAGGCGACATTTCTTTGTGCCCTGTTAATGTTTTGGCTATGCATCTACCATGGACTGCGGCAGAACGAGCGACGTTTTGTGCGGTTCTATTTACCTAAAGTAATCGTGGTTTTACCTATTTGGCTGTGTGCTATTGTTTTAGCAACGTGGGAGAAGTGCAACGAGTTAAAAGACCCAACATATAGTCATTTTGTTGACACCAAGAATTATAATGTAATGTTTCAGAAAAAAAAAAAGAATCATAGTTCCGCCAATACATATTACTATTGAATTCTTTTCTTTTGCAGGGATTCAAATTATTTTTCTATATCGCTGGTATTATGTATGTCATGTATTTGTCCTTGTTGGTTCTTAGAGCATACACTGAACTACGTTCAATGCCATATTTTGGTAAATTTAATGCTTCATAGTTTAACCTAATATAAACCTTTCGATTTTTTAGATATGCGGTTAAAGTTTTTAACATTGCTTATGTTGTTCGTCCTTTCGATATCAATTACCGTTACAACCTGTCGTTTCGGTTTTGGAATTTTAGAAGATAACTTTGTCGCCTCACTGAACACAACGTATCATAGTTCGGCACAATTTATGTGCTTTTACGGACTTTTAAATTTTTATTTGTATACGATGGCGTATGTGTATTCACCGAACGGCCGTGTATCATTAGGTAGGTATGACAACAAAAATATGTCATCTATATCCATATTGCATTAAATATTCTCTCTTAGAATTGGCTGTAACGAAGGACAATCCAGCATTTTCAATGATAAACGATTCAGACGAAGAGGTTGTTTACGGGTCGGAAGACGAGTCAAGGCGTCCCTTAAATTCGGGTGGGAAAAACGATTATGATAGTGACTGAACGGAATTTAAACACATGTATTAAAAAATGAATTTGTTTTTAACATTTCTTGGTTGTTGCATTGTGAGAGAGAAAAGTTGAGTGTTATTTGAAGAACCATTGTGCCGTTGCGTAGTAATTTGCTAATTTTGACATGCTACTTAAATGGAAAAGAGAAAAACAAACGAACGATAACAAGAAACAATAAAATTAATGGAACTAAGAAATAATAAAATATGTACAAAACACCAACAGAAAATCAACTTTTAAATGGGCTCTTGCTTTTTGTTCACTTTGCATTGTTTATTAATCATTTACATTTAAATTGTTTACCACGAATGTAACAACATATCAATTGCAGATTGAGGGCGGTATTCACCGACCAATCTTAAACTAAGAGCTTCATAAACCTATTCACCAACCAATATTAGTGCAGATTTATTAGCGGTCTCAACCACTCTTAAGTTAAGAGAGCTCATAACTTAGGAATTTCGAAAATTATCGAAATCAGCTGTGAACTGTCACTCAGACCAAACAAAGGACAGACTGCATTGGCGTAATGCAAAAGAAGAAATGCTGGGAGCAGTTAACCGACGTATTGAATGCCTCCAGCATTTCCGTCAAAAGAACTGCCAACCAAATAAAAAATAAAATGTGCCTTGACTAATTGTGACTAAAATCAGGAAAATACAATGTTTTTTTTACCATTTCTCCCAGTTCGAAAGAGAGTTCGGAAACTCATTTTAGAACCCGTTTGGAAATCGGAAAATTAATTTTTCGCATATTCTTTAGCATGGACAAAAACCTATTAGTGCTTGGTGAATACGTAGCAAAAATTTAAAATCGATTTAAGAGCGCTTGATAATTACCGGCCTGAGTATAAAGACTCTGATCCCCGTCTGTCCATGTTGTCACCTCTTATGTTATTATGACGTGAAATCTTTGAACCGATAGCCTAATTAGGCAAGTTCATCTCTACATTGTTTCACAGCTTAGTGTATATTCCAGACTCGCCTTTCACAGATACCTTTTTTTTTAATTTTACTTTAAAGCTGCATTATACTTATTGAAAGACACTGAAGAAGCGGCATTTCTCGTGAATTTTCATTCTTAAGTAGAATTTAGCTTGGTGAAATACTGCGCGCTTAATTGTAGAAATTTTCTCACCTACAATTTGTTATTCCTTTTGCATATTTAAAAGTAGATGTCGTTGAAGAATTAGTTAATATCAAATGAGTGATATATATTATATTGACAAACGGCAATGCAGAGCAAGTAACCGAAAATAAATGTTTCGATTGAGGTAATTTTTAAGAAAGTCCTGAGTAGGCCACCCATAATATTTAGCTGACTACGGATGAGAATTTTCGCTCAGACAAAAGAGTAAGACTCAAAAAAATAGTCTTTATTCTGTGGTTGACCAGCAGTATTATTACTCCTTCAATAAACGACTTGTTCGCATAATATTTCCTTTAATAAAAAAATGTATACTTGAAATAGTTATCTGATGTATAGTGTATGAAAATGGGAGTGAAAATAGTGTTTGTTCTTAAGTTTAAGCTAAAATTCGTTTTTTATTCCCTGCATATCTCGAATTTAGCCATTTTTCACCTATTTTGAATGAGGAAATTGAATGATGCTGAATGGGATCAAAAATAGTGTGTGCATTCACTTTTCAGTTCGAATACGATCCATTGTCTAAAGCGCTTTATGTAGAACGAAATATGTATTGTTCGCAGTGGCGACGCGTGAGTAAAAAGTGTATGCGTTCAGTTAAAGTTAAAGTGCTTGTTCTTTTTGTTTTTAATGCATTTTTATTATGTAATTCAGGATTTCTTAAAGCTAAACAAAAAACACTTAAAACTAACTGTAGAACTAAGGAAATATTTTTACAAAAGTTACATTTTTTGTGATATACGGATATGTACTATGTACACTAAAATATTACTTATATTCTAAGTCCAATCTTCTAGATTTGTTCAAAAATATTTGAATGATATTTTCATAGAAAAATTCTTCCAACTGTTTTTCTCTCAAAAGCTTTTTTTCAATGGTAAGCATTGAAAGATCCGTCAGTCTATTTTGCACTATTGTTGTTCTTGAATAAGTTTTAATTCTTTTAAGTGTCGAGAAAGATCTATCCACTGATGATGTTGTTAAAGGAAAAGTTAGTACAAGTTTACACAATTTGAATATTTCTGAAAAAACTGAAATCAGATCTTCTGTTAAAAGTTTTTCAAAAAATTGGTTAAGAGCAATATTTTTAAATTCTTGTTGTTTATAAATAACAAAAAAATCATTTTTTTAAAGTAAATATATCAAAGAATTGACCATAATGAACTGTTAAGTTCATTTAAAAGAAGGTTAGGAAATTTTGTTGCTTATTCCTTAAACTTGTTTGTATCAAGCAAACCAACAAATTTGAGTTCTTTTAAATCTGAAAACCTGGTCACTAGTTGTTCAATTATTGTGTCAATGATTTCAAAAAACAGTCTTCTGTATTCTGTTTCTTCATCAATTCCATGTCGAACTCGATATGATGACACAATACTATCTAACTGCTTTGTTTCACAAAAATATTCATTAAAATTATCTCTCAAATTACAAATATTTTCTTTTGTTTTTTCAATAAATTTTAAACAATATGTTATGTTAAGGAGTTTTTGTTTCTAAAACATTATACAAAAAATCAGTCAAAACAAATATGGAACTAAATATTTTAATTAGCAGTTGCGATTCAAAATCAAATAAAAATTGCAAGAAACCTTGTGAGGAGTTGACTGTATTGCAATCCCAAGATGCATCATTGTCGTTTTCGTCGAAAACAAGCTGCGAGTTATATCTTCACCTTGTCGGTGCTGCTTTAGGGAATCGCTTATGTACTATTGCGTCCAATAATGCACATCTTTTTGTTGATTGTGAAAAAAAGTTGGACATGCTTGTTAGTCTCTCGAAAAATCGTCTGCATTTGGGATTGTACTTTAAAACTCCCTGAAGCACTAAAGTCAGCCTGTGTGCTGCACAATGAATAAATCTGACACTCGGAAAGACCTGTTTCACTCTAGATTGTGTACCAGACAAATTTCCTGACATAACTGTTGCTCCATCATACGTTTGGCAAAACTAGTTTTTCACCGCAATTAAGTTCATTTACTAATTTGATAACATGTTCGGCTAGGCTTTCAGCAGACTTGTTGGAGCTAACATCAGAAAGCCCAAGAAATCGTTCTTCAATATTTCCTCCCTTGGAAACGAAACGTACCATAGTCGAAAGTTGGGACTTCTTACTGTTGTCTGATGTTTCATCCATTAATACAGAAATAAATGTACACTCTTGTATTTCTTTGGCTATTGCACTTGAAAGTAAAGTACTCACTGCTGCGATAATGTAATTTTGAATATCACTTGAAGTTCCACGAAATATTGTCGACCCTTCCAAATGGTTAGAGAGGACAGGGTCATATTTGGCCAAATACTTTAAACACTCCCTATAGTTTCCCTGGTTAAGTGAATCCCCTGACTCGCCATGTCCTCTAAATGGAAGTTCTAACTGTCCCAATAAGCATGTGGTGTCAATAAGCCTTTTCATTACCTCATGACTTTTTTTCACTTTTTCGTTATGCTTGCTTACACTTATTTGTTTGCCTTTGTCTAAAAGCAGATCCGCCCTTACTTTTCCAAATGTTTTGAATGCATAAAGTGAATCAATATGATAGCACGATTTCAAATGTTTTGCGTAACTGTCACTTAAATGATTTAAATCCGAAAATCCAAAGAAATTCCAAATGTTTTTGTCCTTTTTCTGTCTAAACAACAAACACGGCCAGCAGAACAACTAGTTTATATTTTGGCAATCAGTAATGTATTCATATTTTTTATATGTTTCTGGGTGAAAATGACGAATGGTTTCTTTAATAACACTTTTTTTTTTGTTGCACAATTTTGTTGTCAAGTTCGGCAGCAGGGGAGTTGGTGTATCTGTTGCTATTATTGTTGATTTTTCTCTCGAATTCCATTTCGAAAAAGGTTTCTTAATTAATTTTTCATTTATGCAATCACAACTGTTTTTATTTATAACTTTTTCAGTATTAGATGCCATTTTTTAAGTTATAAAAAGCCGCAAATTACAAAAAACAGCTTTGCCACTAAAATTATAATCAACTTTGAGATGATTTTCCTTTTCACACCTCCACTCAAAATAAAAACTCAAAGTTAACTCAATCTCCTATATAAATTTCCAAATTTGAGTTCTTTTAAATCTGAAAACCTGGTCACTAGTTGTTCAATTATTGTGTCAATGATTTCAAAAAACAGTCTTCTGTATTCTGTTTCTTCATCAATTCCATGTCGAACTCGATATGATGACACAATACTATCTAACTGCTTTGTTTCACAAAAATATTCATTAAAATTATCTCTCAAATTACAAATATTTTCTTTTGTTTTTTCAATAAATTTTAAACAATATGTTATGTTAAGGAGTTTTTGTTTCTAAAACATTATACAAAAAATCAGTCAAAACAAATATGGAACTAAATATTTTAATTAGCAGTTGCGATTCAAAATCAAATAAAAATTGCAAGAAACCTTGTGAGGAGTTGACTGTATTGCAATCCCAAGATGCATCATTGTCGTTTTCGTCGAAAACAAGCTGCGAGTTATATCTTCACCTTGTCGGTGCTGCTTTAGGGAATCGCTTATGTACTATTGCGTCCAATAATGCACATCTTTTTGTTGATTGTGAAAAAAAGTTGGACATGCTTGTTAGTCTCTCGAAAAATCGTCTGCATTTGGGATTGTACTTTAAAACTCCCTGAAGCACTAAAGTCAGCCTGTGTGCTGCACAATGAATAAATCTGACACTCGGAAAGACCTGTTTCACTCTAGATTGTGTACCAGACAAATTTCCTGACATAACTGTTGCTCCATCATACGTTTGGCAAAACTAGTTTTTCACCGCAATTGAGTTCATTTACTAATTTGATAACATGTTCGGCTAGGCTTTCAGCAGACTTGTTGGAGCTAACATCAGAAAGCCCAAGAAATCGTTCTTCAATATTTCCTCCCTTGGAAACGAAACGTACCATAGTCGAAAGTTGGGACTTCTTACTGTTGTCTGATGTTTCATCCATTAATACAGAAATAAATGTACACTCTTGTATTTCTTTGGCTATTGCACTTGAAAGTAAAGTACTCACTGCTGCGATAATGTAATTTTGAATATCACTTGAAGTTCCACGAAATATTGTCGACCCTTCCAAATGGTTAGAGAGGACAGGGTCATATTTGGCCAAATACTTTAAACACTCCCTATAGTTTCCCTGGTTAAGTGAATCCCCTGACTCGCCATGTCCTCTAAATGGAAGTTCTAACTGTCCCAATAAGCATGTGGTGTCAATAAGCCTTTTCATTACCTCATGACTTTTTTTCACTTTTTCGTTATGCTTGCTTACACTTATTTGTTTGCCTTTGTCTAAAAGCAGATCCGCCCTTACTTTTCCAAATGTTTTGAATGCATAAAGTGAATCAATATGATAGCACGATTTCAAATGTTTTGCGTAACTGTCACTTAAATGATTTAAATCCGAAAATCCAAAGAAATTCCAAATGTTTTTGTCCTTTTTCTGTCTAAACAACAAACACGGCCAGCAGAACAACTAGTTTATATTTTGGCAATCAGTAATGTATTCATATTTTTTATATGTTTCTGGGTGAAAATGACGAATGGTTTCTTTAATAACACTTTTTTTTTTGTTGCACAATTTTGTTGTCAAGTTCGGCAGCAGGGGAGTTGGTGTATCTGTTGCTATTATTGTTGATTTTTCTCTCGAATTCCATTTCGAAAAAGGTTTCTTAATTAATTTTTCATTTATGCAATCACAACTGTTTTTATTTATAACTTTTTCAGTATTAGATGCCATTTTTTAAGTTATAAAAAGCCGCAAATTACAAAAAACAGCTTTGCCACTAAAATTATAATCAACTTTGAGATGATTTTCCTTTTCACACCTCCACTCAAAATAAAAACTCAAAGTTAACTCAATCTCCTATATAAATTTCCCATTTCGTTCATATTCTTCTAGCACGAATAGAACGTAAAGGTACATAATTACTCATGATTTTGTTTTTACTACACACCCAACACACAACGACCACATATACTACCTACCTCCTACAGTACCTACACGTGGCCTATACCTACAAATTTTCCATATCCGCATGAAAGGTTGACTTGAGTAAAACTCACCCCTTTTGCTTGACTTCGTTCACAGCTAAGGTGAACGAGTTTGTTGATACGATGTGCGTTACATTTTTTTTTTTGCATCTATTTTTGAGGGATACATTTCGTTTTCAACTCAACTGAACGAGTCGAATGAATGGAAAGCATTGCTGTCGCAGGTTAGTATTTTGTTCTATTATGAATTATGATTTGGCTCAAGTGCACGAGGGGCTGGCACGAGTTGGGAAATACACTGAGAAATTGACTGAAGTTAGGACTTAGTGGAAACACATTTTGTGGGTGGTTGATGCCAGTTAAGAAAATTACTTGTATAGAAACAAAAATATTGTTCTCTGAAAGTTAGGCGTTCATGAACGAAATGAACAATAGGACGCGTCGCCACTGATTGTTCGTGATTGGTGTGAGGAATAAAACTTAATGTGCGTAGTCAGCCACATATGCAAATTTTATTGTAGATATAGGAACTTTGCTAGTTAACTACCATCCTTTGAAAATATTTTAGTGTGCAGTGATAGATATATATGTAGATAAATATAATGTTTTATTTTTTCTTTAAGAACTTACAAAATTGGTTTTGTAAACATCGTTTATGCGTGGCTGTGTCGTCTGTACTTATTTAAATTAGTGTATTTATTTAAAATATAGCGGAGAAGAGTAGCTGCATAGTTCGAGAAGTTATCGTAGCCATATACTCCATATAAGTTCCAAAATATATTGCTAAGAGCCAGGTTTAGCTTACGTTTTGTTTGTAGACTGACTTCGCAACAAATTGTGCAACCATGTCTTCAGATGTTCATAATCATTAGTGGATTTAGCATAAAAATTCCACAATTTCCTGTACAACAACTTCTCCTTCTAATCTTCTTCCAATTTTACAAACCTTTTATAACGCGGCAACCCAAAAAAATATAAAAAAAAACTTCAAAAACTCGAAAAGAAACAAATATTTCTTAAAGAAATCTTGATTTTTTATTAACCAAGAAAAATTACAGAAAAAAATGTTTGAACTTCTTTTGCCACTTACGAGAGCACTCTGCGAACGCACCCAATGGAAATCACTCAACGTTTGAACAATTTTGACATTTCGTCGTGTCTCTATTTCTGTTTTCTTTGCTAATTCCACTTTTGACATATTTTTGGTGTTGCTTGTTCCTGCAGTTGAATTGAATTGAATTTCAGTTGGATTTTAACGGTTGCCATTATCGGGTCTTCTCTGTTGAAATTCCACACGTGTCTGTTTACGGGGAAATTTTTTGTATTCACTTCATTATTGGGATATTATTTGTGATATTGCATTTCGAAAAGGGAAATTCTATATTTTCCTTCTAATTGGATTTTGTTTAAAAAAAAGAAAAGAAAGAATTTTCGATGTAAATTCAATTAACGTCGGTTTTGCATCAATAAATTCGGAAAGTGCAGTGTTTAGCTTGATTAAGAAAAAAAAAAAAACGACTGCCATTGCGCAAAGGGATTACTGCCAGCAGAAGAGGAAATAAAAATCAACCTCTGGTGCTTTTGTGATTATTTAACCAATAGTGTGACTTCCAGCCTCGCAACAATCAACAGGTAGGTGTCAAAAATATTTCAGCCGGTTTTTCACTTCTCTGCTTCCATATGGACGTGGAAAAGCTATAAAATCGAGGCTCAGGTGGCTCAAACAATTGACATTTTAATTCAGCGGTTTGCATTCCATAAATCCAAGTTCCAAGCTGGCATTTGGAGCGACGATCGTCTGCTTCCTACCTGATCCTCCTCTCTACCTGGTTCCTTCTCTTTTCTTCTCTCGCTGCGTTATTAAAGGGGAAATAAAATGGAAAATATTTTTTTTTTTCATCGGAATTTACCGGTGATTAATTAATTGGTTGCGTTTGTGTTGGAGATTTGAACGAAAATCGATTGAAAATTAAAAAAAAAAAATTCACGGCGACGTCATTGTCGTGTCACACTCACGGTTCAGTGGAGTGGTGTAGCTCCATATACGTAAGGCTGTCATTCATCCAAGCACATGCCTGTAGGAGATTACACTCATTGCTGGAGTTACCGGGAGTTACCCTTCTAGGGCTAGTGAAAGGGGAAGCAGTCACGTAGAACTGAGGTAGTTCTCCTCCCTCCGGTCAGTGTTATTTTCGTAAAACACTAATTTCAAGAGCACGGCCGAAGAGTTTGTTGGTGATGTACTGTTTAGTTGAGGATGGTTACGATTCTTGTTGTATGTACTTCGAATATTTTGGTGATATGGTTATAGCAAAACGTAACTCGATTGCGGGGTAAAGTTGAGTTAATAATGAGAAACATAACAAGAATTCGATTCAACCTGTGCTTGATGACTACATATGTATGTATGTACATTTAAGCCAAAAACAATGGGACTGTGACATTGTCAATTAATGGAAGCGAATTAGTTTGCTGATAATGTTTTGCTCAATCTATATATATATAAGTATATACTAATGAAGGTGCATGCACGTCGAATAAGAAGTTCGAAGATCCGTGGAAGCCTTCACGTCAAGGAAAACATCTTGAGAAAAATAGAGCGCGACCGGCACAGCTGGTATTGCCACGTTCAAAGAAGAGATCATTTGAACCCTGTTAAAAAGGCAATATCAATTAACGTTCCAAAGACATTGTGGGACAGGAGAGGTAGGCCTATAAACGCCTGGATCACACAAATGCAACGACACCAGCATTTGATTTGCCTCAATAACCAGGTGATCCAAAATCGCATGCCTGTCGATATTTTCTGAGGTCAAATAGGCGAATCCCACAGGCGGATCAGTAGAAATGCAGTGAAGTGGGAGGATTATGATCTCTTGTTTTCGGATCATAACCTCGCCGAAATAGGAAGAAAAGAAGGTGCATGCACATTTAATTAACTAGCAATAGAGCTTATCAACGGACTGAATCTCTTTAAAATGTCAGTAGGTATACGGGCTGGTGAACAAGACTACGCTTCTGCGATCCCAAAATTGGTTGTAAGACACAAGTGGTCCAGTATCATACCAACGAGTAGTTTTTGGTCGATCGAAGGTTCGGTATCGAACCACAATATTGCCGAAGGTTCATTTCTCACCGTAGCCGCACACTGAGAACATTGATCTGTCTTTAATGTAAATATTTACGGCACCAAAATATAACATCCTCATACATATACAGTGAACGGCAAAAGTATTCGTAATTTGGTTTTACCTACCTTTTAGGTGATACGAAACAATTTCTTTTTTAAGTATATTCTTCAATGTTTATTTTTCTTATCTATTAGCTATTCATTCTCCACATTTCTACAAGAAATATACTAATTATTTGTATTTCTAACTAAAATAACAATAAATAACCAAAATTCACCACTTTCGCACGACGCAAAAGTATTCGTAAAAATGTTTTTATTTAAAACTGAAACTAGCTACGAATCTAAAATTATGATTTCAGTATCTGGTTGGATACCCCCTTTCTTTTAGAATCTAAAATAAATAAATAAATATTTGGCGCAACAGCTCTTTAAAGTGTCAGGGCCTAGCTTCTCGCAACCAGTCATGTTGTGTGCGTTATATTTTTCACACGAATGTAAGGGACCTACAGTTTAACGCCGAATCCGAACGGCGATTTGAGAGCTTTTTCGTGACAACAGTACTCTCGGATGTTTGTCAGACGCTCGCGAGAGGTCGGACCGTGAAAAAACTTTTTGGTGTTTTCTGGGATTCGAACTTGGAACCTCATGCGTAGTGATCCGACACACTAACCACTTACGCCACGGCGCCCACTTTTAGAATCTCCTTCAGTATATTTAGCATTAAATGAAAACACTTTTGAGTCCGTTTTTCTGCAATATGGTCCCAAGCGTCCTTTAAGGCCACTTCTATGTTAAGGTCTGTTTTTTTTCCTTATTTCCCGTGCCAAATAAGCCCAAAGATGTCTCATGGGAGTTAGGTCCGGAGACTGAGGACAGTTGTACAGCAGCCACAAACTGGTATTAAGTCCGATATGCTTCAGGTCGCTATCTGGTTGGAATTGATAACTATCCGGAAGCCCTAATTTCATAACACTTGGCAGATTGTCTTTTAAAATATTTCTATAATAGTACTGATCCACCAGATCTACCAGAGTGAACATTGTAAAATATTTAGCTTCAAATAATAGTTCTGCTCATGTAAACACACTGATTAGAGTCACCAAATCCATAATACTTTCGAAGATTGATTACCGACTGGTAATCTACGGGAAATGTTCCAAATCATCGTTGCAAGTTATCAAACCATCATACCACGCAGCTGCCCGGATTAGTCTAAAAGCGTTCAGGACAACCCCAATTAAAAATATTTTAACAGAAGGGGTTCTCCCCTGCCCCCGAATACTTCACCTTACTTTTGATCCCTAAGATTGCTGCATCATACAAATCGCCCATAACTATAGACGTCAAGAAAGCTCTTAATCGGAAAAAAATAGCAAAATCTCCATCGGCTATCTCCAACGCTATCACATTCGCCAGAAATTTAGACATTCCACTAACCATTCCAAAGAGCTGTAATGCACCCGTCCTGGTTACTAAAACAAGAATATTTTATCGCAGATCTCATAACTCTTCCGAAAGATTCAACTAACGGCGAAGTGTTCAAAAAACTGTTCAAAGAAATCCAACACTGACATAAACACCTAAATTGGCATCTAGTTTTCACGGACGGATCGAAAAGTGAAACTAGTGCAGCATTTGCTGTTGTTGACGAGGAAAGCAATATCATATCAAAAGGGCTACCTGCCAGAATTTTCATCAGTACTATCAGCCGAAGCCTTAGCAATCCTCCGTGCCACAGAAACATTATCTGATAAGAAAACTCATCTGTACGGATAGCATATCAACAATCGAAGCGATTAAAAATATCAACAACAACACACCTATCATCGAAAATATACGGGACATCCTCATCGCAAAAAAACACTAAAATAAAACTAGTCTGGGTACCAGGACACGTCGGCATCCAAGGTGACGACGAAGCGGACGCTGCAGCAAGACTTCCTGCAAAAGAACCCCTTATCACATTTTACACCAATAATAAACAACAACGCGAATGACTAAATGTTTTATACGACTTCGCCTAGGACACACTAGGCAGAGGCAGAGTGGGCCATCCTGCCACCCAGAAAAACCCCGGACCACATGGACCGGTGAGTTTCAGTGCGCGGTGGGGTGGCCCGTTCTGGTTCCCTTATTTCTTATTTATAAAAAATAAAAATAGCCGAAAGCCCTGGTAGCTAGTGCTGTAGTTGTAAGTTAAAACGTACATTTTTTTTTACATTTTAATAAACATTAAATAAATAAAAAAATAAAAATAATATCAATAAATTTTATTGTACCAGCTGCAGATACTGTCATACATCCCCACAAAGCTACCCAACTGCCATCATGTTTTACAGAGCCGGCCATGTTTTTTGGACAAAGCTATATTCTTTCTTCTCTATAAAATAACTTATCCACCTCATCGTATAATGCTGAATTTCGTTTCGTTCGAAAATAGATCTGCATTGCAGAATCCTTTGTTTAGGTTCATCAAAGCAAACTCAATCCGCATCCGGTTATTTACAAAGGAAACAAATGGCTTCTTCGTTGCTACTTTATTTTTATATCGGTACTTACGGTTCGTTTTTTACAGTGTCAGGATTTACTTTGGAATAGCCTTTTTCTTCCTATTTCCTAGGGGTTCATAACCCTCCCACTTCACCGCATTTCGACGTCAATGATGAAGTCATTAAGAGGAATAGACACTGTATAGTTATTCTATGAAAAAAATAATTCATATAACTTGGATGACGCAGAAGTAAATGTTTGCGGTAGTAGCTTAATACCGTCGTTGTCAAGCTTGTCATTTTAATTTCTATTTATTTAGAAAAACGTAATTTATTCCTCGCAACCTCAAAAACCTCAACATGCTAAACTTTGTTAATTGTCTTGAAGTTGCTAACTGTTAATGTATCGCTCGCTACAGTATTGTTGCGAAAAAATGTTGAGATAGTAATACAATATTTACAACCTTTATCTTTTTCTACCTAATCTATAATTCTTTCCTATACCCTTTTCTTTCCTTTCATCACTAAATACTTGTTTTATCGGTTTTGAGAGATCTGGTAGCAATTGCCGATAGTCAGCCTTCGTAAGCTTACTGTTACTTTCCTTTGAACATATCCTATGGCTTCTCGAATAATGTAATGTGTAAAATTACAATGCTAAACGAGCTTCCGTCAACTGACTTCTACCTAAGTAGTAGAAGCAGGTTTCAAATTTCGTGGGCGTGCAATATCAGAAAAGTAGAGTCTGTAATGCCTAGACTATCACAAGAAAGTTAGTTTGATCTTCCAACCAGACGTCAAAAAATGAAAACGACGAATAAAAATTCATTTTTGCACGTTATTTATCGAATATTTTGAAAACTTTAAATCTGGTAAATATATACCATATACCATCACCTGCTGTTTGTCTGCTGTTCCCGCTAGAGGATACAAACAGAGTGACATAGAGCTGCAAATGCAAATGTTTAGAAATGAATGAAGTTGATTAGTAAAGTATGAAATGTAGCGAACATGACTATCACCAAGAATGTCCAATATAGAGATTGAATAAGAGAATGAAAGGACTGATAGAAGGGCGACGTATCCGCATAGTCAATCCATAAGAGAGGCAAAATTGCTGCTGTTTTCAAGGTTACTAGGATTAACTAGGAGTTAGATTCGAATAGCCACAGATTTCCTTACAGGCCACTGTCGAGTGAAAAAACATCTCATGGCTATGGGAATAGCACAAGACAGCATCTGCAAAATGTGCAACGAAGGCGCAGAATCAGCAGAACACATGTTAAGTCACTGTAATTGTCTAATCGGAACACGTCATCGTTATTTAGGTAAATTCTACCTTGAAGCAGAAGACCTATCTGCGAGCTCACTCAAAAACATAGTAGAGTTCATTACCAAATCGGGTATATTGAGTGATCTTTAAGATCAGAGGAAATCACCCAATGTGGCCGCAGTGATAAGATGACCTAATCCCACCTCTTCAACAATCTACAATCTACAAGGTTACAGTCAGAATATCGGATGAGGAGTTAGAACTCTATAACAGGACACTTAAAGAAGCTAGCACTATGCTTGGAATTGACCAGATCTATCTTTAACGCATGGATGTTTGTTAAATACTTTGCAATTTTGGTTTATTTTCGAACCGATCCAAGGTTAATGCGCATAGCTTTTTGAACTACACCCACACCTTGGTTCTTCGTGAAGACCTATTTACCTACTTCGGGAAGACCTTCCTACTGGGTAAGGATTTACCTTTCAATTAGTATTTTTCAATACTCAACCCCAAAGTCAGTGTTGAAAGTAACACTGTCTTACATTTTTTTTTTGTTTATTCACTTTTCATTGCACATTCTAAGTTTTATTATTACATATATACAAATTAAAAAATAAATAAATAAATTATGTATTATGGCGACTCTTAAAATTAAATAATAATATATTATTTTACGATATAGTATGTAAGTCGTACTCGTATATCCGGCACCAGATACGTGTGAAAATGTTGTGCACGATGCTGTGAATCCGGTGCCGGATGAATAGTGTGAAAGCTCCCATTAATTTCTGTGTATTTCAATGTATCCGGCGCCGTATATCCGGTGCATGATACTCATATGTGTGAAAACAACAAGAAACCGTATATCCGGCGCCGCGTATCCGATGCCGGATATGTTTGGAATGGGCTTTACTGTGCTACATATGTATGTACAAGTATGTACATACCTAGCACCCGGGTTCACTAACCTGTAAAGATTTATTGAAATTTTGAAAATGTTTGTAAAAGAATAAGACCGATTACAGAGCTCACTTGCAAATATCTCTAAAGCGTGATAGCAAATAAACAAAATCTACTCATGAATCGTTAAGCTCTGAAAATTAGAAAACAGTTTACTATAGGCTTTATGGTTTTTCAGTGAATGTCTTGCATCAAATATATATCACCTAGCCTACCCTAATTATGTGCTTGGTTATGGTTGATTTAAGTTAAGAGTAATATTAATTGTGGCTATTCTGCAGTACCAAACCAGATTTTAAATCGGATTTAATTCTGTGTGATGCTATGGTTCTCCTTACTTGAAGAATATATGTATGTACATACATATATACGTATGTAGTTGAAGAGACAAAGCAAATCGTAACTCGTTCACTCCACTTACAGTAAAAACCTTACGATTATCTATATAACAAGCACATATACTATCTTCTAGAACCCAAATCCATTACCATTGCCACCCTCCACACTAAAACTACTGCGCATTAAACTAAACTAAAATAGGGGTGATTTTTGGTCTGAAATCATAATTGTCATTGTTAGAGGCACGAGCGCAGATTACCAGCTGGCAATCATATCCTTTTTATAATCGAAATTCGACAAAAGGACTACATTTACTGAACAGTTCCGAAAATACAATTTAACCTTGAGCAGATGTTTACTTATCAAGGCTACCTTTTATTTGCCTGCTTGCAAAAAATTGCCCCTAATTAATGCATCCAATCTAAAGATGAAATTCAAATTCGAAAATAATGTATTTTTGAATAAAATTTCAGCTCCCATTACATAACACTTGCATAGCTTAATCCAATTATGTCAAAAGTAGACCAAACAAAAGGTGACACGAGCGCAGTGAAAGTCTTCGCCAAAGAGTATTATAGACCATCAATAAATCATCGCTCACTCTCTGCACCAATTAAATAACAATTTCTTGTGAATTTCTGTGAAACCCAATACTCTTAACGGTTAAATAAAAATAAATAAAAATATTAAATAATACAAAAATCGAATCAACGTTCTTCGCGATGGATGATGGGTTCAATCACCACACCGAGTTCGGAAGCTCTGAAATCTTTAGGGGGACTTCATTGATTGAAACGAAAACAAGAGGGGAAGAGAGGAAATTAATGTAGCTGCCGGAAGTTATGTGCACAGACCGTTCAATAGAGACTCACACACATTGGTTACGAGTAGGTAGGTAGGTAGCTTCCGAATAGACTCTGACAACATATTTATATTGACCCATGTAACATGAAACGTAATCAATGTTCTGAGAATAGAAATTTATTTATTTTCCTAGAGAGGGGATACTCTTAAATTGTGTTCCTTCTACTACTGTGTCATGAACTATTGAACAAAACTCTCTGGTCTGACCTGATTCAGAATAAAGAAAATTCATTGAAAGACATTGCGATAATTCTTTGCGTACTTATGGTAATCAATATTGCTTTAGTGGAAGGAGAAACCCAGTGCAGCATCTCGGCTTGATAAATTAATATTTAATGAATCGCTATTTACATCTTATATGGGGGGAATCATTACGTGACGCCTAACCCATTCATCTTTTTGTGATTCATTGCTTATTTAGCTGACTGTTCTGCTGAATACAAACACCTTTTTTGTCACAGCCGTCAAGGAAGTAGATGTTGTCAGTTTTTATTTTAAATACACAATGCAGCATTCTTATTTTAGGAGCGATGTAAATTCTTGAATAATTAAGGACAACGAACCTTAGTACTAGTATATCTACATAAAGGGAAAGCTGCACAGTTTACTCTTCCTATCATTCATAATATAATGGATGCTTATTGGCTCGCAATTCTCTGTTTGTTGGGGTTCGGAACAACAATGAACTACGCACCAAGTAGAACTAATTATTGAACCCATAAATTACCAGTATAAAATTGTAAAGTGTTGTAAGGCTAATAGTTGTAGATATCTAGCCAATAGCCAAATAATAAAAAAAGGTAAAAAGGTACATATAAAATGTAAGATGTTATTAAAAAAATCATTGAAAAAATATTAATTTAAAATGACTAGACACTCTAGAAAGTATGTAGGAGAACAAATGATAATATGTAGTTCATTTGTAGATATATAGTCGTAAAAAGAAACAAATTGTTTTATAACGTACACCAGTGGATTAGTAACTTCGAGGGAAACGAGCGAGTGGACGATCTGGACAGGCACGGGTCAGCCCTTTTTCTGGCAGAAAGATTCAGCGTTCCACTAGAAGTCGTCAAGGATAACATACATAATCACTTCTTAAAGCTGGTTAACCTCGGGTGGAACATGCTTTCTAGCTGCGCTTTATCGAAACCCAGTTACACCAAACCTAAATCAAAGGAGCTACTATGCAGATCAAGACCAGATATTGCCAGAATTGTAGCCATAAGTGCAGGCCAATGGAGACCATGCAGCCACGCTTGGCATCCCTCATGGCACCTTCTGCCATAACTGCATACTAACGAGAAAGAATCTTTTTTTCACTTTCCTTGCAGATGTCCAGCCATAGCGAGAACCAGACAACGTACTCCAGTTAAATCCTTCTTTGGCGATCTGAGGGAAACATCCAACAAAAGGATTAGGGCCCTCATACTTGACCTGTACTCGACAGGCTGCGCTTAGTGTACCTGTCATTTCAACCGAAAACTTTATTATACAACCAGGTCACCTGAGTTGTGGTATCAAAATGGCGCAAAATAGCGCTAATTGGGTTATCTTTTGAACCGCCATCTCTACCTAGCTACCTACACCAGTGGATTAGAGTAGAGGAAAAATGCTTAAAACAGAGGTGTTGTAACAAGAATGACATGCTACATGCAACTCATCTGTAAAATATGTAAGCTTCATAACTCCAAAGATAGAATGTTACATTCTGTACTAAATCTTTTATTGTTATTATAGTGTTGTTATTATTGCTGCTTTCGCCTGTAGTTTTTTTTTGTTTTTCGCCTGTAGTTCCCTTAGAACTATAGATTGCAGCTACTTTATTAATTCTAAGTTAATTTTGTTATATCTAGTTTATTGTTCTGTATTCTGAATTAATATTGAAATAAATTGAAATTGAAACAAAATTGAAATAAAAAAAAAAACGTCAAGATCGTTAACCCAAACCTCAATAAAGAAAGCTTCCAGTATAGAGCCGTACGCTTCAAACTAGTGCGTACTACGTTTTCATAGATTTCAATTCTACAATGCTTGGTAGTAGATATATACTCGTATAATGGACCGTTACACGGTCTTAGTCTGAGTTCGGATGAATTAAGATTTTCCTTAAAAAACCGTACAAAATGAATTTGTTGAATGTAGACAGCATTTTCACTTGCATATATTGATTTCGTGAAAATTCTTCGATCTTGAGATTGTGATCAATTTTGGTACATATGTATGTGTGTGCTAGGATTATAGAGGACCCCCACAAAATGGGTCCTTCAATTCTTTCTATCTGCCTGTCCGTCAGAACAGAAACAGCTGAACGGATTGACTTTAAACTTTACACATCGAGTCTATGAGATCACAATCAAGGCAAAGTATGAATTTTCATTCTAATGCCAAGATTAACGCCACTTTTCTTAATACCGATTTTGAATTAAAAAAAAAAAAAAAACTTATAACGGATTTTACGATTTTATTAAAATTACATATCTGGGTAAGATTATATACGAACTCAAATAGTGTACCATAGTCTCGCTTTTAAGTTTTCCTTTTACTCGCATATTTAACATTTCCAAGATATATCCCGCTTGTAACCTAATTCCTAAATAGATTCCTAAATATAACACTTCCCACGTTTCAGAAATACATATCTAGGCCACCTATTTCTTCTCCGACCTATCTTCTTGAATTCCAAAAGACCTGTCATTGACTGTTTACTCCTTAAATGCATTGTGCATAAACAATTTCCCCCTTCATCCATCGGAAAGTATCATTTAGCACCAACAAAGAACATGAATAATTAATTGGTGAAAGTATGCAACCTTCCTGAATCCGCTGTTTATTTTTCCTCTCCACAAAAACTCATTAAAAATCCCTCTACTCGAATAAACACATAAATTTCCTCATATCTGTCACCCCACATCAGCTGGCTGCACTCTGTTGTTCTTGCGTTAAAAACTTAACTGCATTGATGTCAGGAAAACCAACACACTCACTTTCTGTGTGCCACTAAAAAGAACAACATCTTTTCTCCAAACATAACTAAAATGAACATCTTTGGGCCAGATGTTTTCCGTCAGCCACCACCTCTACTATCTAGCACTTGGGCTTGTTTTTTGTTTAAGAAAATGCCATGTAGCACGTAAATTTGGAAAAATATATTCCGCCGAAGATAAAAGTGAAATGCGTTCAGATGCAACTAATTTATGCGTTCCGGAGAATGGAGCGCGCATCCGTAGGTACTCTGCCTAAGGCCGATGTTTTACTGTTTCCACTATGTGCCTGGGTGGCTGGCGTCTTACTTAGTAAACCTCAGCGGGTAATTTCACTTTTACTCGAACTAAATGGAAAACACTTAAATGCGTTGGGTGTAATAAATCTGAATCTGCTACAGATACTTTTGAATATATACGAGTACTTAGTGATGTAAAATAGGGATGCAAAGTTAATTTAAACTAACAAACTTGCGCAAATTTTCCTGCTCGTTGCCGTGACATGACCCGTCCCATATTATTATACATTTACTCCAGAGTTCATGTACCTGGGTCTGGGTGGCATAAAACGAGAAAAGTGTGAAGAGAGTTTTACTCGCTTTGTGCGTATTATTACCGCTATGCTAGAGTGAATAACACCTCTGAATAGCAAGGAAATAAATTATATTGTAGGAGCATGTTGTCTACGGGCGGTTAACAGGTTTAAAAAGGTTTCTGTACCTTTAGTTTCATCACTCTTACATTGAGACTATGCTTATCTGTAATATTCAATCTAACCTGGAGAGAAACTAGGTTTTCTTTCAATTAAAATTGGTTTTCCTCCACAGCCACACTGAGGCATTTATTTGTTTATCAGGAAATTCAATCTGTTTGCAACTCCAAGCCAAGGATGTTAATTGTATTAGAAAAATTTCGGGCCCTGAAGCTGACTTAATTCTATATTTTATCTCCAATTCACACATTCGATAAAAACTTATTTTGGGCAACGTCTATGCTGTCAAAGATTCCTATCATCGTCAACAAAGGCCCACTGGTAATAGGTGACTACCAGTAGTTGGTCCCTCGAATTATTGTTGATTAGTTTTCCATAAATAATTCCATCCGTTCGACTGTTAATGAAGTTTGGTACTTGTGAATGACTGAGTATATTTATTTTATTTACATCTCTATTCTATTTTTAAATATTTTTTGTTTGTATTGAAATACGAGAGTTTCAAATGTGTTGTCGTGACGTTTAATGTGTGATGCTGATGATTTAATGCAATTAAAAAGAAATGAACGGACTTCAACAGCCCATCTACATTGATTAGATCTTTTGAATTGAAAGTGATTTTCGGCAATTCGTTTCGCTTTCGTTTTCAATATTTCACATGAATTGGTTGAATTAAGTTTTTATACATTTATGATTGTTTACTATTGTGCTGTAATTGAGTAATAGTTTTATTTTTTTGTTTAATTCCAGAATTACTTCTTTTGGGTAAGTACGTAACGTTTATTTTTGAAACAAATAGTCATTCAAAAATGCATTGTACAATAACAAATTCGTTTAACACATCAAAATTATCTGAAACGTTCTAAGAATTTGATTTCTCTCAACAAATCGCGTATTAACGATACAATCATTTTTAAGGTCATCATTAGGCACTGTGTATTAGGGCAGCTTGCAACAAGGCTTGTAGATTGTAGACTCAAACGATTTCTGTAGAACCTGTATGGACTAAAAAGAGGAGGAAACTATTTCCCCACCCTCTTTGTTGCCCCATTCTATCCCACAAAAGAAACATTACTTAGGAGCTTTCTACTATAACGATCTAGATGATCTGATAAAAACAGATATTAAACGCATCATCAGAAGCTTAAATTGGTTCAACGAGTAGGTATGCCAACATTTTCCCATGGGGTATCATAACGAACTTATCATTAGTCTAAGTGTGTTGGCCTTAACCGGCAGCCATTTCAACCTAACCTAACCTACGTTAAAATTCAAATCATACTGGTCATACTTCTGGGTACATATATCCATGCATATGTGAATGTACATATGTACTCGTACTAAACACACCTAAATTTGTGACAGAATGTGTCTGAATTCTAACTTTAATTAACTTTACTGCTTTAATTTAAATAAAAAAAAATAAAAAAGGTTACCGAACGCTAGAAGTTTTACTGTGTTTTGTGCATTGGTTTAGATATTATTTCGGGTCGAACATTTGACAGTTAAGAGCGTCCCATTTATGTATGAATTGTTGATGATATTTAGATATACTATGTCTGTTGTACATAAACACATTTTTTTAGGTGACCGACGTCTACAATGATGGATATTAAAATTGTCTGCTAACGGGGAGAATGTCCTTTGCCTAGGACTTGCGCTTGGACCTGACATTGCAGTTTATTCCGAATGGATTCCGGAGCATATACTCGGGTTTATGGTCCTTCTGTTTGCCCTTATTCCTCTTGACCCGATTTTTATTTGAACGTTTACGTAAATCGAAGTCAAGCTACATAATGTATATCCTTAGGTACTATGTTTTCGTGTAAAATGTCGCATCTAGCGATAGTGCCGTGACCTATCTAGCCCATTTTTCAAGGGGTTTCCTTTTCGAAAAGAATTGGTCTCTCATCACGTAACTTTTCAGACGATCGTCCTTTGAACGCTATCGTCTGTAGTTTGCCTCATGTAACTCCACCAATATTGTGTCGTATATTGGTTTTAATTTTTAAAGTTTGAAGGCTACTGAAAGGAGCAAAAAAGCTGTCATTCTCCCTTTTTGTGTATATTTAGTACGTTACGAGTTTAAATAAATATGTATACAGAACTTACGAAAAGAATGAAGTTAACACGGTTTTGTATTTGGTATTACTTACTTACTGGCGCTGGAGTTCGGGTTGAACCTGGACCATTTAAATTTTTGGTCCATTTACTTTTTTCTTCACTGTTTAACTTAAAATGAATCACTGAAATATTTTATTATACAATCTGATGTGACACAAAATGAAAAAATTCTGTTTTGATACACATAAAAACAAAACATTTAAAAAATGGTTCGTTTACTTTTTTAACCACTGTTTTGCTCGAATTAGCTTTTAGACACCCTGTTATTACTTCGAATATTTTAATATTTGCAAAGTAAAACATTATGTTTATCCCCTGTAGTGAGAAAGTCTTATTTCAACAGAAGATTCTGGAACACCCTGTGAAGCATTTTTCTCAAAGTTCACAAAATTCATAGCTCTGGGAATTTCCTTTAACCGGAAAAGAAAACTGTCACGATATCTTCATTCGTTTAAGAGTTATAATTTTTGCAACCAAAAAAGTCAAAAGGAGCCACTGTGCGTCGTCCCTCTGAAATGTATTTGAAGACTTTTCGGACCGGGCGTTGATGTTGATCTCATGACAATGAGATAGCTATCGCTTAAATGGAATCGTCCAGAGATATAGTATTTGACCGTTTTTCGCGTTACGTGAACGAGTAAATCGTCTGAGGCTACGGTTATATAGCAAACAAGTAATACTAGCGCGAGCTCGCGCTTGCCATGTGTAGCTCGAGCTTGCGTTAGCGTGTGATTGTAAGGTGGACGACTAATTGTCTGTAGCCTCAAGCGATAACCGCTTAAGTCGAGTTATGACTGAATTGACTGATGGATGTCAGAATACGCTGTAATATTCGAAGTTTATGCCATATAATTTTTATTTTTCTCTCTGTAGTGGTTACCAAGTTGTAAGTAAAGAAACAACACCGATATAGGAAACTCCCATATGTTTTTGCGTAAAAGGAGAAACTGTGAAAATCGACTTAAGCTGTTATTGCTTGAGGCCACTATTAGCTAGTTAACACTTCAGTTTCTGTTTGGTTCCAGTGAAGTGCACAACATGTTCCTTTTTTTTTAACAAATAAAAAATTCATGATAAGTACTTACTGGATACTTGCATTTCATTTGCCACTTCTTCCTATTGTTTCTCCGTTAAAAGTATATTGTACATATGTTCCAAAGACAAGGCCGTTTCTGTACTTCGCTTACCAATTTTCAGAGTTCATCGGGAGCGGTACGATTGACCGCAAACGAAAAACACTAATAATGAAATCTCGCATTTTTTAAATAAATCCCGAATAACAAAATCTCGCACATTCAAAATCTAACATAATCAAAATATCGCATATTCAAAATCTCGCATATTCAAAATTTGGAATTATCAAAATCTCGCTTTGAGAGATAAAAATTTCTTAAATACAGGAGAATCTCGCATTATTTAAAGTTAGGAGTTACTCCTATTTCATGATGAAATTTGAAATTTATAAGGTTTTGAAAGTGAATGCATACATGAAAATAAACTTTAGTTCCAGGCGTCTGCCTGGCAGTTGCAGTTGTTGACATACCCATGCCGGAACTGATTATTGTGTGCTTATAATGCTAGCAATATAAATAACTGGGTTTCTTTAGGTACTTGAGAACAAATTGTTAATTCTTCTCTCTCTCTTATTTACAGTAGTCTTGTGTTATGTACATACTTAAAATAATGCAATTATTTGAGTTTGGAATAGGTACCTAAATAGCTAATATAGATTTAGAATCTCGCGCATTGTAATAAAAATCGCGCGCGCGAATTAATAAATTTTTTTTTATATTTTACGCGCACTCAAAGGGTTATGAATACCTTTAACATGTTTACACGCAGTTCGGGCATTGGAAAGGATAGATAGAGAGAGAGAGAGAGAGAGAAAGAAAGAAAGATTTTTGGTGTAGTGGTTATTGAAGAAGCTCAGTTGTTTATGCTTCAGAGATTCTCCGGTGGTGGCGTCCAGATAACTGGGGAGATTTTTGTTAGTTTTTGTCTTTGCTTCTGATTCACAGTACTTTTTTCCCGATAATCGATGTCAAGGGCAAATCACCATCAATAGAGCGAACAATTTTTCCAGCCACATGACCAAGCTACTGCCAGTGTTATGCCTTCGCAGTAGTGTTTACACAAAAGCTTTCGCAATTGATCGGACTGACCTTATATATTTCGTGAGAAATAAATAAATGCTTGCTGACATCAGGATTTAAACCATGAACCATAAGCGTGGCAATTGACGACGTTACCACTACACCATTGCCACCCCAATATATTTTATTACAATACGAGATTTTGATTTGCCAGATTTTAGTATTTTGAGATTTTGAATACGCGAGATTTTGAAAACGAGATTTTAAAATGCGGTCAATCGTACCCAATCCAGTCCATCTTGGTATCAATTTTCGACTAAGCTTGCGCTTGCAATTGCAATTCAACTCACTGCAGAAAATTTTACTGCTTGTAAAATTTGTCTACATAACCACAATGCCCCGATAAATAAACGCACTTAATTTTAAACCGCGAACTTACGCTTCCTAACGCTAGTATTACTTGCTACATAACCATAGCCTTTACGATATCGACGATGCTTTTTTTGTTACATGAAACAAAACTGTCGTCAAAACGATATCGTAGGACGAACAAATGTATAAGCTATTAGAAATGATATTTTATTTTTCCGATTAACTTGGAAATTTCTTTACTCAGTTACTCTTGCAGGCTAACTCGTTATGTGAACCTCGTCAAAACTCCTCCAAGCCAAATTCAAAGTACTGCAATAATTGTTTAATGAATGCAGTTACTGCGAAAGTTTTTCATTTCATTGTTCAAGGCAAAGTCAATTTAAATTTGATTGAGCAACACTGCGGCCTACTTTTGATTTTAATAAACCTTTTAAATTGTTCTCCAAACATTAACAACTCGCACAAATGTCTTCCATTAGTCATTTCTATTTGATTGTTTCATTATGGGGTCGCAATTATTAATGCCTCTCACATCAAAGAGGTCTCTTTTTTTTAATGTCACTAAAAAAGCAGATCTTATCAACCCGATCGCAATCATTTATTGTCTTTTATCTTCAAGTCAATTGTTTTGAAGATATTTACAAGTCGTTCAACTGATGAAATCACTTTTAAAATAAAAAAAAAACTTCGAACACATTCTGCAAAGAGACAATGCTCTTTTCTTTTTTTTTTTTTTTATCTCTCAACCAGAAACCACATAATTATGGCCAACTTCAGAAAAAACCAGAACTTTGACAATTGTACGGTTAAAACGTGTTTCCAATTGCAACAGAAAGGGGATCCGAAGCAGAAAAAAATAGAAAATAATATAAAAACAGAAAATGTAAACCAAGTTATACTCGATTCCAGGTCCCGCTGCTGCAAGTCAACATGTTCTACACACGATGAACTTGAATCCGAGATTATGATCTGGAGGAGTGGAACCGTTTTCTTTCATCTTTCGTTCCAACGCCGTATGTGGAGAACTTGTTTTTCATTAAACCAAAATCAAAAAGTTTCTTGTCTCCACCTTATTCTTGAATATATTTTCTTCCGTACTTTCTTCCGAGTGGAAAATGCAGAAGAAAAAAAATCAATGCTGCTTCAATGCTAAGGTGAACCAAAGTCAAAGTCAAGTTTGGAGTAAGGTGCATCCTTCATCGGGTTTATTTAGCTCTGAAAACCGCACCAGTTAAATACATTGAAGACATAGTCTACTAACGAGGAGAATAAAGAACAAAAAGAGAATAATATCTCAACAAGGCGGAATGGTCGTGCTAGTTGTCACAAAATGTGACACATTATTACAAAACGCGGAGAGTACTTTACAACTGCGTTTCGCGTCGTTGTTAACCCGTCAAATTTTGTAACATCAACATATTTGTAATGGGGGTCGATTTTCAACTTTTGTTTGTAATGTTTTCCTATTAAAGACCGCATTATTTTAAGTTCAGCGATTTTTATCTTTCTGCTTTGTTGCTAATTGATTTTCTTCTTCTTTTTCTTTCGGTTGTTTCCCCTGCCTTGTGGGAAGTATGATATTAGAGCACCGCAAACATTATTTTTCCAAGTGTCACTTGATACACATTCTTGTCTGATGGTCGCGATAAGAGTGCACACGTTTGAGAAGAATTATATTTGGGACAAGTCACTATATACTATATTTGTTTGATTAAAGCTTACTTATGTAAGAGGGAATGAAACCGTTTTTGAAATTATGACATTCCTACGGAACAGACACATTTAGAGTCATTGCTATACCACGAGATCCATCGCTGTACTAACCTGCTTAATGGGGTAATTTAACTAGCCGGAGTTTCTCATGAAGCGGACGATGTCTGGGATGTCTCCTTTTGCCACATCACCGAGATTGTCGAAGAGAAGAACCGCAGGTGGAGGAGCAACCTTCTTTTGCATGGAGATGGACAAGTTTCCGATCTGACCAGGTCAGATCTGTTTGGTCAAATGACACTTGGTTTGAGCTTGGCTTTACTGATTGCACCCAGCTCAAACTAATATTTACACGTAGCGAGAGGAATACGTTTCCATCGATCTCGTCAGCCTTGCTACGGACTATTTTAATGGCGGCACTCAGTATAAATAAATGTTGAATTGCTCCGACATTTGTGTGAGACAAGTGACAATGAAAACTAGATATAACTCATTAATCAGGATAAATTTTCAACATTTGGTCTTAAAATTAGCTATAGTAACATAGTACGATGCTTAAAGTGTTTCAAGTTTTTGGAACCATCTATATGAAAGTAAACTGAATTTCCATCTCTGAATCTTACATAACTCTCCATTTAGCCGGCTGTGGTTTATTTGGTACGACAAGATTATATGTTGAGGCAACCCTTTCTGAAGCAATGGACGAACTAGGTGCAATCCAATATTTTTGATTTCTTTAAAAGATGTAACGTAGCATCTATCAAACTTAAATTCTAATGGGCAGACATTTCGATCTAAATACAACTCCAATTTATTTGGCACAGAAACAGGCTGTGAACTTCGTAAATAGATGAAGTTGCTGTATGGCAATTCATGCCTGAACCTGGCACTGCATGCTCGGGCGAAATTGGTCCCTTGTGTCTATCTACAGATCAAAATTGTTTGATAACAAAGGAGGTGAAATGAAGTAAAAAAGAGGCGTGAATTACTTTTTTTTACAGACAATCCTGCATCTACTTAAGTCTTTGCTTGATTTTTGAGCTAGAAATTGTAAAGTAGAATGACTTAGCTGATTTCGATACATTATTTGCCACTGGTGTCATCTGTCTTATTTTTAACGGCCTAAGATAAGCTACGAGTATACTACTACTATACTGTACATTAACTAGAACGTAAAAAAGAATTCTTCTTGATTGATTGGAGGCCAACATTTAGAAGCAGACAGCTGAATAAATCTTTTGATAATTTCCAAACATGATATGTGTTGGTGGATTCCAATGGACCTCAGACTGTTAGGGATATTACGCAACAACTAGGCGTATATTATTCAGCAGTTAAGGCCCATTCTCAACCTGGTGACCTACGAACAAACCCTTTTTAGCACACGTATAAACACACAATAAGCAAGTCTACCATTCCAAAAAACAAAGTTTAATTTGTCTACCTTCTAATACAAACAAAAAAATAAATAACTAAAAATAATAAAAATTAATTAGTTTCTGCGAAGAAATTAAAAAATTGTTGATTTTTCCGTAAATAAGCGAATATTTCTTGCGAACTATGTCCAGATAACTGGGGAGATTTGTTTTGTGATTTTATGCTCGCTTCTGATTTAAAGTACTTTTTTTCTTTCGACCATCTGATGTTATAGGCATATCAATCAACCGACAGAGCGAACAATTTTAAAATCATATGACCAACTTACTGTCAGAAATATACCTTTGCAATAGTGTTGATCTGCGATATATCCATTTTTATGATGGACTTGTTTTAATTGAAATCATTTTGGAGTAATGCTATAACCATTCTTTAGGGTTTAGTTGCAGTCGGTGCAAAGGTGTTACTTAAAGTCAAACTTAAAATTTTACGTAGAAGCGACAAATTCTGTCTTTATGATAATTGCAGATTAATCTTCCATTACTGTTCCGTGACGTATCAAATGCATAAAAGAATCACAAAAATCATGGGGGGTGGCAATGGTGTAGTGGTAACGTCGTCAATTGCCACGCTTATGGTTCATGGTACAAATCCTGATGTCAGCAAGCTTTTATTTATTTCTCATGAAATATATAAAGTCAGTCCGATCATTTGCGAAAGCTTGTGTGAACACTACTGCGAAGGCATAACACTGGCAGTAGCTTGGTCATGTGGCTGGAAAAATTGTTCGCTCTGTTGATGGTGATTTGCCCTTGACATCGGTTATCGGGGAAAAAGTTCTGTGAATCAGAAGCAAAGGCAAAAAATAACAAAAAAAAATCTCCCCAGTTATCTGGACGCCACCCCCGGAGAATCTCTGAAGCTTTAAAAGAACCACTACACCAAAATCTTTCTCTCTCTATCTATCCTTTTAGACCAAGAGCCCGCAGTTAATTTTGGACGCGAGAGGTAACCGGATGAATCCTATATTAATGTGTTGCCTTGATGCCCAGTATTTAAGATATGCTCGTCTGGCAGCACGTAATGGCAGCTAAAGGAAATAACTGTATATTGAAAATCCCGCAAATTTCAAAACAGGAATAATAGGTGTAACCACTTGAATTTAATAGTACATTAATAAAGTACGACCCCTTCACTAAGAATACATGTGTCCAAGACGTCTTAAGTGTATCTAAAGCCCTGCCAGACGCGCTAGAAACGCGTACAAAGTTCCAATTTTGAATAATTTATGTAACCGCACCAATTTTTCCTGAACCATAGGATATTACAACGTGAATACAATTATGAAGGTCCAAGACGTTTTGGATGTCGCCAAGGGCTTGCCAGACGAAGTCAAAATTTTGCCAGAATGCCAATTTTGAATAATTGGTGTAACCGCCTAATTTTTTTTTTAGAACATACAGTAGGACGTCCTGATTACAAAAATGTAAGTCCAAGACGTTTTACTTGTCGCCAAGTCCTTGCCAGACGCATTCAAAGGATCGAAATCCGATACGAAATGTCCCATTCATCCACACAAAATACGCAACTGCACCTTAACTAATGTATGTAACCACACGAAATCTCTCTGAAATATAGAATAAAGCATTACAAACATAACTACATAAGTCCAAGACGTTTCACTTGTCGCCAAGTCCTCGCAAGACGCATCCAAAGGATCAAAATCCGCCAGAAGCAGACATGCCATTTAGAGGCACGAAACGCATAACTGGACCTTAACTATACAACTTAACCGGATGGAATCTCTCTATTGTATAGAATAAATTACTACAAACATAACTACGTAAGTCCAAGATGTTTCACTTGTCCTCAAGTCCTCGCAAGACGCACCCAAAGGATCGCTATTTTCTCCAAAATGCCCTATTTATCGACAAAAAGCATACAACTGAACCTAAACCAATGCATGTAACCACACGAAATCTCTCTAAAATATAGAATAAAGCAATACATAACTGAATAAGTCCAAGACGTTTTACTTGTCGCCAAGTCCTCGCAAGACGCACCCAAAGGATCGCTATTTGCTCCAAAATGCCCTATTTATCGACAAAAAGCATGCAACTGAACCTTAACCAATGTATGTAACCACACGAAATCTCTCTGAAATATAGAATAAAGCACTTCAGAACATAACTACATAAGTCGAAAAGTGATAATGTTTTTCGAAACGAAATTAAAGAGCTGGAAAGTTTTCAAGAAGAAGCAGATACTCGTATGATGCTGCATCTTTCGTTTTTGCCAAGAGCCTGCTCAGTTGTTCTCAAATTTTCAGATACTGATGCACTAATCATAGCGCTACGTAATTTACCTAACCTTAATATAAATGAACTTTATGAACAAATGGGGTCAACGCTTTGCGCTGCGTTAGCGGGTTTTCACAGCTTTACTGGATGTGATTACACCCCATCCTTTTACAAAAAAGGAAAAATTAGGTCATATACTCGTGGTATTTTAAAAAAGAGACCAGAAATTCAGTTAATATTTGCAACACTTGGATGTGGCGGAGAGGTTTCTGAAGAAGATACTGTACAAATAGAAGACATCGTTTGCGAAATGTATCAAACGCAATCTACACAATTGGATGAAGCTAGGTACGGTAATTTTGTATAAATCCTGCAAGCCTACATATATCAAAAAAGATTTTCAAAAATATAAAAAGTAAAGTATATTACATCAAGGGCCGATAAACTGTCAGTTAAGACACAAATGTATTTTTCAATAGTCGTATAACAGTTATTCGAGGAATATCACACCTAACTGGCGAATAAAGTTGTCTGACCGTTTCAGAGACAGGTAAAATCTTATTCTCCAGTTAAGCAGTATACCTACTGTGTGTGCGAAGGAATGATAAACGCGAATAAGAACATTAAACGACGAATATGACCAGCTTCTATACTCTAACTCGAAAAAATGACAAGCACTCTGTTTCATTCACACCCACATTATATGAAGTGAGACACGGTTCATACTGTACGGTAGCAAAATACCATCGAATAACTATCTGGTGATGGAAAAACCCACTCTACTTATCTGGCAGATAAAGAGTCGAATAATTTATTAGTTAGTTAGCTATCAGACTGTTTATCTGACAGTTGAAAAATCGGCCCTAAATAAATTGATCCTGTGGTGTGACATTTTGAATTGTTTGTCTTTCACGTTTTGAAGGAAGCCTGTTACCCCCAAGTAGGTCAGCTTTATTAGAGCAGATATGTAGAGCTAATTATATACATATGTTGTATCTGGAAGGATGCCGTGGCAAACCAATCAATAACAATATCACCAGAATTGAATGGGTGGATATTAAAAGATAACATGTTCCAAATTAAGTGGTTCAGGGGCAATGTGACGCCTGACAGATTAAATGATATTCTTAAACTAGACATATTTAAAGTATCTGCAAGTGAAGATGAGACCTTTGATTGTCATTCATCAGATGAGTCCGAGAATGAATCCAATAGTTTTTGATTAAATATAATATATATATGTATAATATATATAATATATGTTGTGTACTCTTTTTCCTTTGGATGCGTCTTGCGAGGACTTGGCGACAAGTGAAACGTCTTGGACTTATATAGTTATGTTTGTAGTGCTTTATTCTCTATTTCAGAGAGATTTCGTGTGGTTACATACATTAGTTAAGGTGCAGTTGCATATTTTGTGTGGATGAATGGGACATTTCGTATCGGATTTTGATCCTTTGGATGCGTCTTGCGAGGACTTGGTGACAAGTGAAACGTCTTGGACTTATGTAGTTATGTTTGTAATGCTTTATTCTATATTTCAGAGAGATTTCGTGTGGTTACATACATTAGTTAAGGTGCAGTTGCATATTTTGGGTGGATGAATGGGACATTTCGTATCGGATTTCGATCCTTTGAATGCGTCTGGCAAGGACTTGGCGACAAGTAAAACGTCTTGGACTTACATTTTTGTAATCAGGACGTCCTGCTCTATGTTCTAAAAAAAATTAAGCGGTTACACCAATTATTCAAAATTGGCATTCTGGCAAAATTTTGACTTCGTCTGGCAAGCCCTTGGCGACATCCAAAACGTCTTGGACCTTCATAATTGTATTCACGTTGTAATACCCTATGGTTCAGGAAAAATTGGTGCGGTTACATAAATTATTCAAAATTGGAATTTTGTACGCGTTTCTAGCGCGTCTGGCAGGGCTTTAGATACACTTAAGACGTCTTGGACACATGTATTCTTAGTGAAGGGGTCGTACTTTATTATGTACTAGTAAATTCAAGCGGTTACACCTATTATTCCTGTTTTGAAATTTGCGGGATTTTCAATATACAGTTATTTCCTTTAGCTGCCATTACGTGCTGCCAGACGAGCATATCTTAAATACTGGGCATCAAGGCAACACATTAATATAGGATTCATCCGGTTACCTCTCGCGTCCAAAATTAACTGCGGGCTCTTAGACTATTTCCAACGCCCGCACTGTATGTAAACATGTTAAAGGTATTCATAACCCTTTGAGTGCGCGCAAATTGTAAAAAAGAATAAAGAGCAATGATCTAATGCCACGATTACGCTGTTCGGCCCATACATATCTATATATGTATCTAAGTATGTATGTAAATGAGTTCAAAATTCTCCAAACACAAGGTATGTATCAGTCACAATCAAGTTCCTAATTAGACGAAGAAATGTCAAAACAAATTATTTTTGGGTAATGATATTAAAGCTCTTGCTTTCTGATTGTATACGCTGAATAATTTGAAGAAATCGTCTTTCGTATTTAATTCTGCCATCTTTAAGTTAAATCCTACTGTATCACAGTAATGTTTACCTTATCGAGATATCAACTCTCGATTTTTTTTTAAGCGAGCTTGTTCTGTTACTCATTGTCTTCTAAGCTGATCCTTATTTGATGTTGTGTTTGGAGATTTGTCTTCCTGTGATGATCAGGGGTAGTAAGCAAATTTTTAAACATTAGTGCTAAAATTTAAACTTAGCAGTTAGCATTTAATATTTAACATGTGTATCTTAAAATGTGTTTGCTGTAGAACGCTTGTAGTTTCGTAGTATAGGCTTCATAACCGTCGCGGCTCGACTTGTCGTTGATGTGTTTATTTTTGACGTGCTTTTCTGCGCTATAGTAATGTATTTTCTTCTATTTTATGCATCTCTTGTAAAAGCTCACTTTCAAAGACATTTTTTTTTACAATTTCGTAGGGTTTCAATGATATCACACATTTTTGCTTTTCAAAAATTGCACTCTACTTTTTCAAGTCCATATCTTTAGTTGTAGCCTTCCAATAGAATAGTCATGGTCGAATTTTCTTATTAGCGTACATAGATATTCCACATAAAATATTCAACTTACATGAAACAAGCAACATTCGTAATTAAATCCTCCGAAACTTTGCTTCATTAAATCCATACGCTTCGAACGATTTCGACATACTTCCCAACGAAAATTATTCCTCCCACATCCTTCCTCTTGCAAAGTTTCATAACTTCTAACGATTTCCTTGTTATTATTACATTAATTTTCACATAGAATGAACCGTACTTTTGAACTTTTGAAATTCAAATCCTTCCATTTGAAAACAACTTCATACCCATCCTTTCCTCCATTAGGACAGCAAAGAAAGCAAAAAAGAGAAACTGCATCCGACTATTCGCATTCATGAAATGCATATGTATTCATGTTCGAGGATCATATTTTTTCTAATGTCCTTTTGCACTGGATGGCACCATAGCATGCACCATGCACATAATAGCAACACCATCCTGTGGGTACCACTGTCAAGGAAACTTAAACTCACATGGATAACGAATAATGCAGATATAAATCATGTCGGCTTTGCATACAACAGCGACGCTCTTTCCCTCGAAAGCAAACAAAAATATTTTCACTGCAGAATTTGTTTGCACAATGTCGTGCACGTGTATTTCCTGTTTTGAGCTCCAAAGACAGACAACAGAACAAAATTTTAAATTCCAAGTTTTAAATCGATTCTGCTTTTGCAGTACTTTTCAAGTACCTTACTGTTCCCATTTTATGTGGATATTTGGGTCAGGACAAGTAGAAGATAGATAAATAATTTAGTTCATCATTTTCTCATATAAGGAGTAATTCCTCATATAAGAAACAGGTTCTCGTGACGTCCTTTTTACTTGGAAATGTCCTAGATGAATGGGGATTATAGGTTGGCCGAGCGGTTTAAGGCGCCAGATTTAAGCTCTGGTTCCCGAGAGGGAGCGTGGGTTCGAACCCCACACCTGATATAATGTGATGAATAATCTTCTTTTTTCTTACTAATGGTATTTGTAACATTATTGTAATTTTTTTTTTTTGACTTGATGATGGAGCGAACAATTTCAATTTAGTAGAAAGAGACAAGGTGACGACATGCGTTTATTTGAATCCTTTTCGTGTTACATTCTAAACTAGCAATTCTTACACCTATATGGGTGAGTATTATTTTCCTAAAAATGTTCGATCTCGCGATTTTGGTCAATCTTGGTATTACAACGAGTATTATAGAGAAAATAAAAAAAGTGAGTCCGTCAATTATGTCTGTCTGTCTGTAGGTATGTGTATTTGAATGCAGCCTAACCGACTGGACGGATTTGCTTCGCACTTCATATCTGGGGTCAATGGAGTCAAATTTCGAGTCGAAGTAAAAAAAAAATGTCTGACTCCAAAATTAACGGTATTTAATTTATGGTAGATTTTGGAAAAAAATCGATTTTCTTGAAAATTGCTCTAAAAACGTTGCTTAAATTTCAAGGCTCTCATAACTTTTACCATAATAAGCGTGGATATGGCTAACCAATATTTCACTAACTAACACGTCTACCAGCCGAGAAAATCAACTGAATTTAGGCTTAACGACTTGTAACAAAAATTTTATATGACGCAAAGAAATAATCTTGTTCCTTTTCTTGACATTGAAGCAGCATTTATGTTCATCTCCAGCACTTCAATGTGAGGCTGGCTTCACGGAGGTGTTCTCTTCTCATATTGTCTCCTTGTCTGCTCTATCTGATACGGCATAACTATAGAATTTCCGCAGGTCTTCCGACACGTATAACACAAAAACTAATTCACAGATGTTTAGTAAAACTTTTCCTTTCTATACCTTAGATGGGGTTAAAATATTCAAATTTAAATATTCAGAGATTTAAAGAACATTTTGCGCAGAAACTACTTTTAAGATCTTAACAAAACTTTAGCGTTCTATACCTTAGAAGCTTGGTCCATATCTCCAATTAGAATTATCACGATATTCTTCAAGGGGATTAAGATATTAAAATAAATAAACACAGAGATTTAAAAAAAAAAACAGGCAAAACCAGGCATTATAAAACTACACATTCTAAAAGTTTAAGAAGTACAGATGTTTTTTTTGTGTACTTTCGGGCGCAGTATTAAATAAACACATGGATTTATTTCCTTCTATTTCCTGTTGGTTGAGACCCATGCTCACCCCGAAGTGTAGCGCCAACTATTTAATCAAATGATTTATTTCCTTCCCTCTTCTTCCTCTTATCAGTGAGGTTATGATCCGAAAACAAGGGATCATAACCCTCCCACTTCACCGCATTTCTACTGGTCCGCCTATGGGGTTCGCCTGATTTATTTCCTTTCCTACCTATGAAAATTAATAGCTACATGTGTATTTTTGATGCAGGCGATAACGATGGCGTTTGATGCTAAATACATATGTACACTGTAGGCCAAAAGTTTGAGCCCTACCTAGACAACTGACTTCATTCATGGATGCAGATTAAATTCTATGAATTACATTAGGTGTTTCTGGCTGAACAATACGCAACACATTCAGATAATAAAAGGATTTTATACCCACGTTTTTTAACACTGCGCGTTTTGTTTATAAATGTGGGAAAAACCGCTACTAAGATCAATTTGTTTACAAATGTCGGAAAAACCGGGACTAAGATTAATTGGCGAAGGATTCGTATTTCAATAGGACAACGACCCTAAACACACGTCAAAACTTTGTCAAGACTACCTGAAACAGAGGGAAGATGCAGACATTTTACAAATCATGATATAGCCGCCGCAATCATCAGATTAAAATCCTATAGAACTATTGTGGGAGGAGCTGGGTAGAAGGGTCGGGGATAAATGCCCATCATCAGGATCTGCGTTGTGGATTATAGTATTGGATTGCTGGAGCAATATACCACGGGCAACAATTCAAAAACTGATAGCTAGAATGCCAAGAATTGTAAAAAAAAGTAATTAAATGTAAATGTGGCCTTTTCAATAAAAAATCGGTTTAAGTCAGTTCTGCTTCTTTTTAATAAATTCCTTTATGTTAAGAACAAAATGAAAATATTTTTCTTCTTACTTTCGTTTCATATAATGTTCCCCGGTCATTTTACATGATTATTATTCTACTAAATAGAATAAAATAAAATGTTTTTCTTTCGTGCACTTGCGGTGGGGTCAAACTTTCGGCCTGCAGTGTACATTGAGGCGGTTAAAGTCAGTGATGTAAGTGTTTAAGCCAAAAGTACTCCTTTAATCCTAAGTACTAAATTAAATACTATTATTAAATGAAATATCACCCTTAAATAAAAATAAAATGTAGAATGCCCAGATGGCACTTGTGCAACCAGAGTGGTACACCACATTTCCATTAACCACTTCCTCCTTCTTTTACTGACACTCGTAGAGGTAAGACTCAATCGAAAAATAAAAACATATTCTGTAATAATTACAAATATTGCGTTTTATGTTTCCCTTTTTTTTTAACACCCTTTATGAGGATCGCCTTCGCACCTCAACAGTAAGTCATTTCTCGAAAATGTTGGTGTAAATCCAAACTGCTGCATGAAAATGTGAAGTAAGTTAAAATTTTACTACTTCGTCAACAGATGGCAGCGCAAGTTTGATAGATGTAGGGGCTTAGATGTCGCGTGGATGTCGGCGACGGTCGGTCGTGTCTGCGTTGGAGGAACAAGAATGTGGCGACGGTCGGGTGACCAGTATGTGGCGTTGACGTACTCGCGTTGGGGTGGCCCAATATAGCGAGCGATGGGTCCCCAGGATGTTGAGGTTCGTTTGTCACGAGAATGATCCAAAGGAGGCAAAAGCCACTACCAAATTACAAATTAGTTTATTATGAAAAGTTTAAAGGGGTAAGACAAATGACAAAGGATGTAAGATGATTCAACGAGTCTGTTCGATGGCGGTGAACGATGATCGAAGAATGATCTGGATGACGAGATGGTTTCTGCTGAGACGAACAAAAGTCGAAGTTGGTTGAGTTGAGCTGAACGAGAGTCGAAACTATTTCACAACTGCGGACGTGTGCAGTTAGTTCGCAGGAATGGTAGAGTTCAGCTCCGTTTTAGTTCTTCCACTTACTACGGAAACGGAGATCACGGAAGAATTTGAATCGGCTCGCTTCTAGAGTGCGCGCAACTCGATTGCATGCGCCAAATAGATAAAAGGAAAGTTACAGTAGTGCAAATCTCAAGTTCTTAACATGAGCCAAATATGACTTTAACCACTGTGAATTTAACCCCCTCATATAAAGTTAAAAAGTGGGCGCCGTGGCATAAGTGGTTAGTGTGTCGGACCACTGCGCGTGAGGTTCCAAGTTCTAATCCCAGAAAACACCAACAAGTTTTTTCACGGTGACCACCATCATTTAGTCGGATCCAACAGAATTTCGAAATTCGCGTATATTTACGTTCTTGGAGAAAATCTTATTTAGAGAGAAGAATCGGCTTCATAACGATTGTATAACGAAACCTCAGTGCCTAAGATCTATCTCACATCAGACTCTTTTGATTCACTGTAAAATTGCGAGGAGTTCTGCTGCCTACGAAAAAGAAGGAAACCGCAGATGGTAGTACTTGGATTAGTGCAGTCCCATGGTTCCTATTACCAGCACTGGATCAAAAAGGGTCTATCGAACTGCTGAAGTATAACTGTGCAATGAACTTGGTTTATCATACCAACAAACCAATTCGAAGACTCTGCGGGCCGGAGCGTTGGTGTCCATTCGCTCTACATGTCCTAGCCATCTCAGACGCCCAATACGCAGTTTTTTGACTAGGTCGATGTCGCTGTACAGCTCGTATAGTTCGTGATTGAATCTTCTCCTCCAAAACCCGTCAACGCAAACGGGACCGAAAATCTTACGAAGAATTTTTCTCTCAAAGCGACCAAGGATATCTTCATCCGCTTTTAATAAAGTCCATGTTTCAGCGCCGTAAAGCAGGACTGGGATGATCAAGGTCTTATATAGAGTCTCCTTAGTTGTTCGAGATAGGGCTTTACTGTTGAATTGCCTTATAAGCCCAAAAACAGCGATTGGCAAGAGTTATTCTTCGCTTGATTTCTGCAGTGATCTTGTTTTTAGAGTTTATAGCAGAGCCAAGGTAGATAAAGTCCCTTACTACCTCGAAGTTATAGCTGCCGACTGTGACGTTCTGTCCAATTCGTCGATGTTGATTGTCCCTTCTTGTTGACAGCATATACTTGGTTTCGCCCTCGTTTATCGCTAAACCCATTTTGGCCGCTTCTGCTTCAATGCTTGCAAACGCATCGGTGACAGACCCCTGAGTTCTTCCAATAATGTAAATATCGTCGGCGTATGCAAGCAGTTGTACAGACTTGTAATAGATTGTGCATCCGGTGTTGGCTTGTGAGTTCCGTACAATCCGTTGGAGTCTTCGAATCTAACCCCGAGGGACGACGCAGTAGAGGGAATCATCGCCGTAGGTGGCGCGCACAATTACATGGGGGACCTCGACCAACTTGGAGTGCGCATCTGGAGGCAACTAGCTAAAGACCGAGCTAAATGGAGAGGCTTGTTGGTTGAGGCCCAGGTTCACCCCGAACTGTAGCGCCACCTAAGTAAGTAACAAACCAATTCACCGACAGAATGTTACATCTACACAGGTCCTTCTTATCATCTTCAGGTATAAGTTTTAGATTACAATTTGTATTCAAGTGCAAACACTAACCGTATAAAAAATTAAAAAAAAATAAATAAAATATATTTCCTTAAAAAAAATGTATGTCAGATGTGGGGTTCGAACCCACGCTCCCTCTCGGGAACCAGAGCTTAAATCTGGCGCCTTAGACCGCTCGGCCAATCTGACTCACAATCAATTCGCTGCAAAGTTCGCATTCAAAGTAAACTTCCACATACCTTTAATCTGAATCGCTATCTATTTTTTCAAATAGATGAATCAACCCCTGTCCAATGACGGAGAGTTCACAAAGTACATTAATAATTTTAAATGAACACTTCCCTTCCTCTTCCCCAGCTTAATGTAGACAAAGTGTTAATTGCACCGGAAGCTGTCACAAAAGCACGTTCGCTCCATTACCTTCTACCCCGTGTTCCAAAAAATAAAGAAAAAAACATTGCAGATCCCTCAAAAACTTGTTGACCTTCCCCATCTTTCCATTTGTTGTGAGAGCTTGCTCAATGGACTCTGCGGTAGACGATGGGGGTTTGGTTATTGTGTATGAGATATGGGTGTAGAATGAATTTTTTATTACACGAGAATCAAATTGTTTTGTTTTTAGTTCTGGATTATGCGCATCGTTGCCACTCAAAGTAGAGAGCTTTTTCCTTGTGAATCTCTGCGCGGCATATCGTAAATATCGTAGATGACAGTGAAATAATTTTATATCATCGCAAATTTGGGTGCAGTTCTAGTGCAGCTGTTATCTTGCGCGAACCGACCGAAATATAGTGTACGACTCATTACGGGGTTGCAAATCTAATTTTTTGGACATTCCACCTGGGGAGGCACTTTTGAATAAGCATTTTGCGGTTCAAGGAGTAAGTAGCAGTAGTGTAGTGGCGCAGTAGTGGATTTCAAAGTGGAGCAAAGTGTGTGCGTTTTTTCTTTTTCTTTTTGTTGCATTGTACGCGAAGAAGAAAATCGATGCCACGGTGACTGTAATGGGCCACCTCTCGTAATGTAGGTCACCGCGTACAGTAACATCAGACAGACGCAACAACAGTGGCTGTAACTGTTGTTTCTCTTCCATCATCTGCAGCAGCCATATTAGATGCAATTACCATGGTGATCTAGCAATGATATACAAAATACACCAATTCTGCTGTGTCGCACTTTCTAGTTCAATGAGAAAATTGAAAAATTACGGGCCGGGAATTTTGCATCGTTATTTTCTGATCTTAATTCGTTATATCCGTTGTGGCGCGCGGTACTTTGTTCCCGGGGTGATTAAATTGCTTCATTTGCGACGCCTTATGGGGAGAACGGAATTATTAACCGCATTTGAACTTGATATTGATTGATTTCCATTGTTTCCATCAGGTTTATCGACGAATTGCCTATTAGCATGTATCCACTCATGCAGTTGTATAGTTTTCAACCCGGGGGTGTTGACTTTAAAGTGGTTTTGCCTACACGCGGTTTTGGTAGTTGAACTAATTGATTTTCATTGTTGAATGTGTGGGGATGTAATATCCAAATGGAAATGTAAGTTGTAATAGTCCGACGGGCTGGTGGCGGTGGAGGTGGAGCGAAGGGGTTGCTAATTAGGGTTGAATAGTGTCACACTAAACCAGTTGGGGTTTATTGATTTTATTTCCGCAAGTGGCTTGTGTATTGCAGTTTGTTTCATCAATAAAATGAGGACGTGTGCGAATTGCTGGAAAAAAAGTGTTGCGTTCCAATTGGCACTGGTCCAAAAAGTTTTGGAAATTGTTAGTGACTTTTTGTATATTGTTTGTTTTGGTTATTGCCTTTTTCAAAGGGAAAGGATGTGCAAGAGGGAAAATTTGAAACAAATGAGTTTTTGTTTTTTTATGGAAAAGTAATTACTTGGAAGCTTTGTGATTTCCCTTGTTTTTGTGTGTTTTTTGGCAGAGCGACAATTGGTCTGATTTTTTAGTAGACTTTGGGTGTATGCCATGGGCTTTATTTCCAGATGGTCATAGTATGTATGATATTTTGTTGTGCAAATGTGGTATATGGTTATGTATAAACTTGTTAAATGTATTCTCATGCATTTTTTTCTGGATTCTGTATAACTCTGAGTCAATCTATCAGTCTATGAATAGTCTTCATTATGTTTCTGAGGCACAAAACTCTTCCATTTTTCCTCATCTCGCCGAAACTATTTCGAAAGCTCCCGCCTATGTATGAACATGTATGTTGGGCATTAACCTCGGAATTCAATTTTGGATATTTTAACTCTAACCTCTAATTTTCACGACAATGTCGTTTGCATTCTGCAACCCTTACCCCGAAATATGTAGGTGGACACATTCTTCTTCTTCCCATATCGGTGAGGTTATGATCCAAAAACAAGAGATCATAACCCTCCCACTTCACTGCATTTCTACTGATCCGCCTGTGGGGTTCGCCTATTTGACCTCAGAAAATATGGTAGGTGTTGGTGAACACTTTAACTAACTCGAAGTTGTAGTTGTAGACAATGAAATTTCGCCTTAGCTGGCAGACAGATAATTATGTACTTGTCGACTTGTGACCACGTTGCAGAGGTAATTATTATTGAAATATGGGTTTTCGGTTCAAGTTTCAACCATAATAATTAATTCTTTATAGTAGTAGTAAAATTAAATGAAGAAAACTAAAAAAAAAACGGAATGTAAAACGAATGCAAAAAACTCGTCAATTCTCCCCGGTTAGTTCAGACACCATCCAGGGAGTAGGTACATTGTATGTGCTGAACCTTAATACCACCTTAGATTCAAACCACTTGTTTATACAGTTGGTACGTTTATATGCAAGGTTGAAACTGGTTTCAAATCGGTTTTAAATTCATATAAACGAGATCGAGTTAGAATGGGTTTCACTCGACTCGACTTAGCTAACAGAGCTGGGTCCCCATCACTGTTCGACATGTCGTAGGAGTTTTTAGTGCTACACACAACATCAAATGGACGAAACTTAAAACAAAACCGCGTTTGATTAAGTGTCACGAAATCATAAGAATCGAGTTTTCATATACGTTTATGTCCTGGAAACCCGAATGGCGAAATGCATTTTTTTTTTCTGACGAAACAAAATTTAATTTGGACGGGCCGGACTGCTACAGCTGTTATTGGTATAAATTTAAGTGATCATAATGTGGTACGATCGAAACGCAATTTCGGAGGTGGAACTGTTATGGTATGAAGAGCCTTTTTGTACTACGAGACTACGCCTATTTGCTTTATTACTACAAAAATGAGTTCAGGAACATGTGCAGAGTTGTTGGAAGACGGTTTGGTGTCTTATAGCGAACGCGAACAGGAAAGAAACTACATTTTCCAGCAAGATAACACTTCCACTCACGTTTTTAGGCAATCTAAAGAATGCTTTTCTTCGAAAAACTTTAAACTGCTTCAATGGCCAGCATGTAGTCCCGATTGCAACCCTATCGAGCACCTTTGAGGCATACTTGCTGGTAAGGTATATTCAAACGGGAAGGAGTACAACTGTGTTTTGGAGCTGACAAATGGATTTCGTCGTGCTTGGCTTGAAATCAGGTCCATGCAACCTCGTATTTTTTCTGTCATAAACAATAATGGGAGTCTCACGAAATATTAAAAAAAAATCTTTAATTTTGCCGAAGTGCATATAAATTATTGTCCACCCCAAATTTTCATGTTTTTGTGAAAAAAAAAAAATATTTTTAACATTTAGGAACTAATCAATTTTTGTTTATAATTGAAAAATAAATAAACAATTTGAAGTTATTTGAACCAGCAATTTTGTTTTTATTATAAAAATTGGGTATAAACAATGTCTACCACTGTATATCTTTCTTTTCTATGTATTCTCATCATTTTCAAATTACGTCTTGTTTTGCCTTTAAAGAGTATCTAATACCATGTTCCCACCGAACCGAAATCCCGAGATTTCGATGAACTTTTACCGAAATCTCGAAAGCCGTTCCCACCGAGTTAAAGTGATTTCAAATGACAATAACTGACAATTCTGTAGGCTGGAGTGCGTTCCAAGTTATGCAAATATTATGAATAATACCCTAAATCTCGGAACAGCTGAGATAACCAAATTAATCGGTTGCTTATGCTTCAAAGAAATTCCGGGGGTGGTGTTCAAATAACTGGGGAAATTTTTGTAATTTTTTTCCTTTGCTTCCGATACACAGCTTTATTTTTTTTTTTTTTGCGATAACTGATGTCATAGACAAATCAATCATCCAATACAGCGAACAATTTTTCCAGCCATATGACCAAGCTACTGCCAGTGTCATGCCTTCGCAGTAGTGTTCACACAAGCGTCCGCAATTGATCGGACTGACTTTATGTATTTCATGAGAAATAATGCTTGTGGACGTCCGGATTCGAACCATGAACCATTAGAATGGCAATTGACGTTACTACTATACCATTGCCAGCCCCAAAGATAGCCGAAATAAGAACTGTCATGAGACGTGTTCCACTGAGGGAAGAAATAGCTTCGAATCTATGAACTTTATAACAGCTTTTTGTTTTGTTGATATATTTTTATCACGCAAATAAAGTTTTGTACTTCTTTTTTTATTTCTGTGTCTTACAACTCACTCCCGTGTTGATTTTAAGATCAATATCCCCTGCCGAGAATGTTGTTTCACTTAAAAAAGTAAAATTCAACTAAGAAGTTGGCGAAATATCCCTTTTTCATTTGTATGTCAAGCATGCTTACGATCACAAGGAAAGAAAAATGGCAAATGCTTTCAGCTTATGTGAAATTAACTCGATCTAGTCCCAAATCCAAACTCGCATATTTCGCAAATTTCACAAATTGCGCTTGACCTGGAACGCACTACTAATGTTTTGACATCTATAAATGAACACCAAAATGAACCAAAGTTCACGCTGTATGCTTGTTTGGTTTGACAACCTATCACGGCTGGATGAACTCAAGGAGATTTCAAGTAGATTTCGCCGAAATCTCCTGATTTCGAAATCTTGAAAATGTATGGCGAAATCTCCTAGATTTGGATAGATTTGCCGTAATCTTGGGATTTCATTTGGTGGGAACTTGGTATAAGGCACAACTTAAAAAAAAAAATTGTTACGCACTGGTCAAATGTTGTAAAAAATTCTAAAGCGAGTCGATCACGTGTTGATGTACACGTTATTTCCGTATCCCAGCAGCTGGACGGACTTGTAAAAGATCTTTCCTTTGTGTTACCATCTGCATTATCAGTTCCGACTCGAGGTTGGTGGAGTTGATCCCCCTTGCTTAAATCTGTTGCGTACGTAAAGTATCCGCCATGGTTTTGTACAACCAACGAAATGCTACCATACACTTCCTTAGAGTCGATAAAAGGATTGCGAATTTCGACTTGGAATTCGTTGGACTTTTCCAAAACTTGAACCCAAACTGGCTTCAGCTAATTCTTATATGATGGTGCGACGCAGATCCCACTAACGGTTAACATTGGGTGTCGGGGGTATTTTGGAAGATTTTTCGCGCAGGCTCTATTTCTAGTCTCTTGATACTTAGTTGTTCAATATCGGCCCGGAAATTCCATTTAGCAGTCGAAAATGGTCTAGCTCAGACGATGCCCTGAAGAGACAACAAAATTTATATAAAGTATGGCATAGAAAAACAAATGTAGTAGTCCTTCCGGGATTTACAGCATTAACGAAGGGATTAGTTGTTTAAGAAAAAAAAAAAAAATGTCGTTGGCCAGATAACATATTCTTCAGAGTTGGCAGCAACTGGTTTATACCTTGCGGCATGAGATGTAACATCATTTTTACTGGTCTTGACCGTTGGTACAGCCGATGTATATACCAGCTATGGCGAGATATTTGGCGCAACTTACTCACTGTCATGAAACTCGCTTTTGATGGCGGGCCGATTATTATATGGTTACTTAAGAAGTACATACATATATCTCCAGAAGAAGTCTAAAGATCTTTACTGTTTTGAAGGATTATTTCGATTCCTTTATCCGTAAAGATGTTGACTTGTCCTTGAACCCACATAGAAATCTGGGGTCAAATCGCGTCCTCCGTGAACGGATAAGTCTTCACGTAATCAGTATGTATGTTGTTGCAAATCACGTTACAAGTCATCCGTTGATGGAGGACGCGATTCGACTGCTGATTTCTGCTAGTGTACAATTTGTTACATATGTTTCCTATACGAATACACATAGTACTGTACTCGTACTTATGCATTCCAATTAATCTTTTTGAAAAGGTTATAATAGAGTAAATCTCTATAGCCAACCATCTGTATTGTCACTGCAAGATACTGCAGTATCTACATAATTCTACAGCACACACGAATTTCCATTAATTTTAATCGCCATAAGCATATCTTCAAGTTGTAATAACCTCTGGTGTCGATCCTATACCAAAGACATTTTATCCCCGTCACAAGGAGTTTATCCACTTCAAGTTGCCTAGTATTCCTCTTCAAAATTTAATCCCATGTACAACTCTAACTAACTTGCATTTCCACATTCCTGTTGCGGTAGCAACTGGAACAACCATTACTACCAAGTTGTTTTCTTCATTTCAACTCTTGTATTGTAACAAACGCCCTGCCAACTGCAATACGATCTACGCGTCATTGAAGTTCAATCCAGAAGTTATGACTAAAAATAGTCTTTCTCTGGCTGCTTGCTCTGCCTAGTTAATTTCTTACCCAAGTGTTTTTTTTTTACCTCATTCATTTTTGTTTGCAAAAAAGATATAATATCTCATAGATAGCATGCTTGTCTGGCGGTGTCTGTGGGTCTGTGGTAGATTCATGGCTCAACTTTATGTCATTTAATCTGCGTTCGTGTGACATATTTGGCGTATGCAAGTTTTTCCACTTCATCAGTTGGTGGTTTGTTAGTCAGAAGGTTATTTTTTCTTTTTCACATTTTCCTTGGGTTTTCGCTTTTCTGACCTTTAATACTTATGTTGTCGGTACGGTTCATAGTATTGGAATGAAAATCCGTATTGACATTTGTTTGAAGTTACAAGTTTGTGTTGTAACCTTATGAACCCTGACGTATAGAATGGTATTATGCTTTGGTTTCTTTTGAAATCACTCTAAAATGAAGCAGCACTTATGCCTGGTAAGTAACTGACGTAATTTGGTATTTTTTTTTTGGCAAGTTGGCTGAAGGAATGAACTTTGCGTGTTTCATTCACATGTCGGAAGGTAATTTTAGTGTGAATGTCACGGTATTTAGGAAAATGTTGCCGGTTTTCGATTGCGTGTTGATGAAACCATAAAAGCCTCTTTTCCGGGCCTAATTGGTTTGCATGTGGGTTAGGTTATGGCTAAGCTATTAAACCGTATGGTCACTTTGATTTTAATGGTCCGGATATTAATATGTTTGGTGTTAACTAAATCTTAAAGTGCTTACATCACTTTCCCGGAAAATGTTCGGAGCAAATCCAGTCAAGCACGGATTTTTATGACTTCTTTTTAATCAACACATGCAAATTAAAATTCACGAATATAATACGTTTAGATGTTATAGGGGTTTAAAGTTAGTCAAGAGTACCTTTTCTATTACTGCTAAAATCGCATGTAATATATAATACTTACCCATCACATCTCATTTTCATCAAAAAAGGTTTTTTTTAACTAAAATTTGCAAAAGAAGACGATTATTATTTTCAAACGGAAGACGATTAAAGGTTCATTATTTAATAAAGAAACGTAATTTTACATGTAATTTGAGCCATAAAATAGAATGCGAAATACATTGTAAATGACAATTTGAAAGATGCGTTGATGGATAAATGTCATTTTCGTCATCCACTTGTTCGTTGGCGCGCATATTATATTTAGATTTCGATGAGATTTGGCGAAGCATATCCTGTTGGGATTTGTTGAAGGAATTGAATTCCAGAAATGAGGTTTTCAAATTCACTTTAATGACCAGAATGACATTTAGTGTGTCGAATTTTAGCTGCGTTTTCTCTGCCGTCCACGTCTGCAGCGAAAGCAGACGAACCGGTCATAGAATATATTAAATTATTTTCGTTGTACCTACTTTTCGTGGAGAAAAAACAACCCCTTTTTGCTATCTGACGTCACAACGAGAAATTTCTTTTATTTCTCTCATTTCTTTCTCTATCTGCCAAACTCAATTTTTCAATCCACGTTTACCTGTATAATCTCAACTCGATCACAGAAAAGTTTGTGATTGGGATGACTCAATCACGTTTCAGTTTAATCTGCGTTTATATAGCACTTAATTCGAATTGAATCCAAATTCAATTCATCATGTAAACAGGGTAAGGAGGATGATTGGAGGTTATAAAGTGAAAAGGAAGGCTGGAAGGTTTCGGCTCGAAAAAGAGGACTGTCCTTCCAAAAGGAGTACAGATGGCATGGTTAAATGTACTGCTTGCAGCAAAGGTTTTACATTATGGTACACCTTTTTGGGCAAGATGTCATATTCGGGTAGTGAAAGCAGTTATTGCGCGAATTGCATCGAAAAAGTATCCTTAAGCGAGTATTTTACAAGAATGCAATGAGACTATGAGAAATTTCTGTAAACTCCCTAAAAACTAGATTTATGTCAAATATTCTTCACTCCTCTGGTTCTCTGGGTGAACATCTGCCCAATATGCCCAATATTAGATTCGTCACTTTTGAGATGTAAATGCTGGTGTGGTAAATAAAGCGGGTGTTGTTTTATCCCATTCGACTGTCTAGAATTAAGTTTCGTTTCCGCTAACCAGTTACAAGAGAAAGATTTTAAACATCTTCTTGTCAGCCGGGTCAAAATATACTTTATGAGAACCTAGCTATTTATACACATAGTTTGTGATATGATCAGCAGCGTTTGGCGAGTTGACTGAGCTATGTTTGTCCATCCGTCTGTTCGTATGTCTCATCTTTTAGGACCTTTTGAGCTAAGGAGATAAAATTTTATGTATAAGTTTCCGATCATCCGAAACAGAACATGTGAAAAAAAAAAATTATATCCACCCACTGACACGACCAGCCTACTATTTGAAAAATTGTTTTACTAGAAATCATAAAAAAATAGTTTCAGCATCACCTATGTATGTGACTTCGCTTACTTTTTGGGACCGTTTTTGTTCGCATATCTAAACCGTGCCACACCCACTTTAATATTAGATGATTGGTGATAGACTATAATACCAAACTTTCCCAATGGATTGTGAGTCTTCTGTATGTTTTTATTCTTAAATTTGTATCCCTCAGTCTTTCTTAGCAGTTCCATTTTCTTCATTTCTGTGAAAAAGGTACCATTCTCATCTAAGCATGCTAACGGGTCGTGAATATCATGTCACACTTTTACGTTTTAAAGAGTACCTAGGAGCCAATTTACTGGAATTGTTTCCCTGTTTCCGTAGTTCTCCTACTCAGAGTTCACACACATCTTTGTCAATGCCTTAACGGTTTAGAACGAATTGTTTTCAAAGGTTAATTCTATTTACATATTGTACATCCAACTGATAGTATATTCATCGGATGTATTAAACTGAAGAGGTGTGCTCACAAAGTGGGACTGGTGAATTTCCGGGTTGCAATGACTTAACCTTCAGTCGTTCTTCAGGTCATTGACCGAAGTAGTTTGAATCGAGGCCTTCGTAAAGGGAATATCTGTCTTCAAACTCGCGAATCAAGTAAACAATCCTACTAAGAATTACTAACCATACCGGTAAATTTTACGCATCGTCACAAGTAATTTCAGTTTCGACTTTCAACTCGACTACAACATAATTTTTCAATTACAAACTTCGAGTACATTTTATAAACAACAAAACTCCCACCAATCAATCCAATACTAACATGTGAAAGAAATGGAATTCATGTGGAAGGTGAGAAATTCATGTGCTTGCGGTGGAAGCACTCACGTCCCTCCACAAGTAAAAGAAAAGTGAATCTCAGAACTAAAAAAAAAAAATTCCTAGGTTTTTCAAGGCCGGATATACATACATAGGTCTCGCGATGCTCGCCGTCTGAGTGCACACACAGTGGCTGCATATGATATTACACACATGGATTAGTTTTAAATTTATCAGTCACTAAGCCGCAGGCAACCCTTTTGACCGTACGAGAACAACGCAATTGCTTGTCATTCAGTCGCGTCGTCGGTGTATGTGTTATTTAAGACTGCGGGTACTACCCCCACGCCTTCCCCCTCCTTATTGATATAAATAGTTTTTTTTTTGCAATGAGTAGTATAGGCACTACACTGGACAGGAGGCAGTAGTGGATTACTGGTTAAATGAATTTCACCTTGTCGCATGTAGTTAGGTAGCAAATAAAATCTCTGCCGTCGTCATAGATGAGCGCTCTGTGCCTGTTACCTTTGCATTGTTTTTGTACCAAATGCGGTAGAGTAGTCTTTTAAATTTGTTTTAAGTGAATTATCGTTGAGAGTTTTTATTCTTGTTTCTTGTATTTAACTGAAATGAATGTCAATTAGAGTAAATGACTTAATGCCTTAACGAGTAATGACGTAGCACGCTAAGGAGAAGGAACGCTAATGGATATATGACGCTACAGGTAGATACAATATCTAATTGAGGATTCATTGCAATAGGAATCGATACTTTGTTTCAATTCTAATTGGAAATCGAGTCCTTCTAACTGAGACTGATTGCAGTATATTAGTAAAGTGAAAGGCACAATTTACTTACCGAATTATACGAAAAGCTGTTGTGTATCAAGTTTGGCAATAAAATAAAGACAATTTTTTTTTTTTTGCATGACGACAGGTTCATTCGTTTTCTGTTTAGACCATGTAAATTCAAAGTCGCGTAATTATATGTATCTATATGACGTGTGGATGGCTAGATGATGGTGGCAAAGTCTAGATGATTACTCTGAACACGTTTTAGTCTTTTCGCATCTTTTTTCCACTATTCGCTCTCGGCTGATCACATAACTGTTCATAATTATCTAACTATTTTACGTACAGGTTGATGAATTCAATGTACATACCTATAAACACAGGAGGTATATTTTACATAGATCTAGGAATCGATGAGTTTTATAGTGCATAAGATCGTCACTGTACAGATGATCAAAGAAGACAATAATATTTTCAGAAAGATCATTACAAGCAAGTGGTCAAGAAATTCAAAAAGCAGGATTCGGAATAGATTGAAAGATGAAGTTATAAAAACAGGAATTAGTCTTTCTTTCTCTCTCTCTTTGTTGAGGCTAAGCTGTAGACATGCTGACACCATCTATGGCAATTTAGGCACTAAACCATCGGAATTTACATAGGAGTTGCAAAAGTCGGAACAACGAAAAAAATCTATTCATAAATTGCGTATATTTCGTGAGTGCTCCGCTCATGCTTTAGAACTTCTGAAAGTGACAACTTCGCAACAACAATCTATGTAAATATGTTTCGAGATCCATATCTTAGTCCGCTATATTAGGCAAGTTTTGGTGAAAATTATGCAAACCCAAGTAAAAGCTTCTCACCAAAACAACTCACAATCAATCTGGTTTAAAAGCATATTTTAATATTTGAAGATTGGTGCACCAATCTATCAGCATCTGAAACTAAAAAAAAATCTTTTCGGCGCCCTGTGAAATTGAGTGCTCCAAACTAAACATCGCAATTCACTTTTGACTGAACATAAAAGCTAAAGTAGTTGCCAGTAATTTTTTGTTGTTGTACTCCATGTTTACTGAGAATTACTGTCTCACCAAAATACGCCTAATGGTACCCGATATCTGCCATTGCCAAAACCCAAAATCTAAAATACTGCTGATCTAGACTTGACGAATGACACATGACATACATATTTAGCAATAGCACTTACCTACCTATAGGTTAGTGGAACACATAATGTCATCATATCGCTTGCAGTGTTTTTCACTAGATCGTCTTTTTCTCACCCACCCACTTTTAAACTGCAATAATTAAGAACTTTTTACACTCTGTCATACAATATCCTATTTTTAACAGAGGCAGTGGATTGCCAACGACAAAACTCATAACGCCATCTATGGTGTAAAGCTACTCAGTTGATCATCAGTTGACAAATGGTCAAACGTTACCAGCGAAATGCTTAAAGGGGTGTTCACACGATCCAACATATCTGACAGACATGGTCTGACAGACTCAAATCTGATCGTGTGAACGCAAAAACGACGGTCTGTCAGACATGTTGGATGGTTTTGAAAATTTTTTGATATTTTGGCGGTTGGACAGACATATCTGATAGTGTGAACGATTGTCTGTCCGACCTGGAAGAAATTTCATTTGCGAAAGATATTCACGCTGTGTGCGGTTGCAAAAAATTGTTGTTTGTGAGAATGTGCAATTCTGGAAAGAATTTTTTGAACTAAACAGAAGTGTACCGGAGACGTGGAAAATAAAAAGTGAAGTGTATAAAAATAGGAATTTAAAAAAACAGAGCCTATGAACAGGAATCGCTATGTGGCGGAAAGTCGTTCATTGGTTGAGATAGGATCTCTCATGTTCGTATTTTGTCGTTCAATATATGGTTTAATTTTCGCCAACAATTCCGTATACGTTTCCGCGTCCATCCTTAAAAAATTCTGATAGTCCGATGGAAACTAAATTTTAATTCTGTTAGCAAATTAACAAAAGAAAACTTTGGTCGCTTTTTAATCCATTCTTTCACCCTTTTTCTTTCTTTCCTTTCTTCAATTTCTTCTTCTTGTAAAATTTTGTCTATCACAAGCGCTGGTACGAGTACGTCCACTATCACTGAAACTCACTTAAAAAGTGGAGTCTGACGACATGTTTGACAATGTGAACGCTAACGATATCGGTCTGCCCGACATCCATCCGACGAAGTGGTCAGATATGTTGAACCGTGTGAACACTCCTAAAACCAGCGAAAATGGTCAAACGTATACAGAGGGCAAACTGTTTTCGTAGCTTTCGATACACAGAAGTGACGATGGTGTACTAGTAACGTCATCGATCGCCACGGTAATAATTCATGGTTCGAATCCTGATGTCATCTAGCATTTATTTATTTATTTATTTCTTATGAAATATGGTATATAAAGATGCAGTCTGATCAATTGCAAAGGCTTTTGTTAACACTATTGCGAAGGCATATTACTGGCAGTAGGTTGATTATATGGCTGAAAAAGTTGTTCGCTTTTTTGGATTATTTATATGCAAATGACATCAGGTGGTCGGTAAAAATAACCTAACATCTGAGTTTCAAACAACTGCCCCAATCTTTCTCTCCCTGTCTGTCCTGTCCAACGCCCGCACTGTGTAAAACATTTCAAGGGTATTCATAACTCCTTGAGTTATTATAAACAAAAATAACTTTTTCTCTTTGTGCCGCTATTTTGGATTTTCACATTTTGAGATTTAGCCCGTACCATTCTAAATTTTGCTCTAAAAGTGCCGCTAATACGAACATCCACAATCGAAGGCCTGAAGACAGAGTTGAACTGCTGTACTGTTATGGCGGAGTGTACGGGCCCAGGACCAGATACTGAGAATCACTGGGAATATTCCCCCAGTATATTTCAAGCAGAAAGAAAGATGCGCGCAATTCAACCTAGACAGGAATTATCGCGGGCAGGACATCGCAATACTGTCAGACAGCCAAGCCGGTTGGTATGGGAATGGGAATACCTCACCAGGGTCAACAAACAGGGAGAGGCAAATAAAGTAACTCTCTACTGGGTACCAGGACATGTAAGAGTGGAGAGGACCGAAGCAGCTGATGAACTAGCAAGAAACGGATCAGACACGCCGTTCCTTGGACCAGAACCCTTTTGTGGGATAGGGCCCCACAAAATAAGGGAAGACTTAAGGAAAGAGGAAGAGAACAAATGGGCTAAGCATTTGGGACGATATCCCGCAACTAAAACAGGCGAAAGAACTTCTGGTAAAATACAACCAGAAAAGAAGTAGAACCTGCCTAAGAGTTACCAAGAACCGACTTCGCATTTTGATGGGCATGTTAACGGGTCACTGCAGACTCAAGGAACACCTCAGGGAACTGGGAATAGAGAGAGACGGACACTGCAGGTTCTGCAGGGACATTGCAGAAACACCAGCGCACCTTATGGAATGCGAAGCACTGATCCACAAATGAAGAAACCGCTTATGTGCATACCTTCTATCAGAATTGGATCTACCGTCGTTGGATCCACTCAAGATACTACAGTTCATAGCAGCAGCTGGACTGGAGGAAGTGCTCTAGACCGAGCATATCGCACCCTGAGGGACAAGTGTCATAACTTCCAAAAGCATGTCTCCGTGGTATGTAACATACAACAGTCTTTTTCTCAGAGGCTGTGCATTTTTTATAAACTGTAGAACTGTTGTTGGCTGAATAACGCATAAACGGTAAAAGAAATGCAGCTACAACTGGGTTCCAATGGAAAGACTGTTAATAATACACGAAAACCAATCAAAATCTCAAAATTGTCATTTTGGAAGTTACGACACTTGTCATCTCAGGGTGCGATATCATCGACTAGAGCCTTAGTTTGAGGGGCACAATAGATCTGCTAAAGGTCGCAATGCACTTGCACCTCACAACAACTATATCTATCTATCTACTGTTATAGCGTTAATGACTAAAATAATTATTACCTGCTTCTGGATGACATTTTTTCCTTAATAATAATTTCCCCAAAAATAATCATTCTTAACATTGAAAACCTCGATTGTATGTCCACTTAAGAATTTCTATAGTATGCTTTTCATATGATATAATGAAAGTGCTTGCGACTTGTAGTGCTATTTAAATAAATAAACTGCTTAGTAAACATTGTTTTCCAGGAAGTTGGGTCCACCATCTACAATTTCTCATAATTTGTTCGGTAATGTCTTCGACTTGCCAATAACCAAGGTGAAAATCATTGTCTCAATTAATTGGTGTTTGTTTCAAAAAAAATTCATAGCATCCTTGAAAAATGTAGACCGAGATGTATTGGGTTAGTATAGTATTGAGTATTGATATATTTAAATGAATTTTATTAAAACAAACATTGTCCATTTTGATCGATAACCCTTTGCCGTTTTTCGGGCAAAACCATAATTGCATCCTCATATGACTTCTGGGATTTCTTGCATGGACCGAAACAAATAGTTATCCGACGGTGCAAGGTGTGGACTATATGTCGGATGCATCAAAACTTTGCCATTGTTGTGGTCATACACAAGTCCCTTTCTGTTGATCAAATCCGGCCGCTTTTCCTGAACCGTTTCATTTAAACTTGCTAGCTGCTGACAGTAGAGCTCAGAATAAATCGTTCGATCAGACAGCAGAAGCTCATAATGCATGGGTCCCTTCCATTCCCACAAAATTTCAGCATGACCTTTCTTGGCGTCAGTCCCGGTTTTAGCTGAGGCTTTAGGGAGCCTCAGCCTTCCTTGACCATGACCTTTTTCATACCACGTGATCTTCAATCAATCTTTTCAAAAATGGCTCGATTTAGTTTCGATTCGCCAGCGAGATTCACAAATGGAAATTCTGTCCAGTCATTTTTTTTTTTGTCAAATTGTGTGGTACCCAAACGACGAGTTTTTTTTCGTGCAGCCAGCCTTCTCTAAATGATTTAAAACTGTTGTGTGGCTGATCCGAAGCCATGTCAGGACTGCTTATATGCCGGCCATCCTCCACTTTTTTCAGGATTTCATCAACTTTTTCAGTTGTTGAACGACCAGAACAGGGTACATATGAGTGAACCATCTTCTGGCTGTTGGTTTTATTAAATACCTTCACCATAAACAGCACAAACTTATTTACGAGCCTTTGGAGCATTTTCGCCTTTTTCAAAGGAAAATTGCAAAATGCATTGAATTTGTTTTCAGAAATTTCGCTAATTTTATTTTTACTACACGAAAGCAGCTGATTGAATGATCAAATGTTGTTGATTGGTCTACAAAATGCCACGTTTCAAAAGCTGGTAAGAGTTGCCAGATTGCATTAATATTACCAGAGATTTTTCACTTTAATGCCATCCAGTGACAAAAAGACTCAATACTTTCTTTTCAACCCAATATGCATACGTGCTAACATAGTAATCTTTGTTGCCATCATGAATTTCCTATGATTGCAATTAGATTTCTGGTGTAAAATCTGGCCTTAAAAGTATATTTTTCCCTTTGCTCTGAGTGTGGTGTCATGCCTTCGTTCAAACTTACCAGCTCAATGTCTCTTAACAGACGTTTGATGTGCACACCTTTCAAACTCCTGGTTTGGAACTGACATCCTCAAATTTAAACACTTTTAGCAGAGCTTCTTTTGAAATATTTTTTGCTTAAGATTTTTATTTTTTTTTCTGTTTGCCTTCAACTTACATTCTATTATATTTATCTCTTTTAGGAAAACATTAGACCCAGACAGCTTTTTTTTTATACAGTTTTGTATGTTTTCATTCATATTTCTTTCTCTTTTTTGCTTTCTACATTTCTCAGCGTCAAAAATACGTCGAAAGAACAAAACACATGCAAGATACATGTGTAAAATTTGTTTTATCTCTCGCTGCTCCCTCGACGAAGAAAAAAGGTCGAAAAGCCTCGAAGCACTATGTTCTCACCTTGTTCACTGTATTCGTGGTTGTCGTCTTATCTTTTTGCAACAAAAACGTTTATATGCACAGTTTCAAGTCACTTTTCTTACTCATACTCCCACTTCAACTTACTACCCTTGCTGCACTTGTAATTTTTGTTTTTTTAAGAAAATTAAAGAAAAAATAGAGAGACAATGACACCTTATTCTCTTTGCATACATAACATACTTCACATACTTTTTCTCTCCATAGAAAGAGGGAACCTTAAATAAATTTCCAACCTCAACCACTCTTATCAGCCCCCAAAGTGACTCACTTTTTAATCAACGTGTAGGTAAATTACTCGTTTTTTAAGCTTTAAGTGAAAAAGATTGTCAGAAGGTAGTTAGCATTCCGCAGGGTATAATATTTACTCAGCACTAGCCCGACAGGTGTACTCCAATTAGTTAGCTTCATCGTCGTCGTTGTCGTCGACGAGAGGTTGGAAGCTCTGCATGCGAGTGATAAGATTGCAGAAGAACAAAAAAAGAATTCTAAGAAAATTAGGTTTTTAACTGAAAATGTGCAAAATAAATGTAATTACATAAATTAATTAGTTTTTTAACGAGTGTTTGTTTTTATTCTTTCAGTGGCCAAAATGGACACACAGCTGGTGTGGGCCCGTGATCCGGTTGAGGGCTACATCCAATGTCGGATCGAAAGCATTGGCACCAAAGAGTTTGATGTCTCACCGATTGATAAGAAGTTTCCGAAACGCGTCTGCTATGTGGATGACATATTTTCATCGTGTGATGGACCGCAGGATCATGACGATAATTGTGAGTATTTCTATGAGGTTACGTAATTTATCGTGTAATGAATGACGTGAAATTTTAATCAGCTAGCCGCCTGTTGCATAGCACCTGCAAAGTTTTGAACGAAAATTCACATTTGAGTTAATTTCAAACATTTAAAAGGCGTGAATAATGGTGTGTGTTATTAGCGTATTAAGCAAAGCAATCTTAAGCAAGCGAATGTATTAAAGCTTATTATTTTAGAAAAAAATTGTCATGTGTTTTCTTAGATTTACGATTTTTTTTTTCTATAACTAATGGCGGTACAGGTTTCTTTGGCTTTCCAATTGCTGTGAATATTAGGGTCATTAATATTTCTCTTTACTATATATGCGCCACAAAATGGGAGAGTATACCTTTGAGGTGTTCAGTGTCTCCATCGGGTTGAAGAACTCCTTGAGACCATGGAAGGTTGCTTGCTTTACTTAGGTGGCGCTACAGTTCGGGGTGAACCTGGGCCTCAACCAACAAGCCTCTCCATTTAGCTCGGTTCTTAGCTAATTTTCTCCAGTTGCGCACTCCAAGTTGGTCAAGGGTCCCTTGAACTTGTGCGCGTCACCTCTTCTGCGTCATCCCTCCGTGTTAGATTCGAAGACTCTGCGGGCCGGAGCGTTGCTCTATGTGCCCTAGCCATCTCAGGCATCCAATATGAAGTTTTTTGACTAGGTCGGTGTCGCTGTACAGCTCGTATAGTTCGTGATTGAATCTTCTCCTCCAAAACCCGTCAACGCAAACGGGACCGAAAATCTTACGAAGAATTTTTCTCTCGAAGCGACCAAGGATATCTTCATCCTCTTTTAATAAAGTCCATGTTTCAGCGCCGTAAAGCAGGACTGGGATGATCAAGGTCTTATACAGAGTGTCCTTAGTTGTTCGAGATAGGGCTTTACTGTTGAATTGTCTTATAAGCCCATAAAAACAGCGATTGGCAAGAGTTATTTTTCGCTTGATTTCTGCCCTGATCTTGTTTTTAGAATTTTTAGCAGAGCCAAGGTAAACAAAGTCCCTTACTACCTCGAAGTTATAGCTGCCCACTGTGACGTTTTGTCCAATTCGTAGGTGTTGGTTGTCCCTTCTTGTTGCCACCATATACTTGGTTTTGCCCTCATTTATTGCTAAACCCATTTTGGCCGCTTCCGTCTCAATGCTTGCAAACGCACCGGTGACAGCCCGTTGAGTTCTTCCAATAATGGCAATATCGTCGGCGTATGCAAGCGGTTGTACAGACTTTTGATAGATTGTGCCTCCGGTGTTGGCTTGTGAGTTCCGCACAATCCGTTCAAGTACAATATTAAAGAAGTCACATGGCAGCGCGCCACCTTGTCTAAAACTTTTTTTGGCATCAAAGGTCTCGGTGAGGTCATTACCGATCTTGATCGAGCAGAGAGTCTTCTCCATCGTCATCCTGCACAGACGAATAAGTTTGGCAGGGATGTCAAAACTAGACATGGCTCTATAAAGCTTTTCTCTATAGATGCTGTCATAGGTGGCCTTGAAATCGATAGAGAGATGGTGAATATCAATTTCGACTTCTTGGGTTTTCTCCGGGATCTACCGAAGTGTGAAGATTTGGTCGATGGTTGACTTTGCTGACCTGAAACCACACGGATAGGGGCCAATAAGGCTGTCGATAAAAGGTTTTAGGCGTTCACACAATATCGCAGAAAAGATCTTGTATGCGATGTTGGGAAGACTGATGCCTCTATAATTGGCGCAGTTGAGGGGGTCTCCTTTCTTGTTTATCGGATAAACGATGCTGAGATTCCATTCATCAGGCATACACTCGTCTGACCAAATCTTAGAGATGAGTTGGTGTATGCACTCTACCAATTCATCACCAGATGCCTTGAAAAGTTCGGCCGGTAAGCCGTAAGGCCCAGCAGCCTTGTTGGATTTTAGCTTGGATATTGCTATCCTCACTTCGTTTTGTTCAGGTGGACGGAAATTTTGACTATCATCGTCTGTGTTGAATGGTTCATTCTGCTTGACAGAGTGATGTTGGTCTTCCTCGCCGTTATACAGTCTGCAGAAGTAGTTTTTCCATATTTTTAGCACCGACTGTGGTTCTATTACGAGGTTTCCATTTTCATCTCTACAGGTTTCTGTAGAGCTTCTCATGCTCTCTCTTCTTGTTATGGAGAAGCCGATGTTCTTCCCGTCTCTTTTGCTCGTAGAGCTCACGAGCAGCTCTCGTCTTCCTTTGCAGCGCCGCTTTATATGCTTCTTGTTTTGCTGCATGCACTCGTGGGCATTCTTCGTCAAACAAGGGGTTTCGTGGTGGTGGGCGAGCGAGACACAGCACATCGAGCGCGGCGTTTCTGATGGCATGTTGACAGCCTTGCCACTGGTTTTCGGCATTTGATGCTGGCTGGGTTATCCATTTCTTGGATTAAGGTACTAGGCACCCAGCTGTCACCGCGTGGAGTTGGTAGGCCTTAGTTAAGTGAAAACGCTTGTGTTTTCATATAATCGTATGCACTACCGTTTGGCCAGCTCGAGGAAGGTTCCGGCACAAGCATATTTTACTTTCTGATGATGTAGACTTCCAAATTGTCATCGCTCAGTGTTGTGACATGTATTCCTGTCGATCATCCTTCTACTGCGCAAAATTACAAACTTCAAAGTTTTACACCGTGAAATGTTACTACTTCCTTTTTTTCTGCTATCTCTCGTATAGTGTTGTCATCAACAAAGTCTGCTTTTGATCGTGCATGCTGTACGGTATAGTCTACAACACTTTATAACACGCTTTCCCATAATAGTTTGGGCTACCCATTCTTCGACTAGCGTAGATGTATTTAAATCTAACGCTGAAAATACTGCTTTTCCAGTGAACACATCTTTTGCTTTTTCGCTTCTGCTGTACACATCCAGAGCCAAAACTTCCTAAAGTATCAACGATCTCGACCTGCTATCCTTCAATGCGGTGGAATGTGAACGCCTGAGTGCCTTTTATTTTTTGCCTTACTAACCCCACTTTGCTTGCTTCGGCTTTTAAATCTTGAACCATTTGATGTGCATAAGTCCATTCTTCTTCTCTTTCGTTTGTTAGTTCAATTTCATTACACGAATTTATGTATAACGAGTTTCCGATTTTTACTGCATTGCATTGCTTATGTGGTTGACTATTGTTCCGGACTTCAGAATTCTTCTGCATGCCAATTAGTTATGAATCGTAACGTAGCTAAGGCCAAGGCATTTTTACTCTTTTAACATGTGTGTGATCTAAGTATCATTTTTCCTGCCCCGTCTTTTAATATTTTTTTGGGCAATGCCTTTTTTATTTATTTTTTTTTTTTTTGTTTTAGCTCGCCCTTGCACCAATTGATTCTCTCTGCTTTGAGCTTTCCACTAATGACCTTTTGACATGAAGAATCCATTGAATCCATTAAATCCCTGAATACATTTTCCTCCAGGTTCTATGCGAAAACAAACAAACGTCGTTAATGTTGTTCAGATATTTAAGCAGATATGTCGTTGTCTATTGAACTGCCTAGGATTTTCACCGATATTTCTCCTGTACAAGGCATTTCAGATAATTCGATTGACGATATCAAAAACTTTCTCGAAGTCTTAATTATACCTAATCTGTAAGGTGTTAATATGGTCTATGTAGGGGATCTTGAACGGAAGAATGCTTGTTCAACGTGGAGAGTTGACCCATTCTAGAATTATTTAAATTCGTAAATTAAAGGCAGCTGCACTTCATCAATGTGATTTGTGACTTTCACTCATCTGGAGAGCTTTCAATTTCCCATGAGAGGATGCAGTAACTCAGGCGATATAGAAATCCGTATTTAGCCTTCTTTTGTCTGTTACGACATGCAGTTAATCTTCTGCTATTACATGGCTTGGGTCAAATTTGATTAATTTACATGATCCAACGATCAGATTGGAGATCTTCTTGGTGTTTGTTAGGGCCCTTGAGTAAATTAAAAGCTGTAAATTATTGGGCTTAATAAATACAAATCAACAAGATATTACGCGTATTCCTTACCTCGATTTATACCTATTGATAAATGCGTGCCTATGTAATACTAACAGATACAAGGTAGATATTAATTACCAGATACAAATATATTAGACAAATAATGAACTAAAGAAGTAAAACATAAAGGTCTGAAGTGCTTGGCGCAAGCGTGTCTGTTTTTATCCTCTTTTGGTATTCGACTTACTTGCAGTCAGATCTCATTTCCCCTGGAGTGTAACGAGCTTGTTCACTTACGACATGCAAACTCTTGACTACATTGCGCAGCCAAACTCGATTCCACAACTCCAACTTTCGCGACACCAAATCGACAAAGTCCTTTCCCAGCGACATTCCTTGATTTAAAATCCGCAGAGAAATATAACTAGCATAGGTATAGACTTCAAAGAAAACCTAACACTCGTCTATTAATAGACGTTCATTTTATGAAACAAAGGATCCGTCACCTAGCACTGACATGCACACGTAAGCCTTTTTGCGTCCAATGAACTAACAAGTTCTCTTCAATAGTTCCACACAACCGAGAACCGAGCTATGATGCGAAGACCACACAACGCAAACAACCAGATACGATGTGGGATGGTGGTAGATACGAGTACGTAAACTGAAAGACGTCAGGTGCCGCCGAGGCTCCTTCATCATAGAGCATCCATTGTATGCTGTTTTGCAAGTGGTTACCAATGTGAGGTACACAGGGAGAGAAGCCCCTCTGCTTCTCTTACACTTCGACTCTTTGAAACCAGTTAATTGCCTGGAAAACTCTCACACAACACATTGTTTGTTAATTTCCTCACAACACGTCACATAAACAATTCTCTCTTTCGCTACGCAATATCCGACGCCAGGCAAACAAAACCGAAGTGTGATTTTCCTATTACCAGAGTATTCCATTCCATAGTCAATGGTTATGCAACACACGGTTTGAATCCCTATCAATCGTTTTTATGTAATTGGGATTTCCTCCTTCGATCGGGTGGAAGTTCGTGATTAAAAATTCTCACCGTGATACTGGACATAGGAAATTTTAATTAAAGATTTGTTGCACAGTAACTGACAAAATGAGTCAAAGAATGAGGCGCCATCATTGCGTGCCATTGACGCTTTATCTTTTCTTCGCCATCGCAGGTGTAAAAATGATAAATATTTCTTGAACTTTTTGCATCATGACTACTATCAGCCCTTACAAGGTGAGGGAACAGTTCAGGCTTCAGTTGGGACCTAAGTGACCATAAAGACTTGTTTAGCGAGACGATGAAAATTACTTGAAACTGACACTTTAATTGCTGTCATTTAGAGGGCAACAACAGAGAAGAAGAGGAGATTAATAATTAATAAGTGGGAGGGAGGATGAATACTTCTCTGAAGATCTTTATAATAATGACACTTATTTTGCGCCACGAGCGGTAAGTGTACTAGTGCACGCCAGCAATGCTCCTGGGGTGGAATACAAAGCATCCAATTTCAAATGCAGGTCAATATGTAGCAGAAGTTTTTTTTTCTACTGTATTTCCCTTTTGGGGCTTGTGCTCCCGTTTCCATGGTAGTTTTTAATTTCCCTTCCAAAGGGGCGTTTCTGGAGCATAAATGATGCTGGGATTTCCTGGAAAGAACTCTTCCATTTTTTTTTTTTTTAATAAGGTTCTCTAATGAGAACGGAAGCCTGGTGCATTAATTATGAGAAACCCCGCAAGGACCTTTGTTGATGCTGGTGATTGGAATTGAAGTTTGAAGTTTTCATTTTGCTGATGACGGTTGACAATAATGCTAGGGCTTTTCATCAATAATGGCAGGAACTAAAAATAATTTGAGTGCAAATGCAAGTCAAGTTGTTTTATCGTTAGAGTAATAATACTCGTACATCGTTGTAACAGTGAAATGTGCGAATTTTCTTTTAAATTAGAATGACTTGGGTTCTAAATTAGTGGTTGCTTTAAAAAAGAGAAACTCCATGTGGAATTAAAGTAGGGACGGACTTACTTTGATGATTGGATAATGAACATAAACACTTTAGCAACACGCTTCTTCAGCCAACTCGATTATCAGCGACATCCCTCTATTCGAACACACCTAGTTCGTTGAAGTTCTTTCACACTTGTGCACGCATCCTAAGTTTTCTTTAATTGCCCCGTACCTCCGCGGTGGATTCGAAGACTTTCCGTACATTTCTCAAACACTTGTTGAATTCGAACTCTTCTGACTAGATGTCAGATGAGTAGATGTCGCTTCTTCTTCATGGAACATACCTTTGCACCATTAAGCGTAGGTAGAGGTAGAGACCTCTATATATTTTTTTCGTTTTATAAACCTCAGGAAGGGCGAACCTATGACGCTGAGCTAGCGTCACGAAATGCCTGCAGATGTCTGTTAATTCTGCATTCTAATTGTTGCAGATTATAGCTTTTCGGAAATATTTCACGTGGGGGTTAATTCCAAAGATTTCTTGTCTTGTAACAAAAAAATGTTTGATAAAATGATGTTCTTGCTGTTGCCAGATGAACATGAAAGTTGTATGCTCTAGTGACTTGCCTGGTAGAACGTTGAAAAGTCGAGTTCTTATGGATCATTCTATTAAGATCTTCTGCGTAGGTGGTAGTTATCCATGAATTAACATTTGCTCGTAGTTTGAAGAGTGTTGCAAATTGCGGGATATCAGCAAGTTTGGAATCAATCAGTTACCTAAGATGCTTTTTATTCAAGGGGTTTACATATATGTACTTTAATCAAATACCCAATTCAAAAAATCGCAACTGTTCTCGATTAGTTTGGATTTCACTAATGATTTACTCGTATCTACTGTAGCCTGATTTTTAAACCAACAATTATTTCTTTTCTACGTTGCGTCGTGCAATTGCAAATTCATTAAAGGCAAATTCCAATTGTAATTCATTATAGCATTCGTATGCAATTGGTACTTATTTAGAAAAAGGAATCTACCTCGACTTTGATGAAATTTGAATATGTGATAAAAATCATTTTTCTGAGAATTTCGTATATATATTTAAGGTCGGGCTTGTCTAGTTTCGAAGATATAAGCCTTCAAAGTTCCCATACGAAATTCAGGTTGTTAAACTTATAATTTCGCCTGGAACTAAGCAATGATGTTTTTAAATAAAAATATTTTTTTTTTACTTAAAGCTGCCAACAAACAGTGGGTAAGTGCGCAATTTTAAATATACTCTGGACAATTTTTGTCCTTAGTAAATATCTCCTTAACCGTTGAAATCCGATCCTTGCATACTGTTTGATGTTAAAGAACGTAGCTTGTAGTAAAAAAAAATGTGTTTCCAGGCGAAACTACAACCTGTATTTGTATGGGCATTTTGAAGGCTTATATCTTCGAAACTAGACAAGTCCGACATTAAATATACATATATACTTATATGAAAAATAAATCAGGAAAATGCCTTCAAAATGCTTTCATCGAAATCGGGGGTGGATGCCGTTTTCGAAATAATTATTATATATTTTTTTTGAAATAAATACTTCGTAAAACTTGGTATCCCCAAATCCTTGCATACAAATACGGACAGACAAACAGACAGAAATAAGAAATATACTTTTTTTTAAGTTTGTTTACATATAGGTATAAGGTATATATTTAATATCGTTGTATATATACTGCAAGAGGTCGTATGTCTGGATTTCTATTCTTAATTGAGTTGACGTTTCTCAGACTCTAAAACGATCTTTTGCATTAGGTTTAGACGACGATATGTAATATCTAATGTCAAGATGGATCAAAATCTCCAGATCGAGCATTTTCACGAAACCGATACTTCCTCTTTTGGTATAGGTTGGAGTAAAAGAGATGCTTCATCCATCTTGGTTAAGAAAAACACATAAATTGTTTTGTATTTTATTTGTAATATACCGGCAATAAGAATTTGTAGAAATTTTAGAGGTAGTAGATGCTATTTAAAAATAACCATCTAAAAGAAGAAATATAAAAAAATAGTGTTAAAAGTAGGTACATATTGTTTCAAACTATACCTATACGCTCAAACTTGTGGAATTTTCATCTGATTGTACAACCAGATTGTTGACGCAGACAACAAAAAGTGACAACTTTTGCATGCGTTCGAACCAATTTTCGAAGCACTTTTTCCACTCCGATTGAGGTACCTCCAAAACATGTGATTTGAACGCATCAATCGCTTCTTCAGGCGTCGAAAAACGTTGACCTCGAATTTTATTTTTGATCTGCGGGATAAAGAAGAAATCACTGGGTGCCAAATCGCTACTGTACGGCGGATGACTCATCAATTCGATGTTTTGAATGCTAAAAAATTCACTTGTTTGAGCCGATGTGTGAGAGCTTGCATTGTCGTGGTGGCGAATGATTCGTCTTCTGCGATTGGTTTCCCTTATTTTTCCGAACACTTCTGGCAAACAAATGGTGGTGTACCATTCAGAATTGACCGTTCTACGTTGGTCCAATTACACGGTGGCGACATGTCCAATTATTCCGAAAAAACAGGCGACCATTTGCTTCAAAGTGCTTCGTGCGCGAACAAATTTTGTTGGATTTGGCTTGTCGTGAAAGACCCATACAGTCGATTGTTTAGTTTCGGGTTTATATGCATAGATCCATGATTCGTTGCCTGTCATGATTTTATAGACGCCTTTTAAAGCACCGCAATTGAATTTTTTCAACATTTCTTGGCACCAATCGACCCGAGCCTTTTTTTGAGCGATTGTCAAATTATGTGGTATCCAACGTGAACAAATCTTTTGGACGGCCAAATGTTCATGCAATATTGAATGTATGCGAGTGGAACTAATCACGCACAGCACCATTTTTTTCTGCCACAACAACCGATTTTGGATGACTTTCACGAAATTTGTCCTGTAGCGGAGTGTGACCACGATTGAATTAGGAAAACCAGCGAAACACGGAAAACCAAAAGTCGAAGTGAGTTGATCGGCACACTGTTGTTGGTTTAATCCACGTCGAAAGTCATAAAAAATCAACGCACGAAAATGTTCACGATTTAATTCCATTTTTTGACCAAGATGAATATTTCAAGTACCTGTACACAACACAAATAGCATTCGTATGACAAAACATTCTGAGTACGATTACTATTAAAAATGTCAAACTTTACGATGACAATGCCAGATTTGACATATTCACACAGGTGTTGCCATATCACAAAACTTACGTAGCAACCCTCGTATTACAGGATATATGCAAATCACTTTGCATTTGCACGTAAAACATCAAAGTTTACGATGCTTCTGTGGTCCGTTAGCTTAATGAATTGGCTCATTGTTGTATTTTTCTTATAGCTTTATTATTGAAGTTGAAATTGGCAGAACATTGCAGAAAAAAATCTTCGGGCTTTGATGATCATGCTTTGTGGTGTAATAGCCCATAGTGTGCCGCAAGTAAAGGAACTTGAATCAGCTTTTGGAGTCTAAAATAGAAATCTAGATTTCCTCGTGAACAAAATGGTCTCTGGTTTGGTGTATCGCGGACCAATAACATAAAGAGTAAGTCCGTCTTTAAGAGTTATACAAGACCATTACGTTGAGCTAACAATGTAGTTTTACCGCCATTATTTTCCTCTCATGATGAAACAAAAAAAAAAACCATATACATACATACATATACAATTTTACAAAATCGATTTCAGCCTAAGATCAACGACCAGTAGACGTGTGATAACGTTTAGTCAAACCAAGATCATAAATTCATGAAATTTAAATAAACAGCACGAATAAACTTTATGATTATAATTTATGAAAATTCTTCAAATACAGTCGGTCACAATTCGTTCTATTTTATTAAATCTTCCAACTTTCCACCGCAATGATAAATTCCTTGTTTTCATTTTTGCGCATAATTAAACATAAAGTTCCAATCGATCAACTCCAACATTCGACGGCTAAGGCGGTTAAGTTCAGTGACTATCCAACAGGTTTTCAAGAATTACTAGTGTCGAATTTAAATAGATTTCGCTGCATCTTGCGGACGATGACATTTGCATATCTAACTTTAGTTTTTCCAGTTTCTCTTAATTATTCTTCGAAAAAGAAAATTATGAATGCATTCAGTTGGCGTTAAGTAGGGGAAAAAGTAGCGTTATATCAAGTTAATGGACTATTGATACCTATTACTACAAGATGGTAGATATAGATATGTAAAAGGGGAAGGTTTAATTGCCGGCTATTTGTATTTATTTATACTGTCAGCGGTTTATTACTTTCGTACGAAATGTTTGTTGATAAATATGTAATATTAAGGAGGAGAAATGTCTTATTTATCATTTGAAACTCGTTGAATAATCAACAAGTGTACTGAATGAAAGTTAATGCTGTTGTAATTTGTGTATCATTTAGTCGTATGTATTATGAAATGTTTCGTAGGAAAATTACAAAAGTAAAAGTTCGTTACCCCTTTCGGAGCAGGGTCTAGCCTTCACTTTAATGTGCATATATTCAACTTGAGTATTAGCATTAAATGTTATTGTTTCATTCACATTATGTACTGCAGTTGTAGTAAGCTTATGATGGCAAGTTGTATCTCGCTTCCGTTTTAAAAACGTATTATGCTTGCGTAAATTAAGCACCAATTTCAATTTCCTCAGCTCTTCCATGTCTCCTAAAAAAAAAAAAAAACACCATACATACCACTTTTTATTTTGGATTGTATAACGTATGTAGCTTTAGCTTTCCCGATTCTGCACCCAAGCCAGTTCGGTTCTACCATTCAGTGTTGAAAATTGACCTTTTTAGAAAAACGAAAAAAAAAAAAAAACCAAATGTTCCATAGGCCGAGTAGCGATGCTTACGAGTACATAAGGACTGTAAGTGGCTAAGAGCTTCTGCTTTTGTCGTATTAATCTTCAGCCCCAATTTGCTTTGTTTTCATTTCAAAACCATTTGATGTAAACCTATTATTTTATAGGAAAGCAAGTCTTTTAAAAAAAATATAGTCGTCAGTGTAGTTCAGATATTTGAGGAAAGGTATTATCATCCGCGTATTTTCGCCAACATTCAGGAATCAGGAATAAAAGCGGCGGTGGTTGTATGCAGCCTTGTCGTACGCCGCTTTGGACATCGAAATCCTCTGACACCTTACCGTTGCGCAAATGCGTTGTATAGTAGGCTTGCCAAATGTAGTCAAAGTGCTATTGGAGCGGGGATATATACTAGACGAATGGCTCTATTATGATTGGAAGGGTAGTTTTTGTACACAGGAGGAACGCTGCCTGTTCGGCAACGAGAGTTGTATGGTATAAACGTCTTCTACTACTATTTTGGCGGTCGCTGGAAAAACACAAACTCCTTACTAGGTCATCTTCATTGATTTTCCCTTTTTCCATTGGGGAATGCTTTCCTTATATGTAGTTTTTTTTTTTTAACAGGTGTGTGGCCTCGCCCAAATTGCGTGTAGGCACTGCGACCAAAGAGATCTATTGTGCCACTTTTAGGGCAGCAGTACTTCTACTCTCCTTATGAAAGCTATAATTACGCCTGCGGAGAAGTTCCTTAAATCTATTGGAGATACGATCTCTTTAAGGAAAAAGCTTCTCCTAGGACTACACAGAGCTACACACACACATAGTATGTGTTCTGCGGTTTCGTCCTCTTCTAGGCAGAGGCGGCAGGTGATATCCTCCGAAATTCTCATTTTGTTAAGATGGTAAAGAAGTTGACAGTGACCGCTAAGGAAGCTTGCAAGTCTTCTTATGTCAGATACCTTGGGAGTTATTCCAGTGGACGATGCACATTTTGAGTTCCCAGATGTTTAGGGCCAGTTTAAAGGCGGAATCAGATATTCCGCAGAAGGGTTCAGGTCCAGTGAACAACTCAGAGGAGCCTTTCCTAGTTAGCAGTTTCGTTGCCGTCAACGCCTACATGACCTGGTACCCACCACAATTTTACTTTATTGTGTCAGGCCAAGTTTTGTGAACTGTCGAAGCAGCTAAGAACTGATTTTGAACTGATCAAATGGGAGATCAGTGCTTTGAGCGCCGTTTGGCTATCGGTGAGTATGTGGATAGGGGCACCTTTGATGCCTGAGTGCAGGTTAATGTTAGCACAAGTTTAAATAGCGTAAAGCTCGGCCTGGAAATCACTGGGACTCTTTCCGAGTGATTTCGAGATTTTATGGTTGGGTCCATACACACCGGATCCTGAATCCATTTTTGATCCATCGGTGTACCACATTATGATAGCATCATATGCAGTTGACCAGTTCAGACGATAAGCTTGTTGCTGCTTGAAAGGCTATGGAGTGTCATCAAACCGTTACGAACTCGAGCATTTGTTGCTGCAAATTGCTCATCCGAGCAATGAACGATCTGAGCTCTTCATTGGATGTTGTTTAGAGCTTTGACTATCTATCAGCTCATTGGTGAATCTGTAATTCGTTTTTCCGTTGCTGCTTCTTCGGCTTTTGATGCAACAAAATTGTATGATCAAACAAATTGTCTCCGATGAAACACGATTGACATTGCAGAATTGCTCTCTCTGTGGGCTTGGAATCCCATCACATGTTTGAGTCTAAAGTTGTCGTTTTCTACCTTAGCACTGCAAGCACCCATCATTACGAGTATGGCGATATCACCGTTGTTTATTGTGTTGTAAGTATCTGTACGTTGATTGCAGAAGTTATCCTTTTCGTAACGGCTTTTAGAGGAGAGCACTTCTGAATTATGGTAACTTTTCTTAAGCTACTTTAAAACGGACCTTTAATATCCGGTCACTAAAGAAAATATGATACTTAACTAAAAAATGGTCAAGAAGCTGGTGTGCTTCCTAACAGACCACTGTGAGCTAAAATACCATCTTTTTTTTTTGTCTATGGTGTAGTGGAAAAACGCTAATGCGCATGAGAAACTTACTTACTTACTTAGATGGCGCTACAGTCCGGGGTGGACCTGGGCGGCAACAAACAAACCTCTCCAGCCAGCACGGTTACGAGCCAGCTGCCTCCAGTTGCGCACGCCAAGTTGGTTGAGGTCCCCCTCCACTTATTTGCGCCACCTACCGCGAGGTCGTCCTCTACTGCGCCGTCCGTCCGGGATGGATTCGAAGACTTTCTTAGCGGGAACGTTGGGCTCCATCCGCTCTAAATGACCCAGCCATCTTAGTCGCTGTATGTGAACTCTTCTGGCTAAGTCGATGTCCTTGTACAGGCCGTATAGTTCGGCATTGTACCTTCTCCTCCACTCGCCGTCTATGCAGACGGGACCAAAGATCGCTCGAAGAACTTTTCTCTCGAAATAACCAAGGGCATCCTCATCCGGTTTTGTCAAAGCCCATGCCTCTGCGCCATACAGCAGGACTGGGATGATTAATGTCTTATAAAGAGTTACCTTAGTAGTTCGAGATAGGGCTCGAGATAGGGCTGCTACTCAATTGCCGTTTTAGCCCATAGAAACAACGATTTGTGGAGCTGACCATAGAGCCTAGGTAGACAAAATCCGTTTCAAGTAGTGTGAGACTCCTACTCACTAAAAAACCACCTTTAACCCCTTTTCAACCTGACACCATCCACTCCGGAACCGCTTTAGCATTACTCCAGAGTGGTGTCGTTTTCTTTCCCCTCTGGCGACCGGCTTTTTCAAGCGAAAAAAAAAGAAGAATGCTACCTCTATCGGGAGAAGGAGGAAACCTCTGAGCACATTCTCTGTGCGAGCGATTTCGTCTGGTTTTTTTTAGAGTACAGCTCCCTCCGTCAAGCCACCTTATTTCATTTAATCTTAAAAGTTGAACATTATCTTAAAGTTTCAAATATATCTTAGATCTCAACTATTTTATGGCCGAATATTTTTTAATTTCTTCTCTGATGCCACTGAGAAAGCTAGCAAAATGTTATATAAACGAAATAATTTCTTTTATTCCAGGTGAGCTGATGCTCCTCAATGAGGCAACTTTTTTAGATAATTTGAAGACTCGCTATTACAAAGATAAAATCTACGTAAGTTATTAAGTACCTTAATTTTTTTTTATCTTTGTTGTTCTTACAAGTCACTCTTAATTATAGACATATGTTGCCAACATTCTGATCGCTGTGAATCCATATCGGGAACTCAAAGATCTCTACGCATCTTCAACTATCAAACAGTATAATGGTCGATCGATTGGTGAACTTCCTCCGCATGTGTTTGCTATTGGTAAATGCAACTACGAAGAGGAAACATTTGTTTTTCCTATATTTGCTAAAATATTTGAACTTCTCTTCTAGCCGACAAAGCAATTCGTGATATGCGCGTTCTCAAGGCATCTCAGTCTATTATCGTGTCCGGCGAATCGGGCGCTGGTAAAACTGAATCAACGAAATATTTGCTCAAATATCTTTGCCACTCTCATGATAGCGCTGGTCCGATAGAACGAAAGATATTGGATGGTAAAATTGCTGAATACAAACCTTTGCAAGACGTTTTACATTATTGTTTCTTTTTTTTTAGCTAATCCCGTCCTGGAGGCATTTGGTAATGCCAAGACAACTCGTAACAACAACAGCTCACGTTTTGGTAAATTTATTGAAGTCCATTATGACTCAAAGTGCCAGGTTGTCGGTGGTTACATTTCTCATTACTTGTTGGAAAAGAGTAGAATCTGTACCCAGAGTTCCGAAGAAAGGAACTACCATGTATTCTACATGCTACTGGCTGGAGCGCCTCAGCAATTGCGCGATAGACTAGGACTCGGTAAACCTGATGATTATAGAGTAAGTTCAAATAATTATATGTTTTATATCTTGACCCTGTCATTGTTGAATGGGGTGTATTAATTGGGATTTGTTGATAATTGACTGATAATGGTTGTCAGCTCAGCAGACATTGATATCATCAGTTATCTGTAACCGATATGTGCATATGGGGTTTTATTGATTAGGTAGCACATTCTTCGTTCTGCTATAGAAGGTATCCTATAATGTGTTATTGTGGAGGTACAATGACCACATTTTGTTTGATTATTGCTGATAACTATAATATTTTGGACGATGATGGATTGAACGTCACTACAGGATATATTTCTTTGTTCATAGTAAGGGGTGCAGAAAATTTCACACAAAGTACCAGTACGTGACTTTGAATTAAATGCGTTTCTTAATCGAAATTCGTGAACCTCAAACATATTTGCAGTAAATATGACTCAGAAGGCGAATGTGGTTACGTCTTATTTATTCCAGTCTTGTACTGCGAACCGGCTGGAGAGTCAAAATGTGGCCTTCGAACTTGGGGGATTTTTATAAATGTAAAGTGTGCCGAAAAATAGCATCCTGCTTCCTGTTAATACCCCTGATTGTCGTTGGCGTTTGTCGCTTTTCGATGATTGTTGTTTTATTCATAGCTACGACCTGCTGACCGTTAAACATTACTAAGCAATTTGTTTGTCGTGTAGATTACTATTACAAATCTTTCACAGTGAAAAAGTTGTGAAAATGGATTCGTGCTATATCTGAAGAATAAAACGATAATCGTCGAAAAGCGATAAACGCCAACGACAATCAGGGTGATTAACAAGTTTTCAAAATTTAAGACACGAATGCCGACGTTCCAAGATGATTTTCAAACTACAATAGAAGCAACCACACAGAGGGCTCAGAGAACACGGAAATGAACATAACTGCTTACTTACTTCCATTACTTACATTACGAGATCTTATCTATTCGATTGATGTTGCTGGTCCATGTAGTCGGTATTTCTTGCGTTTTTGAACTACATCCTTTTAAGTCTGAATATCCGAAGGGGTATTTTCTTCTTTCGAAGGGATTCAATATATTCGTATCTTCTTGTTTCCTTCCTACGGAAAGGACGCCGTGGCGTAAGTGGTTAGTGTGTCGGACTACTGCGCATGAGGTTCCAACTCCGAACCCCAGAAAACACCGAAAAGTTTTTTTACGGTCCCACCTCTCGCGAACGTCTGACAAACATCCGAGAGTATTGTTGTCTCGAGAAAGCTTCTCAAAACAAATTGCCCTTCGGATACGGCACTAAACTGTAGGTCCCTTCCATTCGTGTGAAAAATATAGCGCACACAACATGAGTGGTTGGGAGAAACTAGGCTCTGGCACTTAAAGAGCTTGTTGCGCCAAATATTTTTTTTTTCTACAGGTGCCCGCCCGTGAGGTTCGTTCTTCGAATCCTAGAAAACAATACATTTTTTCCACGATCTCACCTCTCGCGAACGCCATACAAACAGCCGAGAGTATTGGCTTGTCTAAAAAATAAATAACCCTTGGGATACGGCATAAAAACTGTTGTCCATTCTTTTCGTGCGAGAAGCTAGCCCCTTCGTAGGCTGTTTGTTTGTATTTATTTCTTTTATTTATTTTTCAGGCTTACAGTCTAACAATCTGCGCCATACAAGAGAACTAGTAGGAACGAATTGTTCATGATTATAATATTAATCGTTCGCTCATTCGCGTCAGGAGTCTTGAATTCAATTGTTTGGCTAAACTGAAGAAGCAGTGATTACTGTCTTCGTCAGTTTTCCATTATGGTGTAGGTAGGTAAACTCCTTAAATAACTCGAAGTTTTAGTTTCCGACAGTAAAGTTTTCCTGTACGTTGCTTTTCACTTAGCAATTATGGGTTGGCGTAACAGCGCATGAAGGGCTTAGGCCTAGCTTCTCACAACCACTCGTGTTGTGTGTGTTATATTTTTCGCACGTATGGAACGGAGTTACAGTTTTGTGCCGTATCCGAAGGGCAATTTTTATTTGTTTTTGAGAAGCTTCCCATGACAACAATACTCTCGGATGTTTGTTAGACACTCGCGAGAGGTTGCACCTTAAAAAAACTTGTTGGCGTTTTGTGGGGCTCGAACATCCGCAGTGGTCCGTTACCACTGCGCCGCGGCCTCTACGGTTTCGCTACCATTGTATGCATTGTTGCTGGCTTCAGTCCGCACCTAAACCTATCCTGTGTGTTATGATTCGAATTCGGTTTTATTTCCAGAATTTTTTTTAGGAAGGTTTGCTTTCTTTTCTTTTTCTTCTTATCGACGCTCATTAGACATTAAGTTCGCGAAAAGTCCCACCGGTAGACATTAACCCTTCGGAGAATGTAAACACCTTATTTTCAGACTTTGTCAATATACTTTGGTCCTCGATGCTCGACCTTCGCACCCGACTGACTCAGTTGATTTTAACTTCAAATTTAAGTGCTTCGATAAAGATATGAGCTTTTTTTTAGGAATGCTCGGTTAATTGCAAACTTTTCGGTTTTAAGAATAGGGACTCAGCATTTAATCAGTAATCTCTTATGCAGGATGTTAAGGAAACCTATTTTTAAGTAGTTAATGGGATTTAATACTCAGCTTTTATATCCGATACATGATCCAAAATCTTGGTAAAATTACGACGTAATCATTTTTTTCAGTATCTCTCCGGTTGCACACAATACTTTGCCAATGCTAAAACCGAAAAACTCATTCCATCATCGCAAAAATCCCGTGACCACACTTCTAAAGGACCACTTAAGGATCCCATAATCGATGATTTCGAACATTTCCAAACCCTTGACAATGCACTTAGCCGCCTGGGCCTCAGTGGAGACAGTAAATTGGAAATTTACTCTCTAGTAGCTGCTGTACTGCACTTGGGAAATATTGACTTCGAAGAAATTCCCGAAGATGCTCGTGGTGGATGTCAAGTCTCACAATCTTCGGAGAAATCATTGACTATTACATCAAAGCTACTTGGAGTTGATCCATTTGAACTGCGTCAAGCTTTGGTGTCCAGAGTTATGCAGAGCAAGGGTGGTGGTATTAAGGGCACCGTTATTATGTAAGTTTGCCCTCTTAATATTTTAATCGAAAGCCAGATTGTTGAGAGGATTTTTTCTAGGGTTCCCTTAAAAATCTACGAAGCCAGCAACGCTCGTGATGCTCTTGCTAAAGCGATTTATAGTCGCGTCTTCGATCGTATCGTATTCCTCATCAATCAAAGTATTCCATTTAAGGCTTCGAGCTATTACATTGGTGTGCTGGATATTGCAGGATTTGAGTATTTCACTGTGAATTCATTTGAGCAATTCTGCATTAACTACTGTAATGAGAAGCTGCAAAAGTTCTTCAACGATAACATTCTAAAGAACGAACAAGAGCTGTACAAACGAGAGGGATTGAACGTTCCTGAGATTAAGTTTACTGATAATCAGGACATTATCGAATTAATTGAGTCTAAGGCGAGTGGTATCTACACATTGTTAGATGAGGAGAGCAAATTACCCAAGCCATCGGCAATGCATTTCACCACAGAGGTTCATAAAGCCTGGCAGGGACACTTTCGTTTAGGATTCCCGCGTTCATCACGCTTGAAGGCACATCGAACTCTAAGGGATGAGGAAGGTTTCCTAGTTAGACACTTTGCTGGAGCTGTATGCTATAAAACGGTAATAGACTAATAATGAAAGTTTGGAAGCGTCATTAATGGATTTTTGTTTTTGTTTTTAGGAACAATTTATCGAAAAGAACAACGATGCGTTGCACGCCTCACTCGAGGGGCTCGTGCAAGAATGTGAAAATCCCCTGCTCAAATCGCTATTCCCCTCGGGAAGTAACAGTTCGCGTGGTAAACTCAATTTTATCTCGGTGGGATCGAAATTTAAGACTCAACTCGCCGAACTCATGGAGAAACTGGAGAAAAATGTAAGAAGGCTGACTGTATGGTATTGGAAGTCGTTATGAAATGAAATCATTTTTAGGGCACCAACTTCATTCGTTGCATTAAGCCAAACAGTAAAATGATCGATCGCGACTTTGAGGGTGGCCTCGCTCTTGCTCAACTCAAATGTTCTGGTACGATTTCAGTACTGGAGCTCATGGAACACGGTTATCCATCGCGTGTGCCATTCGCTGACTTGTACAATATGTACAAGTCCTATCTTCCACCAGAATTGGCCAAACTACAACCACGTACTTTCTGTGAGGCTATGTTGCAGTCATTGAATTTGAGTTCCAAGGACTTTAAGTTTGGCATAACAAGAGTGTTCTTCCGGCCAGGAAAGTTTGTCGAATTCGATCGAATTATGAAATCTGATCCAGAGAATCTTAAGGCGATTGTTGCGAAGGTCAAAAAGTGGTTAATACGATCGCGATGGGTGAAGTCTGCACTGGGAGCTGTTTGTGTTATCAAGTGTAAGTTTATCACACACATCTATAAGCGTCTCGCTTTTCACGTATTATTTTGCAGTGAAAAATCGTATACTTTTCCGCAACAAGTGTGTGCTTCTTATACAAAAAGTGGTTCGTGGTTATTTGGCGAGAAAACAACATCGACCTAGAGTGCAGGGAATATCTAAGATTAACAATATCCGTTCGAGCGCCACAAAAACTATTGACATTGCCAAGCAACTGAAAGATGGTAAAGAGAGCATAATAAATGAAGTGTACAGCATTGAAACACAGATTGATAATGCAATCAAAACTATCAAGGTTAGTACTTAGAAGAGAGTTCTTAGGAATTGGAGGGTACCTGATTAATTTTTCATTTCATTTAGGGAAATTCCAAAATTCCACCACAAGAAATCGACGAATTATTTAACAGAATCATCGGCAACATGAACAAACTCACCACAGCACTCAACAACAAACTGAAGGTTATCTCTATTTATATGTTCTCCTAGTTCGGTTAGTGAAAATCTAATATTTCTAGGAGCAAAAACAAGCTGAGGAACAAGAACGACTCAAAAAAGTTCAGGAAGCCCTTGAAGCCGAGCGTCGTGCAAGGGAAGAAGAAGAACGCAAGAAGCGTGAAGATGAGGAGAACAAAAAACTGTAACTGCTTTCAAAATATCAATTTTCGTCTCTCTCCAAATATATATATATATTTTTTTTATTAACAGTAAAGCCGAAATGGAAGCACGTCGGAAGGCGGAAGAAATCAAACGACTGAAACAAGAGGAAGAAGATCGTAGAGCGGCATTAGCTTTACAAGCTCAATTGCAAAAGGAAGCCGAAGAGGATGCCAAGTATCGTCAACAATTGGAACAAGAGCGTCGTGACCATGAATTAGCTTTACGATTGGCCAATGAATCTAATGGTCAGGTGGAGGATAGCCCGCCCGTGATCAGGAAGTATGTGTGGTTATCGATTTGGGTTTTGGTTTGTACATATTATTTTGTTTAATCATCTTTCTCTTTTTTTTTCTGTTCATGGTAGAGCACACCGTTTTTTGGTTCAAATTACTTTTTTTGTTCTTTCTACTTTTTTTAATTTTTGTGTTTTGTTCTTTTGTAAATTTTATTTATTTAATTCTTCCATTGAGTTTGTTTCCTTTATTTATAATATTGTATAAAAGAAAATTTTCTCATTTTGTTTTATTTAACATTTCTTTCTCTCAGTGGTCAAAGCGAAGTTTCGTCCATGGGGCCAAACAAACTGATCAGGTACAGCACACGGTTTTTACTCTAAATTTCTTTACAGGGGAAATATATATTTTTTTTAATTTTTTGTTGTTTTCTAACATAACATTTTTGGATTAAATATTAACAGACAAAAATATAGGCGTATTGCATCACTTATAGAATGATAGACAAGAATATAAAACACTAACAAATAAATGTTTGGCATTAGTAAAAAGACATTTTTTAATAAAAAGAAAAGAGAAAGAAATTTCAAGGGTATTATAGAGGATCGGCATGTTTAGATAAACTTGGGACTTGCTGTAATAGAGTGAATGAGATGATTTTTTCTTACAATATTTGTCTTTAAAATTTAACATTGTCTGTTTTGCTATGGTTTAACCATAGTCGGATCAAGCCTAAGGTGTGCATTTATTGAAAAGCAAACAGCTTAAGTCGACTTTCATGATATAAAAAGATATTTTTATCGACTCGTTAAATATGTATAATGTTGATATAAAGACAAATCTTTCCTCAAAGGCATTCTAAAAGATTGTGTGTGCTGAAAATACATATTATGATTGTAATGCTTACGTCGACATTGGTGCCCATAGTCATCTAGGATTGTAAATATGTCGAAAGGTTTAGTAATTCACAGAAAACATTGCTCCCGGCATAACAATGGCAATGGTATGGAATATAAAATAATTTTCAAAAAGATATCTATACTTTGTAAAGCTGCTCTTTCGAACTAATAAAATCGTTAATCCTCAATTGCGTACTCCGAGCTCTGGAAGCACTAAAATGTATGCGCTCTAATCTTCTTCTTCTTCTTCTTTATGCACTTTAATGAATCTTATAAAATTCACGCTTCACTTTAATAAAGAAAATAAGGTTTTTTTTTCTTTTACATTATATCCTTAGATTCTCTTAATATTGCTCTGAAGCATAGTCTTTTTGCGGTTGGAAAGATTCATTTTCTGTGTAACCTCTGCCCTGGCGTCCTTGCCAGAATTGACTGCGTGCTTAGATATTATAAATCGTTGGCTATTAACACCATATCCTTCGTCTTAACTTAATTTATAACCAGACCTGGCTTCCTCGCTTCTGATTATTTGCTCCCGAACAACATTACTGATCACTTCGTTCTATCAGTGACGTCATTGTTCTCTGCATAGCCATAAAGTTGGTTTGACACGTGTATGCCTGTAAATTGGTTAGCCTGTAAAATGTTGTTTTTTGTACACATATACTAAAGAATAGTTATAAATATGTAGTTCGAATAGTTTTTTTGAGGAAATAGGAAGAAAAAAAAATATTCAGGATCCCACAAAGTTTGTCCTCCAGATGTTCAGTTACTGGATTGTTGTCCTTACAGGAGTTACATTTCTTACAGTTTTATAAAAGTCTGGAACTCTTTCCTAAGTTTAAGTTTTTTTCAATAATTTCTTGAAGGTATTCAGTGTCATACCGGCCAGATTTTGGAGAAACACCACTTGTGCCATTTCTGATCGCTTACCAGCGTGCTGCCACTGATCTATCAAGCTTTATTTTGCTTTTGCAATTGGCATCAGACAATCAGCAACCTTTTGACGATAAAGCTCTTCACGGCGGTGCTTCTCAACGTAACATCGTTGGATATTCGCATCCGTAACTTCCTTGTAAGCAAATCCGAGTCAAGTTTTTTCTAATCTTAGAACGTGTATATATCCAGTACACTGACTAGGAACTCGGACTGTGCTGTATTCTTATCCTTCAACTACTGAGGCAGCTTTTTTGCATATGTGGAGCAGGCCGGCTATACTTTGTTCCTCAGTTGTTTATTTGCACTTAGTTTCTGCTACTTTTGGCTTTAAAACGAAATTATATTTCTGGCGCCACAAGGCTCAACCGCCGACAAAATTGAGTTAAGGATGCCAGAAGATGCTTCTTCTTCTTCTTCATATTTCGGCCAGGTTACGAAGAGAAAACAAGCTATCATAACACTCTCACTTCACTGCATTTCTACTGAACCGCTTTTGGTCTTGGCCTGTTCGACCTCAGAAAATATCGGCAGGCCTCCCGGTTTTGCATTACTTCATTACTGAGGCAAATCAAATGCTGGTGTCATTGCATTTGTGTGATTCAGGCGTTTATAGGCCTCCCTTTCTTTCCTGATGTCTTTGGAACGTTCATTGATATTGCTTTTTTAACAGGGGTCAAATGATCTCTTCTTTGAACGTTGCAATACTAGCTGAGCCGGTCGCGCTCTATTTTTCGCCAGAGATGCTCTGGTTTTCAAAGTTTATACTATCAATTTTTTTTACTTTTTTATCTGTTGTCGTTACCGAGTTATGGACAAAGAAACAAGACTAAAATTGCAAAATTCCATACGCTTTCAAACATCTGTGAAAATCGACTTAGGGGGTATTCCTTGCGGTCACAGATTTAAGCTCTTGAAGTACAAAAGGCAAGTTCGACGACCCAATTGAATATGTATTATAAGTTGTCCCTTACCTTCTTAGTCCTGGATCCATCTTGCTCTAAAATCTAGCCATGAATGTCCACCAAATAAATGCATTTTAGGATTTAAGATATTTAACTATAGCTGTCTGACGTTGAATTCACGAGCACATCCAACTGCAGCAGCAGCACCTAAAGAACTGTGTGTAGCTGAAAGTTAACTCAACTTAGGCTCCACTTGAAGAAATTTCTGAGTCTTAAGTACTTTTTCAATCTTGAACCACCCTATTGAGCTTCCTAGATCTCTTTCCAGGCCGCGCTTATTGGCCCGTGTGGAGTTATTTGGCCGTAAAGGTTCTATTATATACCATAGAACTGTCAAACTATTATACAAGCCCTGCATCTTGATAAATAAATTCAAAGTCCCATTTGCCGCAGCTAAATTAATTCGTGTACAAGGTGTGTGAACTTCTTCTTTGTGTTCGCTATACTATTTTTTACTCTTTCGGTTTAAAGTTCTGTTTTTTATTATTATTTTGCCAATTATTAATGAGTCTTCTTTTGAAGTATTATATATATATGTATATCTATACTCATTGTTAGACAATGATTTTCGAATTAACGTTTCGATTTTTCTCAGTTTTACTAGAGGTGTAACAACTTTTGCATCGCGATTCCACCATAAGTAAGTTACAGATAGGCTAACCACTTACTAGATGTTTTCACTGCAAGCTTTAATAAACAGTTTTATTATTTGCTGTTGAAATAATGTTCATCATTCTCAAATAGTCTTCTTTATGTTTGCTCAACTTTTTTTTTTTTTTTTTGGTAGAACTATCATCATCTCAACAGAAGTCACCATAGAATTCATTCACACTGTAATTACCATTTTCTGTGGAATTTTTTACAAAAAGAAAATCTTTATCTTTAAATTCAAATTAAATCATCATAGTAGCTAGTAGTGTGAAATATATAATTTATACCAGGTGATGGTATGCAAAACGACAAATGCACTATACAACTTATAAATAAAAGTCGTGTAAAAAGTTATAAACGTTGAATGTTGTATATAGAGCAAATAAATCATAAAAGTTAACAATAAAATAAAAATACGAAATTTGAACTATGTTCAGCCATGGATGAGTTACGAGAAACTGTTCAGCAAAATTATAGAAAAATTGTTTTTTATGTTGCTAAAGTGTTGGCAATAAAAATTAAAGAATTGTACAAACAGATTTGACCTTAAAGCTATTAGTATTTGTCTAGTTTATTTTTAGCAAAAAACGAAATACATAATTTTAAAGGCGAAAAACGTACATAGTAAAACTTTTTACTTTGCAAACAGTTTCTAGTTAGTAAATCCATGGCTATTTTAATTTTTTTTTTAATTTTAATATAATTTTACTTAATTCACGTTCTTTTCACTATTTTTAGGTCAGAAAATGTTCGCGCTCAACAGCAGCTCTTGGGCAAACAGAAATACGACTTGTCCAAGTGGAAGTATTCTGAATTGCGTGACGCCATTAACACTTCCTGTGATATTGAATTGCTTGAGGTAAGTCTTGAAAATGTTTTATAGTTTGAAGCTCGAAAATATCACCACAAGTGGTGGTCTGATAATCAAAGTGTATAGTTGAAGCATCATTTATTTTAAATATATTAGTCATCGACCTATCCGTGAGGCTAAATAGCCCTTTCACTTCTGCATAATATTCGTATTTTTCTGGACCGTTTTCCCGTAATGTTGTTTCTTAACAGCCTATTGTACATGCCATTGGCTTTCTCGTTGCGACCATACATATTCAATTCGGCCTCCGCGCTTCAAATCTCGAGTTCACATGCTGCACCTACAATTTTTCGTCATACACACTCTCTGTTTTCACTATTAAAATGATTTTTTAAGTACATAAAAGTAATGCAATCTACAGTTGTTGTTAGCGCTATTGCCTCATATGTACTCCTGATTACATGGACTACCACTGCTGATTGCCTTTACTTTTTCCATAACTTTGTTCTTAAATTTTTTGTATCATTTAGTATGTCGGTATTGCACCTGACTCCTGATATTATCTTATTTTTGAAAGTTGGTAAGATGTCTATTCCTTAGTTAAAGATTCAGACAATTTCGAACGAAGTAGAGTCGCAAGGGAGTCGATAACTTTTCATTTTAACTAAGACGCTTAATACCTGGTTACTAAAAGCCGTCAATGTTATGGGAACTTCTCTTGCCGGCTTTTTCATTCGAGCCAAATTTTTTAAAACAGAAATTAATTCTTAACTTTAGCTGTTAAGTTGATGGTTTTAATTCTAAAATTAAATATGTACTTTACCTAAGGGTCGAAGCAGGGCAATTTTTGTTTTCATGTATTCATGTGCATTAATTGTACCCATATTTTTCGCCGTTTCGTGAATTAAAAATATTTTGCGATTTTCGCAATTCGCAATTAATACTCATCCTTTGTGAAACATTTTTTAGGCTTGCCGACATGAGTTCCATCGCCGCTTGAAAGTTTATCATGCTTGGAAGGCAAAGAACCGCAAACGCACTACAATGGATGAAAATGAACGAGCTCCAAAGAGTGTAATGGAAGCAGGTAAGTCTATATAATAAATGTCTATCTCTCAAATAAATAATTCGATTTCTTTAAAGCCTTTAAAGCTCCGCCACTAGTACAGCCCAAGCAAGAAATAACAACTGCCCAGCATCGATACTTCCGCATTCCCTTTATGCGTGCCAATGCACCAGAAAACAGTAAGTTCTTGGAAGTTCTTGAAAGCCTCTCTATAAAGTTAAAACATTAATTATAGCAAAACGAGGTCTCTGGTATGCTCACTTTGATGGTCAGTGGATTGCCCGCCAAATGGAGTTGCATGCTGATAAAGCTCCCATCCTATTGGTAGCTGGTAAGTTTAACATTCATGTATAAATACCAAAGCTCAACTCACTGCTTTACTTGTATACCATGTAGGAGTTGATGATATGCAAATGTGTGAATTAAGTCTAGAAGAGACCGGTCTCACTCGCAAACGTGGTGCCGAAATCCTGGAACACGAATTCAATCGAGAATGGGAACGTAACGGCGGCAAACCGTACAAAAACTTAGGTGCTAATAACCACCATTAAACTTAAATGGCAGCTGCCACCTGATGGACTTTTGTTTTTACTTTGCGTTTCAAAGCGACTACGAATTTTGAATGTTATTCCATTTCTAAAAAAACGTCAACAAACAGATATTAAAAAAGAAAAAATCATCTATATACATATATCCAGTTAAAGTGCCTTTAAGTTCCCAAATTTATACCAGTTTCGACCAGTTTAATACTAATTTCCCTTTTTTCGCAAGTTTCCAATTGAAATAAAATCAAAATAGAAAGATTACCAACTAAAATTTATATAAGAGTAGATTTATATAAAATTAATAAAATATGTATCAACTGATTAACAATACAGTATTGACATTTAAATTGTATTCCGTAATACATTCCAATGTGTTTTCAATGTCATGAAATTATACAAAATCTTTTTAGTACTCGTATATTTCATGGTTCAACGTAAATTTATATGCATTTATATACGAAATAAAAAAAGAATTGCTCTGGCAAATAATAAATGTTTCAATTTTTCAATAGAGAGAAATTTTAAAAGAAGACAAATTAAACATAAAAATTATATTAGTTTGAAAGTATTTATGGAAAATAGAAAGGAAATTTATAATTTATAAAACGAAACAAATTGCATCTCTTATGGTTTAAATCTTACGGTGTTAGAATAAAATTTCTATATTCAAAAAGGATGTAAAAAAATTATTGAAGCATAAAAAATAATAATAATTATTAATTATATATTGATGTATACATACTATGTAAAATTAAATGATAATAAAATAAATAATTTCTATTTATAGTTGCTTGTGTTTTAATGGACTGCTGGAATCACTGTTATTACACAGAGTTTTTCTGAAAATAACATCTGAGCTCCGGGTTACGATATGACAGCGCGTCACCTTGTCTAAAACCTTTTCTGACATCAAAGGTCTCGGTGAGGTCATTACCAACCTTGATGGAGCAGCGAGCGTTCTCCATCGTCAGCCCGCACAGACGGACAAGTTTGGCAGGGATGTCAAAACTAGACATGGCTCTATAAAGCTCTTCTATATAGATGCTGTCATAGGCGGCCTTGAAATCGATAAAGAGGTGGTGAGTATCGATTTAGAATTCTTGGATTTTCTCCAGAATCTGCCGATGGTGGACTTTCCTGGCCTGAAACCGCACTGATAGGGTCCAATTAGGTTGTTGATAAAAGGTTTCAGGCGTTTACACAATATCGCAGAAAAGATCTTGTATGCGATGTTGAGAAGACTGATGCCTCTATAATTAGCGCAGTTCAGGGGGTCTCCTTTCTTGTGGATCGGGCAAATGATGCTGAGATTCCATTCATCAGGCATACACTCGTCTGACCAAATCTTAGAGATGAGTTGTTGTATGCACTCTACCAATTCATCCCCAGCTGCCTTGAAAAGTTCGGCCGGTAAGCCGTAAGGCCCAGCAGCCTTGTTGGATTTTAGCTTGGATATTGCTATCTTCACTTCGTTTTGGTCAGGTGGACGGAAATTTTGACTATCATCGTCTTTGTTGAATGGTTCATTCTGCCTGACAGCGGGATGTTGGTCTTCGTCGCCGTTATACAGTCTGCATATCTCCATATTCTCAGCACCGACTGTGATTCTACTACGATGTCTCCGTTTTAATATCTACAGGTTTCTGTACGGGTATTGCTTCTCTGACACGTTCTTTTTACCTTTTTCTTTTACCTGGAGTATAAATTCACGATATTCTCAAACGCGCGCTTCTCATGCTCTTTCTTCTTCTTTTGGAGAGGCCAATGTTCTTCCTGTCTCTTTTGCTCGTAGAGCTCACGAGCAGCTCTCGTCTTCCTTTGCAGCGCCGTTTTGAATGCCTCTTGTTTTGCTGCATGCATTCGCCGGCATTCTTCGACAAACCAGGGGTTTCGTGGTGGTGGGCGAGCGAGACCCAGAACATCAGTCGCGGCATTTCTGATGGCATGTTGGCAGCGTTGCCACTGGTCTTCGGCACTTGATGCTTGCGACATGGGGTGATTGAGAGATTTCGGGATACGCGTTCAGCGAAGAGTCTCGTGGTCTCTTGCGATTGTAGCTTTTCGACGTTAAATTTTCTCACAGTAATTCTTCTTTGTTGCTCAGTTTGGGATATCCGCATTCGTACCTTGGCTACAACAAGGTAATGATCCGAGTCTATGTTGGCCGCTCGGAAGGTCCAGATCCAAAATACTGGAAGCATGCCTTGATCAACTTGGTTGATCGTTACATGATCATTGGACCGCCATGTCTGCTTATGAATATCGAGATGAGGAAACCATGTGGTTGCTATGGTGACATTTCGGTCCATAACGAAATTAATTAGCCTTAGTCCGTTATCAGGAGTGGGTTCGTGTAGGCTATGCTTACCGACTGCCCTACCAAAGACGTCCTCCTTTCCCATTTTGGCGTTGAAATCGCCCAATACGATTTTAACGTCGTATTTAGGATATTGCTCATATGTTTTGTCTTTGGTTGCAGGGTTCTTTTCTTCCGTGGGGGCATGAACACATGTTGGGCTTATGTTAGCGAATTTAGCCTTGATCCGGATAGTCATAATACGCTCGCTAGCGTGTCGGAAGCTTAAGACTTCTTGCCTAAGTCTGCCGCGTATGACAAATCCGCAGCCGAATAAGCGTTGCCTATTTCCTCTGCAGCAATCACCGTAGAAGATGTTACAGTTTTTCATCCTCTTTTTGCCCGGCCCATCCCATCGCACTTCCTGGATGGCGGTAATATCTGCTTTATAGCAGTCTAGGACCTCTGCTAGTTGTTCGGCTGCACGTGGTCTGTAAAGGGACAGAACGTTCCACGTACAGATCCGAAGGTCGTTGTCCTTATTTCGTTTGCTAGGGTCGTCATCAGTTGAGTCCTCCTTATCCGAGGCTTTTGGTTGCTTCGGAACCATAGGCTTTTTACGTGGTAGGGAAGTTACCCCGACAGGCGAACCCCACAGGCGGATCAGTAGAAATGCGGTGAAGTGGGAGGGTTGTGATCTTTTGTTTTCGGATCATAACCTCGCTGATACAAGGAAGAAGAAGAAGGGAAGTAACCCCGACAACACAATCCCCAACCTGGAGGGTCAGTTCCTTAATTATTCCCCTAGGACGAGGAGCCGGGCACACCGGTGCCAGTATTCCATTACGGGAGTATGAGCGCTGCCGTTGGCGCATTAGATAAGACATTTGGGACAATTTTTTCACTGACAGATCTGGCAATCGTTTGAACATAGCTTAACTCATCAAATATGATATGTATGTACAGTGTACAATATCATCGTTTTAACTTTTCATTTTTATCAAATACTTAGCTTAAAACATTATGTAAATATCATAAGATATCTAATATTTGACCCAGAAAAAATGCAAAACTGTCTTTACCCATTTTCGATAGCCCAAAAAGAGTGGGGTCTAATGAATCGCTTTATTTGCATCAGAAATAATATTGGGTCTAATTAACTTTTTTGTCTCGACCAAAAAAATAAATTGTTAACTCAACCATCCGCCCATAGGTCATTTATTATATGTTGTCAAAAATACCAATTTTATTTGGTTCGTTTTCAAAATAGGTTCAGTTTTTAAAGCATCACCCGGATACACTTCGTTTTAATTTAAAATCTTAACTTCTATTGTCCTTTTTTGCAAAAAAAAAAAAATAAAAATACGTTATATGGAATAAGTTGGCATTGTAGTGGAATTTGTCTAACACTTTGTGGAAGACTGTCTTTTTTAATTTTCTTTCCCCAATGTCAACTTGATTGACACCGGGGTATCTTTTACTTCAATCGCACATGAACCGATTTTCATTGTAGTGGCATGACATACTCATTTTATTTGCATCTCGAAATTGAGAACTTATGTGTGGATTGGTTTACCCCGATGTTAAATCACCTCATAGCTGGTTGGAGATTTTACTCTGTTTCATTCCATTTCATTTCATTTCTTACTGTACACTTCATCTCTCTCTTCCATAAACGCGGTTTAACCCCGGGGTAATTCCTCCAGTGTGCGATGACCCAGTGTATCTTCTCAAAAATTCGTCTCATTGGAAGTAGTATAATAGTACTAAGATATACAATTCAGCAACTTCAAAATTTAAATAGGGTAGAGTCGCCTGTTCCCGAACATCCCCAGTTGTCGAACACTTTTTACAAAAGTCGTTATATTATCGTTAATTTACCGTTTCTACTTTTCATCACAGCACACTTATATAGGTATGCATTTTCCCTTTTTCACTTACCAAGCATCGCATTCATAAAAATGTATCTTATGTCAAAAAAAATTCTGAGTTTGCTAATGGGTTTCAATGAATGCGGTCGATCTGTTTAAAAAACAAAAAAAGTTTCAGTGAACGTCTGGGAAAAGTTGGTTTAAAAGCAAAATTAATCACTAAAGTACAGGTACTTTCAACTGTGGTTTTTATGATATTAGTGCATTCATTTATAATATTTCATGAAGTTTTGCATATTAAAATTGAAGTTAGCTCGTGGTTTCGACTGCTCGAGAAAAGGAACCTAATTTTTACCGAGTTTCCTAACCCGAACACAATTGTTTTTTTGACTTATTATTTAAAAAAAATGAATTACCTGTGATTAGCTTTGTTCCTCTTTTTAAATAATTATTAAGGGTAATACCTGGTTACAGTACAAAATGACTGATAACATCGGCGCAAAATTAAAGTCAGATAAAGTGCAGTTTAAAATTATTTTAGTACGTACCAAAGCTAAAATCTGTGTTATGTAATTTATTATCGATATAATACCCACTTTGTCTTTATAACCCCGTACTAACCTTAAAACAAACGAGAGCCAGTATTATCTTTTAGTTTGGACTCTGAAACTTCTGTCATTTTTGCGTTTGTTTGACTAAAATTCATTGCGAATTTTTTCGAAAGCTAATACTAGTTGTACGTAGGTTAAAAAGTATTTATAATTAGATACAAAGTTAGGACCTGGTTTTAAGGTTAACATGACACTACTTAGTATGCAGTTAACCTACTTAAAATACGGTGACTATAATTTTGCGTCATTAAATATAAATGTTCCAATAGTTATAGTTATTTATCGCTTTTAAACCTTCTTTTAAATCCAATGAATTGTTACTTATATTTTCTTAAAATAAAATCAATGCAAGCACTAAAGTGTTACCACAAATTCGTTTTTACTTAGTATGTACTTGAAATTAACATTCTTATAGCTATGATTTACGTGTTCGAAATGAGGAAACCTTTTGTTCGGCTTTAGGAAACAAGTGTTCGAGAATAGGGAAAAATGCTTTGTTTTCATATTTGTTTCATTTGTTAATAAATTGCAATAATAAATAAAATCAAATATATGAGGTTTAAGAATATTTGAGTTTTTCTTTCAAATTAAATAAAAACTATGATTCTGGGCCCAATGTAAGCATTTTTTTACAGACTGTTCATTTTCCAAAGTCCGTAAACTGTTCGACAATAGGGGACTCTATCCTATGACATCACTAATAATTCATAGAAATTTCGATGTGGAGCTCTACAAATGCCCACTATGGGTCATGTCTTATCTAGTAGTGTTGTCATGGACACAAACCAATGGCTTGTATTCTACATACACGAATCAATTTAACAAAGAGCTTTTAAAAAGATTTTGCAATCAATTGATATTTTGCTCGGTTCTGTACAAAAGTGCTTTAAATAATGCGAATTGAATGCAGTCGGTAATTATTTATTTAAAAAAATGGAAACTTAAAACTGTTATAATATCAATTTTGTTTAGTAGTATTTCGAAAAGAGATTTGTATACCAGATTTTGCTCTAATGCGAAGTGTAGTCAGGTTGGCCGAGCGGTCTAAGGCGCCAGATTTAAGCTCTGGTTCTCGAGAGGGAGCGTGGGTTCGAACCCCACACCTGACATCAGTGCTTTTTTTTATTCGATGCATCCATGTATATTAAAGGAATCTATCACCACATCAAGTCGTATTTGTCTTACATAAATATAATTAAATATTTAAGGAATTTTAACTAAAGTATATTTTTACGTTTATTTGACCATGTGTTTGGTTTGAATAATTAAAATACAATAACTACTGACCCGTTACATTGGATGGAGAAATTGAAGATGGAATATGTGTAGCGAACAGAAGCTAGGGCTGAACGGAATTAGCATGGTGTAAGGAATGATAATAAAAAGCTAATTTAATGAAACAAGCTACTCGAAGAGATATACGGGATGTGCAAAGCAAAAACATCACCTCGTTTTATTTACACAAGTAGAGTTGGGCTTAGTCGTGAGTTTGTGGTCACAGGTATAACGCTGAATGTGATATTTTATTCACTTTGAATACAACTTATGAATGTGAATTCTTAATAATGCGAATATGAATAAGTATAGGAGTAACTTTATTTTGCCAATTAAAAATTCTTTTGGAAGAAAATCAAAATACCATGGCGTAAGTGGTTAGTGTGTCGGTCCACTGCGCGTGAAGTTCCAAGTTCGAATCCCAGAAAACACAAAAAAGGTTTTTCACGGTCGCACCTCTCGCGAACGTCTGACAAACATCGTATTGTTGTCACGAGAAAGCGCTTCAAAAACAAATACCTCTTCGGGTACGGCACTAAACGGTAGGTCCCTTCCATTCGTGTGAAAAATATAATGCACACAACATAAGTGGTTGCGAAAAGCTAGGCCCTGACAATTAAAGAGCTGTTGCGCCAAATATTTATTCATTTTATTTAAATGAATTAGTTAAGTTAGTTAGTTTAACCCGATAATAAAAAAATACAATAGAAACGAATGACTAAAGGGCGTTTGATTTCCATATGGCTTTTCAAATTGGATCTGCTGGTTTTGTACAATAATTTCACCTGACACAAATTACATTTTGCGAAACCTCGGTAAAAAAAATACATACATACATACATACATTTTCAAATGACCCGCTAATCCTTCATGAGGGTCGCGGGGGTAGGATGCTCAGGTGGACTCTCCATCCTTCTCGATCTTCCGCCATTGACTCCAATTCATCAGGAGGAATCCCTAGACGGCTCCAGGAGAGATGTCGGACTTGGTCCAACCATCTATTTCTAGGCCTACCGCGGGGTCGCCTGCCTGATGACAAAAAATTCCATATAAAACTAATTTTTCTTCAATTTATTATCGGCGGCATCTTAAAAGTATTTTTTTTAAGTACGTATACTTGTAGGCATCAAACACACAAATGTGAAAATTTGTGCTTTGAGTGTAACCGAGCCAATAATATACATACGAGTGCATGCTGCTTGCATACCCAAGGCATTTCGTTCACCACTTTTGCTCTGTATTAGCATTCGTTGCCCCGCATTTCAGGACGTTAGCTGTGAATCGTTTGTTCTGAATAAATGAAGTGAAGTGGAAAAAGATTTCCTTATTCACGTTCACAGACTGCGAATGTGAATTTTCATTCATAGTGAGTTACAGGTCCTAGAGTGACAATTATAAAAGTAAAGTTGTACATAATAATAGGAGACGTTTTTAAATGACTTTAATTGTCCTTCATTCTTAATATAACTAGTTATAGATAGTATTAACTAAAATAACAGCTCAAGTGTAGCACAAAGTTTGCACAAACTATTCACGAAGATTGCAAAGTTGTTTACCTATAAAACATAAGGGCGTTATTTTGGGAATCAGCTGCAGTAGGTTAGATTAGATAGAAATTGGTTCTCGATGAGATGCACTTAAATCAACATAGGTCCCTTATGATACCATTATGAAGTATGGATTTCGATCTCTATCTGCCCTTGGAACCATCTACTTCTTTTCGTAAAGCCATTTATCATTAAAAACGTAATCTCCTAGAGAAGATTTTTTTAATATGGGCAAGTGAAGGACGTCTGCAGAAAAAGTGAGCAAACTAATCCTTCCTCTTATTTATCTCTGCAGCTTCAGTCATTGCTAATTCTGTAGCCCAAGCGATAAGCGGCTAGGTAGAATTTCACAGTTTTTCAGAAAGCGAGTTTCAAATGTTTCTTTTTCCCAAAAAACATATGGGATTTTGCTATTTCTGTGTTGTTTTTTTGCCTACAACTCGGTAATCACTGCAAAAAGAAAAATAAAAAAATGATGGCATAAACTTCAAATATTGAAGAAACTTCTCCCATCCTTAAGTCAATTCCGTTATAACTCAACTTAAGTGGTTATCGCTTGGGGTCACAGAATTATGTCCAATCTCTAAGCATGTCTGCCGAGACATAAGTACGTTTAGATACATATGCTATATCTACGGTGTCATAGGACTTTTGTTTTTCTGAGATTTAGAGTTGGCCAACGAAGCCAGCAATATCGCAGCAGTTTAGATGCATCCACCTATGTTTAGCTTTACTCACTGCTTCGCCATGAGTCAGACAGTGGATTAACATTGTTTAAGTGCTGGTTATTTAATTCGAATTAGCCTTGTCTAGCCAATTCATCAACCGCACACGCAATATCCCAGAATATTGCAATGGCCAGGCACCCAGCAAAGAATGACACCAGTCCTTTCCTTTGCGTATGATTATACGATTCATTAACGACACCGAGATAAAGGCCTTGAAGACTTAGCGACTTTCATGTGCTTGGTGATCAGTCTATTTGCAATCGAATTCCTGAACCTAAACGAAATGTTGGATGTTTAGTAGTTCTTTATTTCGCTTCATTTCATTTAAATTTTGTTAACGCGTTAATAAACCCACTCCAAGGTACTGTTAAACACCATTCAGAGCTTGATAGCTTTTTCAATGAATTTCAGTCGAGTCGACTCAAGGATGTATCGATCAATCATACTTTTATAAATGACTATGAACTTGATTTCTTAGGGTTCAAGATTAAACCATTTTCAGAAGCCCAGTTTTTTACTTGCAGTAAGGCAATAGCAGAGCTAGTTCTGTTGATAGGAGATGCGAGATATCAGCAAACAAATTTCTATATTTCATAGCACTTGGGAGGACATTGATGTGCATTGAAAATAAAATTAGCCCAAGAAGAGACCCTTGCGGAACTTCTTTTGTAAGTAATTGTGCGAATAAAGTTCTGTCATAGACGAAAACAACTTCATCCCTGTCAATAAAATAACATATTATTTAACCAGCTGCTGAATTGAAGAATTTAAAGAGATTTTCTAGTTTTTTGGTTAGGCAGTCAGTTTTTTGACTGACAGTAACAAGTTCTTTGGAAAAGTCGAAAAGGTCAAGAACAACATGTTTTGCCATATTGGTTCTCGAATACCATCAGTCACTTTGATGTGTCCGGATATGACATATGAAATATGTTCTTCCGTCTGTTCAATCGAAATACACGTGTAGCAGCGTCTGCATAATGCATATGACTACACTTTATAAATTGGTTTCAGCCGCACCGTTAAGCACAGAAAATGGTTTTTACTACTTGTTCGAATTATTGTGTTAAATCCGATCCAGAGTTATTCTTGTTATTATTTTGGAAACACCATTATTTTTCCGATTACGATACTATATAAAGTCCCTCTTCGTAGACCAATCATACCTTTCTTCCACTCATAAGGTAATCTATAAAATTCGAACTTAATCTTTATGAGAGGACGCTGTAGAACATCTGATATGAATGCATACCATTATTCCCTACAACTTGGGCTCTATAGGTGGTATGCATTAATGATTGTGAATAGTTATCAATTTATCATTTGCCCATGTACATTGTACATATGTATACATATGTATAGTCTACAATGTTACAAAGTACATTTTAGACTATAAAATGTCCCGTTGGGGGACCTCAAGGGATGCAAGGGGTGCGGAACTGTGTCATCTCCAGGCAGATGTGGCCCAAATATTCGCAGAAAAGAACACAAGATCTACTAAACAGAAACTGCGCAGATACCGCAAGAGTTCTGGCAGTTAGTACTGGCCACTGGCCCATCGGGGTTCATGCGGTCAGAATAGGCATTACATTTAATGCACACTGTCGTAGCTGCAATTCTGCTGACGAGATAGAAACAATCTTACAATTCCTCTGCAAGTTTCCGGCTTTAGGCAAGGCCAGACAGCGCACATTAGGTAAACCCTTTTTCGACAACCTAATAGAGCTAGCGGAGATTAGCATTGGGGATATTATCAGTTTCCTCAATGTAACGGGATGGATTTGAATAATCCTCACTCCTTTTTCTTTTTCCTTTTTCACTAGCAGTTAACGTCCTTTTTACATCCGACAGGTCACTTGAGTTGTGGTATTAAAACGGCGCTTCTGCGCTAATTAAGTGTCGGCATGGTTTTGCTGACACAACCACTTCTACCTACCTATCTATTGGTTTTGAGATGGTTTACAAGTGCACAACTAAAGAAATCCATTAACTGAGGCTGAGTTCTAATCTGATTATACAATAAAATCGTCTAGATTTAAATGTAAAAGCCCAACGACTCATTATCGCCCACTAAAGATAAAGGTCACGTTTACAGTTGCTACATTTAAATTACGACAATGTCTGCAGATCTGTATATCACAATCCGTCTGACAAAAAGTATGTATGTTTAACTTTATCAAACAATTCGTAGGAATAAAATACCTACACCCCAATGTAAACATCAATTTCCTCAGCACCGTGTTTATGGGCATATTTGCCTTTACAACACATCTACTGATTAACTTGTGTATGAGATAAAATCAAACCACCCACTAGCAGATTTTTATCACCCTGTATGCCCGCATAATTCTCTTAGAACTCAAGTGTTTTCTTTTGCTTAGCTTTTTGTTTCTGGAGAGACCATGAAAATCAAAAGCTTTGGTAGTGGCTGACTCGCTCAGGTAAAAAGATCATTTCAGTGAGGTGTTATTGTTTAAACAGATAAAACGTACACGGAGAACCCTGAAAAGTATCTTTTGGATACCAGTAAACAGAAACAGATATATTTACTTATTTTTTGTCTTATATCGTGTAATCATCAATTATCAAAAAAGTGAGCGCGTGTATCTGGTTAACTTACCGTTGGAGCTACGAGTAATTTAAAAATAAGAGAAGTGAACTTACGTGACAAAATTGAAATCTTGTTTTTATTTGAGTTTTATTTTTTAATGTTTTATTTATCACTTTGGAAGTACATATAATTGGAATTTATTAATTCTTTAAGTGATAAGACCGTGATAAGAGCCGCGAAATCGATAAAAATAATTCAACGAGTCAGCCACGATAAAAACATTTTTTCAAAATGAGTTGGAACATGTTGGAGATAATTTTGATAGTTACATTGACTATTGGCATTGGTAAGTGGTGGTTCATAAATTTCCTTTGAAGAATATGAAGCATAAATCTGCACAATCAAATAGTATTTTCAGAATTGAAAAAAGAAAAAAACAAGTTTGAGATGTTGATGTGGTTTGATAATACTTAAAAAACTGGTTTTAAATTAGCCTCTTTTTTTTTTGCAAATTTTCGTTTCCAGTTTTTTAATTCTTTGTTTATTTTGGTAACACATTTTATATTAGTCTGATCATTTAGTATAGCTAATGGAATTTGAGTTTTATTGAACGACTTTTCTTTCATTTGTACCTACAAGAAATTAGTAAGAATTAGTAAAACTTACTTATGTCATCTAAATAAAAATATGAGCGGAAAATTGAAGTGCACCCCTTTTTAGAAGTACATATAAGCATTTACCACTCATATACGTACAAATATACTTGAAATAAAATTCACCCGACGACAAAAAATGCAGGTCTTCGCAGATTTGTTTTGTTTTCAGAGGAATTGCATCTGAGTTGCAGCAGGATTTCTTAGCGATGCATAAATTAAATTGTGAAACTTCTTTGTCTGCACTTTTCTTTGTGCATTTAGAAGAATTTTTCAAACGACTTTGACCTATTCTAGGGCCTTCCCCTTTTTTCTAAAAACCAGTTTAGGTGCTAATTTTTATTTTTTTTTGTATAAGAAGCAAGGCAAATTGCTCCACAGAGACGAGCATTTAGCGGATATTCAAATCGAACAAATTTGTAGACTCTCTTGTACTGCTGAGGAGTCACAGTTGTGGTACCACATTCAATGCAATCAATAAAAGTTTCTGGGGCAAAATGTATCACACAGCAGGGGCGGTTTTACTTACTTGCACAGGTGCCGCTACAGTTCAGGATGAACTTGAGCCTTAACCAACAAGCCTCTGTATTTAGCTCCATCTTTAGCTAATTGCCTCCAGTTGCGCCCTCCAAGTTGGCTGAGGTCTTCTTGTGCGCGCCATCTACTGCGAGAAGGCCCTCTACTGCATTGTCCCTCTGAGTTAGATTCGAAGACTCTGCGGGCATTGTTGCCCATTCGCTCTACGTGTCCTAGCCATCTCCAACGTCCAATACGCAATTATTTTACTAGGTCGATGTCGCTGTACAGCTCGTATAGTTCGTCATTGAATCTTCTTCTTCAAAACCCGTCAACGCAAAGGACAGTTTTGGTTAAACCTCATTTCTATTTTCATGGGAGTTCCCACAACAACTTGGCAGAATTGCCAGCCAATTTGACAGTCTTTAATCTTCTTGGTTCTTGCAATCAAATTTGAATAAACAAATCACGATTCAGGATTACCAAAGCTTACGAATGTTATATTCGTTTGATGCTTGACTTCCAAAAATTTTATAGATGTATTATGTACGAGTACGAGTATTCTACATACGAGTATTTGTTCTCAATTACTAAAAAATTGATAAGACTATGGCGGCTCTGCCGAAGCCAAATTTTTCTAAACACTTCTTTTAGTACTTAACGAAATTCTGAATCGGGAAACTATTCAAATAGGTATTGTACATCAACATGAAAGAAAAAAATGCCTGAGTCCAAATGTTATGAATTATTCCAACATCTAACATCAGTGATTGGTAATCCCATGCTGGTTCAATATTTGGGAAATACGTACTTATATGTTACGTACCAAGTTCGGAATTGTACCCATCCTAGTACAAACAATATGCAATCGTACAATGTCTGAAATTCTCGTATAAGAGGTAGGTACATAATTATATAGTGTAGGCACATATCCCATATCCATTTCTTTGATGCAGTGGTTGGAAAACACTTAGATGTTATTCGTTTTCCTTTTTATACTCGGGTGGCTAATGATTGCTGTTTCTCGCTGGGGCTTGAACTGGCACACATTGGTTTGGTTAACGAGCAAGCACACTATCCACTGCACCATTGCAAGACTCAGTATTCTACGATAGTTCATTAAACCAAAGACCTTGATATAACTGTGAATAACATAACTTTTTAGCTTGATCATTTCAATAAGCTTTTCTTCTAGAGTTGTCATCTTAAGTTCCATTCAACATTTGTCTTAGAAATAGCTAAGCTTTTTATGGCAAGCCTTGGTATTTAAAAACCAAACTGCTTTTCATTATCGCAGTTTCACTAATCAATGACATACTCTACTTATGATGGAACCAGTTGACATCGATTAGTGATGAATGCCAATAATTGATAATTTTCAAGGGAGAATTAAATAAATTCCATCAGGTAGCCAAGTTTTTTTAAAATCTTTTTTATAAATTAAAGAATTCCATTATTTCTGCTGTAGGTCACGTCTCGTGGTTTCACATCACATTTGCCAACTTTTGCCGGTGGTTTGTTGTGCTTTTTTTTTTTGCTTAGCTTCAATGATGACAATTTATTCGAGGCGAATTGTTGGTCAAAAGTAGCCAACAGCTTTGAGGCAAGACAATAAAAAGTAAAACTATATTTCGTATGCCAAACAGTAGCTAATCGTTAAACCATGATATCTTCTTGGTATTATTTCTATAAATAGTATACTGAGCAATGAATGGACTTTAAGGAGGATTCGCGATTTATGTAAATTTCACGGTCAGTTATGCAAAAGTCCCCACAAATCAGTGGGCTTATGTTTTGTTTCTTTACTATCTAGTGCAAATATTTGCGCTGAATTTTAAGAAAATCAGTCTCTACTACATGCTTGATACTGACGTTTGAAAGCTTAATCCAAAAAATAAAGAAAAAAGAGATAAGATGTTTGCCTTGGAAGTCATAAATAGTGGAGGTACGATTAGAGTAAACACATCATAAAAAGCCAATTCATAGACGAGGTGCGGGCAAACGAACAAGACGAAGGCCATAGATATGTCGAAAAAGTATTTAATTTAAAATAAATTTATTTGCATTATAACTACGAGAAAATAAGGAGATATGAGAAAAAAAAAAACAGGGCAGACGAAAAGTGAAAGGAATGAGTAAGCAGTGAGGATCATAAAACTTAGTATGTACAAAGCTATTAGAGATTCCATTGCGCGCGATGATTCATTTTTAATTAAATAAAGGCAAACAAAATGATTATTGTTTCGAAGAACTGCTATCCAAATCATATCGCACACAATCTCCATCTCCACCGTGAAGTGCTATGAAATAATTTACCGAAAATATGATGTAGATTCATAGGTACGAGTAGTATGGAAATGGAATTCAAGGAATTTCAGTATTCACTAAGTTTGAAGATAGGTAACAAAGTACTTAAATCTGCGAAGCTTTGTTGGAATTTTATTACACAGTAACAGATAATTCAGTCGTCATTTATGGACTTGGTGCGCAATAGCTCGCCAGGCGTTTGTTAGCCAATAGAGTCTTATCTGATGTAGTGTGCTGATAGTATATTTCTTTGCAAATTGGATTGGTTCTTGATGATAAAAATACCTTGCTTTGCATTAAATTTCACTTTCTTACTTGCTTAGGCCTGTGTCTCCTTATGGGTTTTAGAGCATCTCCACGTCTACGCACCATTGTGTTCGGTTCCTGGCGATGTACATCAATTCTGACCAGTTGTTCTTTCTTCTTGGATGAGCGGGCTCCATTACATAGCTTGAGTTGCTATGCAATTGTCACCCTTTCGGAAAGTGTCATCAATCCATTGCTACTTGCTCTTCTGAATAATCGCGTCTATACACTCCTGGCCCGGTCTCCCATATATCTGTTCATTTGAGATACGATTTGCAAAGAACACTAGCAATATGTTTCTGAGACAACGATTAACAAAAGCTTGCAGCTTTCTCGTGACAACGGTGTGCATCTTCTAAGTACTAGACCCACGAAGCAATACTGACTACACGTTTGAACGGAAAAGACGGAGCTTGGTGTTTAAGTTGATTGCACCGCTTTTCCAGATTCTCGAGAGCATGCCTTGGCTTTCCCGATTCTGTTGAATACATCCAACTTAGTACCATCCCTCTCCAATGAGATAATACTATCCAGGTACGAGTATTGAAAGTCGTTTACTTTTTCGATCTGTTTTCAGCTATGTTTACTTGTGAAGTTGAGGCGTAATTAAGGCTGAGGATTTTAGTTTTGGTGGGGTTGATCTTTAAACCCACCATAATCGTCTCAATCACTAAACCGATGGTCATTTGGTGCAGGTGAAATGGGCAATGCCATAGTAGGCAAACATAATCAGCTTAGTCAAGATGTGTAACATAAGATCTAAGACCCTATTAGATTCCACCGCTTTCCACCGAAAAGCACTTCTGAAACACGTCACTGACAACAATTAGAAAAAGTAGTGACATCAATAAACAGCCTCGTCGAACTCCGCTCTGAATCTCAAATTGCTCTGACAATCTACTCCTATGCCACATTTTGCGCCTTCATAGGTTGCTTTGATAATAAATAACCACAAGTTTTTCTGGGGTACCTCTCTTGCGCAAGGCATACCAAATATACTTCCTATTCAAACTTTTGAAATTTTTTTTCGAAGTCAATCAATAGCAGGTACAGCGTAGATCTGTACTTAACGCATTGTTCGATTATGATCCGCAGAGTGTTGAAGTAATCGACGCTGGATGACTCGGATCGGAACCCAGTTTCTTCATTATCAAGGGTTCTCTCTAAATGTTTTTTAATTATATTAGAGAGTAATTTTGGGTATTGCGGCAAGCACGCAAATACCCCTCCAATTCGCGCACTCAGTTAAGTTACCTTTCTGTCAATCATTCCCTTTTGGCACTCGTCAGGGAAGGTTTCAGTCTCCCAGGTCCTTTTTATACGTAGGTGTAGAAGATCTGCCGAGATTATCAGTGAAGCTTTGAACAATTCGGCAGGAATGCCGTCAATTCCTGCTGCCTTATTTCCTTGGAACGCATTAAATACTGGTTCCATTAGATAGCGCTAAATTATTGTCCCATAAGCAGATTACAGGGGAATGGTGACTCATGAACTCATTCACCTGACTGCTTAACAGAAGGGTATTGCCAAGTATGATAACAGAATTTATGGCTTGAGTAACAGTTTGGCAGTCAGTCAAGATAACGATATTTTTCCCTTAGCCTGTAAATGGCATTCATGTGTCCCCCAATTCCCCTAAACACTAATTTGCAGTAATTCCGACAAAATGTTCCCCGACTTTGTAGTTCATTGTTGGGTTATCAAATACGCTCCGATTAAATCTAAAAACCTAATGAAATCAAATCTTTGGCAAGAAACGCAGAAAGTTTTGGGATTAGGAGTTTTATACAATGATTCCTTAAATGGGCTATACAATGCAATATCTTGGGAAAGATGACATAGACATGTACATATGTATTCAGTGATTAAGGTGAGCTGTTAATGTAGAGCGCTAAAGCAATTAAATTTGAACCCAAATCACCACTCCTAGTGTAGCATCACAGAAGAAATACATTTGATTGAAAAGAATAAGAACCGAATCCATATTTTGTACCTACGAGTATATAATATGCAAGCTTTTCATTAGGAGATTTTAATTTCACATACTCCGGAAAAAATGCGCATATTACTTAAAATAAATTACTGAACAAAGTCATATAAAAACAAATAAAAATGCTTAAATACGTAGAAGTTTAGTTACCTGGCAGTACAAGCGAGATTTATTAAATTAAAATTGTATATGTACTTTCATAACTTTTGCTATAAGGCAAAGATCTCATGAATATGTACATACATACATACATGTACTTGTAAAGAACAGACACTTCTCCGGAAATATATAAATGCTAATATAATTCTATATCTTTGTGTTTTAAGTGAAAGGTACTGCAATTTTCTTCCGAGAATAAAAATGAATGTTAATTATTATAAAAAATTGTGATCGCGTGTAATTCCGAACAATTAGAAAAAAAATAAAAAATTGTTGTGGAAAATTTACCGATTAAAGTTAGCGTAAACATTGAACAAATAAAAAGTGAATCGGTAGTGAAAGTATGGTTGAAAATGAGCTAATCAATACGTTTAGTGACAGGTGAATAAAGTTCGTACACCTGCCTTATTTGATTGCAAAGTAAATTTATTGTGTTTGTGAACATATTTAGATACAATAAAAAATTTACTCAAATGCGATCTACCACTTTTATGTGTGCGTATGTACTGAAGGCTGCAAATCATGTTTTAGATTAAATTTTAGAAAATACGTTCATCATGATACTGGGTGCACATCATGGTACCTTAATGAATTCTTCAGTGTATTAATGGTTTGAAATTACGTTTATTTGATTAACCCGTCACTTATAAAGTAGCCAATTTATCACCAAAAAACCTGGTGAATTTACGTAAACATGTACACATGTAAAAATGTACGTGCAGCTTAGTTTTCAAATTCGTTAACAATATTTCCTAAGTGGCATAAATAACATGTACGTAGTAAGTTTGCTTCCGTTGTTTGTTGCTATCGTAAATATTGACTGAAAAGAGGTTTGTTTCATTTTTATTGTCAGAGCCGAATGATTAGTTTAGTGTTGTAATTGATCGCGACAAAATAGAAGATCATGATCAATTAATCAACCGATCACTATCAAATATCTGATCGATATAAAACTCATACTCGTACACTGATCACGATCAAAGCTATATATGGTCGAAGATCCAAATCGTAGGTACGATCAAAAGATCAAACATTTGATCGTTTAAATCTGACTTCAATTTCGGTCGGCAGTTGATCAAATTTCAATATAAAATATGATCGTATCATTACGTTTATCAATTATGTGCATATATCATATTTACAATTGTATTTTTTTTTTTTTTTGAGTAAAATGGTGTAATTAGTGTTAGAGTGAATTTTTCCCTTTATTTTTTTTAATAGGTATAACGTAAAGATAGGGCAATTGCTGAATGATGGGATATTCAAGGTTATGTTCGGATATTTGGTGTTAAATTGGTAGTTAGTGTTAATTTTTTCTAATTTATATTTGTTAGCAAGTTAAATTCGCTCTTTTGCATTTTATGTTCGTATTTTTATAAATTAAATTCGCTTCTAATTTCAATACTGGGACTTATTATCAAAAAGGCTTCCACCTCTTATTATTACCATGATGAGGTGGAAGATTTATCTGGATCTCCATGGACTGTTGGGGTACCATAAATTCCCCACAATTTTCTCATAGCTGCTCAACATTGAGCGCCTCGGGTACTCTGGTATTGCTCATTCGATCCCTACGAGTTATTTCATCAACACCGCGGAGGAACCTCATTTCAGCAGCTTGTATCCGCGATCTTATTTTTTCGGTCACTACCTAAATTTTATGACCATAGACCCATAGAGCAGACATACATATGTATGTAACTCTAAATAACATGATCTGATTGCAAAAATTATGTAATGGCTAAAGTGTTGAAAATACCTGCTATCGCAAATGGGCAGAATCTCCATTGAAATCTGTAATGCGAAATGTTATTCAAGACGCATGGAATTTCACCTCAAATCAGCACCTCAAGCGTGCGAGATTTTTGTAATTCAAGGCAAAGCAACAGCCCATGGAGCTCATAATCAGCCTGCCATATTCTTACGGTGGACTCGAGAAGCTTTAAATATTTATAAATTTAAGGACAGGCGTAATTTAGGGAAGAAAGTAAAAGTCATTTAACTATACGAGTACTTGAATCATAACACCTCTAAGCTACACAAAGCGTTTTGATAAATGGATCCTAGTGATGAATTCAAATTGGAAAAGGTATTTGGTGTAAGATGGGATTCTTAGTGGTATTTGGTACAATTTAGAATATTTTGACTTAAGAAGGACATGAATGGTGGCATGGAATTGATTTTTGGTATATTTTCTGATAACAAACATTATTAACTATAGATGCGAATGCAATCTATTTAGCTCAATTGTTTCACCAACTTTAATAGGAGACTGAAGCTAAAATTACGTTATTTTGTGTTTTTGGTAATAGTTGAGTGAATAAATCCTAGCACATCAATTGGGGTAGTCATAATAGCTTACTGGTACATTGGTATCGGAAATTCGCGCTTATAATTATTTATCTCAAACTTTAAAGTTCTAAGCGATTGTAGCCTTTCATTTTTCATTTGCACCTTACTTCTTTTGTAACACTTTTAGAACCATTGTTTAAAATATTTTTTTTTATTTATTTACAGCGTCAACCAACCCAATAAATCAATTTAATGAAAACGACACGTTAACACCCCTGGTAAGTAACTAAAGCACGTAATTGTTGTAACCTATGAATGTACTTATGTAAATAGGTATTCTCATTTGTAAGGCCACAAAGGTTGTGGCTAAAATGTACTATATGGGTAAATACGACTATGTCAGGCTAATAATGGAGATCGGACAAGCAATTAAAAATAAATTCGTAGTACCTACTAATTGTTCGGAAAAGTGTCATTTAGCAGAGTTTGTTCGATTGACAAGAGGAACTTGGGACCTCTGGCAGAGAGCTGTTGTTCTCGGATGTAAATGAAAGTTTCTTTCTTTTTTTTTCCTTAACAAAGGCGAGTTCAATAAAAAATTCGAATTCAATAAAATTTCTTTTAGGAGTGGCAGCACTGTATCAATCGAAAACGCTTAATGTATCATAATTCACATAATAGCTGGTATGAATAAAATTGAGTACGTGTGGGCCGTAGATGTTCGAAATGACCTACTCCATCATTTTTCTGCTGTCAGGCTGACCTCGAAATTTTATTCATGCTGAAAGAAACACATGCTTTAAAAAGTTAAGTTAGGAATTATTAACACCGCCCAATTTTGTACCTAAAATTATACAAATAGAATTCTAGGAGGATTTCTCCCTGTGATACACGAAACTGTGATAGTTACCGTTCGATCAAGCTGATTCCACACACCATGAAGATCGTTGAGCGGGTATTAGGTGGCCAACTACGAAAAATAATACGGCTATCTGATGATCAGTGCGGGTTTGTCGCGGGTAAAACAACCACAGATGCAATCCAAAGTATAAGGATCATAATGAAAAACATCGTGATTCCTTAAAAGATTCGTATATTTTTATTGGTTGACTTTGAAAAGGCATTCGACAGACAACCGCGAAATCTGATATTGGTGCCGCTAAGACATCGAGGGGTTCCAGAAACCCATGTATAGATGATCATGAACAGGTACGAAGGAGCAAAGACAACAGCAAGATGTCCCGCTGGAATATCCGAAGAGTTCCCAATCAAAATCGGGGTGCACTAGCGAAGCGGTTTAAGTCCTTTGCTTTTCATTACAGTCCTTGACAATCTGCTTTAAGATGAAGTGAGGGATCCCAAAGTACATCATTTATTCTTTGCTGACGATGGAGCACTTAATGTATGGATGGACTTTTTTAAGGGAAATAGGTATCACATTAGTCCAAAAAAGATCACGTAGTTGTGTTGCCCGTTCTCTGGTCCACTCAGACTATTCCAGAATATTCGAATGGAACAGTATTTCCTAAGTGCAAAAAGTTTTAATGTCTGGGATCTATGATCAATAGCGAAGCAACCTTTGATGACGACATCAATCATCGCGTAAGCGTAGGGTGGATGAAGTGGTGAGAAAACTCCGCTATCTTCTGTGACCCTAAGTTGAAAGGAAGGCTCTACACCGCTGTTGTGCGTCCAGCGCTCACACTCGGTTCACAATGATTGTTCTTAAGGAGATTGGGAAAATCTAGCCAAAATGCATCGTTATCCCTCTGATTGCACCCAATTGCTCCTCAAATTGGGTATATGCACTCACAATATTCCACACCTCTCCTTGCATAACTGGTTTGAGAGATATCAAACGATCGCTGGACTTCAAAATAGACAAGATGTTACCAAATAGCTCTGCCGCAAGGATGATACCAATTCCGTTCCTAGCCTGTTCCGTTCCGCAGTAGAACATCTTGTAAGCTTTTGTCCTAATGTCCAAGATCGCACCCGATTTCGGTGTTTTGCCATTTCGTTTCTTGGACACACAAGATGTCCACGCGCCTTCTATGCATCATCTCTTTCAGCTTGTAACTTCGACCAGCCATACTTCCAACTTGATCTTTGTCGTGGCCTTAAGCTCGCGACTTTTATCGTTCACCCAAACTGTTTTATTACTTTTCTAGCCCCCGGTATCCGAATAGCTCTGACCCAAACATTTCTGCTCGGCCCAGGATCAGTACCATGCACAGCAGCAGTGGTAGTGAGGTATTTGTTGGGAGCGCTGCAGTGATATTCTTAACCCGTCCCTGAACGGGGAATGTATTTGGTTTACCTCAGCAAGAAATGATTTAAAATCGGGAGTTCTGTCGATATTTTCTGAGGTCAAACAGGCATACCCACAAGCAGATCCGTAAAAATTCAGTGAAGTGGGAGGGTTATGATCCCTTGTTTCCAGATCATAACCTAGCCGAAATAGGAAGAAGAAGAACTGATTCATTTCAGCGTCATGTTCTGCAACAAATTTCTGTGAAAACAAATACAGTCGATAGGTATTTAAAAATCTGGTATTGCCACGTTCAAAGAAGAGATCATTTGAACCCTGTTAAAAAGGCAATATCTATGCACGTTCCAAAGACATCGCGATGTAGGAAAGGCAGGCCTATAAACGCCTGGATCAGACAAATGCGACGACATCGGCATTTCATTGGCCTCAGTAACCGAGTGATCCAAAATCGGAAGGCCTGCCGATATTTTCTGATGTCAAATAGGCGAACCCCACAGGCGGATCAGTAGAAATGCAGTGAAGTGGGAGGGCTGTGATCCCTTGTTTTCGGATCATAGCCTCGCTGATAAAAGGAAGAAGAAGAAGGTATTTAAAAATCATAATCACCTCAAATTGTCGTGTCTACTTGTATTGTAAGAAAGTTTTTCGCGTCCATTCTTTACCTGAGAGTATTATCCCCCATCTTGTCAATTTGTTTTTCTTTTGCGCAAAACTACGCCTATGTTATCAAAGATTTTAGTCCCACTTTAATATCTGAACAGTTCATTTTATAGGTGTAATATGACTTATATCGTATAATTTTAATCAATAGAAAGTTTTATACGTCAATTATGCAAACGGAGAGATTTTTAAAACAAACAAGAAATAAAGAAACAAAAGGAAACCACATTAAGATATTTATCGACATTTTTTGATCGTGACTTAAATGTAAAAATAAAATTATTTGATGCATTTACATATAGTATTGTATATCCGAAATTCAATCTTAAGCGACATGAGTATGACTCCTTTTATTTGTTCATTTAATTAACGTCTTTTTAACCGACAAAGCTAATTGGCATTCTCACCACAGTACACCAATATCCGAATTTGCTAAGTACCTAATCCATTAGTCACATGCTCATTTAAATAATAACATTAACTCCATTCCATCATAGAAACTAGAAACAGTTTGATGGATGAAAATGGAAGAAGACGCGACTGGTTTTAGTGACGAATTAAGTGTGACGGTATTGTTCCGCTTGCACTGTGGATTCGTCATCGGAATCTCCTATGTAATTCCCCGAACGTGGGTACCTTTCGGAATTCATCACTTCCGATAGAGGTTGATTCGATAAACATAATTATGCAAATGAGAGATTTTCTGTAAACAAGGTAAAGCATCATAAACGTGAGTCAACTAACAGTCTAGCGTGACTGTGGCAGAAAATCAGTTTTATCCATCCAAAGGTGTTAATTGCATGATTAACCGTATTTTTTCGTCCATTGCCAACCGAAAGTAACCTACAAATTTTATAAGGTGTTAGATTTAAGCTACCAAACTTATCTAAATGAGTAATTGGGTGTCATACATGCCATTATGGGTACATGCCACGATAAAAACACACTTTACCTTGTTCAGTTGCAGGGAACTATGTTCATGTTATTGCCACTTGTTTTCATTTTTTGCTCATTTGAAAGGTGAATATACATATTCATCATTTTACCACTCTTCCCTCAGTGTAGGTTGATAAGAACAAGATAAGGTCAAGTTGGTGTTGAAGATGACCTTAAGATAGATCAACGATAGATACATATTTTGCTGAATTAATTGGACAACAGAGAAGTAGCCAAAATCAATATTTTGAAATTGATAGCTATCGTCTATAGACCAATTAACACATTGCGTCATTTTTAACGCCGCGTAAAGAGTAGTTGGCACACGGGTTCCTGCTAAATAAAAAGTCAATGAAAATTTTATAGGTGGATATAACTCAACGAAAAAAATTTGCTAATATGTTATAATATATTGCATTATTTGTTTTTTTTTCTTCTGAAATAAATAAATATCATGTTAGAACTATTAACTTTAAAATAATTTTTCATACCAATGTTGTGACGTTGATATTTCAGACATAGGCAGTTAACGGATTGATTAATGTTTAGGGTGTTTCCAAAATACAAACGGTTATTTGGTGTCAGAATGTGAAAATAAGCTCTGATGTGGTTGATCCGCTTGATACTTTTTTTGGACAATTAACGCCTTAAGAAAGATATTTTCGAACTTTAATTAGAAGGAATGTGTTATACAGCTCCACCCTGGTGAAATAAAGTGGCCGAAGATTCTGCAATGATTTTAAAGTTTATAAGGTCATACCTTTGTCTTTCTTGGAAATATATCACGTAGATATGTAGGTTTGGTTGTTCTTCTTAGAAAAGAAAAACCCAGTGCTAGGTTCCGTTTTGATGCCACAAAACTCGTGTACCTGGATGTAAAGGGTGTGTTGATGGGTCTCTAGATTGGACCAGTGGAGTTTAAGAAGGTTATTAAATCTTTAAGGTTTCTCTCTGGGACTTTCTCAAGGGAATCGAAAAAAGGTTTTCCTAAAGCTCGTTGTCCAGCCCTAGCTAGTACCGGACATGCGCATAAAAAGTTGATAAGGGTTCCTTTCTCAGTTGTGACATTGCAACTGCAACAGTGTGTGTTGTGTGCGATACCTAGTTTGACTGCATGGTCTCCTGTAGGCCTGGCGATGTCCCTACGCCTCTGTTTAAGAAGTCGGTTGTTGGAAATATAGTAACTCATTTCTAAATAGCCGGCCATATCTTTATTAATTTCGTAGGAATTTTACATACACATGTACAAACGTTTAAATAAATTAGTGTTTGAACTTATATTGAGGAGCAACTATAACTACAGAAATAAAAAGAAGCACTTCGCGCTAACAGCTCATGAAATGTCTTGACCTAACTTCTGTCAGCCATTTGCGCTGAAAATATTGAGTTGGAAAGAAAATATTGACCCGATCCATGCAGAACTATCTTAATGGTGTAAAGCTGAATTCCATAAGGGACTGCGAAGATCACTGGTCAGAGTTTTTCGCCAGGAAATCCCAGAAGACCTATCAGGATGCAATTATGTTTTTTTCCGAAAAGTTGTAAAAGGTCATTGATCAAGAGCAATATTTATTTTAATAAAATTCATTTGGAAAATAAAAAAAAATTATTTCAACACTACAAAAGGTTCAATACTTTCTTTCCAACCCAATTCTGTTTCTTTAACGTGTTTTTCTTCTCTCTTTCTTAATTCCATTGCTCTATCAATATTTTGGATAGACGTGGAAGGATTAATCATGTAATCGAAGGCATAAGGATTTTTTTAATTCACACAATCAAAACTAAATGTTTTCTTTTAAAGTTAAAACACACAAGCTAAATGTCAAACCATCTGCAGGGAGGTTAGATTATCGTGATACAAAAAGAGCGAACGAAATTTCTTAGAAACCTGTTCAAAGGAGAAACACTGAAAAAGTCATCATCGGAAAGTCTACTTGTAAGTCGGGATTTAGTGTTCCGAATACTATCTGTAAAATGTACATATGCAATGCAGGGTATTGGAATCCAGTATGTACACATGTACATACATACATATGTAGGTTTCAAACGGATCAGTGATGTTAACATAAAATTTGATTTGTTTCGTTTATGAAAAGTTATGGAGATGTGTAAAACTTTTGCAAAGTATAGGAACCGGAGAGTAGGGAATCCCTTTTTCTAATTTTGCGCTCGAATTTTCAATTAATTCGCACTCCATTTGTTTTTTCTTATTTAGGGTGCAAATTGGGTGAAATTGTAACTTAACGGCTATGTACTCCCCAGTCCGGATTATTGATTCGAATTTGCGAGACAATTTTGTACATACATACATAATCAGGGTTATTGTGAATAAATTTTCCCTCGAACAGAAATTAGGTATCTTCAAAAAAGTGGAAATAATTCCGCAAAAAAGAAATAGGTATCATGAATGACAATTCAGAAGAATTTTCAACACAATCGCGATATTTAATTTTTCCCCAATGAATTTTTTCCCTATTTTTGAAGGTATCTAATACTTGTGCGGGGGAAAAATTCCGAGGGAAAATTTATTCTCGATAACCCTGAATAACTACTTTCTCTACTTTACTGAAGAAGAAATTACTAGCTCCAATGTTACCCTTTCTTTTCAAACGTACCCTAAGATTCGTATAATACTTGTTGAATACATCCTGCAAAATATATGTACATATATTGTTGTAGTAGGATAGTGTACACGTAATGCCGTAGTTCCTGACGGTTTTTTTTAAACTTAATTGTTGCTTCAATTCTCCCGAGCAGTAATTCGTTGAGAGACCATGCCATGCATTTACAAGATGATAACAACTTATTTCGAAATTACTAAAAACTGAATGATTTCATCAACTTGTTTAACAACAACTCGAACGTGAACTAAGTATCGTGCTCCACAGCATTATCATAACTTTAACTCATAATAGACTACTCACGTTTTTTTTTTATATGTGTGTATGTATCATGTGTATCAAAATGATGTATCACCTTGATTTTGGAAAAATACTGCAACCAGTGTTCCAATTTAAAAGTGTAATATCTCTTTGCACAAGAGACTTGTTTTATTTATCATATCACTTACTGACGTGTTATTTTACCGTTCTCCACAAAGTGGGTCGAAGAATAAATACGTTTTTTTTATAGTAGTTGATAAATGAGTAAACAAAAGGAAATTCTTGCAAATTTCCGATTTATTTGTGATTTAAAATTTTTAATTAGAGTGTAAACGGTTTAAGTGGATTTCAAATAATAACACTGAGTGTCTTCAAATAAATTTACGATCTCATTGTTATCTTTTATCTCGTTTCAGAGTAAAAATAATGTATCCGAGGAAACAAAAAGCCTCCTTGCAAATTCCACTGAAATCGAGACAATCGAGTTACGTAAATTACACATCGATGAGGAAACACCAAAGAATCAGGATGATGATGAAGATGATGATGACTCAGATGCAAAAATATTTGATACCGATTTAAAGTACGAGGTTGAGATCCTTCAACCTGGAAAGATCCAAAAAGAAGATATCGAAATCGAAGAACGTTTTAAGTAAGGAAAATCGTATTAAGTTTGAGTTATGCTTATTTATTACTTTTGTGATTTAATATTTCTAGAGCTCCTTCACTTAATTTTGACACCAATGAATTCTATGAAGAAAACATCGAGGTAAATGGTCAAACTATGCAACAAGGACATATCATACTGACAGCAGCACTATTTGCTTTGGCACTTGTGTCTATTGGAATCTATGCTGGCCTTGTTATCTGGCGGTCTCACTTAGAGTAAGTTTAAGTGATTTTTAATCAATTGACTAAGGTTGCATCCAAGACGATAGAGAAGAGCAACTCTGATAATAATTTTTCTCGAAAACGAAGGCGATTGGCGTCTTATTATTTTATACTGATATTAAGGGTAACCTACCCTACAACATATATAAAAATTAATAGAATCTGTGATTCCCATGTTTCCCAAGAAAACATTTCATTCGGAGGCAAGGATCAAATCTGAGATAGTTACATATACGTATGTATGTTTAGTCTTCCTGAACTAAAAATTATCGGCTAACTAATTTGTTGATATGATAATTATAATAATAATGTTAATTAAAAAAACAAATGCACCAACCCAAACGCGATTTGAACTTCAATCAGCGAGGCAAGAATGGTTAAGGCGCTATGCCTTGCCCAGCTCGGTGTTTTACGCTCGGTGATGTTAAAAGTGATGCAAGTTGACTGTGCTTACTAATTAAATAAATTTCATTTGCATTTTACCCAGCTCACTTTTTTTGGTCTAGCACTAATGCGTCTATTCATATCGATAAATGGAATTTCCCCCGAACAAAAATAAGGTAGCTTCGAAAATAGGGAAAAAATTCATCGGCGAGAAATTAAATACCGCGATCGCGTTGAAAATTCTCCTGAATTCTTATTTATGATACCTATTTCTCTTCCGCGGAATTATTTCCTCTTTTTTGAAGATGCCTAATTTTTGTTCGGGGGAAAAATTCCGAGGGAACATTTATTCACGATAACCCTGATTAAGCTTATTTTGATCCCAAGACCCTTCGATTCTATTCAGCTGATAAACTACATCGTCGTTTCAGCCCTTCTTCTTCTTCCTTTTATCAACGAGGTTATGATCCGAAAACAAGGGATCACAACCCTCCCACTTCACCGCATTTCTACTGATCCGCCTGTGGGGTTCGCCTATTTGACCTCAGAAAATATCTGCAGGCTTGCCGATTTTAGATCACTCGGTTACTGAGGCCAATGAAATGCCGATGTCGTCGCATTTGTCTGATCCAGGCGTTTATAGGCCTGCCTTTCCTACATCGCGATGTCTTTGGAACGTGCATTGATATTGTCTTTTTAGCCGGGTTCAAATGATCTCTTCTTTGAACGTGGCAATACCAACTGAGCCGGTCGCGTTCTATTTTTTGCACGATGGTTTCCTTGATGTGAAAGCTTCCACGGATCTTCGAACTTTTTATTCGATCAAGCTTTGTCACTCCTGCTGTCATGCGAAGCATTTTCATCTCCGCTGCCGTTAATTTACTCTCATACTTTTTGTACATCGTCCAACATTGTGAACCGTATGTGAGCGCTGGACGCACAACTGCGGTGTAGAGCCTTCCTTTCAACTTAGGGGACATTTTTCTGTCACAGAAGATAGCGAAATTTTCTCGCCACTTCATCCACCCTACGCTTACACGATGATTGATGTCGTCATCACAAGTTGCTTTGCTATTGATCATAGATCCCAGATATTTGAACTTTTCGCACTTGGAAAGCACTGTTCCATTCAAATAAATGTCTGGAATAGGCCTGAGTGGATCAGAGAACGGGCAGCCCACTTCTCTGTCTTTTTTGAACTAATGCGATACCCATTTCCCTCCGAAACGTCCACCCACACATCAAGTGCTCGTTGCAGGGATGTAGGATCCTCACTTATGATTGCTCCATCGTCAGCAAATAATAACTGATGTACCTTGGGGTACATCACTTTACCTTCAAGCAGATAATCAAGGGCTGTAATAAAGAGCAAAGGACTTAAAACGCTTCCCTGGTGCACCCCGACTTTGATTGGGAACTCTTCGGTTACTCCAGCGGGACATCTTACTCTTGTCTTTGCTCCTTCGTACATGTCCATGATCATCTGTACATAGGTTTCTGGAACCCCTTGATGTCTTAGCGCTACCCATATCAGATCTCGTGGTTGTCTGTCGAATGCCTTTTCAAAGTCAACTAATACAATATGCAAATCCCTTAAGGAATCACCATGTTTTTCCATTATGATCCTTATACTTTGGATTGCATCTGTGGTTGATTTACCCGAGACAAACCCGCACTGATCATCAGATAGCCGTATTATTTTTCGTAGTCGGCCACCTAATACCCGCTCAACGATCTTCATGGTGTGTGACATCAGCTTGATCGAACGGTAGTTAACACAGTTTCGCGTATCACCCTTCCCTTTGTATACAGGGAGAAGGTAACTTTCCCTCCATTCATTCGGCATTGGATCACCTCTCACGAATTTGGAGATGAGAATTCTGAGCCATCTGAACCCGATGTCTCCCATCTTTTTCCAGAACTCAGAGGGTATCTCGTCTGGCCCAACCGCTTTTCGTTTTTTGGAGTATTTGACCGCCTCACTAACTTCTTCGACTGTAATGTCGGGTATTTCTTCACAGTTAGGGGTGGCTCTTGGAAAGTATAGCCGGGGAAACTGTTCATTCAAAAGCTCTTCACAATACTGCCGTCACCAGAATTTTGTCGTCATCCACAAGAAGCTGGCCATGAGCATTCATTAACAATATGAACTTTGGCGAACGAATCTCCTGAGCATTCCTCCTTCTTTGAGCGGCTATTTTGAAGATGGTTGCGCTCTTGTTCATATTGTGTCTTCGCAGCTCCTGGATCGTCTGGTTTGCATCAGCAACCGGGGAAGATATTTTCTCCAGCTCCCGATACAGGCCCTCCGTACTCTCTGCTTGAAGCTGGGCGCACTTCTTCTTCGCTTTTTTCTTGCAACATCTGTATTCCACTTCGAGGCGAGCTTTTTCGTCACTATTATTAGAGGGGCACTTTGACCAAGTTTTGAAAACCGCTTTCTTCTCATTTAACACCTTCTTAGCTTCATCACTCCACCACCATGTTTCTTTGGCGTGTTGATGGTGGTCTTTTGAAGCTCTTAGCAGTGATTTGGCCGTCTTTAAGCAAGTTCGCTGTAGGTAATCCCACATATTTTGTGCTCTGCACTCTTCATCCTCAGCTCCGTTGATGGTGTGAGAGAGGTAATTTTTCATAACGAAAACAAAAGCCTCGCCTTTTTCTTTGTCCAGATTGTACCACTTGATTTTCTCAGAGACCCTTGTTTGTTTGCTTTTCTTCGGTGTTTTCGTCGTTTCAGCCCATTAGACTTTATATACATTCTTAGGAACTAGTTATTTTAACGTGACAACAATTTAAAAAGTCAATTCTAATTAAATATCGCAATAACTTAATATATTTATTATTCTTAATTTGTTATATAGAAAACGTTATGGCATGCGGCAGAGATTGATGACAGAGGATGACTTTTGCGCAAACATTGACGATACACGACCGTTTTGATGTAAGTCAACTTTTAATGACTTTGATTTAATCACAACAATTAACAATTAAATTGTCATCTCTATTCGTTTCTGATAGATCTGAGAAATTCCATCCACTCTGATTGTAATATCACTCATGGTCGCATCGAGGAAATTCCCATCGTTTATACTTAGAAAGAGAAGTTTAAATCTGACTGTATCTCTCGGATGCTGAGTCTGACTCAAATTTATATAATTGCCTGTATTGTATTGTGTACGTGTGTATATAGGTACATATATTTTTAATAATCGATGATACTTGTACATTGCGAGTTAATGATTTAAGCATAGAGTATTATAATTGTTTTCAATTTTAGTCTATAAAGTATTTAACCACAATGACTGTGATATTGATAGATTTACCATAAATTTAATAGTTTTCGTGACAATGTTGACAAGAAAAAATATATCAAAATAAACTATTGTTAAAATTATTACTGAGTTTTCGTTGTTTTTAAGTTATGAAAATTTTGTATTAACTCTTGTAACACGCAGAGTTTAAATGAAGGACTTGATCTTAAGGAAAATAAATGCTTCATCATCATGGCAAAATTGAAAAACAATACAAAAAAAGAGCTTTTTTGTTTTTATTTTTATAATTTTCGTCATGTGGATCCTACAAAACTCATTTTATTTCAGATATGTTTTATCGACGTTTCACCAAAAGGAACATTTCGATAACATTCTAGAAATGTTTCATTCATTCTGAATGCATCTTTAAAATTTACTTACTTTGAAGTTAGCCGCTTGTGGCTGTTTCGGATAGAAGGTTGACAGCAATACACAGAACAATAGGTCTGTTCGCGTACCCTACCAAAACAGCGAATTTTTACGAAAAGTTACGAATTTTTACGAAAACCTGTTGAACTACTGAGAATTTTCACAGTTTTTGACAGAAGAGAGCGCTCTCGAGAGAGTAAGAAATTTCCCCATGCTACGAATCTTAGTGCAAGAAATTTCTGTGGGCTAGTTTGTGAAAACTGTCAAATCTGTCAAATCGCTGCATATGTGATGTTTTGTTGGATTGTTCCTTCTCTTTCCTTCTTTTGCTTACAATTGCGTTTGAGGTTTGACGTTTAAAAAGTGGGCAACTTTTGTGGTTCAACGCGTTCGTTTACTTTTTCGTAATTTTACCTCTCTCTGAGAGAATTTTACCCCCACTCGTGGAAATTTGACAAACTGCGAATTTTGGTGTAGAAAGTACGCGAACAGACCTAATTTTCAGCAAAGTTATGAAATTTACCAGAATAACAAACTCCGATGTATATGTTCCCTCCTACATTACAATAAATATTATTTTTTTTTAATTTTTACCATTTTCGTTTTTATTTTTATTCTTTTAACTTTTCGGTTAATTTTCCTGAATTTATATACTTTTGAATCTCTTTTTTTTTTACATATGCACTTTTCAACATTTCTGTTTTTTCTGGGAGTCATTCAAATTTCTTTAGCTTTACTCTAATGAGGGATTTAGTTTACCATCCATAAATTACGTCACACGTTAAGGAGGAGGTAGGGGGTCAACAAAGTTTGACATCGCGTGACGAGGAGGGGGGACGAGTCATAAGCTCCGTGATGTCACATGTATGAGTATATGGTAAATCTAAAGTATTAAAACTCTAAACATCAACAAAAACTTTAAAATATTGTATATCCGCCGCAGCCGTGACTTTATCTGTGCTGTTTTAATTTAATAATTTCTAAATTGCAAAATGTGTAACATCACACCAGTAGACGGGGCGTCACACAAATGTGACCACCTGCGACAAGGACGGAGGGGGCCTCCCAAAATACACGGTGAATCTTGGGCCGTGAATCTTTTCTCTATTCTAATTTAAACTTTCATTCTGTGAGGCTCGTGCTATTTCACGTTGACTCCTTTCCATGCCTCTAATTTGACAGCTCTCTTTTATTTTTTCTTTCGGTTGGGAAGTTCTTAGAGCTCTCTAAACAAATATCGAGGCCAGCTCCACGTTTTTATTTTTTTAAACTTCCCGGAATTCGCCTTGATAGTTATATGCGACACTAAATCTTTAAGTCCGTCTAAAATAATATTCATTGCATTTATTCTTTTCGCCCTGTTTATATAATTTACTTCGGTCGTATTACACAAAATGTCTCTAAAGTCAATTCCTTTGACCAATAAATTTCTTCCGTCCCCTTCATGGGGAAAGAAAAGAAATGAAGCGAAATAGAAAAATAACGAGCAATGAGAAGGAGAAACGTCAAAAAAGAGCCAATGCAATTCTAAGCCACCTACGATTGAAATTGAGAATGAAATCAATTCGCTGTAATCACTTTCCATAGCCACTTTGTTTACTGACCAATTTATACCTACTCATTTTATACTCATTTTTATTTTGTTGTTGCTTTGCGTGTAAAGTCAAAAAAACACGCCTAATGTTTATTTAAAGTTACAACAATTATTCTTAATTTTCATCATTAAATATTTCAATTAAAAAGCAACAAGAACCAAAAACAACTCAACGGCTAACAAAAAAAAAAAAAACATTTAAATGTGAAGAGTGCTCGAAAAACGATATTCCACAAGTAAGTATACACTGCACAAACTTCTTTCATTTGCAATGTTTTTTGGCCTTAAATTTTCTATGAGCACTTTGTGGAGGCCTTAATAACGGCTTTAAATCTTGATGATTTTTGACCATTCTTCTTTAAGAACTGTTTTAAGATCGTCCTTAGTCTTAATTTCCCACTTTTTTATCTGGCGCTCTATATGATCCCAAAGATTTTCTATAGCATTCAGACTCGCTGATTGTGGTCGCATTTTCAGTTGATTGCGAACGTTGTACAATAGCCAGTCTTTGAAGAAGTCTTGTTGAAGGACAAATGAACCATCTAAGCCTACTTTCTGCCGCTGTAATGTAAATTTCTTTTAAATACTCGTAGTCATATGGGTTCATCGTAGAGTCAATAAAGACAAAGTTGCCAACACCACATGCTGCCACGAACCCCCGCCATGTTTCACTGCTCCTATCATATTTGCTCGATCGAGCTCGGTATTTTGTTTCCTTCACATTTTGTATCTGTTTCCTCATTCTGCAGGGATATGTGAATGACAAAATGTTATAAAAAATAATAAAGAATTAAACATTCCACAAATTATCTTAAGTGGGTCTAATGGGCTTTGCTCAATTTGAAAGATGACTTCTTCCATATTATTCGACGAATTTTTACATTCTTTCATACTTTTTTCGACGTAGAATCAAGTTTAATTTATGAAATTCACTTCACATTACCATCAGTGTCGTCTGTCCTCTTCCGAAACCCAGAATATTCATGTACATTTTGAGGTTTTTTATATTATCTTCTTGCTCATGTAGAGTTTCCGTTACTTGTTCTGCCATTTGACAGCTTTCAACTGCAAGTCGAACGTCGCAACTTGACGACTGTTGAAGAAACGGAGTACATTCGATTTGCGCTTTTCAAACCTATTTCAAGTGATTCAACTTGCATCTTCAATTTAGTCGATTTATTAAAGCTTTTTACTTTCATGAATATAGAAAAATAGTTCCCAACGTGTAATTTACATAATAAAGTAATAGGAATAGTTTTCTGAAAATTTAATTCATTTCTCCTATTGACGTAACTCTCAAGAAGAAGAAGACCAGCAATACATGTTGAACTTTACGAATGAAAAGCTTTTATTTAGTTTCAAGCGCTTTTCTGAGTTAGACGTGTGTACGTACGTACGGCCGAGTACCAGTTTCACGGTTTTAACATTTTTCTCGCAATTCCTTCGGCTTTGTTAAATTTGTTATTCGCTGCTGTTGCTATTTACCCTCTGATTTTCTCTTTCTGTTTCTTCGGTTGTCTTTTGTAAACACTTTTATCTAATCACTTTCGCTCTATAAAAAGAAAAACCCACTCCACACAGAGGAAAATCAATTTCCAAAATAGACACCGACGGGTGAATTGAATTTTTTTTTTAGTGGTAAGTTGTGGTCAATAGGTGTCTGCCTCATGGTGCAATTAGACTAATTGGTTTGTTTGCGCAGAGCAATTAGGAAGGTGTATCAAAGCCAAGATGACATCTACTCACTGGGAGGAGTTCTATGCGACACATCTACCACCAGCCGACTTCGAGGACAATCGATCCCTGCTTAAGGAATTCTGCGACCGTCATAATAAACTGCAGAATCGCATTGCTCTGGTCACGGTAAATGTTTTATTACTCAAAAAAGGTACATTGGGTGTCAGTCAAAATCGCTCCGAAAAGTTGCACGTTGATATGTTTTGTAGTATATAAAATAATGTATATGATAAACCTATGTAGATATGTATATATGAATACATTCTATCATGGAGAAAAAATTGTAAAAAATAATGAACTTATTTTGTAATCTAGTCCCCTTGACGGTGACTTGGATTATACAACCCAATAACTGTCTGCCCTTAGGTTAGGTTTAGAGTGTTGCCGCGAGATCAGCTGTTGGTTTATGTACGTCTATGCGTGCAATTAGTGGTTCCCATGCACCTGTTGGAGGAAGAAAATGAATAAATATAAAAGGGTGAACTTGACTATTTGATGTGGTATTGTCCGTTAGGAACGTTTTCCAACTAGATCTCTTGCAAAAACTAACGTTCGGCGGGGTGGGTATATCAGCCAACCCTTCCAAGTCATCAGAGAACAGTTGGGTTGAAATAGGCTAGATTTTACTTTATTGAAAATTGTCGAAAATTGCAATTTTCTTTGCTTTGTGCTTTCTCAAAAGCACAAAAAAAAAATCTCCCGTAATTTTTTATTTTATGAAGGCGTAACCCACCAACAAAGTTAAAAAAAGCCATCCGGAATGGTACCATTGTCCTGCATATGTCGCCTACTAATTTTATAATTATGGATTCATTGCATAGAGATAATCCGCCCATAACAATCGAAGTTATAACAAAAATAAATACTACACCGAGCATTCGAACCACAAAAAAAAAAAAAAATGGTCACACACGTGATAAAGCAAATCCCATAGGAAAATTAACACAAGAGAAAAGAAAAAGGATAATTACGTTGGTCCTTAAGAAATTTAGCGATTGAAAATTTGAGAAAGGAATAGTAAAAAATTCGCACGAGAGTGAGACTAAAAAAGTAACATATCCAGTTCGCTTATACAGTACTACCTCGATAATGTGAACTTCAATAATGTGAAATTCAATAATGTGAACTCACAAATCTATACATTACTATCTCTATAATGTGAACTTTGAAATTTTCTCTCCTCCATAATGTGAACTTTCCTCAATATTTCGCATTCTTCTCTTGTTATTCTTCTGATATTTGCAGTTATTTGTCTAGACATGGATTTCCATTTCGTACCATATATTATTTAATGGGGGAATAACTTCATTCGCTATTCGCAAATTCTCTTATTGTTAGTTGAAAAAAATGTTCTAAAAATGTGAACAGGCCCTTGTTTTAATTAGTTGACATTATCGAGGTAGTACTGTATCATTACTTAACTAGACTTTACTTTTTTTTCATTCGCATTTAAAAAAAAAATGATGAAACAGAGTAGGTAATTCACGTCCAAAAATTACAGTATTCCCTCGATTTGCGTCGGGATGGCGATGCAAATCGAGACGACGTATATCGAGAAGAACAAAAATTGCCTGTTAATAGATTTTTATTTAAATTTTTTTATTTTTTTTTTAATTGTAATGTAATTTCTATGAATCCCCGGAAAATATCACTGTTAAACTGTCAAAAAATAAAACCATGGGAATCTCTGATTAGGCTATCATTTAAACTGCCAATTTTCAAAATTAAATGAAGCAATTTAAACGGCTAAAGGCTTTGTATAAAGTGGGAAATACACGATACAAATGTTGTACCAACAGTTTGGCAGCTTCGGTGTTGTATACGATAATATTATCGTGTGTATCCACACAACCGACCATTGTACCGATATTGTATGGTCGCATGGTCTTGACTGTACAACCGCTGTCACATGCACAGATTGTGTGGAAATCATACATTATGTGTAAAATAGCTGAATAAAATCTCTGCTTGTACGTAAATCGTACGCAGATTGTATAATGTGTGTGCTGCATATAACAGTTGGGATGATGTCGGTACGACGGTTGTATCGTGTATTTCCCACTTAACAGAGCGGGTGTTTAGCGCCCCAGTAAGATTATTTTGACGTAACATTCTAGTTACCGCGTTAGAGAACGTCACACAGAGAGCGTATAACATACGGCCTCCGCTAGCGATTAATCCATAGCATGCTTTAAACTAGGCTTGTTCATTTTAGTTCAGTTCAGAGAGCGCTCAGTTTAGTTCAAACTAGTTATTGAACTAGTTCGTTCTTCTAGTTCATTTAGTTCAATATAGTTCAAGGCTCAGGAAATTGGGTTTTGTGTGATATTCGCCGGTTGTTCGGCAATTTAGCGTTATAAATAGCAGCGCTATCACTTTTAAACTGAAAGAAGAAACAAAATGAAGTAAAACTACTCACATAATACAGAAAAATTAAATATTTATTAATTCATATTTCATCTGCAACGCAATGATGCTCGATGTGCTCTACTAACACAAAGAAAATTCATTTGTTTTTATTCAAACATCCAGCCATTCTTCCAGCTGTCATTTGACATTCCGGTGAAGAGCTCGATTGCAGTGTATACCTGAAGTTGGAACTACTGAACTAAATGAACTAAAATAAAAAATTACATGAACTACTTCACTGAGCTCACTTGTCAGAGCTCTTTTTTTTTCTTACTTTAAACCATGCTTTCATTAGTTGCGTTTTGGTGAGACGTCGCTTTTCAGTGAAGTTAGATTTTAGCACGGAGTACAACAACAAAAAGTGACTGGGAACCACTTCAGCTTCTTTTTTTCCATTCAAAACTGAGTTGGGATGTTTAGTTTGCGCTACTCAATATAAGACGGCGCTGAAAAGAGCTTTTTCATTCAAGTTGAATGATTCCGTAGTATTTCACAAATTTAATCACAACTTTTTCATACTTTTTAATTCAATTTCAATTCAATCACCAATCTTTTAACAAAAGAAAATGTTTTAAACCAGATTGGCTTGGGAAAGTTTTGTGGAAAAGCTTTCACTTCTTTGCATAACTTTCACCAAAACGCACCTATTATCGTAAGTGGAGACCATCATAGTAGCTATATTCTTATAGCACCTGATAGAAAGCATGCTCTTTTTTTTTCGTATGTCCGCATGTCTCAAAATTGTTTTGAGGACCTTACTTGCCAAAAAATTAACAAACTGGAGGAAACAACTAGCAATTTATTTATAAGATAACCAATATTTATTTTTTGTATCTTTCGTATGGAAGTAACGAAGTGGGCACCGTGGCGCAGTAGTGATTGTGTCTGACCACTGCGCGTGAGGTTCCATATTCGAATCCCAGAAAACACCAAACGTTTTTTCACGGTTCCACCTCTCGTGAACGTTTGACACACATACGAGAGTATTTGTTGTCACGAGAAAACTTCACAAACGCAAAAAATAAAAAAATGCACTTCGGATACGACACAAAACTGTAGGTCCCTTTCATCAGTGCGAAAAATAAAACACACACGTGGTTGCGAGAAGCTAGCCGTAGGCACTTAATGAGCTGTTGCGCCAAATTTATATATACATACATACATACATGTAAGTTAAGAATCAAAAGTATCTTAATTTAAATGGATGTATGTATTTCCAAATTTGTCTCAGTTGAGGATCCGAGTGATGTCGGAGGCATAACTTGGAGAAAACTGGATTGGAGGGCTTCTTGTGCCGATGGAATGCTATTTCTAGAGATATAGTGTTTTGAGAATAAATGCTTACGGTATAAGTCGTTGAATAAATTGGTTTTCCCAATTGTCTTCCATATTTCAGCGCTCAATACGAAATTTTTAATTTTTCATCTATTTCCGCACACAATCGATTTATTTCTCCATTATTTCTCCATTACCACTTTAACGCGCCGCGTCAATACCGAATGATGAAAATAATCTGTATTTTCACATATTGCCATTGCCTGTGATCCATTATTTCGTTAATGTAAACCACATTTTCCACACCTAAAGCCACCATACACCCCATATATCCTCCGCTAGTGTTCGGCTTACAAGAAACCCGAACCTTGTGATTCAAAAGGTTAAACTTAAACATCAGCGAAAACAACGTCCATTCAGAAGTCCTGAAGCTTTTTAACGTAAGATCGTGCAAATTCTAGTCTTTATTCCTGCTCGTTTTGGAGATGTATTACTTTTTCTTTGCATGATAATCTTTGCTTTTTAAAACGTTTCTTATACATGTTTGGTGGAGTAAGGTTTATGCCTATTTGCAGTTAAGTATTTTTCGCCAACACTGTAGCATTCGTTTTTTAATTTTTATTTTTAGTTTCATGTAGAATCAACTGTTGATTATTTTTAAAAAGCTTCCTGTGGCGATCTGTTCTCTGCTACATATTGAAATAATTTAATGAACTGTGATTCTTGGTCTTTGGACAATATCAGAGATTTAATTTTGGTTAAACCTTCTTAAAATTGTGAATAATGCAACTTACTTTAATTGAAGTCCTCTTGCCTTTTCGATCCATTCTGACAAAATTAAAAAAAAAACATAATTAGTCGAACTACAAATTGCGGACAAGAACACACACGCAACATACTTGACTCAACAAATGGACGGTACTTTCCCAGTTAATTTTGAAATCAAGCGTAACGCATTCGACTTATTGAATACTTTTTTTTTGTTTGGAAACTGCGTGCCGTTTACATTTCGAATCATTTTTCTTTAATTATTTTTTTAAATGTTCTTTAAATTGATTAAAGGTACTGAAGTTTCGCTATATAAAGGGTTTTCCATTAAGCGTTTCCTATCTTTAAATTAGAATAAAACAAACTGTGAGTGAGATATCATTGAAATTTTTTATTTATTTAGAAGGCCCATGTATGCCATTTTGTATGGAATATAATATCATTTAAATGTCCACCGCGGCTTCGCTGGGTGGCGCGCTTTCGAAACGTCCAATTTTCCATAACTCTGGCGCATAAATCAGGCAGAATTGGGCTAATGGCATTGATTATGTTGGCTTTCAGGGCAGTGGTGTCTTGTGGTTTTTTGGCATAGACCTCTGACTTAAGGAAACCCCACAAGAAGAAGTCTTAGGCTTATGTCCTTTAACCCCTCGGGGGGCATAGGGCGTCAACCACGCCTGCGCGCCATCGTGTTCGGAGTTCTGCAACGCGTTTGAGCTGCCTCCAACTCATTCCTAAAGAGCTCGATTCCTCCTCAACTGTTCTGCGCCACGTTTGCCTAGGGCGTCCCGCTATTCTGCCTGCCTGGGTGAGCGGATTCCACTGCATAGCGTATTTCGCAATGGAGTTGTCTTCGCGCCGTAGGGTGTGTCCAATCCATTGCCACTTTCTTCTTCGTATAGTAATGCTTATAGGTTCTTGGCCCGTTCTCAGATAAAGTTGTTCGTTGGAGATGCGGTTCGGCCAAAAAATCCTCAAGATGATTCTTAAGCATTTGTTTACGAAGACTTGCAGCTTGCGTGTGTTAATGGTGTCCACCTTCCAGGTACTGCACCCATAAAGCAGCACTGATTCTACGTTGGAGCGGAACAGTCGTAGCTTGGTTCTTAAGCTAATAACATTGCTTCTCCAGATTTTGGACAGCATTCCGAACGCAGCTTTAGCCTTCCCGATTCTGCTGCACACATCCAGTTCGGTGCCACCGCGATTAGCCGAGACCACACTTCCTAAATATAGAAAGTTATCAACTTTCTCGACTTGCTTTCCGGCAATGTTAAGTTGAGCGCGGGTATTGGAAGTACTCAGGGCTTTTGTTTTGGCTGTGTTTATTTTTAGCCCCACTTTGTTTGCCTCAGCTTCTAGATTTTGGGCCATCAAATGAAGATCCATTATCCGATGTGAAAGTAGACAAACATCGTCAGCGTAATCTAGGTGTTTAAGGTAAGATGTCATAGTCCAACGAATTCCAGAATTAGCTTCCGTCAATGCTGCACGGAGTACATCGCTGATAACCACCAAGAACAATAGTGGGGACAGTATGCACCCTTGACGTACTCCATTTTGGACTTCAAAGTCCTCCGACACCTTACCATTGTGCACGACGTGACACTTGCCGCCCTCATATGTAGCCTTGATAATAGCTATAAGCTTTTCTGGAATGCCTCTCCTGCGCAAGGCCAGCCAGATAGCATCTCGATTCAAGCTGTCGAAAGCCTTCTCGAAGTCGATAAACAGTAAATGTAGCGGAGACCTATACTCAACGCATTGTTCGATTATGATCCGTAAGGTGTTTATGTGGTCGATGCAGGAGGATCCAGCGCGAAAGCCTGCCTGTTCGACATCGAGAGTTGAATCTAAATGATCTTTAATTCGTTCTAGAATTATTCTAGCTATTATTTTGGCTACAGCTGGAAGAACACATATACCTCTCCAGTTACCGCACTCCATCAAGTTACCCTTCTTTGGAAGCTTAATGATCATCCCCCTTTTCCACTCCTGTGGAAATTGTTCACTATCCCAAGCTCTCCGTATTAGCGGATGCAGCAAATCTGCCGATGTATTTGGCGCCGCTTGAAATAGCTCGGCAGGGATACCATCAATACCCACCGCTTTGTTTTTCTTGAGGGACTTGATTGCTGTTATTATTTCAGCTTTACTGGGAGGTACGGTGCGAATTCGGGAATTTGTTGCTTCGAACTGCTCATTCGAATTCAAGATCATACCGCCGTCGTCTAAGTGATTTAGCACTGCAGCAAAATGTTCTCTCCATCTAGTGAGCTGATCCTCATCCGAAATCAGAAGGTCACCGTCTAGACTCTTCACTGGATGTTGTTTGGAGTTTCGACCACCAATGAGCTCCTTAGTGATGTTGTAAACAGTCCTACTGTCGCACCTACTCGCTGCCTCTTCAGCCCTTGAGGCCAGTGAGTTGACATGTTGACGCTTGTCACGTCTCACACTACGCTGCACTTCTTTCTTCTTCGCACGGTATTGGGCTTCAAGCTCGGTTCTCTCTACTGCTGAGGCCGCTGCAATCCGAGCCTTGATTGCTGTACGCTCATCGATCCGTCTCCAGGTGTCTGTAGAAAGCCATGTGCGGTGGTGTTTCTGCTTTTTACCGACATAAGTGCGTGCCCCAGTCGCAAAAGCATTTTTCACAGCACTCCAGTGGTCATCCATGTTCTCTATGCTGCTGATTGCTTCTGCTTCTAAGGCAAGATGGTCCCTGAACTGTTGGCGCACTTGGGGAACCTTGAGCCTGTCGATATTAAACCTGGTGATGTTAAGCAGGTTTGAGCGGTTGCTGTTGACGGATGCAGTACGAAGGCGTAAATGAGCTACCATAAGATGGTGATCTCGTTCTTGTCCGACGTCAGCTCCACGTCTGTTTCGGACGTCCAGGAGACAATTTCTAAAGCGGCGACTGATCGCAATGTGGTCGATCTGGTTGGATGTTCGTTGCCTATCAGTAGAGACCCAACTGATCTTATGGCAGGTGTTATGCTTAAACAGCGTACCTCCGATGACTAGGCGGTTGGTATTGCAGAAGTACACAAACCGCTCACCATTGTCATTACGGTCTCCCACGCCGTGAACTCCCATCACGTGCTTAAGCATGGTGTTGTCGCTACCCACCTTGGCATTGAGATCCCCCATTACCATTACGATGTCCCCATTAGGCGTTTGGTTGTAGGCGGCACCTAAGTGACTATAAAAATTATCCTTTTCATCCTCAGTCGCGTCTAGAGTCGGAGCATAACACAAGAAGAAGTCTAACGGGGTCAAATCGCATGATCTCGGTGGCCAATTCACATCACCTCCGCGTGAGATAACCATGTTCGGAAATCGCTCGTGCAGAATGTCCATCGTGGCACGTCGCACCAGCTATGTGGCACGGAGCGCCGTGCGAAACCACATGTTGTCGGTGTCCATATCATCCAATTCGGGCCAAAAGAAATTGGTTATCATCGACCGATAGCGCTCGCCGTTGACGGTGATGGCCTGGCCAACGTCGTTCTCAAAGAAGTATGAACCGATGATGCCACCAGCCCAAAATCCACACCAAACAGTGACTTTCTCTGGATGCATTGCAATTTAGTGGATCTCATGTGGATTGTCATCGTCCCAAATTCGACAATTTTGCTTGTTGACGAACCCAATCATCCTGAAGTGGGCCTCGCCGCTGAATATGCTTTTTCGACCGAAATTGGGGTCAACTTCCAACTGCTCGAGAGCCCAGTCAGCGAACAAACGGTGTTCACTATGGTCATTAACTTTGAGCTCCTGGGTCCGTTGAATCTTGTACGGACCCAAGTCATGACGCAAAATTCGCCAAGTTGTGGTCTGCGAAAGGCCGAGTTCTTGTGCGCGGCGCGGAATTGGCTGCCTCGGATTCTCCTGCACACTCTCACAGACAGCGGCGATATTTTCGGCAGATCTTACGTTTCGTCGGAGTACGGGTGTTGGCGGGTTGTTCACTGGACCGATCGACTCGAATTTATCCACCACGTTGCGAATAGTCCTCTCGGAAGGACGATTATGACGACCGTAAAATGAGCGTAGCGCGCGAAATGTTGCACGAACAGAAGACGCACTTTCATAAAACAATTTAATTATCTGCACATGTTGTTAAACGCTATAACTCTCCATGTTGATTTGGCAAGACAGACTAAATAAATGACAGCCAATTTGACAGATGTAGCTCCAACAATATGGCCGCAATCACCTGTCAAAGTGCGGAAATCCCTATTGGAAAACCCTGTAGTTCCTCTTTAAAGGTATTGGGATTGTTATTCTTTCATAAATGTCTTATTCAAAATTGAAAAAGTTTCTGCTTCTCGAGTATAATACTCAAAAACTAAATAAAAAAAATAAATAAATAAATATTTGGCGCAACAGCTCTTTAAGTGCCAGGGCCTAGCTTTTCGCAACCACTCATGTTGTGTGCGTTATATTTTTCACACGAATGGAAGGGACCTACAGTTTAGTGCCGTATCCGAAGGGCAATTTGCTTTGAGAAGCTTTTTCGAGACAACAATACTCTCGGATGTTTGTCAGACGCTCGCGAGAGGTTGGACCGTGAAAAAAACTGTTTGGTGTTTTCTGGGATTCGAACTTGAAACCTCACGCGCACTGATCCGACACACTTACGCCACGGCGCCCCCTTAAACACTAAATACTCAACTCTAAAAATTCGCCAAATGCGAAGCTGTTCGCAAACAAAAGGATTTCGTTAGAACCTTCTATTTTGAAAAAAAAAAACGGTGCCTTCAAATTAATTTCCTTAATTCTTAATTATTGGATTCATTTTGGTTAATTTTTTTTTGTTAGCTGTAAGACGTTCTAACATTTTTTTTGTATGATGCTCCTCTGGAATGATCCTAAGATGCTCTATTACTACGATTCATTTTCACATTTTTCGCTTGTACTGGAGCCGCCTCTAAAATAACGGTTGTTTGAAAAATCGCACCGGCTAAGTCTAGAGGCATACGCAGTCATGTACATAGCATAAATAGTTTAAGAGCTGACAGACAGACAGACGGGAAGACGAGGAAACAATTTCAATAGTCTAAGTACGAAACACCTGAAACCGTCAGAGCAAAAAGAAATGAATGAAAGATATTTCTCTAATGTTTTTTTTTTTATTTTCAAGTGGTATCGAGAAAGGTAACTTTCTTTGCTCTATTCGGTAAAGACTTGCTATTTTAAGAATACGCATTCTTTATGAAGATGGGGAAATTCGCGTAGTATATGGGTAGTTTGGAGTAATGTTCTCCATCGTTGATTTAAGTAAATGCAATATGCTGCAGAATTTAAAAGTATGGCTCCACCACCAGTGTCCATCTTTGACCCGCTCGTGTAAATTGCTTTCTCAGAACCCGATATGCATTTATTCTGATTATTTAATGAGTCAGCGATGATCAGCATCCCTGGTTTCAGCATCCTCAGGGTTTTTTATTTATTTTTATTTTTTCTATCGCATTACCTCTGTAGAGCACTGTTCAACCGAGTCAGAGGACTGGAGAATTTTTAGGGCACTGATGTCCATCTAAATGGTACTTGGGGTCTCTTATTTTGAAGATTAGACAAATCAGGACATAGTTTCCTTAGACCATATTTATAAATGGTCTATGCTCTTTTTCAAATGGAGCATTAAAAAGCTCGATGGCTAGGCCGTTTGTTCCAACAGCTTTATCAGACTTAAGTTTATCCTTACCACCGATTCTACTACTACGTTTACGTCTTCGGGTTTGCAGGTTTCCGTTTTGACTTTAAAGCATTTGTGTAATCTTGTTACCTGTTGGTAAACATTTTTAATCATCGAGCATCTCTCTAGGAAGCGCTCATTCTCCTTCTTTGCATATAGATATTATACTCCTTTCTCCACTGCTGGTAGAGTGCGAGCAACCCTCATACTTCTAGGCAAGGTCGCTTGTGCCTCTTGCTTGTGTTTGTCGACATTCTTCATCAACTCAAATGTTTGTCATGGCAGTCAAGAGAAACCCAGCACACCAGAAACAACATTTTTGATGGCTTGTTGGAAACCTTGCCACTAATCATCTGCAAATACGATAGCTCCGACTAGGTGATCCAAATCTCCAGTGTACTGAAAGAGTGCATTGCGTCGCAATCAATTTGCTTGATTGTTTTATTTTTTTTTATTTTTTATTCAGATTGCTGTAGGTCGATCCCGTAATGTATTATTGACTGTTGTGTGGCATTGCTTTCATGTATGCCTTATCCAGAAGCTCATAGAAATTGTCCTTGGAACGATGTATGTGTGGACATTTTAGGCTAATTTAGCGATTTTAACCTTAATACGGTCATGAACCGTTCATTTATATCGGAAACTCAAGACTTTCTTCCCTAGTCTTTCCCTAAGGACAAATCCATTGAATAAAAAAAAAATGCTGCTTCCGTAGCCAGTAGCAGTCCTCGTAGTCGATATCACAGTTTTCTGTTTTCTCTTTTGCATGACCCAATCCATAACACGTCTTGGATGTTTGTAAAACCTGGTCCGTAGTACCCTAGGACTTCCGCAAATTGTTTTTTTTGCGTCTGTTCTGTTAAGGGGCCTAGTGTTTTATTGTATGCTCAAGTGATTAAAAATATATTTTTTTGTTTTTCATTTTGCACAGTCTGGAGGCACCACTGTTCCTCTGGAGCATAATACTGTTCGCTTTGTGGATAACTTCAGTGCGGGGACACGAGGTTCCTCTTCTGCGGAATATTTCCTAGACCATGACTATGCTGTGATTTTTATGTATCGACAAAAGTCTCTGGAGCCTTTTACACGTCACTTTACTGGTCAGCAGTTCTTTGATATGTTGGACATTACGGATGATGCACGAGGCACCGCGATAACAGTGAAACCGGATTCTGTTGATGTTTTCGCACCAATACTGGCCAAATACAAAAATGCACGTGAATCGCAAATGATATTATATGTGAGCTTTACGAGCGTGGTGGATTACATGTGGTTGCTACGAGCTGCATGTGAGTGTCTGGCGGCGTTTGAACAAAGGGCGGTACTCTATCTGGCGGCTGCTGTATCGGACTTTTACATTCCACAGGATAAAATGGTAAGTTTATGTGGGGTTGTATTTGGGTACTAATCAATATTGCATTGTTTATTTGTTGAACTAACTGTTGCAGTGGAATGGTAGTGGAAGTATCTTGGCACTCCCTGAGGGTTCTTTTGTTTGTTTTGTTATGTGCAGATATAATTCATTTGTTTTTCTTTGTACGCTTTATTAAACTGTCGGTTGTTCTTGAAACAGGATGCTGTTACATTGAGTTGGTGTTTGCATAAAACATAAACTACGAAGCCAGAAGTTTAGTGCTGGTGTGTATTTTGGGGTTATCTAGGTAGTAACCTTGGGGTAAATTTATTCCAAACCATTTATCGTTAGGAGGGGGCGCGATGTTTATAGGTGTTACTCGAGCGTTAGTGTTGTTTAAGCACGCAATTAGGTGCGGCAAATGAAATGTTAATTCGTTTCTGTTTGATGGGGATATTTTGGAAAACCATGCCGATGATGATGCGGAAAAAGTTTCCTGATGGCTAGGCATTAAATAAAAATAAGGGTTGTGCCAAGGCAAATGGGGTTTTTCACAGCGAACACATGAGTTTCTCCGTCGAAAATTGGAAATTCTAATCAACTTGCTTTGTATCATCAAACAATACGTTGTATCCTTACCTCAGCGACAACCTTCAATTAATTGCAATCGTTTTTTTTTTTCACGTAGTGAAGGATTATTCATTACTACAAAACATTGTAAAGAAAAAGTTCAAATAACTTTCTAATAAATTGGTCACCCACCGATGGACGTTCGATTTTCGCAGGCAGAACCAGGTATCTATAATTAAAGTTTACGGGAAGAATTTAATATGAATAATTTTTGGGTCGACTCACTAGAAGCCAGAAGGTTTACTAATTAAAAACTTAGGGAACTTAGCACGCACGAATGATATTTTATAAGCGATTATTTTCGGTACCTATTTCGAATTTGCCTGTACGTTTGACCATAAATAAGCAATAATTCACTCAGTGCATTGGAATTTATCTGGTTCGCTTAGTAATTGCTTTTTCAAAGGATAAATTCAATGTGCTTTGATTATTTCTACATTCATTATAAATGAGAGCTGGAACAGCTGCTTGAAAAGTGTCTTTGAAAATATATCTATTTGCAGTATCTATTTGCAATAGATGTACATATGTGAAGGTTATCAAACCTAAGGCAAACGAAGTTGAACAAGAAGGCAATGATGCTATCGGTTTGAAAAGTCAGAAATGACTTGCATTGTTCAATTCTCTTATCAACAAAAATTAAACCAAAATTTACAAATGTACAACTATTTCCGCAGCGAAGTAAAAAAGTTAGGAATTCCGCCATCTCATCAATTCCCACTGGCACAAGCAGCGTCTAAACAAACTGATAATAAGATGATCAGACGACGATTTTGATCCATCGTACGTGGACTGCACAAAAGTATTAGGGGCTCCCATTAAATGTTATAGAAGTTTGGAAGGCCTAAAGTTTCCCCTATTAGTGATCGTGAGTGGAAACTAACATTATGCAGATCGATTTAGAAAAAAGTTTTTATTTGGCTTGCCTTGACCATAGGACGTAATTCTGATAAACTTTAATAAGTAAAATCAAGTTATGATACGGTGGGTTTGAATTTCACTTCCTGCAGGAACCTTTCTTTAGTTCAGTGGTTGCAAAAATGTCGATGGTATTCGTTTCTCTTTTATGCTCGGGTGGTTGTTGGTTGCTGTTCCTCACTGGCGTTTGAACTGGATAGTGTGTTTGCTTGTTTACCGATGTGTGCAAGTTCAAGCCCCAATGGGGAACAGCAATCATCAGCAACCCGAGTATAAAAAGGAAAACTGATAACGTCTAAGTTTTTCCAACCACTATACCAAAGAAAGGTTCTTGCCTGGCAGTACAATGGACCGGGGAGTCTGAGTGTTCTGGGATTTTGGGTTTGCTTTTTTATATAAAAAAAAAAAAACAACTAGCGAACCAGCTGTTATATGGGACGCTTTCATGGAAAAGCTGCAAATGTCAGTGAATGGCTTATTATGTATACATATGAACATTCGTTTTTAGGAAATATCTATGTATAAATTCGATAATTAATTAAATCATTTGACTTTCCTGTGTGTATGATGCGGTCATTGTTGATTTGGTACAGACAAAGCCTGCCACTCAACTTGAGAGCGTTAAAGTGCTTTTGCATTCCCCATGTCCATGTGACATCAGTATGTCATTAAGGTATGTCTATTAAACCTATCAAAAAGAACAAAATAGAACAAAACAACAGTCTGGCAAGTGTAGGTAGGTGTAGTGGCTGTAAACCTTAAGAGAGTTTTAAATATGTCATAGTAAATCTGTGAAAAATAATTCTTTGTGGAAAATTAATTAAGTGGAATTCATGTTTTATGTAATTATTTACTTTTGAAGAAGAACTATGCTATGAAAAGGTAAACTAGAAGAATGGATTAATGTTACTTTTCCTGTCTCTTTCAGAAGTAATCATTTGTCGTAGTTTACCATCTTGTGCTTTTGTGTTTTTTTTAAAGTTTTAATAGGTGGCTAAACGCATTTTTAAATTATTAATGCTGTTATGAATATGATTGAACGAGAAGTAAAGCTTCTATTCCCGCTATGAGCAACAGTCTGGGCTTAGCAATCATTCCTGTGGGAGCCGTGTCGCAGTGGTTAGTGTGTCGGGCCGCTGTGCATGAGGTTTAATGTTCGAATCTCAGAAAACACCAACAAATTGTTCACTCAGATACGGCACAAAACTGTAGGTCCTTTCAATTCGTGTGAAAAATATAACAACACGAGTCGTTGCGAGAAGCTTGGTCCTTCATGGGCTGTTCCGCCAAATATGTATGTATATGTACGAGTATGTGTCCATCATTCCTAATTTTTTTTTATTTTTTCATTATATAACCATTTAATATACGAATCCACTATACTCGAAGGAAATATTGTTAGACAATTGTAGCCTATTGTCTGAGCGGCAAAATTATCGGTTGACCTTGGTCAAACCTCTCGTGAATATAGATATAGAAGGATTTACAACTATAAATGTTTTTATTTCGTTATTTCTACAAAAAGATGGATTAATTCGCAAACGACCGCAACTTATGCCTTAACAGCAAATTTCCCCTATGGATAGATCGACCTCTTATGGATTTCCTTCAGCGTTTTCCGGTTGGCATCTCTTGTCGACAAAGCTTTACGCATGGCGCGGGTACGTTTATTCCTTATGTCCAGGGGTTTATATTTCTTGTTCTTGAAACCCATGCGAAGGTTTTCCTTCTGTTTCTGGTGCATTACCCGGGCAATAGCTTTACGCACAACACGGATTTTGGACAGCTTTGACTGAGCCCCTCCAGTCCCTTTAGCTACATGTAGGCCGAGGAGCTCATTCTTCAGTTCTTCCAGTTGTTTCATGAGTTCCCCTTTGTTTTTAAATCTCAAATCCGAACACTTGACTTTCACCATGTTGGCTAAATTCAATCGTGAAAAAGGAAAGTGTGAAATAAAAATTTAAAAAGTTGTAAATTGCGAAAGAGGCAAATATCAATACGAAAACAGTGTATATTTGGATTGCAAGTGGGTTGTCAATTGTGTTATGCTAAGGAATATAGAGAATATATCTGAGTTGACAAAGCGTTCTTGCATGGAAATCAAGCCCTTAATTACTTACTATTACAGAAGTTGAAGCTTTTATTCACAGTAAAGACAATCTGTTGGTCTGTTTATCTAAGTGGCTAGACGGATTGATAGTTAAAGAATTGGCTTTTTAACGATTTTAAGCCTGATCAATTTACAAGCAAACCGGCAAAAACATGTGCAAGTACAAGGAAGTTAGTCGTGCCCTTTATTATTTGTCTTGAATCTTGTTTGGTGGTGCAACGTACAAACCAATAAGTCATGCTACTCACCTGGAGTTAATAACATGTTCTAGATCACCTCAAGGGACAGCACAATAGCTTGTTATGGAACTGCAGTGCTTGAGCTTTTCTAAAGCTCGCACATACATTTATCTAATCTAACCTACATGATGATACAAAACATAAAATCCTCTCATCTACAATTTTTTCTTTTTATTTCAATGTGTAGTACCTGATCTTAAATTCCTTTGGACGTCCAATAGAAGCAATGGAAGAATTTAGTTCCTCAAATTAAATCAATGTTGGCGCCGTAAAGAGCATATGCTATTCGATTACATGCACATTCATTTTTCGTTCTATTGCATTCGCGTTCCATCATCGATAGTCTTTGCAATACATATTCAAACTCGTGTCACCTAATCTCCATAATGCATAACCTTCTAACAAACACCTATTCTTTTTTATTTATTTTGAACTTTCCGAGGGCGATTTTCAATGCCCTTCGAGTGGAAGACAAAGTTTCATGCCCATTTGCACAGTCTTCGCCGTTGTTTTTTACAAAGTCAATTCAATGCCAGTGAACTTGAAAACCGCTTTATTAGAACAAAATCTTATCCCCTTTTATTTTTATTTTTTTTTTTTTTGTTACTTCCTCTCTGAATCAGCAATTCAATTACAGTGCAGGCACCAAGTGTTTTTATTTCTGCATAATAATTCCTGTCAATGCATAAATGTCCATGAAGAGGGTATACGAGTAGATGGTAGGTGTGCAGTGTTATTCTCGAAAGTTGTCCATTGTCACCAAAAATTCAATTTCCATAAACTTAAGGAATTTATTTTAAGAGGTGTGTGTGTGAGCACGCCTTGTTCTCTCGTTTTGTTTGTATTCTTTCAAGCTTGTGATAAAATTAGATATCGATTGATGGTTTGCTGTCTGGTTGTGGTGTAGTTTAAGAAGGCGATACTATGTGAGGTAATTGGTAATTGGCTGATTATGTTTATTGGTTTGGGTATTTTAATTGTTAACCGAAGCGAATAAAAAAATCTTTTAATTTTCTCTTGTTATTGTTTTTCTCCAATACAGCCAACTCATAAAATTCAATCGGGACAGGGAGCGCCAACAATATCCCTGCAATTGGTGCCAAAAATGCTTGCGCCGTTGGCTAATTTATGGGTGCCACATGCATTTGTGGTTTCCTTTAAACTGGAGACTGATGAGAACTTATTAATAACCAAGTCACGGGATAGTCTTAACAAATACAAACACAAAGTATGTTTTAATAGTCCAACTAGTTGGTTCATTAAATAGTCTTTTTTCTTTTGCAGTTAGTTATTGCAAATATACTTCAAACACGAAAGCATCGCGTGGTATTTGTAACCCCAACCACATCCTATGAATTGCATTTAACACGTGAACAAGTCTTAGCTGGACTGGAAATCGAGGAACCAATTGTGGCTGACGTTGTAAGTATAAATATATATATATATGTATATATATATAAGACGTATTTACTTGCACAAACCATCTATATATTACCATATTTTCTTTATGTGGATTCAAAAACATCGGACAGAAGCACATTGTATTTGTATGTACCGTACATATTTCCTTTTCCATAGCTCAAGTACTTAAAGATCTATCAGAAAAATTAATAAACCTGCAGATTCAAATGAAATATCTCCTGTTGCTTCTCAGAAGTATTCTTCTATCCACGTTAAACCCCAACGTCAACTCTTTCACTTATCGTACATCTTAAGTATCTTGAGAAATTTTTTTTTTGTTTTTTTTTAACTTCCGAAAAATAAAACCTCCTCTTCTAACTACCGACTCATACCTAAAATGTCGCATCGGTGCTTTCCAAAGTCATGGAGAGCATTGTCAATTGTTTTCGAAAGAAACTATCTACTTAATCTTCCTCCGTCGGACGCAATAGTAATATGGACTGGACATGAACGTAGCTTGCTATCAGATCAAAGTGACCACAATTTTACTTCAAGACGTTCAATCACTAAATGATTTTTTCGTTTGGGTGGGGAATGCAAAATGATGAAGCTCATGCGAAGTGCATATTTTTTGCCCAAACAACCAAGTAACGGCACGCAAATGCTTAACAGCTGTGACTGTCAGATCTGTAACGCCCGACGGAAGGTTAATGATCGTCAGTATAGTTTCAGGCAATAGCGTTTCACAGGGGACTTAGCCAAATTTGCTGAAACGAAACATAAATCCTGTTTCTAGCTAAGTTCCACATAAATATTAAGTGATGCATAAATTTATTTAAGTTGCACATACAAATTTATGTTGAACTTAGCAGAGAAGCAGTTTTTAGTAAAACAACAATTGTTATTTCAAACGAAGAAAAATATTTATTTCTCTGGTAAATTTGACGAGGAACTCCTTCTTCTAGAATTTCAAGCACTTCCACTTCTTCTTCTTCTTCTTTTGAGTCACTCGGTTACTGAGGCCAATGAAATGCCGATGTCGTCGCATTTGTCTGATCCAGGCGTTTATAGGCCTGCCTTTCCTACATCGCGATGTCTTTGGAACGTGCATTGATATTGCCTTTTTAACCGGGTTCAAATGATCTCTTCTTTGAACGTGACAATACCAGCTGAGCCGGTCGCGCTCTATTTTTTGTACGATGGTTTCCTTAATGTGAAAGCTGCCACGGATCTTCGAACTTCTTATTCGATCAAGCTTTGTCACTCCTGCTGTCATGCGAAGCATCTTCATCTCAGCTGCCGTTAATTTACTCTCATACGTTTTGTACATCGTCCAACATTGTGAACCGTATGTGAGCGCTGGACGCACAACTGCTGTGTAGAGCGTTCCCTTCAACTTAGGTGGCATTTTTCTGTCACAGAAGATAGCGGAATTTTCTCGCCACTTCATCCACCCTATGCTTACGCGATGATTGATGTCGTCATCACAAGTTACTTTGCTATTGATCATAGATCCCAGATATTTGAACTTTTCGGACTTGGGAAGCACTGTTCCATTCAAATAAATGTCTGGAATAGGCCTGAGTGGATCAGAGAACGGGCAGCACAAGTACTCTGTCTTTTTTGAACTAATGCGATACCCATTTACCTCCAGAGCGTCCACCCACACATGAAGTGCTCGTTGCAGGGATGTATGTAGGATCCTCACTTATGATGACTCCATCGTCAGCAAAGAATAACTGATGTACCTTGGGGTCCTTCACTTTACCTTCAAGCATATATTTTATGAGACACTTTCCACCACATAAGTTATATTCGACTTAACGAAAGTTTAGGTTTGAGTTTGGTGCAAAGCAATATGTGTCACTTAAGAGTTTATGTTAAACATAAATATTTATGTTACGTTTCAGCAAACGGGCCTTAATGGCTTACAAAATACAAATACAAATATTTGGCGCAACAGCTCTTTAAAGTGCCAGGGCCTTCTCGCAACCACTCATGTTGTGTGCGTTATATTTTTCACACGAATGGAAGGGACCTACTGTTTAATGCCGAATCCGAACGGCGATTTGAGAAGCTTTTTCGTGACAACAATACTCTCGGATGTTTGTCAGACGCTCGCGAGAGGTGGGACCGTGAAAAAACTTTTTGGTATTTTCTGGGATTCGAACTTGGAACCTAATGCGTAGTGATCCGACACACTAACCACTTACGCCACGACGGCCACTTAATGGCTTACCTATCGGAAAATTGTAACTACTTGATATATAATCACGGGGAAATAGTGTTCTCTGTTAGTCGAACCCCACAGGCGGATCAGTAGAAATGCGGTGGAGTGGGAGGGTTATGATCCCTTGTTTTCGGATCATTGCCTCGCTAATAAAAGGAAGAAGAGAAGGGGAAATAGTGTTCTCGAAAAAAATCGAACGTAGTCGATCAGTACAATTTACATTAAATGGATGTCCTCCACCTCATTTTCAACAAATGCTGGTGTTCGCAAAGATTTGCCCTGTCTTCACTCATACTTTTTCTGTTCTCCACATTCCAATTCATTGAAACGCGTTAATTTATGGTGTTCTAGCGACATCGTACATCAACTGAACTCCATTCTGATATTGATGCGATCATCAAAAGTGCAACAAAATCGAGTTGACTTTAGCACTTCAATAGCTGAGTTTTCATTCCAGCGATCTCATTGCATATTAAATACATTTAATTCTTTTATTTTTAGGTTCAAAAACATAGCGAATTCATTGCCTCAACATGTCGCCAATGACCAATGTCGATGCGACAAAGGCGTACCATCCAAGTTGATTGTCGCGTGACTACACCACATTTTTGTCGTCTACTTAATCCAGGTCATGGTGTGGGGCGTAAGTACTAGATTTAAGTTATCTTATCAATAAGAGAAAAAATGGCTTCCCGGATATTCATGTGATGACTGCTGGCGGCAAAAAAGGACAGAAGATCAAAGAACATAACAAATCAACAAACTTTGTAGTCTGTCTGCGATTTAACACCAACTAGTTATTGTCTAAGTAGATACTAGTATTAATTTAAATTTTTTTTTTTTTTAAATATGGTGAAACGGTTTTTTTTTTAGTGCAAACGTACATATATAATATAGACCAATTTAGATAAAAGGATAAAAAAAACAATCGCCAATAGCAAAGCGATTAATATAATTTGTAATGAATTGATTTACGCTTAAGAAATAACACCAAAAAGATACATATATTTGTATTATATACCTACTATAGTTTTAATTGTTAAACACTTTTTTTAGACGATAAAGTGTGATTTCAAATTGGTAATTGAGAAGAATTTTATTTCTTTTAGAAAAGCAAAAACTAATATATTTTTTTAATTATAATTTTAACATAAAATATATTTTATGAATATTCTACCGAAAAAAAATTTTTTTTTGGGACATTAAAAGAAGAGAAATGTCAAGAGAACTTTATCTTAATTTTAAACTTTTCGCTAGAAATCTGTTAATTTTTTTGAATTGGTATATATTTAAGAGTTGCATATTCTTAGAACGTAATGGGTTAGGGAATTAGTTAATTGAAGTGGACTTATCGAGGATTTTTAGATGATGGGTAATTGGGTTTATTAATATTGCTTTATGGATTAGTAAAGGTGTTGCGGTGGGCGATAACAAGAGCTATTTTCAAATGTTTACAATGTCCATGAATTTCTTCTGACCTCTAATCGGTTTTAAACTCATCAATACCGTAGCTTCCTGTAAAAGTTCGACATCAATAATGATAGAGAAAGCATATCTTTTTCATTGCGATTTTGTATCAAACTTTAGTACATTAATTACTTATTTCATGTCTTAGTGTCGGAACATAATGTTTTTGTTGCTAGACCTAGACCGCTTAAAATCTTAAAGTAAGGGATAAGCTCGATATCTGGAAAAATCTTTAACATATCCCTGTGACAAATGCCCAAATCGCATCATGTATCAAAAAAAAAAATACAAATATTTGGCGCAACAGCTCTTTAAAGTGCCAGGGCCTAGCTTCTCGCAACCACTCATGTTGTGTGCGTTATATTTTTCACACGAATGGAAGGGACCTACAGTTTAATGCCGACTCCGAACGGTGATTTGAGAAGCTTTTTCATGACAACAATACTCTCGGATGTTTGTCAGACGCTCGCGAGAGGTGGGACCGTGAAAAAGCTTTTTGGTGTTTTCTGGGATTCGAACTTGGAACCTCATGCGTAGTGATCCGACACACTAACCACTTACGCCACGGCGCCCTCATGTATCAACGACTGCAATTACATCAACGTACCATAATATATTTCATCAGGTAGTTTTACTTTATAAAGAAATTTGTTTTCACTGCTGAGATAGGTTCTAGACGAACCCCACAGGCGGATCAGTAGAAATGCAGAGAAGTGGGAGGGTTATGATCCCTTGTTTTTAGATCATAACCTCGCCGAAATAGGAAGAAGAAGAAGAATAACACTGAGATAGGTTCTTTATTTCCTGAAACATCTAGTAACTCTTTCTATTCAAATGAACGATGCCCAAAAACACTGCCAAATTTGAATTTAAAAAATAATAAAAATAACATTAATAATAACATGTTATAAATTAAATTAAGTAATGTTTACAGTTAGTTCAGTCAGTCAGTTCAGTTCGAACCTCCGTTAAATCAAGTCGTGTTTTTAGTCTTCTCCACTTACCTCTTTACATTCAACCTAGCTTGCGGTATTGCTTAGTTTTACAATCGTGTGTATTTTCCTTTATTGACCCTTCATCGTGTTTGTGTGATCGTTCGAATAAAATGTTCGAACATCCGTGGAAGCTTTCACATCAAGGAAACCATCGTACAAAAAATAGAGCGCGACCGGCTCAGCTGGTATTGCCACGTTCAAAAAAGACATCATTTGAACCCTGTTAAAAAGGCAAAACAGTAGAAATGCGGTGAAGTGGGAGGGTTGTGATCCCTTATTTTCGGATCATAACCTCGCTGATAAAAGGAAGAAGAAGAAGATCGTGTTAGTGTGATTGTTTTTCTTTTTCTCAATGCACCGTATCTGAGTCAGTGTGTACACCCTGCGTTTCGATTTCTATGGTATACATAATGCTTGCGATCAAATGCAACAACTAACAATTATGTACGCTTACGAATTCGGTTGCTGAGCTGAAATCGCAGGTTTTCGTGGTCAATAATTGCTGTTGTCTCACTTTTTCGGTTTCGCAAATATCTAGTGCATTATCCCTAGTGGTCGACATACTTTTTGCCTTACTGCTGACCCGCAATTTTTCGTGCGTGACTTCTTCACCTAATTAACTTTTGCTTTATCGTCCAAGTGACCTACTTCCTGAACAAAATTTAATAATAGATACCCTGATTGCTCCATCATCGGAAACTTGTGGAAAGGTGTTTCACCCGATTTGCACTGGGCTCAAAAGCCATCAAAAACCATCTGCAAGAATGCACTACTAGTATGTTTTCGTACTTCTGCGAAGAATGTAAAGCCATTTCCCTTTCGCACATAATGCTGGCTATTAAATGCAATAACCAGCAGCTTTGCGATTTGTCGGGCTTAATTACGGGTTTCAAGAAAATGGTTCGTATCAACAAAAGGAACACTTGTGAACTTCTGGCGTCGAACTGGGAGTCCATCAATAGCTCTCTGGATACGTATCACAGCGGGCACAAATCTCTCTTCAAAAACATTGAGGTCCAGCTGAGGTAGATTAACAGTTATATTATACGCAACTCAATGACCTGCGACAACCTGAACTCATCCATAATTTCATTAACTGCAGACTTGGAAAGATGTATTTTCAGTAAATCCACAGGAGTCCTTAATTCTTCTGCTACTCCGAAGTTCACTACCAACGTAGTTAAAGTAAACGAAATAAACAATGTCATGACAAATGTAACCGGGTCACTATCAGTGCAATCTGGGGCACTTGTCTCGGTTGCTGGTCATTTGGCTAAATGCTTAATGGATTAAAGAACTTCAGCACATTATGGAATCCCTATGTTATGAATCCGCTTTGACTAAAACATTTACAAGATATGTATAACTAAATAACTACATCTAAGTTTTGAAGCCAGTCTATCACAGCTGAGTTGTTACTACTATCCGCAAAGTCTTGGATGTCGCCAGGATAGGATCGCTTGTTACATTCTGCAACAATATGTTGGATAGGCTGCAGGTGGGAGAATCAGCAGTTGGCTGGTAAGGTGGAAGCAGCAAAATTCTGTTTTAGACATGCTGGGGCACAGTCTCCATTGTCTAAAATATATATTGAGTTGCTCAAGGTCTAGAGTTAGAGTTCTTTCTGTGTTCGCTATGTCCTTATCCTGAGTGACGATTGCCAGATCATCTGCATATCCAAATTTCCTTGATGCGTTTGCAGGTATGTCGCTTATGTAGAGGTTAAAGATTAAGGGCGCAAGGACGGAGCCCTGAGGTAAGCCGTTGTTGTGATTTCTTATTTTGCTTTTGTCCTCGTTGATGATGACTTGAAATAGGTGGCTTGAAAGTAGGTTATTGATAAGGCGCGAATTCCTCAGGCACGGGATTGCTTTCAGTAGCTTAAAGATAAGCCCATCCTTCCAGACGGTGTAGTACGCTGCAGTTAAGTCGACGAACGCAAAGAATGCTTTAAGCCTATCCTTAAAACCTGTCTCGATATGTGTCGTCAATGATAGTACCTGGTCCGCACATTTTCTACCCGCACCAAATCCGTCTTGTTCGACAGGTATGAGCTCGTTGATCGTACGGTTTATTCGATTATAGATAAGGCGTTCGAGTAGTTTACCATATAGCAGGTGCTCAAGAGCGCTATAGGACAATCATTTTCTGGTGCATCGCTAGGTTTACCGGGCTTGAGAATGGCTATGCTTATGCCTGAATCAAGTTTGTTGCTGTAGAATTTCGCTAGACATCGCCTTGTATTCTTTTCGCTATGCACAAGAAATTCTGGGTAGAAGCCATCGAAGACCGCTGCATTTCCTGTTTTTACTGCCGAAAGAGCATTGCTAACCTCTTCGGATGTGAAACTGCCCGAAAACTGTGATGTCAGTGGGGTATTGGTCTTGAGGTTTCGCAGGGCTCGTTTTATGGTGACGGTGTGTTGCTTGGCCACGGGGGCACGAGAAACATCTACGATACGATTGGCCACTTTGTTCGGGTCCATACAAGAGCTTGTGGTGTACGAGCTACTGCTCCCCCCGAGTTTACGTAGTAGGCTTCATGCTTTCATACTAGAGTGGGTGAAGTTGAGGCTGTTGACCGTTGATATCCATTTTTTTTTTTGCGTGTCTCATCAAGAGATCTCAGTAGTTCTTTCCCTATTCCAGGGTCTCCAGATACCTCGAAATTGTCGTAGAGTCGTTCACTTTCTTCTGTCCAACCAGGAATGTACTCCTTGAGAAAACCTTGGGGTATATCTTTTTTGGCAGTTGCCGTAACTATTTCTACAAATCAACGGCGGAATAAACCTTAAGTACGAGTCGAGCCCGTGAGAGAAATTATTCCAATCGGCCTTGGTAATGTTCCAACGCGGTTTTTGTATGGAAGCAGTTAGAGGAATCTGGATTTCGATATCGATTAAAATTGTGCGGTGTTGACTATGCGGGAAATCCGATAGGACAGTTCTAGAAGCAGGGAGGGGGTGGTGTTCCGCGTCACAGGTTACGAAGCACAGGTCTGGGTTGTAGCCTCTTCGCCATCTCCGAGAGTGAATGGTCGCTCTGTCCTTTGCGTCGAAGATTAGGTGCAAGTGGTTTGAATCTGCCCATTCCATTAGTATGTCACCATTGTCATCATTATTTTCATATCTCCACATGTTATGGTGGCTATTGAAGTCACCAATGAAAGCTGTGGGTTGATCCCAGATTCGAGAACATTAGGCGGCCTTTTATATTGCTATCTCGTTCTCTAGGATCCCAGTGTGACCTGGGACCCAGATAATAGAGACAGAATTCGGCCTTGCGACCGAAAGAGTTTTTGTTTCACGAACTATTTTGGAAGTAGTTAAAGGGTTAAGCAACCCTTAAGCGCAGTTCGACTGTCACTATTGACTCCCATAGTTAGTATTTAAATTACCCGAAAACTGTGCCGAATTGCTATTATTCGAATTATTATTATCCCACAATTGTATTATTATTCCCTAACTGTCCCGAATAATTACTGGGCGGTTGAATATTACTCTGATCTTTCTTTTGAAAACAATCTTGCGCTAATAATTATGTTTTTAGAATATTTCCAACAGAAAAAAAAACAGCACGAAAAGTTATTTGGGTGGGAACTTTATTCAATTGATTATCGAAACAAACTCCCCAATGCTTATTTCCAATTGTTTTTATATTATGTTATTTTTATTTATATTAAGTCGACTAGACGGTCGAAGTGGCAGGTTTTGCAAACTGTTCACTCCGGACGCGGACGAACTGCGTCGAGGCATCACGTCGCTTTTATTGTGTGACTGGACAACCTTGTCGCGAGGATATCATATGCCACTTTGACTGCCACGTCTCTTTATGTTGTGTTCAATTTGATTAAAGCGATGGCCACATATATCATATCATGCACATTACTGCCAGCATATCCCATTTTTCATTTTTCTACTTCCACCGCTTACGTAATCTGTCTTCAAACGCAGATTGAATTCTTGGCATCGCGGCCATCCTCTGTCTGTGTAAACAGTACAATGGATCTCCATATAAAACAGATGGGCGGTGTTGTGCCTCCCGTTCACCCACTCTTGTATTGCGCGGTATTTGCGAAATGCGGAAATGCTCGCGCTGAACCCAAATTCGAGTTTAAATGGCAATGTAAGCATTTTGCTTAATTGCTTGCACTTTAATTGGGTTCAGGTTGTGCAGGTTGTGCAATACACTGGCGCAGCAGTTCTGCATGTTGCGAATAACATGCGTAATATGAGTAAGTGGGTCAATAGAATAAGAATAATTATAAGAAATTGTTAAGTGTCGTAAGCAGAAGCATGAAATAAAGAGTGGAGTTGGTTTTCGACTGTGAAACGTTTAAGACGCTGTTTTATTTGCTAAATCGTTTTTCCTCGTTGTTTTCGCGTACCCCCAACAGTGGCTTGCCATCGAGCGTAAAGTCTGTCTGTCGTCGCGGTAAACCGCACTTACTACATTTACTGTTGATACGAATAATAAAATATTAATTTCTCTAAGAGAGAAGATCTAGACTTATTTGTTGTAGAAAAGTATGGTATCGTCGTCTACTTAGATACTTCTGGTATACTATATGTAGTACTATATAGTACTATGCTAACCAATTTGAAATCACCAGCAATCGATAACTGAAACTTTAACTAAGCACTCTCATATCAATTTAAAAAAGAAAAGAAAACCGAACTGATTAGAAAATAACACGCTTGATGGAATTAAATACTAATTAAAAATCAACTTTAGATACGAGTTTCCCTCTTTGCAGAAGTATAAAAACTTCACAAAATAATAAAGACGTGTATCATCAAAACAATTGTACTATATCAAAACCAATATAGACTTATTAGGTAACAAAAATAAAAAGAACTAGTTATGAATGCTTTTAAAAATTAAACCAAAATAGATCTTCATCACTTGGACCAAGCCAATGAAATAGAAAAAAGTTAAACAAATATATTCGTAACATTTTTTATACCTCTCGATAGAAGGAAAATATATTTTGTAGTAAAGTAGAGTAAGAAAAAAATGCGGTGAATAACAAAAACAAGTCCAATGTTATCCAAAGCTTTTAATTCTTTACCATAATATATTAAAAAAACACCACATATGTAAATGTAATTGTACAGGGTTTTCGCATTAAAAATATTTAGTAACAAATGTACAAAGTGCATTTAAAATTTGTATTATTATAAAGGAATATTTTACTAGCGATCAAAAGTAAATATGTGTGCTGTAGCTTGCTACAATTTTTAACTAAATCTAGGTGCTTTATATATAGATGTATCTATTTACAAAATTGAATGTAGAAATCCCAATAAAAGAATTGTTAATATTTAAACTCTTAAAAATGTGTGTGCTAAAAAGATCTGTTTTTTTTTTAGTTATTTTTTTATTTAAGGTTGCTAAGAAAAAATCATATGTATGACTGCATACTGGAATTTGTTTGTAAACGTAATTTAACATGTACTTTTGTATCTTGAATGTATAATATATCCTATACACAACTTATTATAAATACATATATAAAGTAAGCATCCTTAAAATATGTATAGTTGTAGTAATTAACAAAATTGTCGTACCATGAAATAAAAGTCAAAATAGCTTTAAACGAAGGAGTTTCTTGGTTTTATTTACTCGTATACTACTTCACTTTTCATTGAGGCAATATAAATGCTGTGTTCATTCATGCTATTGTTCATTGTTTATTTTATTTATTTGTAAAAAAAAGAGCATCATCTACAAATATGTAGGATTGAGTGACATTTTATATATGAACTGCTGTCACTTTCATACTATGTCTGCAGAAAAATGTGTTTCCACATCTCCAGCTCCCTTGTTTCAGTGCGGTATTAAACAGAAACAAAATATCCGCCATCATGGATATCCCCCATAGAAACTTGCGCCATCTGTGTTTCTTCAAGTGTGCAGGCTGTAAAAAACTGTTAACATTTAAATACAGTTAATACATTTAAATACAGTTACAATATTAGGAATTTGAATTTTGTTGCAACACAATCTGTATTGTGAATCACAGCTAACCATACCACCTTGATCAAAAAGTTCCCGGAATAAAAACCGTGTGGCGCTCCCATCGTTCCGATTTGAGTTCGGTTTTCTTTGTTAAGTTGGTACATCTGTTGTTGATATTCCCTCTAAATCTTAGCGCCATAGCTTGATATTTGCAAAAGTTACGTAGCCAAGAGTACATCTATCTCTGTGTGTGTTGGCGATTTTTTACCAGACCAGAATTGTGGGCAGAAAACTCGTGGATTTTGCACCATGATAACGCACAGTGGCATCATTATTCGTAATTTTTTGACGAGAAATGCAACAAATACCATCCAACAGCCACCGAATTCACCTGATTTGGCTCCCTGTGACTTCTTTCTGTTCAATCGAGTTAAAAAACCATTACGGGGAACGCGTTTCAGCAGCCGAGAGGAAGTAATGGAAAAATCGCAGGAAGCACTGATGGGCATACCGAAAACCGAATATAAAAAATGTTTCGAAGATTGGATCAAGCGCTGGCATAAGTGTGTTGCAGTCGATGGGGATTACTTTGAAGGGGACAATATAGATTTAGATAAATAAACTTGTATTTTTAATTTTCTGAATAAATTCCGGGAACTTTTTGATCAAGGTGGTATAGCATTTCATTTTATCTATATCCTCTTTTTTTTTAGTTAACGTTATTATTTATTTCACAATTAAATGTTCCCAGCTTACTTTTCCACAATCAAAAACACAACATATTCTTTTTTCTAATGGCTCGCGAACTGTCAAACAAAGTACCAGTTTCTAAATTTTCCCGCTGTGAAACAAAGGAGCTTGAGATTTTGGAATACGCGTGAAGTTGGACACTAGCAGTCCATATACATATAATACGTCAATGGTAGGATTGTGTTTGCTTGTTATCCGATGCTCCTAAGCGAGAAAGGCAACAAATAGCCTTCGTTCGAACGAATGACATCGACGTTTGTCCAACCACTGCAAGATTACTGCTTTTGAGTAAAAAGAAGAGTTCCTGCCTGGTTGTACAATGGTGAATGGACCGAAAAGAGTTTGAGTGCTCTGGGCTATTTGAATATCGCGCGGTAATAAAATTAAAATAAAAATTATTTACGCCAAAACAAATACAGGAATACCTCGATTTACGTCGTTTTCGGGACCGAGAAAATGCGATGTAAATCGAAACAACGTAAATCGAAAATAAAATTTTCCAAAACTCGTACAGTCCATGTGGATTGAAAAAGACTTACTCCGAATGATATTGTGCACGAAATCGGTGAGATATGCATCTCGGATAAATAAGAATGACGAAAGAGAAAATTGTGTTTCAAGGAAGGACGTAAATCGAAATTGTTACGACGTTAATCGAAACTGGACAACGTAAATCGAGGTATCCCTGTAAAGCATGAGCTGGATTCTGTTTATGGGGAATTTCACAAATCATATACACTGCTCGTCATCAGGCTAGCACACCCCCATAAGCGCAATATAATTGAATTTCTTGTTATTGTTGTTAAAATGCAGCTACTTTTTTGTACTCTATTTTTCTCGTCTTTGTATACACTCTAACTGGCAAAGAGAATATGTAACATGAAAGATCCCGTTATACGGTTTTTGTTTTTTTCTTCATCTGGTTAGCACATGCAAATCGTTTTTAGTTTATCTTCCAGAGTTGAACGCGTATGAAGACCAATTTTCTTTTTCTGTTTAAGTAGTCTATTAAAATTAATATGGGTAAAGGAAAATCACTATCTGTGGAAGAGAAATCAAAAATCGAAGCTTACAAGGTGTTAGGGCTTCAATAAGTGCAATATCGAAAAAAATCGGTAGAAGTCGTAAAGTATATCTCCATTCCTGTGCAATAATTCCAGATAAGGTAAAAATAATAAAGGTGGTAATAGAGAGTAATTTCCAATGCTGATAGGAGAGCTATTTTGAGAGAAGCATCGAACTCTCATGACTCGGCCGCAAAGATCGGAGTAAGTGTTGGCGTTAAAGCGAGTTTATGTACAATTCAAAGAGTGATAAGGAATGCTCCACATTTAAAAAGACTAAAATTGAAGAAAATACCCCCACTTAACGCGGCTCGGAAGGAAATGCGCTTGAATTTTGCACGGGCGCACATGACATGGAATTCTGATTGGCGCTACGTTGTCTTTTCAGATGAAATGAAATTTAATTTGGAAGGTCCAGACGGATACAATTACTACTTCCATGATCTTTGCATGGAGGAACACCAGTTGGATGGCCTTCATAGTCGGGTGGGGGATGTGATGGTATGGGAAGCCATTTCCTACTATGGTACATGCGAGTTACAGTTTTTGACAGCCAATATGAATGCAAACACTTGCAAAAACGTACTTGAAACTGCTTTTCCCTATTTTAAAAATTTGTTTGGTAACTTGCCATGGCATTTTCAACACGACAATGCTCCGATCCACACTGCCCGGGCGGTGAAGGCATGGATTGAGGGCCAAAATGTCAGTTTAATGCAGTGGCCGCCTTATTCACCCGACATCAATATAATAGAAAACATGTGGGGATGGCTGGCTCGTAAAGTTTACGAGTCTGGGAAACAATATTCCAACAATGCGGAACTAATTGAAGGCATCAAGAGCGCTTGGTCACCCATTTCTTTGGATTATATTGGAAAATTGTACGAGTCTTACTTACTTACTTAGGTGGGGCTACAGTTCGGGGTGAACCTGGGCCTCAACCAACAAGCCTCTCCATTTAGCTCGGTCTTTAGCTAATTGCCTCTAGTTGCGCACTCCAAGTTGGTCGAGGTCCCCTTGAACTTGTGCGCGCCACCTACGGCGATAATTGCCTCTACTGCGTCGTCCCTCGGGGTTAGATTCGAAGACTCTGCGGGCCGGAGTGTTGGTGTCCATTCGCTCTACATGTCCTAGCCATCTCAGACGTCCAATACGCAGTTTTTTGACTAGGTCGATGTCGCTGTACAGCTCGTATAGTTCGTGATTGAATCTTCTCCTCCAAAACCCGTCAACGCAAACGGGACCGAAAATCTTACGAAGAATTTTTCTCTCGAAGCGACCAAGGATATCTTCATCCTCTTTTAATAAAGTCCATGTTTCAGCGCCGTAAAGCAGGACTGGGATGATCAAAGTCTTATATAGAGTCTCCTTAGTTGTTCGAGAGAGGGCTTTACTGTTGAATTGCCTTATAAGCCCAAAAAACAGCGATTGGCAAGAGTTATTCTTCGATTGATTTCTGCGCTGATCTTGTTTGTAGAATTTATAGCAGAGCCAAGGTAGACAAAGTCCCTTACTACCTCGAAGTTATAGCTGCCCACTGTGACGTTTTGTCCAATTCATCGATATTGGTTTTCCCTTCTAGTTGACAGCATATACTTGGTTTTGCCCTCGTTTATCGCCAAACCCATTTTGGCCGCTTCCGCCTCAATGCTTGCAAAAGCACCGGTGACAGCCCGCTGAGATCTTCCGATAATGTCTATATCGTCGGCGTATGCAAGCAGTTGTACAGACTTGTAATAGATTGTGCCTCCGGTGTTGGCTTGTGAGTTCCGCACAATCCGTTCAAGTACAATATTGAAGAAGTCACATGACAGCGCGTCACCTTGTCTAAAGCCTTTTTTGACATCAAAGGTCTCGGTGAGGTCATTACCGACCTTGATGGAGCAGCGAGCGTTCTCCATCGTCAGCCTGCACAGGCGGACAAGTTTGGCAGGGATGTCAAAACTAGACATGGCTCTATAAAGCTCTTCTCTATAGATGCTGTCATAGGCGGCCTTGAAATCGATAAAGAGGTGGTGAGTATCGATTTGGAATTCTTGGGTTTTCTCCAGGATCTGCCGAAGTGTGAAGATTTGATCGATGGTGGACTTTCCTGGCCTGAAACCGCACTGATAGGGTCCAATCAGGCTGTTGATAAAAGGTTTCAGGCGTTCACACAATATCGCAGAAAAGATCTTGTATGCGATGTTGAGGAGACTGATGCCTCTATAATTGACGCAGTTGAGGGGGTCTCCTTTCTTGTGGATCGGGCAAACGATGCTGAGATTCCATTCATCAGGCATACACTCCTCTGACCAAATATTAGAAATGAGTTGGTGTATGCACTCTACCAATTCATCCCCAGCTGCCTTGAAAAGTTCGGCCGGTAAACCGTCAGGTCCGGCAGCCTTGTTCGATTTTAGCTTGGATATTGCTATCCTCACTTCGTTTTGGTCAGGTGGACGGAAATTTTGACTATCATCGTCCATGTTGAATGGTTCATTCTGCCTGACAGCGGGATGTTGGTCTTCGTCGCCGTTATACAGTCTGCAGAAGTAGTTTTTCCAGATTCTCAGCACCGACTGTGATTCTACTACGAGGTTTCCATTCTCATCTCTACAGGTTTCTGTACGGGTATTACTTCTCTGACACGTTCTTTTTACCTTTTGGTAAAACTTCCGTACATTGTTCCTGGAGTATAGACTCTCGATATTCTCAAACGCGCGCTTCTCATGCTCTTTCTTCTTCTTTTGGAGAAGCCGATGTTCTTCCCGTCTCTTTTGCTCGTAGAGCTCACGAGCAGCTCTCGTCTTCCTTTGCAGCGCCGCTTTGTATGCCTCTTGTTTTGCTGCATGCACTCGCCGGCATTCTTCGTCAAACCAGGGGTTTCGCGGTGGTGGGCGAGCGAGACCCAGCACATCAGTCGCGGCGTTTCTGATGGCATGTTGGCAGCGTTGCCACTGGTCTTCGGCACTTGATGCTGGCGGTATAGGGGTGATTGAGAGATTTCGGGATACGCGTTCAGCGAAGAGTCTGGCGGTCTCTTGCGATTGTAGCTTTTCGACGTTGAATTTTCGCACAGTAATTCTTCTTTGTTGCTCAGATTGGGATATCCGCATTCGTACCTTGGCTACAACAAGGTAATGATCCGAGTCTATGTTGGCCGCTCGGAAGGTCCGGACATCCAGAATACTGGAGGCATGCCTTGCGTCGATCGCAATATGATCAATTTGGTTGATCGTGACATGATCATTGGACCGCCATGTCTGCTTATGAATATCGAGATGAGGAAACCATGTGCTTGCTATGGTGACATTTCGCTCCACAGCGAAATCAATTAGCCTTAGTCCGTTATCAGACGTGGTGTCGTGTAGGCTATGCTTACCGACTGCTCTACCGAAGACGTCCTCCTTTCCTATTTTGGCGTTAAAATCGCCCAATACGATCTTAACGTCGTATTTAGGACATTGCTCGTATGTTTTGTCGAGGAGCTCGTAGAAACACTCTTTGGAGGCAGGGTCCTTTTCTTCTGTGGGGGCATGAACACATATTAGGCTTATGTTAGCGAATTTAGCCTTGATCCGGATAGTCATAATACGCTCGCTCACGTGTCGGAAGCTTAAGACTTCTTGCCTAAGTCTGCCGCGTATGACAAATCCGCATCCGAATAAGCGTTGCCTGTTGCCTCTGTAGCAATCACCGTAGTAGATGTCACAGTTTTTCATCCTCTTTTTGCCCGGCCCATCCCATCGCACTTCCTGGATGGCGGTAATATCTGCTTTATAGCAGTCTAGGGCCTCTGCTATTTGTTCGGCTGCACGTGGTCTGTAAAGGGACAGAACATTCCACGTACAGATCCGAAGGTCGTTGTCCTTATTTCGTTTGCTGGGGTCGTCATTAGTTGGGTCATCCTTATCCGAGGCTTTTGGGTGTTTCGGAACCATGCGTTTTTTACGTGGTAGGGAAGTTACCCCGACGGCATAACCCCCAACCTGGAGGGCCAGTTCCTTAATTATTCCCCTAGGACGAGGGGCCGGGTACACCGGTGCCAGTAGTCCACTACGGGAGTATGAGCGCTGCCGTTGGCCCATTAAGGGCTCCTCCGCCACCATCTCTATTCCAATGTCCTGACCAACATTGGAAATTCCTTACCGACCTGTGATCCGAATACGTCGAAGCAGCTCGCGCAAGGTATTCACTAAGTTCAACCTAACTGGAACTATAGACGCCACCGTTGACTCCGTCTAGGGAATTCGTCCGCTGCCGCCTGGAACAGGAAGAAGTGCTCTAGTGAGAAAAGCACTCTTCCCCCCCTCTCTCATCTGCTGCCACCAAGAATCCGCCAAACGGGGTTGGTTACCCATTTCTTGGATTAAGGTACTAAGCACCCGGCTGTCACCGCGTGGAGGTTGAGAGTAGGAGTTGGTAGGCCTCAGCTGAGTGAAAACGCTTGTGTTTTCATATGATCGCATGCACTACCGTTTGACTAGCCATTGTACGAGTCGCTTCCCAATCAAAGCTATGAGCTCATTCTCAACAAAGCTTGATCGGCACCCTATTGAATTTATTTAAAAAAATGTTTAAATTACTAAATGTATAAGTTTAAAAATAAGTTCATGGCTTAAAAGCTTAACAAAATGAAAAAAAATGATATGTGCTAACCTGATGACCTAAGTTGAATTGTTATTTCTCGTGTTATTTTTCTAAAAAAAAATTCTAAAAAAATATTAAAAAATAGAGAAACAATACTTTTGTTTTATTTAACTGAAAATTGATTCGGCCATAAACAACAGTAATTTATAAATGTTAGCTCATTTAGTTTGGCTGGAATCACTTACGCGACGAGGTGTGCTAACCTGATGACGAGCAGTGTATGTACAGTCATTAAGGATTGGTTCAAGCGCTTTCGTTGGAGACAGGAGTCTCTTGAAGATAACCCTTACCAGGTGGACCATCAACTGCTGATTGCTGTTATTATCTCGGTTTTACTGGGAGGTGCGGTGCGAATTCGCGATTTTGAAATAAGATCACTTAATTACTGATTTGTATTACCGTGGTTGTTTTCGCTCCTGGTAGGAGAGAAACCTGTATTTTAATTTTTTCCATTGAGAGAAAAAAATAATAAATCTCTAAATGAGACTTTAGTAACTATTGAATTTAACTTCATTAAATTTGCCTTGTAGGTTTTCCCCAGTTCTTCAGGAAACGAATACAACACTCAACAATGGTATCTCCACTAATCAAGTTAAAGAGGCATTGGCAGATGACTCTTTTCTAAGCGAAATATCCAGTTGTGTATTCCTCCCCATCAAAATGACACCTGCAATACGCGCCATCCTTCTTATGCACATCAGTTTACCCTCAAGCTCAACTTCGCACGTACTGTCAAATACAGGGATTCGTTTATAAGCCGAACAACACATTTGTGGAATGATCTACAGGGGTCCGTATTTCCTTATCATTATACAACCTCCAGTATAAGGGTATTAACAATCCTTTCGGTGCGCCAATTACCTTCGGCCATTGTCCTCCTCGCCACACCGGACGCACATTCATTCCATAGTGACCCGAAAACTGCTACCTAAGCGTCTAGCAATTTACCCAAAGCAAGCTTAAGCTTTAGTTGTGTCCGGCCGATGACCCCCTCGCCACAACGTAGGCACATTCATTTCATCTACTACACACGGCACGTGTAAGTACGTTTGGCCGCCTTGCACAGGTGATCCAAAACTGCAAGCGTTTGGCAATTTACCCAATGTACATTCAAGTTCTTGAAATCATCGGTGCAAGTAAATTAATCAAAAATAATAAAATGTAAACTTCACTTGATTTTTGCATTTCAAACCGAACAGTTGCAATAAATGTTTTTTTTTTTTTAATTAGCACCTTTAGTCGCGAATTTAACTAGTGCAAATAAGAAGATAGCATTGAAGAATAAGAACGGGATGCAAATCGAAGCAGTGATGTTAATTGAAGTAGCGTGATTTTGAATTAGCGTACGCTCGTTTGCCGTTAGATACCAATAGCCTTTTACTTTCTGACAAATCAAAGCTTAAATCTCTTGAGCCATGTCTACTCTCGGCATCCGTACCCAGCTCGTCCGTCAGTGTAGGATAACGATGGAGAACTCTCGCTGCTCCATCAAAATCGATAAGAACACTAACTCCAACCGTTCGATATCAGAAAAGTGAGGTGAGGCACTATCACGCGATCTATTTAACATAATACTGGAAAGAATTGTAAGGAACAATATTTTATAAGTCTGCACAAGTACTCGCTTACTCTGATTACACTGATATAGTTGGAAGAACTCAGCAGGCCATCGGTGGGGTGCTTGCGAGTATTGAGGCAGAAAAGATGCGACAGAACGTCACAATAGACAGATATATAGATTTGAGTGAGGTAGTAAAGGAGTTTGTCTGCCTAGGCTCTATGGTGAGCTCCATAAATGGAACTACAGTAGTGAGATCTACAGTAGTGAGATCAGTATTACTCTTGCCAATTACTGTTTTTATGGGCTAAGAAGGCAATTGAGTAACAAAGCCCTATCTTAAACTACTATGGTAGGTAACTTTATACAAGACACTAATTATCCCAGTCTTGCTGTATGGCGCAGAGAGCGAATGGACACCAACGCACCGGTCCGCAGAATTTTCAAATCTAATCCGGAGGGACGACGCAGTAGAGGGAATCCTCGCCGTAGATGGCGCGCAGAAGTTCAAGGCGACCTCGACCAACTTGGAGTGTGCAACTGGGGGAAAAGACCGAACTAAATGGAGAGCCTTGTTGGTTGAGGCCTAGGTTCACCCCGAACTGTAGCGTCACCTAAGTAAGTAAGTAAGCTGTATTGCGCAAAGGTATGGACTTTGCCGAAATCGGATGAGGATACCTTTGGTTACTTTGAGATAAAAGTTCTTCGAGTGATCCTTGGTCCCGTCTCCATAGGTGGCGAGTGGAGGAGAAGGTACAATGGCGAACTATACAACGACATCGACTTAGTCAGAAGACTTCATATACAGCGACTAAGATGGCTGGGTCATGTAGAGCGGATGGAGCCCAACGTTCTAGCCTGGCAAATCATCGAATCTACCTCGGTTGGACGGTGCAGTAGAATACGACCTCGCGATAGTTGGGGCAAGCAAGTAGGCGAGGACTTCAACCAACTTGTCGTGCGCAACTGGAGGCAGCTGGCTCGTAACCGGCCTGGCTGGAGAAGTTTTTTCGTTGAGGATCAGGTACACCCCAGGCTATAGCGCCACCTTAATAAGTAAATAAGTTGGTGGTGCTTGGCGTCCCGGCGGCGGACGCAAGTAATTAGTAAGAGCTTTTTATTTCTTCAATTTTATTTTAAGCCAGAAATGGTATAACTTATGTTCTTAAACCATTAAGAGTTCCCTTTAAGTCAAACTTTATTATTAAAACATTGAAACAATTCTTAATAGCATTTCACCATATGACACCTCATGCATATATATCAGAGCAAGACCTAAATATCAATGCGGAATAGAATATCTCTCAGTTAGAAACCAAATCGTTTTTTCATTAGGTCTGTTTTTTGAGGACTCGAGTTGCTCGGGTTTTACTGTGAATACTTTTTTTTTTTTAAATCTGGAGTAAGTAAGTATGTAGGTAGAGAAGGCGATTAAAAAGCGAACTCAATTAGCACTATTTTGCGCCATTTGATACCAAAACTCATTTAACCTGGTTGTATGATAAGTTTTCGGTTAAAGTAAGATATATACTAAACCCAGGCTGTGCCCTTTGGGCACAATGGACCCGTACTGTTGGTCTGAGTGAGCAATGACTTTTTGTCACAAAGCACCCATCAACCTAACCTAAGGGATGAAGACTCCAGCCCTTTTGTCAGATATGTATCTCTCGCAGACGTCGAAGAGTGGTTTACTTACAGTATGTAGTCCGATTACTTCTAGTGCCGGAAATCTGCAAAGAAAGTAAAGAATCGTATATCCTTTTTTGTGCTCCGTTAGAGGTAGCACTGTCGATTTCCTCGACTGGCAGTACTATAATACATATATTGTATGTAAGTACATAGATACACTAAAACAAGGCAGAACATTTTTATATCTTATTGCACCAAATAAAGTACAGAAAAATGTATTGGCAGATAGAAAAGGATTCGCCACTATCAATCTATAATACTCGTATGCTTTTAATATATAAGCAATCATTGAAGCCAATATGGGTATACTCGTATGGTATTCAACTATGGGGCTGTACCAAAAAGAGCAACACAGAATCATTCAAAGATTTCAAAACCAAGTGCTAAAGAATATCGTCAATGCACCATGGTACATAAAGAATAATGGCCTCCACAGGGATTTAGGAGTGGAATGTGTCACAGATGAAACTAGAAAAAATCCACGAAGGCACGAATCAAGGCTTCAACAAAACACTAACACAACTAACACAACACTAGTACAACTTTTAGACAACGCAGACATAGTGCGAAAGACAAAGCCATTTGAATTGGCCTAGGTACGAGTATATCAGAACACCCACATTTGAAAATATATATGTATTGTACAATACATATATAGGTATATATCTGGATATCTACCGAATATTTGAAAATATGTATATACGAGGGTAACGGAACGACAACAACGAAAGTCGGGGCGCTCGGTGTGAATCTATCCCCCAACGTCTTGAGTGGATTAAATCCCACTTATGTTCTATGCACTTACTTATACATATATATAAGTATACGCAATCATCTGTCGAGAGACGCCGATGGACGAAAATCTCGAATCGAAAATAACAACCATAGGGAACAGAGAAAAATTGCTAATTAGTTCAGGTGACTAGATCGCAATATCATCGAAGAGCACAGATCGTGGACTGTGCTCCATCCGAGCCTAACCAACGATATTAACCTGAACATCAAGAGTATCTAAACTAAAAAAAAAAAAAATGCACCAAGCTAAGAAGTCCCTTAGTTCCACTTCCACTGAGACTGAACCGATCAAGAGTTTATTCTTTCTATTCAAACTTATATGAAGGAAATATTGATAACATTAATCGTTATTTATTAGCATCATTTAATTTTGTTGTATAGAAGAATTCGATAAACCGGTTATAAAAAAAAGTAAAAGAAAAAAGACTCACTACTATTATTGTTATTTATAATTTTTTAGCCTTATCTCGATCGCGTCGCTCTATCAACGAAGGGGTTTTGGCGAAAAAAAAAGATAAGATTCAACATAATTTCACAACAGCCTACGGTCTGGTCTGTTGGAACAGACAAGTTGTGAAGAACTCTGAGACAATATCAACAGTGTACAAGTGTTATAATGTCTCAACTACAAAAAGTCGGTGCTATTATAAGACGTAGGAATCCATTTCAATCCGCATCTATAGTATCTTCTTCAAATCTCTACCAGGTGTGTAGGTAATTCGTGTGACGTAATGTTTTCACTATTTAACCATAACAAACTAATATTCAACAACAGTGTGCGCAGGTACCAACATTACATATTTCAAGTTCATATATCCGTATACAAGTCCATGAAGTGATGAAAATAAAATTAGGGTAAATAGACAACGAATTGAGAGCTATCGAAATAAGTGCATATTTGAAATAGCAAAGTTCATAAAACTGAATAAATTAAGTATAAGATATTTGTCAATTCGTAGCTCTACAGTGACCACCAAGAGGATGGCAACTAATAGCAATTTATTTATTATTTATTATCATTTATTACATTGTAATTGAATTACAAAATAATTTAAGTTGTATTAGCACTAGCTGCCAGGGCTTTCGGCTAAAATAAGGTAACATAGTTTTTTCTTAAATTAGTTTGTCTATTTTGATGAGTTCTAATAATTTGTATACTAATTGTATGTTCTGAACGGTTGGGTTACTTAGTAAATCTATGAATTGTTTATTGTGTGAAAATGTTGATACTATAGTCTTAATTGAGTTACAGTCTAATACTAGGTGAGATATGGTAAATACTTCGCTATTGCATATATGACACCTAGGCGGGGCGCCTTTGGAGAGGATATGTCCGTGTGTAATGATGGAGTGTCCCATACGAAGCCGTGTGAAGCACCGGATCATGTTGTTTGAGAGAGAGTTTGGGTAGATTGCTGGTAGACCATCAGGGTTTATAGTGGAGTAGTGATGGGAGTATTGTCTCCAAGAGTCAAGCCTTCGATGGGCGTGGTGTGTTTTAAGGTTTCTAATGATGTCTTTTTTGTTAGGCGTATAAAAAGTGATAAGCGGTTCTTTGGTGGCGGTTTTCGCAGTGATGTCAGCCAGTTCGTTTCCACTAATGCCGCAGTGTCCAGGTATCCAAATCAATTTAATCTTATTAGTATGTTTGATGAGCTTGTCCCTGATGTCCTGAATTACTGGAGAATTATTGTTTATGTTTTGGACTGCTTTTATTGTTGATAAGCTGTCTGTGCATATAAGCGTTTTGGTTTTACTGGTTAGTGTGGTGGCCCAATAGATTGCAAGGGCTTCGGCAGACATTACTGATGAGAACTCTGGAAGGATTCCTTTGAGAATCGTTTTCCCATTTTCTTCGACGACAGCGAATGCGGTGCCATATTCGTTTTTTGAACCGTCAGTGTAAACCAAGTTCCAGTTATTCACTTTATAGTGATCCCGAATTTCTTGGAAGGTTGCGACGTAGACGAGGTTGCTTGTAGATTTTTTCGGTAATATGGCTAAATCGTCGAGGATAGAGTTTTGGGAAAGGAGCCAGGGTGGATACATAGCTTCTTTTAAGGTTGTGATGTTGAGAGGTAGCTCGAGCTGCTTAGCGTAGAAGATGGCGTTGTTAATGGTTGACTTGTACTTCGTTGGTTTCCTTCGAGTGAGAATTTGCTTCACGACCGAAGTTACAGGTGTTTTGGGTGAGTGCAATATTTTGTATACCAGCAGGGATGTAAGATATTCAAACCTTTCTTCAATAGATGGGAGGCCCGATTCGGTGAGTATGTTTTTAATAGGTGTTGTTCTAAAAGCTCTAAGTGAGGATCGAGCTGCTGTGTGGTATCCGGGTTTTATTAGCTGAAGTGTTGATTTTGAAGCTTTACCATAAATTACTAAACCATAGTCGACTTTAGAAAGAATGATAGACTTAGTTATTCTAATAATAGAGTTTGAATGAGCGCAACTTAATTTAGATGATAAGTATTTTATAATGTTCGTTCTGGCAGCTAGTTTTTTCTTAAGTAAGCTACAATGTTCCTTAAAACTAAAATTTGTGTCAAAGACTATCCCGAGGATATTTAAACTATTTACATTGGGAATAGTTTTATTCATGAAAATAAGATTGATATGTTTTGGGCAGCTTGTTTTCCTACAGATGTGCAAAATCTTGCTTTTGGTCGGGGATATGATTGATCCTGATAGGTTGCACCAGCTGCTTATATCGGCAAGAATATTTGTGAATGTGTCTGTGGTTTGCGAGAGGTTTTTGGACTTATTAAAAATTATCAAGTCGTCAGCATACATTAAATGCCCCACCGATTTATATTTCGATAAAATTACACTCAATTCGTTAAAAGCTATCAGAAACAATGTTACCGAAAGTGGTGAACCCTGCGGGATACCATTTTCGAGATTTTTAATGTTGGAATAAGTATTGTTAGCACGGATACGAAACTTCCTGTTTGTTAGAAAAGATTCGATAAAATTTAACATTTTTGGACCGATATTCCATTTGATTAAATTATTGATTATTATATGTATCCCAATTCTATCAAACGCCTTTTCAAAGTCGATTAATAGGATTGAGATATGGTTTTTTGTTGAAAGACCGTAGGCTATATATTCGTCAATACATAAGAGGGCATCAGATGTACCACGGCTGTGCTTAAAGGCAATTTGGTTGGGGGTAATTGAGTTGTTTTTTTCTAGAAACCAGAGTAATCTCTTTGAAATTATTTTCTCCAAGATTTTGCCCGTGCATGAAAGAAGGGAGATAGGGCGGTACCCGTTTATTTCATTTGATATGCCTTTAGGTTTTGGTAGGGGTATAATTGTGGCCGTTTTCCACGATTGTGGAATCGTCCCTTTTTCAAAAATATCCTTAAACAGAGAAAGGATACGCATTTTAAAAGAAAGAGGGGTGTTTTTCAACATAGGGTACGAGATGCGATCGAAGCCTGGGGTGTTACCTTTTACTGAACTCAGGCAGCTTTCTAATTCCGAAAGGTTAATCGGGAGTTCAATTAATTTGGCTGAAGGAGAAATGTAATTGGGGTGATAGTTGGAATTTAAGATTGATAGTTTGGCTTGGACGAATAGGGGACTAAAGTTTGCGTCTTGTGAATAGTTTGACCAAGATTCGGCAAAGTAATTGGCTATTTCTCTCGGGTCGGATAGTATTTGATTGTTTGAATTGATAGCTTTGATGTTGCGGGCGGTATAATTACCTGTTAACAGCCTAATATTTGCCCATATTTTTTTGGGTGTGGAGTTTGGGTTTATCGTTGAAGTGAAATTTTCGAAGGAATCTTTTTTGGAAAGTTTGGCAGCTTTCCGAAAACGGGCATTTGATTTGCGATAAGCAATCAAGTTGGTGTCGTTTTGTTTTTTTTTAAAGGTTTTCCAGGCTGTTTGTTTTTCATCGCGTAAATCTTTAAGATGTTTATTCCACCACGGTACTGGTGGTTTCTTTAATTTGTTGTGCGATTGGGGGATTGCGGCATGGGCTGCGGCCCGTGTGCATTTGAGTAACAACGCGGCTTCATGGTTTATGTTTAAAGATATCCCACTAGCTGGTGGAAACTTTAAAATCGTTTTTTGGTATAGTTCCCAGTTAGCTCTACCAGTAAGAAACCTAGGAGTGGGTTTTGTATGATTATGTTGGGGTAAGAGGGCAATCGTGGTAACGATTGGGTAGTGGTCACTGCCATGCAGATCGGGGAGGACTGACCAAGCGGTTTTAGGGTAAAGTTGGGGAGAAATTAAAGTTAAGTCAACGTGGGTGAAGGTTTTATGGGTCGAAAAGTGTGTGGGTGAGCCGTCGTTAAGAATGCCAAGATTGGTCTGGGTTAGGAAATGTTCGATAATTTTGCCTCTCGTGTTGCTAGATGGTGATCCCCAGATAGGGCTCCAGGAATTGAAGTCGCCTGTAAGTAGAAGCGGGGTCTGGAAAGTGTTAACGATATTTTCAATTTCTGCGGATGAGAAAGTTTGGGTAGGGTGGATGTACAAAGAGATTACTGTTAATCGGAATTTGAGCATGATTTCTACAGCTATGGCCGAAATGGTGGAGTTAATCGGTATAAAATTGTGGGGGATGGACTTATGAACCAAAAGGCCGATACCCTGTGTTGAAGATGTATTATTTGGTAGATTGTGTAGATAGGGGGTGTAATGTTTCGGACAGTATGAGTTTGTGCCGTGTGGTATATGAGTTTCTTGTAGGGAGAGGATAGCGGGTTTTAGTTCATTAATAAGCAGTTCCATTTCATGGTAGTTATTTGAGTATCCATTCATGTTCCATTGTAGAACTGAAAGTTGTCTGTTGTTATGTGAGAAATTATTTATTCGTGGGTGGGGATGGTTAGATATCATTTGTATAGCGTGGGGTAAGATATTTGGGTTGGTCAAATTTGGGTGGTATATTGAGTGACTCTGATGCACAAAGACCGAAACGCCTGTGTTCTGCGAGGAACACAAGCGGCTCGGTCCCTGCGCACCAGAGTCATTCTGTTTGGTAACTGTGTACTTATTAGATGTCGTCATTGTCCGTTTCGGGCGGGTTGAGGAAGTATGAGTGTTTCTGTAAGAGTGATTGGGTCATTGTTGAAATTGGTGATTGTGTTGTTGTGGTGGTGGAGTTATTAGTGGTTTTTATTGTTGGTGGGTTAGTGTGAGTGACATGAGAGCTGCTTATGGTTTCAGTATGTTTGTTGTTGTGGGTTTGAGTGTTTTTGCCATGTACTTGGTTCGGGGGGTTGGGAGTTTGGGGGAGAGGAGTTGACGAAGTCGATGGAATTATTGATTTGTTAAAGGGTATTTGTTCTTTATGGTTTCCGTTAGAATTATTATTTTTGTACGTTACATTAGTTGTTGCATTATTTGATTGAATAATTGAGGAAGGCAAGTCATTGGTTGCAGGAACCAGAGACAACTGGGGTCTGGGAGCAGATATTTCTGTAGGTTGAGCGCTTTGTTTTGTTTTTGCAGCAAACGAGACAGAAGAGTCGTAGGATTGTGAAACGTTGTTTTGATCGTAGATACGTTTGGCTTCGCTCATTGTGCATTTTTTAGTTGTTTTTATTGTTATTATTTCTTTTGCTTGTTTGTACCTGGGGCAGTCTTTGGAGGATGCAGAATGAGAAAGGGAGCAGTTGGCGCACATTGTGCGTGAACAGTTGGCCGGAGAGTGAGGTGGGAGATTACATGTCTCGCATGTCGCTTCCCCACTACAGTGTTTAGTTGTGTGACCAAGCAATTGACATTTTCTACAGCGCATCGGGTTGGGAATATATTCCGTTACTTTGACTTTATACCAGCCTATTTCGATAGATGTTGGTATTTGGAATAAATCAAATGTGAAGATCATTAGTCCAGTTGGTTTAGGTTTACCGTTTTCATTTTTAGTGAGTTTGTAGACTTCAGTCACACCTTGTGTTCTCATCTCGGATATTATTTCGGTTTCGGGAACGTTTATGAGGCATCTGGCAAAAACAACTCCTTTTGATGAGTTCAATCGATCGTGAAGTTTCATTGAAACTGGGCACATGTTTGCAAGATTTTTAACTTTAAGGAACATATCAGCGATTTTTTGGGATTTTACTAAGATTAGTAAATTACCATCGCGTAATTGAGATATATGTTCGTATTCTTTGCTTATGCTATCGATCGATTTTTTTAGCACAAATGGACTGAGTGATGATATGGGTTTCTCTTCACTTGCCGAAGAAATGAGGATGAATCTAGGATTCTTAGCAGAAGAACTAGTTGGTAATTCAGGGAAATCAAGAATTGGGGTAAATACAGTTTTTTTTCTTTTATTTGGTTGGGAATCATTAGGATGATCTTCGCTGAGATCCCTAAAACGGTTCCCCACTTTGTTCGGCCCGGGGGCCATGATTATACGGTAAAACCTTTACTCGCGCACGAAAAAGATAACAGCCGCGCAAATGAAAAATATAACCAAACGGTAAAGAGAGGAAAACTAGTTGGGGGGGGGATGCAGAAGAGAAAAGGCACTGACAACTGAGAGAGATCGATCTAATCGGCTCGAAGGTTAGTCGGTGACTGTAATAGCAATTTATTTGCATTAGTTATAAAAAAAATTCTTCTCGGTCACAAGTGTTCTAATACTACAAAATAACTTCGTTCACTAAAGAAAAAATAGAACAGAGCATAATAAAATAACACTTGTACGAGTAAAAACAGATAAAAATTAGACCAATTTAAAACGGAAAAGAATTTGCAGCCTTGATGCAGGACATGCTCTAAAGTGCCCGCTTTTTTTCAAGCGGTGTTTCACTGAACTTGAACTAGTACATACTTGTACATCTGACTGTTAGCAACTATTCCTGCTGTCAGTGATGGATGAAATAAAAATATAAAAAAAGAAACAATGGCTTAAAATTATAGTCTCATAAAGTACACTTTAAAAAAAATTTAAGCACGTAACAAAGTCAAGATTAGTGTTTTCCTATTTATAGTCGACATAAAACCTACTTTATAGTTATCAGCTCGTGCTAAGTTTAAAACCACCAAAAGTAACTTTTAGAGTGGCTTTCAACCATCTGCCATTCCAAATTCAAATTTCAGCCACCAACGGATGTAAACAATCAACAAATGTGTTCCGTTTCTGTTCGATATGTCTAATTCATTTAAATTTAATACAACATTGTCCCTTAAACTCTGTTTTTGTTCTCAAACTTCAAATTGTTGGATTTGTTTGACTAAAATTTGCTGTAAGTCAGTTCTAAGGTCGATACTCGTTGTAGGTATGTGATTTTAAAGTTAATGAGATGTTAGTAAGTGGTTATTAACATTCTTTAAAATCAGATGACTATAATTTTGCGTCAATAACTTTTGGGTGAAATAGTATGAAATTTAGGTTATTTCGTCTAAGGTGAGAAAATTAAGTTCCATTCAACATCTAGTACTTACAATTACTTGTCCAATACAAGAAGTCCATAAGTCAATATGAGGTACAGAAGAAATTAATTAGAAAATTAGAATGTTGTCCTTAGATAGAATTTTGTGCTTCTATTTTTTCAGCAGACTCCAAAAGCAAAGCTAATCTCACTGTTAGATTTCCCTGCAGAGAAATTCGAATTTAAACAGCCGTTTTAGTCACATCTACTTAAGGCTTATCTCCAATAACGCATTTCTTTTCCTTAGAAAAACAAAGTGGCGTTGTCCTATTGAAATCGTTATCCGACATGCATGAGTCCAAACCGAAGAAGATATTAATAAGTTTGAGTAGAAGTGTGAGTTTGTAAAGTGGCCTTCTTGTAACAGCTTAGGGTTCTTAAAATGCAACAACAGCGAGTATTTGTTTGCCCAATATATACCAACTAAGATGTTTAAGGAATCTTGTTAGCGAACAACTTACTTAACTGCAAGGCATGTATTCTTTGGCATAAGTTGTGCCTATACAATCTCCCTAAAATACAAACGCTACACCTTGCCTCGATTATAAATGATTGTAGATAATGGCCTATCAAAGAGTAGGAGAGCAGTTCGGCTGAAAGTTTTCAATTTTTATTTTATTTTCAAGCTAAAAAGGCAACAAGCAACCACTCAGGTTGTTGAACGCGATCAACATCAATCAGAATGGGATCGTGCACGACCTTTAGAAGCAATGCCAACATTTTCCAAGCTTTCCATGTTTTTAGATTTTCTTCCTAAAGGTATGAATAGACTTGTTTGTATTCTTTTAATTGTTTATTTATTTAATTTACAGGTAAATATCATAATTTAAGTTTTTCGCAATTGTTGGAGTTATGGTACAAGGAACATGGAGCAATCGTTTTCTTACCGGGTCTACTTGGCAGAAAATCAGTCGTCATAACGTATAATCCAGAAGACTATGAAAAAGTTTTCAGAACCGAAGGCAATTGGCCTATCCGACGATCATTCGAATTGCTAAAATACCATCGCAGTGTGCTTCGAAAAGATTTCTTTGAAGGCGTAGAAGGGCTACTGCATACGTAAGAATCCCATTAAGCCTTTCTTTAATAGTCACTGCTTGAATCTTTTGTTTAATTTTATATGTAGACAAAATGAGCAGTGGGGAAGCTTCCGTTCTGTGGTAAATCCAGTTCTTATGCAACCTAGAACGATAAAATCGTATTTACCAAAACTCTCCAATGTTAATTGGGAGTTTATTCAAAGGTAAGTAAAGTTTAACTATACAAAATCAAAATCTAACACCATTTTAATTTGTAGAATAAAGGAGATCAGAGATCCTAGTACGATGGAGGTTCCGGATAATTTCGAAGAGGAAATCAATCGATACACTCTGGAATCAGTATCGGTTGTAGCCTTGGATAAAGAAATTGGTTTGATTCGGGCAAATAGGGATAATCCCGAAGCGAAAAAATTATTTCAAGACCTATTGTCGTTTTTCCATCTCGTTACCGAACTAGAAGTCAAGCCGTCTTTTTGGAAAATATTTCCTACTTCAGACTACCGTAAGATAGTTCGTGCCTTAGACGGATTGAACGATTTTGTCGTTAAATATGTTCAGAATGCAGTTGAACGTTTGGAAAAATTCCCAAGTGATAAGCCCGATAGCGAAAAAGGAGTTCTCGAAAAGCTCTTAAAAATTGACAAGAAAATTGCCACAGTCATGGCTATGGATATGCTAATTGCTGGAGTAGACACAGTAAGTTGTATGATGGAGGTGATTTACAGAAACCAAATAAAAGCCGATAAAATGCTAGAATTTCTTTCAACATCTTTAGAGGGTGTCCGGTGTATTTTCATTATGCTCTTATAATTGAGAGGCAAAGCGCAAAGATAGCGCCCCGAGATAGTAACAAATGTTTCTTGAAAAGCTGGAGATTATAAGCCTCTAGAAGCATGTTCATCATCAGAATCAGTTCCAAAATTTGTTAATTCTGTAAAAAAGGAATTTTAATAGAGGGATGTTCGCTCCGTTGCCGGGAGATGTACTGCAATATGTTTGGGTTGCAGCATATTTGTGAACAAAATTTCTTCGGTTGACAGTCGCCGCATTCGCTGAAATTCGGTGATCCAACTTAGAACCGACGCCCATTTAAAACTTGCCCATTTCGCTAAACGCAGGATGTCGGCAAGGTTGAGTTTCATCAGTTTTTTTTATTTAGTAACGTTATTGTCATACTATATATGGACTGCAAGTGAAATGTCAGTTCCATACAATCTCTGCCCCAAAAATGACGCCAACATAACTAGCGCTCGTGGCTCAAAGCGGAAAAATGTGGAACAAAATGCCATCCATCTTGAATGTCTCCATAGAATGACAGAGACACCTTTTGGGTCTGTGTGGATTTGCTTAGTTAAACGATTGAAATGAAATTCAAATTGTTGAGGCATTGATTTCAACAGATGTCATCTCGAAAATGTGCTAGTTCCAATAATTAATAATAGGTGAAACTAAATTGAAGAAAAATATGGTAATACAATACATATATGTAACATATATGCATTTTTTGCCTCATAAGTTGCACAATATTCGTATATTTATTGCGAATCAATTTGTAATGTTTAATGAATCGCAATAATAAAATAAAACTGTTTTTGCACATCCAACGAAATCTAAAAAAAATTGTGAGTTTCTGCTCTGAACCATGAGCGTTAGCGCTGATGTTAGAACCAACGCGAAGTTGGCTACTAGCAGTCCATATGTAATATGTCAATGTGTGTTGAGTAACAATGTCTCTTTTCGATTCGAGAGTCACTTGGGCATATGGCTTGTCATCTAATTTATATTCTTTGAGACATACAGTAGCAGTAAGGTCGACGATTCTTAAGATAATCCTTAAATCGCTTCTTTTTAATTATTTCTGCTACCCCTGGGTGAGTCTACTAACACTTCGTCTACTAAAGGCATATAGCTAGATTACCAGTTCTTTCAGTTCCATGTAAATATACTTATTCAGCCCTTCGATAGATTTATCCACATTAAAGAGACAATCACAATTGAAAATGTTTTTAAGTCCGCCTGTTTAATTCCACAAGTTTTTTTTAACGACATATGGGCTGTTAGTCTAACATGAAGCATTGCGAAGATTAATTGCGTTAAGGTCGATCATCTTCACATGAAATAAACCGCATGAGCACATTGCATTTGGTCAAGTGCTTGTCTTACTTTACGTATCCGGTTAACGCTGTATATCATTTTCCTAATCTTGTCACTTTTGTATGCATGCCGGCTGTTACTATATTTACTCGTATTTTTCTCCGCTTCAGCTTCAAATCCGATAGTCAGTCGTATGAGCTACTCGTCACCAGAGTATCTGAAGTGGATTCAGCGAAGTTTGATCCGTCTCTAGAAGAATATTTGCTACCAGGTGGTGTCTTCTTTTTCTAATTAATCCAGCGCATTCCATAAGAAGGTGTTCTCATTCCTGGCATATTCATTGAATCTGCGGTGAGCCGTTACCACTAAGGCAGGGCCTGTTTCTTTTCTGCTTGTAATTCCCCAGAAGTTGTCTTAGTTGTGGGATATCGTCCCAAAGCTTTCCTCATTGGCTTTCTTTCTCTTTGGTCAGTTCTTACTGTATTTTGGGCAATCCTTACATGCAGAAAGCTTCTTGTCCAAAGAATGAGGCTGTGTGAATCCAAAGTCTTAATTGCAGAATGGTTATCTGACAGTATGCATGCCGATCGCGTGAATGTAGGGAATATTCACAGCCATTCGGACAATCTACTCCTAAACCCATACATGCCTGCCCCAATTCCTGTGAATGTTTTGAATCCGTTGGTTTGCCCACAAATTAAATGCGAGTCTGGCAGCACCCACAAACGTAATCATCAGCAGTTTGTTCCAGAGCTCTCGATTAGTCTGGAGAGCAGTTCATCGAAAACTACTGCTTTCGAAAATATTTTAATGGACCGACACAGTTGAAAAAAAAAGGTAAAGAAGTTACGATTACTGTAGGTGTTGAAAATAAATTATATTTTGATAGAAAGTGATGCTGTAGAAATTGAGAATGATAAAGAATAAAGATATTCCACAGTTTTAAACAATAATGGAAATGAATTTGTAAGTTGTTAGAGTTTGTTTCGAAATTAATATGAAATTCTATGTTCTTCAAATAAAACCTTTTGGTGGTCAGCTTTACGTCAAAGTTTCTGTTAAAGCAGTATCTCTTGGCCATATCGCCTCTAAGCTAGTCCAGAAATACAAGAGACACTTTCCCTACGCCCTTTTCAATATTCTTAGTGTAGTCGCCTTAACGATCCTTTCTAGCACTGTGTGTAGAAGGCAGAGTACTACGATCACCTCAAATGTTGATGTGGAACAGGTTCTCAAGCTACTTCTATGATTTTTACATATTATAGAATATATAAAATATTGGCCAGAATGGAGCAACCATTTTTTCATGGCACAGAAAAACCTATCAAGATGGTAGGAATATTTACGCACGGAGAAAATTTGATACAAAATGTTCTTAAAATGCCTGCATATGTTGGTCACTTGGCTGTCTTGGAACTTGGACGGAAATTTCTTTATTTTATCTCATCTCTCACATTGAAAAACCTGCGAAAGTCGGCCACAAGCAATGCTTATCAGCATATTTGTAAGCACATACGTATATGTACTGACATACTTGCAGCAATTATAGAAAATAGCGGTGCAATAACGATTGATAGGTGTTTCATCATTTGCAATAATATGACGCAGTATAGTCCGTTCCAAATCACTTGATCGGGTTTCTGCGCTCTTTTATTTATACGAGTTTTACTCATTTTTATTCCTAAGATATAAAGCAACAACAACTACAGCTAAAAAAATTCAAATTCGAGATTACGAGAGAAAAAGAGAAGGAGCAAAAGGAAAACAGGCTGTATACCCACACTTTAATGTTTTTCATCGCAAAGCTGCGGGACTACTGACGAATCAGAATCAAGTTGCGTGATGAGTATACCGAATTTGAGAAAAGGACCAAAGGGAACAAATTCTCGCTTCTCAGATTTACTTGCTTGAACGATGCATATCAATTGAAGGGAATCTTTTCAGTTGTTGTTTTGCATGTCGACTTTATTTGGTTTTTAAATAAAAACATGTATTGTATGGAAATTTAAAGAAAAATATTTATATTTGAAATATAATAATACATACTTAATTAACTAATACAATAAATTAATTAATTAATACGTAGTAAAACATCCCTCTTTAATTATATTTATAAAATATTTGCTCATAACTAACGCTTTCTGCTTTATAATAACGAAAAGAAGTTTTATCAAACTTGAAAAAGAGCATCATACAGAGTAAAGTGGAGAAAATCATTAACCATTGTTAGAAGAATTAAGAGAGATTTCATCCCCTTAATTATTTTGGGAAATTTCTCTCTGCGCACGTTGGGGTATTTCAAGTGATTTGGAACAGACTATATTTTCAGTTTGTAGACTATTGACTTCAAAAATTAAAGTTTTTCTAGTTTGAGTTAGATAAAAATAAGGATAACGAGGCGGAAAAATATGAAATAGCAGTCTTTAGCGTTTGCATAAAGTAAGAGACACGTATATTTATTCAATTTCTTAAATCACTAAAGAGGTATGTACTTATGCAATTCTAGATTTCGAGATACCACCAAGAAAAAAATAAGTTGAGTTTTCATTGAATAAAAAATACGAAATTTTTTATTTTCATCCTAAAACGGAGTCATAAGTCACCTGCATAACTTGGTCAAAAATGTTTGCACCATGTATATGTATAAGTATAATAAATGCAATAATGCAATCGCAATTGCTCAGAGTATTTGTGCTGCCCGTTCTCTGATCGACTCAGGTCTATTCCAGACATTTATTTGAATGGAACAGTGCTTCCCAAGTGCGAAAAGTTCAAATATCTGGGATCTATGATCAATAGCAAAGCAACTTGTGATGACGACATCAATCATCGCGTAAGCGTAGGGTGGATGAAGTGGCGAGAAAATTCCGCTATCTTCTGTGACAGAAAAATGCCCCCTAAGTTGAGTGAGGTATGAGAGTAAATTAACGGCAGCTGAGATGAAGATGCTTCGCATGACAGCAGGAGTGACAAAGCTTAATCGAATAAGAAGTTCGAAGATCCGTGGAAGCTTTCACATCAAGGAAACCATCGTACAAAAAATAGAGCGCGACCAGCTCAGCTGGTATTGCCACGTTCAAAGAAGAGATCATTTGAACCCCGTTAAAAAGGCAATATCAATGCACGTTCCAAAGACATCACGATGTAGGAAAGGCAGGACTATAAACGCCTGGATCAGACAAATGCGACGACATCGGCATTTCATTGGCATCAGAAACCGAGTGATCCAAAATCGGCACGCCTGCCGATATTTTCTGAGGTCAAATAGGCGAACACCACAGGCGGATGAGTAGAAATGCGGTGAAGTGAGAGGGTTATGATCCCTTATTTTCGGATCATAACCTCGCTGATAAAAGGAAGAAGAAGAATGCAATCGCAATTGCTAGCAATCGTTTATATCTGTCTATACATATAATAAAACCGTAGAGCTTCGATTATTTTTGTCTTTCTGTGCAATTATCACACGGAAACTTCTGCACGGATTTCGATAAAATTTAGCATAGTGATAGCTTATATCCTGGGTGAACATTTACTTTTTACTCGGGAAATGGAAGGGTTCCCACAAAATAGTCAAAATCTCTACACGTATCACGCAAAAACTACTTCACGAAAGTCATCGAGGTTTTCCCAGTTGCTATGATTAGAATTTAACTTTTACGTTTTATCATGCTGCACTATCCAGAAGCTGAGATTTAATAAAAATATGAGTAGGGTTATAGAGTTAATAGGGACATCGAGAGCTGTCTACCAAGGCGGACGACAAATCAATAACGTAGGAGACCTTAAAGACGCCATTGAAATTGAATGGGACAAAATCCCAGGAAAATTAACTAAGAAACTGTTTAAATCTCTTCCGTTAATAATGTTAGAGGTTGTAGGTAATGAGCGAGGAAGTACTCATTACTAAAAAAATAAAACTATTGTAATAAAACTCTCAATTTTGTTTCTGATTGATGCGGCCATTTTTTTTCAAATTACAAATTCCAAGAAAATTAAGGGAAACGAAGGACTTATGGTTATTAGAATTTTCTTAAAAATTGGTAATGATTACTTAACAGCAAGACTTCTCTGCTGAAAAGGTAAACTATCTTAAGTCTGTTGTCATAGTTTTTCAGGAGAGCGAAAACACTAAAGCCGATTGGCTCGATTTTATACGCATTTTGGGACTTCACTTTTACTCTACACAAGAAGTAGTTCCGACAGAAAATGGGCGATTAGATACAGTTGCCTATAGTGAAAATATATATCGGTTGAACAAAGAAAAGGAAAAACCTTTTCAGCAGAGTTGCAGCACTTCTATCTACTGTTTGTCTTTTTATTACCATAAATTTGAATTCTTCTTTTTTTTGTTCCCTTAAGCGGTTGTTTAATTCGTTTTATGTAATAATGAAAAAATCTGAGCCATCTGCTTCAGCTTCTCGGACTGATATGGAATTTTCAACCAGCAAGGGACAATTAACCGAGTTTTTAAAAACGAATGCATATCGTGAAAATTACGAATGAAGTTGCATCGGGTGAAGTATGACTGTTGGGGAAAAAAGTACTTAGTCGCACTTATATCACAAAATCTGAGAAAAAATTCAGTGGATTTAAAGCAAGCCAAGATTAAGCAACATTGTTAGTTTGTAGTTAGTTTGGGAGATTGGATGATGAAACCTCTTATTGCAAATCGATCTCTAAGGCCGGTAATTATCAAGCGCTCTTAAATCGGTTTTAAGTTTATGTAGCTCTTAGTTTTAAATTTTTGCTACATATTCACCAAGCACTAATAGGTGTTTTTCCATGCTAATATGCGAAAAATTAATTTTCGGATTTCCAAACGCGTTTTAAGAGGAGTTTCCGAACTCTCTTTCGAACTGGGAGAAATGTCAAAAAAAAAAAAAAAAACAGTATTTTCCTAATTTTAGTCAGAATTAATCAATGCACATTTTATTTTTTATTTGGTTGGCAGTTCTTTTGACGGAAATGCTGTAGACATTTAATTCCTCAGTTAACTGCTCCCAGCATTTCTTCTTTTGCATTACGCCAATGCAGTCTGTTCTTTGTTTGGTCTGAGTGATAGTTCACAGCTGATTTTGAAAATTTTCGAAATTCCTAAGTTATGAGCCCTCTTAACTTAAGAGTGGTTGGGACCACTCATAAGTCTTATGAGCGCTAATAAATCTGCACTAATATTCGTTGGTGAATAGGTTTATGAAGCTCTTAGTTTAAGATTGGTCGGTGAATACTGGCCTAAGACCACACACTCTGAAAGGCAAAGGTGTAAATCAACTGCCGGTACATTGGATGGCTAAGGCAAAGGCTTCCACTACACCAATACAATACTTACTGAGTGGTATAATAATTGTCATGTCAATGTTATATCAAATCTACCACATTTTTTTTTGTCCCATCTACCACTCTTTTCAAAAACCAAGTGACAACACGGCTGGCAAGATATTGAGAGGCTCATACTAACACACTTTTTTTTCTATTCCCTATTATAACTTGTTTGATCAAACTTACTTATTATTTGCAGACCACAACTTCTCTAACTGGAATACTCCTCGCTTTAGCGAAAAATCCCGATAAACAACAAAAGCTTCGAAATGAACTTCGGCAGGTTCTTCCACAAAAGGACTCTCCATTCACAGAAGAAAGTTTTAAGAAGATGCCATACCTACGAGCATGCATCAAAGAAGGCCTTCGCATGTATCCACTTGGTCCGGGAATATTTCGAGAAACAGGCAAAGATCTTGTGTTAAGTGGGTACCGCGTCCCAAAAGGTACAAATGTCTCAATGATCACTATGTTGGCTAAAGACGATCCAAAATATTTTCTTGAACCTGAGAAATACCTACCAGAGAGATGGCTGCGGCGAAATAACATCGATACAACCGATGGCATTCAGGGATCGAGCAGTAGCAATCCGTTTGTATATTTACCTTTCGGATTTGGTCCTCGTACATGTGTCGGTAGGCGGATTGTCGAATTGGAAATGGAAATAACAATTGGGAGAATTATACGAAATTTTAACCTTGAGTTTAACTATCCAGTTGAGAATGCATTCAAGAATTTAATGATATTTGTACCAGCGATTCCATTAAGATTTAAATTTACCGATGTAATTAGTTAAAAAGAAATGCAAAACATACAATGCACACCTGACTGCATTTTGAGTTTTAACCCCCTTTAAAAAAGAATTTAAAGTGAGAAAAAAAAAAAAAAACACCTTCATGGAACCTATATTAGAGTACTTTTTTCTGTTCGATGGAACGTATGTAGATTTATTTTCCCGGAAAACTGTTCACAGCAGAAAGCCGTATGTTAGGTAGATCAGGTGGCTGCTTAGTAGTACCGCCTCTTTCGAGTTTGTATGGATCCCCTGTGTGGGATGACAAGCTTGAAAAATGTAGATATCGGGTGAATATCTCTGCTCAATGTTGCTAAGGAAGTTTAAGATCGGGGTTAGAATAGAATGACTGAACACGGATTGGTACAGTTCTGTTTCTGAGATCTTGGATATAAATGTATAAATGTCGATATTTGCGATATTGTTAGGAGTACTAAGTACAATATCACAAAGAGTGAGAATACTTCCCACGTTTTTAAGAAGTGAAGAAGTTGACATACAAAGATTGGGGAACACCTTGGAAGATCACATTAATCGATAGATACGAACACTATCGACCATCTACAAGAGCATTTCGGCTTGGAAATAAGAAAACATGATAAGAAAAAAATTTAAGGTGTGGATTACAAAGCATGCTTTAGGAAAAGTGATACACAATAAGTCCAAATGACATTTGGGTCCCACCTCTCGCTTACGTCTGACAAACATCCAAGAGTATTGTTGTCATGAAAAAGCTTCTTAAAAATAAAAATTGTCCTTCGGATACGGCACAAAACCTTCCATTCGTGGGAAAAATATAACGCACACAGCACGAGTGGTTGCGAGAAGCTAGGCATAGCTACGCTAAGTGTTGCGCCAAATTTATATTATAATTATATATTTTGTTTGTTACACTCTACTTCTACTTTTTTATTTAATATTAATTAATTTGTGATTCGTTTCTATATATAATAATTCGATCCTTTGACCGTCATACATACAGTGGTGAAAAAAGATGGTGTATTCTAGGAAAACGTACTTTAAATTACATTACACTTCGGCATTTAATTGCCGATCGTGCATTGTTTGCATTTCCTCAGTATATGTACATACAATATTACCCTTCCATACTTCGGCGGTATAACATCATTACAAAATGAGTGCGGTTTTTAAAAAAGCTTTTCGAAAGTGTTTTCTTAGTAACTTACCCAAAAGGAACGCAAATGAGTATTAAGTCCGCAGCAAAATATTTAAAAACATTGGAGCCATTTGTGAGAAAGTGGATAAAGAGGCATAAGGAATGTGGCAGTGGGACCGAAGCAAGCACATCCAGTAAGGACAATAAAGTAATTTGTAAATTGTTTCGGAAAAACTCTACAATTAGTCTGAGGGCCACAAAAGAAAAATTGTCCAGAAAAGGAATTAAAGTGTCCATCAACACAATACGATTCCGTTTGGCAGAATCACATCAAAAACAGGTGTACCAAACCTAAACCCAAAAACATATTGAAAAGACGTTAAGTTGGGCAACTCAGCATTTAGACCGGGATTGGAACAACATCATATATGCAGATGAGTCATCTTTTTTTGTTTATAGTTATTAGAAGAAAGCCTGGACAAACAAAGATGAACAGTTTCTGCAACGCAACGTAAAACATTCAGTAAAAGTTCATATTTATGGATCTCGGCCAAAGGATTCGGAAAGTTAATAGTATTCATACGATACCTCGATGCACAATTCATGGTAAAATTATACCAGAAGAGTTTGCTAAAGTTTGCAAAAATCTAACAAATCTGACAAATTGCAGACGATAACGATCCAAAACACCGTATAGCCACGATAAAAAAACTTGTACGGGTATTGAAGCAAATTTGGAATATAATTTAGAATTTAGAATATACGTGGGTGCCGTGGCGCCGTGGTTAGTGTGTCGGACCACTGTGCATGAGGTTCCAAGTTCGAATCCCAGAAAACACAAAAAAGTTTTTTCACGGTCCCACCTCTCGCGAAGCTATCCGAGAGTATTGTTGTCACGAGAAAGGTTCTTAAAACAAATTGCCCTTCGGATATGGGACTAAACTGTAGGTCCCTTCCATTCGTACGAAAGAATATAATACGAGTGGTTATCCCAGAAAATACCAAAAAGTTTTTTCACCGTCCCACCTCTCGCGAGCGTCTGACAAACATCCGAGAGTATTGTTGTCACGAAAAAGCTTCTCAAATCGCCGTTCGGATTCGGCATTAAACTGTAGGTCCTTTCCATTCGTGTGAAAAATATAACGCACACAACATGAGTGGTTGCGAGAAGTTAGGCCCTGGCACTTTAAAGAGCTGTTGCGCCAAATATTTGCTTTTTTTTGCGAGAAGCAAGGGCTAGGCACTGATGAGCTATTGCGCCAAGTATTTTTTTTATTTTGTTTATGTTTGGAATATGCGCACAAATTAAGCGAAAGTTGCTCTAAACGATGCCAGGCAATTATAAATAATAATGGTGACTCAACTCCCTACTAATGTAATTGCGCAGTTCGTTTTTATATATTTTAATAAAAAAATATGATTTAAAAAAATTCGGCCATATTTCATTCATTTTTTAGACACACGGTGCCGTGGCGTAAGTGGTTAGTGTGTCGGATCACTGCGCGTGAGGTTCCAAGTTTCCCAGAAAACACCAAAAAGTTTTTTCATGGTCCCACCTCTCGCGAACGTCTGACAAACATCTAGAGTATTGTTGTCTCAAAAAGCTTCTCAAAACAAATTGCCCTTCGGATATGGCACCAAACTGTAGGTCCCTTCCATTCGTGTGAAAAATAAAACGCAGACAACATGTGTGGTTGTGAGAAGCTATGCCCTTGCGCCAAATATTTTTTTTTTTTAAGTATGTACTACCTTGAGTTACTTTTATTAATTAGTTTAGCAAAAGCTCTGGCAGTCGCCAATAAATTAAGCGTTTCAGCTCAATTATACGAAGACAGCTAAGTTAGCATTCTCCCTCTTACGGGTTTGTATAAATCTGTTGACCACTGTAATCTCTTCTGGGGATTAAAGGTTTTTTTCATTATAAAGAAAATTTGGAAAATATTGTTAAAAAATAAACAAGTCGCCTACTGACGAGTTTTTTTTGTCTACCGGTGGCAATAGAGCAGGAAAAAAGTTAATATTTAGAGAATAATAAATGAATTCGTATTAAAAGCTGATATGTATCATATTCATATATCATACATCATGCATTTAAGGGCTAAATTTAGTCATTACTAATTACTAGTACTACTGTTCAACTCAGAAATTACGCATAGAAATTTCAAAATGCTTAGCAAGCTCAGACTAGCAGCTAAAGCAGGCTCAAACATTGATGTTTGTGAAGTTTTAGATGCCAACAAGAAGCAAACAATTCTGATTAGTGCAGAATATCACTCTGATTACTTCGAAGTAGATGAACTAGATCTAGCAACGGCAGATCACATCATCAAAGTCTGCAAAAAGTCCTCATGGCATTCCCGAAGTTGTCGTTACCGATGAAGGGACTCCTTTTGTGAACAAGCAGTTCCAGGAGTTTTCAAATTAATGGGAGTTTAGTCATACTAAGAGCTCTCCATATCATCAATAAGAAAATGGTAAAGCTGAATCATCTCTTAAAATAATAAAGTCTCTTTTCAGAAAAGCGCAAACCCGAAACACATCATAATGTAAAGCACAACATCGAAAGAAGAAGGAAGATGAGCAAGCACTTTACGATAGAAACACTCGACAACTGCCAAAGCTAGAATTTGGACAAGATATCTTAGTTCAGCTTCAAAGTAAGGCGTGAAAAAAAGGGACCAATTCTCAGAGTAGAGGATGTCGACTACACCCGTTACCGTCAGCACATTCGTCTACCTTCGGCTCCAGCAATAGAAACCAACACTGAAAATAATGAGCCATGTGCCCTGGATCCGGTAGTAACCACCAGACAGAGAAAATCACCAATTGTCCGCTCGGCGCCTGAAGCTAGGCGTGCCCAGGAAAAGCTAATTCAACATTAAAAAAGTATATATTTTTTTAAATCATGCGAACTATCTAATAGCCATAAAGTTGGTACCATTCAAAATGAAATAATTTTGTACTTTCCTACCACAAAAAAAAAAATTATTTATTTAAGTTAACTATTTGGATTACGCTGTGTCCAGCGTAAGCACGGGCAATGCGGTGCATGCGTTGCGGTGCGTTTAATGCGGGCAGATTTCAAATCAAACTGATGTTGGGATATGTAGATGTCCAACGTAAACACGATATTGCGGGCAACACGTGCGTTGCGATGTCCCCTCATCGCACGCATTGTTTGAGAATCAAACTGGTTTGATTTTGGCGGCACTATCGTGCGGAAAAGTAATAGCAATGGAGGTACTTATATCGGAAGTCCGAAAGAAATGTGCTGTGGAATAAAATCAATTCCCCGTGGCGTAAAGATAACAAGTATCTTATGCTTTTAAAATATAGTCAAGGGTTTTTGTCGTCATTCTTGTATACTGACGAAATGCAGATCGTTTATTCGCTTGCAATTGCGGATTTTTTTTGGTATATTGCGTGAGTTTTTTCTCTATTTCGTTTCTTTCTTCAATTTCTTAAAATTTTTAGGTTTAAGAAACTGTTTTCCAATAATAAAATCTTCCGCGCCTAAACCGAATCCATTTCACACTGAATTTGAACAGTAGCTGTCAACGCAAGCCGCAGAACGCACGTATCGTGTTGTATTCGGACACCTCCGCATTTCCCGCGAACTAATGCGGTGCGTGCGGACACCGCATCGCACGCATAGCCTGTGCCGCTGGACACAGCGTTAAACTTTAATTTGAAAATTTTTAATTGTACACTTAAACAAAACAATGTGAAAAAGGGAAGTTGTTACGATATTAAAGTAGCTTTCCCATAAGCAATTAGTAGTTTTCAGCTATACTTTAAAAAGTGGTCCATTTTTATCCATTTTCTCAATAAATCTGGTCCATTCCTAAATGTTTGCACTCATGATGACGTCACAAATACAACGTAGACCATTTGTATTCTGTTGTTAAGCATACCTTGTATATACTGCTACTAAACACAGCCACACAGTTTATGAATTTCATACAAATTTGTAAACAAGTAAACTCAGTCGACTCAGTATTCTTTTCTTTTCATTATTATTACTCTCTGGTGGTTTCAGCATATTTGTTTGGGATTATCTGTGTTCCTAGAAGTGCTCTACCGTCGTTATTTATTCTTTTGACTATTTCTTGCTTTGAAAACATGAGCAACAACAGCAACAGGAAAAGAGGCAGAGGCAGGAATCGTTCAGCCGGGAACTTTCAGGGTAAGAGTGCACTTTAAGCTATGCATACTCATGTGGAAAGATAAGTCGTTATTTATTCTTTTTGGGAAAATATTCACTAATGGCATTTTTCAGGGTTAGGGTTGGCAAAATATTACTTTGCCAGAAATGTCTGATAGAATAGCTTGCGCTAAGCTCAGAAGTGCAAACAAAATTAACGCTCACTTTTTAATAATGCGTAACCCGTCTCCAAAGTTTGAGAAAGTGGGAGATTGCAGACACTTCGACGAGCGAAGGTATTTTGTGATATACCATGGAACAACCATTCTTTTATGCGGTCTTGCTAATAGCGTTCAGCTTTAGTAGATGCTTACATGTAGCGAGGGGCATACCTAGTGCTTGCATATCAGGCAGAGTCCCTAGAGTTTTACTTTGGCGGACTCGTCTGCCCTGCAGTTTCCTGGGGCTAACTGTGCACTTCGCCGCGAAGCGCATTTTCAGGCGAAATCGCATTTTGCTACTGCGCAATTCGCTGGCGAACACTTTCGCACTTCGCTATACTACATTCGCGCAACTATAGGTCTGTTCCTTTACTTGCAAATTCGTACAAATTTGTACGCATTCTTACTCAACAGCGTTCCTATACTCAAAAAAGTAGTAAAAGAGAGGCAACGAGAGAGTAAAAATTTCCCCTCAGTGAAAAATCTTACGAATTCTTATGTCGTTTTCCTTTGGGCAAAAAGGAGTACTCTTTGTGTTCCGCACAGAAAAAGGACTTCCAATCATGTTCCATTGGCTGTTTGGAGTGCTGTTCCGGGAGTGCTTTTCTCTTCCGGATTTCATTTGGGAGTGCTTTCAAAATGCACTCATACATATAAACCCTTTACTTTATTTTTTCAGTTGGGGCAAGTTAGTAGAAACAAATTTTACATAGATATAATTAAAAAAGTTGATAATATATTAATAAAAACATGATAGAATTGCTAATGTGGTTTTCCATTAGGCAAAAAGAGGCATTTTTTGCTTTATTTTTCTGTGAAAAATGTAAGCAAAAATTAGACGTTCACCAACACACACAAAAGTAAACAGAAAACGATTTCACATGTTCCATTAGGCCAAAAGGAGTACTCTTTTTGTGTTCCGCACAGAAAAAGCACTCCCAATCATGTTCTATTGGCTGTTTGGAGTTCTGTTCCGGGAGTGTTTTTCTGTTCCGGATTTCATTTGGGAGTGCTTTCAAAATGCACTCACACATATAAACCCTTACATCGGACTACTTGTCAAAGTCATATGGTACAAGACGCATTCCTTTGTTTATTTTATTTTCTCAGTTGGGGCAAGTTAGTAGAATCAAATTTTACACAGATATAATTAACAAATTGATAATATGTTACTAAAAACATGATGGGATTGCTAATATCCTTTTCCATTGGGCAAAAAGAAGCCATATTTTGCTTTGTTTATCTGTAAAAAATGTAAACAAAAAATCAGACAGTTACCAACACATACAGAAATAAGCAGAGGACGATTTCACATGTTCCATCGGAATCAAAAGGGAGCGAAATCGGGGGTGAAACCAATGGAAAACGACGTAAAAGGAGTGAAATCGGGAGTGAAACCAAAGGAATACGACATTACTCAACAACTTTCTGTACTTTCTGTCAAAGTCAGCTGTTACTTTGTATGGATGTTTTTATTTTTCTTTTGTTTTGGGTTATTTTTCATTTGAATTCAATTTGCTGCAAAAGGGCAAATAAAAGGGACCCAAATGAAAGTTGAATATTTTCCTGGGACATTTCTGCGCATTTAAGTATGTAAATTCATATTTCAAAGCAATAAAAAGGAACTCCAAAGTTCAGCGAAAATGTTTTGCATAGATGTGTAGTACCGAAGAAACAGCTGAGAAAGTTGACGTTTAATTATGGGCAGGTTTTTTTTGTCTAACGCGTTCCTTTACTTTTTTGTAGCTTCTCTCTTTGAAAGAGAATTTTACTCTTAAGGTTGATAATTTCTCTTTTACTATTTTTTGCCCAAAAAGTAAAGGAACAAACCTTATGTAAATGCAAACGTCATTCGATCGACTTCAAATGCGATAGATATTTTGATGGCGCAAGGGTTGTTAGTGGTGGATTTACAATTAAAAATGTAAATAAATGAAAAACAGCAAAAAAGAGTGATTTTATGCTTTTATTGCATTTAGGGCAGAAAAACAGTTCTTTATTTAAATAAGCACTTATGAAAACATTATTCGAATTATTCACTGGTGTTTAGAAAAACGTTCAAACAAAGTATATTCTTTTCATGACACGACAGATGAACGGAAATATGACGGGAAATATGGAAATCTTTTAGAAAGTCGATATTCCAAACGATAGTTGCCATCAGGGGTGGCAATGGTCTAGTGGTAACGTCGTTAAATTGCCACGCTAATGGATCATGGTTCAAATCCTGATGACAGCAAGTATTTATTTATTTCTCATAAAATATACAAAGTCAGTCCGATCATTTGCGAAAGCTTGTGTGAACACTACTGCAAAGGCATAACACTGGCAGTAGCTTGGTCATGTGGCTGGACAAATTGTTCACTCTGTTGATGGTGATTTGCTCTTGACATCGGTTACCGGGAAAAAGTACTGTGAATCAGAAGCAAAAGACAAAAAATAAAATCTGAAGCATAAACAACTGAGCTTCAAGAACCACTACACCAAAAAATCTTTCTCTCTATCTATCCTTTCCAACTCCCGCACTGTATGTAAACATGTTAAACCGTCTAAATGCGCGCAAATTATAAAAAAAAAAAATCGCCGCGAGGCGAACTGACTGAATCGCAAATTATACGATTCACGGCGAAGTGCGTAGTTAGCCCCCTGGAATGTCCTGTGGCTTGGCATCCAGAATATTTCAATATTTTAACGTTCTGTTATCTCCATATGAGACAAACGGCATTTTAAGGCTGCCTTTGAAGTGAAGGAGCACGATTCCAGGGACTTGATTGCCACTTGACCTTCAGTGAAAATGCAAATATCCCTGACAGATAGCACAGCTGAGTTCATAATTGCAACATTGTTGCACATGCCATGCAAAAAATATTGATTCAATGCAATTATGAACAGAAATACTGCTGAAAGTTTGCAGCAGTTTTGCGTTTCCAAAAAAGAGTTCATATATGTATGCAGTAGGCAGTAAAAAAAAATGACAGAATTTTTTAGTTTCTCTTTCTTCATTCAGTGACAGAGTTTGGTTGTGTTATTTACAAAAACTTGTTAATAATGTCAATTAAAAGAATAATTTTAGGACTGATTCTTAATCACTTAAATGGATCCAATTTTGAAAGTGTTCAGGCAAAACTATCTGAAAGAAATAGAAGCAAAATTCAAAGAAAAAGGAAGATTATTTTGATAAGAAAGAACTGGATTTCAAGAAACATTCCAAAAACTAGGAATTTTCTTAAAACCATAGGAGAATTTCCAGATGACGTTTTCAGAAACCATTTTCGTATGAAAAAGGCGACATTTCAGGTTCATTTTCTATAATGCAACGTTATTAAGACCTTATATTTTATATCAATTTCTCAACAGTTTATTGAAAAGAAAATTTGTCCACTTTGGAAAAAATCAAATTTTGGTCGACCCAAAACCTCTCTGAGGCTGGCACTTTTGTTAACTATTTTGAAGCTCGCTAATAATTGCTCCTTTAGGCAAATAAGTAATTTGTTTAACGTTGCAAAGCGACTGGCTTTTAAGTACTTCATTGAAATCACAAAACTAATATTCAAGAATATGAAAAAGTATATAAAATGGCCAGATTCAATTGAAGAACAGATAATAATAATGGACAAATTTGCAAGTTTAAGGAGTAATCCTTTTCCAAACGTTCTCTATAGCTTCTTTTTCCAAGAATTCCATTATTTGATTATTTGACAATTTTGAATCATTTTTTTTAGTCTTCGTTTTTGGAATCTCATCCTATTTTTCTTTATCACTTTTGTCACTTTGTCAAAAAACCTCTGCCACAAGTTCGTGTGGAAGTTCAACATTATGTCGGCATCCGTACACCTCGTCAAATTGCTGGAAATAGTTCCACGAAGAGACATCTCTCCCGCTTTGTTTGTTCCTTTTTTTTTATACTTTGACAGGTTACCTTTAAATTTTGAAATTTTCTTGCAATCTCTTCTCTATTGTAAGGCATCAAGGGCGAAAAAGTTTTCATTTCCGTAAAAACTTTTCCCCAAAGAACAGATTTTTTTTTCGACCTGCTATAAATTCGGACTTCATTCCTAAACGAATGGAAATAAGCAGTTTGGTGTCAGCATTCGACCACAATTTTTGTTCACTTTCATTCCTATAAAACACAAATAATATATTTTAACTTTTTAATAAAAAAATCTTCATTTATTTTGGGGAAATCTATTAAATTTTCATTTATTTTACTTACATATTTTCTCCTGCCATCTTCCTGCACTTCGGCAACAAAACAATTCAATGCAGAGTTGATCGCAATTTGACTGTCATTTTGCTTATATGAACGCAGATGACAACTGCCGTCATGCAAAGATAATGCAGTTTCCTTACATTAGGCGTTTTTCTTTTTTAGTTCAGAGCAGAGCCTGAACTGTCAAAAAAAAAATCGTGTTTCTTTTTTAGCTCAGACACATCAGAGCTCGGAATTCGTTTTTCTTTTTTCGTTCAGAGCATGCTCTGAGCGCACTCTATGAGCTCTGGATTAATTGACCGAGCGGGCAGAGCAAAATCCTGAGCACAGTCATTTTTCGTGTTTGACAGAAGAGGACGAAGAAAAAAAAAATGCAAAACAATTGAAATGGCGGACGAAATTTGTTGTTCTGGTGCAGAAAGCAAATATAACATAAAAAATAACTATCAATAGATATTCTATTTATATTTTGACAGCTCAAGCTCTAATTACTAATCAAATGACTCAGAGTGCTTAATTGAGTTTCATAAACAAATCTGAACGCTCTGAGCACGCTCGGTTCAGAGCACGCTCAGAGCGCGCTCGATGTGTTCGAGCTCTGTTCAGAGCTCTGCTCTAAACGAAAAAAGAAAAACGCCTATTAATGAACGCAAAATTGCAATCCTGCCGCATTTTTACTTTTACTGGCTGAACACAATGCATGCCGCTGCGGCGCCGCGGTAGCGTAGTAGGACCTGTTACAAAGTTAAAATATATGGAAACCCAGTAGAGCACCCACAATGAGGTAGCTGCGGCGTAGCGGTAGCAGTGGTGTAGTACGAAGTTGGTTTACTTTTAACTTGTGCAGCGCCACAAGTGACAGATAGAGAAATTGGCGACTGTTGAATACTGTTTTGGTTTTCTGTACGATGTTTTTGTGGTGGATTCTTGAACTGAGTTCAGCAGTAGTGCAATCAATTTGAAATATTTGTTACAGTCAAAATGGAAGAGTACGCCGTGGAAAAATGTATATTTATTTTATTAGTGAAAGGAAAATAAATTTATCCATTTCTTATTATTTTTATTGTATTATTATAGCACAATAATCTCACAAAAATTATCAAATCTCAATAACACTCAAAAAGAAAAACACAATTCTAATCAGCTGACATTATTTGACATTACTACGCGCTACACCATTGTGGGCGAATTTTGCGAGTGCAGCGCCACACCATTTGATAGCTCTACGTACTACGCTATCGCTACGCCGCAGCGGCATGCATTGTGTGCAGCCAGTTATGAACTCGGCCTACATTACACTTCAGCTAGGACAGGGATTCCTTAAAATCGCCATGATTTCCGCCTGAAAAACGCTCCAATGATCAGAGAGGCGGAACGAGATGCTCAGATTGAGCTTTTCGGAGAAAACACCACGACCCACACCACATTCGACTTTAGAGGCATATGTAAAGAAGGCCCAGTTCAAAAATGCAGTGTTGCAGCAACATTGAAGCAACAAGTTCAAAAACGGAACATTTCGGCAGTGTTGCTCAAATCAAAAGTTTTTGCAACACCAGCGCAACCAAACGTCAAAGAAGAGCAACCTGCGTAACAGTTGTTTTGCTGTTGCTTTCCTTTGTTTTGAACTCTTGTTTGTTTTTTCCAAGTGAGAAATGCATGAAAGATAAACGTTTAACAATTTTAATGTTCTATTTACATATATAATATATTTATTTATTTATAAAGAAGCTTATAAAATAAATTTACAAACTCTTAAGTAGGAAGGCGCAGAAGCGATATCGTAACCAATGAGGTTCTACCGAGGTGCGATTATTGCTAGTTGAAAATTTTATATAATATATGTATGTAAATAGGCTGAATTCCTAAATGCAGTACTGCCGCAGTACTGCAAAGTCAAGCGTTCCTAAACGTCAATAGTTTGCGGTGATGCAATGTATACCGTTCCAAAACGCATCGTGAATGTATCTACTGCGCAAACAAAAGCAAACAGCGCATCATGAACTAATGTGATGCAAATGTAATTTGGCATTTTATGGTTTTTTATTTCGCCGAAATGGAAGCGTCCTGTCCAGATTCGTAAGAAATTATTGTTTCATATTATTTACTACATACTAAATTTTGTAAAATTTACTAAAAACTACCAGAACATTATTTTTTTTTTTTTGATAATAGCAGTTGTTTTAGTTCATATCGTTCCAAAACGTCAAAGATTGCAACTCATCGTCAAAGCATCGCATAACGAAAGCATCATAACATCGCATCACAACGGCAGTGATGCATTCACGATGCGTTTTGGAACGGTATAAATTGCATCACTGCAACCTATTGACGTTTAGGAACGCTTAACTTCGCAGTACTGCGGCAGTACTGTATTTAGGAATTCAGCCTTCATGATGCGCTGTTTGCTTTTGTTTGCGCAGTAGATACATTCACGATGCGCTTTGGAACGGTATACATTGCATCACCGCAACATTCAATCGTTCACAGACCTCCGTGGTATATAGACGTGTTTCGGCTTCTTCTAAAATAGTGGTGACTTATTTAAGAAGAGTATTAGATAACCATTTAGTAAGAGGCGACTTAGCCTAGGGTGAGAGCTATCAGCCAGTTAAGCCAGGGACACTGCTTCAAGTCCCGGCCAGGCCAAACAATTTTTATTTTTTATTTTTTTTAATTAAAATAAAAAAAATAATAAAAGTGAAAAGTTGTAAACAACATCAGGTGATTGAGTCAGGTGAGCGGTTCGCCCTCCCAATTACGGGACCAGCGGACCACACAACATCTGCCGATGAAGTGGAGTCATCAGACCATCAAGCCACAGGGTCGGCTGATGGTACATCGAAGAGAAGGAGAAGGCTAAGGCCGGCCTCTAGGTTAGTAAAGCGCCCCTTACTGTCAGCTTCAAGAGAAAAGCTGCCGACAGGAGTGAAGAAAGGGGCGCCAACGAAGTTAGCAGCAACAGCAGAGAAAACTAGTCCGAAGAAAACGGACGAGTTAAAGTACAGTAGGGAGGGCCACTACCTGAGGGGCAGTAATAGCTTTGCTCAATTGGGGACCTCTGAATCCGAGGACGAGGAGGAAGAAATGGAAACCTTGAGCAGCAGCATCAGGCAGCTCCGCGAGAGGCTCAATGCAATCAAGGCCAAACAAATGGCCAGAAGGGAGAAGGAGCGACAACTGGAACTCCAAAGCAAGCAGCAACAGAAACAGCGACAACAGCAGCCAGTGCAAACGCAGCTGCAAGAAAATAAACAGCAACATAAACAAGAGCAACAGCCACAGCCAAAGACACAACGGCAGGCAAAAGGGAAGCAGCAACAGAAGCAACAGCTATCAAAACAGCCGCAACAGCAACAGCAGCGAAAAACGCAGCTACCACAACAGCTGCAACAAACACAAATACAGCAGCCACAACAGCTGCATAAATTGCAGCAACAACAACAGCAGCAGCAACATCAACAGCAGAAACAACAACAGCAGCAACAACAACAACTGCAGCAACAACAACAGCAGCAACAACTGCAGCAGCAGAAACAGCAGCGGAAGCAACAGCAGCCGCAACAACAGCAACAGCAACAACAGCAACAGCAACAACAACAACAGCCGCAACAGCAGCAGCCGCAACAACAGCAGCCGCAACAACAGCCTCAGCAGAAAGCGAAGGAAAGGGTGCCGCCAATCAACACCTTCAAGATGGAACTGAAGGACACCATTGAACTATGTAAGTCGGCCATAGGAAATAATTTTTATGTTAAAAGACTTAGCGTAGATAGGCATGCTATCCACTGCAATACAGTGGAGCAGTATAACAAGATTAAAGATTTATTAAGGGAATCGACGACGGAGTTCTTCTCCTTCACCCCGAAGGGGGAAAAGCTGCAAACTATGCTGCTGAAGGGGATGGAACCGTCCACCGAACCGGAGGAGCTCTTAAAGCTACTTAAAGAAAAAGAGTGCGATGGGCTCATTTTCGTAGGGGTTAAGCCATTCACCACAGCTAAGGCCAAAAGGGAGAAGCGGAAATTACCGTTCTTCCTTGTTCAGCTCTCACCCAACAGCAAACTGGAGAGTCTAAGGAGTATTAAAGTCCTAGACTACCAGGTTGTTATCTGGGAAAAAGTAAAGCGGAGCGAAGGCATGTTACAATGCGTTCGCTGCCAAAGGTTTGGGCACGCCGCGTCGAACTGCGATATGCAGCCTCGATGCGTGAAATGTGGAAAAGACCACAAAGCAGAGGAATGCGCGCTAGGTAAGGACGGAGCGACTGAAAAAAGTCAGCTCACGTGCGCACTATGTAGAAACACGGGGCACACCGCAAACTATCGGGGTTGCCCTAAGTTTCAGTACATAAAGAAAGTAAATCTGGCTCGTCAGCAGAAGGTGGAAGTGAAGCGTCCGCCCGTTCCAAGTCTTCCTGCACAATCCGTCACTCCCCAAGTGACCTACGCCCAAATGGCGTCAGGCCGAGGGAATACGGTACAGTCGCAGCCGAAGGTTGTTTCGCAGGCCCCAAAGCCGAGAGCACCGGAGGCTGAATCTGATTTTTTGGCTATCCTTCTCTCTATCCAGGGGCAGATGGGCCAACTTCAGCGACAAATTCAGGAGCAGGCGAAGCGGGTGGACCAGATCTACGCACTTCTGCCGGGCCTAACGCACCACCAATCGTAATGGGTACGAACATGGCGGACCAACCCTTAAAGATCCTTGCGGTGAATGTGATCACTGATTAGGATCGAACGTAGAGCCGTACTTTTCAAGTTGCTTGAAGACCATTCTCCCGATGTGCTTTTGGTTAGTGAAACTAAGCTATCCCAGAAACACAAGTTGAGGCACAGTAGTTATAATATTATAAGAAGAGACCGACCCAACTCTGTACAAGGAGGAGGTGTCGCGATCTTCATTAGAAAAGAGTTGCGTCATAAAGTAGTGTACAGCGGTGAAGTGCGCAGGTTCCAGGAGCTGGAAGCATGTTTCGTGTTAATACCCCTCCACAGTGGACACTTCTTTTATCTCAGAGCTCGAGACACTTTTTCGAATACTAAGGCTGGAATCGGGGGAGAACTTTTTCATTATAGCCGGTGATTTAAACGCCAAACATAGAGATTGGGGAAATAGCACGCCAAATTCTAGAGGGAACCTACTATTTAATTGGTGGGGTCTGCGCAGTGTTGAGTATCGACTAGATTTAAAAGCGACGGATAGTCCGTCGTATCCTAGAAGCGGATCTTATCTGGATCTAATGCTGTACGACATACGGTTACAACTGACCGACATGGACCGACAAACTTTAAACTGCTTACACACTTTTGTGTATGACAGTGACCATTGCGGACTCAGTGTCGAAATAACGATTCCCAACGAAATTGCGGAATTGGAGGAGTTTGTCCAATTGCACGCCTACAATTACAGTAGAACGCGTTGGACTCGCTTCTCGAGACAGTTAACGAGAGCACTCTCCTCGAACTTGCTGGACCTACCGTCTAATAGGAATTTGTCAAACGAGGAGATTGATAGATATCTAAAACAAATGGACGAGACAATAAAACGAACGATGGACAATACGATACCTCGGTATCAACACACTGACAACGTGGACATATACCGCAATGCAACGATTGACGCACTGCACGAACATAAAAGTAGACTGCTATCGAGATTAAAAACCTTGTACAGACAGTTTACTGACAGACAGAACTCGGATGAGGTTAGGACGCTGAAGTCGTTGATTAGAAACCTCTCGAAATTAATTAAAGAAAATTACAGACTTTCTGTAAATTTACACTGGGACAGGAAAATTCGGGCTGTGAAATCCAACAACCCGAGTATGTTCCCGCAAATAAACAAGATCTTTCGGAGGAATAATCAAAACGATCTTCCGCGTCTTAAAATCCCCCGAACGACTAACAATGTACAAATACTAGTGACAGCAGGTATAGATCCAGATAACGCAGCTGAGGATGATAATTTCTTTGTGATCGAAGATCCGCAGGAGAAGGTAGAGGCTATAGGAGCGACTTTTCAGGACGTGTATAAGGTGAATGATATTGTTTGCCCGAACAACGACGTGGAGAATCGGGTCCTTGTGCACAACTTCGAAATGACATGGAGCACTGACGATCTGAGAACACTGGTTTTACCGTGTTCAATGAAAGATATATGGCAAACAATGCCGTCGCCGATGAAAGGGTACATCCTCCGTTCATTTCGAAGGCAGAGCTCCAAGCGATCTTCGAATCACTGAGGAAAAAGAAATCCGTGGGAATCGATGGTATACCCAACATTGTACTTAGACATCTTCCTCCAGAAGCGGTAAACATTTACACCATCCTGTTTAATAATGCAATGAATAATGCCCATTATCCAGCGCATTGGAAAACAGCGGTGGTGCAGCCCATACCAAAGAAAAATAAAGATAGCTGCAATCCGGAAAATCTCCGGTCGATAAGTCTCCTTCCGAACATCAGCAAGGTATACGAAAAAGTGATCCATAGAGCCCTGGCTAAGTGGGTTGAGGACATGCATATAATTCCGGATAACCAATTCGGTTTTAAGGCGGGGCATGATACCATACATGCCGCGTCTAAACTGGTATCGGATATTCAATGGAACAAAAGCAAGAAGCAATGCACGGGTGCCTGTCTGGTTGACTTGGAGAAGGCCTTTGATACCGTATGGTTAGAGGGACTCTTCTACAAGTTAAGCAGACTAGGCATAAGTAAACCACTGCTGTACATACTTTATGACATGCTCACCAGTAAGAGGTTCATTGTGAAGAATGGCAATGTGACGTCTGTTGGGATTTTTGAAGTAAAAAATGGTCTGCAACAGGGTGCGGTTAATTCGCCGATCCTATTCAATATTTACACGAGCGATCTCATAGGTTCACTTCACCATGCCATAGCGTACGCCGACGACTTGGTCGCGTACAGATCAGGGCCTAAGATCGAGGTAATTGCAACACTTTTGCAGCGTGACTTCGATAAGATTAAGAGATACTGCGACGACTGGAAGTTGAAGATTAACTTTCAGAAGTCGGAGACCATCCTATTCAAAACGCCGTTGTATGGGGCCTCTTGGGACACCAGAAAGAATTGGCGAAAGTTCTCTATCGTGGGACAGCACGGGCAGCCACTTGCGAGTCGAAGTGTAGTCAGATACCTTGGGGTCTGGCTAGATCAATATCTATATTTTAACAAACATATAGATGCTGCTCTGGCCAGAGCCAAAGTTGCTTTCGCCCTTACAAAGAGACTGTTTTATAGCAGCCAACTCGATGCAAGGGTGAAGGTAATCTGCTACATGGCCCTCATTCGGCCTATGCTCGCATATGGATGTCCCGTGTGGTTCAACGTGGGGCCAAGCTTGTTGAAAAAGATGCGGGTGTTTGAGAGGGCTTGCCTTAGGGCTTGCCTTCGTTTGTACAGAACACCAGAGTCGGAGTACATAAAATTCTATCGTAACGAGGTCCTGTACAACAGAGCGAATCTGATCAGAGTGGATAATTTCTTGATCAAGATGATTCGAAGGCACATTGCAAGAGCAATGACTTCGATGAATAGCCTGATCTTTGGGGCTTATTACCCCAACAATCTCTATTACGAGAGTGTGTGCCTTAACGGCTTTATCCTTCCAGAAACGTTCCTATATCTTGATCAGAGAGGTCTGATCCAGGATAAGTTAGCGGTGCCGCTAATCTTCCACGTCGCCTGAAAAGCTGTGGATAGGCGACTCAACTACGACCGAGACGTCGCACAGAGTAGTGTAGAGCGTCTCCGGTACAGTAGGGCGGTTTCCAACCGCGACATTGAAGACGTGAGTAGGCAGCGCCAACAATTTTGGTGGCTTTTTGAAGAAGAGGTAACGCCGTCGTCGTTTCCTCCCAATCCGGGGTAGCCTCTAATGGGGCAAAGCAGGTCGTTAGCCATGGCCGGCTTACATAGTTTAAGGTAGTCGTAAGTTTATTAGTTTTTATTTCAAAAAAAAAAAATTTACAGCACAGCACTTGGCTAAGAAAAAAAACAAAAAAAAAAAAAAAACGGCACAGCACTTGGCTAAAAAAAAAAAAGTGTGTATTTAGTTACACATAGTAGTTAAGTTAACTTAAGATTATTTTAAGGTAGTTTATAAGTTTTATCCCTTAATTACCAAAAAATATCAGTCCAGACACTAAGTTTTTTTTCTACAATAAACATTTTTCTTAGTTTTAAATGTGTTAATTAGTTAGTTATAATAAATAAATTTAGTTAGGTTACGTCGAAAGACATAGATTAAGTGTTAGGATTAACTTAGAGTGCCCGCATGGGGCCAGTAAGTCAGAATAAGATAGTTAAGTTAATTAAGCTAGTTTTAAGCGTTTTTGTTAGCACGTAAGGCATACTGAATTAATTAAATAAAATGCATTGAAAATGAATGAAAATGAATCACCGCAACATTTTGATGTTTAGGAACGTTTGACTTCAGTACTGCATTAAGGAATTCAGCCAGAAAGCTTGTTCTGTTGCCGCAACACTGCACAATTTTTTGACGTTTTCGAGCCATCGCACACCGCGGTAACACCGGGGTATCTTTTACTTCAATCGCACACTGGCTGAATAACGCCGGGGTAAAATTGTGTATACATGAACCGATTTTCATTGTAGTGGTATGACGTACTCGTTTTTTGGTTCTAGAAATTGAGAAGTTATGTGTGTATTGGTTTACCCCGATGTCAAACCGCCTCACAGCTGGTTGAAGATTTTGCTCTGTTTCATTCCATTTCATTTCATTTCTTACTGTACACTTCACCTTCCTCTCCCATAAACGCGGTTTAACCCCGGGGTAATTCCCCCAGTGTGCGATGGCTCTTTGGATACAAGTCAACAAAAAATGTATACAAAACGTATACAGCGATTTGACAGATTTCACAAACCAGCCTCAAGTAATTGCTTGCACTAAAATTCGCAGCATGGGGAAATTTCTTACTCTCTCGAGAGCGCTCTCTTCTGTGAAGAATTACGAAAATGTTCCGTACTCGAACAGGTTTTCGTAAAAATTCTCTGTTTTGAGAGGGTACGCGAACGGACCTAATATAGAGTACGTAAGTGCCTCTGACTTTAGCTCCAGGCAGCTGCTTGATAGTTGTTGACATATCCTTAGCTGAGCGACGAAGCGCTCAACCACACCGAAAAGCAGGCTTTTCTTAAATTAATAGCACGAAATACGGCATTTACCCACTATTGACTGAATGGTTAGTTTCCGGAAGATGTATTTATTATTATTATTATCATTATTATTCAGGGTTATCGCGAGCAAAAATTAGGTATCATAAAAAAAGAGGAAATAATTCCGCGGGAAACAAATAAGTATCATGAGTGACAATTCAGGAACATTTTCAACGCGATCGTGATACTTAATTTTTACTCGATGGATTTATTCCCTATTTTTGAAGGTACATACCTAATTCTTGTTCGGGGGAAAAATTCCGAGGGAAAATTTATACGCGATAGCCCTGATTATTGTTTATTAAAATGTAAATGAATTATAATTTTAACTTAGAAACTACAGCGCTAGCTACCTGGGCTTTCGGTTACTTTTCTATTTTTATGCGGTAAAGTTAGTTTTAAAGCATTTTGATTATTTTCTAATTTAAGAAGTGTTAGTAGTTTGAATACTTTTACAATGTTTTTTTCTGAAGGAAGTGTAAACATTTCATCTTCTTCTTCCTTTTATCAGCGAGGTTATGATCCGGAAACAAGGGATCACAACCCTCCCACTTCACCGCATTTCTACTGATTCGCCTGTGGGGTTCGCCTATTTGACCTCAGAAAATATCGGCAGGCCTGCCGATTTTGGATCACTCGGTTACTGAGGCCAATGAAATGCCGATATCGTCGCATTTGTGTGATCCAGGCGTTTATAGGCCTGCCTTTCCTACATCGCGATGTCTTTGGAACACGCATAGATATTGCCTTTATAACAGGGTTCAAATGATCTCTTCTTTGAACGTGGCAATACCAACTGAGCCGGTCGCGCTCTATTTTTTGTACGATGGTTTCCTTGATGTGAAAGCTTCCACGGATCTTCGAACTTCTTATTCGATCAAGCTTTGTCACTCCTGCTGTCATGCGAAGCATCTTCATCTCAGCTGCCGTTAATTTACTCTCATACCTTTTGTACATCGTCCAACATTGTGAACCGTATGTGAGCGCTGGACGTACAACTGCGGTGTAGAGCCTTCCTTTCAACTTAGGGGGCATTTTTCTGTCACAGAAGATAGCGGAATTTTCTCGCCACTTCATCCACCCTACGCTTACGCGATGATTGATGTCGTCATCACAAGTTACTTTGTTATTGATCACAGATCCCAGATATTTGAAATTTTCGCACTTGGGAAGCACTGTTCTATTCAAATAAATGTCTGCAATAGGCCTGAGTCGATCAGAGAACGGGCAGCATAAGTACTCTGTCTTTTTTGAACTAATGCGATACCCATTCCATTCCACCCACACATCAAGTGCTCGTTGCAGGGATGTAGGATCCTCACTTATGATGGCTCCATCGTCAGCAAAGAATAACTGATGTACCTTGGGGTCCATCACTTTACCTTCAAGCAGATAATCAAGGACTGTAATAAAGAGCAAAGGACTTAAAACGCTTCCCTGGTGTACTCCGACTTTGATTGGGAACTCTTTGGTTACTCCAGCGGGGCATCTTACTCTTGGCTTTGCTCCCTCGTACATGTCCATGATCATCTGTACATAGGTTTCTGGAACCCCTCGATGTCTTAGCGCCACCCATATCAAATCTCGTGGTTGTCTCTCGAATGCCTTTTCAAAGTCAACCAATACAATATGCAAATCCCTTAAGGAATCACGATGTTTTTCCATTATGATCCTTATACTTTGGATTGCATCTGTGGTTGATTTACCCGAGACAAACCCGCACTGATCATCAGATAGCCGTATTATTTTTCGCAGTCGGCCACCTAATACCCGCTCAACGATCTTCATGGTGTGTGACATCAGCTTGATCGAACGGTAGTTATCACAGTTTCGCGTGTCACCCTTCCCTTTGTATGCAGGGAGAAGGTAACTTTCCCTCCATTGATTCGGCATTGGATCACCTCTCACGAATTTGGAGATGAGAATTCTGAGCCATCTGAATCCGACGTCTCCCATCTTTTTCCAGAACTCAGAGGGCATCTCATCTGGCCCAACCGCTTTTCGTTTTTTGGAGTATTTGACCGCCTCACTAACTTCTTCGACTGTAATGTCGGGTATTTCTTCACAGTTAGGGGTGGGTCTTGGAAAGTATAGCCGGGGAAACTGTTCGTTTAAAAGCTCTTCACAATACTGCCGCCACCTCTGCAGAATTTTGTCGTCATCCACAAGAAGCTGGCCATGAGCATTGCTAATGAACTTTGGCGAACGAATCTCCTGAGCATTCCTCCTTCTTTGGGCGGCTATTTTGAAGATAGTGGCGCTCTTGCTCATATTGTGTCGTCGGTCCTGGATAGCCTGATTTGCATCAGCAACCGGGGAAGATATTTTCTCCAGCTCCCGATACAGGCCCTCCGTACTCTCTACTTGAAGCTGGGCGCACTTCTTCTTCGCTTTTTTCTTGCAGCATCTGTATTCCATTTCAAGGCTTTTCAACTTTTTCGTCATTATTATTAGAGGGGCACTTTGACCAAGCTTTGAAAGCCGCTTTCTTCTCTTTTATCAATTTCTTAGCTTCATCACTCCACCACCATGTTTCTTTGGCGTGTTGATGGTGGCCTTTTGATGCTCCTAGCAGTGATTTGGCCTTCTTTAAGCAAGTTCGCTGTAGGGAATCCCACATATTTTGTGCTCTGCACTCTTCAACCTCAGCTCCGTTGATGGTGTGAGAGAGGTAATTTTTCATAACGAAAACAAAAGCCTCGCCTTTTTCTTTGTCCAAATTGTACCACTTGATTTTCTCAGAGACCCTTGTTTGTTTGCTTTTCTTCGGTGTTTTCATAAAAATTTCTGTTAGCAGGAGACGGTGTTGCCGAACGATTGCCTCTCCCAGGATCACTTTACAATCTTTTACCCGAGGCTTCATGAAACTGGCTACCAAATGGTAGTCAATCTGAGTTTCATCTCCACCACTGCTGTAAGTGATTAGGTGTCGGCTTTGTTTGATGAACATGGTATTTAACACGATAAGACCGTGTGATTTGCACATGCTTAGGATGTCTTCACCAGGAAGGTTCCTGGTGTCATATCCTAGTCCTCCATGGCAGTCTTCATAGTCTTCGTTGGATTTCCCGACATGTCCATTCAAATCTCCTCTAACAAACAGAAACTCTTCCTTTGGGATGTTCTTAAGGAGATTGTGGAAATCTAGCCAAAATGCATCTTTATCTCTCCGATTGTACCCATTTTGGGGAGCATATGCACTGACAATATTCCACACCTCCTTGTATTACTAGTTTGAGAGACATCAAACGGTAGCTGAACTTCGAAATGCTCAAGACGTTTCCAAGTAGCTCTGCCGCAAGGATGATACCGATTCCGTTCTTAGCCTTTTCCGTTCCGTAGTAGAACATCTTGTAATCTTTTGTTCTAACGTCCAAGAAACGCGCCCGATTTCCGGTGTTTTTCCATTTCGTCTCTTGGACACACAAGATGTCCACCCGCCTTCTATTCATCATCTCTTCCAGCTCGTAACTTCGACCGGTCATGCTTCCAACGTTCCAACTCGCGACCCTCAAATTGCGTCCAAACTGTTTCATTATTTTGCTAGCCCCCGGAATCCGTATAGCTCTGACCCGAACATTTCTGTTCGGTCCAGGATCAGTACCAAGCACAGCAGTGGTAGTGCCTGGCAGGGTAGTGCCTGGCAGGGTAGTGCCTTTCCTTACAAGTATTACCATAATGATACAGTTTTGCAATATTACCATATTGCGATGGTGTTTGTTGTTTGACACGTGCATGCTCCTGTTTTAGTATTGTTTGATCTTTCTTCTATGACACCGGTGATCTCCAGTCGTGTCAACCCACGGACTCGCATGCACACTTGTGGGAGGGTTTTTAAGGTAGTATATGTGTCGCTAGGCTCACTTGGGTGTTATATTGCCTAGATCTGATTTGTCCCCTTAGTCGCCTTTTACGACAAGCGCTGGTTGTTGGGGGGCGCTGCAGTGATATTCTTAACCCGCCCCTGCACGGGGAAGGTGTAAACATTTCATATAAATTACTATTACCAAACCGGTTTTTTGAAAGAGGTTTAATTTTCGCACAGTCGGAGATTAGGCATCTTATCCATCAGATGCCTAATCTACAATCTACATCTCATTCCTTTGGCAAATATGGCAATTAGGTGGATCTTTTTTTTAAGCAGATGAATATGTGTAATGTTTGTGTGTCCTAGACGTAATCACGGGAAGCGTTTGGTCATCCGTCTTGTTATACTAGTGGGATAGGGTGGATATTCACCTCGATGGTTAATAGTGGAGTAGCGGTGGGTACAATACCTCAAGGTATCTCTTCTTTTTTTCGTCCCAAGTGTTTTTTATTTATTTATGAAAGTCCTTTTTGTTGTTGACGTGAAAGGTGATGAGCGGTTCCCTTATTGCGAGCTTTGCTGCGGTATCTGTTTCTTCGTTACCTTGAATGCCAGTGTGTCCTGGAATCCAGATAACCTTTAGCTTTCCAGATCTTGTGATAAGGTTGTCGCGAATTTTGGCGATGACTGGTGTGTTATTGCTTCTGTTTCTTATTGATTCGATTGCTGACAAACTATCTGTGCAGATTAGTGTTCTATTGGCTATTGTTTATGTAGCGATGAGAGTCGCTAGAGCTTCTGCTGTTAATATTGATGAATATTCAGGTAAAAGTCCTTTGGATATGGTCTTGCCTTTGTCGTCAACAACAGCAAATACAGTTTCAGCTTCGCTTTTGGATCCGTCTGTAAATACTAGATTCCAGATTGTTTCTTTGCTTGTAGTCTTCGGTATTTGTCGAGATTTTGGGGAGACTTGCGAGATCTCTTTTAATGGCATCTTGTGGGAGTAACCAAGGTGGGTGAATTTCGCTTCGTATAATTTGGGTTGTCAGGGGGATGTCCTCATTTTTGGAGAATGTTATGGCGTTGTATATGGCCGTGGGTCATTTAGGTATATTTTTTCGTAAAAATAATTTGATAACTTTCTGGGAGATTGGTGATTTGTACGATGTGTAGATCTTGGGAATCAGAAGCGATGTCAGACATTCAACTCTGTTTTCGATCGAGAGGAGAATTGCTTCCATTAAGATGTTTTTGGTAGGTGTTGTCCTGAATGCGTTAAGGCTTATCCGAACGGCGGTATGGTATGAAGCTTTTATAATTTGCAGAGTTGTTTTGGAACATTTCCCATAGATAACAAGTCCGTAGTCTATTTTCGGTAGTACTATTGCTTTAGTGACCCTAATCAGCGAGTGGACATGCGCAGATATATTATTTGATGCTAAATATTTCATAATCACCCTGATTGTCGTTGGCGTTTGTCGATTTTCGACGATTGTCGTTTTATTCATAGCTACGACCTGCTGACCGTTAAACATTACTAAGCAATTTGTTTGTCGTGTAGAATACTATTAAAACTCTTTCACAGTGAAAAAGTTATGAAAATGGATTCGTGCTACATCTGAAACCGACAATCGTCGAAAAACGACAAACGCCAACGACAATCAGGGTGAATGTTCACCCTAGTACCTAGGCTTTTCTTAAGTGCTAGATCCTTAAAATTATATTTACAGTCAAATGTTACACCGAGTATTTTTAAGCAATTTACCTTGGTGATGTTAGTACCATTAAAAGAGAGAGAAACGTGCTTTGAACAACTTGTTTTATTACAAATGCGTAAAATTTTACTATTTTCTGCAGATGTATTTAATTTAATTGTGCAATCTAGGAACCAAAGAATGCAAATAGTTTTGCTCTTGTTTTATTAGAGAAATATTAACACTTAACGAGCAATCTTAGCAATCTTTCAAAAAATTTGTGAATTCCAATCGAAATTCTATAGGAAAAATTATATTTTTCAATTTCGATATCTTTAAAACTAAGCGAATCCTCATTTGGTTTTACTTTTTATCCATCGAGATCTATAAAATTGCGTTTTCAAACCTTGGGGCCCCGGAAATCGTAGTCGTGTCCTCAATCCCGTTAAATCTGTCAATATACGAACGCTTTTTTGTTCTGGTGTTTTCAGGCGTAATATTGGGTCCATTCGCGTACACGATCTAAAGCGCTTTAAGGTGCTCTAAAGTGCTCGTAGTGCATTCGCGCACTGAGCGAATATGACAGATAAAGAGAAAAATTGATAAGTAACGAGTAGCGAATATTTGTCCTCTGTGCTTGAATCTGCTTGAAGAACTTCTGCCGGCACGAACGTAAAAACTGCCTATTGGAATCAGCTGATTGTCAAATGAGTCAAAAGATTTTGATTCCATATCGAAAAGTCAATTGACATAAAAAATAGATGCAAAGTATGGTTGAATTCCAGAACGTCAAAATAATGCGCATCGTGAATCCATCACAGCTGTTGTGATGCGATGTTATGATGCTTTTGTTATGCGATGCTTTGACGATGGGTTGCAATATTTGACTTTTTGGAACGATATGAATTAAAACAATTTTACAAAATTTAGTATGTAATAAATAATTTCTTACGAATCTGGAGAGGACGCTTCCATTTTGACGAAATAAAAAAAAATAAAATGTCAAATGACATTTGCATCACTTCAGTTCATGATGCGCTGTTTGCTTTTGTTTGCGCAGTAGATACATTCACGATGCGTTTTGGAACATTATGCATTGGCATTACTTTTTTTGTTTGCGTTTTGGAATGGTTGCCATTGCAGTATTATGGCAGTGATGTGTTTTGGAATGCAGCCTATCTTCAAGAAAATGCTGCGATGTGTGAATCTTCTCCAAAAACATTTATTTTTAACTTAATATGAATCTGTTGGTTTTCACACGAGTTTGATTTGTTCATTATGATTTTTTTCAATGGCACGGCTCGAAATGGCGCGTTTTTCATTCGCGTACTTTTGCTTTGATTTTCCGCTTTTTGAGAGTTTTTGCTCTCACCATATCATATTTGACAATTGATTAGTTTTTGGCTCTGAAAGTACGCGGACGGACCTACTACTCTTGCGCACGATTGCGCAAACGGACCTAAGGTTTTTGGAAATTTTGGAGACAAGTTCTTTCTGTATGTGGCTTTCTGTATTGAATCCAGAGAGAAATTTTGACATTTAATTAAAATTACCAATTTCTCCCTAGAGTGACAACTCCTTTTCAATTCAATTCTCTCCGTCTTTCGGTTTAATTCTTAAAACGAAGAAAGTTTTTGATGGTGTTTTCATTGAAAATCAAGTGAATTGCAATATGAGAGCGATTTTCCCGATTATCAGTCTAAAACAGTGTTGCAAGTGCTTTCCTGTGTATAAGTTACCTACATAGCTACATATTCTTCAAGTAATTTTGTTTGGCAAAGTTGTCATAAGTGAATATATTTTCATAAAAATCACATTTAATGTTTATACTATTTATCTTTCCACTACTCTTTATATTTACTTATTAATATCTTTAATGACGACATAAATATCACCTAGAACCTGTTCAACGTTCATCCCATGTGCAAGATGGCACAGTAAAGGAGTCGTATAACTGTCCAGAATATTGGACGAAACATGGAAGAAGCTATCTATACTCGAGCGCAGATAGTCTAGATGATCTCATAGAAGCTACATACTTGTGTTGTAATATTCGATTAAATGGATTTTGCAGAGATATTGCCCGAAGTGCCTATGCTTATTATATTGCAGTATTGTGCTACGCCCGCTTACTCAAATTAGAATCTTTGAATTTAAGAACGCTAACATATGATGAGAATCTATTTCTTCAAAGGGTGTATGAATGCAATTTAAATGTCCCCATGCCAGTAGCGATGTATTTGTCTGCATTTGGAAACATCGACCATCCGCACTATGGAGAATTTCTGTTTAAAATGCAAAAACCAATTTTGACACAGGGAGGCTATTTTGGTCCCATAGAACACAATATGTACGCATATGCTAGTTATCCCTGCCTGGGTGTCTATGCACAAAGAATGTTTAATGATCTTCATATGGTTAGAGGCAGAGAATCGTGGGATTTACCAGACGAATATCGCTATGAAGGTCATTCGCTAACGAGTAAGTGTCTTGGCTATAGAGAGGCAACGTTCATAACTTCTGAGCAGCAGACATTTTTGCAACATAATTTGCCAGACGAATTCTGTCGTACCGAAAGCATTCCTTTTCTTTCTCTTTTGGTATTAACTATTTCGATGAATTTGAAATCCTCTGGAATAGAACTTGTCAAACTGAGTGATAAAAGAATGGGAAGCCTTGGACAAATCATGACTGTGAAGTACATTGAGGATTCAAAGAGTTATTCTTATTCCTGCCCATTTAGGACCCACAAGTCGATAGAGTTCTTGGGCGGATTGTTTAAGTTCAATATTGATAAGGGAAAAGAACAATTCACGGACAGCAATAATTACAAGAAACTGCTGCCAGTTAAATTCACAGCAGATCAAGAAGTTCCGGCCGAAGTGAATATAAATATTTTATACGAATCCAGTAGTTGTGCCATAAAGGCAGCACATTATCGTGGATTTATACACTCGAATGGCATTATGTCGATGCACAGATTCATTGCTCGCTATCGTGGATGTACTGTGTCGATTGATTCAGATTCAGATTAATTTTCGAGAATGTTAGCAGAAGAAGAAAAAAAAAGTCAAAACAATGAGAAAAGCTAGCACGTGTGTCCAATTGGATGTACGTTCATGCTATGATGTAAAATAAATATATTATAAACCGCTTTCTTGGTTTTTTGTATTTTATTTCTGTTCTGTAGAATTAAATAAGATGCGAAAGAAAAGCTTTTTAGTGTTGCCAATTTTGAAACATTTGCAACATCTATTAGAGAAGTGTTACCGGAAATTTTTTTTCATTCTGTGGCAAAATATGTGATTCCGATTTTTGTTTACATATCATTTAGTGATTATTTCATCGAGATGTACCATACAAAATGGCGTTTTCAAACCCGGCGCCTCGGATATCGAAGTCCTGTTTGAAATTCAAATTCAATAAAATTGTTGGAGCCGTCTTCTAAAATATTGATTTCGTTCAAAATCTGTATTAGTTAAGACACCATTAGTTTTGAGGATAGAATGCCTTAAATATAACGTTAAAATTCTCCTGGGTGGCATTGACGTAAAGCTGAGAAAGGAATGCATCTTTAGTGGTACAGTTGGAAAATATATGCTTCTATTATGAAATACAACTTCAGGTGTGGTTTGGTTGTAAATACAGAATAAGGCTGAATTCCTAAATCCAGTACTGCCTGCATTGTGCATCTGCAAACATTCCTTAATGCGAACACAGGTATCGTTACGCTGCGTCACGTTTCAAAATGCATTGCAAACAGATTTCACTACGCAAGCAAATGCAAACAGCGCATCGTGAATTAGCACGATGCAGATGTGATTATTTACGGCTTTATTTTGTACTAGCGGGTACCCAGCATGCGTTGCTGCGCCTAACAGAAAAAAAAAAACTGTCAGGCAGGTGCCTGGGGCAACAACTGTCAGGCAGGCGCCTGGGGCTAAGTCTGTTTGAGAACAGTTTTGTACCGGGCAATAGTGGGTAACTGGTCCAACTTTAAATATATATACCAAATGTTTTTTGGTGCTAAAGTACTATAATACGAAAGTTGTGGGAAATTTATATTCAAAAAAAGAAAAAAATCCTACATTACACCTCAAGGGTAGTTCCAAAAAAAAGGTTCGAACCCAGGCTGCGGTAAAATTTGTGTTTGTGTCTGGGATACAAACGATAACATGTTCCAGAGATCGTATTGATCAAAAAGCTTCTACATCCCACTAAGCCTAGGCAAGAACCCCGAGAATGAAAAAAAAAATAGGAATATTAGGGAAGAATTATAATAGAAGGTAGAGAAAAAGAAAAAAAAAACGGCCCAGTAAACTGTGCACGAGTGTTGGTTGAAAAAATGTTTTCCAGTATATAGGAAAACGGATTTATCGGCTGATCAAGATCCGCAACCGAACACCACGGCGAGAAGCTATAAAAACCAGGTCAGCTACCCCGTCGAGAAAAAAAGGAAAGAAAAGAAAGATAGCCGAAGCTGCCGCGCCGGTGGTAGTGGTACTGATTAAGTGCGGGAAAGTGACAAATTGTTTCAAAAAAAAGTTGAGAGAAAAAAAAGACAATCGAAGAACAAATTATAGATAAAGTGCGGGAAAGTAATGTGCGGTATAAATTGTTTCAAGAATCGAAAGAACAAAAAAGGTAGCTAAGTCGAAAATTGCGCCAAAATAAAAAAAAATCAACTAAAAACCCAGTGAAATAGTTAAGTGCGGACGAATTAGTGCACTTAGTTAAATACAAAATTTTACTGAAAAACAGAGCTGCCAGAAGTTACGACCTCGTGCGCATAAAAAAAAAGTGTCACCTCCCCTCGCGCCGTGTATCTTGGCCTCACCTTAAGATTACTTACTTACTTACTTAGGTGGCGCTACAGTTCGGGGTGAACCTGGGCCTCAACCAACAAGCCTCTCCATTTAGCTCGGTCTTTAGCTAATTGCCTCCAGTTGCGCACTCCAAGTTGGTCGAGGTCCCCTTGAACTTGTTTGCGCCACCTACGGCGATGATTCCCTCTACTGCGTCGTCCCTCGGGGTTAGATTCGAAGACTCTGCGGGCCGGAGCGTTGGTGTCCATTCGCTCTACATGTCCTAGCCATCTCAGACGTCCAATACGCAGTTTTTTGACTAGGTCGATGTCGCTGTACAGCTCGTATAGTTCGTGATTGAATCTTCTCCTCCAAAACCCGTCAACGCAAACGGGACCGAAAATCTTACGAAGAATTTTTCTCTCGAAGCGACCAAGGATATCTTTATCCTCTTTTAATAAAGTCCATGTTTCAGCGCCGTAAAGCAGGACTGGGATGATCAAGGTCTTATATAGAGTCTCCTTAGTTGTTTGAGATAGGGCTTTACTGTTGAATTGCCTTATAAGCCCAAAAAAACAGCGATTGGCAAGAGTTATTCTTCGATTGATTTCTGCACTGATTTTGTTAGAAGAATTTATAGCAGAGCCAAGGTAGACAAAGTCCCTTACTACCTCGAAGTTATAGCTGCCCACGGTGACGTTTTGTCCAATTCGTCGGTGTTGGTTTTCCCTTCTAGTTGACAGCATATACTTGGTTTTGCCCTCGTTTATCGCCAAACCCATTTTGGCCGCTTCCGCCTCAATGCTTGCAAAAGCACCAGTGACAGCCCGCTGAGATCTTCCGATAATGTCTATATCGTCGGCGTATGCAAGCAGTTGTACAGACTTGTAATAGATTGTGCCTCCGGTGTTGGCTTGTGAGTTCCGCACAATCCGTTCAAGTACAATATTGAAGAAGTCACATGACAGCGCGTCACCTTGTCTAAAACCTTTTTTGACATCAAAGGTCTCGGTGAGGTCATTACCGACCTTGATGGAGCAGCGAGCGTTCTCCATCGTCAGCCTGCACAGGCGGACAAGTTTGGCAGGGATGTCAAAACTAGACATGGCTCTATAAAGCTCTTCTCTATAGATGCTGTCATAGGCGGCCTTGAAATCGATAAAGAGGTGGTGGTGATTCCTCACCTTAAGATTCCCTTCCCAAAAAAAAAAAATGTGCAGATCAACTCAGTGCCACTCGTGAGACTCGGGCGTGTCACCGTATGCCGAAATAGCCCCTAGAGAAAAATACTCTCAATTTATTCCCAGAAGCCGCTGAGTCTCACCCTGAAAAAAAAACTGAAAGTACGGTAGCAGCACATCATCCCCCCATCTAGTGATCATCAGCTTCTTCATCATCATCGAGGGAAAATACCTCAGGAAATGCCTGTACTGCCGGGTGAATATGGATCCGAAGACTTATATAGTTTATATAATGTCTAAGCATTTTCGTATATAAAAAACCAGATAAAAGAAAAAAAAAAATATATGTATAGTTAAAGTTCGTGCAATTAACAAAAAAAAAATGTATAATTTTTTTTCCCAAGCTTAGCATGTATGGTATGTATATATCTATGTACAAACCTGCGATACTTAGACAAAAATACCTATGAGACTCTCTGGCGGAAAGGATGTGCACACCCTCACCTCACCCTTGGAGCACCTTCAAAAATCATCAAACACTTTCATACATACATATATACATCCAAGTAAGAACAAATAAATTGGGGTAAGTCAAAAACGATCGAAATTTTTTTGTATTTGCACGAATAGTAGGTGAAGATTTCTTATTATTTTTTTTTGAGAGAAAAAAGTATGTATGTATAGCTAAGTTCTTTCTATTAATTTTTTTTTCATATACTTCTTATCAATAAATCGCATATTAAAAAAAAAAAGTTAACATCCAATTGTTGTATCCTTTTTTTTTTATTCTATTTTTTTTACGATAATTGTGATTTATTTCATTTCGATGATAACTTTAGTATCTACTAGATATTACTTTTCTTCTTTTTTGGAAGTTTTGCAAATTAGCTTTAAGTATAAACAACCCCATTTTTGTGATAAATCCGTCCCTCCCCAAAACTGATATATCGGAAATAAAATTGTAGATATTTCAAATGAAATTCGAATTTGGCATTTCTCTTAGTTGGATTTTTCTTAGTCTAGGCTTAATTTTTCCAGGTACCTGTAATTCCTAATCATGGAAGCGTAGTAAATTTTTGGTTGGTGGATGAGATGGGTTGGCGGTGAATTTGCCTAAAGGGCTTGCTATCGATGGGCCGAGTTAGGGGTCTTCACGAGTATCCGGTGATGTGAAACCACGGAAACATGCCATTGACTTTTAGTCGGTGGTGTGTAGGGGCGGGCACACCAGGGGACTTACTCCATCTTAGCTTCCCCTCCCACTTTTGGAACTGTGCATTATAGTCGGAGCTAGTGCTGCGAGAAGACATATCGGGCCTCATTAATTATCACTTCTACGTAGAAATAACATCTAAATACAGGCATGTAAAGTCGTAACCCCCGTTTGTATTAACTACAGCAAGAACCCCCCCCCCCCCCCCCCCCCCCATCCGGCGAGCTGGGACGAGCCAGAGCTAGCATGCCTACGCTGTAGTGGTGCGAACACCCTTCCACCGATGCTGCCCGGACTGGCCTAAGGAGTCCAGTTGCTTTAGGTCATAAGGGTAGCTAAGCTATGGAGGTGGAAAGTTCTTTGCTCGGAGCCGTGTTTGAGACCTCGTCGAGTTATGTTCGCGGCAGAGGAGGGTAGTGATCACATTGGTTAGCCAGTTGTTTGGGTAACTGCTGTTAGTAGCTATCCCTCCTCTCCCTTATTTCGTTACAAAGTAGTGGGTAGACTGCTGGACCAAGGTTACCCGGAGGCGTGCATTGCTGCACCTAGTAAAAAAAAAATAAAAATTGTAGCACTAAAGTACATTACTTTACTACTAAAGAAGTACGCCCATTTTGCCCAAACTTCACAGTAACACTAGCCTAATCGGTTCAGTGGTTTCCGAGTCCATAGCATAGAAACATACAAACATACATTGTATTTTATATATAAGATGATGGTGATGGTGATTTTCGTCGGATGGACGGCGCAGTAGAGGTCGACCTTTACTCCGTGCGCAACTGGAGGCAGCTGGGTCGTAACCGTGCTGGCCCAAGTCCACCCAGGACTGTAGCGCCACCTAAGTAAGTAAGTATGAACAATTACTTAACATCCTAATAAAACTTAGCATCCTAATAAAACAATACACGCCAGATATTATTTGACTTCAAGAAACACATTAATTTTAAACCTAATACAACTATATCATATACAGGTTATTTTTACAATTTTCCCCATAACCTAACAGCCAAACAAGGTATTGGTGTTTTAATTAAGAATAATATTCCACATAAACAAATGATTATAACTTCCAACATCTTAACCTTAGCATTCGAAATACAACTTGCACTTAAATTTACTATGGTTTCCATTTATATTTTGCCTGATCAAGTATTTACAAAAGAATTACTTAGTTAACATTCTTGCCCAAGTCAAAACACCAATTCTGATTACAGGCGATGTTAATGCATGGAGTACCCTTTGAGGTTCCTCTATCACCAATCAAAGAGGTGCCATCCTGGACTCAAACCTCATGATTCTCAATGACGGCTCTCCCACTCATCTTTCCACACACAAAACATTGACACACGTCGATTTAACCTGGTGTTCACCTGAACTGTATGTAAATACCTCTTGGCAAATTTTAGATGATCTATGTAACAGCGATCACTTTCCGATAATTTCAACTATCACTATTGGTTCAGCTTACTCTCAAGCATCAGTAAACCGCAAATTTAAGACTGATTTTGTTAACTGGGCTTGTTTCAGCAAGCAAACTATACTCGTAGATTACTTATCAGTAAATAATCCTTCGACAAATATTAATAAAGAAGAAGCTCTGCTTCAAAAAGCAATTCGTACAGTCGCAAACAAGTCGACCCCCCAAACCATGCCTATAATTTCAAAACGAACTGTTTCATGGTGGAGCCAGGAGTTGACCGTCCTTAGAAATGAAAAAGTGAAAGCATGGAAGTATTTCAAAAAGTACCCTAACCAGAATAACCTAACCTCTGTAGGAACGCAAATGTAAAACTGAGAAATAAAGGGAATAAAGCAAAAGACAAACTGTCGGTATGTCGGTAGTGTTAAGTATCCCTTTAGGTATTCATCCTATGTTATTCATTTTTCATCACCATTATCTGTTGTGAAGTCGAGCAGTGCCCACACTTTCATGTACGTAAAAATGTTATTACTTTAATATTCAAACGACGCGTTTCATTTCATCACAGGAAAAACAGGAAAACAGGTAATCAACCGAGAAGAAGGCATCCTTACACCTCTTTTAAAAAAAATCAGTAAAGCAAAAACTTTGCTTAATTTCACTTCGACACTTAACTCAAATTCATCTCCAAACAATATTTGGCATAACATCCGCTGTGTAATTGGCAATTATAGTCAGTAAAGTATAAAAGCCATAGAAACACCTGCTGGACCTATATCTACTCCAACTGACATTAGTACTCATTTTGCTCACTCCTGGTCTAATTTATCAAAGGACGAAAATTTTCATTCCAATTTCGTTACAAAGAAATATATTTCTTTAGCCACTTCCTCTGCTGAGTAATCTTAAAGGCAAAACTGCAAGTAGGGAAATTTGATACCCTATGCTAAAAAAACACCTTCCGTCCCCAATAGTCTCTAGACTTATAGTATTGTAACAAAAATCGCCGATCAAGCCGAATACGTTGAAAGTTGTGACGGATGATGGAGACAAAAAAACGAGAATTTTTCTGGTTCCCGAGAGGGTGAACTTCTTTTTTTATTCAGATAAATGATTGTACAAAAAAAACTAAATTTTCCACAAACAAATCTAGTACAATTTTTGTTTGCTTGAGAACTGCACGTCTCTAGTGATCATTCTCACTGCTGCCAACAAAGAACTCTCTCTTGGACTTCTGTCAACCTCCTTATATATTTGGCTCTCGCTTTCCAGACCAATAACCCAATTTCCAATTCGCCGCTGGAATTCCCCCCGTTAAGAATCTGGAATGTTCTTGTACCTTCGAGTTGACAGCTTCGAGATGTTTCTCGGTTGTTTATGTTTCCGTGCCGGTTGTGCGCTCGCGTAACATTACCCCCTCCTTAGGACTCAAAGCTCCTGCTGTGTTCCACAAAGGTAGTAGAAGAACGCCAATCCGGAAAACTTTTTCCTCTGCCAATTTTTCTGGACTTTCCTTCGACAGGTCTTGAAGTTGTTTGGTTATAGGATGAGTTGTCGGTGGGGGTTCACATCGCTTAGCCGCGCACACACGACTGACGACTAGTTGTTGTGATAAGCATACAGCCTCTGCAAAGGTGTTTGCTCGCCTTACCATCTGTTGAGATTGGCTGGTGTCGACGGGGTTTCGAGTTAAGCCTAAACTTGCTGAAAGCTCGCTCCGTACACAAAACTCGACTGGAACAGCAATTTATTTCTGCTCAGTGAACGTCGACCTGGGCACAGTTGCCTCTGCATGAGCTGGAAATATATCCGAAGACGTCGATCCCAAAAGCTTAATTTGTGTTTTCGCTGACAGTTGCTGTGGTCGATGACTATTGCAGCAGCGCTCGCTGAAGTTGGAACAGGAGTCCATTCGTTGTCGCTCGTTTACCTCTGGTGGTTGACTTACTAATATTGTCGCTTGCAGTGACGGGTGGGTTACTGGATCAGGGAAACTATCTACCGGGCTTCGATGGCGGTGGTCTAGCTGGTCAGACTGCTTTAGGAGTAGTGCTTGGCGATCCCGAATCACTGATGGTTCCGCTTGATACTGCAATCGTAATTGCCTTTCGGCGTCCATACTCGTTCGGGGACGGCTGCTTTCCTCTTTCGTCTGATTATGTAGATTCGCTACCGCCAGTGCGGAAGCTCTGCGGGGCTCTTCCTGATCACCCGTGTTCCAGCCAATTTGCGACTGACACGGGTTTTCCACTAGCATCACTTGGGGCGACGAATTCGCAGGTACTTCTGTGGTAAGTGCAACTTGGACTAATTTCCCCTTTAGTCCATCTAGCCTTCGTTCAAAACCATTTTGGAACTCCAGCATCTCCATCATCACCCTTTCCATGAGCTGGGTTTGCTTCCGGGTGACCTCCTCAAGTATTCGTCGTACTTCGTCGACATTCATTTTTACGTGGTGGGAATTATGCTTAATTCTGTCCGCATAACCCCACACCTGACACCAATGTAACAAAAATCGCCGATCAAGCCGAATACGTTGAAAGTTGTGACGGATGATGGAGACAAAAAAACGAGAATTTTTCTGGTTCCCGAGAGGGTGAACTTCTTTTTTTATTCAGATAAATGATTGTACAAAAAAAACTAAATTTTCCACAAACAAATCTAGTACAATTTTTGTTTGCTTGAGAACTGCACGTCTCTAGTGATCATTCTCACTGCTGCCAACAAAGAACTCTCTCTTGGACTTCTGTCAACCTCCTTATATATTTGGCTCTCGCTTTCCAGACCAATAACCCAATTTCCAATTCGCCGCTGGAATTCCCCCCGTTAAGAATCTGGAATGTTCTTGTACCTTCGAGTTGACAGCTTCGAGATGTTTCTCGGTTGTTTATGTTTCCGTGCCGGTTGTGCGCTCGCGTAACAGTATTATATAACATAATTCTAAACACTGGAGTCATTCCCCAAAACTGGAAATTGGCGACTATAATTCCCCTTCCCAAACCAAAAAAGATATAAACTCTATTAACGGCTATCGACCCATATCTCTCATGCCCTGTATGTCTAAAATACTTGGTTTATTGGTTTATTGAATCTAACAAACTCATAAGCCCAAACCAGGTGGCAATTAAATCAAGCAAAGGTTGCGCAGACGCGTTACTGAACCTAGATTTTTATATTACCAATGCCTTGTCCGCCCGCAACGCAACCATGTTACCATTCTTGCACTGGATTTTGAGAAAGCCTTTGACAGGATAGGTATCTACCTTGTTTTAGATAAACTAAAAACATGCGGCGTTGATACCTTTCTTCCTAACCAACAGAAGAATCTGTGTCAAAGCAAACAACAGCTTTTCTCCTTCCTTCTCACTTTGCAATGGTATCCCGCAAGGCTTCCCGTTATCGGTAATGCTATTTATTATCGCGTTTGATGATATTAGCAAAATTATAGCTAAACATGCACCCTTAGATCATTGTGTTTACGCAGACGATATATATTCTGTGCAAATACAACGATCTGGGTAAAACTAAAAATTGTTTAATCAATGTGTTAGAAGATCAGTATGGTCAACCTATTTTGGTGCCAAATTCTCTGTCGACAAATGCAAAGCCTTGCATATTTCATAAAGCTTTTTTTAATGGCCTTTGTAATTTGTTCACTGCTTCATCAGCATTGTCACCAATAGTCATAATTGCGATGTCGTTGTCGGCGAAAGTCGCCAAGCTAGCTTCTTTCTGCTGAGGTACGAGTCGGTCTCTTAAAGGATAAAGGATTGACCCAAAACACTTTCTTGTCGAACTCCTGCATATATTTTCTTTAAATTAGAGTATTAAGTATTTTTATTGGTTTAAGTCTTTCAAAAGCAGTTTTTCACTTAGCATTGATATTACGGATACAAGCGAAATCGGTCTATACGATTTCTTTTCATTTGGCGACTTATATGGTTTCAGAATCGTAATTACTTCTGCCACCTTCCATTGCAAGAGGAACATACATTCATTTCATTCATCTCTCGGAAGAGTGTCACCTAAGCAAACCCCAGCCACTTATATAAACTGCAAAGGAAAACATCTTGCGAACTATCGAGGTTGGGAAGTGGCGAAAGAGCCCAAAAAAAGCCCCGATACGCTAAAAAATTCCATGCGCCCGAATCCGAAACCAATTAAGAACAGACCCAAAATAGCTACGAAGAAAGCAGCGATAGATAGGAAATCCGTCAATATTGACCTAAGATCAGGTAATGAAGAAAACCCCAAACGTAGTAGAGAAAAGGTGACAGAAGCAAAATCTTCGAATATTGGCGTGCAGTCTTATGCTCAAGCGGCAATGACAGAAGCAAGAAATCATCCAAACTTTAATGTAAAGACTCGTGCAAGTTGCGACATTGGAAAACGGTGATAGAGGTAGCTCACAAGATCCTGTATCCAATGTTTTCTCAATGGCAATGGAACACGGAAATGGAATGGAATGGCAATGGAAAACAAACAAACTTATTTTCGAGAGACTAGTTGCACTAGAAAACAAAATTCATAACAGGCGCACTTCAACTCGAATATGGAAGAAATGCTAAAAATTCTTACATGGAACGCCAAACGGGGTCATACGAAGACTCGACGAGTTAGAAATACTTATACGAGAAAAAGATATTGATATATGCTTGGTCTGTGAAGCTCATCTGACAAAACAAACGAATGTTAAGTTAAGGGGATATAGCGTGTATCATGCCTTCCACCCATCGGAAAGAGCTAGAGCTAGCTAGCTTTGTTTATAAAAGAATGTATCGAACACTCAGCAGAAATAAAGATTGAATTAGAAGCAATGCAAGTAAGCACGGTACGCGTTAGAAATAGACATTTTGCCTTCAACACTTCGTCTATATATTGTCCACTACGATGTAAATTCGAAGAAAGTGATTTCACAAACATCTTCGACTTCCTTAAACCAAATTTTATTATTGGTGGCGATTTCAACGCGAAACACCCATTCTGGGGTTCAAGGTACGCCGCTCAGAAAGGTAGAAAGCTTTATAATGCGGGTATGCAATACAATTGCGATTTTTACTCGACGGGTAAACCAACATATTGGCCGACTGATAGAAATAAGATACCAGATCTGATCGATTTCTTTGTTGTTAAAGGAATATCTAGCAACTGTATAAAAGTTGAAGAAAGCTTTGATCTCTCTTCTGATCATTCTCCAATCATTGTGATGATAAGCAATGCTCTGATTAAAAAAGTAGGACCGGCTAGATTAACCAACGCGAAAACTAATTGGGATGGCTTCAAAAATGATATTGAAGCAAATATTGAGCTGAGCGTATCACTTAAAACGCCATATGAACTTGAAGTTGAAGTAGATCGCTTCGCCGAAATCTTACAGGAAGCCGCGTGGAGGAATACTCCCAAACCAAAGAAAACGCCGGCCAGTTACATTCAAACTTATCGACAGGAAATAAAAGAGATGATTAAGGAGAAGAGAAAAGCGCGTAAAAAATAGCAACAAACTCGGGCTCCGCAACATAAAGCACATCTTAACCGTTTGTGCAACTCACTAAAAAGATCTATTAAAGACCTTAAGAATAATGAAATACAAACTTACCTAGAAAGTTTAACCGCAGAAATAGATTCTAATTACTCGCTTTGGAAGGCTATAAAAGGTATTAAAAAACCTCAAATTCAAGCCGCACCAATTAGGAAAAATCAAGACGAATGGGTCAGGCATGATAAGGAGAAAGCACAAGTTTTTGCCGCCCACCTGGAAGAAACTTTTAAACCGTTTGATGGACAAGCTCTTATTCAAAATATAAATACGTCATATTTAGACAACAGTGTAATAAGAAATGCAACACTTACCGAACGTAAGGAAGAAACAAAGAAACTTAAACCTAAGAAGGCTCCTGGATACGACCTAATCACGGGAGAGGTTCTTAAAGCACTACCAAGAAACGGTCTAATGAAGCTTCTGTTCATTATAAATACCGCTCTTAGACTAAAATATGTTCCCAGTCAATGGAAAGTCGCCGAAGTAATAATTGTCCCTAAGCCCGGAAAACCGTCAAATGAAAAAACGTCTTATAAACCGATTTCACTTCTTCCAATTATATCTAAATTGCTCGAGAGAATATTGATTAGGCGAATACAGCAGGTTACAGAAGAAAGGCATCTCATTCCGGATCATCAATTCTGATTCAGAACTCAGGATACCCAGGCGACCTCCTGTTTTATTTTATGCCCTCCCATGGTATACCGGGCTCTGCTGTGGGCGATGTTTCCTTTCCCGATTACTCGTGGGTCCAAAATTTCAGATCTTATAAAAAATTCACAGGGTGATGCACCCTCTACTGCATCAACTTCTGGGTCAGCAACCGTGCTTTCCCTAAATCCTGAGGAGGTCGCTGCTACTAGAGCCGACCCCCTCATCATTGTCGCTGATAAGAGACGGGATGAGGCGGACCTGTCCTCCCTTCCTGACTCGGACTCTGACACTCTCTGCGGAGAGTCCTCCAGCATGCTCTCGGACGAACACTCGGTTCGTTCCGGATGCACTGCCGTTGAAGCTGGTGTTGAGAAATTGTCCCTAATCACCAGCGGATTCGTTCGACTAACTTCGGCTGAAAGGAGGCGTTTCAATCGCGCCTTAAAAGACGGCGCTTCCAGAGAACGTGCTCTGGAGATAGCCAAATCCTCTCAGCCTGAAAAGGGTACCGAGGTGAAGCGAATGCGATCCGAGGAGTCTACCCCTTCTGCTCCGCAGAAGAAAAAAGCCAGGACCGAGACTGCCACACTCGACAAGACCTCGTACAGGGACAAAGTAGGTACTGTCAAATTGGGTGTGGTTCCCGCTGATCTGGCGCGCAGTCCCTTTAGTGCCGAGCAAATGGCCGGCGTCCAAAATAGCATCATGGACACCATTATTGAGCTGGTAGACGAGGTCGCTAAGCCACAATTTCATGGTTTGTTTCACAAATCAGGCTGGCTCCTCATTATTTGCTCAGACCCCTCCACTGCAGAGTGGATGAGGGTCAACTTTGATAAAATCAGAGGGAAATGTGGTTTGAACATGATGCTTGTGGATGAGGATTCATTTCCTAAACCACATATCATCCGTGGGTTCTTTCCACAAAGTACCGGCTTTGCCACTAGTAAGATTCTGACGCTTTTGGATGCTCAGAATACTGATCTGTTCGCTAGGAACTGGAGGGTGGTTCAAAGGACCGTAGAGCGTGATCTTGTTCATCTGGTACTTGGTGTCACGGACTGCTCGATGGATCGCCTGAAGCTGCTAAAAGGCAATGTGGCATATTGTTTTGGCAGAGTTAGGCTGATCCTGAAGAGCTCAGACAAGGTACCAGGTGAGCAGAAACCCGCACAAACTGCCGTAGGAGCAGTTACGGATGATGCCACCCGTCCTAGGGGCGCAGCATCGCTGGACACTGTGGAGCGTAGTACACCTGTGTCTACACCTTCCACCTCGAAAATCTCCAATGAGGTTGCACGTAGTACACTTGAGTCTAGTGCGGCCACATTGCAGGGTTCGGTGACTTGCGATGCTAGCGTCTCGACGGTGACACCGTCTGCTGCTCAGATGGCGGGTGCGGCACCTGTGCCTACTCTTTTAGAAAAGACAGCCTCTGCTGTGAGGGATAGGCTTGCTGGCCACTCTCGTTGGGATGGTGAAATTAAGAAAACAGGCACTAATGCGTCTGCCAGTAATAAGGAACCATCCCACGAAAAACAATAATGCACTAATGATGAATGATGACATCAAAGTGCTGCAGGGCAACTTGCATCATGCTAAAGGTGCCTCGGACATCTTTAGCCAACGGTTCATCCGGGATAAAATCACCCTTGGTTTCATTCAGGAGCCTTGGGTGGTTGGAGGCAAAATTAAGGGCCTTCATAGTAGGACATGTAAGTTGTTATATGCCCATGGGGAGTTAATGCCTAGGGCTGCTTGCTTAATCAGTTCTAAAATTAATTTTCTTCCCATCCCAGAGTTCATTAGCAGAGATTTGGTGGCCTGCATGGTCGAAATTCCGATTTTAGGAGGAGTTCGTGAGATCGTGTGCGCCTCCGCCTACTTCCCTGGAGATTCGGAGCCTGTTCCGCCCTTGGCTGTGCAGGATTTGGTGAACCTATGTCACCGTCGCAACTGGCACCTGATCATTGGATGCGATGCCAACTCCCATCATGTGGCATGGGGTAGCAGCGACATTAACAAAAGGGGTGAGTTACTTCTTGATTATACCACTAGTAGAAACTTAGGTGTATGTAATGAAGGTAACAAGCCAACTTTTATAAATTCTATTCGAGAAGAGGTACTTGATCTCACTATCTCGAGCCCTTTTATTTCCAATTCTGTTGTAAATTGGCATGTGTCAAATGAACCCTCACTATCTGATCATCAGCATATCAGATTTAACATCTCGGGTGGGGTTAAACAAAATAATCAAACGCATTACGTACCGAAACGAACTAATTGGGCACTTTTTCGCGAAAATCTCGCCGTCAAGGATGACATGCTGCTAACATCTTTAAGATCTAAATGTGATGTTGATGTGGCAGCCTGCCAACTAAATGACTTCCTAATCTCTTCCTTCAGGAGTAGCTGTGTCCCGAAAAATGACAATACAGGTAAACGGAGCGTACCGTGGTGGAATGACCAGCTAGAGATACTCCGCAAAAGGGTGAGAAAACTTTTCAACACCGCAAAACGCAATAAAAATTGGGACGAATATAGGTCCGCTTTGACTAAATTCAACATAGAGTTGAGGAAATCCAAGAGAACAGCATGGAGAAAGAACTGCGAAAATATCGAGTCCCTTCCAGTAGCAGCCCGTCTCCAAAAGGCTCTCTCAAAGGATCATTCCAATGGGGTGGGATTGCTCATCAAACCTGATGGCACCTACACCGCCAGTCGAAGGGAAACCCTGGAAACTCTGCTCGAGGTTCACTTCCCTGGCTCAACAATTCTAAGCGACCACGTACCTGTTGCTCCTGAAGGCTCCACATGTGGCACCTCCAGAAGAGTTAACAGCTTGTCTGGAAATCTGTTCAGTCAAAAAAAAATGAAATGGGCAATCGGTTCATTTAAACCCTTTAAGGCACCTGGCAGTGATGGTATTTTTCCAGCTCTCATACAGAAAGGTCTGGATTACATCTTGCCTGCCTTGGTAGCTCTTTTTAGAACAAGCTTCAACCTGGGATACATTCCACTAACTTGGCGGGAGGTAAATGTGGTGTTTATCCCTAAGCTAGGTAACAAACCCAGCGAGCTACCCAAATCCTACCGTCCAATCAGCTTGACATCGTTTTTCTTGAAAACCATGGAAAGACTGCTAGACTTACACATTAGAGGCATTCTTGAAAAGACTATACCTCTGCACTCTAGTCAATTTGCATACAGGAAAGGTCGATCTACGGAAGGCGCCCTTCACTATCTCGTCACAGAGATTAAAGCGGCCTACCGCTCCAAAGAAATCGCCCTTTGTGCATTCCTTGACATAGAAGGTGCTTTTGATAACACTGGTTATGAATCCATCACTAGTGCTATGAGACGCAGGGGAATAGACGAACCTACTACCAGATGGGTTAGGAACATGCTCGATAGCCGCATAATAACATCTTCGTCTGGAGAGGTCTCTGTGACGGTCTCCGCGGCCAAAGGCTGCCCTCAAGGCGGCGTCCTCTCGCCTCTCTTATGGTCACTCGTGGTGGATGACTTATTGAACACACTTAATAGTTCAGGTTTCACAACCATAGGCTATGCAGATGATCTAGTGATCATCATTAAAGGCAAACATGAAGACAATGTGTGTCAACTCATGCATAATGCACTCCTTGTAGTCTCGGACTGGTGTGCTGGGGAGGGCCTATCGATTAACCCCAGCAAGGCAGTCGTTGTACCGTTTACAAGAAGAAGAACGCTGAATATTGGCTCAGTGACTCTAAACGGCACAACAATCAATTTCTCCGATGAGGTCAAATATCTAGGAATCGTCCTGGATAAGAAGCTTAACTGGAATTCCCATATTAAGAATAAAATTGCCAAGGCGACTACTGCCTTGTGGGCCTGTCGCCGTATGTACGGCAAGACCTGGGGCCTGTCTCCAAAGGTCATTTTCTGGTTATATACCACGGTTGTAAGACCCATTCTGACATACGCGTCCGTAGTCTGGTGGACGAAAACCAAAGAGGTCACAACCATAAATAAACTCACAAAACTCCAAAGACTAGCTTGCCTCGGCATCACAGGTACTATGCACACTTGTCCCACAACAGCCATTGAAGCCATAATCGGACTTACTCCGTTACATATATTCATAAAAAAAGTGGCAATTCGCAGTGAAGTTAGTCTCAGAAAATCAGATGCTAATAGTACACGGGATCACGTGGATCTCATGGAGCTATTGTCCGACTTCCCCGAGCTAGACATGCTCAGCACGGTCTCCGACTTTACGCCTAAATCACTCTACTTTGGTAGAAGGTTTGAGATTGTGATCCCAAGCCGTGATATATGGAATAATGGCGGACCGTCGCTTGATCCAAAAGGTATAGTGTGGTACACCGATGGATCAAAAATGGATTCAGGAGTTGGCGCCGGTGTGTATGGACCCAACCATAAAATTTCGAAATCACTCGGAAAGAGTCCTAGTGTTTTCCAGGCCGAGCTTTACGCCATTGAAACTTGTGCTAACATTAACCTGCACTCAGGCATCAAAGGTGCCTCTATCCATATACTCACCGATAGCCAAGCGGCGCTCAAAGCACTGATCTCCCATGTGATCAGCTCAAAATCAGTTCTAAGCTGCTTCGACAGCTTACAAAATCTGTGCCGACACAATAAAGTAAAATTGTGGTGGGTACCGGGTCATGTAGGCGTTGACGGCAATGAAACTGCAGACCTACTAGCTAGGAAGGGCTCCTCTGAGTTGTTCACTGGACCTGAACCCTTCTGCGGAATACCCGATTCCGCCTTCAAACTTTCCCTAAACACCTGGGAACGCAACATGTGCATCTCCCACTGGAATAACTCCCAAGGTCTCAGGCAGGCTAAAAGAGCTGTCCAACCCTTCCAAAGACAGGCAATTGATATCCTAAAATACGGCAGAAATGACATAAGAAGGCTTGTGAGCTTCCTTACCGGTCACTGCCAACTTCTCTACCACCTCAACAAAATGAGAATTTCGGAGAATATCACCTGCCGCCTCTGCCTAGAAGAGGACGAAACCGCAGAACACATACTATGTGAGTGTGTAGCTCTGTGTAGAACTAGGAGAAGCTTTTTCCTCAAAGAGATCATATCTCCAAAAGATCTTAGGAACACCTCCGCAGCCGTAATTATAGCTTTCATAAGGAAAGTAGAAGTACTGCTGCCCTAAAAGTGGCCTATGGCACAATAGATCTCCTTGGTCGCAGTGCCTACACGCCATTTGGGCGTGGCCACACACCTGTTTAAAAAAAAAAAAAAAAAGCATTCCACAGTTGAACAAGTGCATGGAATAACACATGTAATCGAAAAATCTCTTGAAGAAAAAAGGATTTTTCAAGCGTATTCCTCGACGTCTCTCAAACCGTTGACAGGGTCTGGCATGAAGGCTTAAAGTTTAAATTATGACAAATTCTGCCAGAGCACCTATACAATATTTTGAAGAACTACCTTACGAATAGACTATTCCGCTTCAAATGTGGAGACGAATATTCAGATTTTAAGGAAATAATGGCTGGGGTGCCGCAAGGAAGCGTTCTTGGTCCAGTCTTATATCTATTATACACTCGTGATATACCGCAAGTAGAAGGTACTGAGCTAGCTACATTTGCCGACGACACTGCTATCTCGGCAGTAGGTAAAACGGTCGAAGATATTACAGAAAAACTGCAAGAAGCTTTGGATAGAAAAACTGTGACATCTACTACGGTGATTGCTACAGAGGCAACAGGCAACGCTTATTCGGATGCGAATTTGTCATACGCGGCAGACTTAGGCAAGAAGTCTTTAGCTTCCGACACGTTAGCGAGCGTATTATGACTATCCGGATCAATGCTATATTCGCTTACATAAGCCTAATATGTGTTCATGCCCCACGGAAGATGTCCGATGTGCTGGGTCTCGCTCGCCCACCACCGCGAAACCCCTGGTTTGACGAAGAATGCCGGCATAGAGGCATACAAAGCGGCGCTGCAAAGGAAGACGAGAGCTGCTCGTGAGCTCTACGAGCAAAAGAGACGGGATGAATATCGGCTTCTCCAAAAGAAGAAGAAAGAGCTTGAGAAGCGCGCGTTTGAGAATATCGAGAGCTTATACTTCAGGAATAATGTACGGAAGTTTTACTAAAAGGTAAAAAGAACGTGTCAGAGAAGCAATACCCGTGCAGAAACCTGTAGAGATGAAAATGGAAACCTCGTAGTAGAATCACAGTCGGTGTTGAGAATATGGAAAAACTACTTCCGCAGACTGTATAACGGCGACGAAGACCAACATCCCGCTGTCAGGCAGAATGAACCATTCAACATAGACGTTGATAGTCAAAATTTCCGTCCATTTGACCAAAACGAAGTGAGGATAGCAATATCCAAGCTGAAATCCAACAAGGCTGCTGGTCCTGATGGCTAACTTTTCAAGACAACTGGGGATGAATTGGTAGAGTGCATACACCAACTCATCTCTAAGATTTGGTTAGACGAGTGTATGCTTGATGAATGGAACCTCAGCATCGTTTGCCCGATCCACAAGAAAGGAGACCCCCTCAACTGCGTCAATTATAGAGGCATCAGTCTCCTCAACATCGCATACAAGATCTTTTCTGCGATATTGTGTGAACGCCTGAAACCTTTCATCAACAGCCTGATTGGACCCTATCAGTGCGGTTTCAGGCCAGGAAAGTCCACCATCGATCGAATCTTCACACTTCGGCAGATCCTGGAGAAAACCCAAGAATTCCAAATCAATACTCACCACCTCTTTATCGATTTCAAGGCCGCCTATGACAGGATCTATAGAGAAGAGCTTTATAGAGCCATCTCTAGTTTTGACACCCCTGCCAAACTTGTCCGTCTGTGCAGGCTGACGATGGAGAACGCTCGCTGCTCCATCAAGGTCGGTAATGACCTCACCGAGACCTTTAATGTCAAAAAGGTTTAAGACAAGGTGAGGCGCTGTCATCTGACTTCCTCAATATTGTACTTGAACGGATTGTGCGGAACTCACAAGCCAACACCGGAGGCACAATCTATCACAAGTCTATACAACTGCTTGCATACGCCGATATAGACATTATCGGAAGAACTGAGCGGGCTGTCACCGATAGCGATAAAAGAGGGCAAAACCAAGTATATGCTGCCAACAAGAAGGGAAAGCCAACACCGACGAATTGGAGAAAACGTCACAGTGGGCAGCTATAACTTCGAGGTAGTAAGGGACTTTGTCTACCTTGGCTCTGCTATAAATTCTACAAACAAGATCAGCGCAGAAATAAATTGAAGAAAAACCTTTGCCAATCGCTGTTTTTTTGGGCTTATAAGGGAATTCAACAGTAAAGCCCTATCTCGAACTACTAAGGAGACTCTATATAAGACCTTGATCATCCCAGTCCTGCTTTACGGTGCTGAAACATGGACTTTATTAAAAGAGGATGAAGATATCCTTGGTCGCTTCGAGAGAAAAATTCTTCGTAAGATTTTCGGTCCCGTTTGCGTTGACGGGTTTTGGAGAAGAAGATTCAATCACGAACTATAAGAGCTGTACATCGACATCGACCTGGTCAAAAAACTGCGTATTGGACGTCTGAGATGGCTAGGACATGTAGAGCGAATGGACACCAATGCTCTGGCCCGCAGAGTCTTCGAATCTAACCCCGAGGGACGACGCAGTAGAGGGAATCATCGCCGTAGGTGGCGCGCACAAGTTCAAGGGGACCTCGACCAACTTAGAGTGCGCAACTGGAGGCAATTAGCTAAACACCGAGCTAAATGGAGAGACTTGTTGGTTGAGGCCCAGGTTCACCCCGAACTGTAGCGCCACCTAAGTAAGTAAGTAAGGAGTGCACTAATTTTGAATTTTTGTAGATTCTGTATGTTTCGGTTTGTGGAAAAACTGAGGAAAGCAAATCTTTCCACATTCTTCTTCTTCTTCTTCTTCCTTTTATCAGCGGGGTTATGATCCGAAAACAAGGGATCATAACCCTCCCACTTCACCGCATTTCTACTGATCCGCCTGTGGGGTTCGCCTATTTGACTTCAGAAAATATCGGCAGGCCTGCCGATTCAGGATCACTCGGTTACTGAGGCCAATGAAATGCCGATGTCGTCGCATTTGTCTGATCCAGGCGTTTATAGGCCTGCCTTTCCTACATCGCGATGTCTTTGGAACGTGCATTGATATTGCCTTTTTAACAGGGTTCAAATGATCTCTTCTTTGAACGTGGCAATACCAGCTGAGCCGGTCGCACTCTATTCCACATTCGTTGGTTAAAAAACGTTACGCGGTTTAACAACGAAAACGTTACGTATTTCGAATTGATTTAGGACAGGCGGAATACAACTACAGACTTCGTCCGAAAGTTTATGGTGGAAGTGCTGGTCCAGGAACGTTTACCACCTAACATTCCAATGATAACAAAATACAAAGAGACCGAAATCAAAGAAAACTCCTGTACACTTCTTAATCACAGTAGCGGTTCTCAAAGAGTTACTTAGAAAAGCTTTAGATAAACTTCTCTATATTGTAAGCCCTGCGCTGAGACTAAAGTATGTTCCGAGTTAAGATATAATGCTTCTAAACCCGGGTTAACCACCAACCAAAATGTCTTATTCCTGATCACAAGGTTAGATTGAGATGCAAGCACTCCACAATTGATTAACTACACAGAACAACTGATGCAATAGAGAACAATTTTGAAAAAATAAGATTCACAACAGTGTATTATAGATCGTTTCAAATTACTATGCAATTGGAAAACTGCGCAGAGAGAGCGTGGAAATATTTGCCACGCCTTTGCTACCTGGAAAATGATATTTACAAATCGGCTGAACTTTCTCCACTTTCATTGATATTTTATCATACCGATTTTTACTTACAGTACTCAATGGGTAAGCGTGGGTTTTTGCTGTGCGTTATCTATTTGACAAAATTTAATTACATCCTGCAATAAATGTATGGATAATAAAATTAACCCTTTTTTAAGTTTTATCCAATTATTGCAGGAAGAATTTAAGCTGAAATATCTCTTTTTTTATGTATGGTATGTATGTGGGTTAGGTAAAAATAATATTTTCTAACTATTTTTTGCGTATATAAAAACGCAAATATGTACATAATAAGTGTTATTGCATTAAAAAAAACCACATCTAATAAATAAATATACATATATAATTAAAAAAACACATGCTTTAATTTTTTCAAATTTTCCATACCCATATTTTCAAGCCAAATTCATATTAGCAAAACATTCTTTCTTCTCCTTAACACAATAACTGAGAACTAACCATTCTTCCATCAAATGGTCATTACCCACTTCACTAAAAAAATAATGAATGCATACTCCGCACATTCTCTTTACACTCATTTTTAACACTTCTCACATTTGGCAATGTCGGCTTCTTATATTCTCTATACATTTAACACCTTATCGACCAATCGTATTCAAGAAATTGATCAGTCTGCGTTGAGAATTCACGCAGTAAGCATGAAAGTCAAGGTATATGCGATTTTTCTGTTTTGTGTGGAATGACTGGAAAAGAGAAAACATGCGCGAACTTACTGCATACTCATTTGAAACGATCTATATTTATTCTCTCAACTTGCATTTGCTTTTCCTGCTTTGCTTTGCGTTTGCTTTGCAAAGCTTGCATTAATGAATGGGCCCTATGTAAGTGCGAACGTTATTCGATCGACTTCAAATACGATCGATATTTTGGTGACGCAAGGGTTGTTGGCAGTGGAATTTCAATTGAAAATGTAAAAAAAAAATGAAAAACAGCGAAAACGCCAGGTTTTCTTTGACACATTCGAGAGTTTTCAAAAGAACTGGGTCGACCCTAGGGAAAAGAACAATTCCGGCAATGTTCTGGTGATGAAGTTTGACTGCAAATCAAATGATCACCGACCAATCTGTGTGCTTTTCGCTGCAGATGTGGGTTACTTACTTACTTACTTACTTAGGTGGCGCTACAGTCCGGGGTGGACCTGGGCCTCAACCAACAAACCTCTCCAGCCAGCACGGTTACGAGCCAGCTGCCTCCAGTTGCGCGCGCCAAGTTGGTTGAGGTTCCCCTTCACTTGTTTGCGCCATCTACCACGAGATCGTCCTCTACTGCGTCGTCCATCCGGGGTGGATTCGAAGACTTTCTTGGGGGGAAAGTTGGGCTCCATCCGCTTTACATGACCCAGCCATCTTAATCGCTGTATGTGAACTCTTCTGGCTAAGTCGATGTCCTTGATCAGGCCGTATAGTTCGGTATTGTACCTTCTCCTCCACTCACCGTCTATGCAGACGGGACCAAAGATCGCTCGAAGAACTTTTCTCTCAAAATAACCAGGGGCATCCTCATCCGGTTTTGTCAAAGCCCATGCCTCTGCGCCATACAGCAGGACTGGGATGATTAATGTCTTATAAAGAGTTACCTTGGTAGCTCGAGATAGGGCTTTTGCTACTCAATTGCCGTTTTAGCCCATAGAACAACGATTGGCAAGAGTAATTCTCCGTGTGGTATCCCCACTGATGTCATTTGCGGAGCTGACCGTAGAGCTTAGATAGACAAAATCCTTTACTACCTCAAAATTGTATCTGTCTATTGTGGCGGTGTGTTCAAGACGCCGATGTTGGGTGTCCTTTTTTGTAGACAGCATATATTTTGCTCTGCTTTCATTGACCGCTAGACCCATCTTTGCTGCCTCGATCTCAATACTCGCAAAAGCCCCATTGATGGCCCGCTCAGTTCTTCCGATTATGTCAATGTCATCGGGATAAGCGAGTAGTTGTACAGACTTGCAAAAGATTGTACCTCCGGTGTTGGCTTGTGTGTTTCGTAGAATTCTCTCAAGTACTATATTAAAGAGATCGCATGATAGCGCATCACCTTGTCTAAGACCTTTCCTGACATCGAACGGTTCGGTGATGTTCTTACCGACTTTAATGGAGCAGCGAGAGTTCTCCACCTTCATTCTGCACAAACGCACGAGCCTGGCAGGGATGCCAAGACTAGACATGGCTTGTTGTCTGTAGCAATCGCCGTAGTAGATGTCGCAGTTTTTCATCCTCCTTTTGCCCAGCCCATCCCATCGCACTTCTTGGATGGCGGTAATGTCTGCTTTGAGACACTCTAGGGCCTCCGCAAGTTGTTCGGCTGCACGTGGTTTGTAGAGGGACCTAACATTCCACGTGCAGACACGAAGATCGTTATCCTTTTTACGTCTGCTTGGGTCGTCAGCAGTAGAATCATCCGTATTCGAGGCTGTTGGTTGCTTCGTAACCGAAGTTTTTTTTACGTGGTAGGGAAGTTAACCCGAGGGCACAACCCCCAACCTGGAGGACCAGATCCTTTTTTTGCAACCCCTAGGACGAGGGGCCGGGATACACCGATGCCAGTAACCCACTTCGGGAATATGAGCGCTGCCGTTGGCCCATTAAGGGTTCATCCGCCACCATCTGTGTTTCAATACCCTGACGTAGTATTGAAAATCCTTAAAGACCTCAGCTCCAAATATGTGGAAGTAGCTCCGTTAAGGTATTCGCTGGTCTGTAGACGTCACCGTTGATTCCATCGAGAAAATTCTTTCGCCGCACGTACTCCTTCTGAGGAGCTCTTGCTAGACTTCTGAGACGCATATTTTAGCCAATCAGGTTAACAAGAGATGCCTCGTCCGGTTAAACATATGCGCCCAGGTCTGAGTGTTCAGCTACACATACATCGTCAGACTCAGCATACGCTCATCGTTAGTTCACTATCAGATAGCTATCCAGCGGGCACCACGGCGGGGTGATGATGCGATTTTGCCACGCCTGCAGATGTGGATGCTCCCGTCTAAATGTGAGAGTTACATTAAAGTTTCGGGCGAATATATGCTTTATAGATTGAATCTATAGAAGTCGTAGAAGTGTGAAAAATCTACGCATTTAGAACTAGCTTTAGAAGCATCTGTAATCTGCTGATTCCAGTCAAGCTAGGCATTGAAAATCGGTAGGATCACACAATGTCAACTCCAGGCAGGAGACATTACGGTTCGAGCGAAGTAAAATTGCTCGCAATAATCTTGTCACCTATAAGCTTTATCGCGCAATATGGTTTTTGGTGCACCTGACCAGATGTAAGCATTATACTCTAACTCAGGGCCCTTATAAGTTCAAACCAGATCAGACGGGGACATATTTTTTACAATGCCAATGTCAACCAATGTCGAAGTTAACCTCTATAGATATTTGCTGTCACTGCTAATTCACAGCTTATGACCATTGCCATGGAGCATTGTTTAGGTTAAGGTGGTGTAGTGTAATTTGTACTTTGCTAATTAATTACTTTGAATCTAAAATCTAAATTAATCTAAGTCTACATTTTCATTTGATAGCTTTATTCTAATTTCTCATTATTATTTTTTGTAAAAACTATTTCATTCTTCATTTGATCGTCGAGGCGAAAGCATTTAATAAATAAATAAAATATACGCTGTGGTCTTTTATTTCAGGTGTGGGGTAACCATATTATATTCTGATTAAAAAAAAAAAAAATTCCAAATTTATTGAGATTTTCAACTATGGCCAATATTCAGCGTTGGACGAAAGGTTAGTTCATTGAAGCATTGACGAATGCTGGTGTTGATTTTCCGAGGAGCGCAACTATGACACAATTACGAATTTTATATGAAGAAAACATTGATGCAAATGAAGGTCATCGCCATCGAGATGAGGAGCAAGTTGGTGATGGTGACGGAAATGCTAGACGACTGTCACACAACGAACACATTGGTTCTGGTGATGGAGATGGTGGACGACTTCCGGCGGATGACGAATTGGATTCAGCATTGGAGCTGCTTGGAAAAAGAAAACAATTCCTTACGCTTCAAGCGGAGTTGGATGAATTGAAAGCACAGCAATCACCTCCTGTGCCAGCGTTGGTACCTGTATATCATCGCTATGACAATTTTAGGTCAATTGAGAACGCGGTGCCAACGTTTAGCGGAGATAATTCATACACTATCCGTAAATGGATTGACGATTTTGAAAATGTAGTCACATCGCTAGATATGGATGCACAATACCAGCTGCTGTGTGCTTGTCGCCAAAATATTTCTTCGTACGATTACAGTGCAATCGTGGGCTGAACTTCGGGTTGAATTTCTGCGGGAATATGATCGGTATATACCAATGAAAGAAGTACATCGTCAACTTGAACATCGCACGTGGAAAAAAGACGAATCTATATTGCACTATATTGTCTGCGTTCAGGAAATCGCAACGCACGCCAACCATACCCGAAAGGGACCTGATTGAAATCATCGATGGAGGTTGGCGTGATAGTCAAGCAAATGTATCTGCATTCTATCAAGCAACTACTATTCACGAGTTAAAAGGAATGCTAATGTGCTACGAACGAAGTCAACGTGACAGACTGGCTCGTACTAGATTAGTCAACACTAGTAAGACGACATTCGAACCATCGGCCTCACGAAGAATCAGTGGCACACCCTTGCAGCCACCTTGCTGCTACAATTGTTTGCAACGGGGTCACATCTCCAGAAATTACCCAGAGAAACCACGTGAAAAGCGCGCTTGCTTTGAATGTGGATCAAAGGACCACATGGTCAATGGGTGCCCAAAGAGGAACAAGAAGCAAAAAGTCGCTTCCGCAGCCAGATGATAGTGATCGAGACGATGATGATCAAGATGAATGGATTGGCAAAATTAGTGCCATACCGTTGGTAAGTGTTTCTTTTGTACTAAATGAATCTGGTCGTAGTGAATCCAAATTAATTGGGACTATTTTTCTATTTTTGACACCGGTAGTCCGGTTAGTTTTATGGGAGCTTCTTTGTTACCACCAGGTATCGATCGTCCGACTTTACACGACTCAAAATATCATGGTCTTGCGCAGTTAACAATACTAACATATGGCAAATTTATGTGTTCAATCGAGTTTCGTAAAATCAAGCGGTCGCTTATGGTTTTCATTGTTCCAAATGACTCGCTTCCTGTTCCATTGTTGCTGGGACGCGATTTTTTGCGACTGTTTTCTATTTCGTTAATGGGCTTTTTGCCAATTGTCAATACTCACCCAAATAAAATTGATTCTTATGACAAATCGTGTGATGGTTCTACTACTTTGTGTACTGTTGTAAGTAGACCAAGAGCAATAAGCCACCCTATTGATCAGGTCCAGAGACCTATTGAAAGTGGCGTTGCCAGTGAGTATGAGTCTTCTGATTATAATGATTACGGAAATGTGTGTCGTTTGCCATTGTCGAAAGAATCCGCTGATTCTTGTAATGGTGCTAAAGAGTATGAATTGAATTGTACTGAGTCTTCCAATTGTTATGATTACGCAAACGTGTGTCGTTTGTCAGCGTTAAATGAATCTAGCGATTTTCCGAGCTTCCGAATAGTTTGCTTCCAGTCTGCACTATCAGTACAAGTGATAATAATATTGAACTTGATATTGACAAGTCATTGCATATTCTTTTACAGAGCAAATTACGTGAAACAATCGTTCGTGGTTATAGCTGTGATGTAGCCAAAGTGAAGCCATTGGAGTACGAAATGAAAATGCAACTTACTTCTGATACACCTATCCATTGTGGACCTCGGCGCTTATATTTTCAAGAGAAAAAGTATGTCGAAGCTTTGATTCGTGATTTGGTAAAAGAAGGAGTCATTCGGCCCAGTGATGCGCCGTATGCTTCACCTATCGTTCTAGTGAGAAAGAAAAACGGCGAACGACGTAAGTGCGTGGACTACCGCGCTATAAACAAAATTACCTTACGTGATAATTTTCCACTGCCACTAATAGACGATTGTCTAGAGTAACTCGAAGGTAAAGAGTACTTCACATTGCTCAATTTAAAAAGCGGTTTCCATTAAGCCCGAATGTCATCAGATTCAGTCCGATACACCTCGTTCGTCACACCAATGGGCCAATACGAATATCTGCGAATGCCATTTGGGCTTAAAAACGCACCTTCAGTATTCCAGTGGTTTATTACCATGGTCTTTGGTGCATTTATTCGGGATGGAGAAATCGTTGTTTATATTGATGATATTATAATTGCCTCGAAGAATATCGACGAACACATGGATATTGTTGAGAGAGTGCTAGCTTGTATTGCTCAGCATGGGCTTGAGCTCAGATTGTCTAAGTGTCACTTCGGCTACTCAACAATTGATTACTTGGGCTATGAGATCAGGGCCGATGGAATCAGACCTAGTAAATCTCATATAAAAGCAGTATCGAATTATCCAATACCAACTAATGTTATGCAAGTACAGGCATGTATCGGTCTCTTTTCTTATTTCCGACGATTTGTTCCGGATTTCTCACGGATTGCTCGCCCTCTTAATAATTTAATTAAGCGAAATGTAGCTTGCAACTTTGATGACGAATGTAGGGCTGCGTTTAATAAATTCAAAGATCTTTTGATGGATTCTCCAGTGCTCGTCATATACAACACAACTTATGAAACTGACTTGCTTTGCAATGCAAGTTCTTTGGGCTTTGGTGCTGTCCTATTGCAGAGACAGGCAGACAACAAATTCCATCCAATTGCATATTTTTCAAAGAGCACAACACCGGCTGAATCGCGATACCATAGTTTTGAATTAGAAACATTGGCAATTATACATGCATTGCAGCGTTTTCGTGTGTATTTAGAGGGCATACCTTTTCGCATCGTTACTGATTGTAACTCATTGACACTCACTCTCAATAAGAAAACGGTAAATGCCCGAATTGCCAGGTGGGCCCTCGAGTTAGAAAATTATAATTATACTATTCAGCATCGCATTGGCAGTCGAATGGGTCATGTAGACGCTCTTAGCCGTTGCCATGTGGTAGCCGCCATATGCGGAGAAGATTTTGATTTCCAGTTACAGACTGCCCAGAGTAGACAAAACCATTGTTGCTCTTCGAGAAAAATTGGAATTCGAAAACATGAAAGATTACGAGTTGCATAATGGTTTGGTCTACTATAAGGGACGATCGAAACGATTGCGACTGCATGTGCCTGCTGAAATGGAAATCAATTTGATACGTCATGAACATGAGAAAATTGGTCACATGGGTATGGGAAAGACTTACGATCGCCTGAATACACATTATTGGTTCCGGAATATGCGTAGCAAGGTAAAAAATTACATTAGAAGTTGCATTAAGTGCCAGCACGATCTAACGAGCAGAATCTATAACATATACCGAAGAAACTGCTCCCATTTGACACTATACATGATGATCACTATGGCCCTTTGCCGTCGGTTGCTTCAATGCGAAAATACATTCTAGAAGTAGTTGACGCGTTCACGAAATATGGGAAATTATATCCAGTAATTTCAACAAGTACGAAAGAGGTATGCGCTTCATTGTCGAAATATTTTGAATACTATAGCCGGCCACGTCGAATTATCAGTAACCGTGGCTCTTTACTTTTGACAAATAACATTATACACGTAAAGGCGGCTGTGGCTTCACCGCAGGCCAATGGTCAAGTGGAGAGAGTCAATCGTACATTAACTAGCATGCTAAGTAAAACAAGTGAACCAATACAGCATAGTGATTGGGTGAAAATGTTGTCTCGAGTCGAGTGTGCTCTTAATAACTCTGTGCATCGAACCACCGAGACGACTCCTAGCAAACTCTTATTTGGTGTTGAGCAACGAGGTGTCGTCATCGATGAATTGATTGAGCACCTCGACTCAAAAGAACTGCATGTCATGGAATGAAATTTAGAACAGATACGCCATCAGGCAGCCAAAAGAATACAGGTAACACAGGAGACAAGTTTGAAGCGTTTTGAGGAGGTTCATCGACCACCTCGTACGTACATATGTACTCGGTGAACACGTTGTGCTCAGGAACATTGACACTAAAGCTAATAGCAAAATATAAAGGTCCGTACATGATCAGTCAAATATTGCCGAACGATCGATACGTGGTAACAGATATCGAAGGCTGCCCGTACACTCAGACCCCGTACAATGGTATTGTCGAAGCACGTAATATGAGACAGTGGATACAGTCAGACTTGGCTGAACCTACGACTAGTACAATAATTTGGTTCAATAGAGGCACTTACGTGGAGGCCTGGCTCTCCGAGCCTCCGCTCATTTGTTTAAAGTAAAATTATTAATTGTAGTTCTATAGTATTTTATATGAAAATCTATCATGACCGATCGAGGTCGATCGAAAGGTAAGGTTGGACGAGCTGTAGTGCAATTTGTACTTTGCTAATTAATTACTTTGAATCTAAAATCTAAATTAATCTAAGTCTACATTGTCATTTGATAGCTATATTCTAATTTGCATTATTATATTTTGTAAAAAACTATTTCATTCTTCATTTGGTCGTCGAGGCGAAAGCATTTAATATACAAATAAAATATACGCTGTGTTATTTTAGTGGAAACATCGATAAAAATGAAGTTTTGTTTAAAATTTAAAATCATAAATACTTAATATATAGTCTTCACTTCACTTTATCTAGGGTCCCTGAAAACTATAACACACCTCTAATAATAAAACCCATCTTCATATATTTAATATTATTTATAATAGTTTATTATTTTGTTCATCAAACACCGAAACAATATGCATATTTTAACAAAAATAAAGAAGGAAAAAAAGGAATATTTATAAATATTAACATAAGTTCGTTTGTAAATACAATATAATGCTCTTAAGAATATTATACAAAAACATAATAATAATATTAAACAAAAATATTTTATATAGAGTTGTGGTCGATTTATACAATTGTGAATTTTGCATTTATGAAAGCAAGAATTAAAGAAAAATTAATAAATTTGATACACAAAAATACAATAAAATAAAAAAAAATTTGGCACGCGAATAGTTTTTTTTTTTTTGAGACAAAGAAGACTTTTTTACTGCCTCTCTCTCTCTTTCTTTCTATTCCTTGCCACTTTGATAGCTTGAAACAATTTTCGCCGCATCGTTCATCATTTTCGCATTTGATCGCACCAAAAACATTAAATGACATTCGTCGTATATGGTTAGTTCAACTCGGGTTCTCACTAGTCCGTGTAGTACAGTGGCTCTCTCTAAGTCTAACCAACGCTGAAGGGCTAACTCACGTTCTTTTGTTGATCCAGAGAGAACCACATCCGATGGTCCCCAGAGTACAAACTCAAGTACTGCCTTAGCCTTCGATAATGACTCAGAACGTTCTTGCAGCAGAATATCGGCCAAAATCGATGTCATCTTAGTGGAGGGTAACATTTCGCTGAGAGCAATGTGAGCACAGCGACATAGTGTACCCATGGGTTCGTCTTCATCGTTGTTATTATTCCTGAAAGTAAATGAGAAAGCATTGAGTACGTACACTTTGAGTGATATACATATGTATCTTGTTACGCACCCTTGTAGGACACAAAGTCTCGCTTGTGCATCCTTGTTTTCCACGTCTTTTGCCAGCACAACGTTAGACAAACTAAGTGGCATCTCTTCAATGGCTTTCGCTTGGAGATTTTTTAATCCGTTGACCAATTGCAGCATTATAAACGCTACTTCACGTGACATAACATCATCGAATGATGGCATACCAGGAATAACCTGAGACTCATCTGATTTTTCTATTGCTGTGGTTGCCTTTGAGTCTTCATTTAGTGAGCTAAGATTCTGTACGGAACAGACATTTCTTAGGTTCATTCCATTGTCTTTTAAGCCCGACAGGTTTGGAATCGATCCACGGAAGTTATACATTGACTTGTCTAACATTTGTGACTTATTCTTGAGGATAGTGCCAATCGATTGCAGGGTTTCAAGCTGTAGGCGTGGTAACACTGAAATTGTTGCTTGTAACATACGCACTTCAGTAGTAGGCATTAGGGGAAGATGATAGCTCGGCACAAGATCGCAGAATTCTGTAATTGGATTTAAAACCCCACTGACACCCCCGGTTAGCTGGCATAGTTCTCCACCGACTCCGGAAAGTTGATTGCAATCGGCTGAGAGTGCCAGCGTAACAGGTGCTGTAGTCCAAACGGCTGCATGGAACGCCTTTTTACCGACGACAAACGCTTGGGCACCTTCAATAACAGTGAAGTCTTCGAAGCGTAGATTGATGGCGTTGGCAAGAGGACGAAGCGCTGGTGGTATAACAGGCGTTTGTTGGAGCTTTAAAAATAAACATTGAAATTATTAGAGAATTAAGAAAAGAAAAAGAAAACTGAAATCCAGTTTTCAATGAATTGGAAATACAAAGTGTTCTTTTTTTTAAATCCGAAAAAAATAAAAAAAAATACGTATAAAGAAACTGACTTTGCCTGCATTTCGTCCATACCGGCCGGTTTTTTAGGGCATTTTTTCACGTATGTATAAGTTCCTGATAGCCCGAAGTGTACAAAATTATAAATCTGATACTGAATACGCCCACCAATTTGTGAAGAATATAGTTATTTGTAAAATTGTTTAGTAAAAAGCATACAAATTAGATCCATTCGCGTACACAATCTAAAGCGCTTTAAGGTGCTTTAACGTGCTCTAAAGTGCTTGAAGTGTATTCGCGTACTGAACGATAAAGAGAAAAATTGATAAGTAACGAGTAGCGAGTATTTCTCCTCTGTCCTTGAATGTACTCGAAGAATTTCTGCCGGCACGAATGTAAAAGGTTTGTTCCTTTACTTTTTGAGCGAAAATTCTTAAAAGAGAAATTATCAACAAGAGTAAAACTCTCTCTCAAAGACAGAAGCTACAAAAAAGGAAAGGAACGCATCAGATAAAAAAAAACTTGCCCTTTTGCAGCAAATTAAATCCAAATGAAAAATAACACAAAACAAAAGAACAATGAAACATTCAAACACAGTAACAGCTGATTTTGACAGATGGTGCACTCCTTACCGTCAGAAATTTGTTGAGTAAGAATTCGTAAGATTTTTCACTGAGGAGAAATTTCTACTCTCTCGTTGCCTCTCTCTTTTCCGAACTTTTTGAGTAAAGGAAGGCTATTGGGGAAGAAGTAAAGGAACAGACCTAAAAACTGCCAAGTGGAATCAGCTGATTGTCAAATGAGTCAAAGAGTTTTTGATTCCATTTCAAAAAGTCAATAGACATTAAAAATAATGTCTGTTTGCGTACTTTCTGCACCAAAATTCGCAGTTTGTCAAATTTCAACGAGTGGGGGTAAAATTCTAACAGAGAGAGTTAAAATTACGAAAAAGTAAACGAACGCGTTGAACCACAAAAGTTGCCCACTTTTTAAACATCATACCTCAACCCCAATTATACGTGAAAGTAAGAAAGAGAAAGAACAAGAGAACACAATATGGTATATACAGTGATTTGACAGATTCGACGGATTTCACAAATCTGCCCAAAGAAATTTCTTGGGTTAAAATTCGTAGCATGGGAAAATTTCTTACTCTCTCAAGAAAGCTCTCTTTTATGAAAAACTACGAAAATTCTCCGTACTCGAACAGGTTTTTGGAAAAATTTGTAACTTTTCCTAAAAATTCGTTTTGGGATGGTACGTGAACGGACCTACCATATAAATGCAAAGTATCTTGAAGAAAATGCTGTGATGTGCGAATGTTCTCCCAAAACATTTTTTTTTAACTTAATATGAATCTGTTGGTTTTCACAAGAGTTTAACTTATTCATAATTATTTTTTTCAATGACAGTTGGCTCGACATGGCTCGAAATGGCTCGCTTTTCATTCGCGTACTTTTGTTTAGATTTTCCGTCCTCTGAGAGTTTTTACTCTCATCTTGTCATATTTGACAATTGATTAGTTTTTGGTTCGGAAAGTACGCAAACGGACCTACTTAGTACAAAATATGTCCATAAGTATTGATCTATTCTATGATATAATTCGTCCATGTGTTATATAGGGTCAGAGTACTTTTTGGAAACTTTTTATTAAAAACAGGTTTTAATGAAATCTCTGAGAAATCGAAGAAAATACACCCGAGTGGGACCGCGTCCACCAGATTTTAATGAAATGTCTAAAAAGTCAAAGAAAAAAGGTACATTCTAGTAGTTTGAGCTTATTTTAAAGCAAAATAAGAGAAACAAATATTTCTCTTCTATTGGACAGCATGAAGGCAAACAGTTGGTTCTTTTGACTTTCCACGCAGCAAGGATCTCTTTGCTATTTTTCACCGCCACCTTTGTACGGTTTCTATGCTGCTTTGTACTGAGTTACTACGAATCAATTCTGCTATTGCTATTGGAATTGTCGGGCTTGTGTTCAACAAGATGGCAATGGATTCGTCCGGCGTATAATGTCATAACATGTGACATTTTAGACCTCCGGAGGAATAATAGATATTTTGACATTCGCCGCGGTCGGCCGAGGTTTTTTCATTTTGTGATAAGATGTGTAAAAAAAACTGGGTTTCCCATTCTCAGAAAACATATTGGAACTGACATTCGGACATTTTGACAATATGAATTTTTTTCTCATTCTGAAATTCATTTCCACATATGTACGGGAGTTCAGTTCTATGTTCTAGAATGATTTTGTGTGCTTACATAATTTATTTGTAATAAATTAATGTGAATTTATTGATGTTAGACATACTTATCGATACTTTGGCTGCGTCTGGTAAAGACTTGGCGAAAAGAAAAACTTCTTGGATTTATATATCCGTATTCAGGGAGTTCAGTTCTATGTTTTACATCTGGCAAATCCTTTGCGACAAGAGAAAAGTTGATAAGTAACGAGTAGCGAGTATTTCTCCTCTGTCCTTGAATGTCCTCGAAGAATTTCTGCCGGCACGAATGTAAAAGGTCTGTTCCTTTACTTTTTGAGCGAAAAATCTAAAAGTAAAACTTTCTCTCAGAGACAGAAGCTACAAAAAACGAAAGGAACGCGTCAGATAAAAAAACATCATATTTATGTTCGGGGTGCCATACTGCCATGTTCTATGTTTTATGAGAAATGTATACGGTTACGTGGATTATTAAAAAGTGGGAAGTTTTACACACTTCCATTGCATCTGACAAGGCTTTGGCTGCATCCAAAACCTCTTGGACACATGTATCTGTACTCAATGGATTCTGCTGTTTTATTTAGCAATAGAATCAAGTGGTTATACTAATTAGTAATTATAATTAGTAAATAATTATTCAAGTCTTGAAATATAGCTTCTGTTTGATATACTGTTACTTCCTTTAGCTGCCACGATATACTGCCAGATGATTGAATTTGAGATCTTCTTTATCACGGCTACATGTAAATGGGCATACCTTTCGGTTATCTGTTCCCAAGTTCATAAAAAAAATGCTTCAGAACAATTTCAGAACAAAACCCTAGCGACGCGAGCTCTGAAAAAACAGACCGTATATTTACTTGGACATTAGTTTATACCGTGTGGAGTATTGGAGCTGTAATTTTTTTTTAGAGCTCTTGTCTAGGTTCGTAGCTAACGGGTGGCTATGTTGAAGTACAATGGACAAAATGGTCTACGTGCTTGTTGTCTTCGAATGATCCCCCGGCTAATACAATACAATACAGTGCATCCATACCTGATCTAAGACTTGTGCTAGTGCCTCGTGATTTGCTACAACAACAGCAGTATAATTATCTTCAATGGATTTGTGTACAACACTTCTACCTTTGCGCATACGAAGACGATTTGTGGCTTTGGTACGGTTCTTCATGGCCTAAAAAAAAGAGAGAGAAAAAAAAATGTAACAATTAAAATTTCCAAAATCTGAAATAAAATCTCACCGATGGTACACCCCAAACGCTATCGTTTATATCCGTTGCAACATCACCGCCAGCCTCACTGCCATAATAGCTATAAGGAGAATAAATATCGAATTCACCCATTTCACTGCCGCAATATGACGCCGATATAACTCTTGGAATGTTAGCTGAAAGTTATAATCACAAAATGTTCATTAAACTGAAAGAAGACTTAAAAGCTTCTACATACCTAGACTACTATTAAGGCCATATCGTGGAGACCCGTATTCACTGCGTGTGTAACTAGCACCAGATACAGAAGCATTATCCGAAAACTGTTGTGGACGTCGTGGTACAGCACGAGCAGTCACCACTCCTGTGTCCACCGATCTAGTTGGAGGTGGCGGTGGTGGTGAAGATGCTATTCCATTTCCGGTTCCAGACTTAACGAATTCATACATATTCTCGTAATCACGTTTATCCTTCAAATAACTATCAATGGTGCTGTTGATCTTTCGAACTGAATCCTTTAAACTGCTCGGGCGCGTTGCATCTGACGGTATAGCAGCATTTGTTACTTGTTCGGTTTTCTTGAGTCGTTCAAATGAACTAGTTCGACTGTTACTAACGGTGCTTCCATTGTCAGCCTCTTTGGGATATCCTTGGACGGTAGATGCTTTTGTTTCGGCACTTGGTGATGTTGTTAGCGTTTGAGTATTTTTTATTAAATTTTGAGAAATATCCGCCGTGACAATGTCACCGTTTGATGAACAAATGGAGATGTTATCGGCATTTTCGTTATTTCCCTGACGTTTACGTGCTAGCTCTAGCTGAGCTTCACGTTCACGCATACTAGCTGTACGCTCGGGCTTACGGGGCGCTATTGATGAGCGGATTTCACCTGCGAATTATAATGCAAAAAAGTATTAATGAAATGATTACAGTCTATGTATGAAAGTACATTAAAATGATGAAGAGATGACCTAATATAAATATTTCTTTAAAGATTCATCATCTGTCACCTGTCATTGGTATTCATAAGACAGTAGTGTCATCGCTTTCAAGAGAATTTATTTCACATTCACATCTCAATAAATGTTGACTATAGCAATTTATATTGCAATTATAGGTTTTCCAGTGAGCGATCTTTAAGATATCTCGTACGTTCCATGGAAATATTTTGACTTATTTTTTTAAGTATGAGTCACTACAGCCAGTGCTGTCCTCCATTCAAATTATGCTTTGACATCGAACACCTACAAACGCTGCACTGAATGGTAATTTAAAATCAACTACGAGTACTCCTCCTGCATATCATACGACGCGGAAATCTTTGTGTGTTCAACTGGGACACTGTAGTGTGACCCAGTTTTTACTACTTCTTGAAAAGTGTTCTGATGGAATATTAATGTTGTTTTTAAGAGGCGAGATAGTGATCAAACAGAATCTAAGAAGTAAATAAGGTAACTGTGGAATTCTACGGAGATGATGGAAGTAACCCGTTTAATTTTATTTCCCAGGCATGAGTTACATACTCGTAAGTACGAGTATATAATGTGTATTATATCACAAATTAGTATGTACATCCTCAATAGAAATTTTAATGAAACAAGGAAATACATGTTGTGTATAAAATTCCCTTCCTAACCCCACCGTGTGCCGGTTTATAATATTCACTCTAGCTCTCTTTTGTTCTATTCCTTAGAGAAAAGAGTAAAAACACCTACACAACTTTATAAAACAAACGCAGCAAAATATTTCCTCAATGTACAATCGCAAATAATAATTCGGAACTACTTATGAGAATCCGATGACAAGCGTTGGAGATTTCCTTTCTTTTCTTGAAGCTGATAAAATATGTACGGGAGAGGTAGACTTTAAAACAAATCCCTGCACGATTCCAAAACCAGAAAATATCCTGAAATCTACTGAATCCAAGAAGTTGCGAGGCAAAGCGTCAACATTAAGGACCAGCCTCCCTCAATGAAAACCACAAGAATTCAATACCATGACGGATTTTTGTTCTTATTCATATTTTTATATATTATAAACATCACAACATATTTTTTAGACTTTTATTTTATTTTTATTCTTCCAACAATAACTACCTCACTCCTTCAGAGAGATCCTGCCACCGTCTGAAGACGAAAGAAGTGCAGCATAATACAAAGAAACTACCGTAACCACGTTACTCTTTATATCACAAGCTAAGGAAGCTGCAAGCAACAGTGAGAGAGTACCGCTTGCAGAATAACCAAAGAGCACAAAATATCTTTTTAGGTCGCAGTACTCTGGGGGTCATTCTCTGCCTTTCCTCCCCCTTTAAGCAAAAAAAAAAAAAAAAACCAAAGAGCTGATTGGTTTAAGCACTAAGGATGAAGATCAGGCTCAATAGATGGAAGGTGCTAAACAAATTGAAGAATAAGGACATGATTTCTGAATCGAATGAATAATCCAAAGTAATAGATTCCAGACCTGAGTGTGGTGTGAAGGACTTCCGTCCCTACACCAGCCGACTAACCCAACCTTCCAGAACTCAAGAAACTAGAAGGTGTCCTTCCTACTTTGGTGCGAATATAATCACATTCGTATGATACCGATACTTATCTCTGAGGCATGAGAATTTTTCCGAGTACGACTGGTTCTGCTCTAGATGCTTTGCTGAACTTACCTTCTCTTGATACTTATATCATGGGCTGCACTACCAAAGCCATCCATCGTCTTAGGTGAGGTGGTTTTTGGTATACTCCACACTGGAATTTTGATGAACTTGCGCGACACTTACGACTCCGGTCTCATGGATATGTCGTCTGATGCAATGACACCAGAACTTCAGCTGATACGCAAATACAGACTCCACTTTCCTTGCGTTCAGGACTGGCTTCAGTCGGAGCCTGAGCCAGGAATGGAATGCAGTCTTATTTTCACGGACGGCTCCAAAACCAGTCAAGGGTCTGGAACTGATGTCTTCGTGGAAGACGACAACATTAGACTTTTCTCGTTAGGCAAATATGCATCTGTTTTTCAAGCGGACACTTATGTAATCCTAATGGCCATGAACTATGTCGTGAAGACCAGGTGGAAGGGGCGTAATATTTGTGTCTGTACTGACAGTCAGGCTGCGCTTACGACCTTGCTTACCCCTTTAACCATTTCCAAAATAGTGCGTAAAACCAAAAACTCTTTGAAAGCTGAATTATCTGTGTCTTATCTATCTATTAGATCTCCGATGAGGTTGCTAGACAAGGCTCAGAGGAGGCTTTCTCAGGTCTCGAACCTACGTTGGTTGTTTCTGCGTCCTCGGTTAGGGTTTCCATTGACTATTGGGTCTCTCACGAATACAATTGTGTGTTGTATGACTCTCCAGGATGTATGTTGACTAAACGAATGCCCCTGGACGTCTGTAAGAAATCAGCGGCATTCTTGCTGTCTCTCAGCGCTGTAGGCAGCTTATTGGCGTCTTGACAGGCCACTTTGCTTTTGCCATCACCTTAACGTGCTGGGCTTAAGTGATACTACAATCTGCGACGCTTGTGGAGAAAGCGACGACACTGCAGAACATTATCTCTGCGATCCTCAGTGCTGCTGAGTGAGTCTCCTGGATGTCCGAAACAGGCGAGGGGCAGATGTGGGGATAGTGCAAGATCACCATTTTATAATAGCTACTCTCCAAATACGCACTGCTGCAGTTCGTATATCTCACGCGGTAGAGGACGACCTCGTGGTAGGTCGCGCAAACAAGTGGAGGGGGACCTCAACCAACTTGGCGTGCGCAACTGGAGGCAGCTGGCTCGTAAACGTGCTGGCTGGAAAGGTTTGTTGGTTTAGGCCCAGGTCCACCCCGGACTGTAGCGCCACCTAAGTAAGTAAGTAAGTTTCGCAAGATGTGGAAGCAATCAGCTGCTCAATGCCCGCAATTATCCAAGACCATTGGTGTGCTGTGAAGACATAGGCCGTGGGTTTCCGCGGATACCTGGAGATGGATTGACGAACGAAAGCAGCTGAAAGCTCGCATTGCAGCTACTTCAGCAACAGGGGGATGCGAGCTAGAGTCCCTATATTGCATGAAGATGAGAGAAGTTCAGCGCAGCGTGCGACGTGACAGGCGCAACTACATCAACGCGCTGGCTACAGAAGCAGAAGAAGCTGCACGGAGGTGCGACAGCAGGGCCGTCTACAGAATCACCAAAGAGCTGACAGGTGGTCGCAGCTCCAGCCAACACCCAGTAAAAAGCCTGGACGGTTCGTTGCTCATTTCGGATGAGGATCAGCTCAAGAGGTGGAAGTAGCATTTTGCTACGGTTTTGAACCGCGTATGCGCTAGCGATATGATCCCAAATCAAACTGAGGTGTCTGAGATGAGAAATGCCTGAATACGCACCACGACTCCCAATAATGATGAGATCACTACCGCGATCAAAGCACTTAAAACCAACAAGGCCGTAGGACTTGACGGTATTTCCGCAGAGCGGCAACAACATCGGCTGAGCTTCTGCTTCCACTTATAGAGAGAGCTTGGGAAGCTGATAGCTTTCCTGACAAGTGGAAAAATGGAATGATCGTCAAGCTTCCTAAGAAAAGAAATTTAATGGAGTGCGGAAACTGGAGGGGTATCTGCGTGCTGCCTGCTGTAGCTAAGATAATAGCTAAAATCATCCTGGAGTGAATCAAGCAACACCTCGAAGACACAATCGATGCCGAACAAGTAGTTTCCGCTCTGAATCCTCCTGTGTCGACCACATCAACACCCAGCGGATTATCATCGAACAGGGAGGTCAACAGGGAGTTTATTTGGCCTGCCTTAGGCAGGAGAGGTATTCCCGATAAATTAATTGCTATTATCAAAGCTACATATGAAGGCTCCAAATGTCACGCTCTGCACAGGGGGAGGTTGTCTGAGGAATATGAGATCCAAAGTGGGGTAAGACAAGGCTGTATCCTTTCACCAATATTATTCCTATTGGTGATTAGTGATGTGCTTCATGCAGCTTTGTCGACGGGAAACGGAGGAATTCGATGGACTCTTACATCTCAACTGAAACATCTTGACTACGCAGACGATGTATGCTTACTCTCTCACAGAATTATGGACCTCCACCAAATGACAGCAGATGTGGAAAGGGAGGCAGGCGTCGTCGGGCTGAAAATTAATACGGCAAAAACTAAAATTATTAGCCTTGGAACTAACTCATCGGCTCAAATATGCATTGCTGGACAACCGGTAGAGAGAGTAGATGATTTCCAGTATCTTGGGAGTATTGTCTCGACCGATGGTGGAACCGAACTGGATATATCCAACAGGATCGCCAAAGCAAAGTCCGCGTTCGGGATGTTGTCCGAAATATGGCGAAGTAATGCAATCAGTTTGAATACCAAGATAAGATTGTTTCGCTCCAACGTTGAATCCGTGCTGTTATATGGATGCAGCACGTGGAGAGTGACCACTACTATCACCAGAAAGCAGCAAACGTTCGTTAATAGGTGCCTGCGCAATATCTTAAGGATTTTCTGGCCCAATCGTATCTCTAACGAACACCTTTACGGGAGAACGGGTCAGGAACCAATAGGCCCAACCATCCAACGACGGAAGTGGCAGTGGATTGGTCACACGTTCCGTAAGGGTGACAGTTCCATAACGAACCATGCTATTCAATGTAACCCTTTAACTCAGGATGGCAGAATACCTGGCGGTCCGAGGAGAACATGGCGCAGAACAGTCGAGAAGGAGGCACGGTAGTTGGGGAGAACTCAGCCGCATTGCCAGAAACCGTACACGATGGCGCGTAGCCATAGTAGAGGCCCTAGGATCCACAAGGGGATATAGGACATAAGTAAGTAAGTAAGTAACTGATGTCTTTGTGAAGGACGACAGCATTAGACTTCTTTTCTCGTTAGGCAAATATGCGTCTGTTTTCCAAGCGGAAACCTATGCAGTCCCAATGGCCATGAACTATGTTGTGAAGAACAGTTGTGGTGAACCCGTTAACTACGTCCAAAATAGTTCGTGAAACCAAAAACTCTTTGAAGGCTGAATTCCTTGTCTCTTATCTGGGTCCCAGGTCACACTAGGATCCTGGGCAGCGAGATCTCCGATGACATTGTTAGATCGAGCTATAAAAAATACCTCACGCAATACGTTGAAGTATAATGACCGACATTCCTGGATGAGTTATTTGGGATAAAGTCCATACCACGTCAGTTTATATTTATATGTAGTGTCCGACCGAAGGTCGATTTCTAGCCGAAGCCGAATATTCGGCTAAATAACAACCTTCGGCCGAAGCCGAAGCTTTAAAAACTTAAAGAATTTCCGTTTAAGATTGACTAAAAGTGAATAAAATAATGATTTTTTGGAACTTTTTCTGGAATGTTATCCAATCAGTAATTTTCGGCGCCTACCACGACGCACGGCAACCAATAAACCATAAACTAAACCTTCGGCTTCGGCCTATTTTCGCCGAAGCCGAAGGTTTAGCCGATTGTAGTTTTTTTAGCCGAATGTGACCGAAGCCGAAGCTTCGGTCGGATACTATTTATATGTATACATATATCGATGAATCCTGGTCCAAAATCATGGTTTGAGTTACATGTTTTTTAAAATTCATTATATCCCTTCCATTTAAGAGATTTGTTCTTATAACCGATCTACTTGTATTAGAATTTTATTTTTTATATCCGTTCTTATTTTATAAGAAAACCCAGGATATACTCGCATTTAAGTATATGTATAAGAAAATATTTATTTCAATTTTAGGAGTTTCTTATATCCATATACTACTGTATATATAAAACTCAACGGTGTGTGAATCACCTACAACGTTCATCTGATTGAGATGAAACTTTACAAGGTATCTTATTGACGGTAAAGGTTTATATGACATTTCCAGAATGTACGATAGGTACCGCGCGAGTAACATCAATGAGTATGCTTTAAAGGTATATGGTATGACAAATGTAAAATTTGGCTCTACCGACTTCTTTTGACAATACAAATACAAACCACATTTCATTGTTGTCAAAAAAAAAAATAAAAAAGTGCGTGTGCCAATGTAAGCAAGCAAAAAAGCATTGTGCAGTAGAAAAAGTAGTATTTTTTCGGCAGAACAGCAGCGGAACAGCTACTAAAAATGTAGAGTTTGTTGATAAAAGGGATGGCGCTGAAATTCCCCTTACCACGCCCAAAGAACTAAGAAGCATGTGTCAACTCCAGTTGTTAAATAAAAACGCACCAGGTTACGATCTAATAACTGCCCAGGTTTTGAAAGAAATACCATTTATAGCCTTAAAAAAAAACTCCAATTTATAATAAACGCATGTCTAATGATCCGATATGTCCCAAATGCTCCTGAAAAGGCTTAGAAAAATCATCGAAGAAAGAAGTCTAATCGCAAATCAGTTCGGATTTAGAAATAAACATTCCACGATAAGTGCATCGAACTACGGATGTAGTGGAAAAAGCACTGGAAGAAAAACAAGTCTGTTCGGCAGGCTCAAGCCTTTGACAAGGTTTGGCATAAGGGCCTTGAGTATGAACTGCATAGGGATTTACCTAGACAGTATTACTGAATTCTTATATTTCAGATCGAATCTTCCGAGTTCGATACGAACAAGAATATTCGGAACAAAAGAAAATTGAAGCAGGTGGTCCACAAGGAAGTGTCCTAGGACTAACACTGTATCTGTTGTATACCAGGAATATTCCGGTGGACAACAATTCCATGATGGCTACCTTCGCAGACGACACTGCAATATTATGTAATACCTGATAAATCACTGTGAAGGCAACAGAGGAACAGCAAAATGCAGTAAATAGAGTAAGTGATTGGACGCAACAAGGGCGTATCAAACTCAATGAGACAAAATCAACTCACATTAACTTCGCAAAAAGCAAAGTAAAGAGCGTAAAGTTAAAATGGAAACTAGGTAGGTAGAAGTGGTTGTGTCAGCAAACCATGCCGAAACTTAATTAGCGCAGAAGCGCCGTTTTAATACCACAAGTGACCTATCGGATGCAAAAAGGACGTTAACTTCTAGGGAAAGGGAAAAGAAAAAGAGTAAGGAATATTCAAATCCACTCCGTTACATTGAGGAAACTGATAATATCCCCAATGCTAATCTTCGCTAACTCTAATAGGTTGTCGAAAAAGGGTTTACCTAAGGTGCGCTGTCTGGCCTTGCCTAAAGCGGGACACTTGCAGAGGAATTGTAAGATTGTTTCTATATCGTCAGCAATATTGCAGCTGCGACAGTGTGCATTAAATGTAATGCCTATTCTGGCCGCATGAAAACCGATGGGCCAGTGGCCAGTACTAACTGCCAGAACTCTTGCGATATCTGTACGGTTTCTGTTTAATAGATCCTGCGTTCTTTTCCGGGAGTATTTGAGCCACATCTGCCTGGAGATGACACAGTTCCGCACCTCCTGCCATCTGCTATCAGTCTTTAGCAGATAATGCGCGAAGATGCCAACCTTAAGGACCCCCAACGGGACGTTCACCTCCTTTGCTAGGGAGGCATCAAGGGCAGATCCCTGCCTCGCGAGTTCATCAGCTCCCTCATTTCCCTCAATGTTGCTGTGACCCGGAACCGAAAGGAGACAGATCCTTAACCGATAACCAAGCGAGGCGAGTTCTTTTTTGCACTGTTCTACTTCCCTCAAAGATGTAGTGGCAGTTACTATAGCCTTGATAGCGGCCTGGCTGCCAATGAGGATGGCAATGATATTTAGGGGTGTAGACGTTTGCTTAAGTATGCAGGCCTCATGTACAGCAAAAACTTCCCCCTGGAAGACACTACAGAAAATCCCCGCCCCTACCCCGCAGTCTATTTCTGAACCGTCGGTGAAGATTGTTGTTTCGAACTCATTTGTCAGTTCGCCAGTTACCCATTCCGCCCTGGTTGGGAATCTGACCGTGGCGTCATTTCTAAAGTTCACTGTGGGAGCTATATAGTCGGTCAGATTAGCTGCCAGATCCTGCGGTAGCAGATTCAGGGTACTGTTGTGACCATACGGATTGGTGCACCAGCATCCTGTTTCCCTTAGCTGGACCACACTATATGATGATAGATGCATAATATGAAGATCGAAGTGGTAAAAGGTGCAGGATAAAGTTCAAGGTTTCGGTTGGACATGTTCTCATGGTACCCGTTCGCCTGTAGCCGCAGTTCTTTGTACCCTGTTGATAAGTTTGATGTTATAAGCTTTCCTTAACGCAGGCCACCAGACTAGCGATCCATACGAAAGAATGGGACGCACCACGGCAGTGTACACTTCGGGCGAAGTCCCCACTTCTTACCAAAGGGGTTGCTGCAGGCATAGAAAGCCACACAGGCCTTCTTTACCCGTTGCTCAATATTAAGCTTCCAGCTTAGTTTTGGACCTAGGTACTTGGCACTGCAGGATAGGGAGAATAGATGATTGTTTAGCCGTGGGAGTGTAAACGTCGGTGTTTTGGTTTTAGTGGTAAAGAGCATCAGTTCAGATTTGCTTGGGTTGATGCTGAGTCAACATCCAGTGGCCCATGTGCTAATCTTGTCCAAGGCACCTTCTATAAACTCACTGATTACGGATGGAAACATCCCCGATACCAGCATTACCACGTCATCCGCATACGCGACAACCTTAACTCCATCCCTATCAAGTCTGCACAAGGTTTTGTTGATGACCATAAGCCATAGAAGAGGAGATAAGACCCCACCTTGAGGAGCTCCTCTAACAACAGATATGGTGCAGCTGCTGTTGCCTAAAGTCGATTGAATGATTCTAGTTTTTAGCATTGTCAATATCCATTTGCTTATAAACTCTTCCGCAACCAGTTGGATCAGAGCTTCCTGAATCGATTCCATACTGACGTTATTAAAGGCGCCTTCAACGTAAAAATGGAAAGAGCACATTCAAAAGAAAATAGAAGAACTAAACCTGAAATATAGAAAAATGTAGTGATTACTGGGAAGAGACTCAGATATGCCTATCCAGAGCAAAATCTTGTTATATAAGCAAGTATTGAAGCCTGTCTGGGCGTAAGGAATCCAATTATGGGGCTGCGCAAAGAAACAGTAAATATTTAAACTATACAGATATTCCAAAACAAAGTCATTCGAGGAATAATAAATGCTCCTTGGTATACAAGAATAGCGATTTGAATCGTGACCTACAAGTAGACATGGTGACGGATCAGGTTAGAAAGCACACTGTTTCACAATCAGCGACTGCAAAATCACATCAACAAACCGTCGTAAATGTATGAGACATTATCCGGAGATTGAGAAGAGCAAGGCCTCATGAAAGTACTTAAAATTTTAAAGTTTCCCAAACGTGATTTTAAATATAAGAAAGAAAAATTATTTGTCGATCTTGCCTAATTAAGGACGTGTTTTTTAGTAGCGTTAGACTCCCACGCTACTTGGTAACCGAGAACTACTAAGTGTCTTTCGAGATTTTTCACCTTCGTTAAAAAAAAACTAAATACAATACTGATTTATAACTTGCAGAATAATAATCCATTAAGCCGTTTTCATTGTAGTGCGTGACAAAGGTCTGAATATTATAATACATAGTAGGGATTGTTATAAATTTATTAATGTACATAACGGGTGGGCCATCTAGTGATTTCTTTTTAAATCATAGGTTTTTTTGACACTGACAGCTGTTTTCCGCACGAAATCTTGACAGGAAGTCAGTATCATACCTCCGCGGAGCGAATTGAGTCGCTTTCGCTTGAACAACATTGGGAAATATTGAAAACTTATTTCCAAAGTGAGTGCTGTGTAGCCCAAACAGCGCGTTTTTTGAAAGAAGTCTTGGCCGAAATGAAGCACCCACCGCGCCTGCTGTACGCAAGTTTGTGCAAAACGTTCGTGAGACTGATATGCTAGTGGACACCGTCGTCGTACGGTGCGCACAGACGAGAATGTGGCTGCTGTAGCCGAGAGTGTGAGACTCAATTTACGAACATCAACTCGTAATCGATCTCAACAGCTCAACATTTCACGCACTAGCCTGAGGAGAATTCTGCACAAAGATCTGGGATTAGTCGCTTACAAGGTCCAATTGATTCAGCAATTGAAAGCATTGAAAGCGCACAACCATCCGCTTCGTTATCGCTTCGCAGTTTGGGCCTTAGAGCAGCTTGAATTGGACAACGATTTTGGGCGAAAAATCATCTTTTCTGACGAGGCACATTTTCATCTCAGCGGCTACGTTAACAAACAAAATTGCCGCATCTGGGGCTCGGAAAGCCCGCACGTTATTGTCGAGAAGCCAATGCATCCACAGAGAATGACAGTTTGGTGCGGATTGTGGAAAAATGAAAATGAGGCTGGGAACAACGTTTCGGTCAACGGTGGGCGTTACAGAGCCATGTTAACGACTTTTTTTTTTTTACTGAAATTGAAGACATGGATTTGGACGACCTCTGGTTCATGCAGGATGGCGCGCCATGCCACACAGCCGATACCACAATCGGTCTTTTGCGCACCAAATTCCCAAATCGTGTTATCAGCCGTCTTGGCGATGTCAATTGGCCGCCTCGGAGCTGCGATTTGACCCCTTTGGACTTTTTTGTGGGGAACCGTGAAGGACCGATGTTATGCCAACAATCCGGAAACGATTCAAGCACTTAAGGCCAATATCATCCAAGCAATCGCCGTGGCTTAAGTGGTTAGTGTGTCGGATCACTACGCATGAGGTTCCAAGTTCGAATCCCAGAAAACACCAACAAGTTTTTTCACCTCTCGCGAGCGTCTGACAAACATCCGAGAGTATTGTTGTCTCGAAAAAGCTTCTCAAATCGCCGTTCGGATACGGCACTAAACTGTAGGTCCCTTCCATTCGTGTGAAAAATATAACGCACACAGCATGTGTGGTTGCGAGAAGCTAGAAGAAGCATTTTTAAAAAGAAACTTGTAGTTGGCCCACCCTGTATAAGTAAATTTAATATTAATAAAAGACAGATTGTAGCACTAGCTGCTATGGCTTTCGGCTAAAAGAACTCTTTTCAAGAAGCTTAGGCTCGTTATGAGAATAAAGACTTACCCAGCTGAGCTTTTCTGTCTCAAAAACTTTCATGACAAACTTTTTTTTATTAAACTTACCTAAATTCGCATAGACGTTGTCCGCTTTGCACTTAACTGATCCTCCGGCACCAGCGTTGGCATTCAAATCAAAGCTAATCTTCTGCTGTTTCCGGCGCAACTCAGCACTCTTGGGTGGTGGTGGTCGTGCCGGTTTATTGGCCTCGTGATCCTTCTGTCCGACTGCAGAATCGGTCTTACGCAATGGTGGTGCTGGCGGTTTACTACCACCATTGGTACTATTACCCGCGCTGTTTGTTGTCACTACAATCGTTTGCGATGTAACACTGTCATTAGTTTTCGTAATATCCTTTACCACTTCGACGGCCGTGGGATTTATATCGATCGGATGTATGATCACGAGGCGAGGTTTGCCCATGGCAACAACTCCCGACTCATCGCCCGTCACAATCTCTGAGTAGATACCGTCCTTCTTATGCAAATTATCTGTGGTTTTACTGGCTCCCATGCGCAGGAATTTCTTTATGGAGAATTTATTCTTTTTGTGCTGTTGCTGCTGCTTCTTGATATCATCTGTCATAGTTAGGCATTCCTCGGAGAGGGAGAAATTCTTGCGTGTCTGCACTGCAGAACATGGCTCTGGAGTGAGGGATGGCTTGGCGAGGAATTGGCGCGGCGGCGAGGAGGGTGGCGAAGCTGAGAGTTGTTGTGTTAGTTGAGTCTTGCGATGGGAAGTGAATGTATTTAGAGACCGGAACTTTGGATTGACTGTGGCACGTTCGCGCTTATCTTTCTCTCTGATGACCGGAGATGATGTGGTCTTAACGCCCACGGCTATGGATGTTTGTTGTTTTCTGGTATAGATGCTGTTGGTCAAAGGAGATTGCTGCTGTTGTAGGTTTGCAGCATTTTCATCAGAGGACTTACATTCTTCTGCTGGAGTAGCACTTATGTTCTCGGGCTCGGGTGCTAATTCGACTGTTATGTTATAATCTCTTTCTGGGGTTGGCGGAGCGCTGGACTTCTCTTCTCCAGCAGGGGGATTTGGTGCTCGTCCTTTCTTGAGTAGTTTAGACTGCTCTTGTAGGGCGTTATCCAGAGCATCTGTCGGGCTTGGCATTGAGGATGGCTTCATTACCTGCTGAAGCTGACTTATGACCTGCTGTTCGGCAGACGTGGGTTGACGTTTCGCCACGAATGTTTTCATAACGGGTTTAACTGGAAGCTCAGGTTTCTTAGCAGGTGTATTCTTTTGCAGACCATGTAGGAAAGATGGCCTAGCCTCATGTGATGAGGCCGTTGGCGGCGGTGATTTCGGTAAGGCAGGTAGCTGTTGTTGATTCTCCAAGCTGCCATCTGGATCAGCACTACCATCGGGCTCTCCAGCCAGCTCCCGGCTTTTTTCCAAGGAGAATTTTTTCGTCGCAGACGCTGTCAATTGATCCACAACTTGAATGTCCTCATAATCGGAATTATTTGTACTCGCACTGAGTTTCTTTTCAATGCATGGCTTATCGTTTAAGCCCTTGTAATCGTTACCAATTGAGATTCCTATCCCAGAGTCTGATTCGCTTCGAGTCATGTTATAGGAGGATGTCTCCTCGTCACTGCTTCCATCGAAACTCGATCCAGTTGAGTCGAGAGCATCATCGGAACTGCACTTTGTCACGATCAATCCATCGGAAGTAATCTTGCTGGTCATGAAGTTACCTTCATGTAGAGAGTATGTAGCTGCTCGGGTTTTTGACGATAACAGCATGTCAGTGATATACTGAGAGTTGGAGAAGACGGAACTTGTGACTTCAGAGTCCACCTTGTTATTCGCTTGCCCTCGATCTGTCCGATCCTGGCCTTTGGTATATTTTCCATCCGGAACATTCTCATAACTAATGTCGGTCTCCACAACATCGTAGTACGCCGAAACACAGTTTTCACTGTCCGAGCAATTGCTGTCGGTATCTGAATACTTCTGCATCGAGCTGACATTTATTTTTGGCTTGACATGGTCCTTGGTGATTGGTGGATTCCTCGCGATTGGTTTCTTAAGGTCAAGAAATGGCTTATTGTCGATAGTATCCGCGAGGCTTGTAATTTCGAATTTGATTTTGGGTTCTGTAGAAGACGTTTTTCCTCCCTTCTCTGATTGCAATTTCTTGTTCTGCTCACTTTTGTTTTGTTCTAGGGTTTCCGAGATCTCCTCTAACAGTGATTTCTCCATAGCTCGTTCAATCGGCGGACTGTTCTTTCCATCTGCCGATGGTTTCACTACCGATGAACACATAGGGATCATGCTTACTTTTGCAATTTCCTTCTTTTGTACAGGCTCCTCTTTTACCTCGAACTTAGCCTTAGACGCTGTACTGAGCTTCTTTGAACTCCCAAATGGAGTCACGTTGATTTTCAAGGTCTGCTTTTTACCTTCCTTATCGACTTGTGGTGCTCCCAACTTTAGGGCCGCAAATGACTTCTTGATATTCTCCTGCGGATCACCAAGCAGATTTCCATTATTCATATTAAAATCCGTGTTAGCTTTTGTAAGTTTTTTTAGCTCAAGGTTTTCATCCTCATCAGTTCCAGTCGATGAATCATCAGCGTTGTTAGATGTATTCATAAAGTCATCGTCGTCACTGTTGGTGTCCTCAGACCAATCTCCGCCATAGCCAATGACCTCCGAAAGCTGCTTAGGGAAGCTGACTTTAAAACTTTTCTTTGACTTGGGTTTCGTGCCCTTAATTATACTTCTCGTCGGTACTTTATATTTGTTAGGGTAATCAGTCTTGGTGGTGTCTGGTGCAACTGTTCGCCGACTTGCCGAAGACGAAACTGCCGACTGTTTGTGTTCCTCTTTCGATTTGAAACAATTCGAGCATAGGTCTTTTTTCCAGGCATTTTGTGCAAAGTGTGGACAAATCGATGAAGACATGGTGTGTGATTAGACTTAAACGTGACACACGTTTTTGTCTCGTGGTTTTGTTAGCTGAGGAGGTATCTTGGATCTGATGAACCAAGTTGTTAGGCCATTTTCTGAAAAGAGAAAGAAAAAGAAACATAAGAATGGGAGTTACATGGAAAGAGCTTTACTTGTTGCATCATAAATTTCACTTTCACTCGGACAAATTGTTTGAACAACTTAAGGGCCAGAGTTGTTGTGACTGTGTGAACAAGGTGTCGTATTGATTAACGATCACAAATCATTGAACATTTTTCTTTTCGGCTATCAATAGAAGAGCAATTAGTTGATATGAACGTGGGATTACTATTTAGGTATTGATGGGGAAGCATGTGACTTAAGATATGGTGAAGAGGCGTGAAATCAACTATTAACTTGAATGATCGCAGAACGAATTCAAAAGGTTTAAGCGATTACCAACTATTCTGTCGAAACTATCAAGAGTCAGCAAGATTCAGTGGAGAAAATATTCCGTGGTTCCGAGAAAGGTAGGTTGAGGCCTGGATAGTGTCTGCTGGCTGTGAACAATGACAAAGAAAGCTGATAAGCTGAAAAGTGTCTAGAAAATATTTGAAAGGTACTCTGACTTAATGCCTTTAACGAACATCTCTAACAAAGAACCCCTAAGGAGCCGATAGGGATGGATTTAAAAAAAAACTAATTGAAAGGGCAACATTAACAACAGAATCCACTAACCCAGAATAGCTCTGAATAGGGTTTAACGTCTAGCTTGTTTAGGTATAATCAGTGCAATACGGACGATACCTACATGCGCAATGGAAGTGATCCTAGGTATCAACGACGCGTAGGCTGCACCGAGTCGCTATCCGGCACTGCCGCGGTACTAACTATGGACATAGGAACATCCTGGATCTTATGAAAAACGAAATTAGGAAGTTGAATATGCTCATGGATGGAATAAAAAGAATGGGTCTTACCGAAAGGTATCACAAAACTCTTATCGGGAATGGAACAATTCCAGAAAGGAAAATTAGAGATAAAATCATCTTTACGGAAGGATCCATGATGGACTTTTCAGAAGAACTAGAACTAGTCTGTTATATTTGTTGCACTTTTTATTGAACTTGGCACTGGACAATCAATCAGTGAATAAACATCATTGGCATTGGAATGTGTTCAGAAACTCACATTGAGTTGAAATGAAATGACGCTGCTCTGGGTGAGAAAGGGACTGAGAGTAATGAAAAGGAGGACTCTCTACCAAAGTAAGGGTAAATCTCTGAGTTCTCTGGTCCGAAACCTGCTGCAATTTGCAGGGGTATGGTAGACTACAACAATTGGTCCGCTGCGGGACACCAGAGAAGGTGGCTAACCGTGGAAAGTTGCAGGCAGGCATAAATGGCTCCTAAAATGCCAACTGCCACCTTTCGTAGAGAAGTTCTTAACCTAGAGCGAAGAACACTGAAATGGGTGATAGTGTTATCTACAGGTCAGGGGAATTTCGGATATCACCTAAAGAAGATGTGTCTTCTAGAGGATGACACCTGTCAACTATGCCTGGAGAAAGTTGAGGCGGCGGCACATATATTATGTCAATGTCCGATACTAGTACTCAGTAGAAGCAAGATCTTGGGGCACCACTGGGTGAAAACCCAGAAAATGAACCAGATGTCTGTGAAACAGATGCTACCGTTGACACGAGGAGTCAAAGCCAGAGAAGAACTGTGGCGAAATCAAGAGATTTCGTCAGTCTAAGATGGAGTGTGGTAGAGAAACGAAAAGGGACACGGTGGTCTGATTTGAAAATCTCTTGAATTATATATGTATGTATATATAACGGTAGTGCATGCGATCATATGAAAACACAAGCGTTTTCACTCAGCTGAGGCCTACCAACTCCTACTCTCAACCTCCACGCGGTGACAGCCGGGTGCCTAGTACCTTAATCCAAGAAATGGGTAACCAACCCCGTTTGGCGGATTCTTGGTGGCAGCAGATGAGAGAGGGGGGGAAGAGTGCTTTTCTCACTAGAGCACTTCTTCCTGTTCCAGGCGGCAGCGGGCGAATTCCCTAGACGGAGTCAACGGTGGCGTCTATAGTTCCAGTTAGGTTGAACTTAGTGAATACCTTGCGCGAGCTGCTTCGACGTATTCGGATCACAGGTCGGTAAGGAATTTCCAATGTTGGTCAGGACATTGGAATAGAGATGGTGGCGGAGGAGCCCTTAATGGGCCAACGGCAGCGCTCATACTCCCGTACTGGACTACTGGCACCGGTGTACCCGGCCCCTCGTCCTAGGGGAATAATTAAGGAACTGGCCCTCCAGGTTGGGGGTTGTGCCGTCGGGGTAACTTCCCTACCACGTAAAAAACGCATGGTTCCGAAACAACCAAAAGCCTCGGATAAGGATGACCCAACTAATGACGACCCCAGCAAACGAAATAAGGACAACGACCTTCGGATCTGTACGTGGAATGTTCTGTCCCTTTACAGACCACGTGCAGCCGAACAACTAGCAGAGGCCCTAGACTGCTATAAAGCAGATATTACCGCCATCCAGGAAGTGCGATGGGATGGGCCAGGCAAAAAGAGGATGAAAAACTGTGACATCTACTACGGTGATTGCTACAGAGGCAACAGGCAACGCTTATTCGGATGCGGATTTGTCATACGCGGCAGACTTAGGCAAGAAGTCTTAAGCTTCCGACACGTGAGCGAGCGTATTATGACTATCCGGATCAAGGCTAAATTCGCTAACATAAGCCTAATATGTGTTCATGCCCCCACAGAAGAAAAAGACCCTACCTCCAAAGAGTGTTTCTACGAGCTCCTCGACAAAACATACGAGCAATGTCCTAAATACGACGTTAAGATCGTATTGGGCGATTTTAACGCCAAAATAGGAAAGGAGAACGTCTTCGGTAGAGCAGTCGGTAAGCATAGCCTACACGACACCACGTCTGATAACGGACTAAGGCTAATTGATTTCGCTGTGGAGCGAAATGTCACCATAGCAAGCACATGGTTTCCTCAACTCGATATTCATAAGCAGACATGGCGGTCCAATGATCATGTCACGATCAACCAAATTGATCATATTGCGATCGACGCAAGGCATGCCTCCAGTATTCTGGATGTCCGGACCTTCCGAGCGGCCAACATAGACTCGGATCATTACCTTGTTGTAGCCAAGGTACGAATGCGGATATCCCAATCTGAGCAACAAAGAAGAATTACTGTGAGAAAATTCAACGTCGAAAAGCTACAATCGCAAGAGACCGCCAGACTCTTCGCTGAACGCGTATCCCGAAATCTCTCAATCACCCCTATACCGCCAGCATCAAGTGCCGAAGACCAGTGGCAACGCTGCCAACATGCCATCAGAAACGCCGCGACTGATGTGCTGGGTCTCGCTCGCCCACCACCGCGAAACCCCTGGTTTGACGAAGAATGCCGGCGAGTGCATGCAGCAAAACAAGAGGCATACAAAGCGGCGCTGCAAAGGAAGACGAGAGCTGCTCGTGAGCTCTACGAGCAAAAGAGACGGGAAGAACATCGGCTTCTCCAAAAGAAGAAGAAAGAGCATGAGAAGCGCGCGTTTGAGAATATCGAGAATCTATACTCCAGGAACAATGTACGGAAGTTTTACCAAAAGGTAAAAAGAACGTGTCAGAGAAGTAATACCCGTACAGAAACCTGTAGAGATGAGAATGGAAACCTCGTAGTAGAATCACAGTCGGTGCTGAGAATATGGAAAAACTACTTCTGCAGACTGTATAACGGCGACGAAGACCAACATCCCGCTGTCAGGCAGAATGAACCATTCAACATGGACGATGATAGTCAAAATTTCCGTCCACCTGACCAAAACGAAGTGAGGATAGCAATATCCAAGCTAAAATCGAACAAGGCTGCTGGACCTGACGGTTTACCGGCCGAACTTTTCAAGGCAGCTGGGGATGAATTGGTAGAGTGCATACACCAACTCATTTCTAATATTTGGTCAGAGGAGTGTATGCCTGATGAATGGAATCTCAGCATCGTTTGCCCGATCCACAAGAAAGGAGACCCCCTCAACTGCGCCAATTATAGAGGCATCAGTCTCCTCAACATCGCGTACAAGATCTTTTCTGCGATATTGTGTGAACGCCTGAAACCTTTTATCAACAGCCTGATTGGACCCTATCAGTGCGGTTTCAGGCCAGGAAAGTCCACCATCGATCAAATCTTCACACTTCGGCAGATCCTGGAGAAAACCCAAGAATTCCAAATCGATACTCACCACCTCTTTATCGATTTCAAGGCCGCCTATGACAGCATCTATAGAGAAGAGCTTTATAGAGCCATGTCTAGTTTTGACATCCCTGCCAAACTTGTCCGCCTGTGCAGGCTGACGATGGAGAACGCTCGCTGCTCCATCAAGGTCGGTAATGACCTCACCGAGACCTTTGATGTCAAAAAAGGCTTTAGACAAGGTGACGCGCTGTCATGTGACTTCTTCAATATTGTACTTGAACGGATTGTGCGGAACTCACAAGCCAACACCGGAGGCACAATCTATTACAAGTCTGTACAACTGCTTGCATACGCCGACGATATAGACATTATCGGAAGATCTCAGCGGGCTGTCACCGGTGCTTTTGCAAGCATTGAGGCGGAAGCGGCCAAAATGGGTTTGGCGATAAACGAGGGCAAAACCAAGTATATGCTGTCAACTAGAAGGGAAAACCAACATCGACGAATTGGACAAAACGTCACCGTGGGCAGCTATAACTTCGAGGTAGTAAGGGACTTTGTCTACCTTGGCTCTGCTATAAATTCTACAAACAAGATCAGCGCAGAAATCAATCGAAGAATAACTCTTGCCAATCGCTGTTTTTTTGGGCTTATAAGGCAATTCAACAGTAAAGCCCTCTCTCGAACAACTAAGGAGACTCTATATAAGACTTTGATCATCCCAGTCCTGCTTTACGGCGCTGAAACATGGACTTTATTAAAAGAGGATGAAGATATCCTTGGTCGCTTCGAGAGAAAAATTCTTCGTAAGATTTTCGGTCCCGTTTGCGTTGACGGGTTTTGGAGGAGAAGATTCAATCACGAACTATACGAGCTGTACAGCGACATCGACCTAGTCAAAAAACTGCGTATTGGACGTCTGAGATGGCTAGGACATGTAGAGCGAATGGACACCAACGCTCCGGCCCGCAGAGTCTTCGAATCTAACCCCGAGGGACGACGCAGTAGAGGGAATTATCGCCGTAGGTGGCGCGCACAAGTTCAAGGGGACCTCGACCAACTTGGAGTGCGCAACTGGAGGCAATTAGCTAAAGACCGAGCTAAATGGAGAGGCTTGTTGGTTGAGGCCCAGGTTCACCCCGAACTGTAGCGCCACCTAAGTAAGTAAGTAAGTATATATAACCCAGAATAGCAAACGACTTGGCCGATCAAGTGCTATATGGTGCAGAATCAGAGAAATGTCGAAAAGTTGGAGAGATCCCGGCTCGTAGACGTTATACGTTATGGAGGCTCTAATGTCACAATGAGAAATATGACTTTAGAAAGTAAAGTACGAATCCAGTGAGCCCCATCTTGATCTCCTTTTAGGAAATACGCTTTTATGCAGCTAGATTGAAAACTAGTAGACGACTGTAAAATTAGGTATAATAATGAACAGGAGAAATACAGGAGAGCTCGGTATTTTAAATCGAACAATTCAAATCAGAACTTAGGGTCAGCTTAGAACCACCATTACTGAGTTGAGCTCTCGGTACTGTAAAAGTGCAACGGCTCATTCGATATCCAGAAAAAAGCTAGCAGGCAGTCTTGTTTTTCAAAGTGCTAAGAACAAGTCGGACCCTGCATTAATGTTCCTAGACTGTAATTGTCTCCTATATAACTTTAAAATAAATAAAGAATCTATGTGCGTACATTATAGGTATGTTATGTATGTAGGCAGTATTGAAAAATTGTCTCCATGACACAGAGAGAGCGGTCGGATCTGAAAGTTGTTGTGTTGTTTAAAAAAAGAAATAAAAATATGAATCTTGATATAAGTGAATGAAATTCGTAGAGTATAGGGAGCTCTGTGCTATGTGTATTATCGTTGTATAGGTAAACGCGTAGTTCACTGCCTGCCCTTGTTAGGGGCTTCATTAACTGAAAAAGAGAGTTCTCAATGACGGAAGTGACCGTCCGCTATTGTTCAAGCGCACCTGCTTTAAATAAATCCGACCTTAAAAAAAAATATTTATTTAATAGTCTGTACTTTGAGCGAAATGAAAATTAAGTTTCTAATAAAGAAAACAACTAAGTTCGATTACCTAATATCCTAAGAATGAATGGACTTCAATTTTCCTCAATCTAAACAGTTCAATTAGTCTCTCACTGTTAACAACTTAATTTACATGTTGACTTTCCACTCTGCAAGGTACCACTTATTTTATGGTCCATAGGAATGTAAGAGAAAAAAATTATTAAATTGCAATCTAAACCTGATTTCAGGCGCTTAGGAATAAACACGTCTATGTTCACAGAAAATAATTTAGCGGCATCTGTTTTTTTTTCGATAAGGAATTTATGATACGAGATCGTGAACGTTGCATTCGATGGAATCAATTTATAAATGTGGAAATACGAGTATCTGGTTGGTTGTAGGTCAGTTGTTGGAATTTCGCAGAGAGAATATTTTAGTTTATTGCATAACAAAAGCATAAAGACTAGATTGCGGGTAAGTTCAAGTAAGAATAAGTCTACTGACTTCAATTAGCTTAACTTAGATTTTCGATTCATTCTATGATAGATGATTTGAGTCTGCTCAACAGGCGAATAAGGAAATTTCCTAATATTTGCGACTCCAATGGCTACCCAAAATTCAAATCTATCCGCAAAACGAATTTCTGATTGAATCAACATGATCAAGGGTGTCCGATTCAAAACCGTCCTATACACATCACGTCGTAATGCATATACATAGATATGCGTAAAACTAAGAGTCCATTCTGAAGGAATTTTGTACTAATGTACAGCACAAATCTTAATATCATTTACTTGACTTTTCTTATAATATTTCTCTTGTAACATAGGGATACATTTTGAATATTTTTTTAGGAATTTGCACACCACATGTTTTTTAAGTGTTAACTTACGCGTAAGGGTATAACTCTTTTATTGGTTTCTATTAACTTCACGGTGTAAATTGAAAATGAAGAGATGAAATAGAAGTAATTTGTTTTCTTTTTTGTGTAATGGTTTGAGTAGTATTAGATTACTCCATGGAAGGTGTCCGAACTCATGGAGGAGAATTGTTGTGATTTTGTATACAGTTAGTTCTAATTTCTTACACAACTTTCTGTGGGAAAAGCACTGCATAATATAAGGAGCAATAATTCGCATTCTAGTTGTACCATAGCTTTTCTTTTTTTTTTTAAGTGGCGATAACGATTTTTATAAAAGTTAATATCTAAACCCCAGAGAAGGCGGATAAAATTGGTCAGATTTCAATAAAATATGTATAACCTTGGGTTTTATGAGAAATATATATGTAGATGCATATATATACTCTTGGGTGAGCTAGATATTAATAAATAAAAAAATACACAAAAGACAGTTTTATTTAAACGAACCCCAGCAAGAAGATTACAATATTCTTAAGGTCAACCATGAAAACGCTGCCGCGAAGAACTTAATATGCTTATCCAGTGCCACCAGGTAACACTCTGGTGGGTCCAGGGATCAGAACAAGACCTGTCAATGGTCCAAAGCTCAGTCCTACCTCCCCTCATACTTGTTAAATCAAATATAGCACTTGACTTCAAACGACAAGCAGAAGAAAGATGGAAAGCGCTCCCATCATGCCGTGTCTCCAGAAGCATCTGGACAAAAAATGATAAGATGAAAACCAAGCTCATCCTTACTCGAAATAGACAAAACTTGTCGCTTCTCATAGGTATCATTACCGGCCACAACCTATTGGCGGCCCACCGGAAGAGAATGCGGCTAAGTACAGATAAACTCTGCAGAGGATGCGGCAATACAAACGTAGAGGAGGACTCGGAACATTTCCTCTGCAAATGCCCTAGTCTCTGCAATACCAGGAAGACGGCCCTTGGAGAGTACTTCTTCAACCATCTGGGCGACCTGTCTGAAAAGCCACCAAGCACCATCATGAAATTCATAACTTCTTCAGGGTGGTTCAGAGGAGGCTGTTCCACTAACATAGAAATCTAGCCATTTTGTTCCTTTCCTCTCTTTGCAGTTCTTCAACCAGGAAACTCCATGTCAGGGGAGCACAATGGATCCGTTTGTGATCCGAATGCAGGCTGCGCTCATTCGTTGCAGCTAACCCCTTTTAACCTAACCTAACCTAAGGTCATCCATGTCACCATTTGAAATCTACTTCTTAATAATAAAACATGACAACTTTATTTTACTAAAGCCGACAAAAAAAGCCTATTTTCTGATTCTGAACAATCCCACACTAACTGTCTAATTAACTTCTTTCCCTCTGAACCAAATGAAAGGAGAATATGTTAATAGTAATGCTTCCAAGTAAAAGTGAGCATTACTAAAGTGTCACTCATGAGCAGTAAAACGCCCCCACAATCCACTCCCTTGGCCAGAAGTGAGAACAATTTGTTCATGATCACATGCAGACTATCCCATATTACTGCTCTGGTTCACCTAATTTCCAGAGCAGACAACAGCAAAAATCTTTTCGGTCAAGAGGTTTAACATATGGAGGCGTCATAAAAATACTTGCCATATGTGTCTTCCAAAGAACATGTGTGTAAACAGTAAACCTTCTTCAAATTATCGTGATTTGTGTCACTTTCATTTCCAAATGTGAAGAAAAAGAATTCATCATGCTCAAGTGATTTTCTTAATCATAAGCTCATCAGTAAGTTCAGTTTTCGATATTTTTTTGTTGGTTTGCTTTAAAAGTGACCTCGAAAATTTCACTTGAGAAAGTGAAATGGAATTTTTTTTTTTCGGAAAAAGTTCGAAGGTAATTTTATGTTTAAGTACGCTAATTAAGTATTTACTTACGTAAGTAAACAAAATGAACAGTACATTTTTTCTGTGTTGTGAACATGGTAATGTTTAGGATTTTGCTTATTGTATTTGAACACTTATTACCTACATAAATGAGGTCGCAAATCGATGATAAGTGCGATTGTCAAGGGGAAAAAAAGTATGTACGTACATACATTAGCTACAATGGTGGGCAGCAGTGTTCGCTTAAAATACTGCCTAAAATTATACTCCATACCGCATACTGACTTCACTGTTAAATACAAATTCTACAATTCTACAATTGTTCTAAAATGACAGCTATAAAAGGTCGCACTTAATTGCGTGGTCAGCGGATAGTTTGGACAAAGTCTTTAAATGTTTATTTTTGTTTGTTTCAGATTTTTATAAAACATTCTAGATCTTGGGGGGTGGCAATGGTGAATTGGTAACATCGTCAATTGCCACGCTAATGGTTTACGGTTCAAATCCTGACGTCAGCAAGCATTTATTTATTTCTCATAAAATATATAAAGTCAGTGCGCTCATTTGCACAAGCTTCTGTGAACACTACTGCGAAGGCATAACACTGGCAGTAGCTTGGTCATCTGGCTGGAAAAATTGTTCGCTCTGTTGACGCTCTCTGGACGCCAGCTGAAGCATAAGCAACTGAGCTTCAAGAACCACTACACCAAAATCGTTCTGTCTCTCTCTATCCATCCTTTCCAACGCCCGCACTGTGTGTAAACATGGTAAAGGTATTCATAACCCTTTGAGTGCACGCAAATTATAAAAAAAAAAAAATCTTGATATGTCATGCCCTGCATATTTTCTGATACGCTTTTACTAACCATACATACATAATATCTCGACCCAAATATTAAATTTTAACAAGATCGCTAAATCGTTAGTGCCGTTTACGAGAAAATTGATGTTTTTAAAAGTGATAATTTTCCTAAACTTTTTTTTTAAATCGTTTTTAAGTGAATATCTAAAGACCCAAAGCTTAATCTTTATTTATGCGCAATGCATAAGATGGAAATATACGCTAAATACGTAAAACTAACAACCTATAGCCCTATTGCTCATGGCCAGCCATGAGGGTGATGACCTGGACATACCCATTATATTTTCCGGGGTGATGCCGCCCCCTTTCAGCTTCCCATCTGTTGCACTCGAAGAACGTGTGGTTTGCGTCGTCCAGCTCTGAGTCGCCATATTGGCAAGCCTGTTTTGCCCATTCTGTGGAGGTAGGCGTTGAAATAACCGTGTCCGGTAAGAAATTGGGTGACGTAAAAATTTACTTCCCAGTGTTTCCGTCCCTTCCATTCAGCGATGTTGTTGATCAGTCTCGCGGTCCATCGTCCTCTGCTTTCTGAGCTCCATCTCTCCTACCGATTCTGTTTGGTGAGCTCCTTCGCCTCCTCGGTTGCCGCTTCCACTCCAATTTCCGCCTTTTTGTCGCAGACGTAAATCCTCTCTACCGCAAGGAGATCAATATGAGTCACTGCCGCGGCTATGAGGACGGCTGGTTCCGACACCGTTCGGTATGAACTTGCAATCCGTAGTGTCGCGCGCCTCAAGCTGATGATGTCAAGCTGATGTCACACACCATGAAGATCGTTGAGCGGGTATTAGGTGGCCGACTGCGAAAAATAATACGGCTATCTGATGATCAGTGCGGGTTTGTCTCGGGTAAATCAACCACAGATGCAATTCAAAGTATAAGGATCATAATGGAAAAACATGGTGATTCCTTAAGGGATTTGCATATTGTATTGGTTGACTTTGAAAAGGCATTCGACAGACAACCACGAGATTTGATATAGGTGGCGCTAAGACATCGAGGGGTTCCAGAAACCTAAGAAACCTATGTACAGATGATCATGGACATGTACGAAGGAGCAAAGACAAGAGTAAGATCCCCCGCTGGAGTAACCGAAGAGTTCCCAATCAAATTCGGGGTACACCAGGGAAGCGTTTTAAGTCCTTTGCTCTTTATTACAGTCCTTGATTATCTGCTTGAAGGTAAAGTGATGGACCCAAAGGTACATCAGTCATTCTTTGCTGACGATGGAGCCATCATAAGTGAGGATCCTACATCCCTGCAACGAGCACTTGATGTGTGGGTGAACGTTCTGGAGGGAAATGGGTATCGCATTAGTTCAAAAAAGACAGAGTACTTATGCTGCCCGTTCTCTGATCCACTCAGGCCTACTCCAGACATTTATTTGAATGGAACAGTGCTTCCCAAGTGCGAAAAGTTCAAATATCTGTGATCTATGATCAATAGCAAAGCATCTTGTGATGACGACATCAATCATCGCATAAGCGTAGGGTGGATGAAGTGGCGAGAAAATTCCGCTATCTTCTGTGACCGAAAAATGCCCCCTAAGTTGAAAGGAATGCTCTACACCGCAGTTGTACGTCCAGCGCTCACATACGGTTCATAATGTTGGACGATGTACAAAAAGTATGAGAGTAAATTAACGGCAGCTGAGATGAAGATGCTTCGAATGACAGCAGGAGTGACAAAGCTTGATCGAATAAGAAGTTCGAAGATCCGTGGAAGCTTTCACATCAAGGAAACTATCGTACAAAAAATAGAGCGCGACCGGCTCAGCTGGTATTGCCACGTTCAAAGAAGAGATCATTGGAACCCTGTTAAAAAGGCAATATCTAAGCGCGTTCCAAAGACATCGCGATGTAGGAAAGGCAGGCCTATAAACGCCTGGATCAGACAAATGCGACGACATCGGCATTTCATTGGCCTCAGTAACCGAGTGATCCAAAATCGGCAAGCCTGCCGATATTTTCTGAGGTCAAATAGGCGAACCCCACAGGCGGATCAGTAGAAATGCGGTGAAGTGGGAGGGTTGTGATCCCTTGTTTTCGGATCATAACCTCGCTGATAAAAGGAAGAAGAAGAAGAGTGTCGCGCGCCTCTGTACTGCGGCCATTTGTTTCCTGTATTTCTCTTGTCTTACTGCGTCGGCCCATATCTCGCACCCATTCAGGAGAATGGCGTGGGTGACTGTCATCAGGAGCTTTCTCTTGCTGGCTGTTGGGCTTCCAACGTTTGCCATTAATCTGCTTAGTGACATTGTGACCATCGTAGCTCGTTCCGAAGCAGATCTTATTTGGTGCCAGAAAGTGAGCTTCGTGTTTAGGGCCATCACTAGGTACTTCACCGTTTCCTTGCTGGTTATTACCTCAGACCCGACTTGGAAGGCCACAATAGTTGGAATCTTCTTCTTTGGCAAAAGGACTATCTCCGTCTCTTCTGTGGCCAAACCTAAGCCATGTTATTCTATCCAGAGGTGCACCCGCCTCATAATCTGGTTGAGTCTTCTTTGCGCTCTCGGTGTCTCTTGCCGTAATCACCGCACCGATATCATCTGCATACCCTACCAGGAAGGTGTCTATGGGCATTTCCATACGTTCCAGAGATCGGGTCCCAGGATTGATCCCTGAGGTGCTCCAGCAGTAATCTCCTTTATTCGTGATCCTTCTGTGGTGTTGTATAACAGCTTCCGGTCCTTGAGATAGTCGTTCACGATCCGCAGGAGATATTCGGGAATATCAAAAATGCTTTCGAGGGCGTTCAGCATATCGCTCCATCTGGCTGAATTGAAGGCATTTCGCACGTCCAGAGTTGCTAGCAATACGATTTTCCTTGAATAGTGGTTGTCCTGTTGAGCCAATTGGACAGTCCTTACCACTTCTTCAATTGCTCCAATCGTATAGTGGCCCTTTCTGAATCCGTGCTCTCTTTCGGACAAATTTTCTGCTCTCTGCACGGCTGCTGTAAGCCTTGGTTTTAGCAACTTTTCTAGGAGTTTCCCTGCGGTGTTCAGCATACACAAAGACCTGTACGCTGATGTGGAATCCGGATCTCCTTTTCCCTTGCTGATCAGTACCAAGCGCTGTAACTTCCAGCTCCTAGGGATAACTCCTTCCTGAAGATAGCTTTTGTACATGTTCAGCAGCAGCTGAGGACATGTCTGGGCAATCGTCTTGAGCACATCTGCTGGTATTCCGTCGGGTCCAGGGGCCTTTCGGTTTTGTAGTGTTTTTGATGTGAGGATCAACTCATCTTCACTGAACATCGGGGTTTCTGGTCGTTGGGCCGGAGAGGTGTCGGGAGGCTGAACACGATGCATTGGGAAGAGTGTGTTCACTATAAACTCCATCCTTTCTTCGCCGAGGACAGTTATGCGTATAGCCGAGAGCAGTTGAAAAATCTTCTAAAGACACCATAAGGCCCGACCGGCTGTGCTTATGGTAGTGTGAGACCTTTACTCACTAAAAAAACACTTCTCTTCAAAATGAATACTACAACTAAGCCAGTGCTTATCCAGCAGTTTTATTTTCGCTTACAAGAATCGTGATTATAGAAAAAGATGTTCGTATGTGATTGAAAATAAATGTAGCACTTTAGACAGGTTAAATTCCAATGAAAGTTCCTGCCTTTTTCACGACCTTCATATGCTATGACGCGAGGTCAAAAGGTTTTGTCCTTTGAAGACGACGAATTGAATTGTTCGCGTCAAGTAGTTGAAGGATAGTACGGTTACAATGGCCGTGAGACCACGATCTTTGTGTTTACGCGCAAATTTTGTTATCTCTTCGACGACGCTGGGATTTCCCAGATCCCGATGAATATCTTCGTTACGTACATACCACGGTGCGTTAACGATCGTTCTAAGAACTTTATTTTCAAAAGTTTGTATGATGTGTCTATTGCTTTTCTTGGTACAACCCCATAGTTGTATACCATACGTCCATACTGGCTTTAGCACTTGCTTATAGATAAGCAGTTTGTTATGTAGGCTCAACTTCGAATGACGAAATGAAATGATTTATTACATAGAAATTCAAAGAGTGGTTCATGGCGTATCTTTTTCACTCCCTAGAGAACTGTTGTTTTGCTAACTTTATCTACTTCATATTAATTCCAGCGTCAAAAGATAACAAGATTTTTACTTTTGGTGTTTAAAACACTCATAACATCTTGCTGAAACAATATATCTGTAAATATTTCAACTTCACACATTCGGAGATGAAAACAAATTCAGTCAGTAGATGAAAATTAACTTAATTTAATGCAGAATAAATTCAATTCACAGCATTTTCCAGAAAGAAAGTATCACAGATTCAGATAATCCTCCATACAATCTAAACCAGGGCAAG